>CAJQZP010001262.1:1613333-3091666 GCA_907164705.1 Parnassius apollo
GTCAAGAAACCAAGCTACGTTGTTCAATATGTATCTGACAAGTCCTAAACGCGATTGAAATATCAATGGTCCGGTTTATCTTCCTCGATCGTTCTAAGTGGGTAAAAGCAGTTATGCACGCCTGAACGACGAGATTGGTCTCGTTTTGTTTTAAGTTAGACACAAATCACTTTAAATTATTTCTGACCGTCATTCCACGAAGTCGAATAACATCCTTCGTTCTTTTATACACTTGTATAATGTTTTTTTTTTTTTATTTATTTAAAAAAGAGATATTAGCAATGTTATTAACAGTTGAGTGTTTCACGTCAGTATTTGAGTCGAGTCCAGTCCGCATGTAACCTTAAGATGCTGTAACTAAGCAAAAAAAAGGGAGGGGGGGGGGGGAATTCGAAGCACATAATTGAGCGTCATTTTACGCAAGAGTGTTTGTTGCATTGTTTCAATGCACCTGCATTTCATTGTATAGTCGCGTGATGGGGACCGTACCGACGCTTTTCAATGTTTAAATATCGAAAGTACTTTTTTTACCATCCACTTATTTTGTAAATTTCTTAGTTTTTAATGGCGTTTCCCTGACAAACCTAGACTATAACCTCAGAATATTAACGAATGTAATAAACTAACTGAAACAGAGTCTAAACTATATATACGCAACATAGTCATATTTTTTTTATTTTATCATATTTTGCGCATAATAATATTTAAATTATACTTAATGATTTCTTATACTTACGCGAACACTACACATTGAATTAAACTACTTTTACGGATTTTACCGCGTTTTATTTATTTTATTTTTAATACCAGACGTTTTGGGGGCTCTCCAGCACCCATGCTGTCACGTGCCTGTGCACCCATGGTCCCCGTGACCATACGGATCAGGTCCTTCATCATCTCATCAGGAGTAGGACCAACGCGCTTCCCAAGACACGGTGTTGATAAACCACCTACCTCCTGAGAAACTGAGAATTTCTTGAAAGAAAAAGTCATTACATTTCGTTGATGATAATGGAATTGATGGTGCTTCTGTCTGCTACCTTACTTGAGTATTTATTTAGAGAATTCAAATGTCTTCAATATATATATATATATATATATATATCTACAAAAAAACTCCTTCATCGCCCATCCCGTGATTATTGGCTAAAAAAATATATTCGTGAACAGCCATAAGGCGAATGAAAAAAAGTTTAAAGAAGTGGCAAATAAATACTGCCTTTTATAATATCAATGAATTCTTTATTAAATTTTGATTTTATTTTTAATGTTTTTGCTTAACTAAGTAAATCACTATAGATACAGGATTTTGCGTGTACTCCTCAAATAAACAAAAAGTAATTTTAGCATAGTTTTATATTATATTGTAGCATTTCAGCAAAGCAGAACCAGTTTTGAATGAATCAGCACGCTTTCTTCGTTCAAATAAAACATAAAAGTGAGGCAGGGAACAGACTATGCGTACCTTTCAGTTAGATAAATAAATGTTGTCAGCAAGGGCTACGTCACTAGCGTCATTGTCTAATTGACAGACAGGAGAAACTCAGACCGGTATTGTGCTATGGTCAGTGACATCTGAAGCCGTGGTTGAGCGGTAGAGGCTCGGCGCTTTAAGATTTATTAGTTAGCAACTCGAGTTCAATCTATAAAAGACCACTGAAACGATACGATTGCAAGTATTTGACGATGTAGTCAATTGAAAACATTTTAAGAGTTTTCAAAATAAATCTTCTCCCATAGAAACTGTTTGAGATTGGGTGCTTGCGCTAGCGCTTGTAAGCAAAATGGCGATCGTAAGCGGTAAGCGCTGTCAAATCGTAAGTAGCTATTTTCCTCCAGGACACGATGTTAGTTTTAACCGGGGAATCTAACCTAATTTAAATATATGTTTGTAAAGTATTCATATTAGAAACTTACCAATCATGAGTTTTTAATAGCATGTATATGTTTATTCATGTCATTATATTACTTAAAACTAATATTGCACAAAACAACTTATAAACTAAAATATAAAATGGCGGATTGTGTCAGCGCTACTGAAGTAGCAATCGTGTCCTGGCCGAAAACTATTTTAGCGCTTATAAGCGCTTGCTAGCGCTTTTTTCTGCCAAACGCACCCATTATGTACGAGTAGTCAAAACAAAGTCTCACATAGATATGAGAATACGGAGAACATAGAGTAATGACACTGCAGCTTGTTTTATAGTCGCATAGATATCTTATCAATATATTTTAAAGACTAAACATTATATTTAAATATAAAACAAAATCGATCAAATTTTAAGACACTGTTAAACATAGCAAATTAAAATTACATTATCTTTAAACGCCCTAATGATACCGTGAGGCGAAACTTTTTGGTTTTTATGGTAAGCTAACTACTCTGCGCATTGCTGCCGTAGAAGAAATAACTGTGAAATATCCTTTCAAATTTGGATGTTATATTGTTTTATTAGGAATGATAATAGATTCATTGAAAATGAATGACATATGACTTTTTAATAAATTTGTCGGTACGATACATGCACCATCTAGTGTAAGTTAATTGTACTATGCCTATAAGCTTCGAGCAAGTGCTAGCAATAAGTTGACTAAGTTTTAGCGGAATCTGATGAACGGTATGAAAGCGGTAGGGCATAAAATACGAACAAAAAACATTAATTTTCATATTTTGGATAAATACTTAAATAATTTGAAATAATATTGTGAAACAAGTACAAGTGCTTAACCAAATTACAAAAATGAAGACGAAGTTTCACCAAGCGACAACAATCACAAGTAGTATAAATTACAAATTACATTACGAAGTTTTATACGTGGTAGAGCCACGATGCAGCTATATTATGGTTGTAGCACGAATGGGTCGACTCGACTGGGGAAGGACCCCGCTCTCACAGAATACCAGCGTCAAATAGCAGCTTAGTAGTGCAGTGTTTCGTATGGTGAGTGTAGAGATCCGGAGCCCCTTTTTTACTGGAAACGAGGCATTCCATCTTAGTCCACAGGGGTGAAAACGCGTCTGCGCTTTGATTCTTAATAGAGGATAAATGTAGATGTCTATGTGTCGCAGCATACACTTACCATCAGGTGGACTATGTATTTTTTTTTTTTTTTTTTTTTTTTTGGGGAAAAGCCACCCCCCCACGGGGGGCGCCAACGCTCTCACCAAAAAAAAAAAAGGGTTACACAAAACACACCCCTTATTTTTCGTTTGTAACCCTTACTTTAAAAAGAAAAAGATGATGGTGTGGACTATCTAATGATAATTTGTGATCTTATAGTGATTTTTGACGTAAATATAACCAGTGTTTTCACACAATTAATTTGTTTGTTTTCCAAGTTCATTTCATAAGAACATGGCCTTGACCATGAAGGAATTCTTAAAGTATTTGGTTGGATAAGAATGTATGGCGAGAATAACTTCTCCGATTGATCGTAGAACTTTAACCGATCTATCATGACTGCTTATGTTAAAGATTTTTAACAGAAGTTTTTTAAGATTTAAAGTTTCTAAAATATTTCTTAGTCATGACCAATCAACTTAAAATTTGCTTTTATATAACTATGAATCATATCATTGAACAATACATAGTAAAGAGAATGGGTTACCATTTTAGCTTTGAATGGAATTTGGGGACATGTTGGATAAATAATTTAATCCAACCATCCAACTAAGTAGCTTTTTTTTATATATAGTGTTACCTACACTAGTATTTTCTCCTGTATCGTAGAGGCAGTTTACATACATAAATTTCACAAGGATAAACATTCAGACCCGAAGCAATTATTTGTGGGACATACAAATCCTTGATCCCTGCAGGAGTCGAACCGCGGCCCTCAGCGCTGCAACTCATTGCTAAGCCACTGGGCGACGGAGTCGTCACTAAATCCACGGAACTCATAAAAAATATTCCTGTAAATAAGATAACGACCATGCAGCGGTGGAGTCACGAGCAAACCGTTATGCTTATTAAACAAAGAGATGCCGTGAGAATCGGCAAAGAAAAAAATTAAGTGCCTATTGTAAAATTAAAGAAGCTACATCAGCAAATATATTTCGTTCGTAAATACTCCGTGTCCGAACTCACTTGATATTTTAGCCGACCTCGAATAAAGGGAGGTTTACAAGTCAACTGTAATATGCTTTTGTACATTATGTGTTTTACGCGATGGACATCTTCGTCAATTCTGAACCGATTATGATGATTCTTCTATTGTTTAATAGATTATACATTAGAGATGGTCCCATATTAATTTGGAGAAGAAATTTCACTCCTAAGGGTGGCAAAATAATGGATGCATTTGATACATCATTCATTAGTTCACTGAAAAGAATAATAATATCTTGTAATAAAAAGTTAAATTTGATTAATAAAATAATTTCACATTACGAAGTCGAATCACTTTAATTCTCATATTGCTCTTCAAACTAGGTAAGATACATCATTTTATTTAATTTAGCGGATGGTTGCAAAATAACTATTAATATAATTAATTCTTCAGTTATCACTCAAATTTTCACTTTGCCTTAGCACAGACTAAAAGATATAAAAATTTTAGTTTGAAATTTCACGCAGAGCTCAAACTTTACCTTCTACTCTCCCAAAGTTTTAATGGAAATTAATTTTAAACATTTTTTTACGTCATCACTCATCATTTAACAATAACACTATGAGTTTTTTTTTTGTTAAGTGATTTTATAGCTATATAATGATATATAATGATGTTAAGACTTGCTTACCTTATACTTAAATATCTTTTTACTTTCGATATGTTCTTACATTGCACATATGTTTTCGAGATAATAGCAAACACCTAAGCTTAAATGATTTTCGATAAAACTTGTCCAAAGACCTCTTATAAGGATCCGTAGGTTTTATCCCTTTACGGCGCTGAATAGCAGATCTGCATCATACCAGTCGAACCCGCAAAGTAGTTCAAAGAAACGAAAACTACACTTTATAATTGTAAGTAGTCGCCATGGCGCTATTGCGTGATGGCGCTTTGGCGCTATTGCGCTATGGCGCTTTGGCGCTATTAAGTATTAATATCTAGCGGCAACTAGTTCTAGCAGCAGCGCTGTTGGGAGAGGACGTGTGACGCAAATTTGATCTCGTAGCGCGCTGTTCATCGCGCGCGACCTAATTTAATGTTAGACGTTGTTTAGTTAGTGTATACTGTATATTTATAAGTGATCAAAGGACACAGTTGTGATAAAAGAAGCCTAACTTATGTTTTTAAATGTAAATAAAATATAGATACAAAAGTGTATATAATAGTGTATATAAATAGTTGATTTTTATAAATACAATCAATAAACTTTTAAATACACCTTTATTTGATTTATAATTTATATTAAGCCCTTACAAGTCCACGCTAACATAGGCCTCCCAGACAACAGCCACCCCCTCCGGGCCCCCCACCCCCTCCTCTATACGCCCCGCCCCCCCCACCCCCCCTACCCCTCCCCTTGCCCCAAAAAACCCCAAACAACCCCCCCAACCCCCCCCCCCACCCCCCCAGAACACCCCGGTTAAAATGATGTTTATATCAATTATAATAAAAAATAATTAATTTTATTTCGATTCTAATAATAAATTCTATTTTAAATAGTACATAACTTAAAAATATTTTTAGGATTATAGAAATTAGTAAGCCTGAAAAGTATGAAAACGCGTCTATTGGTTTTTCTTTATCGCTTTATTTTATTTCAGTCTAAAATGCGACTTATTACGAAATAATGTTTTTATATAGCACGAGATTTATCCAACGAACGACATGTAATGTAACGTGCTAAGAGATATAACGTGCTGCAAAACACGTGCTTACCGGCCTCCTACACGCTTTCTTATAAATAGCGCGCTATAACATAGCGTATTTAATAGCGCGCTAGAAATTTATAGTTTATAGTCTGTACCGTGCTATTGATTTATAGTCGTTTTGAACAACTTTATTTATAACGCAGCATTGCATGTCCGCAGCAAAGCATTCTATCGAAATAAATACCAAAATTTGTGACAGATGGCGCAATTTAAAATTTTTGACCAGTCGAAGTGACCAGTCTACGAGAACCGGTGTGTGTAATTAGCGCGCGAATTTCGTGTTGTTTTTTAATAGTTATATTGAAAATATTGAAGTAAAATTGCTGTGGAGTAACGGTAAGTTATTGCTTTTCAATAATAACATATAATTCCAACTATTTATATTGTTTTTACAGAGATAGTTTTGATTTTTGTTTTGATGCAGTAATGCATCATAGCGCTAAACGGTTATAATTTATTTATTTTTTGCTCATATGCATATTTTCTTATTTCAGGCCCAATATGAGTTCGAGGATTCCACGTTCAGGTCCTAGGCTTCCAATTTTGTCGTCCGACGACTTGGAAAGCATTTTAGAACAATGGCAAGATAGTGAGGATCGCTCAGATTTCTCAGACGACGATGATGTAGAAAGTAATTAATACATTAAAGTACATTATTCGTGTATTTATTTGGTGCAAAATACATAATTAATTAGTACTTACATGTTTATGCATGTAAACTTATTTAAAATTCACCACCTGCCAGCACTTCACACTTTGAATAATTTTTACAACAGAATGTTTCAACTAGAAGAAATAAGAACTGCTCAAAATACTCTAGAGGAATACTTTTCTAAAAGGATGGCTGAGTTGGAAGCACAGCTGCATACTGGGGGACCCGCTAAAGACACTGTTGCTGCACTGTTGAACTCATGTACTCAATGCTTGGGATGCTTCACAAGCAGATTATTGAGTGCTCTCGTATTGTAGATGTCATCGAAACCAGGCATCGTCGTAAGGCTCTCATTTTCCTCGGTGTTACTGAAGAAGAGAAGGAAGATTGTAAAGCCACTGTTGTGAGCATTTTTCGCAAGATGCAGTTAACAGACATTACAGCCTCTAGCATCAGAGTTTGTCACAGGATTGGAGCAGCCAGTAAAAACCATCAACGACCAATCTTGGTACGGTTTGTTGACATTGACTCTAGAACATCGGTGTGGAGGTCAAAGTCCAAGCTTAAAGGTTCATCGATTGCAGTTAAAGAATTCTTGACAAAGACCCGTCAAGCTGTTCATGCTAAAGCCCGGCAGCATTTTGGTATGCGAGATTACTGGACTCAGGACGGTGTAATTGCGGTGAAAGCTGCTGATGGATCCCGGCATAAGATCACTTCCCTAGACGAGCTGAACTCCTTAAAGCAGAAATACCCCAAATCAGCAGCTGAATCCTTGGTTGAGGGCAAGACCGCAGTTGTGGGATCAACGAACCCTCTCAAAATATACAAAAACTTATTTCTACTTTTCATTACCTTAATACAAAATTCTTAATTTTAAATTTTTTTAATGTAAAATGTATAAATTTTATTTTGCTTTATTTCTAGTATAGTAAACTCCAAAATGTTTCTAAGTAGTACTTAATGTATTTTTTTCTAAACTAATTATATCCTCCTTTCTTTTCTTTAACAATATTAAATACTAGAAATTCATTTATTCTCCAACTACAATAAAATGCTTTTGTCAATGATTTCAAAAGAAAGATAGGCCAATCTAAATATTTTACTTTTCATAAAAAGTAGCCATTAGATCTAGTAATTATCCTAATTGTACCATTATTTCATAGTTTGTAGTACATAGTATCGTAATAATACTAAGCGAAAATACCATAATTTTACCTAAAGGTCGACTTGTATAATTATTGGACCTTTTACATTTTAATATTAACCCTACGATATCGAGAACTCCTGTATTGTACATGAGTACCGCGTTTTTTTAATAAAATTAGAATTAGCTCCATTTCTGGTCAATCGATGCTCGATCGATGCATTTGTGTTGCATCCTTGATACAACTATAATTACCATTATAACTACCACGATAAAAACTCTATGCTCCAGAAGCAATCGGTTTGAAAACAGAATTTCAAAATATTTTATGAATCAGATTTTCAGATTCAACTAAGCAGATATGGTTTCTTTTGTACTCTTTTCGTTTTACCCTTATTGAATATAAAATATATTAGGTACCAATATTCAAAATTTAACTTACACTAAGTTCTTTAGACAAAAATTAAGCAGAAATAAAAATAAAACCGTCAAAAAACGAAACGTATAGATAAACTAGACGCGTGACGCCAAAATCCCGGCACATGAGAAAAACAAAAATAAAACATCAAACTTGATATATTTTTTTTAAATTATTTTATTTTATTTTCCATGTACCATATTTTTGAGGGTCTAAATCCAACCCTGGCCTAATCTTGGTAACGTAACTAAACTAACTGTAAAAGGAAAATTTAAAAATACGTTTATATAATAATTTAATGGTAACAAATTAATATAAGGTTATTTACCGATGATACGATATCCCATGTTTTTTTTTAAATCTTTGTATCATAATTTTTGCATTCTTTTACCACGCAACTAGACATATTTATGACAGACAAATCTGTCCTGCGCGCGCACCACTGTCGACCGATTCTCGTTGGCCCTAAACTGTAATTTTAGGGCCAACGCACTGGCCCGTTTTAGTTGTTCGGTCGGCCCGGTTCTTACGCTAGTAATATGTAAGTCAATGGCTTTTGTATGTTGTATTAATAATTGTCAGTTGCCATTTCTATTCTAGTGTAATGCCAATTTGACGTTTGACAACTTAAGGGTAATATTTCGAATTTCGGTAACCTGTCACGTAGTGTTATAGTTTATAGTCTATACACGTTGTGTACCGATTAACTCTATGAAATAATTTTGTCTGTGTTTTTTTTTTTCATTTCTATCTGTTGCAATACTCAATTCGATACTTATGTGTTTAACGTACATATGATTCGTGTTTTACATTATCTTTTTAATTCATTTTGCTTATTATTTGATAAGTTAGTAATTTAAGGTGCGTATGTTAGCTGGCGGGTGGTGCAGAGATGACAGTACGCCTTGGTTTACAACCTAAGTTAGGTACGTTTTAATAAAAATTTAATTTTATATATTTTATATCATATACTATATATATAAAAATCTATATTTATTTTTATGAACGCTGATGATGATTCTTTTTTTTTTCTGCCAAAGAAACTGCTACATCTATTGACGATAGTTTTTGTTCCATAACTGATACGCTGGGTGATTTTCTACGTCATACATTTGACCAGTCTAGTTCTTCGCTAAATGTGTGTCATATCAATGCAAAAAGTGTACCCAGCCACTACAGTGATCTCACTGAAGCCTTTACTCAAAACCAAAAAAACCTTTAAAAAAAAAACAACGTGAACGTTCATAGCCATCCTGATTTCGGAGAGCTGGTTGAAGCCCCATCTTCTTTCAACCACTTACCCCCTCTCTGGTTTCACTTTGATACGTAAGGATCGGGTTGATAAAAAAGGGGGTGGTGTTGCTATATACCTCCGCAGTGACTTATCTTATAAACTTCTGGCTTTCTCCTCACCCTTTTACTCCGCATCTGCTGAATTTCTTTTTCTTGGAGTATATGTGAAGGGAGCTAAAACCGTCCTTGGTGTTGTATATTGTCCCCCTCTGTTGATTACTTCTCCAGTCTCGAAACGACTCTTGAAATGTTTAGGGTCAGAATACTCACATCACATCATCATGGGTGATTTTAATACAAATCTCCTGGCTTCGCACTCATCCCGTTCCTATAAGTTCCTTCAAATAATTGAGTCGGTTGGCCTTCATGTTCTACCTCTACAAGCCACTCACCACAATGCGGACGGGGAGGACACGTGGCTCGATTTAATGCTTACCTCAAACCCCACCCTTGTCTCTACTCATGGTCAACATTATGCGTCTGGTTTCTCCCATCATGATCTCATTTTCCTTTCCCATATCCTGAAACCTCCTAAACCCTCACCTAAAATCCTTCACTTGCGTAGTTTTGGCCGTATGGATGTAGAGAAGTTGTGTCAGGATGCTTCTAAAATTAACTGGGACACAGTGACAGCCGCTCCCACGGTAGACGAAAAAGTTAGCGCATTTAATAACATATTAATTAATCTATATAATATGCATGCTCCTATTAAAAAAGTATAGCTAAAGAGGCTGCTAGCACCTTGGATGACAACAGAGATCCGCGTTATGATGAGGCGTAGAGACAGAGCCTTTCAGAAACATAGAAAACAGCAGTGTGTGGAAAATTGGTCCATTTTTAAAACTGCAAGAAATCGGTGTAACCAGATGATACGCAACGCGAAACGCCGATATATTCTTAACATCATATCCTCTTCCCCCGCAGATATCTGGAACTTCCTTGGAACCATGGGTATTGGTAAGAATTCTCATTCTGAGTTTCAGAGGACAATTGGTTTGGATGATATCAATCATCACTTCTCTTCACATACACCTCTGGATCACCAAACCAAGTGTCAAACTGTTAATCAGTTAGTGGGTTTACCTCGTCCTAATATCGCTTCTTTCCGCTTCTCTCCAATAGCTACGAATGAGATCAGGAAGGTTATATTCTCCATTAAGTCTAATGCTATTGGTTGTGACAATATCAGTCGTCGTATGATTATTAATATTATAGACCATCTCCTCCCTGCTATTTCCCATATAATTAACTTCTCTCTGGATTCTGGAGTTTTTCCGTCGCTGTTGCGTAAAGCTTACATTATATCTCTGTCAAAAATTTCTAATCCTTCTTTACCTAATCGCTTCCGACCTATATCCACTCTTCCCTTTTTATCAAAGGTGCTAGAGGCTTGTGTACACAAACAGCTATGACATTTTATCTTCTGGAATAACCTGTTAAGCTCATTACAGTCTGGTTTCAGGCCAGGTCATAGCACTATTTCCGCGCTCCTCCAAGTCACTGGTGACATTAGGGCAGGCATCGAGGAAACTAAAGTCACAGTACTGGTTTTGGTTGACTTCTCTAACGCCTTTAATGCCATCAGTCACGACATCCTATTATCAATCCTTTCACTTTCTATGATCTCATCTGAGGCTTTGCAGTGGTTCTCATCTTATAATCGAGGCCGCCAGCAGTCAGTTTTCATTGACGAGGCCTCATCAAGTTGGTGTGACTTGCATGCTGGTGTTCCTCAAGGCGGTATTCTATCTCCGTTGTTATTTTTAATATTTATAAATCTCATTACCCCAAATCTTCAGTGTGCGTATCATTTGTATGCTGATGACTTGCAGTTGTACTCTCATGCGAAGGTCGACTGTATATCTACAGCAATTGAGTCTCTTAATAAGGACCTAGAGTATATAAAAAACAGGTCTGACAAGTTTGGTCTTAAAGTTGACCCATCCAAATGTCAGGCTATAATAATAGGTAGCCAACGGATGATAAAGAAACTGGATCCCACAGCTTTACCGCCGATCATTTTTAACGGTTTTATTTTAGAACTGAGTAATACCGTGAAAGACATTGGATTGCACATTGACTCCACCTTGAGCTGGCAAACTCAAGTGGCAAATGTTTTTCAGAAAGTGACAGGTATTTTGCGTTCTCTATACCGCCTGAAGAACTTTCTTCCGTCCAGGACCAAGGACCAAGACGATTATTGTGCAGATCTTAATTTTTCCCATCGCTCTCAACTCAACTGGTTACCCATTCGTCAGCGCCGTAGTCTACGTGCACTCACTACTCTTTACACTAATTTGATGTCTCCTAATTCTCCATCTTACTTAACTCCTCATTTTCAATATCTTAGCTACCAGCCATGATAGAGTTCTCCGTTCTAGTAATAACCTTTTGCTTCAGTGTCCTCCTTTTAGTACTAATTTTGTACAATCATCGTTCTTTGTTCAATCTGTTCTTCTTTGGAACGCTCTTCCTTCCGAAATCAGGAGTGCCGAAAACCGGATTTCTCACTAGTGCAGAACTCGTCAATAAATGGCAGAATCAACTTAGCGTTCGTAGTTAGCCGTGTTTAATATTATATTTATAATTAAACTAATATTATATATATATATATATATATATATATATATATATATATATGTATTTAATTTTATGTACATAATGTTTATATATGTATATATTTATACGCTTATATATGTATGAGTTAAAAAAAAAATATATATATATATATATTGTACATACTTCTTATTACACCTACCTCTTTTATCTCTGCACTACTCTAAGGTAGACTGGTAGATAATGCCTCAGGCATTAAGTCCGCCTATATACATCCAATGTGTATATGAAGTTAAATAAATAAATAAATAAATGTAGCTGATCCATCGTACGCATTGGAGGTAAATGAACAAAATTTACGTCAAGAGTCAGATGAGGAGCCCAAAGTTCCCTACCCAGGAGAACAGGACGATAACATCTTGATAACGAACTCTGAAGCTAATACCAGCGCTTCAGCTCAACCATGTAAGACAGCAGCTGCCGTTCCACTACCCAGTACCAGCTCCGAAATCGGAACCACACCACGAAGCACATGTGTCCCTAAAACAAGTATCATACGGAAAACTAAAAACTTAGAGCTGAATGAAGACCAGGTGAGGTTTCGTGGATCTTCCAAGTTACCAAATGAAACACTGGAATCGAAGACGCCTTATCAGGCATTTTCTTATTTATTCACTGACGACATTGTGGATCTGATTAGAGACGAAACTAACCTGTACAACGTGCATAAAGATGCCAATAAACCTATAAACGTCACAAGCCAGGAAATAAGGGAGTTTGTTGGAATTACTTACTTCATGTCCATAATTCATCTGCCTAATGTGCGAATGTACTGGTCAGAGAAATATGGCTATGCCCACATACGCGAGACGATGCCGCTAAAACGGTTCGAGTTTCTGAGGCAAGTACTACACTTCAATGATAATTCTAAAATGCTACCATATGGTCAGCCAAACTCTGATAGACTGTATAAAATGAGACCCATAATGAACCCAAAATTAACAAATGTGTTCAACCAAAGCACGGAGTGCTCTAAAGCAGTATTTGCCAGACAAACCCCACAAATGGGGCTTCAAACTGTTCGTGATCTGTGGTGTAAGTGGATACGGTTACAAGTGTGAAGTATACAGTGGCCAGGAGAATATATGCGTAGATGGCGAGCCTCAATTAGGCGCCTCATACAATGTAGTAGTCCGACTTGCCAGAGAGATTCCTGACAACCAAAACTATCCACATACATCCCTACCTTTGATGGAGTTCTTATCACACCGTGGTATATTAGCTTTGGGCACCGTTAGGAGAAGCCGCATCCCTAACTGTAAGCTCCCAGATGAGAAACAGCTGAAAAAAGCACCCAGAGGCACGTCAGTCGAACAGGTTGCAATCTATAACGGTATTGACATATCAGTGGTGGCCTGGAGAGATAATAAAATTGTGAACCTAGTATCCAACTTTACTCGCAAAAATCCCACATCTTTTTTTTGTAAGTAGATTCGACAAGTCGCAAAAGAAACACAACAATGTGGAACGGCCTTTTATAGTGGCAGAGTATAGTCGTCACATGGGGGGTGTAGACCTTATGGACTGTGTAATGGGTCACTATAAAATAAAACTTCGTAGCAAACGTTGGTTTGTAAGACTCTTTTACCATTTTCTGAACATGACCATGACTAATTCTTGGTTATTATATAGAAGGATCCATGATGACACTGAAAATACTGAAAAGCTGCTAAGTTCTGCAGATTTTCGACTTGAAATTGCTGAAACATTAGTAAGATATAAAAAGACGAACCGCCTGAAGCGCACCAGTGACGTGGAAGCACTCATCCAAGACAAAAAGAAAAAAGGGCCTTGTCAACATATCCCGCCGAAAGATGATCGGCTAGACCAGTTAGGGCACTGACCAGTTTGGACGGAAAAAAGGCTTCGGTGTAAGTTTCCAGGCTGTACTGGAATAGCCCAAACCGAATGTGAAGTGTGGCGTAGCCTTATGTTTCAACAGAAATAACAACTGCTACGTTCCTTTCACAATTCGTAAGTTACGAAAGGACGGAATCCATTCACAACTAACGTTTTTATCTGTTTTCACACCATGATGCACATCTGCATCACGTTGTATTTTTCCAAAATAAATACTTTTTTTACATATGATTTTTTTAACTATTTTTTTCATTATTCTATCGCTCGCCTTAACCTATTTTCAATAAATAAATCAAAAACTAGTTCTTGCGCCGTAAAGGGTTATGTTTTATTTCCAATAGGACGAAGCTGCAAGTAAAAGCTATATAGTTAGTAATAATTTATGAGAGCGTTGTCCTTCCCTGACCGAGCCGAGTCTAATCATTCGTGCTGCAATTATGTTACAGCTGTAGCATTGCTTCAAGTCATTATTTAGTTGCAAAGTTATGAGAGCGAATGTTTGAAGAAAAAAAATACTTTCTTTATATACCATATGAATAATCGTTGAATACTTGTACCATATGACTGCCTCGTGGGTCTAGTGGTTGTAGTTGTGCGACTGCTGATCATGAGATCCTGTGTTCGAATCCTCGGTCGGGCCAAAAAATCAATTATTGAGTTATTCCGTCAAGAAATTCTCAGTAGTTGCTCGGAGTCAGGAAGTTGGCGGTGTCTCACCCCCGTGGCGGAAAGCACGTAAATCCTTTGCTCCTGCGCCTGACCTCCGATCCTCTCCGATCGTGTCGGTTTACCGTCACTTCGGATTATGAGAGTGAAGGTATAGAGAGTGCACCTGTGCTTGCGCATACACTTGTGCACTATGATCCTGTCCTGCGCTGATGGCTAGTCTCCGTTGAGGCAGACCGCCGTGATCGAAATTCGGTCTGGAGGACATTTTTACTGTTGTTATATGAATACTCTCATCGATCACGATCATCATCATCGTTATATCAGATCGTCACAAATTCACTGCTGAACAGTGGACCTCCGTGGTCATGTCAGAAAACGCTTATGGCTTTCGACAGATGGCGGTATAATCATATTGTTTGTCTTACGTAAAATACTAAGATCAGCAACAGAAAGCAGCGTCGCGTCAGTATGACTATCGAGTCAACAAGTCAATAGGAATAATTAATACGTCGATAATGCGATCCGCTTGGACGTGACGACTATGGCAAATTCTACATACAGTGGGCAAGTCCCGTGCCCAATAGTGGAATTTTACAAGTGGATAAAGAAGATGTCCTCCGTGACCACCCGTAACAAGAACCGTTACCAGGAGCGTAGCTACAGCCGTATCAGATGTATCAACGATACGGGGACCCCGGGCTACAGGGGCCTCGAAACGTGTCTACTTCTTCTTTTTTTTCTAGGATCTCTTCGTTTTTTTTATAGGATAGGGTGACAAACGAGCACACAGTCTACCTGATGGTAAGTGGTTGCTGTGGCCCATAGACATCTACATCTATCCTCGATTACGAATCAAAATGCAGATGCGTTCACCCGTGAGGTCTAAGATGGAATGCCTCGTTTCCAGTAAAAAGGGTCTCCGGTTCTCTACACTCACCACACGAAGCACAGCAGCACTAAGCTCCAATTTTACGCTGGTATTCTGTGAGAGCGTGGTCCTTCCCCGGTCGAGACGACCCATTCGTGCTAACACTTCTAATATAACTGCAGCATGGCTCTACCACGTAGAAAACCATATTCTCCATATTCTATAAAAATATATCAGCAGTAGGTAGCAGTATAAGAATTTCTACTATCCCATATCATTCCGTGGGTGTCGTAAGAGATGACTGAAGGAAATAAACCAGATCGGCGCGGTTGCAGCGCTTTCCTAATTACAAATAAAAATAAAAACTGCGGTGGCAAACCTGCCTGCCAGAAGTATAGCAGCTATGGCAAATATCCGCCTCATATAGCAATCTATGGTTCTATGGGGAGACTTATGTTCAGCTATTCAGACTATTTCAACGAAGTCTTAATGTGAGGCATGTCCGACATCAATGGTTTCCCACCATTAAGATGGTAATTAGGTAATTTTTTTGACACTGTTATTTATAATAGTAAAATTACAAGCAGGTTAACAGTATACCTGATGGTAACCAGCCACACACTATGAACATCATTAAAATCCTTTTTAAGCCCACGGTTTGATTATTGTTGTTTTTTTATATAGAATGAGGGTGGCAAACGAGCGCACAGTCCACCTACTGGCAAGTGGATACTCTGGTCCATAGACATCGTCTGAGGACTAAGATGGAATGCCTGGTTACCTGTAAAAAGGGCCTCCGGTTCTCTACACTCACCATACGAAACAGCACTAAGCTGCTATTTTATGCTGGTTTCTTGAAAGCATTACCCATGGTCACAATGTAGAGCCGGCGGTTTGGTGAACATGTTTGGATTCCCACGCACTAATGGAGCTTAATGCTGGTCCAAATCACTAGTCTTTAAGATTTAGGTTCATTATTTGAAGTCACTTCAAAAAAGGAGGTTTAACTATCTGTTTTTGTACGTATGGTGACTTTTTAACACGTTTTTTTAGCTTCGCGTGTATATCTATGTAACGGAATCTTTTAATGTAATTTTCGCCAAGTTGAACGGCCGAATGACTTGAAAATTTGTAAATACAATAACTGAATAACTTTATCCTAGTATCATGATCACTATCACCAGGATAAAATAAAATATTCAGCTTAGGATCGGTTCATGTTGTTAAGGTTTTTCTAAAGTCTTATATTATTTAATAAATACTTCAGGGGTCGTCCCATATTATTTTGAAGAAAAAATTTCACCCATAAAGGTAGGGAAACAGAGAATCAAGTTTTTATTTTATCTCTTCTATTTAGGCGATATTCTCATTACTTTGATTTTGTGATATTCCAAATCCAGGCAAATTCTTCAAAAAACTGTAGAGGCCGATGTCCAGGTTAATTCTCCTTAAAATGGTAGAGGACAATGTCCAGCCGTGGACTTTTTATTATAATCGTATCGGCTGTAATGAAAGAGTAAATGAATTTTCCTGTTATAACTGTTTTCTTTGCGTGCCATATTAAGTTCTTAAAACAAAATACAAAGTGTATGTATTTGTGAACACTTTGTATGAAAACCATTAGAAGTAGGAAGTCATACATTTTGAAAGGTATTTTATTGCGACGGACATTACGTCCGTACTTAAATATAGTTCTACTGCGTCGCCAACCTTATATGACCCTTGCAACATATTATACAATTAACTAAAATCAAATATGTGTATATTATATAAACGAAGACGGGGTTTTTTATCTGTGAGACTTGCTCACTAAAAATTCAAAGATTTGTTTTCTCTTTTGTAAATCTTTTAGCAAAGTAGCGCAGGAGCGCGAGCAGCAAAATTTTATTCATACAGGGCGAGTCAGTTTGATTTACCATTTAAGGCTCCATCACGGCTTACTACCAGGTGTGATAGTCAGTTATAGTTAAGGGTTGACCTTTTCTAATAATTCAAGTTCGTTGAATGTAAAGAACCAAAGATCCTTGTAAGTGGAAAGGAGGCATTCCATCTAGTCCTCAAGGGTGACAACGCATCTGCATTTTGATTCTCAATTGAAGATAGATCTAGATATGTATGGGCCACAGCAACCACTTACCATCAAGTGGACTGTGTGCTCGTTTGTCACCTATATTCTATAGAAATAAGTAAAAAAAGTTTTAGGTTCTATTTTCGAACATTAGTGGTACATATGTAGATACTTCTGGAAGTTTAACAGCTCTCCTGATGTTTAATGGTACACCTGCCCATGGACATTTGCAACCAACTTCAAACAAAGAAAGCTACAGGTATGTTGTGACTTCGACAACTTAGTAGGTCATATAAGTATTCGTTCCTTGCGGTATTTGAACACCGAACTGTCGTGAGAATAATGTCATAAGTATCGTTCTAATACAGAACAATTCACGTCATAATCATTTGTAGGACTGTCAATTTGCAACAAGTCAAAACTCGGCATTGGCGTAACTGCTAAAGCTCGATAGTATATTTTACAAAACGTTACAGAGATATGGAATTTTGGAGCGGTTATAATCACAAGTTTACGAAATAGTGTGGCTAATTTTCCGCTTAGGTGTCTAGGTGCCTTTTTACCAAATTCGCCATTAATTAGCGATCCACTGCAGTGTCGATCTATAGAGCAAGTGAATCAGTATAAAGCCGTGTGACAATACAAGTGGGTGTCGCAAGAGGTGTTACAGGGAAACTTAAACATGAAATCGGCAGTACTATGGTCCTAATCGCAACTCAAAATTATTAAAAACTACTGTTGGTAACCTGCCTGCTAAGTGTAGCAACTATCGCAAAGTCCCCCCTATTAAGCAATATATGGAGGAGGCCTGTTTTCAGCGGTGGAATTGGCTGTTTGATTAGAATTGGAAAATCTTTTCTCAGCGAATAAATTTTTTTCACTAAAGTTTCATTTTTGTTTTTTCATATGATTTATGCAGAAGTTGCATTTGTGTAAATGAATGTTGATTTTAAAGATTGTTGGCTTGACCAATTAATAAATAAAATAACATTTTTCGAAGTGGTTTCTATTTTATTTCCTGAAAACCTTATGTGTCCGCCACTAAGGGACTTTCACCTAAATCCTCTTTCTTTTTTTATCGGCCCATAAAAGTTTACTGCTGGACGCTTTTAAATTGACTTATAAAAAAGTTGTTGATTGCAAATATGTTTAGATGCATATGTGTGCATGAGTGCGTGTTTTTAGATTAATGTGAGCATGGTTTCGATTCAGTTGCGGCGTCACTTAGATGTCACGGCGATACTATGGAAATTTTTACTTGTCTATGTTGCTAAAATGTTCTTTACGTTACTAATATTCTCTCAAATACTTTCCCTTTAACTGTATGTAAGACCGCCTACTTGGTCTAGTGGTCGTAAACAATATTTCATGAGGACCTGTGTTCGATGAAATTCGTCAGGCCTAAATCTTTTATTGGGTTTTTTGTCATGAAATTCTCAGTAGCTTTCCGGAGTCAGGAAATTGGTGGTGTTTTACACCCGTGCCTCGGAAAGCTCGTTAAGCCGTAGATCCTGTGCCTGATCTCTCTCCGTTCGTGACGGATTACCGTCCTATTGGACTGTGAGAGTGAGGGTATAGAGTGTACCTATGCTTGTGGATACTCTTGTGAACTATAATCCTGTACTGCACAGATGGCTAGTCCCCGTTGAAACTGGCTACCGTGACCGAAATTCGATCTGCAGGACATTATAATTCCCTTTTATCACCCTAACTATGCTTTGAACTAGGAGACGTTCACGACAGTAGTTAAATAGTGGATTCGAAGTTCGAGTCCGGGAATTTTGGGTTACGCAGTCCATACAAATAATCATTCCACCAACCAGCAGCTCCAAAGTGTGTACTTCTGTTTGCGTTGCATCCCAAGCGTGATATTTAAGTTTTAAGAACCTTGAATGAACTTTATGAAACGGAGACCGCAGCCTTAGAGATTACAAGGCGACGAAGCAGGCACGCTCGCGCAGCTATATATTAAATTTCGGGGAAAAGCAATATTTTCACGATTAAAACGTAAAACAAAAATAAGAGACAGTTCAGAATATTCATATTTTAATACCCTTTTCTTGTGTAAAATCTAACGAAAG
Organism: Parnassius apollo; assembly: GCA_907164705.1. Classification (NCBI taxonomy): domain Eukaryota; kingdom Metazoa; phylum Arthropoda; class Insecta; order Lepidoptera; family Papilionidae; genus Parnassius; species Parnassius apollo. The sequence goes on from CAJQZP010001262.1 coordinate 1,632,828, forward strand.
CTCTTTTCGTTTGTGCCGTTTTTAGGAAATTTTATCAATTATGACAAAAATAAGTACTCTGGATAAATTTCTTTTTTCTAAAAGCATGTTATATATTTTTATACTTAATATATTTTTATACATTTATCAAATCCTCATTCTGTCATTCTATATTTTTTATTTACGGATTAAATTGTCAGTTATTGTGATAATTTTAGTTAAATATCCATGAATTTAGGCTGCTGTTAAGGCGTCAACGCAAAATTACAATTAGAGGAGCCCGTGTCCGGAAGTAGTCAATTTTTAGCCGACGATGATAATGATGATTTCTATAGACCTCAAAACGTGGGGATATGTTGAAATTTGTACATTCAATAATCCCTTTCAAAAATTACAACAACCAATCTAGTTCGACGAGCACCTCCCGCACTCGCTCAATTGCGTGCAATATCCTCGTCACCACTAATCCCAGCACCACCACTCGCTAGTGGTCAGCCACGGCAGTCTTATTAGGAGGCCTCATTTAGTGGCGAAACACGTGTCACAATATCGTTTCGAGTGTGTTCCTAGTGTAGTGGTGTTGGTAGTAGTGATGCCGGGATTAGTGGTGACGCGGATATTGCACCCAATTGAGGGAGGGCAGAAGGTGCTCGTTACATTAAGTAAGACACATAATTATCAACCAACTTCAAAAAAAGGAGAAGGTTCTCAATTCAACCGTATTTTTTTAATGTGTGTTTTTCTTCCTCACACCTTTTTTCTACGTAGACCATTTCTGATGATTCTGGTGCTGCTCATGTGGTCCCATATAAATTTGATCAAGATCGGACCAGTAGTTTTTGAGTTTTCCTTAAATAGTGCGTATTTAATTGACTTTGACTACATTGATGATGTTTTCATTCTATTTGTCTTAGCTAATTAATTTTTTTAACATCTTATAATATATGTATAGATTTCTGCGAAGAAACGCCTGATTCTATTAATTGCAACAATATCCAAATAGTACCTAAGTTCAGATAGATATGCATATGTCATCTAAGTCTTGACTTTCGTTATTATTTTAGATATGAAAATGAATAAGTTAGCAAAATAAATCAACAAAGGTAAGGTATGTAATTCTAACTGTAAACGTTTTTTATTTCAAGACAAACAGGTAAAAGAAAAGCTCTATAACGGCTCCCGGAACAGTCCACAAATCTTTTATTTTGTCATGAATGAAAGTATTGTGAATCATCCCCCCCCCCTCTCCCCTCAAAGTCTCTGTTAAATGATACGATAACCGGAGAATGGCCAAAGGACCTATTCAGCAAGGTCATTCTCGCGTCTTGGTCACACTTTTAAATGCCTTCGATATATCTATAACTCATGATTCATTCATATAAGTTTCTTAGGTCAATTAAAAATTATTTTTGTATAAATTTAGAAAAACGAAAGTGTGTGTAATAATTACTATATTAGAAAAAATATACGTAAAATTTGTCTAATTGCTGTGTTTTATATAACAAAATAATTTAATTTCGGAAATGGTTACAATTGTTACCTACCGTATTTGAAATAACATTATCATGTATAATATGAATAAATTAAAACTAATGCAATCACTCACCGTGTAATGCGTGCACTTAAAAATCACACATGGCTCGGCATCCGGATTCTGCGGCAGCGGCACAAGAACAGGCTTCTCGCATCTGTAGGTGTGTCAAAATTCTGATACCACACTATACCACTCACTAAAGTAATACTAAAGTTCACAAGGCAAATACCGTTAAGCGTTAACTTGAAAACCTCTTTACATCGCAACAATATGCATTTATTATAACACTAAACACAAAACAAAGCACTTCACTCATAAAATATTATAAAAAGCGGACATTAAGTTATAATCTGCAATAACTTCCGAGAACGGTGCAAAACTTAATTGAATTTAACTTAACACAGCCCGCCACCGTAGAATTGCAGTCACAACTCGCTACTGACATGTTTACGTTTTATTACATTGACTTCATTTATCCATTCCTTTCATCTTCACGGTTATTCGGTCGAGGGAGAAAGAGATAAAAGATTTAACAATCCACGAAGCGAAACTTTTGCTAGGTAGTAGGAATTTGGTTTCGTGGAATGTGGCGCCACCAGTGTTCATCAATGAAACTACGAAACTCAACAGCGGTGAAGGTATCCAAAATCATTACTTGATTGTAAAATTGATAATAGATGGCGCTGTCCATGAATTAGACACGTAAGAATTAAACACGTTCCGAATCCTACAAGTACCTGTTGTGGACACGAGATGGTGTTGGTTAATAAAAAGTAGGAGAAGCAGGTATACTTTACATAATACATAGCCACAGAGTACCTTTGTATAAACTGTACATAGCATACTTGTTATTATCATGACAATGTATTAGCTTGTTAAAAATTAAAGTACACCCAAAAATGTAGTCGGAATAAGAAACAAAAACAATGAAAATGAAAAAGACAAAATTGTTTGACAACCTAAAGGTTCTTGATGATCGATATTAATTCAGACAATTCAGAGATCATGCAAATGTACATAAAAAGAAACCACAAAGGAATTAAAGTGGTTAGTTCAACATGGTATCTCTACGCTTAATAGCTTATTCAATTATTTTGACTAAACCCTTTTGCGGTCCCGTGAAGGTACTAGATATAGGTCATTGCTATTGTCTTACTAGGTACGGTTACGTAGAATATAATTTATTCCGTGCTACTGTGTCTTAAAATCGTCACATAATGAAATAACGACAGTGAAAGTGTTAAGACTGCTGAATCCTAATGACAGGGTGAGAAATTGTGTGATAAGAGAAGAATGTGGTTTGAAAGATGATGTTGTGACCAGGATTAAGAAAGGAATGCTTCGGTGGTTTGGTCATGTAGAAAGAATGAATGAGTATTGCAGAAGTGTACGGAAGAGTCGGGAAGGGACGCCTTAGGCGAAAGTTTAGTGAAAAAATTGGCAATATATTGAAAATGGGCCAAATTTACCTTTAATAGAGCATACAATATGTAGTTATATGGATGTGGAGGAGGCGAAAGCTACGTGTGTCAGGATCGTGCCAAATGGAAGTCTGCAATCACTGCCTATACTTCTGGATGACAGGCGTGAGATTATGTTAACTTAAGGTTACTTACTTAATATGATGTCAGTGCAATTCTTGTCTGAAGAAACTACTGCGAAAAGTGAACACAAAACGCACTACAATATTATGTGGCCGATCAGAACAAACAGTACTTAGTTCTGTCACTCTGTCTAATTTTATATTTGTCCTAGACATCCTTAAGTTGCACTTCGAGTGCGGGATGAATGAAAATGCGGAACAAAGAACAAGATCTTTTATTCCTTAGTATTCTGAATATTTATTATACCTTTAATTTAATAGTCGATAAATTTAATTAAGTAGTGATAACTTTTCTAGCAAATTTACTATGAAATATGCTTTTTTAACTTAATTATTTAAATATAACTATTTGTTAAAACTTGTTATGTAATAGTAACATGTTTTAAGTAAATGATTACTTAAAACATGTTATTATGTTATGTTAGGTTCGAGCGATACAATAATGCAATCCCGACATTAAGAAACTTATTTAAATATTACATTAAATGATAATGGTCATAAGTGGTAAGTGGGATCCTTGGGGAACAACTCATTTTAATAGATAACAATTAAATTGTTAAGTGACAAATATTTATAACCTATCCAAGTGTGCACCTTAGCATTCTTCCTATATCGCGATTTCCAGTACTAGTATGTTTTCTATTTAATTTGTCATTTTAAAATTAAGAATGAAAGTTGGAATGGAACAAAAAGTATTCTTAGCAGGTTAATCGTAACTGTTTAAAGTATAAAAAGGATGACACTAGAAGAATAATCCCAAAAAGTCCAATTTTTGATCTGTTTTAATGCAATGTTTATATAATGCAAAGGGATAAAAGAAAAAGACCATTGTATGTTATTTTTCTTTGGATTTATTTCTTCAATATTTAATTAGCACCAGGAACATATGATTTTTTTAACTATTTCAATCATGTTTTTCTTAAATAAGATACTTATGTGTATATTTTTAGATAGTATTACAAAATACACAATGGAATAAAAAAATATACAAAAAATATTTTTATAAATCTAAGTAATACTCACAGAAATCGTAAAAATAGACCAAAGACTATATAACCACCAACAGTGGTTATATTCTCTACGTAATAGACAAATGAAGCCGCATAGACGCTTGAGCTTGTCGCCGCTTATTAGGTTGACGAACATAATTCACCATTTTGTGATTAAGTTGTGCGGGGAACGTCTAAACTGAATTTTTGTTATTATAAATTTATAATGGTGCACTGCAGCATAATCAGTTGTAAAAACTCATCAAGGACGTGTAATTCAACTAATAAAGGCATAACATTTCATCAGTTAGTTGATTGTTTACTAATTATCATTGTTTTAATTAATTTACGTCTAGAAGAATACTTTACTATGACATTTACCTTTTTAAACTTTTCGTATTGTACAATTACCGTTGCTGCTTTTGTTCTACCATAATACGCGACACACGTGACGTTGACAAACTCGCCAAGCAATGTAATATGAAACATTAGATATCATTGTGCATTGCGTATGTTTATAATACGGTAAGATGTAGCGACATCGGATTTGGAAGTAATCGAGCGCTAATTCATTTCTATTGTCTATTACGATTTCTGTGGTAATAAATATAAAAATACACAATATGTTAAATTGCTCCATTTCTGAGCGACAAACTCTCGATATCGAACGAATAGATTAGACTACTTATATTTCAAATACAATATATTATGATGTTGGGAAAAATGTTTGTACTGAGACTGCTAAAGGGCATAAGTTGTTTTTGCGAATTACGAAATACACTAGATGTGTAAAGCAGAATACAGTCCTTTGTCGTTACGCCCTATGTGAAGCTTCCTCCGGTATATACCTAGTGTAAAAATATCCGTACCAATCTTGAGAGATTTTTACTGGGGAAGGAAGACAAAAACGAAGGGGTTTTTCATCTCATACACTGGTACAACACCAGTTCGATTGCATTGGGTAATAAAGCTTCGGAATATGCCGAATGCCAATACGCTGAATGGTACAAGAGCCTGCTAAGAAAATTAATGGTCACGAACCTCAATGAGGGGACGACAAAAGAAGTAATAGAGAAAAATCTTTACTTGACCCAACCAATTTTAAATGTTCTGGTGACTGATCTAAAAAACAATCAAATATTTCGAACCAAGTGAAGGCTATTGGCTCTAAGTACAATCTCCAACTCCAATATTCTCAATCAAAAAGCCCACGGGCTGATGAACACGAAGCAGTAATTTACTTCAAACAGAGAAACTAGCCATCTCCGCAGGCCAGAATTATATTGCTCGAGTTTATGCGCAAACACAGATAAACTCTCTTTTCCTTTATTTTCATAGTTTGATGGGACGGTTAACTGACACGACCGGAGAGATCAGGCACAGAAACAGTGGCTTTCCGTATTTTACGGGGCAGAGGGGTGTAACACCGCCAACTTCCTGACTGCTGGAATGAGAATTCTTGAAAACTGAGAATTTCTTGACAGAAAAACCTAAAAACTGATTTTGGCACGTCCCCGGATTCAAACCCAGGACCTCATAATCAGCAACCGTGTTTACGACTACTATACCAACGAGGCAGTAAGAAGCAGTATTACTAATGTAAATCTACTTCGAATCGAATCGAATCGATTTACAGCTTCACATGATAATTCTATGGGTAAAAAATATTTGAAAAAATGGGTCCTTATATCGACGGAGAAAATAATTAATTCAAACAAGCACTTGCTGCATAAAACATAATACGCGAACAACCACGTTTCGTTCCAACCCGCCAATGATATTGTTACAATTTGAAGTGCTGTTATAACACGTGATCGACGGTGAAGAAAAAAAAGGTGGAAAGACTGGCAAGTCTAAAAAAACGGGTTATACCGTTTATCCACCCTATGGAATCCAACCTAGGGTGGATACTCGGGAACGCGTGTCCGTTTAGTACTCTTATTAGTTTGTGGTATCCGTCTATCCACGCCAGACGGGGTGGATAATCGGAAATCGTATACATTATTTTTTTACGACTTTTCACCTCGGCTTTATATAGTCATTTGTAGAAACATAAATATAATCTGGCACGAGATGCTTAGTAGACGTTACCTAAAAATATATACATACTTCTTGTTTGAAAGGTCAACGTTGAAATAAAAGGCCTCACAGGATTACGTATTCATTGCAATTCTTCGAATAAAATAACTTAAAATAAAGTTAAAGAAAAACTTCCAATCACAACGTTTTTGAAATGCTTGTTGCAAAAATCGCCCAAATCTTCGCCAACACATCTGTTAGCTAAGAAATTTAAAACACGATTGTAAATTAATGTACATTAAAAGTGGCGAATTTATCCAGGATATCAAATTACGTCTATTCCATAATGAAATTAGAGTTAGTAATTGTCTGGACATACTGCAGAATTTATAAATTACGCAATAATATTATTTAAAACGAGGTAGTTGAATATGATTTAAATGCAATACGTAATGCGTGAACTTTGTTAGGCTGTAACAGTAACGGCAACAGGAATAAGTTTTTTGATTAAGTTTGTGGTTATTAAAAATTAATTAATAACTAAAGTATATGTGTTGAACTGTACTTGGTGTGAAAAGTCGGAAGAACAAATAGAAGTGAATTCCGACTATCCACCTCGTCTGGGGTGGATAGACGGACATGCGTTTCCGAGTTTCCACCCTAGGGTGGATGAACAGAGTAACCCAAAAACATAATTTTCGAGAACATGTAAATTCCTCCAAAGCGCACTTGAACAACGCGGCTGACTTATTGCCACATAGTCTCCTCAAAAATGAAAGGAAGCCAAAGGTTATAACATACTATCTTAGCAAACTAAATACGTCATTACTCAATTTGAACTCATTAGATATAAAACAACTTTGTTATTAACAAATTTCATGCTATTTTTTTTCAGACTCTAACTATGATTTCTTCCAGGGGTTTTCTTTGTACATCCGGAACTGTAGCTTCGCTGTGCGGTCTGCCAACTGGGAATAGGAGTTCCAGCCGTTCGTTCCCGGGTCTTGATAGGAGATCACGTAGTCGCGAGTTGCAGTTTAGTGGCGTAGAAGTTAGTGCTACTAGACCACAATACTGGAAAGGAAAATGAATTCTAATAATAATATGTTCCACCTTGATAATAATTGTTCTCTATCTGCCGTTCGGCCTTAAAAACCCAAATAAATAATATTTTAGTAATAATTGTGAATATATATCTAATATAAGAATATTTCTCTTTTCCTAATATATGGAATATATATATATATATCCAAAGTAAGTTGACACATCGTTTTTATATTTTACTACAGTAGAGATCAAATTTACGCTTTACAATATTAATGATGTACATTACTATATAACAAATGAATTTAACAAACATAAAATTTGAAACCTATGTGATATGGGAATGAGTGTGTATAACTTTAAGCTCTTTTACTGCTCTTTTGAATATCCTGTATCTTAGGTCAAAAATATCCAAGTCGGAGTCTTTCATGGATATCTCGTTGTCAAGTAAACACATTTTTATTATCGGGTTGTAAAAAGAAGTACTATTCTTATAAGTCTGCAAGTAAAATGTGTTGCTAGGAATTCGGAGATTGCGCTTTGTAATTAAGTTTAATTTACTTAGGTACTAGTAGGTACCTATTTGTTACCCTGCTTGGTGCTTGTACTTATGATAGTTATCGTCGACCTGCTTATAATATACAAAACTATGTATGTTCTCAGTGAGACAGTTTAAAAGGAATGTAATATGTATTATTTTACTTTTGTTTTTTTTTTAAATGATTCGTTTCTGTTTTGTTACTTATAAAACAAATAACTAATGACGTCATCAAGTTCATATTATTTACCTACGTCTTACGGTGGCGACCGGTGACGTATGAAAACGCATCCTACTTAAAAAGAAGTTTTCTTCCTCGCACAACTTTCTTGTGGGATCGACTAACCGATACGGCTTAGGGACCTTCAAGAAAGGAGCCTACTCCCTTTTGAAAGCCCTGTAACGCATCTGCAATTCCCCTGGTGTTGCAGTTGTACATGGGCGGCCGTGAGCCGTATTCTCGTTTGCCCCCTCTCCTATAATTTTTTTTTGTCGAGAATGTGTCGTAAGAGGTGACTATCACGTAAACCAAAAAGATCTCATAGCTTCTGATAGTCCGTCGGTGTCGTAAAATCGTCAATCGTCGATCTTATGGCTTCCGATAGATGGCGTTATAAATGTCATTTAACGCCAGGGGTAAATTACCCGTGTAACGGTGTAAGAATATCCACTACCCCGGGTCACGCCGTGCGTGTCGTAAGAAGCGACAAAGGGAAACAGATCAGGAGATAGCTAGCAGCATCTCTTAATAACGACTAAAAATAAAGACTGCGGTTGCATCCCGCTTGCCTAACGTGACAACTGTGTCAAATATCCCCCTATGCGACAATCTACGGGGGAGGCTTATGTTCAGCAGTAGACTTCAATAGACTGTAACGGTAACGGTTGAATACCCATCCAGTGACCGGCGACGGAGAGGAGTGTCAAGGGTTGTCGACGGCTGGCTCTGCTATCTTCAATCAAATCAAGCGTGAAAATTAAGGCATATTCACAGAAATCGTAATAATAAGACCATAGAAGTCGCATAGATGCATGACTTTGTCGCCGCTTTGATGTGTTGACGAACATCATTCACCATTTTATGATTTAGTTGCGCGGGGAACGTCGTACGAGAATATATGTTATTATAATGGAGAATTGCATTATAATCAGTTCTAAAAACTCATCAAGGACGTGTAATTCAACTAATAAAGGCATAACATTTCATCGGTAAGTTGATTATTTATTAATTATCATTGTTTTAACTAATTTACATCTAGATGAATACCTTACTATGATTTTTACCTTTGTAAACTTTCTTTTATTTCTTTTATTGTAATACGCGACGCACGCGACGTTAACAAACTCGCCAAGCAGTGTGATGTGAAACATTAGGTATCATAGTGCATTGCGTATGTTTATGATAGCATATATATATATAGCATGTGTGTATAATGCAGGCATTGCTAAGATGTAGTGACATCGGTTTTGGAAGTAACCGAGCGCTAATTAATTTCTATTGTCTTGTTACTACTATTTCTCTGGGCATATCCTCTCTAACAAAAGAGGTCCATGTCTGGCAGTGGACTTTTACGTGGTGATGAAGAAAAAGAAATTATGCTTACAAAAGCTGAAAATAAAAATGTGTCTTAAAATTAGGATTACTTAAGAAATTTTTAATTTAAGGTGCTGGCGATTAACCAGTCAATGTTCATCGCATATTACAAAATAAGATAACCTGGTCGGTTTTTTACATGGTATAGCCACGCTGCAGCAATATTATAGTTGTAGCACAAATAGGCTATCTTGACCGGCGAAGGACCACGGTGTCACCGAATACAAACGGCAAATTGCAGCTTAATGCTGCTGTGCTTTGTGTGGTGAATGTAGAGAACCGGATAGCCTTTTTACTGTAAACGAGGCATCCATAGTAGTCCTCTTAACTGAGGATAGATGTAAGTGCGCCACATCCACTTACCATCAGATGGACTGTGTGATCGTTTGTCACCCTTCTTCTATAAAAAGATTACCTGGATAGCAGCCAACAGGATACCAGCGGCAATCGCCACACTGATTTCACTGTAATAATGCATCTTCTTTCTCCCGTCTTGCCTCCAGGAGTGTGTTTGTCGGAAGATCAAGATAAGAGCTGGTGCGTCAGTTAAATATGGCTTTGTTGGTTTGGTTGCAAACGGTTTTAAGTCTGTAACCCACTGTCTCGACATTCTCTTGGAGTAGTTCAACTCTTCCTCTTCTTCTACGATGTTCCTTATTGCCGTTTTTGTTTCTTGATCTTGGACAACTACGAAAGTCCAGGGTTCAGTGTGTGCCCCTGATGGGGAAGTACCTAGAAGACAATTACATCTGTTTGTGAGCTTATTTAGTACCTATGTTGTAAGTTATTTTTAAATCTAAAATATGTCTTACCAGCAGTTTTAATGATATTATCCAGAACCTCTTGGGGTATTGGTTCTGTACTAAACCTCCTTACAGTCCGTCTCTTCGCCATTAATTCGTAATACTCCCGTGAGCGTTGTAGGACTTCCTCATCGGATCTCTTCAAGGGCTCATACGGTATGTGAGGTGTGTCTTCTGGGATCGCCGGTACAAGGAGGTCTGGATCGTCTTCATCGTTTGGGTAGTCCTTCTCTGGAAAGAATCAGGTTTTATATTAATGTCTTAAGGCGACAATGCAGAAATTGTTAACCTTTTTGATCTTTGGTTCTACTTAAATTAAATTATTATGCAAAAACAAAATAATTTAATCGGGAATTAAAAATAAATATGAAATAAACGCAAAAACGTAAATTTATTTTACAGTGTAGTGTTCACGTACATACAGAAACATACAAACAGTATACAGTAGTACCTACATACAGAACCTACATACAGAAAGTGTTAATTGCAATTTTAAGTGCTGATTTACCACGTGCTCGGCGGTAAAGGACAACATCGTGAGGAAACCTGCATGTGTGAGGAATAATAAAAAAAATTATTTCGAAGACATGTGAAGTTCGCCAGCACGCATTGGGGCAGCGCAGCGGACAATTCATTGCCCTAAAACCCTCTCAGAAATGAGGGGAGTCCTGTGCCCAGCAGTGGGACGTATATAGACTGTAACTTTACTTTACTTTACTAAACCAACAGATACGAGTTGTATGATGATTTGAATGACTTGAAATTGGCTCGATGATAAATACATAAAATGACACTAAGTAGCTATTATAAACGTGTACCCCTGCATTGCAGAGATTTCATTTTTATACCAACATAAAAGTCATTTCCAAGAGGGTTTTAGGGCAATTAAATGTCCGCTGCGCTACCGCAGCCAGTGCATGTTGACGGACACAACATCTTTGATTTTTTTTTTCTTAACTTATCAAACACGTTTGTTTCCTCAAGATTTTTGCCATCACCGCCAAACACATGGTAAATCAGCACTTAAAACTGCAAATAACAATTAAAATATTTATACACGTTAGAGCCACGTTGCAGCTATATTATGGTTGTGGCACGAATGGGTCGGCTCGACCGGGGAAGGTCCACGCTCTTACAGAAAAACAACGTAAATTAGCAGTTTAATACTGCTATGTTTCGTATGGTGAGTGTAGAGATCTGGAGACCCTTTTTTACCGGAAACGAGACATTCCATCTTAGTCCTCAGGGGTGATAACGCATCTGCATTTTGATTTTTAATCGAGGATAAATGTAGATATCTATGAGCCACAGAATTCACTTAGCGTCAGGTGAACTGTGTGCTCGTTTGTCACCCTTATTCTATAAAAAAATTAATTGATACCGGCGGGAATTGAACCCGGGTTGCCCGCGCACTATGATATTTCGCTGAGCCAGCTATCACGGCTATTACGGTTGACTTAAATAATCACAATAAAAAAAAGAAGAAACATATATGTGTTCATTGCTGCAACTTACTTTTAAAAAAAGAAAAAAGTGATAGAAAATATATGGTTTGCAGCAACAACTCCCACCGGACACAGCATAATGCTGCAGTAACAGAGTTACTGCAGCGCTGATATTCTCTCGAAGCCACATAATTTAACTCGCGAGCAATCGCTGAACATAATTTATTACCTACTTTATAACAATCACTGAATCGGCGAGTCATGCTCTTCATCTCACGCCCTAACAGTGATCAACCAATTACTGGTCCCCTTTCCTATGTTATCACGTTGGGTCGGGACGCAACGCAGTGGGCGTAACCCCTGATAAGACGTTAAATTCAGAACCATAACCACCCTCTCAAAAGAAGGTGATTGACGACTAAGATTACGGGCCCCAGTGAATGGTACCGGTCTAGATATCATACATGACTTTAGTGGACTATATATAATAATAATAATAATAACTAAATATCTGGACCTGGCTCACGAGGTGACCGACATGTGGGGTGGTCTGCCGACCGAAATTATTCCTGTAGTCGTCTCTGCAAACGGGCTAATCCCAGTCAGCCTCTCGGGTCATCTGAGGCGGCTGGGACTAGGTTGCGGACCGCTCCAGGCTCAAATGCAGAAGGCGGTGCTCCTCGATACCGCCCGCATCGTCCACCGGTTTCTTTCCCTTTCCCCCTAACCCTCGGCCGTTTGGTCTCCCCTGCCGAGGGCCTCCATCTGGTTGAGCTTTTATTTATTTATGTATTTTTATATTTATTTTATGTAATTGATATTTATGTATATTTATTCATTTCCATTTATAATAAAGACCAACCAGATGTGTAAACTATATTGACACCCCCCCTATAATAATAATAAAAGTCTTTATTTGTCTCAAAAATTACAAATTCATCAACATAAACAAATCTTATTATGCTAGTTGGAGAAAAAATGGTCTATGGCTCAATGAATATAGGTTACCCACAGACCCTGGTGTTCTGCCATAGCCTAAACATTCATGCATGGTAGTTTGCATGTAGTATTAGGTAGTATCTTGTCTTAAGGGGAAATATAATCTCAAATGGCTTAGCAAGATCCTTCGTTATGCCGAAAATATTGCAGCATTAATTTTGAAATAAATATATGGTAAAGTTGAGGATTAATGTTAAGGATTATGTTAGACGAAAACACGATTTCGTAAAATTTTCTCGATAGAAAAAAAAATCCAAAGTTACCTCCAAAATAAGCAATAAACCGCTGTTATTCATAAAATACCTTAAATAAGATCATGAAACTTTGCATACTAACTGAACTAACTATAAAGCAGTGCTTATGTTATTTACTTTTTTTAAACCATTATTTTCATTGTAAAAAGAAATTACCTAAACTATCGGCCTCTTGAAGCGTGATTCCTGCCCACAGATTACCTCCATAGGAGGTAATCTGTGTTCCTGCCACACGACACGGCGGTCACTTCGCTTCGGCCTTTGAACGGGGAGGTTGTGTCGCGCGCGACGACGTAAAATTAAAATGGGAAATAACCGTAATAAAAATAAGAAGCGACTGGCTTGGCGTTAAGAAACAGGCATAAATATGACAAGCCTAATGAAATATTCCGATGATATCCCGGACGTCAGTCTAAGCGAGATTAGAATGGCTCTCCAGCACCTTAAAAACGGCAGGGCCCCAGGCGAGGATGGAATTACAGCGGAGCTTCTGAAAGCGGGTGGAACACCGGTACTTGAAGTCCTTCAGAAGCTCTTCAATTCCGTCCTCCATGGTGGCACTACTCCAGAGGCTTGGAGCAGAAGTGCGGTGGTCTTGTTCTTTAAGAAAGGCGACAACGCTCTCTTAAAGAACTACAGACCGATTTCCCTTCTGAGCCGCGTCTACGTGCTGTTTTCGAGAGTCATTACGAATCGTCTCGCACGCAGACTTGACGACTTCCAGCCTCCCGAACAAGCCGGTTTCCGAAAAGGCTTCAGTACCATAGACCACATACATACCCTGCGGCAGATTGTACAGAAGACTGAAGAGTACAATCTGCCACTTTGCCTGGCGTATGTGGACTATGAGAAAGCCTTTGATTCCGTCGAAATTTGGGCGGTGCTACAGTCCCTTCAGCGGTGCCAAGTTGACTGTCGGTATATCGAAGTGCTGAAGTGTTTGTACAGTAGGGCTACGATGGCTATCCGAGTACAGAACCAGAGCTCGAAACCTATCCAACTGCAGAGAGGTGTAAGACAGGGTGACGTTATATCCCCGAAACTCTTCACCGCTGCATTGGAAGACGTTTTCAAGCTACTGGACTGGAAAGGATACGGTATTGACATCAATGGCGAGTACATCACTCACCTTCGATTTGCCGACGATATAGTCCTTATGGCAGAATCGCTGGAGGACTTAAGCACTATGCTCAATGACCTCAATAGTGCCTCCCAACGGATAGGTCTTAAGATGAACATGGACAAAACAAAGATCATGTTCAATGTCCATGTCACACCTATGCCGGTAGTTGTTGGGAGCACTATGCTCGAAGTTGTTGACGAATACGTTTACCTGGGACAAATAGTCCGACTAGGTAAGTCCAACTTCGACCGAGAGGTCAATCGACGGATTCAACTCGGCTGGGCAGCGTTCGGGAAATTACGGCATATCTTTTCGTCAGGTATACCTCAATCTCTAAAAACTAGATTGTACAACCAGTGCGTGTTGCCAGTGATGACTTACGGATCTGAGACGTGGTCCTTCACCGCTGGCCGTATGAGGACGCTTAAGGTCGCTCAGCGAGCTATGGAGAGGGCTATGCTCGGAGTTTCTCTGCGTGATAGACTCAGAAATGAGGATATCCGCAGTAAAACCAGAGTGACCGACATAGCCCAACGGATTAGTAAGCTGAAGTGGCAATGGGCCGGCCATATAGCTCGAAGAACCGATAACCGATGGGGAAGAAAGGTTCTCGAGTGGCAGCCTCGTACCGGTAGGCGTAGTGTAGGGCGACCCCCCACTAGATGGAGTGACGACCTGGTAAGACATGCAGGAAGTCGATGGATGCAGGTGGCTCAGGACCGTGCTTTGTGGCATTACTTGGGGGAGGCCTATGTTCAGCAGTGGACTTGTGAAGGGCTGTAATGATGATGATGATGATAATGAAATAAGTGTCTAACGACCTTTCTACTTACAGTATTATTGATTACAAACATGTCGGTACATAGCATACGACGCGCGGGCAAGTGGGGACGAAATTAGAATTTGAGCTGACTTACTCTATCCCCTTAAAATTATAATAAAATCTAATCTTTAGTTCAGAAAAATAAAACCTTAACATATACGTAGTTTTTGAAAGGGCCTTTTACTAAACAAACTTGTAGTCAGTTAGTGCCAGTGACTGCCTGTGGAGCAGCCAGTCGCGACATTTTTTGCGGAACGTCGGCAGCGAGTGCTTTAACGACGATCGAACTGGCGGTGGTAAATCATTCCATATTTTGGCTGCGGCATGCTTAAAACAGCCTATGGCATGAACTAACCTCAGTTTCTGGACATTAAGCTGGTATCCCTTAGAGATTTACATTTGTTGTTTTTTGGAAAAAATTTATCATAAAGGTAGGCAGGCGACTTAAAATGATGCTACGAGTGCAGAAAACGCGCATATTTCAAGGTAAATTGTTTGGACATACTCAGTATTTGTTTCTCAATTAAAACTGGTGTAATATAGTGTCTCCTGAGGACATTGTAACAGAACCGCACGCACGCATTCTGCATCCTCTGTACAATCTTAGCAGTTTTTTTTTAAATAGACAAGGAGCATAAACAATGTCACAGTAATATCTTCTTTTTCCCCTACTTCTGGGGTATCTACTGGTGAAATAAAACAGCAATTATTCGTAACTGCCCCTTGGAAATGTAATACTGATGTTTCACTGCTTTTACTTTACTTTTCCTAACTCCGTTTTTCTTTCTTGATTTAAAACTGGAAACTGTAGCTCATCCCGAAGTTCCGGGAACCCACAGCCAGATCTGAACGAATTGAAAATTAAGCGATTTACTAAAGTAGGTACTCCCGAGCTAAACCTTAAAGTCCAAGTCAATCTATATATTTAAAATATAAAAGATTTTTAACATTGATATAGTCACTATAAAATGTTGTTAGGTTATCTAATTACGTAATAACTTAAAATAGAAGGACCCTTAAGTAGGCACTGAATAAATTAACCGACTTGGTATTACATGGATCTCACAACTTTTTACGTTAGAAGAACTGAGTTGCGAGACTTTTTTTTTTCACAAGTTATGTTTTTGATGGCATATTATTTAATATTTCCATTATTTCGCTATTTTATCACTAAAACAGTAGTTTATTGACATTACTATCATCTTATTCTAATACAAATTTAGCCAAAACATTAACAAGTCGCTATTACGAACTTTTTTCAAAACTTAATAAAAATAAAAATTATTTAATTTGATATAGTTAATTTTTTTAAAAAGCGGTTCGTGCTTTCCCTTTTCTTACTGATAATTACTTATACAAAGTGGCAAACAAATTTTCACATTATATGCTAATATTTATACCCATCTTTGTACTGCGCTCTCCTTTCTGCCTGCGCCCTCCTTTCTGCCAAGGAGGGTCGCGTTCGTATACGGCTTAGAGATCTCTAGTTAGATCGTTAAGCCAGTTCCTAAAAGGTTGGGTTTAGTGGGTAAAAGTCACCACATAACCACGCAGCCGGCTGCGTGGTATGCTATGAGCATTCCCAACCTCCCTCCCCCGCTTTCCGGAGGGTTGCCCATATTTGCTTCGGGCGCAAAAAAAAACATCTTTGTCCCCCCCTTTCACCCAAGGGGGGTCGCGTTCGATACGGCTTAGAGATCTCTAGCTAGACTGTTAAGCCAGTCCCTACAGGCGGCGTTTAGTGGGTAAAAGTCTCCAAATAACCACGTAGCCGGCTGCGTGGTATGTTATGAGCATTCACCGCCTCCCTCCCTCGCTTTCTAGAGGGTTGCCCTTATTGCAGTGGGCGCAAAAAAACCCCATCTTTGCCTTACATATACACCTTTTCACTCTAGCATTAAACTGTCCTTATCTAACACATTTGTACGCCTTATCAGTAATTAAAACATTATTTAAACAATCGAAAGTGCTTAAAGCAAACATAACGTTTTCAATTCTTTATTTACATCCTTCGATCAAGTATATAATTGATCGAAGTTTACATCGTATTACATAGCCGATTACAATGTAACGCATGAATCTAAGCTAATACAAATAACCTTTCTTTGCTCGGAAATTAGTATGCCATCTAAAACGTAACTTGTAAAAAAAACCAAGTCTCGCAACTCAGTTCTTCTACCGTAAAAAGTTGTGAGATCCATGTAATACCAAGTCGGTTAATTTATTCAGTCCCTACTTAAGGGTCCCTCCGTTTTAAGTTATTATGTAATTAGCTAACCTAACAACATTTTATAGTGACCATATCAATGTTAAAAATCTTTTATGTTTTAAATATATAGATTGACTTGGCAATCGCACTAAGCAATCTAATATAATATGTATTACTTGTGAGATACAATGTCTTTTCATGCGATGGCCAAGTCAATCTCTATATTTAAAACATAAAAGATTTTTAACATTGATATGGTCACTATAAAATGTTGTTAGGTTAGCTAATTACATAATAACTTAAAACAGAGGGACCTTTAAGTAGGGACTGAATAAATTAATCGACTTGGTATTACATGGATCTCACAACTTTTTACGGTAGAAGAACTGAGTTGCGAGACTTGGTTTTTTTTACAAGTTATGTTTTAGATGGCATCACATTTTTTTTGTAGATAAGATAGTCCTACTTTTTTACATTTCCGGTACCTTCTACTTCTTGAATACCAACAACGTACCTCTCTATACCTATTAAACATATACAAGTACACTAATTCATTCACTGCAAATGTAACTTTGTAATTTTATATATTTATACGATATTAGAAAGTTATTTATGCAGTTGATGTATCAGAAAAGTGGACCGAAATTAAAAAATATTTTAGTTTTTCCTTGATTTATATACTAAACCCTAATTGTATTCTAAATTTGAAGCTTCTATGTCTGCTAGAAGTGCCTTAGAGTTTTGATGATCGGTCAGTCAGTGAGTGACAAAATTAAGAAACTTTGACTAGTTATAATTCTTAAACTACTGATTCAAATTGAATGAAATTTGAAATATACTAGGTTCATACAATTTCTTCTTGTTTACTGAAAATTCAAGCTTCTAGTTTTATCCACTACGAAGTTATAGGGGGTCGAAAATGGCCTGAATTGCTTCGAGAAAAGTATGGTACGGCCGTGCCGCTTTTTTGCTCGACTTGGCGGGGGCACTGCCGTGCCCCCAGATTTAATAAGATTAACATAATTTTAATGTTTTCTCTATAAACAATCTTCGATCAATAATAGTAGTATTATTGATAGAAGTAAGTAATAAAAGATTTAAGGAAATGTTTATCTCGCGTCGCCAACAATAATTACATACATAAACACTCACGCCTGTCACCCAGAGGGGTAGGCAGAGACTACGGACTTCCATTTGGCACGATCCTGACATACCTCTTTCGCCTCCTTTACATCCATATATCTACGCATACATGCTCGTCGGTTAAGGGTACTTCTAACGTGGCCCCTTTTCAAAATATCGCCAATTTGGTCGATAAACTTTTTTCTAGGGCGTCCCTTCCCGACTCGGCCGTTCACATCTGCCATATAAATTTGCTTTGTCACTCTATCCTCATTCATTCTTTCTACATGACCAAACCACCGAAGCATTCCTTTCTTAATCCTGGTCACAACATCATCTTGCATACCACATTTATCTCTTATCATGCAATTTCTCACCCTGTCATTCAGATTCAACCCTAGCATACTCCTTAAAGACCGCATTTCTACAGCATTTATTCTACTTTCGTGCTTCTTCTGCCACACCCAGCTTTCACTACCATACATTAAAGTAGGGACTAACACAGCATTATGAATTACCATACGTGCCTTTTTTGACACATTCTGGTTCTTCATAATAGAGTGTAGTGCCCCATTCACTCTATTCCCTGCATTTACTCGTCGTTCTATATCCTTATCATATCTACCATTCCTGCTAAATACACATCCCAAATACACAAACTCATCCACTTGCTCAATTAAATCTCCTTCTATTCTTATTTCACATACCGTTTTGCTTTCTTCTCTTTCAAAAACCATCACTTTCGTCTTACTTGCGTTCACTTTCATTTCCCTTCCTTTTAATTCCCAGTTCATTAATGTAACCATCATTTGCAACTCAGCCGCCGATGATGCAAATATGACTTGATCATCGGCATACAAAAGGCATTTGACGGTTAACTCGCCCATTCTTAACCCACATTCTTCATCTTTCAAAGTTTGCAAACACCTGTCCATAAATAAGTTGAACAGCCAAGGGGAAGCTACACAGCCCTGTCTGACACCTTTTTGGATGCCAAACCAGTCCGAGTAGACCCCATTGATCCTGACACAAGCACTAGAGTCCCTATAAAGAGACCTTAATGCCTGTATCAAACCAGCGCTCAACCCATATGAGTTCAGTGTTTGCCATAATACATTCCTGTCCACTCTGTCATAAGCCTTTTCCAAGTCCATGAACGCACAAAAAACTTTCTGGTTTTTGGCCAAAAATTTCTCCGCAATCATGCGCATGGAAAAGACTTGATCTGTACACCCCATTCCCTTTCTAAAACTCGCTTGCACATCCCAAATTTTTCCATCGGTTTCTTTCATAACTCTTTCAATTAACACCTTAGCATACAGTTTACCCACAATACTAAGTAAGCTGATACCACGGTAGTTTTTGCAGTCCTGCTGTGACCCTTTTCCTTTATATATTGGTACTATAACTGCTTTACACCAGTCATCCGGTACCCGTTTTAATTCCCAACATAAATTAAACAAGGTGTACAGCAGGCCTGCCACCACTCCCTCTCCAGCCTTTAGCATCTCGAGTGATACTCTATCATATCCAGCTGCCTTACCTGCTTTCATGCTTTTCATTGCTTTCATTATTTCATCTACACTTATCTCCATACCCCTTTCCACTTCTTTCGGAATTTCTAGTTCATTTAATTCAGACGACTCTTCACTCATAAACACGCTTTCAAAGTATTCCTTCCATCTGTTTAAATTCGAAGCTTCATCATTCAGAATACATCCATTCTCGTCTCTTATAGCATTCATTATAGGCTGTTTTGTATTTCCCCTGGCAGTTCCTACGAGTTTCCAGAACATTTTTATGTTAGCCTGGAAATTATCAGATATCCTTCTATCATTCTTATCCATTCTTTCTTTCTTTTTCCTTTCAACAACTTCTTTTACTCTCTTATTTAGACGTCTAAATTCTGCCTTTTTTCTTTCAATCTCATCATTCATACCAGAAGAATTACCAGCTTTGGTTGCTAGTAAATCTAACCATGCTTTCTTCTTTGGTTCAACTTCCACCCGTACCTCATCATCCCACCACAACGTATTACTTTTCCTTTCATTTGTTCTCTTACTTACACCACATACTTCAGTGGCGGCATCCACCAAACCTTTCTTAATATTGTCCCACACAGTATTCAAGTCTAAATCATTCATACACAACTCATTCAAACATCTAATATTTCCTCTCAGTCTACATTTATACTTCTCTTTCACATCTTCATCTTGTAACTTCTCTATTCTTATACGCTGTAACGCAGTGGTAGACACAGATGTCCGATGCCGCCAACGCTTGAAAAGACCATTAATTCGACATAAGACCAAGTAATGATCCGTCCCTACGTTGGACCCCCGGTAAACCCTTGTATCTACGACTGCGCTCCTCATTCTTTCATCGACAATTACGAAATCTATCATGCTTCTATCATCACCTCTTTCCCATGTATACATGTGAATCTTCTTATGACGAAAAAAGTATTCGTCACAAAAAGACTCTTTTCCACACATACGGTTAGGAGGTCTTCACCATTCTCATTTATACTTTCATCACCAAACATTCCCAATATCCTTTCATAACCAGACCTCTTCACCCCAACCCTTCCATTAAAGTCTCCTAACATAATAATATTTTCATTTTCCTTACATTTTGTCAACACCATCCTTACCATGTCCCAAAACTGCTCTCGGATGTAAGTGGGCTTAGACACGTCTGGGGCGTACACCCCTAGCAGGAACAGCTTCTTTAAGCCCACTTAAATAAATATAATAAATAATAACAACGGATGAAACCGACACCCTGGCATGCCCGTTCGGTCTCGTCTACGCCAGACCAATACGCGGTATACGTGCCATGTGCAGTGGCATCCCTTCCCTTTCATTTTACAATCGTATTACAATAATTATTAAGCAAATTTCACATTAAATCATAAAAACACATGTGGTTAACGTTTACGTGTTATAAAACGTACGTAACAAATCTTTAGAAGATATTCCGATATTATTAGATTTTGTTGGAACGAGGCTATCTTATCAGATACAGTATTGTTTAAATTGTACAAAGTGATTTCACGTTTGGAAAGAGAGTTTAAAATATTAATTAACCAGTAGTACTAATATCTCATATTACGACATACCACAAAACGTGGGGTATTGATAGCTTCGGGCTTAAATTATTTTAAGCACGAATATACGAGTATGTATTGGTCTTTCGTTATATACCTATAATCAAAGGTATTGGTTAAGAGGAGTATAACAAAAAAACGCAAAATTACGAGGTTTCATCGTTGAAATTATATGTTTTCCGTTCGTTGCTTAAATAACAATTACTTAGTAAAAATAGTTCGTTTTCTCTACTACAATAAATTAAGTAAAAAATAATGGAAATATTAAGTATTCTCTCCCAGTCGACCCGGGAATTGTGGATATAATGATATAGGTTCCCAAAATAAAAAGAGCATTATGGCATGTAATCAGAAAAAATAAAGTACTTGTGTTAAACATATTGTACGTAGTACTATTATTTATTCCGTGATTTGTAAAAAATAAAAAAGTTGATAATCTTTATCTTTATAATATATATATATATATATATATATATATATATATATATATATATATATATATATATATATATAATTCTTCTGTCCTTGTGTATGTGTATCTGACTGAACTCCTACTAGACGGCTAGACCAATTTTGATGAAATTTTGTGTTCACAATTGGACCGGTAGGTGGCGCTGCTGTCGAGATTCAGAAATCACCCGCACGAAGCGGGACCGGATCGCTGGTATACTAAATAATCCTTCTGTACGTATGTTTGTTAGTGAACCTCTAAGCGGCTCCGACGGACGGACCGATTTTGATTAAAGTTTTTGTATGTTTCTGGGTCTCTGGATGGATTTTACATGTTCTAGAACCATGCTGGAGCTATATTATGGTTGTAGCACAAATGGGTCGACTCAACCCTGGAATATGCACACTCTCACAGAATACGAGCTCAAATAGCAGCTCAATGCCGCTGTGTTTCGTATGGTGAGTGTAGGGAACCGGAAACTCTTTTTACTGGAAACGAGGCATTCTATCTTAGTCGTCAGGGGTGACAACGCATCTGTATTTTAATTTTTAATCGAGGATAGACGTAGATGTCATTTGACCCGGTAGGTGACGCTGCAATTGGGTTACTGGGTTTTTTCTTCCGATCCGAACCATACTGCACCTACTGCAGTCAAATACTGCTGCACAGTGGCTCTTTAGAGCGTATTACCGTTAAACCTTTAACACTACTCTCTGCCTTTTTTGATTTAGCTTAAGCCAGTTGGTCATTCCGCCATCTTAAATAATAAAATCAACTGTCGCGACCAAAAAATCCTTGAAACATATTTTTATGAAATACTAAACTATACGTGGTAGAGCTAAATTATGGTTGTAGCACGAATGGGTTGATCCGACCGGGGAAGGTCTAATATACTGAATTATACTGGCTCTATATACTCTTCAACCTGAAAAATTGTTCGCACATGTAGTGTGCGCACTGATACCTACCCACCTACCCAAATGAACTTCTACACAGAAACGGAATCCAAGCACCTAGGCCTACCACTCACTGCTGTCCACCAGGGCTGCTGGAGCCAAAAATGGCCCCCCCACATTTGCGACGTATCTTTAAACAAAATAAAATATCAATATACGTGTTCTAGACTTCGTATAATATTTGCAAACGAATAACCCAGTATAATTTATATATTTACTTACGCCTAGCCTTGACATGTTTCTGTGAAGATTATCTCCATTTTCAAAACTCGCAATGCTGTTTGTAATATTTAATCAAAAGTATTCAGTTACAGCTAATCTTCAGATTTTTCGAGATTTATACTCATATCATTTCCACTGTTCAATAGCCGGATACAATATCCGGTCCGAAGTCGGCGAAGTGTCGACAAATCAAAGTAAAACACTCGTGACCAGCGAACACGAGTAGTTGTAAACATTTATGTCTTCAAAATTGTGAATAAAAATAGATTTTTTATGAAATGGTTTTTTTATATTCAATATAGATTATAAATAATACTTATTGAAAGTCATTTTGAACTTTAATTTACCGCTGGTTCAGAAAATTACTCTGTACTAGGAAGAACCAACAAAAACCCAGCAAGACATTTGTGCAAAGAACAGTTCGTTTCATATGTTGACAATTAACAATTCAAAACAAATTAGAAATAGCTTGTTAGCGATCATCTTTATTCTAGTGTCTGGTAGCTTCCATAAATTCCTTAATACTACAATATCTCGCGTCTTATTACAAAAAGTAGTTTATTATTAGTCACAGGTTTAAACTAGAGTCTATTTCAAAAATAAGTCCCGTAGAAAATACTACTAAAATGTAAAGCATGGAATTTCACTGCAAATGTATCGTTTCGCGGAAACTGTGCAACTGTGGACTTCTTCCGTGGACAAAACTACTTCAGCCATAATTCAAACACGGGCCTGAAAAAAACTACTTTTTTATAAGACTGATAATGACTATTCGACATTGAGTAAACATTATGAATCGTCGTTTTATCATAAAATAAAACTATTCACAATATTGTCGAGAATGGCGCAACTATATTGCAAGCTATCATAGCATTACATAATGTGGCTGTGTCGCGGCTTTACCATGTATAATGCAGAATTCCTAAAAGGATCGACGTTTCTCATCACTCACCATACGAAACATATAAGCATTCGGCTGCTATTTATTCCGGTATTCTGTCTCCGTGGTCCATACTTTGTCATTAACAATTTTCTTTTAAATTTCATAGAGTTCTGATGATAATGAATTTCGGTCACGGCGGCCAGTTTCAATGGAGACTAGCCATCTAGCTATCGGTTAGTACTAACCAGAGAATAGCGCAGGACAGAATTAACAAAAGCTAAGTTAGTTTTTATTTATTTGTTGTACTAAAAGTACAAATGGTGGACTAAATGCCATATAGTATTTTCTACCAGTCAACCGTAAAGTTTGTGGGAGTAGTGTATACAATATATATATATATATATATATATATATATATATATATATATATATATATATATACATTCGTACTACATCTGTACTACTAATGTACGTACATCATGGATCTACTACGTAAAAAACCACCATACGGATGCAGCACCACATTTTAATTGATATTATTAAAACTTTTGACGGTATAAATAAATAAAATACCTTTGTCCAACCTTAAGTGCAAAGACCTTTATCTAAATAGATAATAGGGACGAAAACCAATAACATAGAAGTTGAAGAGGCTGGTCACGCAATCGAATGTACCATCAAGGTCTCTGATAACAGCAATTGAGATTCGCAACTAGAACAATAAAGTATTTTATTTGTTCATATTTAATAACATTAAGGTCACAAATTAACCAAGAGCTCACTTGATGGTAAGTAGCTGTGACCATGCAGCCCATGGATACACTACAAGAAAAACATATAATCAGTCATCGCGTTTGATGCTGATAAAAAGGCCGGCACAAACAATAAATTGCTAGGGTTGTCTGAACGGGAAATAACAAAAAAACTGATTTTATTTTATTTCACGTTTAAACAAATTTAATAACTTAATCAGGCAATTAGCGTTTAGAAATTATAATTATAGTGATGAAACTTTCATTCCTTATCTTTATATGAGGACGACCCACATTTGTATAACGCACATGTAGTGTAAATCATTTTAATTTATTTGCGTGATAGGACAACCCTAGCGCTCTGCCTGCGTCTCTTCTCGCACCTTACCGCAAGATGACCCGGTCTAGACCCCTTCGGCACAGATTACATAATAGTACTGGCGTGCCTTCGATGACCGACTGTTAGTTGTAGTTATACTGTTGCACGGACCAGCCGCTTGGTCACTTGCAAACCACTTGAGAAAGAAGGTTGCATGTGCGTTTATCACCCCCAAAGATGAAAAAATAATTCAAAGCTTTATACGTCCAACTACTGGGCACATGTCTCCTCTTATCATTGTGAGGGTTTAAGACCGGCGGACGTCAGATGTCTTTAAAATACATTTTATTAACTTCTAAAACATGCAGTATTCATGTTTCAGAAGTTAAAAAAGTTAAGTATAATTCCGCCTCCAGGTCCTTCAAAAGAGTCATTGCAAAGGCAAAGTCAGAGCACATAGGCAGAATCGGCGAGAAACTAGTTTGCCTTTCTTCGGGAACTCGTGCATTTTTGTTTCTCGCCAAGGCTGTCCAAGGGAACTTATGTCAGCCATATCTCCCCTCTCTTCACAGAAAGGACTACTCACTGGCCCATGACACAAAGGAGAAAGCCGATCTGTTAGGGTCTCTCTTTGCGTCCAACTCGACCCTCGATGATGGGGGGAACACACCGCCGACCATCCCGCGGTGTGAGTGCCAGATGTTCATACAGCGCTCGGTTCGCAAAGCACTCCTCTCCCTCGACGTCAACAAGTCGAGTGGACTTGACGGAACGTATGCTCCAGAGTTGGCACCGGTTCTAACGCGTCTTTTCCGGTACTGTTACTCCCTAGGCGTAGTCCCAAATTCGTGGAAGATCGGATTCGTGTACCCGATCCCTAAAAATCGAAAGAAAAAACGAGTTATAAATCAGCTTATATATCTTAGCTTATTATCGTTATAGGTCTGCTCGCGTATTCTGAAATTTATTTTATTCTGGTTTTCTTGTTGCTGGAAAATACCTCTGTCCTGTTCTCAGGACAGAGGTATTTTCCAAACCACTGGTAAATATGAAAATGACTTTCAATAAGTATTGTGTAATAATCTGTATTTAATAACAATTACTCTATTCTATGCTACTCTACTGCGAGCGCTAATCCCCTGTACGTTTTAGTTTAGTAACAGAAAGCTTAATTAATACAAAGTTAATATTAAATAAACTTTCTTTTTTGTACAAATCATTACGAAAGGCGAAGTAAACGCACTCGAATGCGTCAAATTTTGACATTAAAAGGATGGATAGTAGAAACCTGAAAACCCACAAACCGTATAGTTTTTAGTTTTGAGTTCATGTAATTTTGTAACAATTCTTTGTAAAGTGTACATACATGTCTTATCGGGGCAAAGTAATGGGCTAGAATAATTGATGTCATTTACTGTTCCGTACACGATATTGCGTGCCGACTGTGTAACGTTTTTAACTATTCTTGTTACATATAAGTTGCTATAATTCTACTAGGGAGCTACAATTTAACACAGATTAAATTTCACTTATCTGTAGAGAATGCGAACGAATGAACGAATCATTAAAGAGTTATAACACTATGATTTACATTACATATAAACGAGTGCTTACAATTGTTTTACACTAATTACATACGTCTCCGTTGATGCCATTTAATAAATATTACAAAACGTCGCTTGAGAAAGATATTATTTAAACTATATTTATATATACGTAACTAGTAGGTACGGAGTGGGTTTCAAAAGTCTGATTAATTCTGATTGTGTAATCAATTAAAGAAACACCTTTTTAGTTTTATGTTCATAGTTTTATTATATATACTTTTCCTTTAATATCAACATCCGGGATAGTAAACAAAGACCATCAACAACTACTGATGCAACGGAATGATATGAAGTGTCATAACGGAAGCAGAAACAGAAACAGAACTCAAAAGTAAATTTTAGCGGAAACAGAAACGGAAACGGAAACGGATGCAGAAGCGGAAATGTAAATGCCATGTAAAAAGTACAATTTATGAATAATATTGTTTTTATTAAATTATCATTTAAAATTGAGAAGCGGTAAGTTATAATATGTATTTTATGAAAAGTAGTTTGGCCGCTTAAATAGGTCGAAAACTTTCCTAAAATTCCTGAGCTTAAATGTTAGTGTAAACCTACGTATGCGACCTTATTTAATGCTATTGTATTATATATATACACACATGTATATATACATATATATATATGTATATATATATATACTAGCGATCCACCCGGCTTCGCACGGGTGATTATCTCGACAACAGCGCCATCTACCTGGTTCAATTGTCAATCCAAATTTCATAAAATTCGTTCGTGCTGCTTAGTACGAGTTCAGTCACATAAACGAACAGATTTTTTATATACATATATAATAGGCTTTGCTTGGTGCACGGATGTAAAAAATCGAGATTTTTTAAGGGATTATTGGTTGGGCAAAACCCCTTAGTGAGCGTCTACTTTGCGAAATGAGTAACTCCAAAATATTCCTTTAAAACGTCTTTGGAGTAACTATACTAAATTTCAAGTCAAGCGGGTGTATAGTTTTAGAGATATTATTGGTGATCTATAAAACAAGTGGTAAAATTAAAGACTTTGTACAACCGACTTCCATACGACCGAATCAATTTATGTATTTGAAGTCAATTAAATACGCATTATTTAAGGGTAACTCAAAAACAACTGGTCACATCTTGATCAAATTTATATGGAACCATACGAGAAGCACCAGCTTTCAAATAAAACATCGGTTCACCCAGAAAAAAAGTTGTGACGTAACACACATGAAAAAAAAAACATACAGTCGAATTCAGTACCACCTCCATTTTGAAGTTGGTTAAAATTGATTAGGCAGCATGCTTGACTTCCGGGCCATAGGGTAGCCTAATTATAAATAAAATCATACGAAATGAGTTAAAAAGCAATTGGTATAAATTGTATGTAATGACCTTTAAAATACAAAACACCATTACGGACAAATGATAAAATAATTATATACAAGGACAGATTTTAATATACATAGATTTAATATACATAAAAAAAAAAAAAAAAAAAAATATAATATACATAATATATATAGATTTTAATATACATATCCATCACCTAAAACCCTAATACTGCTGTGTTTCGTATGGTGAGTGTGGAGAACCCGAGACCCTTTTTACTGGAAACGAGGCATTCCATCTTAGTCCTCAGGGGTGACAACGCATCTGCATTTTGATTCTTAATCGAAGATAAATATAGATGTCTTAGGCCATAGCATCCACTAACCATCAGATGGACTGTATGCTCGCTAGTCACCCTTGTTCTATTAAAAAATCCTGCTGGTTTTCGTGCTAGTTCTTGTAGGATTTATTCGAACCAGTGGTAAAAGCATTAATTACTTTCAATGTGTGTACCTAGTGTTGTAATCTATATTGAATGAAAATTATTTTATTATTTTCTATACTAATATCTACAGTTTGATATATTTTTAATCCAGATGTTTCTACAGTCTACGCAGATACATACATTGTAATAGAATTTTAGACAGCTTAGCTCAATGATTTACCAGTGTCAAGAAATAAAGGAAGAAAGACGAACAAAGAAATGTAAAATGTGTTTTATTTGACTAACGCAACGAACAGAAAATCCTAAACATTATAAATAATAGTTGTATGATGTCAAAACGGAACGAGTTTCAGTGATAGTGTATATGATACGTCATCAATAATGTAGGAACCTGATCTAAAATAGTGCTAGAAAGTGTGGAAACCTGTAAGACATGTTTAGGCACAGAGTTTACTGAGCTATCACTGTATTTTCAATAGATCTGTCTAATACTATATAGAGCCTATTATTAATCCTGTCCATTGTAAATAGCCAAGAGTACATGACTTATAGATGTAGACAGTTGAATAAATAAATAAAATATAAAACTGTTGGCAGCTAACAGCTGCGCCAACAAAGGCAATTATCTCGTCCTAACGGACGTGTAGCTTCGAGATAAGAGGTGATATATTATATTCCAATATTATTCAATATTAGAGATACGGGGACAATAAATAGATAGATTAGTCTTTATTGTATACTGAAACATGGAGCAAATAAGACTCGCGCCTAAAGAGTTCCGAATAAACTTAATTATGTAAACAGATGGTTCATTCACCACGGGAATTTAGATTCTCGACGATTTTTGCCTGCTTTCGATAATAGAATAGAATATTTTTATTCGATATAAATTACGTGTTATTCTTATTGAAAGTCATTTAAATACATACATATTGTTACACGAATGTCGTATATTAAGATATTCGTATGAAAGAATATTCTTTCATTATATAACATGTAACAAAAAGACAAAAACCCTGTGGTTTTCGTTAAGTGCGCTATCAGAATCAGTATTCAAATGTATAGAATTAACTTTACTGCAGAAAATTCGAACGTAAAATAATTAAATTGAATTAAAATAAGTTTTTATTAGCAAATGGCCTTAGGCCCGATACATACATACGGAATTCCGTTTCGGAATTCGGAAAGGAAAACGAACGGATCGGCCACACATAGGTACCTATACAGAATCCCGATTTGCCCACAAAATTTCGAACGGACAACTACCATAAATGTGTGACGGCTCATTGATTTTATATGGACTTGCTGCGTTCGGAATCCCGAATCGGAATTCCGAAACGGAATTCCATATGTAAGCGGCCGACCCAAGTGGTTTTATTACCTCTGCATTGAGCGGGGAATGAGAGTATGTATGTAATAGGTACGTATACTGTGTAATGAACTGTGTCAGTAGTAGTAAGTAAATACTATAAATCAATGAGCCGCCTAAAAAACCTATAAAATATATTATAATATATTATTTAATAGAGCCTATAAAAATAGCTACTGTCAAAAAAAAATTGGAAAAAAACAAAGAAACGAATCAACAATATTAATTAATTACAGTCTAAAAAATCTTTTACGTCATAATAACATTCAGTTTTTAACCAATTAAACAAATGTCTCTTAAATAATCTTTCACTTAATAATTTAAATTCATTAGGTAGTTTATTAAATATTTTTATGCACAATGTATTTAGGCAACTTTTGTCGTATTTAATGATTCTAGGAATAACATCTAGAACTAGTTTTTCTGGGTCACGTCGATTTCGGGGATACATATCACGTGCTTTAATAAACAATGACTTATTTTTAAAGACAAACATACTAAATAAAATATACCAAGTCTCTTAAATACTGGTTTACAAGAAATATCTGGCGACATCCCGCACATTGCACGAATACATTTTTTTTGGGCAATGAATGCCCTATTTTGGTCAGTACTATTACCCCATATTATAATTCCATAGCGAAGAATAGACTCTACGTATGCGTGGTACGTTGCAATTGCCGTCTTAATATTTGTATGTTTTTAACGATTTTAAGGGCATATACAAATTCATTGATTCTACGGCATACGTTATCTATTTGTTCTTTCCAGTTTATATCATCATCTAACGTTACTCCCAGAAATTTTGTACATGTAACTTTTTTTAGTTTTGGTATATTAAGTTTAATATTTTTGGTATATTATGTTTTATTATATATGATTTGAATTGAAAGATTTATTAAATTGTATGTAATGAGATTTATCTAAATTAATTTTCAAATTATTTACGTCAAGCCATTCTATTAATTTGTCAATTGTATTATTAATGTCATCATCATGATTCCTAATTGTATTATTATTTTTATTGCTAGTCACAATAATTGAACTGTCATCAGCGTACAAAACACATTTATGATATTCGTAATGTCAACAATGTCATTAATATATAATAGGAAAAGAATCGGTCCTAATATACTTCCTTGCGGAACGCCAAATTTATTATATTTATATCCAGATGAATAAGATGTTAAGGTATTGTTTTTATCTATTATCAATGATAACATATTGTTGTCTGTCTTTTAAATATGACGATAACCACTGAAGTATTGGTCCTCTGACCCTAATTGTCTCTAATTTTTGCAATAATATGTCATGTGAAACGCAATCAAAGGCCTTTGAGAGGTCAAAGAATAATCCTGTTGTTAATTGTCTGTTGTTTATGTTATTAAGTATTATTCTTACTAACGAAAACATGGCGAGTGAGGTTGATCTGTGTTTTCGAAACCCATATTGTTCACTTTGAATTATCTGGTATTTATTACAGTAATCAACTATTCTTTTATACATACATTTTTCAAAGATTTTAGCCAGAATAGGTATTAAGGTGATTGGACGATAATTTTGAACATCATCCTTTCGCCCTTTTTTAAATAAAGGTTTTATAATTGACAATTTTAGTGCTTCTGGGAATTTTGCTGACGAGAATGATAAATTTATTAGATGTGTCAAAATTTTAGTTAAATTATCAGCACATGATTTTAAAATTTTGGTGTTAATTTCGTCATAACCCTCTGAATTGGTATTGTTTAATGATAGTAGTTCTATTTTAACTTCATTTTCTGTCATTGGTCTTAAATACATCGAATTCACTCTTGAATTTCTACATAAACCATATTTGTTATTTAAATTTTGTGTTGAGGTATGATTAGTGGCCATATCTATAAAATAATCATTGAAAGCAGTAGCTATTTCTATAGGATTAGATATTAAGTTTTTTCCACTTTTAATAGTATCTATATTAGCCATAACTTTCGGGTTATGAATTTCATTTCTAATAATTCTCCATGCTGCCTTGCATTTGTTGTTACTATTATATATATATTTAATATTATCAATTTGTTTGGATTTATAAATATACTTCTTTAAAATGTTTGAATAGTTTAAGTAGTTAACTTTATTACGTGTATTTTTTTGTTTATAGTATGTGTATCGCAAGACCCGTTTAGTTCGAGAACTTTTTTTTAACCCTTGACTTATCCAATTTTTTTTGTGCAACTACCGTTTATTTTTAGTTTTATTTTTGGAAAGCATAAATAATAAAAAAGGCATATCAATTCGTGAAAAGCGTTAAAGGCCTTATTCAAGTCAGTTTCCACATAAATTTCATACCACGATAAGTTTTGTAGACATTCTTTGAATTTTTGAATATGTAGACCATATTGCTAAGTTATAATCTCTCTTAAAAATGTTATAGCATGATGCCGATGTTAGCTTATTTTTGACTGGAAAGGTTAACATTTGTGCTGTGTTATGGTCCGAGAGATGAAGTGGTAATATAGTTGCTGTTGCGTTTGGAATATTACTCAGTATGTGGTCTATACACGATAACTTTCGCGTAGGAGCGTTGATATGAATTTTTAAGTTGTAATTGTGGCAAAGTTCTTGTAACTCACAAGAGAATTTACCTTTTTTTAATGTATTTATGTTTATATCTCCTGCTAAAACTATGCGCTTCTTAGTGTTATATTTTGTAACTAAAGTATAAAGTAAGTTGTCCATTTTTTTAAAAAAAAGGCTAGGATCTGATTGCGGTGTTCTATAAAGACATATGATTATTATTTTTTTTTCAGTTTAGTTTAGTCGATTGTGGTGCATACGGTAGATCTAGTCGTTATCGATATACTAGTTATCTCTACCGGGCGGTAGTTTTACAGCACTTAACTATCCTTAATAGTTTCAACTTCCGTGAAAAATAAGAAAGTAGGAGCTTATCCTTTTTTTAATATAATGTATATTAAACAAAATAGGGAAAAAAGGTACGTCAATTAAATGGTGTTAGTGTTAGTGTACAATTAAATAGCCTGTTCGACTGATTAATCAAAATGCAATCAACCCTCTTTTTATTTTTTTACAAGTAACTATCCAAGTTGATACTATGCAGAACTCAATATACCTAACAATACTAAAATAACTTTTTACGACTAAATAATTCCTATAGTAATAATTGTATGTATGTGCCCAGGCTTTATGAAATTCATAAATTATAGATAAGGTAAAGCACTTAACCAGAAAAAATATGTAATTTTTTATAAACAGTACAAATTCACCCTTCAACAACCGGCAAATTATTCCACCTCTTTGCTGTACGCATTACAAAAGAAGAAGCAAACCGTTTGGTTGTAATGCGTGGAATATCGACAACAAAGAGTGAAGACCCGCCGACCGTCTAGTTGTCAGATGGTGGAAAGGAGAAGGAGGAATTAAAGCGTGTAATTTCTGCGCACACTCACCGAAATGCATCCTATAGAATACTGAGACTGGCTAATCTTCGCCTGTGATCGAGGCAGACAAGATAGGTATTTGATGATACATACCGCGCGCAACCAGGCTAGACGTCACATCTATGTAACGTTGTTAGCAAGAATTATTCATTGTGCTAGTTAGAATCGGTTTATGTGTATAAAAGTTGTTGATTACGTGATTTTTCCAAGAAAAACTAAGGTTGACAAGAAATTAAAGTGTTAAAACAGTGTTTGAGTGTAATAACAATAACAAGTAGAATTTATTTCCTTTCAACTTAAAGAATTGTCTCGCTGTATACTAATATTTCAATGTACCTTACATTCACTTTGTAATTAAAGAATACGTCCTAGAAATAGATGACATATTTCACCATCTGCGTAGTAATAGACGCAGCGTATTGGTTACGTAGTGGATGGAATACACGAGTAACGAAATCTCGGAGAACCCGGTTCGAGCCCAACCAGAGTAATACTTTGTTAGTCATTGAAAAATATTCATATTTTATATTATAATGGATTCAAATAGTAACTCGAAAAGCAAATGTGCAGGTTGTACAAATATAATCAAAAGTCGTGAATATTTGAAATGCGCGTATTGTGGTCTCTGTTACGATTTATTGTGCGCAAACGTGTCTGCAAAACGATTTGAACTTATGAACAGAGACAACAAAAAGTCGTGGAAATGTCATGGTTGTCGCAATAAATACCCAAAATGTGATAACACCAGCACACCGGTGCGTACGCAACATATTAACATAGTTTCCGAAATATCGGATGCCCACGAGAATGTTCAGGATAATAATGACTACAATAATGTCACTATGCGGACAGCCCATAAATTTATTATTGATGACTTCGATTCAGAGACTATGATAAACTTAACTCGAAAAAAAGAAAAATCAATTATTATAAAAAATCTTGAAGTTGATAATGAGAAATTGAAAGCTTCTGTTCACAGTATAAGGAATAATTTAAACATAATGGAACAATTTGCTAGATCGTCTAACATCGAAATACAATGTCTACCAGAAAATAAGGAGGAAAACATATTAAATTTCAGATAGGAAAAGTTATAAATTGTAATATTAACGAAACCGATATCTCGCACTGTATAAGAATTTCGAAACAAAATCCTCAAAGCACCAGGCCAAGATCAGTTCTTGTAAGATTTAATAACCAGCGTATACGTCACTCCTTCATTGCCAGTGCAAGTAAATATAATGTTACGCGGCTAAGTTGACATCTGGCACTAGCGCCATCTAGTGTCGGGTAACGGAGCGAGGGGAGAGCTTTCCATAAAATGACATCACTAATCTTTCAACCGACAGCGATCGCGCTTACATTACCATACAACCTTACGCGAAGCGCGAACCTTATGCGAAGCTTACATTACCATACTCTTTAGTTGCCATTGAAGCCATCGTTAATAAATCATTGTTAGAAGGAGTATTTGCCGATGTTTGGAAGTACTCATTGATCATACCTATACCTAAGAAACAGAAAATAGACAGCTTTGATGACCTCAGGCCAATAAGTATATTGCCTGCCTTGTCAAAAATGGTTGAGAAGTGTGCACAGTCACAAATTACTAGCTATCTTAAAAATAATGCCATTCTTCCGGTCTTCCAATCGGGTTTCCGGCAAAAATTTAGCACAACTACAGCATTATTACACATCACGGACGATATTCTTACCGCCGCTGATAATGGACAAGGTACCATTTTAGTGCTACTTGATTTTTCTCGAGCTTTCGACTGCGTTAATATACCACTTTTACTGGCAAAATTAAAAATCTTTGGTTTTTCCGAAACGGCATGTTCGTGGTTTCACTCATACTTCAAAGTCAAAAAGTAAAATGCACCAATACGGAAGGTAATATTGATATTTCGGTGCCCCTATCAATTTCTAAAGGCGTTCTTCAAGGTTCCATTCTTGGCCCAACACTCTTCGCCTTATACACAACAGACATAAAAAACGTAGTTCAGCACTCCAAATATCACCTTTATGCCGATGACACTCAATTGTACGTCCATATGTCACCAACAAAAGACAGTATTACAACAGCGGTTACCAGCTTAAATAATGATCTAAAATTAATAGAGCATTGGTCAAAGTCTCATGGCTTGCTTCTGAATCCCAAAACAAGTACATGTATAATTATGGATACACGTCATCAAGTTGCATCTATCAAAAAAATTGACCCAACTGTCATGATCAATAACGCAACCATTCCTAGAAATAATTGCATTCGTAACTTGGGCCTTAATATGGATGAAGGTTTAACGTTTGTACAACACGTACAACAAAAAATAGGAAAATTTTTTGTGTTTTTAAAATTTCTTTACAAAATTTGTTCTTTTCTGAAACCAAACAGCCGGCTCCGTCTTTGTAATAGTCTTGTCTTGTCACATTTGCATTTTTGCGACTTGGTATATGGTCCTTGCCTCTCACAGAAAACCATAGGGAGAATACAAAGAGTTCAAAATGCGTGTATGCGCTATTGTTTTGACATACCTAGGACAAACCACATAACTCCTTATCTCCTCAAAAATAATATTTTAAGTATGAGTTACACTAGAAAATTAAAATATGCTTGTTTCGTTCACTCATTAAATAATTCGCAATGTCCTCATTATTTATATGAAAAATTATCTCCAAAATGTCGACTAACACGTTTGAGACGAAGGGGTAAACTATTATATATACTTCCAACTTATAAGCGTGTTAAAGCAAAAGGATGTTTCAAATATGCTGCCTCCAAAATTTGGAACAATATACCTCCTTCTTTGCAGGAGATCGTAAATACAAATTTATTTAGAAAGAAATGTAAAGTATGGTTACTAGAACAACAAAAGTTGGAGGCAGGTATGAAGTACATATTATATATAACTACAGACTTAATTCTTACTAATACCATTGAGAGTCGTTGAAGTTTCTGGTAGGCCTAGAGGCGATTGTCTCCTTTCTACTACTTACTAAATTTGCATAGCACATATGAATAAACATTTTAGTCTATTCTTTAGCTGTATTACGTCAATGCCAAAATTAGGTTAATGTACTGTGTTTTTTTAAAATAGTCGGCTGTGGCAGAATACCAGCGGTGACCTAAAATCACCACATAGCTGAGTCACAGGCCAGTTTGTCTCATTACTGTCATGTTACTTAAGTATGTTTCTAAGTTAAGTTTGTTATGATTTCTATTTATATTTTTTTAATAACATGTGTAAACTGAGGCAAATAAAAAGCTTATTATTATTATTATTATTATTTGGCAGATATATACTGAAAAGAGAAAACCATACACCGGAGACCTCCCTCTTTTCGTGTTTATAATCACTGCACCCTGCTTTGGCT
The DNA here is from genome assembly GCA_907164705.1 of Parnassius apollo. NCBI lineage: Eukaryota > Metazoa > Arthropoda > Insecta > Lepidoptera > Papilionidae > Parnassius > Parnassius apollo. Next base: position 1,669,138 of record CAJQZP010001262.1, read on the forward strand.
GTGAAGCGATTACTATTGCCACGTTATCCATAGACACTATGTCATACTTCATTAAAGAAATAAGACCGTATACTCTTAAAATACATTAGAACGAAGTCACACACAGATAAATAAAAACGTTGTGTTGTTTTTACCCGACTGCCTCAGAACGAGCGTAATGTTTTTCGCGTGAGTTTATGTATATATGTCTATTTTTTGGCACACTCTGTATCCTAAACGGCTTTATGTATTTTAACATATAGGATGTCTTTATATTCGTATTAGTTGCGGAAGTGGCATAGAGTATTATTTTTTTCCGTTTTGTAAAAATTTTTTTACAGTTTTTTATAAATTACTTTTTAAACCTATATGTTTATTGACAGTAATTGTTCTCGTCCACAGATTATTTCTGATCTATATTCCTTTCGCTCATCACACAGATGCGAGCAGTAATATATGGCTAAATTACGTAGGCATGCTATGGTCGTTGCTCTACAAACAGCATTATGATAACCTTTAATGCCCATTTAAATCTAAAATATCACTTTCCTTATCACACAAAGACCAATAAAATCACGAAACTCATAAGTGGTCTAGGAAATAATTTAAAGTTACTAGTTATTAAGGATTTTATTGCGTATATTAACTTTTTTACATTCCCGACTTTTCGGGCACTTTACAGCGCTCATGGTTACGGAGGGGACTGAGCTGTTAGACGCACCGATGACATAGTTAACCGCGGTTACTCGCAGATTAAAATTAAAGTTTTTTTGTTCCGATCTACACAGTATGAACTTATAGTATCTTGAAATTTTGCAGTTGTATGCTCGAAACGTCGGGAATATATACCTAAAGGTTATTATACGCGATAATATCCGCAAAAACTGGTTTTATTTAAATGTGTAGTGTTCGCGTAGATATATAGATCGCGTAGATATGATATAAGAAATCATTATGAAAGCTACTATTATAAAGGGACCAAGACTTGCTAACTGGGTAACTTACACATATCTCCAGGGATGTTATTGTACCGACTCGAGCGTGACGGTTCACATTCGTTTACTCGTCAGAAAGAACGGACCTAACGAAGTTTTCTCTACAAAAATAACAAATCGAAGACGTAAAGTCCGCGAACACGTATCCTTGTCCTAAAACCCTCTCAGAATTGGGGGGGGGGGAAGCCTGTGCCCAGCAGTGGAATGCACATAGACTGTAACTTTAATTTTTTTTATATTTGAAACATTTTATTTTCATATTTTTAATAATAACGCTATTTGATTACCAATGAAACTAGGTTTTTACAGCCTATTAAAGTCCATTGCTGTACATACATAGGCCACCCCCATGGATTGCCTCATACCAAACGAACGATTACGAATCAAAATGCGTTGTCACCCGTGAGGGTCTCCGGTACTCTACACTCACTATACGAAACACAGCAACATTAAGGGGAAATATAACCTAAATGGCTTAGCAAGATCCTCCGTTATGCCGAAAGTATTGCAGCATTAATTTTGAAATAAATATATGGTAAAGTTGAGGATTAATGTTAAGGTTTATGTTAGACGAAAACACGATTCCGTAAAATTTTCTCGATAGAAAAAAAATCCAAAGTTACCTCCAAACTGAACAATAAACCGCTGTTATTCATAAAATACTTTAAATAAGATCATGAAACTTTGCATACTAACTGAACTAACCATAAAGCAGTGTTTATGTTATTTACTTTTTTTAAAATATCATTATTTTCACGGTAAAAAAGAAATTACCTAAACTATCGGCGCGTAAGCTTGGTTCCTGTCGCTCCGCAGCTATTTTACGCTGGTATTCTGTGAGAGCGTGGTCCTTCCCCGGTGGAACCGACCCATTCGTGCTTACAACTATACTTCTAATATAACTGCGTGGCTGTATCTATTATAAATGACGTGCTTCATTCTTCTTTCATTTTAAAATTGTTCCGTAATAATCTGATTATAAATAAATGCTCATTTTTTTGATAAATAGCTTATACATTAAATTAAAGTAGTGGGAATGTTTAAAGTTGAAATTGGCGCTAAAAGGCTGGTAATAGGGGCATCCACCCTACACAGCGTGAATATAAAATTTAAATCAGGTGAGTGTAATCACTCTGGGAGCTTGTAGCAAACTAAACGCGCGCCCAACGTGTGGACGCGGCGACCAAACTCTGCCAACAATCCTTTGATCTTTTGTAAAAAACCGACATCACACGGATCTCGCGCCAACTTGTGGGCCATCATTCCATCATTCATCATTACAGCCCTTCATAAGTCCACTGCTGAACATAGGCCTACCCCAAGTAATGCCACAAAGCACGGTCCTGAGCCACCTGCATCCATCGACTTCCTACATGTCTTACCAGGTCGTCACTCCATCTATTGGGGGGTCGCCCTACAATACATCTACCGGTACGAGGCTGCCACCCGAGAACCTTTCTTCCCCATCGGTTATCAGTTCTTCGAGATATATGGCCGGCCCATCATTCCAATACATACCAATGAAGTCCAAACACCCGCTCTACACGATGGCCAATGCTACTGGCCACTACGTTCGCCACTGTGTTGGTCAACGTGTAGAGCCGCCGTAAGACTTAATTTAGTAAGAAAGGGGGGGGGGTAAGCAGCCTTTGACGATCCTTGACACTTGCTGATGTAATTGAAACTGCTAATTACAACTTGTAGTGCTTACTTAACGCGTGCTCGGCGTTTGTAACTTACCTATTTAAAACATAAAACAATTATACAAAAATAAGTTGAGTAATTGAAACTTAAAACAACAATATGCTGTTTTCAAACATGATACGTTAATGTTGTTAATTTTCAACTTACTAATTTTACGTTGATAACTTATACAATTTTTTTCTGAAAGAAACATTCAAGAGGTTTAATTCACCAATTTATATTTATCGAGATAAGTTTTGACAGATATATGTTCAAGATTCATATAGTTAGGGTTAGGTACATTATTTCCGTTGCCAAAACGTGCTAAATCTATAGCCAAAATTTGTTTCAAAAATCCTATTACTATTACAACTTTTTTTGTATCAAGAAAATTTTTCAAAACATGTTTTGGAACGACAGTTTTTTCAACTAACATATGTCCAAGTATACATTTTTCTGCTACCAAACTGTATAGATTTGATTAAAAGTTGTTACAGAATATCCTATTTGAGTCATATCATTGTTTTAAAAACGCGGGACGACTAGCAAGACGCACTAGAGGAGTGAGGTAAGATCTAAAAGCTTAAACTGAACAGTGAGACACACTCGACTCAGAGTTCTTTGCCGCAATTTACAAAAACGGGTTTTGAAGAATGTCCAGCAGGCGAGCATTTCTAAATTTGGGGCCAATTTTTCAATGCTCAGAAAAAAGTAATTCATAGAATACAAATGGTAAAATTAAACATATAATACAATCGACATTACATACATTTTGAATATTAGAGCGGATGCCTCTAAAGCCAGCCGCGCCCCTAACACCAGCCTTTTCGCCTATTTACGTCATAAATAAGGATTACAGTGGCCTTAAGTACAAATATTGTAAACTAAAATATTCTTCTTTTTCTAGAGAAGAAAGTATACTACAAATATTATCACACAGTTACAAATCTTCAAAAGTAAACGAAACGTAGCACACATAAAAATACAAAACGTAATGAAACCGGGATGTGAATAATTAGGAACACGAGTACGTAACTAATTAATTGTTCACGAACTGCAGTAGAGTATTACGATCAGGTATAGTAGCTACTTTTTCATTCATACATATAATATGTATAATAAAATAACATATATTATAAAAAATACTGTGGTTGTAGCACGAATGGGTCGGCTCGACCGGGGAGAGACCACGTAAAATAGCTATAGTTTTTTTTTCCAGTGTTGTCATCTGCGAGCTACGAGCACTTAAATATAATTAGGGTTAAGTGCTCGTAGTCTGCGAGGGACTACTATTGTTTATCCCTGCAGGTTTCGGGCTTCGGGTGTCCCCCATTACCCGGGTAATCCTCACAGCCTGTTTCTATGGACCAGTCTGGGAGCCGTACAAGGACGGCATTGTAGGTATTCTTCGTTGGCGTATTGCGCGCCACCAGGTAGGTGTTTCTGGAGGGTCAGCAGTCTCGAAGCCTCGCGGAGTCCCGCGGACAGGGAGTCGACGCAGGGCCAATCCTGCCGACAGGTGTGCGCTCCTAACAGCAGCTCTCCGGGCCTCCAGTGGTCCTCCCTGGCTCTAGGTTAAGGCCTGGTGAATTCCTAGGCAGAAATTGGCGTATCTCGCGTCTCTGGGAAGGGATCTGCCGATGGGTCAGCAACCTCCAGGTCCCGCGGAGACGCATCTCGACGCGGAGCCGAAGTCACCAACAGGCGCACGCTCTCCTAGCAGCACGCCGGGCCTTCGGTGTTCGCTTCCCAGCATGATAGATTAAACGCAGCGTTGGGTATGTAACATCACGGGTGGGGGCAGGGGCGCCCTCGAGGCTTGACGCAAGCCGAGTTGGCGCCACAGCACGTGCACCCACTGCGAAGCGACGCGCTGTACTTCTCCCGCCCGGGCGGGAGCCGACGACCGACGGACGTGACCGGCTGCTAGCACGGTCCGGACTACGGACGCGACTCACAGCTATAGTTCAATATTGCAGTATTTCGTATGGTGAGTCTAGAGAACTGTGGTAGAGAACCTTTCTACTAGAGACGAGGTATTCCATTTTGACAACAATCAAAACATTGTGACAACGCATCTGTCATTTGATTCTTAATTAAAAATAAGATAAATGTAAATGTCTATGGGCCACAGCATCCACTTACCATTAAGTGGACGTAGTAGACGAAGTGTAATAAACTTCTTTAACGCAACGATTACTTAAATTAATTAATTATTTGTAAGATGCGGAATTTTAATTTTTGATCCAAAATCGCAGTTTTGCTAACATTGTCTTATATGCGACGCGATTCATTACAATGAATACTTTTGGTATTTACCTCATGTCTTATCTTGTAAATGTTGACCTTGTTGTCTATACCATAGAACTTTAACCTAATACTTACATAGTAACATTATTTTATCTGTACTAATACACAACGTGTAGTTCTTTAATAATATATAAATAGCTAAAACAAACTAATCTAGCTGTTCCAACACATATAAGGCAGGCACACATGTAATATAACCAATTTATAAAATGTAATAAATTCACGCCGTAATTTTGCCGCGAAGTCGTCGCGAAAAACACATCCCTCCACATTCGCAATCGATTCACAGTTTAGTTCGCACGCTCGTCGAGAATGGACGCTGAAATATGCACTGCTTCGCGCCTTCGCCGTAACGCTATGCCAAAGAGTATAGTAATATTGCGCTGTGCGCTTTGGCTCACGACAATTACGTGTATATGAAAGATAAAAAACCGTATTTGTAGTTTGCGCCCTCCTTTCCGCCCTGCGCACTCTTTTCTGCCAAGGAGGGTCACGTCCGTATACGGCTTAGAGATCTCTCGTCAGATCGGTAAGCCAATCCATAAAGTCAAAAAAGTAAAAGTCACCACATAACCACACAGCCGGCTGCGTGGTATGCTATGAGCATTCACCGCCTCCCTCCCCCCGCTTTCCCATATTTGCTTCGGGCGCGAAAAAAAATTTGTAGTTTTTTTACAATTTTGTAGATTTTTCCTAGAAAAGCATCGATAACGTCAAAGGCAATCCAAATGGGCTTGTAAATTTTGTGGCTGCTTGCTCCAGAATTACTTTCAGAATCCTTCACCATTTTCTTATAAGTTCTATAACTGGACATTAGACTTTTTTTCAATCAGTCACTTCTACGCTTTTCGTTGCAAAGCCATGCTGCAGTTATATCTATTAGTAGTATAGTTGTAGCACGAATAGGTCGGCCCGACCGGGGGAAGGACCACGCTCTCACAGAATACCAACGTAAAATAGTAGCTTATTGCTGCTATGTTTCGTATGGTGAGTGTAGAGAACCGGAGACCCTTTATACTGGAAACGAGGCATTCCATCGTAGTCCTCACGGGTAACAACGCATCTGCATTTTGATTGATGAGGATATATGTAGATGTCTATGGGCCACAGCATCCACATACCATCAGGTGGACTTTGTGCTCGTTTGTCACCCTATCTTATAAGATAAAATAAAATAATACTCATTATTTCCTTTATTCATATTCATGCGTCATGTACTTTCATTTAATTTTTACGATCTTTAAGTTTAGCATCCCATAAAATGGGTTCGGCGTGATAACACTCGATCAACAAGAGTTCCTGCTCGTTCGTCCAACTGACGCTCATTTTGACGCACCATCCTACGTAAAAAAATACAAATAAGCACAACTTTACAGCAACGAGTCTCTTGTCCGATAGGAGTTATAGTGTTCTGTGGTCTCGTGCGTTACTGTTTTCACGCGCGAGTGTGGAATATGGATGCGCTTGCGTTCACGGGAGGTTCACACCTCGTAAACCCTTTGAAGCTGGCACAAAATACCGACACTGAACGGGAACAGGGCGTGAAAAAGGCGCGAAACCCGTGAACGGGCGCGAAAGCCATCCACATTCGCGGTTCACGCCTTTCACAGCTGTTCACGGCGTGAATGTGGAGGGCGCTTAATCTTGTTTACAGCAAATGCTGCAAAACTAAGTGTGCCTGCTAATTTAGATATATGGGGGCTCCATTGCAGCTTTTCGTCTAGTGTGATTTCAAGTAAAACGGTAGTATCGGTATATATAGGTGCAGAGAGGTGTAAGACAGGGTGACATTATATCCCCGAAACTCTTTACCGCTGCATTCAAAAACGTTTTCAAGATACTGGACTGGAAAGTATACGGTATTAACATCAATGGCGAGTACATCACCCACCTTCGATTTGCCAACGATATAGTCCTTATAGCAGAATCACTGGAGGACCTAAGCACTATACTCAATGACCTCAATGGTGTCTCCCAACGAATAGGTCTTAAGATGAACATGAACAAAACAAAGATCATGTTTAATGTCCATGTCACACCTATGCCGGTAGTTGTTGGGAGCACTAAGCCTGAAGTTGTTGATTTACCTGGGACAAATAGTCCGACTAGGTAAGTCCAACTTTGACCAAGAGGTCAATCGACGGATTCAAATCGGCTGGGCAGCATTCGGGAAATTACGACACATCTTCTCTTCAGGTACACCTCAAACTCTGAAAACTAGATTTTACAACCAGTGCGTGTTGCCAGTGATGACTTACGGATCTGAGACGTGGTCCTTCACTGCTGGCTGTATGAGGACGCTCAAGGTCGCTCAGCGAGCAATGAAGAGGGCTATGCTCGGTGTTTCTCTGCGTGATAGATTCAGAAATGAGGATATCCGCAGTAAAACCAGAGTGACCGACATAGCCCAACGAATTAGTAAGCTGAAGTGGCAATGGGCCGGCCATATAGCTTGAAGAACCGATAACCGTTGGGGAAGAAAGGTTCTCGAGTGGCAGCCTCGTACCGGTAGACGTAGTGTAGGGTGACCCCCCACTAGATGGAGTGACGATCTGGTAAGATATGCAGGAAGTCGATGGATGCAGGTGGCTCAGGATCGTGCTTTGTGGCATTACTTGGGGGAGGCCAATGTTCAGCAGTGGACTTGTGAAGGGCTGTAATGATGAATATGATGATGAATTCTCTTTTGCAGTTCTTGAACGGTTTATTTAGGCCATAGGTTATTCAATCATAATATTGCCGTAGCGTGACTTCAACACCTTTATAAACTATTAATTTGAAGCGCTACTTCTGCAGTGAACAATGCAATATCTAATATTTTGATTTTAACGGAAAGACTCAGGTAAGCCGTGCTTACATCGGAGGATGCCCTTGTTCTTGAAAAAAAAGGTAAAGAGTAAGCAAGGTATTGTGGATCTTAAATTCGAATAACTTCCAGTCCAGCTATCCTGTATTAAAACACAATTTTTTTTGTTTAGTTGTCTTTCTATGTCATTTGAATGGCAAACAAGCTTGTAGTGCACATTGCACGCAGTGATAAGTTTTTACAGTCGGATTTTAACTTACCCAAAAATTATTGTACCTACACATCGAACGCGAGGCGTTTTTTCGGTAACAAAAAATCATGTTGATTAAACAGAAACCATTTTTTGTAGCTTTAAACGAAGTAACTGTTTCGTTAACAAATAAAGGTAAATTTTTTTTATAGAATTGGGTGACAAACGAGCACACAGTCCACCTGATGGTAAGTGGTTGCTGCGGCCCATAGACATCTACATGTATCCTCGATTACAAAACCAAATGCAGATGTGTTGTTACCTGTGAGGACTAAGATGGAATGCCTCATTTCCAGTAAAAAGGGTCTCCGGTTATCTACACTCACCATACGAAACACAGCAGCATTAAGCTGCTATTTCACGCTGGTATTCTGTGAGAGCGTGGTCCTTCCCCGGTTGAGCCGACCCATTCGTGCTACAAAAATTAATTATTCAAAACATTACATGAGCGTACGAGGTGTGCACTTTGGGATTTTCCAATTATTTTATTTAAGTTCTTTTACTTACTTGGATAGTTGCATGCTACAGTTCGATATTTTATATTAAACTATTTTAACACGTTTTTATTAAGTCACTTTCTTTTGTCTGGAAATCCGTCTATCGTTCCGTGTGGAGTTTAGTATTGATTTTCAAACTAACAACCTGATGAGCTGGAAACTTGAATTTTTGATCAAAAAACGTGCTATAATAAAAAAAATCACAAACTTTTCAAATAATTTGGTACTTGTTATTTCTCACGTGTTACGAACACACAATAGTCTACTTGTAATGAAAAACAAAATAACTGCATTTAGAAATAACATTTAACTCTAGAGTGTTGTAGACATACTCGTAATTATAGATTAATATGCACACTACACTGTACATAGGTATTTCTTAAGAGAACTCATCCGATGGAATTATTAGTCCAGCCACGGTAATTTTATCTATACAGTATTCCAACTTCATACAAACGGACGAAGCGAGAGCTATGCCTACGCGCCTCGATCTCGGCATGCGCTCGGCATGCAGACAGTCGAGACTGTGCCGCAGTGATGATTTTGTGGAATATATATAAAAATGGAGGAAATAACTAATAGAATAGAAATAAAGAAATAATAAATGCGAACTTCATTTAAAACCAAACATATAAATTATAAAATATCTTTTACTTGGTTATAGATACCTGTTTATCCAAGTAAAAGATATTACTTTTCTCCACTTTGTCCATGTTTCCCAAATAATTTTTAATTAAGCTTTATATTATAATGCGGATTTTTTATACTTAAAAATTTAATAATAAAGTAATTCGTACGTCTCAGCCGAGGCGCAAATATTTTTCGGTCGCAAATTCATAAGACCGATTTGTTATTCAAACATAAACATGGTTTTTTAATTAAATCTACCAATCAAAAAACGATACGCATTTTTATTAAACACTTCCTATTGAATTTTCAAAGTACCTATTATATTTGATTATATAAAAAAAGTATATTTACAATCATAAAACTAAATGATAACACAAAGTAGGCAAATGTAATGCTGAAGGCAGGCAGCCCTATTGCATGTTTACGTACCGCGCTGCTGTAGGCATTTATTTCAAAGATACGGCCGAGTTACAATACTGTATAGATGAATTATTAGTCCAGCTAACTACTTAGCTTAGAAAACTACAAATATCGCAGTAAGCATAATAAAGAAACACATATTGAAGAAAGGAAAAGTACTATAATTAAAAATTTTGTACAACTGACTTTAATATACATAAAATAAGAACATCGTCAATGTAGTCCAAGTCAATTAAATACGCATTATTAAGGATAACTGAAAAATTACTAATCAGATCTTGATCAATTTTATATAAGCATAATATATATAGACTAAGAGATAGAAATTGGATTGTTCCTAAATAGCAACAACATTCATATTTTGTGTATTACTGAACATTGGTTAAAAGCTTATAACTTAATGTTTAACTTCAATAATCACCAGGTGGTCAGTTCTTTCAATAGAGAAACGGGTTTAAGAGGTGGCTCCATAATTTTAGCTAGTAAATTATTATCGTGTAAAGAACGTAATCCTACCGTAATCCGTCTTCTTAATAAAGACTAAAAATAATAAATATACTGCGATTGCCAATCCGCTTGCCAAGCGTGAGCCGTTGTAGCTCAGGTGGTTAACGCTCGCTGTAAATATAATAGAACGCGAGTAACCCGGGTTCGATCCCGCCGGCACCAATGAAATTGTTAATTGCAATTTTAAGTGCTGATTTACCACGTACTCGGCGGTGAAGGAAAATATCGCGAGGAAACCTTTATGTCTGAGGAATAACAAAAAAATATATTTTCAAGTCGTGTAAAGTTCGTCAACACGAATTGGGGCAGCGTGGCGGACACTTCCTTGCCCTAAATTCCCTCTCAGAAATGAGGGGAAGCCTGTGCCCAGCAGTGGGACGTATATAGGCTGTAACTTTTGCCAAGCGTGGCAATTATGACAGATATCCCCCTTATGTAGCTATCTTTTTTTTATAGGATAGGGTGACAAACGAGCACACAGTCCACCTGATGGTAAGTGGTTGCTGCCCATAGACATCTACATCTATCCTCGATCACGAATCAAAATGCAGATGCGTTTTCACCCGTGAGGACTAAGATGGAATGCCTCGTTTCCAGTAAAAAGGGTCTCCGGTTTTACACTCACCATACGAAACACAGCAGCATTAAGCTGCTATTTTACGCTGGTATTCTGTGCATCTAGATAGGAGGCCTGTGTTCAGTAGTGGACTTCAATAGGCTGTAACTAACTTACGCCGTAGCCTAGGAGTCCTTCTGGTGAGATGACGCACTTTTAACTACTTTCACCAAATAGCAGTCAGTGCACAGAAGTATTCCGGTCAGTATGTTATAGAGAGCAGGGATAATAACAAACTTTTTTTGCTGTATTTTTTTTGTATTTTTTGAGAAATTCATTTTTTTGAGAAAACTATCGGTTCAAACTAATTATTTGTTCGAATCCAGCACGGAACAAGACGCTATAGATCTTTGTTGTGAAATTTATACATGTAAACTGCCTCTACGATACATGACATAATCCTAGGTTATAGATAATGTTTAAAAAAAATTCAAGAAGACATAAGTAGGTACATTCTTAAGTTTCCTAAACAAATCAAAGCTAATGACAGGTAAATGAATATAAGCAATCATTGATCACTAAGTCACAAGACAAAGAATCTTATTTGTTCGTATTTTATGCGATGCCATACCGTTCCATTTGTATGGTTCCAACCACAGAAAGCTAAATAATGTTCCTTATTATTTAGATTTCTGTGGTTCCAACGCATCGGGAACCAGCTAGTATATTATATTTATACTTACATATAATTACACTAATATACACACATCGATAAAATACTTAGGTGGATATTATAATTCCACTATAGAAACAAATGGTTATAGAAAATTATAATAAATGTTTGAGTGGGCAAATTACTTAAATAACTGTAATTAAATAAGAATGTTTATATAAATTTCTATATTAAATAAGGCTTTAGTAAATTCCTTTTCATTTATATTTTGTGCAAAAAAAGCGGTCAATGCACGTACGATCAAACCGTAAGAGTGCAGAAATTTTTCATCTAACTTCTCAGAGACGACAACGTATTATGTAGCTTTCTTGGTTTGAAGTTGGTCGCCGGTTTTTTATAGAAGATGTAAACGAGTATGCGGCTCACCTGACGGTAAGTGTCGGTCGCCGTCCCTGCAATACCAGGGGCATTTCAGGCAGGTTGCCGACCTTTTGAAAAGGAGTAAGCTCGTTTCTTGAAGATCTCTAAGTTGTATCGGTCCAGAAAATGGGGTCTATGAGCTGCAGAAGTCACAATCTGGTTGACTGTAAGTTCACACTTCAGTTCAGTAAACAAGAGGTATAATTAATAATTTTGTAGAACCGACTTCAATATAAATAAAATGCGCGCATCATTAATGTAGTCGAAATCAATTAAAATACGCATTATTAAGGATAACTCAAAAACTACTGGCCAGATCTTGATCAAATTTACAACGACTTTACGACGACCACATTATAAGTATCAGCTTTCATTGAATTAAACTAAATTTACGGATTTTATCGCGTTTATTTAACTGCTTTTACTTATTTTTAATTCCCGACGTTTCGTGTGCTTTACAGCACCCATGGTCACGGGAGAGACTAAGATTTTGACGTCCCAATGTCATAGTTAGCTTAAATATAGAAAAGCTTAGAAAACCTTCACTTTTCAAGCTTTCATATAGTATAAAGCATAAAGTCTTATTAAAATCGGTTCTCCTAGAAAAAAGTTCTGAGGTAACACACAAAAAAAAACTTACAGTTGAATTAAGTATCTCCTTCTTTTTTAAAATATATTGAAATGGCAAACTTAATGCATATATTACTACTACTAATTAATAAATAATATACAAATATATAAAATATATACATATAATATAAATCAATATATATAAATAATATATATATATATATATGATATATATAGACTAATACTAATGTAATACAATAATATATATTAATTAACAGGATGCAAAGAAGTTATCTCTAAGACGTTTCTTAAATACCAATAAAGTTTCAGAATTTCTTATATTAGACGGTAATGAGTTCCATAACCCTACCGCGTGAACTGAAAAGGAGTAGGAGTAGTAAAACCGGAGGTATAGACGGGAAAGTTAAGAAGAAATTTAACAAGAGATCTGCATGGTTTATCCGGAGGATGGGTGAAGGTAAATTGGCTTCTGAGGTATGTGGGAGAGGAAGATTTGTGCAAGATGTTATAGAGGAGACCTAACAATCGAGTGTTCCTTCGAAGTCGAATTGGGAGCCACTTGAGTTGCTTGCGAAACCGCGATATTCGGTCAAATTTCTTGAGCCCAAATATAAAACTGAGATTCACCCTTAGTGCTACCACACCAATCGGAAAGAGTGTCATTAAGACGGACACAGTGTGAGCGACCACTAAGATACGAATCAAACCACGCAATAGTAGATAGGGAAATGTTTATAGATTCCAGGATCCGGAAAAGAATATTAAAGTCTACTGAGGTAAAAGCACTGCTAAAGTCAAGCAAAACTAAAAGTGTGAGAGATTTGTTGTCCATGGCCGAACAGATCATCGGTTACTTTAAGTAAAGCAGTGACAGTGCTGTGTCCACGCCGAAAGCCCGACTGATATGTAGAAAGGAAGGAAGGAAGAGGGAATTAGACGATAAGAAGAGAGAGAGTTGTGTTCCAGAACTTTAGAGAGAAAGGGTAAAATAGATATTTTTATATTATATACCTATGTCTAATGTAAACACATGGAAATAGGGCTGTACCTAGTATTTCGTTAGTTTTGTAAAATGTAATAAAATCTAGTTACCTATCATCATCATCATCATCATCACAGCCCTTCACAAGTCCACTGCTGAACATAGGCCTCCCCCAAGTAATGCCACAAAGCACGGTCCTGAGCCACCTGCATCCATCGACTTCCTGCATATCTTACCAGGTCGTCACTCCATCTAGTGGGGGGTCGCCCTACACTACGCCTACCGGTACGAGGCTGCCACTCGAGAACCTTTCTTCCCCATCGGTTATCGGTTCTTCGAGCTATATGGCCGGCCCATTGCCACTTCAGCTTACTAATCCGTTGGGCTATGTCGGTCAATCTGGTTTTACTGCGGATATCCTCATTTCTGAGTCTATCACGCAGAGAAACTCCGAGCATAGCCCTCTCCATAGCTCGCTGAGCGACCTTGAGCGTCCTCATACGGCCAGCAGTGAAGGACCACGTCTCTGATCCGTAAGTCATCACTGGCAACACGCACTGGTTGTACACTTTAGTTTTCAGAGATTGAGGTATACCTGACGAGAAGATATGTCGTAATTTCCCGAACGCTGCCCAGCCGAGTTGAATCCGTCGATTGACCTCTCGGTCGAAGTTGGACTTACCTAGTCGGACTATTTGTCCCAGGTAAACGTACTCGTCAACAACTTCGAGCATAGTGCTCCCAACAACTACCGGCATAGGTGTGACATGGACATTAAACATAATCTTTGTTTTGTCCATGTTCATCTTAAGACCTATCCGTTGGGAGGCACTATTGAGGTCATTGAGCATAGTGCTTAAGTCCTCCAGCGATTCTGCCATAAGGACTATATCGTCGGCAAATCGAAGGTGAGTGATGTACTCGCCATTGATGTTAATACCGTATCCTTTCCAGTCCAGTAGCTTGAAAACGTCTTCCAAAGCAGCGGTGAAGAGTTTCGGGGATATAACGTCACCCTGTCTTACACCTCTCTGCAGTTGGATAGGTTTCGAGCTCTGGTTCTGTACTCGGATAGCCATCGTAGCCCTACTGTACAAACACTTCAGCACTTCAATATACCGACAGTCAACTTGGCACCGCTGAAGGGACTGCAGCACCGCCCAAATTTCGACGGAATCAAAGGCTTTCTCATAGTCCACATACGCCAGGCAAAGTGGCAAATTGTACTCTTCAGTCTTCTGTAAAATCTGCCGCAGGGTATGTATGTGGTCTATGGTACTGAAGCCTTTTCGGAAACCGGCTTGTTCGGGAGGCTGGAAGTCGTCGAGTCTGCGTGCGAGACGATTCGTAATGACTCTCGAAAACAGCACGTAGACGCGGCTCAGAAGGGAAATCGGTCTGTAGTTCTTCAAGAGAGCGTTGTCGCCTTTCTTAAAGAACAAGACCACCGCACTTCTGCTCCACGCCTCTGGAGTAGTGCCACCATGGAGGACGGAATTGAAGAGCTTCTGAAGGACTTCAAGTACCGGTGTTCCACCCGCTTTCAGAAGCTCCGCTGTAATTCCATCCTCGCCTGGGGCCCTGCCGTTTTTAAGGTGCTGGAGAGCCATTCTAATCTCGCTTAGACTGACGTCCGGGATATCATCGGAATAGTGTCGGATAAGACTTGCTCTTGGATCGTTACTCACACTTGCGTGTGGCTCCAACGATGATGTGTACAGCTGCCCATAGAACCTCTCAATCTCACTCAAAATCTCAGGTGTCCCGGAAACGATGCTGCCACACTCAGTCTTCAGCCTTGACAGTTGGCTCTTTCTGGCAGACAGATCTCTGGCAAAGACTTTGGAGCCCTGGTTCCGCTCGATCGCTTCTTTAATACGAGCAGTATTAAAGTTGCGTAAGTCTCGCCGCATGCATTTGGAGATCTGTCTGTTCAGTTGCCTGTATGCTGTCAAATCTGTTGACGATTGCAGCCTCATCTCCCGTCTAACAGCCATGAGATTAAGAGTGTGATCGGAGAGTTTTTGTGTTCTTCTGCGGCGGGTCTTGCAGAACTTAGCTCCGACCGCATGGACAGTTTCCACGAGCTTGTCATTCATATCGTCCACTGCATTGCAATCTTGTAGGCACTGAAAGCGGTTGTGTAACTCGAGCTGAAAGTTTTCGGGATTTTGGATCAGAGCACGAGGGGGACGGAGCGTTGACTTCATTAGACGAGACCTCTCCAACTTAACGTTTAGGTTCAGTGTGCCTCTAACCATTCGGTGATCGCTGCCAGTTTTCACCCTTGCGATCACTGAGACATCATTGAACAGTTGGCGTCTGGTCGTCATAATGAAGTCAATCTCATTTTTTGTCGAACCGTCGGGGCTCGACCAGGTCCACTTCCTGTGGGGCCGCTTCTGGAAGAAAGAGTTCATCATAAAGAGTCCCTCTTTCTCCATAAAGTCGGCCAGCTGCTGGCCCCTTCGGTTCCGTTGCCCTACTCCAAATTTCCCTAACTTTAGCTCACCGCTTTCTCTTGTGCCTAGTTTTGCGTTGAAGTCTCCCATCAACACCGTGTAGTGGGTTTTGGAGGAACGTATGGCTTTGGAAATATCCTCATACATTTCCTCCACCTCCTCATCGGAATGTGCCGACGTTGGTGCGTAAACCTGTATGACCTTCAGCGAATACCGTTTGGTGATTCTGAGTATCAGGTACGCGACCCTCGTCGACACACTCTCAATCTGTACAACGTTGTTGACGACAGACTTGTGGACGATAAATCCGACACCTCCTTGGGACAGATGGTCGCCCTCCCGGTGATAGAACAAGTTGCCGGATTCGAGAATCACCGTGTCCTCCCCTCTCTTCGGACCTCGGATAATCCTATAATACTCCAGCGCAACTTGTCTATCTCTTCTTCCAGCTCCAGGATCTTCTCGTCAGTCCTCAGTGTGCGTGCGTTAAATGTTGCCAGGTCGAGTCGTCGTAGGTGGCAACCGAACCTCCACCGGAGATTCTTAGCACCCCCTGCCCCGCCGTTACCATGGTCGCCACCGTAGCCAGGAATAGCGGGGCCGCCGGGGACTGGGGGCCGTCTATTTGTGTAATTGTTCATGGGGGGTATATTGCCATAGTTGCCACGCTTGGCGAGCGGGTTGGCAACCGCAGTTTTTTTTTGTCGTACAGTTGCTGTTATCAGGAAGATGCTGCTGCCCATCTCCTGCCTGTCTCCCTCTGTCGCCTCTTACGACACCCACGGGAAGATATGGGGTAGTGGATATTCTTAACCGCCACTACACGGCATTTTACCTATATACTTATATAAAAATGAATGTTTCTTTGTCTGTCGCGTATGCGTTCCTAAACTCTTAATTATACGATTACAAAGAGACTTGGGTGGAAAGTTGTATTCACGTCCATGATTGTTTATTTGTTGATTTTTATGCTTTTCTATAATATAGTTCCTATAAGATGATGATCGTTATACGAAACTTTAGCATAGACTAAATAATAATTACTACGACTTTAGTAAGTTGTGAATGGTTCTGACAAAAAAATGCACGCTGCTGAAGCTAGTATGTTTAAAAACATACACAAAAAGTAAGTATGTCTAATTGTCAAAGGTCCACGTCAATGGTTTTACTTCTCATCTCCCTACCTACTTGCTGCTTTTCCAATTGTTAACGCGTGGTGTACAATTGGTATAATATACTCGGTTTAAATTATCACTGAATTCTAGTAATCATTCAATTTTAGGTCAGGGAGATTGTAACGTTCGTTTACTCTTTTAAAACAACATCTTATCCACTATCTCCAAACCATACCATAACAGTCTATCAAAGTATACTTCATAAGGGATATTTTTCTTAGTTGCCAAGCTTGGCAGGCGGATTGGCAAACACAGTTATTTTTAATTTATTATTGTTATAAGCATATTAGGGTTATGATACCCTTCTAACGCCTTCCTAATATAATCCTCTGCTGACTAAATGTAAAATGTAAATATTTCATCAAGTATGAGCAACAGCTTAAACAGAATGGGAATAAATGAACATTATGCAATGGCAAAACGAAAAGCAGCACTGAACAGTATAAACGTCTGAAGGTGGCTTACACCATTCAACCCAACCCGAAATGCTTTTTATAAATATGTATAAAGTACGTTGCCTTTTTATTTGTGGTAGAGCCACATTGTAGATTTATTATGGTCACTTTTCACTGGAAATCAGGCATTCCATCTTAGTCCTCAGGGGTGACAGCACATTTTAATTCTTAACCGAGGATTAATGTACCAGTGTGTGGTAGATGTCTATGGGCCACAGTATCTGCTTACCACCAAATGGATGTGTGCTCATTTGTCACCTGGTCTAAATTGTCACCCTTATACTATGAAACTTGGCTTACACACTGTGTGTCTTTATCTTAGAGTCTTAGATTATATACTTGACAACTTGACAAGTATATAATCAAAGCTTGGAGTATACATAATCAAGCATAGTTATCAGTACCGTCTTTCCCATCAGGGCACACGGGGCCCGTGCCCAGGGTGCTCCTATCGTCCCGGGGGCTCCCCTGACGAAAGGCACCGGCCTTATTCGCTTACGCTATACAATCTTAAGTCTGTTTTAGGAAAATATGACCTGACAAAAAATAGAGTAAATGAGGGCGTTGTTAGTGACGTTCTGGCAACCCTGAGCAGTGACAAGTCACACATTGCGGAGTTACCCAGAAAAAGTGGCATTGACAGATTTCCTAGGTAGAAATTATGTAGTTCCGCGTTTCGCCGCCATGTAAACGTTTTTGTCGGGCTGTACTCTCGCCTTACTTATAATCTGGATATGTTTTTATTTTCGGCAATCAATGTATTTATAATCTATGGGATGAAAATATTATTTCGTGCTGTAAAAACACACTTCTAAAGATTTAATGGCAAATGACTTATTTAATATGATAATTTTCAACCACAAATATTAGATTTTTATAGCAAATAATTGTTACGATCCTTTTTTTTTGGACAAATGAAGCTAAATTTTAATGTAATTAATAGAATAAACGTATTGATGTTGTTATAGAATATTTTCTTTTTTTGAAAGAAAGTTTAGGAAATAATTTTCCTAAGAAATTATCGTCCTCTCTTTGAAATCTGTCAAATATTTTACCTCATTATAATTTGGTGCCGCCCTGGTGGCAGAAAAAGAAGCCCTCGCAGAAAATTAATGCATTGCCTTTAACATGTATATAATGATTAAAATATTACTTTTAAATTTTTACGTCGCATAAAAATAAAAAGTTGACAACACACTTTACAGTTAAAAAATATTTTACAAACCTCTTCCACCGCCAGTTGGCGCGAATTTCTTTTTGGCTGCTATGCGCCTATAGTGCGCCTCTATTCTATTTTTGTGGAACATTGTAAATGCTATAAAACACACAATCATAGCTGTATATATTATAAAACAATTGTTCTCTAACGTCCAAACAGTAAGTGATATTACATTCATATTCGATTAATCGTGCAACGTTTTTAAAATGTTACATGAGCACACACTGGCAACGCACACGAGCGACTGAATCAGACTGAATGTGAATGGACTGAACTGAGTTTGTTGTCATTAGTAATCGCAAATCACAAATGCGTTCGTTGAAAGCATTTATAAAACTATTTTGGATTGTACATAAGAGCTATATTGCTGTTGATTAATATTAATGATAATCTCACGGCATTTTCATACGAGAAATAGACGGCCTTGACTTTTTATTATAAAACTGGAGATTGACAAAAAGTGCAAGGGGCAATTAGGACCCTGGTTAGTATAAAAAATAGACTTTTAATCTTATTTGCAAAAAGCAGTTTATGGTTAGCCTTTTACGGTAGCTATAGAATTCCCTTATCAGTCTATTGAGAGAGTCCTAATAACAAATAAAAAAGAAAGTATGGTTAGATGTAAAACTTTATCAGCTAAAATGTGCATTATACGCATAATATTATCTAACTAATAAGAATTAATAAGAATATTATATAATTTTAATATCTTTAAATTTCTGGATTTTAGCAAAGTAACGCCTGATTGGATTGGGAAAAGTAAAGGTGAAATGAAAAAAATAAAAAGAGGATTATCTCAGTGTTTCCTATTGAACCAGACTGGTTCAATAGGAAACAGACAGAACTAGCAGACAGAAATAACAGGCGGCAACCACGTGAAGGAAGAACTCCTCATACTTGCCCTGGGGATCAACATGAGCCACGCTCTCTCTCAGAGCCATTCGCCAAACTGCTCGCCGGAGGAGAGCAGTTCAGGTGTTAATATAGCCCTACTGGTAATGTCAAAATGTGAGAATTGGGAGTAGATTAACCCCTGCCTCGGACAGCTTTGGCAATGGACCGAAACTTGCTAATTCTGCCGATGTGCTCTGCTCTTGACTTGGTAATGACTCTTTTGAAGAATCTTGAGGCGAAATTATACTTCATTTTAAAAGCTCTGGTGTTCACATCCTGTGACATTGATGAGTCATCCCAGGCCCGGTAGCACTTCTGCTTATAATGTGATGGTATTTTACAGGAACAAGCAAACCATGGCTGAGATCTGCCTCCTATGGGCACCACAGAAGATGGAATAAAAATTCCATACCCTTAAAATACCAAATCAGCAACAGAATCAGCAACAATGCTGGGATCGACCGGCGAGAAGCACACCAAGGTAGGATGCAAAAAAAGAAGGCATCCTATTCCAATCGGCCGACCTATAGTTCCCAAACACGGCGGCAGCCTGCAGAATGCAACCACGACGTTAGCGTGAGTGACTCCAAAATCCGAACTAGACAATGGTCCGAGGAGCCAAGAGGGGCGTCGGCTGAGATCTGATATCTGTTCGGATGAGAGGCCAGTAAAAGGTCCAGGGTACAGGGAAGGTGCATGATCTTCCACATTTGGAATCCGCTTAGGCAAAGCAACCAGATGTGTAAGACCGTATGCCAAGGCAAAGGCATAAACAGATATCCCCGCGTGATGGGTTAAACGTGAATCGAGCCTTTTAACGTGGTGGACGTTAAAATCGCCAAGGATAACGATCTCTGCGGATGGGAACTGCTGTAGCAAGGAATCTTTGAACGTGGTTGATGAGCCTGTCTGTTTAGGCATTACCACTATGGGATCCATAGAGCCGCCCGTTGACGCGCGTCAAAGGATGGACAGGTCTGAATCTTCAAGACTGCCGAGGTGTCGAGAATACATGTCTTCTCTGATCGTATGCGTATGATTATGAGTTTAGTAGATCTGTGGATACGGGTCATGATGTGATACACAAGCCAGTAGCCACAAGCCCCTTAAGTAGGTACGAAGCTCGACTTGAACCACCATCGACAAAAATGTTCTGGTCATATTTACAAACCCTAATACCTTTACTAAATTAAAAAAATGTAAGACCTCGTCTATTTTTCCTCCTTAGGAGGTGAAAAGTAAAAGGTACCTTTTCCTAGTGGTCTAATTTTCTCCGTACCGAATTTAATTAAAATCAGTTGAGTAGTCTAACCGTGAAAACATAGCAGACAGACAGAATTACTTTTATATTTATAATAAAAATATTTACAATCTTGACAATATTTGGATAAAATTATTGTGAATGAAACCAACTCTATAAGAGTTGGTTTCATTTTTAAGTAAAAATGGAAATAATCGAGATAAAACAAGTAGTACTTTGGTTGAACAGTGTTTTTTTTTTGTTGGCTTTTTCTGGCAGACAGATCTCTTGCAAAGACTTTAGAGCCCTGGTTTTGGTCAATCGCTTTTTCAATACGAGCTGTATTAAAATTGCGTAAGTCCCGCCGCACGCATTTGGAGATCTGTCTGTTCAGTTGCCTGTATGGTGTCAAATCTGCTAACGATTGCAGCATCATCTCCCGTCTAACAGTCATGATCTTAAGAGTGTGATGAGAGATTTTTTCTGTTCTTCTGCGACCGGTCTTACAGAACTCAGCTCAGACTGCATGAACAGTTTCCACAAGCTTGTCATTTATATCGTCCACTTCATTGCAGTATTATAGACACTGAAAACGATTTTGTAACTCGAGATGAAAGTTTACAAGGTCACGTTTAGGTTCAGTGTGCCTCTCACCATTCGGTAATCACTGCTTAAGTGGTTAGTCATGGGGGTATAGTGCCATAGTTGCCACGCTTGGCGAGTGGGTTGGCAACCACATTTTTTTATTGCTGTTTGCTGTTATCAGAAAGATGTTGCTGCCCATCTCCTGCCTCAGTCTCCCTTTGTCGCCACTTACGACACCCTAGGGAAAATATGGGGTTAGTGGGTATTCTTACCCCCCATTACACGTATAACAGGGCATATAGTTTTTAAATATCAATAATTAATTCGTTACTTTAGATCACCTCATATTACGACAGACTTTCGATGTTTTCTCGGTATGGGTATGTTAGAAAAAAAGATAAAATTATAAAATATTTTTTATTTTTAAAATATTGTCTTTCAACGGTGGTAGAGCCACGTTTGGCTCGACCACGACGAAAACCCTATTGGCAGTTACTAATCAACTGGTGAACCTCAAGTTACCTCATGAGCTGGCAGTTTATTATGGACTCCATTATTTTGAAGATCAAGGAGGTGATGGCGATAAGCCTGTAGTTGGACGGGTCTGAGCGGTCGCCTTTTTTAGGGATCGGGTAGACCAAAGCTGTCTTCAGCACAATGGAAGGGACTCCATTAGGCCCACTCGACTTGCTGACGTCCAGGGAGAAGAGTGCTTTGCGAACCGAGCACTGTGTCTAACGCACATCCGGCATGGAGTACTCACACCGCTGGATGGTCGTCGGTGTGTTCCCCCCGTCATCGAGAGTCGTTGGATGCAAATAATGAGCGTAACGGATCGGCTTTTTCCTTTGCGGTATGGGACAGCAAGTCGTCCTCTCTGTGCAGAGATGGAATACATGACTGACAGAAGTCCCTTGGACAGCTTTGACGAAATACCAGACTGCACGGGTTCCCGAAGCAAGGCGAACTAGCTTCTCGCCAATTGTACCGATGTGCTCACACCTTGCCTTGGCAATGTCTCTTTTGAAGGACCTTATAGGCGTAATTATATCTCCTTTAAAGAGTACTGGTGTTTACATCTCGAGACCTTGATGCGT
The DNA here is from genome assembly GCA_907164705.1 of Parnassius apollo. Classification (NCBI taxonomy): domain Eukaryota; kingdom Metazoa; phylum Arthropoda; class Insecta; order Lepidoptera; family Papilionidae; genus Parnassius; species Parnassius apollo. The sequence continues at coordinate 1,691,564 of CAJQZP010001262.1, forward strand.
TAGCCCTGACCCGGTAGCACTCCTGCTTATAGCTTTATGCTATTTTGCAGGAGCGAGCAAACCATGGCTGAGATCTACCTCCGATGGACACCACAGAGGATGGACTAAAAAGTTCCATACCCTGAAGTAGCACATCAGCAACAGAATCAGCAACAACGCTGGCATCGTCCGGCGAGAAGCAAACCTGCCCCCAAGGGTAGGATGCAAAAAAGACGGCATCCATCCTAATCGGCCGACCTATAGTGCCAAACACGGCAGCAGCCTGCAGAATGCAACCGCAACGTTAATGTGACTGGCAACACACTCCGGACTAAAAATACTTGATCTTTTTCGACTCTTAAGTAGCGCCTAGTGAATAGAATTTTATTCAATAGTACAATTGGCTTAGTAAATCACTTAAAGTCGTTACTAATTCACACTAATCCTCCTTTAAATAGAATAAGGGACAAGCGAGCACACAGTCCAACTGATGGTAAGTACTGCATCCCATAGACATCTACATCTATCCTCTGTTAAGAATCAAAATGCAGATGCATTGTCACCCTTGAGGACTAAGATGGAATTCCTCGTTTCAAGTAATAAGAGTCTCCGGTTCAGTCACCACATCAAACACAGAAGCATAAAGCTGCTATTTTACGCTGGTATTCAATGAGTGAGACTTTCCGCCGATTACTCCTGCTCACATGTTTACTGAGAACTTCCTTTGAAACTACATTCGCTTCTTCCAGTGTGGATTGATGTTTTTGCCAGACCATCGATGGAGGTTATGAAAGACGGTAATTCCTTTTTTCTAAAACTTGGACTCGTCGTCCCACAAGATATATTTTAAACATAAAAAGCGACAGAACTGAAATCCTTCGTGAAGGATCTTCATTTTCCAAACCTTGTACAAGTGAAAACGATACTTGTTTTCTCAGTGCATCATATTCTACACCTTCCATACCGAAATGTTGAGGTTTTGAGCTAATGCTCCGTCGCTCGTAGTAGGATCTGCATCGAAAGCTGTAGTATTTCTCGACGATTGGGCCATGTCTTCGACTCCAGGTTTCTGGTGATAGATTTCAACTTCAGAAAGCCGTCGAAATATGCTGTAAAACACTCTGACATTTGGTAATGTTTGATCGGATATCGCTCTTGGTAAATCCACTGTGCCAAGGATCTATTACCGTCAGCTCTGCTATAGGTACATGAAGACTACATCAGCATATTCTTCATTGGTAATTGGTAATCGGAAACCATTGAAAGAGCACGTTTATAGAGCAAATCCTTGTTGGTTTATTTTTCTCCGCTTTCTTATATGCTTAAATTTGGCGGGTGATCCTCCCTGATCTAAGGCCAACGATGAAAATCCAGACAGACACGATATCCGGCAGGGCGAAGGCGACAGTATGACGTCGTAAACGCCGCCTCCTCCCCACTCATCTCACTCCTAGTAGCGTACGTGTGGGAGGATTTGAGAAACGTTGTTGTAGTCGTCGAGGCGAGGAAGACGTTCTTTGGCTAAGTTCAACTCAATAAAAAAGAACATCCGAAACAAACACGAATTCGCAATTAAAACGTGTGTTGTGGAGTCACAAGAGCGGTCGTTACTAGACTAACTGAGGGTCCAAAGATATGATGAACCCTAGAACTCGAGTGCCGAATCAGTGTGAATAAATAACGACTTTGTGATCAATTAAGCCAATTGTTCTATTGAATAAAAGTCTATTCAGTAGGCACTACCTAAGAGTCGAAAAAGGTCAGTTTTTTTAGATCGCTCGGCGGCTTTTGCTATATGAGTTCCCGAAAGTTAATCTGTGCACATGCACCGTAATTCTTAAAACTAATCAATTCTAACGAAAACAATAGTGAATTAACAAAAAATGTGCATCGTTTTGATCCATATAAAAAATATTCCCTAATCACAAGAGTTTATGAGACATATGCGTAAATAATACCTCAAAAAATTTGCAATGACTACGCATGTTTCTAAAGAGGTTTGAACAGTAAAGGCTATTTTATTAGTTTTTTATGATGCCATAAACACACATTTCGTTAATTTTTTTTGGTTTCTTAAACTTAAATACGCGTAAAATGTTGTTCTGATGATGAAGGTGCTTGGAAATTATATAGTTTGAGTAATCACATTTTACATAAATAAAAAATAATAACATAACAACTGTTTTTTTATAGGATAGGGTGACAAACGAGCACACAGTCCACCTGATGGTAAGTGGTTGCTGCAGCCCATAGACATCTACATCTATCCTCGATTACAAATTAAAATGCAGATGCGTTGTCACCCGTGAGGACTAAGATAGAATGCCTCGTTTCCAGTAAAAAGGGTCTCCGGTTCTCCACACTTACCATACGAAACACAGCAGCATTAAGCTACTATTTCACGCTGGTATTCTGTGAAAGCGTGGTCCTTCCCCGGTCGAGCCTACAGAAAACACTATTACACTATTATCAATCAATTGCAAGAAATGGATTTTATTGTTAAAACCATTAGTAATTCAATGTTAAAAAAGGAGCAGACTTCATCTAAGACAAGTTTAGCTAAATACGTTCCTAATGGTTTAAGGTAGCATCCCTTTCAAGCACACTTGGACACAGGCCTCCTCTCATTTCTGAGGGGGTTAAGCAGCAATTTTTCAGTCGCATTACTCTTGGAGAGATAGAGATCCGAGAGAAAGAAAAGTAGAAGATAAAAATATGAAAAATAATAAGAGATTTAATGAGAGTGTGTAGCGTGATCTTGTCAAATCCAAAATTCAACAGTAAAGGTCAAATTCTCCGCTGTGTGCTCGAGGAGTGCAATATTAGAGAGAGCTACGACATCTTCTTTTTTTAAATTTTTTAATCGTTATTCCTAAACTAATGTTTTCTCCTGTGTCATGGAGGCAATTTACATACATACATTTCACAAGGACACTCATTCAGATACGAAACAATTATTTGTAAGCCGTGCTAATACTCATTCTGTGAGGAATTCATGGCCCTCAGCGTTACAACTCACTGCTAAGCTGCGTAACGGAGCCAGCAAATCTCTATTTAACTCTACTGTGGTTATGAGACGAGAAGAAGTGGTGGATTCATCTATGCCGGACCACATGGTGACAGTTACCGTGTTCCTCTAGTGGTTTTTTATAGAGTAAAGGTGACGAGCGCACAATTCACCTGGTGGTAAGTGAATGACACACCCATAGACATCTAAATATATCCTCTTTATGAGGTTATGAATAATGATCTTTAGTCGTGGATGGAAAAGAAGAGATATACCACTGGGCAAAGTATTCAACTCATGGAGCGGCCAACGCTCCAAGTGATAGTTTGGCGCTATTCTATACAGTGTGTCCGGGTGACGGACTAGTGATATTCTAGGTACTGATTTTACAACTATTTTAATACACGAATACACTACACAATGAGGTCAAATCTTTGACCAGATTTTTGTTTATTTCTTGTGGTTTTCTCTATGTGTACACAAAAAAATCATATCTCTCAAAGTTTTGGTCTTACTGAGATAAAAATTGTTTCATTCGGAGGGCAACAATATTGTCTATCGTTTACATTAGCAAAATAAAAAAGAATTTTTTCGGTAATATAAATGATAGACAATATTTGATAGTTGTAATATAAGTGCCTAGAATATCGCTAGTCCGTCACCGGACACGCTGTATATATTGCTTTACTTCGCAACTTTGATAGCGTGATTTAGGCTTCAACGTGCTTCGCTTGTGGCGCGACGACAGCGCCGCCACAGATCCAGATGCGTTGTCACCCCAGAGAACTAGATGGAATGTCTTGTATCCAGTAGAGAGTCTCCGGTTCTCTACACTCACAATATGTAATATAGCAGCATTAAGCTGCTGTTCCTGCTCCGGTCGAGTCGAGGCATTCGTGCTACGGCAATAATATAGCTGGAGCGTGGCTCTACCACGTAGAAGTCCAGTTTAGTTTGCAGTCCGTCTGGTAGCTTTGGTACGTTGTGTCAGTAACTAGGTTGCATTTTGTTTGCATACATTAAATAGGTTAACTGATCTACATACAAAAGCCATACCTTTGTCTTTTGTGTCATTGCGTATCATTTACGAAAGAAATGCGTATCTTAGTTATCACTTACAAAATACTGACTTAAATGTTGTGTGCACTATGTTTCAATATTTCATTATATGATAACAGAGAGTTTACTTAATTGATTGGTTCCTTCCGTTCGATAATCTTGTTAACATTATAAAAATATTTACAAATTAACTACTACGGATTGTTACTTGTATTGTGGAGGCACTTTACAAACATAAATTGCACAAGGAGAAACGCCTAGACCCGGAACAATTATTTGACGAACCAGCGGCTAACAGCGCTGGAACTAAATGCTAAGACACTGCGCCACGAAGCCGTCTATTCATTTTTTTTTGAATAAAAGTAACGGTGACAGATTGACCGAAGGTGACAGACGTACATACAGTCTTCTCTGATGGTATGACGGTATCAGCACCGATTTTATTAGTGATCGACGAAGTAGGTATGTGCTTCGGCGACACAGGAGATAATTCTACTGTGTGCTTCGATTATATAGACATGTATATAATCAAAGACTGTGAGCGTAAAATTTATTAAAAAATGTCTCATTCAACATTTGGATTAATAGCAACATTCGAAACGGCACTTCCTGTTATTAAATAATGTGTTTACATTAATGTCGAGTTATGTTTACATGAATATTACACATTGAAATAAACCGACGCTATGTAAAAGTCTGTGAACATATTATAATGTCTTGGATTAATGATAGGTCTTCGCGCGCTCCTACATATCAATAATCTAAGTATAGTGCCCTGTTATTTATTACATCAGATTTTTGATAGCTCATAATCGCAAACAACACATACTTCTGCCAAGATGATTCATGACTCTATTGAAATTTAAAAAAAAATGACCGACAGAAAGGAAGCTTAGAATTTTATGATTAATACATTTTAATTTTATTTATTTTCAAAAAATCTGTGGATTTTTTTATTTAAAAAACAAAAAAAAAAAAAAAGACAAGGGAAAATAAAGCAAATAATAAAAAATATTTTAAAAAAAACTATGTAGGCAAAAAAACTATTATTATAATTAGTATTTTAAAAAGTCTTCTGTCTGTTAAACATCTCCATTCCACCTACTTACAATATTATTGCTGTAACGCGTAACTAATGTTAAACGCCTACGTTAGACATGTTTCAAAATTTCTTCTATAATATATTTGCTATTCGTCGTTGTACAGGCGTTTGAAATTTATAATAATAACTTAAAATTGTCAAACTCTCCGTACAACGGAATAGTGCTAAGGCTAGCGATGTACTTTTACAGGCTTATGATGAAGAAAAAGAAGGTAAAATATCTAAATTATGGTTTTCTTCAAGTGTCAATTTTATAATACTGTGGCGATATGTCATTCTACTCAACTGAACATTCATTTTCTATTTTATAAAACGAAAAGTCCATAGCTGAATATATGCATATGATAGCTATCATACGATATAAACTTTATATTTCTTTCCGGTATTAAAAAGAGTTTGACGAACACTTACATACAGAAGATAGGACGTGTGGAAGGTAAACACACACACATTATAATAAGAACAATATCAGAATAAAGTATACCACCAAAAAAAAAATATGTGAAAAGTTTGGCTCAAACGACATTAGGGGTTGTCAGAGGAGCTTCGCTGATAAAACAGTTGAGATCTGAACGAGACCCGTTTAGAACTCAACGATCTTGGCATCAGTGCTGAACACCATAGCAATTCTAGTTTTATAAGAATGTAGAATCCCTCAATTGATTTAAAGATATATGACGTTCGTAGATATTGAATTTGTAATTTTGAAAGTTATATGGTACGTGGTTACGTTATACGTGGCAGAGTCATGCTGCAGCTATATTATGGTTGTAGCACTAACTGGTAGGATCGAACGGGGGAGGAATACGCTTTCACAGAATACCATCGTAAAATAGCAGTTTAATGCTGCTGTGTTTCGTATGGTGAGTGTAGGAACCGGAAATTGTTTTTACTGGAAACAAGGCATTCCATCTTAGTCCTCAAGAGTGATATGTATCTGCATTTTGATTCTTTATCAAAGATAGATGTAGATGTCTATGGGCCTTATTATAAAAAAAGTTGAACAACCGCCATTAATTGAATCTGTAACTGTCTCAAATAATAATTAATATAATTCGGGAATTGAACATAGTTCGTCCCCACATATTGCCTCATATTTACCATAGTTAATACAATTACTGGCAACTGCAGTTTATTTTATTCAGCTGTTATCACGAAAGGATCAGGATTCACATGTTATAAGATAGTCTACTGGTCATTAAATATAACAATACCATTCAAATACGTAACATATATTTTACATATTTATAGTAAATAAATCAATATATTACGTCGACAAAAATATTTTTTTACTTAAACAGGTAGTTCAAGACATAAAAACAATATACACTTCTAGAACAGTTCTTGGAATATATTATTATGTTAATTAATACCGACTATATTGTTAATGGATGTAAACAACATGTTTTTGTTAATTTACCCTACTATTAGAGTCGTATATCAAACTCGTTACTATTAATCAATAGAATGTACTGAGATCTAACCGGCGCATTTGACTTAGCAATGTGTTGCAGCGCGAAGGGCCGCGGGTTCTACTCCCGCACGGAAAAAGTATTTGTATGGTCTACAAATAATTGTTCTTGTGAAATTTATGGATGTAAACAGCAGTTTTACATACATAAATTTCTTTTGGGCGCACTCACTATACCGGAGAAAATATCAGTGTGGAGATAACATTTTTTATTCAAATAAAAATATATAAAATTAGCCGTGTAGTAGCGGCGTTAGTGAATACCGTATCATACGTCATCCCGTGGTTGTCGTAAGTGAATACACTATCATACGTCATCCCGTGGTTGTTGTTAGTGAACTATCATACGTCATCCCGTGGTTGTCGTAAGTGAATACACTATCATACGTCATCCCGTGGTTGTCGTAAGTGAATACACTATTATACGTCATCCCGTGGTTGTCGTAAGTGAATACACTATCATACCTCATCCAGTGGTTGTCGTAAGTGAAAACACTATCATACGTCATCCCGCGGTTGTCGTAAGTTAATACACTATCGTACGTCATCCCGTGGCTGTCGTAAGTTAATACACCATCATACGTCATCCCGTGGTTGTCGTAAGTGAATACACTATCATACGTCATCCCGTGGTTGTCGTAAGTGAATACACTATCATACGTCATCCCGTGGCTGTCGTAAGTGAATACACTATCGTACGTCATCCCGTGGTTGTCGTAAGTGAATACACTATCATACGTCATCCCGTGGTTGTCGTAAGTGAATACACTATCATACGTGAACCCGTGGTTGTCGTAAGTGAATACACTATCATACGTCATTCCGTGGTTGTCGTAAGTGATTACACTATCATACGTCATCCCGTGGCTGTCGAAAGTGAATACAATATCATACGTCATCCCATGGTTGTCGAAAGTGAATACACTATCATACGTAATCCCGTGGTTGTCGTAAGTGAAAACACTATCATACGTCATCCCGTAGCTGTCGTAAGTGAATACACTATCATACGTCATTCCGTGGCTGTCGTAAGTGAATACACTATCATACGTCATCCCGTGGTTGTTGTAAGTGAATACACTATCATACGTCATCCCGTGGTTGTCGTAAGTGAATACACTATCATACGTCATCCCGTAGCTGTCGTAAGTGAATACACTATCATACGTCATCCCGTGGCTGTCGTAAGTGAATACACTATCATACGTCATCCCGTGGTTGTCGTAAGTGAATACACTATCATACGTCATCCCGTGGTTGTCGTAAGTTAATACACTATCATACGTCATCCCGTGGTTGTCGTAAGTTAATACACTATCATACGTCATCCCGTGGTTGTCGTAAGTGAATACACTATCATACGTCATCCCGTGGTTGTCGAAAGTGAAAACACTATCATACGTCATCCCGTAGCTGTCGTAAGTGAATACACTATCATACGTCATCCCGTGGTTGTCGTAAGTGAATACACTATCATACGTCATCCGATTCCGAAACGATTGTTTAGGTGTGAATTGGTATAATTTTCTTTTACTGCGGTTTGAATCAGTTGAACGGGTGCAATTGAAACATTGCAATATTATGCTATATTATGCTACGCTGCGGTTTTGAATGCTGTGATTTAACTTTCATCATCAAAAATAGCGTTCAATAAACTTAAACGGCAGTTGTTTATCACTCATCAGCTCCAAATGGCAACCGAGATGCTGAAAACAAAATGTAAGATTTATTCGTATACTGTTTAGATAATGTGGGTAGTATTGTTTAAAAGTTAGGTCACTTCAATTCGTTCCGATGTGAAAAAAAGACAAGCAAATCATCTGGCACACTTTTTCAGTACATATATTACAAAATAATTACATATAAATAAAATTATTCGGTTTGATTAACATAAGGAGTCAAAATAAATTGAAAGAAAACGCAAAGCCAATTTGGATATTTAGAACAAAACGCGTATAAATAAACACATAAAAACCAAATTACCACATTGTCCCTTCCATCTAGTAATCATGATTTTCACGTCAAAAATACAGTTTATTCAAGAATGAATTACATAAAAAAAGACAAGCAAATCATCTGGCACACTTTTTCAGTACATATATTACAAAATAATTACATACAAATAAAATTATTCGGTTTGATTAACATAACGAGTCAAAATAAATTGAAAGAAAACGCAAAACCAATTTGGATATTTAGAACAAAACGCGTATAAATAAACACATAAAAACCAAATTACCACATTGTCCCTTCCATCTAGTAATCATGATTTTCACGTCAAAAATACAGTTAATTCAAGAATGAATTACATAAAAAACGTTAATTGAACATGAAATCATACTTCTGAAGAATGATTTAAAACTAATAAAGCTCGGTGTGTACATTTTCGTGGTTTTCATAACCTGACTTATCAGTTTCGACACTATAATTTTTTTTATAGAAGATATTAAGAGATCAGGTGAACCGTATGCTCGTTTGCCCCCAAACGAGCATACGGTTCACCTGATGTTAAGTGACTACCGCCGCCCATGAACATCCGCAACACCAGGGGAACTGCAGGTGCGTTGCCGGCCCCTTAGAAAAAGCTCTTTTCTTGAAGGTCGCCAGGTCGTATCGGTCCGGAAAAATCGCCGGTGGTAAACTATTCCACAGAGAGGTCGTACGCGGAAGAAAACTCTTAGTAAAACGTACAGTGGTGAACCGCCAAGCAGGTAGACCAGAAAATCACACCAGCGATCACTAATCAGCTAGTGATCCTCAAGGTACCTCATGAGCTGGCAGCTTACAATGGACTCCATTGTTTTGGAGAACAGGGAATTGATGGCGATGGGTCTGTTGTTGGACGGGTCTGAGCGGTCGCCTTTTTTAGGGATCAGGTGGATGAAAGCCGTCTTCTATGGTTTTGGGTCTACGCCTAGGAAGTAGGAGTACCGGAAAAGACGCGTTAAGACCGGTGCTAACTCTGGAGCACACGTCCTCAGCACAAATGGGGGGATACCGTCAGGCCCACTTGACTAGTGGATGTTCAGGGAGAGGAGTGCTTTGTGAATCGAGCCCTGTAAGAACCGCACCTCTGGCATGGAGCATTCACACCGCGGGATGGTCGGCGGCGTACTCCGCCCGTCATCGAGAGTCGAGTTGGACGCAAAGAAAGAGCCTAGCAGATTGGTTGAACGTTAACCGAACCATCTGGCGTGGCGTTAACTTTCTTTTTACTTTCCGTGAGAGTATATGCGTGAACATAAGAGATCAATATTACGCAACAAGTGATATTTATTTCTACTTTTTATTTTTAACTGTTTATTTCTAACCGCCTTTTTATATTAAACGTCATCCCAGACTAGGATTTTCTCCTGTATAGTGGAAGCAGTTTACATATATAAATTTCACAAGGACAAACATCCAGACCCGGAACAATTATTTTTAAGTCATACAAATAATCGTTCCGTGCGAAATTCGAACCATTTCTAAGCCAATGCGCCACGGAGCCGTCGCCGAGATGTCGCATAGATTGTAATTAATTAAAAGAATGTGGTGTTTAGCTATGTGTAAATTTTAGGGTTCCGTGGTTAAACAACAAGGAACCCTTAAAGTTTCGCCATGTTCGTCCGCCGTGCGTCCGTAGTTTTACTCATAGACCATAGGCGCATACAAATCTGTAATTTGGTATAGTTATAGATTATCACGTCTACAAAACTGAAATAAAATCTAAAAAAAAAAACATTTTTATTTTGGGTAAAAAAATAAAAATACAGGTAAGAGGAAGATTTTTTAAACGTTTATTTCATCGTATGTTGTTTAGTCTTTAAAAAAAGGTGATAGGTCTTTAAAAAACATAGGAGGTGTGGTACAAAAATTTTTCCGTTCAGAGGACCGTTTGCGAAATATTTAGCTTTAAATTGATATATATATATATATATATATATATATATATATATGGCAGATGTGAACGGCCGAGTCGGGAAGGGACGCCCTAGAAAAAAGTTTATCGACCAAATTGGCGATATTTTGAAAAGGGGCCACGTTAGAAGTACCCTTAACCGACGAGCATGTATGCGTAGATATATGGATGCAAAGGAGGCGAAATAGGTATGTCAGGATCGTGCCGAATGGAATTCCATAGTCTCTGAGTCAACGAGTAATAGTCGACCAATTTAAAAATGTAAACATATAGTAAACATTTCGTTACATATCTTTAGAAAATGACTTAAAACTAGCTGCATTATAAATTTGCAATATTATTGTTAACTGTTTAGAATAAATATTTTATGAAGAAAACGACTTATATTTATGCATTACTACCATAGCTTTACTTTTTCCTTTGCGGGATAGGCAGGGACTGTAAGTAAGTAGCGGATAGTAAGTAAGTAGGAAAGGACCTACTTACTTACTACTTTCGCAAATTTTTAGTTGGTAGTTATTGTACTGCCTCATTTAATCAAATCAAATTCAACTGTATGAGGCTATATGATTGTATACATACAATTATATAGCCTCATACAGTTTAATTCATTGTTCTCTTGGTGGTGGTTTACGGGAAGGTTCGTTACGGTCATAACATATGTATATCTTAGGGTGGCACTGCCGGGAATATATATACATATACATATACATATACATAACATACATACATATACATAACATACATACATATACATAACATACATAAACACCGTACAGAATACAACTTCCATTTGGCACGATCTTGATACAACTCTCTCGCCTCCTTCACATCCATACACCTACGCCTACATGCTCGTCGGTTAAGGGTACTCCTAATTTGGCCCGTTTTCAATAAATCGCCAATTTGGTCGATAAATTTTCGCCTAGGACGTCCCTTTCCGACTCTGCCATTCACTTCTGCAACATAAATTTTCTTTGTCACTCTTTCCTCATTCATTCTTTCCACGTGACCAAACCCACCGAAGCATTCCTTTCTTAATCCTGGTCACAACATCATCTTGCAAACCACAATCTTCTCTTATTACACAATTTCTTACCCTGTCATTCAGATTCAGCCCTAACATACTCCTTAACGACCGCATTTCTACCGCGTTCATTCTACTCTCGTGCTTCTTCTGCCATACCCAACTTTCACCACCATACGTTAAAGTAGGGACCAACACAGCATTGCGAATTGCCATACGTGCCTTTTTCGACACATTTTGACTCTTCACAATAGAGTGCAGGGCCCCATTTACTCTATTTCCCGCAATCACTCGTGGTTCTACATCCTTATCATATCTCCCATCCCTGCTAAATACGCAGCCCAAATATACAAACTCATCTACTTGCTCGATCAACTCCCCTTCTATTATTTCACAAATCGTTTTACTTTCTTCTCTTTCAAAAACCATAACCTTCGTCTTACTTGCGTTTACTTTCATACCCTTTTCTTTTAATGATCCCTTCTATTATTTCACAAATCGTTTTACTTTCTTCTCTTTCAAAAACCATAACCTTCGTCTTACTTGCGTTTACTTTCATACCTTTTTCTTTTAATGATCTGTTCATTAATGTAACCATCATTTGCAACTCGGCCGCCTACGACGCGACGTAATATTAACTTGATCATCGGCGTACAAAAGGCATTTGACGGTTAACTCACCCATTCTTAATCCGCATTCTACAACTTTCAAATTTTGAAAACAACTGTCCATAAATAGGTTGAACAGCCACGGGGAAGCCACACAGCCCTGTCTGACACCTTTATGGATGTCAAACCAGTCCGAGTAGACCCCGTTGATCCTAACACAAGCACTAGAGTCCCTATAAAGAGACTCTAATGCCTGTATCAAGCCAGCGCTCAACCCAAATGAGTTAAGTGTTTGCCGTAGCACATCCCTATCCACTCTATCATAAGCCCTTTCCAAGTCCATGAACGCAAAAAAAAACCTTTTGGTTTTTGGCCAAAAACTTCTCCGCGATCATGCGCACGGAAAAGACTTGATCTGTACATCCCATTCCCTTTCTAAATCCCGCTTGCACATCCCAAATTTTTCCATCAGTTTGTTTCATGACCCTTTCAATCAGTACCTTAGCATACAGTTTTCCCACAATGCTAAGAAGACTGATGCCACGGTAGTTTTTATAGTCCCGCTGCGACCCTTTTCCTTTATATACTGGGACTATCACGGCTTTGCACCAGTCTACCGGTACCCGCTTCAGTTCCCAGCATAAATTAAACAAGGTATGCAGCAGGCCTGCCACCACTTCCTGCCCAGCCCTTAGCATTTCGAGTGAAACTCTATCATATCCGGCAGCCTTACCTGCTTTCATGCTTTTCATTGCTTTCATTATTTTATCTATACTTATCTCGCTACCTCTTTCCTCTTCTTTCGGAGTTTCTAATTCACTTAGTACACACGTTGTCTCCTCACTCATAAACACGCTTTCAAAATATTCCTTCCATCTCTTTAAACTCAAAACTTCATCATTCAGAATATAGCCATTCTCGTCTCTTATAGCATTCATCATAGGCTATTTTGAATGTCCCCTGGCAGTTCTTACAAGTTTCCAGAACATTTTAATATTTGCCTGGAAGTTATCCGATATTCTTCTATTATTCTTATCCGTTCTTTCTTGCTTTTTTCTTTCAACTACTTCTTTTACTCTCTTATTTAGATGTCTAAAGACTGCCTTTTTTCTTTCAATATCATCATTCTTACCGCTAGAACCAGCCTTTGTTGCTAGTAAATCTAGCCATGCTCTCTTCTTTGCTTCAACTTCCATACGTATCTCATCATCCCACCATAACGTATTATTTTTCCTTTCATTCTTTCTCTTACTAACACCACATACTTCGGGAGCTGCATCCACTAAACCTTTCTTTACATTTTGCCATACATTCTCCAAGTCTAACTCCTTCATACATAATTCATCCAAACCACTTATATTTTCTTTCAGTCTACATTTGAACTTGTTTTTCTCACCTTCATCTTGTAACCTTTCTGTTCTAATACGCTGTAACGCAGTGGTAGACACAGATGATCGATGGCGCCAACGCCTGAATAGACAATTAATTCGGCATAAAACCAAATAATGATCCGTTCCTACGTTAGAACCCCGGTAAACCCTTGTATCTACCACTGCGCCCCTCAATCTTTCATCCACAATTATGAAATCTATCATGCTTCTATCGTCACATCTTTCCCAAGTATACATGTGAATGCTCTTGTGGCGAAAGCAAGTGTTCGTCACAAAAAGATTCTTTTCCATACATACGGTGAGGAGACCTTCACCATTCTCATTTATACTTTCATCACCAAACATTCCCAATATCCTTTCATAACCAAGTCTCCTCACCCCAACCCTTCCATTAAAATCTTCTAGCATAATAATATTTTCATTTCCCTTACACTTCATTAACACCATGCTTACCATTTCCCAAAACTGCACTCGGATATAAGTGGGCTTAGACATGTCTGGGGCGTAGACCCCTAACACAAACAACTTCTTTAAGCCCACTTTCATTCGTATCCATAGCAGTCTTGGGCTTATACATTCATACTCTTTCACACATTGGCCCATTCTTTCTGAAAGGATGATACCTACTCCCTGGCATGCCCGCTCGATCTCGTCTACACAAGACCAGTATGCGGTATACATGCCATGTGCAGTGACATCCTTCCCCTTCCTTTTCGTCTAATTTACACATAATACATCTATTCCTCTATCATACATCATATTGCATACTTTATCCATTTTATCATTCATTGCCCCACATACATTCAACGTACACTTTTCGCCTCTCTGGGAGACAGAACGTGACGGGTGGCGAACCTCGTCGCCGGTTTTCCTCCCGGAGATTCTTCGCACCCCTGCCCCATTCAAGGGGCGTCGGGAACTCGAGGCCATTTCTTTTCTTTGGTTCCTCATGGTGCGAAATATGGGGTAGTATATTTTACGCCGCTACCACGGCGTGGAGCCGAGTCTGTGCTATCGGCTTGTCGCTCATTTAGCACCACCCGGGGGGACACGTGTAGGGTGGGCCTTGGAATAGGTGGTCAAAGTCTACGGACGCGAGTGACTTATCCCCCTTATATATGTGTGTATATATATATATATATATATATATATAGTAAGCTATGACGATATTTATAATGACTTGGCATGTGAAAATCGAAAAGTTTTTTAAATCTTTTTGATTACCACTCCTTATAATTCTGAGTGGAAAATAAGTCCTTCAATTACTATAGTCCTATTTTTATTCGTTATAGCGGTCAAACCGCAAACTCAATATGCTCGTTATCAAGAAAGTCCCTTCTAAGTTCGCGTATTGTGACGGGCAACTGCGGAACCCTACCTCCACATTGTGCGTGGCCCGACACGCACTTGGCCAGTTTTTTATTACAATGACGCATGCGTCAACAGTTTTACGTCATCTTTTGCTTAGTTGTTAAGATATGACCAGTTCAATCAATTCGCACGTTTACGGAGTAAAGGATGTTTTGTTTATTGTTATGGAAAATGTTCGTTCAAATTATTTTTAAACGTTTATTATTAAAAAAAAAAACTTCCTCAATTTCAGACCCAAAATTTGATGACTCTAATTTGAAATATTTCATAGACAATAAGGCATTATCGCGCATTGACACGCATGTATGAGAGAAACGTATATAAAAAAATATGGATGTTAATATTTTTATATATAATTTGTGGTTATATTATAATAATAGTTATAATATAACCACAAGCGATAGTAGCCTAATGGCAGGGCGCGGACCGCGAACTCAAAAAGGTCGTGGGTTCGAATCCGCCATTCGACTACTGGCGTGAACCACTCGTCACACAAGCAATTTGAGCTTACCACGAGTGGTTAAGGGGAATATTAGTAGTGTTTATAGTATTAAAAAATAATATTAACAATAATATTCTTTTTAAAAAAAATATATATTACAATAATAGTTGATATCATAATTGTTTATATATAAATGTTGCTACTGATACCATAATAGAATATTAGTGAAAATCATATTATAAGAAATTATTCTCAAAATTATTTCAAAAAAGAATGTGACTCGGTAATAAACTTTCTTTAATAATAGAAATTACTCTGGAGGTTAACTAATAAAAATAATAAAGGTGTGAGAGCGGATGTTCAACTTGCTCCCTTGGTTACGCAATTACTCAGTATCAGTAATAAAACAGTGTACTGCACTATACCTTCAGTATAGAGCAAATACAGTTCGACCATCTATAATATGTTCTCGTCACAATCACACCCTGGTATAACGTGAAGGACATAGTCACATGATAACACCAAAGTATGCAAACCGACAGCAACACTACCCATCTTAATGAAACAGCAGCCTCTCAGCAACACCATCTTACTTGCCTACACTATAACATTTTTTAAAGGATAAGGGCGACAAATGAGCACACAGTCCACCTGATGGTAAGTGGTTCCTGTGACCCATAGACATCTACATCTATCCTCAATTACGAATTAAAATGCCTTGTCACCCGTGAGGACTGAGATGGAATGCCTCGTACCCCAAGAGACATAGTAACTACACTGAGACACGTACAATTACCGACTGATCCCTCTTAGTAACTTGCGCGATACTTTAAATTGCTAGAACGAGTGGGAGATTGCAGTTCTACCCTCCGTTCTTCTTTACTTCTTTTATTTTTACCCTCATTTCATTCCTATCAACATGATATCCTTTATTTTCATACTCCCTCCTCAGTTCTCTATTAAATCTTATCAAATTGTCTAAAACAAAACGGGAGGTGGCATCTCTAGTTGTAGCCCATACGACAAAATTCGAATAGAAATAGTATAAGTAAGAGTAGTCTAATAAAAATATGAGGAACAACACACCTCCTTATGACATGGCGACCCAGCCACGATTCTACGCTGTGACATTGCACGAGCACCGCCGGGGCCTACATAAAAGGAGAGAAGTAAAATTTAAATATTATAAGGAAATGAAATGAAATTATGAGAGGGTTGACACTAAAAAAATAGAAAGGCATAAAGCAGGAAAATTTTCTAAAATCATATTTTTATCGTATGGCTGTGACGTGTAGTGGCGGCGGAGGAGAATGAATTATCTCATATCATCGCGTGGGTGTCGTGATAGACAACAGCGGGATGTAAAACAGGAGATGTGCAGCGCCATATACCTGATAACAACTCAAATAATTCAAAAAAAAACTGTCACTAACCCGCCAGGACGTGGCAACTACGGCAAATATCTATAACACAACGAAGGGCGAGGTTTTTTCAGCAGTGTACTTTAATAGGCTGTAGTAAATGAATGAAATATGTAGTTATAGTAAACTTACTATCATCATCATCATCATCATCACAGCCCTTCACAAGTCCACTGCTGAACATAGGCCTCCCCCAAGTAATGCCACAAAGCACGGTCCTGAGTCACCTGCATCCATCGACTTCCTGCATATCTTACCAGGTCGTCACTCCATCTAGTGGGGGGTCGCTTACTATAGCTACCCTTACTATAGCTACCCCGAAGTCATTTAATTACTCTAATAACTGGGCAACTTAGTGTCTCGCATGATTTCTATTACGAAAAATTTTAAAACCATTATAATATTAATCTTAGATATAAATGTACAATGAATTACGCTATTCAGGTGATATAAATCAAAAGAAGATGGTGAAATAATTGTTACACTCCTGGAAATCTATAACAAGAAGGCTCAAATTTTGGAAAAACTTCCTGTTCCTCAGGAACAGCTGAAGAAACAAGAAGTGTTTTATGAATTTGATAAGCCTATTAAAGTTTTCGAAAAATGAGATTTAGTTTTCTCTTACCTTCATCATCATCATCATTACAACCCTTCACAAGTCCACTACTGAACTTAGGCCTCCCCCAAAGAATGCCACAAAGCACGGTTCTGAACCACCAGCATCCATCGACCTCCTGCATGTCTTACCAGGTCATTACTCCATATAGTCAGGGGCCCACACTTCACCTACCCGCACGAGGTTGCTACTCGAGAACCTTTCTTCCCTATCGGTCGAGCTATATGGCCGGCCCATTGCCACTTCAGCTTATATATCTGTTGAGTTATATCGGTTGCTTTGGTTCTACTGAGGATATCCTTATTTCTAACTTTATCACGCAGAGAAACCCCAACCTTAGCCTTTCTCAGCCTGCTGAGCAATCTCGAGCTTTTTCATACGGCCAGCAATGAAGGGCCACATCCCTTATATTATTTAAGATTCCTGTGTTTGGACTGACATTTTGCTAAATAAATGTTAAGAGTACTCAATTGTTGATAATCAAATTTATAAATCTTATTTATTTTATATTCGTTATTGCACACCAAATAAAAAATTACAAATTATTTTTACAAAAGAAGTATACAATGGGCAGTCTAATGCTGATAGCAATTTCTTCCAGACAACCAGTGGAAAATAATAAAAACCAGTAAATCTTAGTTCATTAAAAATGTAAAATTTCTTATCTGAACTTATATAAAAACGAATAAAAATATCCAATAAGTCAAAATCCTAAATAGATTAATTGATTTTCAAGTTTTGTTTTCAAATGACTAATAAAAATCGATTTTTGTAACACCGAAAAAAGTTTTTCCTTAAAATAACCAGTCCCCTGATATAGACAACAGTCTCATGTATCGTTTTCTTTTTAAATGCACAATATATAGAATATCACTGCATATTCTAACTAGCCTTATGATGTTTGCGTTACTTTTAGCTTTATTTTAAATTTTAGTTTTTTCATCCGAAATGATGTAGTGGGATAGCAATTGTTTGTGGTGCTGTGGGTTGGGAATTCGAAACCCGTACATAAAAAGTGTTTGTATTGCATTCAAATAATTGTTCCCGGTTTGGATGTTTGTCGATGTGCAGTTTTTAAATGTTAAACGCCTCCTTGACACAGGAGAAAATCCTAGTTTAGTTTTTTTTTCCATTCCATTCATAACAACCTATAAAAGTCTGTTTCAGAACATAGGCCTCCCTCATAGATGGACTCATAGGGGGATTTTGCAATAGTTGGCACGCTTATTTTGAGTTGTTATCAGGAAGATGCTGTTGCTCCAGTTTCTCTCTGTCGCCCCTTACGACACCAACAACAATATGGGGTAGAGGATTGTGTGTAAGACTTTTTTAAAAACATAAAAGAAAAATATCTATAGGGTACAGTCCGGTCAACTGTTTATTAAGAAATATATTAAACATAAATCTTGGTACTTTTATATCATCAATATAATAATTTCTAAGAGCGAAACTGAACTACCAGTATGTTTCAAAAAAATCCTCCTTAACTAATAATTAACATAAGTTACTAATAGTTATCGAACTCAAAATTAAAACTCTAAAAACCGTAGACTCAGTCTATTCTCTCAAAAACTATCCAACCAAAAACATAAATATGTAAAAGGGACTAAGTTCCGCACAAATAGGGTAACAGGAATGTAAATCGAAAAGTCCTGACAAATAACCTGATTTCCACAGAAAAATCCTGACATTGTGTTGCAAATGAAATTAACAAGGGTGAAAAAACCTTATTTATTATTAGTTCTGTTCGAATTCATAGCCCACATAGTATAATAATAAACATTATTTGATTAAATGATATATTATAGGGTATGATGGGATTGACATACGCTAAGCGTTAAATGTCCCTTAAATAATGGTAGAATAAAAAAAATATTGGTTTTGTGTACTCTCAATCAATATGGCTGATTCTACCCCTCTTACGCAAATACCTATTGTATTTTATAGAAAAATCGAAATGAAAGGCACATTTTCAAGATCACTAGACCCGCACCAATACTCCCAACAAAACCACGACACTAGTCAGGACACAGTACTGACGATAATACGGTATCAAATGACGTTTGGCGACAAAAGAGTTGAATCACATTAAAGTTATCAAGAATTAATTCGCACACATCCGCTCAATAAAATAAAATGATGTGTCTTACCTAGATTAAAGAGTACCTCCCGCTCTCCCTCAATTGCGTGCACTAATCCCGTCACCACTAGTCCCAGCACTAATACTCCCAACACCACTACACTAGTAAAGACACAGTATTGACGATAATACGACACGTGTTTCGTCTCCACACGAGGCATCCTCAGGTATGAGTAGAATCACAGATTCATAGGATTCGAACGTCTTGGAACTAGAGAAGTTAAATTATTAAAAGAAAAATTAAAGAGACCGCTGCGGTAAGCCACCGCAGTCTACTTCATCCGTTAGGATGTCTCGTTTAGTGGCGAAACCTAGTATAGTTGTGTTGAGAGTACTCTTGGAGGAATAAGTTGTGACGGAGACATTGCTCGCGATTGAGGGAGGGTGTTAAGTGCTCTTCCAATTCTGTTTCAAACTAGATAAGACAAATCATTTTGTTTTGTTACGCGGATCTCAACTTTTTTTATCAACTTTAATGTAATGTATTTTCGAAAAGTAACATCTTATTCTATTAATTATCGTCTTAGTACTGTTCATGAGATTATGGAAAATTATATTTCCGTAAGTTTTTTTTAATAGGTTAAGGGTGAAGGTGAAGGTGAAGGTGAAAACAAATAAGCACACAGTCAGGATACTGTGACCCATAGACATATCTACATTTGTCCTCGATTAAGCATCAAAATGCAGATGCGTTTTCACTCCTGAGGATTAAGATGGAATGCCTCGTTTCCAGTCAAAAGGGTCTCCGGTTCACTCACTATACGATACGTTGATTATAATATAATTTAAAACAACATCAAATTAGATATTGTTCAGTCAACAATTTTTTTTAGGAATAACTCTAAATAAATGCAGTATTGGAATTATCACATAGCTAACAAGAATAAATATTGGTGTACTGCTGAACACAGCAGCTTTCGCTACAACAAAAATTAGGCATTTAACTGACATCGTTATTGCAAGACTACTTTGGTCTACTTCAGTTATTTTCATAGTCTATTGTCATATGGAATACTTTTGTGATGCAAATCATCAGACATTGAATGTGTATTTGTCATTCAAAGAAGAGGTATTCGAGCAATTTACAATTTAAACTAACGAGAATCTTTGAGAGAATTGTTAAAGATATTAACAAATTGACTTTAGTTTCATAATGGTCGTATATATAAAATTATTTCATTATTTAGAAAAAAAAGTGAAATTCAGCAATAATGAACATAATTAAGCATGAATTAGTAGTTCCTTCTCTAAGAATGAAGAGAGTAACTCCTTTGTAGGACAATGTGTATACTTCTTCAATAAGATACCCCAAACGAAAGTAAACTTTCCTTTAAATATTTTTAAAAAATACGTAAAAGAGTCACTCATAAGGAAAACATATTACACAGTGATGGCTACCTAGCAGATAAAGACGCTTGTTCTTAATGTCTTTCAGTTTAACACACGTACAACTTCATTTTCAAAGTTGGAAAATTTAATAAGCTATACTCGATATAAATTCGCCAAAGGCGTTTCTTGTCCTAGCTATTTTCTATGCTCACACGGAGAACTAACAGAGAAGTGGTCACATTATACTCATTCAAAGAACAATTATTATTATTAATAGTATTAGTTATCATTATTATTATAACATTTTGACGATTATAAGTGTTTTGTTTAAAGTCTACATAAATAAAGACATTTGTTTTGATTTCATTTGAAACACTGTAGCATTAAGTTGTTATTTTACGCTGGTATTCTGTGAGAGCATGGTTCTACCCCGGTCGAGGTGACCTACTTAGAGCAGTCATAATATAGCAGCAGGATGGTTCTATCACGTATAAAATTTTCTAATCTATAAATATTCTATAAAAAAAATTATAAGTCTAATACTTTTTGAGTTATTTAGGGTTTGTAAGTGGCTTAAAATGGTTCGTAAGAATACACAACGTAGGTGCCTTTTCTCTTCAGAACTTGGCTGAGACATCGCCATGTTGCTTGATATTAAATTTTAACGGCTTAAATCATTGTCGTCGTTGTTCCAATAACTGTTACCTTTCAGGTATTTAAATACACCCAACCTCCCACTAAAAGCCTTTTGGCGTATTTGGAAGAACCAGCAACAAACTCAGCGGGATTTTTTAAGTAATAATTCACAACGGATACAGTACAACTAAATATAAAACACTTAGAAATAGCATGGGAGCGGTCGTCTCATTCCTAGATTTTTTTTTTATAAAACTGAAAAATATTAGTCAGTCGGACAATTTATTAATAAGTAGGTACCTAATCAATAGATACCAAGTGGGGTACTTAAAAAAATGTAATAATTGACATTTTTGTATTTGAACAAAGAAGGCTAGAAAAGCGTTGTCACCCCTGAGGATTAAGATGATATGCCTCGTTGCGAGTGAAAAGTGTTTATGGTTCTGTGCACTCACCATACATAGCATGATGATGGTCGTTCCCCGGTCGAGCCGACCCATTCGTGCTAAAACCATAATATGGCTGCCGCGTGGCTCTTGTTTCTAAGGGAAAGTATCAAACGAGCAGAAAAATATTTTTTGTCGTCTAAAAACGACATTCTGTATTACTGGCTTGAGCCATTTTATTACTTTTACAAAAAAATAAATAGATTGCCAGCGAATGATTATAGATACAATAAAACTATAAACGGACTGCAAAAAGTGGACAACTGCCGAACGTAATGATTTCTTATATTTACACGAATATTACACAGTTTAGTTAAATTAACTATAAAACTCTGTGTTTACAATTTTAGACTGCTCGTTTTAATCTCGACCGGGTTAGTACTACGCTCTCAATTCAAAAGTTTTCAATTCAAATTCTCTTTGAAAGTGTGTACCATGTATTTATTATTCATTTATGCGTGAGCTTTTCATTATCAGGTATAGTATGTAGATTAATAGTAGTAATTTATATTTATAGGTGTATTTATATGTATGATATCTGTTTTTATATATTTACATTTATGTATGAATAGTTTCATGTTTTATGGCACCTGTTTCTCAGCTTAGCTCGTGGTGGACCGGTATAGAATGTTCAAAGGCATTAGGTTTACTAATTGTACACTTTATGTGCAATAACGATTTTGAAATAAATAAATTTACAAGCAGTGTGCTTTACAAATCACAAAAAAAAGAACCTTTTGAAGTGTCTCGGAGCATGTCCTTCCCACTTAAGTATATTTTCTGTATACGTAAACAGATACAAAAATTATTTTTTCCTCGTATGACCTCCCATTTCGGCTTTGTATAAACATTAGAGAATTGTCATCATAGATGAAGTAAAATAATTAACTGAAAGTGTATTTAACTTCATTTGCTATATTTATTTACTTCACTTTTGATAAAGCATATTTTTTTATAACTAAAATTTTGAGTCCGATTTCTAGTCAATAAATATTTTTAATCGACACCGTATATGCCTTACCAGTTTATCACTAAATATTGAAAGTCAGTCTAAACTAAAACGTAACTTCCGCCACTGACGATATTTAGTTGGTGGTGGCTCGGTGGGATTGAGCTCTTCTCCGGTTAAAGAGGATGTGTATAGAAGAAAACTTTACAAAAGTTTGTTGCCATTCATCAATTTCCAAGGAAATAAAAACATAAAACTTCATCATAATTATCACCTTTTTATAAATGATGAAGTTATATCTTATAACCACAATTAATCGAAAGGTGTCCTCGCCTAAAAATACAAGTGTGACACAAACATCGGTTATTCTAATCTTAAACCAATATTTGTCTATGCTATTATATGGGACCCGTTACTTTGTTGAGCAAACATTCGCATTTATATTTACAACTTCAGCGGCAACGGTTGTACGCAATGTTCGTTAGAAGCAGCTGGGTGACCAGCGTGTGTTTTCCTGCTCGTTGTGATTTACTTCATAGGTTTTTTCACATAGTGATGATTCATATAGTTTTATAATTTTAGTTTTATTTTTTTTGTTTTATTTTATTGCAGCTTGACTTGCACTCATTCCACCTAATAGCTTGTAATGCTTTTAGTTTCGATTCACAATCAGAACCACCTCTTGATAAAATATCATTGCTAGGTTATCACGTTGCTTGGAAAGCATCTTCCGATTTCTCTCTACTCTTATTGCATTACATGGACTGTAATGGAATCTCTTTCGTGACGGAGGAACACCACGGTGGAAGAGCCGTGAACCTTTCGTTCTCATCTGTCGTCGGTACTTTGTCGAATTTGTTAATCCATTGGGCTATGTCGGTGCTCTGGTAAGAGTGGAGTTAGATATCAAGAGTAGAGAATATTTTCATAACGAAGAGCATAGCTCTCTCCATAAATTGCTGAGCGACCTTAATTTTTCTGATACTGCCAGCAGTAAAGAATCACGTCTCGGAGGGGAATGGAATTGAAATATTCAACGCGATGAAATGAGTCAAATTCTCACGAACGCTGCCTAGCCAGAAATGGATTCGTCGATTGACCTCCTGGTCGAATTTGAACTTACTTATTTGAACAATTTGTCCTAGCTAAACATACTCGTTAACAACTTTAAGAATAGTATTTCCATTTGGGACCGGCATACGTTTGATATGAAAATTAGTTAAATGACCTTTGTCTTGTCCATATCCACCTTGAGTCTGAGACTATAGAGATCACTAAGCATGGAGCTAAGGTATGAAAATACGTCGTCTTTTAATATAAGACCAGTAGAAGTAGTCTAATAAAATACTGAACTTGAAACTATCGTGTAGCATTTTAACTTATTTAGATAAATTATTAGATATACTAGTAATAGGTTGCAATGACATATTGGTCGACGGATAATATCAATTATATCGAGGCTAAGATATTAATATTTTTTATCGATATTGCTTATAATATCGATGCGATAGAATTGCAGGTAAGAAATGCAGGGGTCCTATCCTCCTAACCTTTTCAAAACTGTCATGATTCATTTACATGTGGTTGCCTCGTCTGGGCCTGCCTTTTTTTAAAAGCATAATCACATACAAGCCAATATATCCACTTCACGGCAGTTGGTTAACCAAATTACTATTTTTAGATTTGATTGATTCTAAATATTTGCACATGTAGTTTTCCTTAATAAATACGGATTGATTTCAAAGTCCTTAATTATTTTTCCTTTATTTATAAAATATCGATGTATCGATAAAATTGTTCTTTATCATCGATTATGGATATCTATCTATTTTTTTAAATGTAAAACGTTACCTACGTTATCTTACACTAGGATTTTCTCTTGTATCGTGGGGGTAGTTTCTAAACATAAATTGCACAAGGACAAACATCCATTATCTGGTGTCGGTGTATACCGTTACTGTAAAGGCCAATCAAAACTTCACTGGTGAACATAATAGATCACTTTATAGGTTAAGTTTGGTATAGTTAAGACTTAAGACGCTTGCCAAGGCGGTTAGCAACCACAGAAATACAATTTTTTTAAATTGTTATTAGGAAGAGGCTTTCTTTTCTTGCCCTTCTCCTCGTTTGTTTTCTTCTGTACCTCTTCCGATAACCATGGGACGATATGGTGTACATGATATTCGATGTATGTCGATATTTTAATATTTTTGGTGTGTATCGATATTTTTATTACTAAATTACTTTTCAACTCTAACTATATAGTAACGTTAATTACATCGTCGTTTATTTTTTTTTTTCAAAGAAAAATTATGAATAATGTTAATCTATTAGTTCAAAGGTCAATTTTATAATCCAACCAGTATTAAAATTCTTGTTTGCTCGCATTGACTAAGAAATAATTCATACATTAATTAAATAACAATTATATACTTCAATTAATATCTAGAGCTCATGGTCTAGATATTAATTGAAGTATTAATAAGTTTTATTAAAGGACATGGTTGCAGATAAGTATTATGCAAAAAGTTGATTTATAGTTATAGCCTAGGAACGTGGATAAAATTATATCTTGAGGGTCATCTAAATTATTGATAATGTGTAAAGAGATATGTGACATGAAAAATTCATTACTGCGAATACGAAAGGAAGCCTGCATGTTAGAGAAATAAAGCAAAATATTTCCATGACATGAGAGGTCCACTATCACGCGTTGTGGCAGCGCGACTAAAACAGGAAAAAACTCACTAACTCTTTCTTTAGCCCGACCCGGGATTCGAATATGGAATCTCATGATCACCATTTGCGCTTGCGAGCTTTAAACCAACGAGGCAGTTATGATTATTATTATTAACATACACTGGTTATCTATGAAGTCGTGGTAGCTCAGAGGATAAGCCGTTATTGTTACTGTTACAGATTATGCCCACACCCCATATTGCCTCATAGACGGGATATTTGTCATAAACATGCTTGCAATTATGACAATACAATTTAAAATATCCCATATGTGAAATAAAGATAAAAAAAAGTTTTTTTAGTCTTTATTAAGAAATTGTTGCTGCCCATCTCCTGATTTGTTTCCATCTGTCACCTTTTACTACCCCTACGAGAGGGTTTGGGGTATTGCTATTCTTTCCTCTACTACACGGGTTAAGACTTAAGCGTTCGCCGTAAATTTCAAAATTCCCAAGAAACCTGGTTTGATCTTCGTCAACACAAATTTTTTGATAGCTTAAGGGGAAATATAATGTCAAATGGCTTAGCAAGATCCTTCGTTATACCGAAAATATTGCAGCATTAATTTTGAAATAAATATATGGTAAAGTTGAGGATTAATGTTAAGGATTATGTTAGACGAAAACACGATTTCGTAAAATTTTCTCGATAGAAAAAAAATCCAAAGTTACCTCCAAAATAAACAATAAACCGCTGTTATTCATAAAATACTTTAAATAAGATCATGAAAGTTTGCATACTAACTGAACTAACTATCAAAAGTAAAAAGAAATTACCTACTAACTAACTATCGGCCTTTTGAAGCGTGATTCCATCAGCACGGTCACTTCGCCTCGGCCTTTGAACGGGGAGGTTGTGTCGCTTACGATCAGAATATACATTACGCAACAGTACGACGTAAAATTAAAATGGGAAGTAACCGTGATAAAAATAAGAAGCGGCTGGCTTGGCGTTAAGAAACAGGCATAAATATGATAAACCTAATGAAATAAGTGTCTAACGACCTTTCTACTTACAGTATTAGTGACTACAAACATGTCGGTACATAGCATACGACGCGCGGGCAAGTGGGAACGAAATTAGAATTTGAGCTGACTTACTCTATCCTCTTAAGGCTGAAAATTGAGCACACAGTCCACCTGATGGTAAGTGGATGCTGTAGCCTATATACGTCTATATTTATCCTCAATTAAGAATCCAAATGTAGATGCGTTTATCCCCCTGAGGACTAAAATAAATCAAATCAAATCAAATCTTTTTATTTTCAGACAACATAGGTCCATAGGGGTTAGTAATTAATTCTAATAGTAAGGGGGTTAGTAGTACTATATTATGATAATAATATAATTTAAATAATTTACGAATCCGGACATTGTCCGCACATAGCTCCTTAATATAGGTGCATGTGGATCATCTGCTACCGTCCTCAGGATGCTGTTGTCACTTCCCCGTACGCGGCTTATCAGTGACGCCACTTTCTTGCGCATGAGTGCCTGAAAACCATCCGTTCTCGCCTGCGCAAACATTTCAGATGCACTACAAAAACGAGGAAGGTTCAACATCACCCTGAAGATATTATTATACTGGACGCGAAGGGTGTTTAACGTTCCTTTGGTGTAGCTGATCCACAGACTGCTCGTGTACATGTTTTGACAAAATGCTTTAAAAAGCGTAATCTTGACTTCATCCGTACAACGAGCGAATCTACGTACCAGCATGTTACCACGGACCGCCAAAGCCCTACGCTCCCGTTCTATGTCTAAATCGTCTTTAAGGTCGTCGGTAAGTACGTGGGCCAGGTACTTAAATTGGAAAACTCTCTTCAGCTCCACTCCACCGAGGCAAATTGGCGGTATAAATTCGGGACACTTACCGGCGGCCTTAAAGACCATAAATTCGGTTTTTCTGGCATTGTAGGCCAGACCGTGCGTCTTAGCATAGCTCTCACATACGTTCAACATTTCTCTGATAGCACTCGTAGTGGTGCCCAGCAGCACCATGTCATCCGCGTAACTAATATTGTTTACATTAACACCACTCACTTTGCATCCGACTCGCATGCTGCTGAGCTCCACTATGAGGTCATTTACGTACAGGTTGAACAGCTTTGGAGATGACAGCCCACCTTGCCTTATTCCGCACTCCAACCTTTACGACTTGGACAATTGGTCAGCCCATTTAACGCAATTTACTTGCTTTGTGTACCCATACCGAAAGAGATTTAGCACCTCCACCGGAACACCCCTGTCCTCCATCTTCATCCAAAGCACATCATACGAAACCAGATCAAATGCTTTGGATTGGAAATTGAATGCCCCGTTTCTAGTAAAATGTAGCCTTCAGTTCTCTGCACTCATCATACGAAACACAGCAGTGCTAAGATGCTATTTTACATTCCGTGAGAGCGTGATCTATCCCTCTACCCCTGTTGAGACCACCCTTACGTGTTACAACCAATATAGCTACAGCGTGGCTCTACAATGTAAGGTATAAAAATTAATAATAATTAAAAATTATGTTAATTGCATTTTAATCGCTGATTTACATGCTTTCAGGTGAGGGGAACCGCTGGTATTCTGTGAGAGCGTGGTCATTCCCCGGTCGAGCCGACCCATTCGTGTCACAACCATAATATAGCAGCAGCATGGTTCCATTTCGTATGAAATTTGTAATCTATAAAAAATTGTGTAAGTCTAATAGTTTTTGAGTTATTTTAGGTTTTAAAGTGGTTCAAAAGGGTTCGTATAAATAAACACTGCGTCCGTCTTTTCTTTTCCGAACTTCCCTGGAACACTGCCATGTGTCTTGATATTAAATTTTAACCGATATTTGAACATATGAGTGCTAACGTGATAAAATAAAAAAACTTTAAGAAATCTTTATAGTGATTTAATATATAAAAAATAATTTTTATCTGTTCGTGTTTTATGCGCTGTCATACCGTTCATCAGATTTTGGCAAAACTTTGTCGACTTATTGCTTACACATTCGCAAAGTTTATAGGCATAGTTGGGCCCGGTAGATGGCGCTGTTATAGAATCCAGAAATCACTCGTGCGAAGCCGGGGCAGATCGCTAGTACAAGATAAAAAAGTTAAAAAAAAATCTCAGAATATATGATTATACCATTCATCACATCTTTCTTTCATATTTGTCATACTTGCCAAGCTTTGTAGTAATTTTTAGAATTATTGTTTTTTACAAACAAAATATTTCGTCGTAACTGATATCATTAAATATTTTAAAACTAATACAAAATAATTATTCTGTTAAATAACGAATTTGAAGCGTCTCCTGAATTTGTGCGGCTGGAATTAGTCCGAACAATTCCTCAGAGCACTCCCCGTGGTAAATGCGATAAAATACGCGATAAAATAAGAGATGCAACATCTCTTCGCGGTGCCAGTGAGTCAAGCCGATCGAAAAGAGCTCGGTTGCCGGAGAATCGAACAGCTCTGCGCTGAATGCGATCAAATGGAAGAAGCTAGCACTGGGGAGCCTCAGCCCAGAGATGGGAACAGTATTCCACGTACGGCCGAACCTGTGCCTTCTAAGTTGCAGTTCTAAGTACAAGCGATATGCTGGCATGAAATACTGTTCCACTCTGCTGTGCACGCCAAGCTTTTTAGATTCTCTTTCATGTGACTACGAAACTGCACGTAACTCGATATGTCGACGCCGAGGATTCCGATTCTGTATAAGGCAACAAGGGGAGTGCCTTTAAACTGGGGAGATACGATGAAGGGGATTTTTTAGCGGTAAACGAGCAAACTTGTGTCTTTGAGGATTGAACTGGACTAGATTTAGTCGCTCCCAGTCCGAGACTTTGTTCAAAAAACTCTCGACTTCAGACCAAAACAGTCCCGGTACTCGGCGACGTTTTCCCGAGAAATATCGGCATGGCCGGTGTTTAAAGCATCACCAGTGCTGTCGTCCGCGTGGCAATGAATGTTACCGGTTTGCAATATATCATCGATATGCAGAAGAAATAGCGTTGGTGATAGCACACAGCCTTGTGGGACACCAGAGTTAATGAGCTTGTAATCGGAGCATGCACCGGCTATTGCGACCTTGATGCTCCGAACTGCAAGAAAACTGGTGATCCAATTGCAAAATTTATCGGGAAACCTATAGGAAGGAAGCTTTGTAAGAAGCGCTTTGCGCCAAACCCGATTGAAGGCTTTCGCTATGTCCAAACTATCGGCCAATGCCTTGGACTCTACTGCCTCTGCCCGTCTATGAGTTAGGTAACCTTCACCTATCCGGGAAATCTACTAGCAGTTATTAATCAGTTGGTGATCCCCAAGGTACCTCATGAGCTGGCAGTTTTTAATGAATTCCATTATTTTGGAGAACAAGGAGGTGATAGCGATAGGCCTGTAATTAGACGGAAATCAGCGGTCGCCTTTTTTAAGGATCGGGTGCACTAAAGTTCTCTCCCATGATTTTGGGACTACGCCTAGGAAGTAGGAGTACCGGAAAAGACACGTTACCGGTGCCAATCTGGAGCACACGTCTTCAGTACAATAGGAGGGACGCCATCAGGCCCACTCGACTTGTTGACGTCCAGAGAGAGAAGTGCTCTGCGCATTGAGCGCTGAGTAAACAGCACATCCTGCCTGAAGCACTCACACCACGGGATGGCCGGCGGTGTGTTCCCTCCGTCATCAAGAGTCAAGTTGAATGCAAAGAGAGAGCCCAGTAGATCGACTTCGTCCATTGCGGCATGGGCCAGTAAGTCGTCCTCCCTGTGCGGAGATGGGAGAGATGGTTGAATGGTTGCTAAAAGTAAAATTATTCAGACCAGTGACGGGCAACAGCATCTAAGGTGCCGACCGCAGTACCAGACCTCTGGCTTTCGATCGTCAATACGTTAACCAAGCATTATGATTTAGACTAATCTTACGGGAGAGAACCATATTTAGCAATAGACTTCTACAGGCTGATGCTGAAAGAAGGTACACGGCCACGAATTATAAAGTTAACTTAGGGTGGTACAGCCACGTTGCAGTTATATTATGGCTGCAGCACAAGTTGGTCGGCTCAACCGGGAAAAATCACACTCTCACAGGATACCAGCGTAAAGTTACTGCTTATTGTTGTTGTATTTCGTATGGCGAGTGTTTTCAGGCATTTCAGACCTTTTATTTTAGTTACTTCGGATGATAACGCATCCTTATTTTGATTATTAATTGAGGAAAGATGTAGCTTAATATAGACCACAGCATCCACTTACCATCAAATGGACTGTATGCTCGTATATCGCACCAATTGCAAGTTTCAATTGAAAATTCAATTGGTGCCGGCAGGGATATAACCCGGGTTGCGTTTACTGAACTACCACGTTGACACTGACATTGTTTTGTTCGAGAATAAATTTTTTTACCAAGCACGAAGAGCAAAAACCTGACAAGTTCTCTCCGGTATTTTTCCTAACAAATTATACACGGCATCTAATAGAACCTGAACATAATAGGTGTCACAGAGGTCCATGACAATGCGTAATTATAGAAAAAAATGCCGCTTGTACGAGCTCTTATCTCATAAACAACAAGCGCAAGCAAAATATAATGTATTTTAAAACATTAAACTTTACTTAGAGTATTTTCTTAGATATATTTCTATTAGACGCGACACTATTGTGGTCCGCGTAGCTAAGTGCTCGCCGTAATTTCAAGATTAGCTTAGCAAGTTCACTTCACGTTACCTGAAAGACCGGTTTGAGTTCATCTCTTCCTCTCATGATCGTCATCTACGTACCATTAACAATCTTTCGTTTGGTATTCTGACACATTCATCCTACTTTTTCAATAAATCATTTTCGGTTACA
Organism: Parnassius apollo; assembly: GCA_907164705.1. Classification (NCBI taxonomy): domain Eukaryota; kingdom Metazoa; phylum Arthropoda; class Insecta; order Lepidoptera; family Papilionidae; genus Parnassius; species Parnassius apollo. The sequence goes on from CAJQZP010001262.1 coordinate 1,723,027, forward strand.
GCAGTAAGCTTGTGGAATTTCTCGCCTATATAAATTCGACGTGCTCAGTCCCTTTTTTCCTTCAAAAATCTACTGAAAGCTTGGAGTTCTAATATTGCCCATCATACCTCTCGTCCGTTAATTGTATCACCAAATCAATCAAACCATTGTATGTTTTCATATTTATTTTACTGTAGCAACCGCAGTTGTTTTATTATTGAGTTGTTATCAGATAGACGTTGCTTCGAATCAGTAAGCTTAAGTGCCAATGGTACGGCCATATAGGTCGAAGAACTGATAACAGATTGAGAATAAATTCTCGAGTAGTAACCTCGTACCGGTAAGCAAATCGTAAGCCGGCTCCCACTAGATAAAGTGACAACCTGGTAAGACACGCAAGAAGATGATGGCCAGTGTTTGTCGTCTACAAGGGACTACTGTTGTTCATCCCATGCAGGTTTCGGGCCTCGGGGTGTTCGCCATTACCCGGGTAATCCTCACAGCTAATTTCTATGGGCCGGTCCTGGGAGCCGTACGTTGTACGGCATTGTAGGCAATCTGCTTTGGCGCTAATTTTGCTATTGCGCGCCGCTAGGTAGGTGCTTCTGGAGGGTCAGCAGTCTCGAAGCCCCGCGGAGTCCCGCAGATAAGGAGTCGATGCAAGGACAATCCTGCCGACAGGTGTGTGCTCCTGATAGCAACATTCCTGGCCTCCAGTGCTCCTCCCTAGCTCTAGGTTAAGGCCTGGTTTTCCCTAGGCAGAAGTTGACGTATCTCGCGCCTCTGGGAAGGGATCTGCCGAAGGGTCAGTGACCTCCAGGTCCCGCGGAGACGCATCTCGACGCGGAGCTGAAGTCACCAACAGGCGCCCGCTCTCCTAGCAGCACGCCGGGCCTTCGGAGTTCGCTTCCCAGCATAGTAGGTTAAACGCAGCGTTGGGTATGTAGCGTTCCGGGAGGTGTCAGGGGCGTCCTCAAGGCTCGATTCAAGCCGAGTTGGCCCCACAGCACGTGCACCCACTGCGAAGCGACGCGCCGAACTTCTCCCACCCAGGGGGGAGCCGACGACCGACGGACCTGACCGGCTGCAAGCGCGGTCCGGACGCAACTCGATACGATGAGGAGATGATGGATACAGGTGGATCAGCACCGTGCTTCAAAGCATTACTTTGATGATACCTATGTTTAACAGTGGTGCTGAGTTTTAAGAGCTAATTTACCACGTACTCGGTAAAGGTAAACATCGTGAGGAAATCTACATCTCTGAATATATGTATGTTTTAAGGACTTGTGCAGTCCGCCAATACGCACTTAAGCTGGGAGGTGGACTTATTGCTCCTTAATCCTCCCAAAAATGGGAAGAGGTCTGTGTTCAGTTGTTGGACGGATGCAGCCTGAGTGTATTATACTTTATTTGTTAATAACTTTATTCAGTTCACTTTTCTGGGCTTACTACAATTACATAAATCACACAATCATCAGTTTCGTGCTCTATCTGGGGGCACGGTAGTGCGGTAGCGCCAAGTCGAGCAATAAAGCGGCACGGCCGTACCATACTTTTGTCGAAGCAATTCGGGCCATTTTCGACCCTCTATAACTTCGTAGTCAATAAAACTAGAAGCCTGATTTTCAGTAACCAAATAGGCATTGTATAAATATATTATAGTTCAAATTTCATTCAATTTGAACGAGTAGTTTAAGAATTATAACTAGTCAAAGTTTCTTAATTTTGTCACTCACTGACTGACTGATCATCAAAACACTAAGGCACTTCTAGCAGACATAGAAGCTTCAAATCTAGAATACAATTAGTGTTTAGTGTATAAATGAAGGAAAAACTAAAATATTTGTTAATTTTGGTCTAGTTTTTTAGATAAACCAACTGCATAAATAACTTTGTAATCCCATATAAATATAGGTATAAAATTATAAATTTACATTTGCAGTGAATGAATCAGTGTGTTTGTATATGTATAACAGGTGTACTCGTAGATAGGTGCGTTGTTGGTATTCAAGAAGTAGAAGGTACCGGAAAGGAAAAAAGTAGGACTATCCTATCTACAAAAAGAAATGAAATGCCATTAAAAACATAACTTAAAAACACTAACTATAAAAAACCAAGTCTCGCAACTCAGTTCTTCTACCGTATAAAGTTTTGAGATCCGTGTAATACCAAGTCGGTTAATTTATTCAGTTCCTACTTAGGGCTCCTTCTGTTTTAAGTTATTACGTAATTAGCTAACCTAACAATATTTTATAGTGACCATATCAATGTTAAAAATCTTTTATGTTTTAAATATATAGATTGACTTGGCAATCGCACTAAGCAATCTAATTTAATATAATATGTATTACTTGTGAGATACATTGTGTTTTCGTGCGATGGCCAACTAAAAAAAAACATTTGAATATTATCGGACACGAATAAATAGGCTGTATAGTCATTGATTATTGCCTGTTCCGATTTCGAGTTTCAACTGATCATGCATATTTGGCATTGAGGCTGTTTATGGATAGATTTCGTGTTTTTAATTTCGTGGATTTATTTAACTTGACCCTTGACCCAACTAGTAGGTTGTTACGCCCACATAATGACAATAATGTGGTATTTTGTTGTGAGAGGAATAGTACAGACAATGTTTTTTTTTATATAGGACGGTGACAAACGAGCACACATTCTACCTGATGGTAAGTGGTTGCTGTGGCCCATAGACATTTACATCTATCCTCGATTATGAATCAAAATGCAGATGCGTTGTCACCCGTGAGGACTAAGATGGAATACCTTGTTTCCAGTAAAAAGGGTCTCCGGTTCTCTACACTCGCACAGCAGCATTACATTACATACAGAAGAAAATCCTAGTATGGGGGTAAAGTTCTTTAAGAAAAGAATGACAAAATAAACAAAAACATTACATTATTGATATATTTTCACTGTGTAGTGGTGGTGTAATAATATCTACTATATCATAACATCCCGTGGTTATCGTATAAGGCAACAGAGGGAAACTGAAACAAGAGATGGCAGCATCATCTTCCTGATAACAACTCAAACTAATGGGTGCGTTTGGCAGAAAAAAGCGCTAGCAAGCGTTTGTAAGCAAAATGGCGATCGTAAACGGTAAGCGCTGTCAAATCGTAAGTAGCTATTTTCCTCCAGGACACGATGTTAGTTTTAACCGGGGGACCTAACCTAATTTAAATATATTTTTGTAAAGTATTTATAATAAAAACTTACCAATCATGAATTTTTAATAACATATATAATATTTATTCGTGTCATTATATTACTTAAAATTAATATTGCACAAAACAACTTATAAAGTCTACTTCAAAACAAACAAATTAAATAAGCAAAATGGCGGATTGTGTCAGCGCTACTGAAGTAGCAATCGTGTCCTGGCCGAAAACTATTTCAGCGCTTATAAGCGCTTGCTAGCACTTTTTTCTGCCAAACGCACTCAATAAAAAACTACGGTTGACTACCCCCATGTCAAGCGTGGCAACTATGGCAACCCCCCCCCCCCTACTAAGTAATCTATGTGTGAGGCCTATGTTCAGCGGTGGAATTTTATAGGCTGTAATGGGATTGACCACAGGCTCTCTTTTGTTTCTGAGAGGATTACTAATTATTAAAGAACTAACTCAACAAAAAGGGGCACTTCTTTTGTCTCTTTCAGGAATTTTTTCAGAGACTGTTTGACGTAGATTATTAAAATCTAGAATAATCATAATATGCTACAACAATACAGATGTTAGCTTTTCAGAATTGCATTAATATGCAGAATTGCGTTATGTATGCGTAAGTAGAATTTATCATCCGAGTGTGACATATACTAGGTGGATTGAAAAGTACTCGGCCTAACACAGATCCATTCAATTCTAAAAATCAAATCTAGCCACATTATTTAGTTCAGTTCAGATTAGTTCATTGTGTGAAGTTCGAAACGTGTGCGATAATTAGTTGTGATTTTATAAATTTATTAACAAAGTAATGGGACATAATTTCCGCGAATGGAGCAAATCGAGCAGCGTGCCGTCATTAAGTACCTCCATAAGAAGGGGCTATCATCAAAAGCCATCCATGATGACATGATCAGTACATTAGGCGATTGTGCTCTGTCATATTCATCCGTCAAAAAATGGATAGCAGAATTTAAGCGTGGTAGAGAGAGTGTGAAAGATGAACCCCGCTCTGGAAGGCCTTCGACGTCAACTACTGACGAAAATATTAAAAAAAGTACTTGATTTAATAATGGGAGACCGCAGATTAAAAATTAGAGAGATAGCCGAGATTATAGGCATCTCTTATGAACGAACTCAAAACATCATTGTCAACGAGTTGGGTTTCCACAAGGTGTCTGCGAGGTGGGTTCCGCGACTGCTTTCAGTTGAACAAAAAAGGACGCGATTGACTATTTCATGCGACTGTTTGGAGTTATTTGAAGCCGATGCAGATGATTTTTTGAATCGTTTTGTTACTATGGACGAAACATGGGTTCATTACTGTACACCGGAAACAAAACAACAATCAAAACAGTGGAGAGGCCCTGGTTCACCACCCCTAAAAAAGGCTAAGTCGATTTTGTCGGCAAATAAGGTGATGGCTTCAGTATTCTGGGACTCGAAAGGTGTGATTATGATTGATTATCTTGAAAGGGGTCAGACTATAAACTCTGATTACTACTGCACCTTACTACGTCGTTTATGAGAGGAAATAAAAGAAAAACGTCGAGGAATGCTCAGGAGAAAAGTCCTGTTTCATCAAGATAACGCCCGTGTTCACACGTCAGTACAGTCAATGGCTGAAATTCACAACTGTGGCTTTGAACTGCTACCGCATCCGCCGTATTCACCTGATCTGGCACCATCAGACTTCTTTCTGTTCCCTAACCTAAAAAAGCACTTGGGAGATCAAAGATTTTCGACAAACGACGAGGTCAAAGCAGCTGTAGACGCATATTTTGACTCTAAGGAAGAATCATTTTTTTTCAACGGTCTAAATGCTTGGAAGGGGAGGTGGCAAAAGTGTATTGAACTTGATGGTGATTATGTAGAAAAATAAAAATATAACTGATTTAGTATGTGTTTATTTTCTTGGTTAGGCCGAGTACTTTTCAATCCACCCTCGTAACTCTGGCGACACCTATGAACTATTCTTTACATTTAGTTAGTAATATAAGTATTTTATTTACTCTCCTTTGAAACAACCATTGGCGACGTGGTATAAAGCAAAAGAGTTGGATTATGATGAGCAAAGAAACTAATAAATTTTTTTTGGAAAAAAGAATATAATGGAAGATAAATACTTAGTAGAAACTATATATGAAAAGCAAATAAAATTAAATATATGAAAAATGATACTGAGTGATTTCGTATGTTAACGCGAACACTACACATTTAAATAATAGTTTTTACGGATTTATCACGTATATTTAAAATTTTAAATACCCGACTGTTGCGGCAACACCGACTAATAATCAGCAGTATAAAACAAGGCGCCAGAGGGCGCCCAGCGGCATTCTTCTTTTAGAAAGGTCTTACCATTGTACCGGCAAAGATATTAGCAAGTCATTATATCATTTTCACCAGCGACCGTATTTTATTTTATTTTATTTTGTTACGTCCATTTGTAAACACCGACGTTTCGAGCGCTTTACAGCACCCATGGTCACGGGGAAGACTGATATGCTCAACGTCTCACACAGTCAGTCACAGTCTCTCACGTGACCATTGGTGCTGTAAAGCGCTCGAAACGTCGGGTATTTAATAAGTCAAATATACGCGATAAAATCCGTAAAAACTAGTATTATTTAAATGATACTGAGACCTCAAAAAAAAGAGACTTTTTCCTTGAGTTTCAAAATATACGGAACGCAATGAAGCTCCGCTACACCTATGCAGCTATATGTAGTTGCAGAACAAATGGGTCGGCTAGACCGGGGTAGAACCACGCTCTCGCAGAATACCAGAATACCAGCGTAAAACAGCAGAATAATTTGTATGGTGAGTGTAGAGAACCAGCGATCATTTTACTTTAAACGGGCATTCCATCTTAGTCCTCAGGGGTGACAGCCTGACAGCATTTTGATTCTTAATAGAGAATATATATTAATGGGCCACTAGCATCCGTTTACCATCAGGCGGACTGTGTGCTCGCTTGTCAAACTTATTCTATAAAAAAATCTTCAAAGGTATGTTTGTCGGCTGGCGCATCTTCGAAAATACCTTTGTCCACCAGTAGAGTTAAAAAAAACTGTTATTGTTATCGTCCAACAGCTATTAAGAGACTAATGCTCTATAACGGCAAGAAAAAGTTTGCCAGTTATATTTTTTAAATTTACATTTAACGTACTTATACTTACTTACGTTACTTAGTACCGTTAGAATTTACAATAAGGCTGCGTCATTTTTTACTCGCCACGAAATATGATCGGATAATTGTATATAAGTATTTTTTTTTTCTATAATAAATATCCTCCAGACCGAATTTGGCTTACGGTGGCCAGTGTCAACGTAGACTAGCCATCTACATACGACAGGATTAGAGCGCACGAGTGTATGCACAAGCACAGGAGTCCCCTCTATTCCCTCACTCTCACAGTCCGATGGGACGGTAATACGACACAACTGGAGAGGATCAGGTGCAGGACTAACGGCTTTATGAGCTTCCGAGACACAGGGGTAAAACACCGCCAACTACTTGACTCCAGGCTGCTGCTGAGAATTTCTTGAGAGAAAACACCAATAAATGATTTGAAGCCCGACCCGGGATGTGAACCCAGGACGTTATGATCAGTAACCTCATTTACGGTCGTAACTAGACCAACGAGGCAGTCATTTTTTTACTGAGTTTCGTAAATATATAGTTGTTAAATAAGCTGACAGTTTACCTGATTAAGATTTCCCTGATGCTGTGGCCAGTAGATCCAATATCTATCCTTTAAGAAGCAAAATACCTCTGAGGACCAAAATGAAACGTCTCGTTACCAGTAAAACAGGTCGCTCATTATAAAAAGCACATTGTTTCAAGCTGGTATTCTGTACAGATCAGTAAGCTGAAGTAGCTATGGGCTGGCCATATAGCTTGAAGAACCAACAATCGATGAGGAAGAAAAGTTCTCGAGTGGCAGCCTCGTACCGGTATGCGAAGTGTCAGACGGCCTCCCATAGATGGAATGACGACCTGGTGAGATATGCGGGAAGTCGATGGATGCAGGTGGCTCGGGATCGTGCTTTGTGGCATTCCATGGAGGAGGCCTATGATCGGTATTTGATTTGTGAGAGACTGTTGATGATGATGATGATGTTATTATAAGAGCGTGGTCGATCTTAGGTCTTAGCTGACAGCTTCATGTTGCAGCCATAACACTCTTGCAGATTTATTTATTTATTTATTTAAATAGATACACCATCGACAATATCCGTAAACATTGTTACAATCAAAATACTACATTTTTAGATAAAGGATATGTCTTTACAGGCGTATACATCAATATAAGAAAAAAATACCTAAACAACATATAAACTCTAAAACAAAAAGGAATTAAACTAATCAATCAAAGTAAAAGCACCACATCCAGTAATAATTACAATAAATAATAATTTTGAGTTTTTAGTCTGGCAAGGCAGGTAACAGTAAGTCTTTACATTTTCTTTTAAATTCACGTTCGGGGTCGCTAAAGATGTCGATGTCATGAGATTGAGTCTACCACTATGATTAACTAATGAATAAACCTTATATATAGCGCAATAAAAGCTCCCAACAGAACCGATACTTGGTCCTCTACGATTGGCCGTGTAAAAATGCTGAAAAGGCGATCGGCTAGGTATGAAGAACTTTCTCATAGATAGCATCTGGATTAGCAGGTGACTAACGACTGACTTTTGTGGCACTCCTAGGGGGAGGGGTACGTTCGGCACGTTGAGAGACTGTAATAGAATTGTAACACAAATAGGTTGGTCGACCGGGGAAGGGCCACGATCTTACTGGATATTAGCGTAAAAGAACAAGTTATTGCTGTGTTTCGTATGGTGAGTTTAGAGAACTGGAGACCCCTATTTAGGTAACGAGGCATACCATCTTAGTCCTCAGGGCAGGGATGACAACGCGTCTGCATTTATACTCTTAATCTACTTATATTTGTAGATGTCTATGGGTCACAGCACCCATTTACCATCGGGTGAACTGTGGTCACGTTTGTTCCCTTATTCTTTAAAAAATATATTAATTACTTTTTAGTATGTGGCGGCCCATTTTTATTATAAATAATTAATAATTAATTTCTGTATAAAGCCGTCAAAAATTGTCTTAGAAAAATATATTGAACAATAAAATACATTAATAAGCATTCAGTCAAAATAAATACATTTCAGACATTAATATTAATATTCTTATACATATATTAATATATCTGTATAACAAAATTTCTTAAGTCATTGAGCGTGTTCGCGTATAAGAAAACTATTAAGTAATGGAGGATGTTCGTGTAGAATGTTATCTGTGTGTGAAATATACGCTGCTAAACATGCGCTCATCTACAACACCAAGAAAAGTGAGTTATTGGACTTTCGTGATAACAGTAAGAGAGTAGAGGTTATTGGTCTTTCGTGTTAACAGTAACAGTAAGTAAAGTTTGTCAATTTAAATGTTTGGGACACATTGTTAACGAATATATGACGGGCAACAATGATAAAAAGGGAGAGCGATGCGCATTGGCGGTACGATGCAATATGCTTGCCATAAGGTTTGCTAGGTGTACAAATGACGTAAAATAACCCTCTTCAATGCGTACTATCAAACATTTTACACCTGCAGCCTATGGTGTGACTACAAGCAGAGGACCTATAATGCACTCCGAATTCAATATAATAATGCCTTCAGGATGCTAATGGGCCTTCCTGGACACTGTAGTGCTTCCAGCATGTTTGCTGAAACAAGTGTTGTTGATTTTTATGGCATCCTAAGAAAGGGAACTGCGTCAATGTTATGTAGACGACAGAAGTGCTCAAATAGTTTTTTTTTTATAGAAGAGGGGGCAAACGAGCATGCGGCTTACCTGATGTTAAGTGACTACCGCCGCCCATGATCAACCGCAACACCAGGGGAATTGCAGGTGCGCGGCCCTATAGAAAGGAGTAAGCTCTTTTCTTGAAGGCCGGAAGTTCGTATCGGTCCGGAAAAAGCGCCGGTGGTAAACTATTCCACAGAGAGATCGTACGCGGAACAAAACTCCTTTTGAAACGTACAGTGGTGGACCGCCAAGCATCCAGATGGTGTGGATGGTAGCGGGATGTTTACCGCGTAGTGCGTTCATGAAATTTGGCGGCTGGGATTAATCCGAACAATTCCTCAGAGCACTCTCCATGGTATATGCGAAAGAAAATGCAAAGAGATGCAACATCTCTTCGCAGTGCCAGTGAATCGAGCCGATCGGAAAGCACTAGGTCGTCGACGATTCGAGCCGCTCTGCGCTGGATTCGTTCACGTGGAAGGAGCTGGTACTGGGGAGCCCCAGCCCAGATATGGGAACAGTATTCCATGTGCGGTCGAACCTGCACCTTGTAAAGTTGCAGGCGGTGTGCCGGCATGAAATAGTGTCCCACTCTGCTGAGCACGCCAAGCTTTTTAGAGGCCAATTTGGCCTTCTCTTCCAAGTGACCATGAAACTGACGTCACTCGATATGTCGACGCCGAGGATTCCGATACTGGCTGAGGCAACAAGGGGAGTGCCTTGAAACTGAGGAGATACGACAAAGGGGTTCTTTTTAGCGGTTAACGTGCAAACTTGTGTCTTGTGGGGGTTAAACTGGACTAGATTTAGTCGCCCCCAATCCGAAATTCTGTTCAGCAAAGAAGACTCGACTTCAGACACAAGTTTGTCCCGGCACTCGGAGACGTTTTCCTGAGAAATATTGGCTCGGCCGTTGTAAAGAGCATTACCAGTGATGTCATCTGCATAGCAATGAATGTTACGGGTTCGCAACATATCATTGATATGCAGAAGAAACAGCGTTGGCGATAGCACGCAGCCACAGCACACACCAGCATTAATAGGCTTGCAATCGGAGCTTGCACCGTCTACAACGACCTTGATGCTCCGGTCTGCAAGAAAGCTGGTGATCCAATCGCACAATTTCTCGGGAAGCCCATAGGAAGGGAGCTTCGAAAGAAGCGCTTTGTGCCAAACCCGATCGAAGGCCTTCGCAATGTCCAAACTAACGGCCAATGCCTCCCCTTTGGACTCTACTGCCTCCGCCCATCCGTGAGTTAGGTAGACCAGAAGATCACCAGCTGACCGACCACGGCGAAAACCGTATTGGCGATCACTAATCAGCTGGTGATCCTGAAGGTACCTCATGAGCTGGCAGTTTACAATGGACTCCATTGTTTTGGAGAACAAGGAGGTGATGGCGATAGGCCGGTAGTTGGACGGGTCCGAGCGGTCGCCTTTTTTTAGGGGTGGGGTGGACGAAAGCCGTCTTCCATGATTTTGGGACTACGCCTAGGGAGTAGGAGTACCAGAAAAGACGCGTTAAAACCGGTGCCAACTCTGGACCACACGTCCTCGGCATAATTAGAGGGATACTGTCAGGCCCAATCGACTTGTGAATGTCCAGGGAGAGGAGTGCTTTGTGAACCGGGCGCTGTGTGAACTGCACTTGGCATGGAGCACTCACACCGCAGGATGGTCGGCGGCGTACTCCCCCCGTCATCGAGAGTGGAGTTGGACGCAAAGAAAGAGCCTAGAAGATCGGCTTCTCCATTTGCGGTATGGGCCAGTAAGTCGTTCTCCCTGTGCAGAAATGGGAGAGATGGTTAATGTTGCTAAAAGTAAAATTGAAACCTTCAGACCAGTGCACGGGCAACAGCATCTAAGGTGCCGACCGCAGTACCAGACCTCTGGCTTTCGATCGTCAATACCTTAACCAAGCGTTATGATTTAGACTAATCTTACGGGAGAGAACCATATTTAGCAGTAGACTTCTACAGGCTGATGCTGAAAGAAGATACACGGCCACGAAATATAAAGTTAACTTAGGGTGGTACAGCCACGTTGCAGTTATATTATGGCTGCAGTTGGTCGGCTCAACCGGGAAAATCACACTCTCACAGGATACCAGCGTAAAGTTACTGCTTATTGTTGTTGTATTTCGTATGGCGAGTGTTTTCAGGCATTTCAGACCTTTTATTTTAGTTACTTCGGATGATAACGCATCCTTATTTTGATTATTAATTGAGGAAAGATGTAGCTTAATATGGACCACAGCATCCACTTACCATCAAATGGACTGTATGCCCGTATATCGCACCAATTGCAAGTTTCAATTGAAAATTCAATTGGTGCCGGCAGGGATATAACCCGGGTTGCCGCTATGGGATCTATAGAGGCACCCGTAGACGCGCGGATGGTCGTCGCTGTCTACACGTAGCAAAAGGATGGATAGGTCCGAACCTTCAAGTCTGCCGAGGCGTCGAGAACAGATGTCCTCTGGCGTAAACGCAAACTCCAGGCCGAGGCACAAAGGAGTGTTCCAGTTTGTACCCCGGGTAGGAGAGATACGAGACATCAGCCGGAGAAGACACCTGCGTCTCGGTCAGAAAGAGCAGAGCCGGCCTCGCCGTCTCGAGATGGCAGTGGACGGCGTTTAGGTTAGAGTGAAGTCTCGTGATATTGCAGAAATTCACGGACAGCGTGGTAGGGGTCGCCTTGGGCTTGTTGCTCCATTTGCCCCGAGCAGTTGTAGTCTTGAATTTTGCCCCCCCCCAGAATACGCGGGGCAGTCTAAGCACCCACGCTCAGAAGTGGAGAAACATGGTCGTGGATGCTCAGCGAGGGATTCTCCAGGGGTGCTGGTACCCTCCTGGGGTAGTCTATCATCATTTAATTCCGCTACCATGTTGATGGGGGGGGGGGATTTGGGCCTCCGGCCACCTGCACTCACCAGACGAAACGCGGAAGCAGAGCTTCCACTTCACGCCGATATACTGTGAGGTCGTGGTACCAGCCCGGTTTGAGCCGGCCCATACGTGCAACAGCAAAGCTGCCGCGTGGTTCTACCACTGTTAAAACTTCTTACACTGTTCTTGAGGATATTTCATGACAGGCTTGACAGTCCCATTCGGAGGCATTGGATCCTAATGCATGTGGGTGGGACATTCAAGTTTCTTAAATGATTGCTCTCGTTCTATTGACATAATTTATTTTATCTTTATTTTATTTATATTTTTATTAACAAAGTTTATGTAAATTACTAACAAATGTGTATGGATACGTATATCTGAAATAAACATTATTATCATTATTATCATTAAGTATTATAGTAAATCAAAAGCTTAATATTGTATTTCAAAATCAATAAATTTATTAAAAACTTTGATAAAATATTCAAAATGTGATAAACAATAGAAATACAAATTAAAGACATTATAATAAGTTAAATAACATTTATAAAATAATTGGAAAATTGGTCAAAATTGCCTAAGTCATGGAGGGAGTACGTGTATAAGAAAATTTCTTAAGTTACTGAGCATGTTCGCGTATAAGAAAATTCTTAATTTACGAAAGGTGTTTGTGTATAGATTGCTTGTATGCGGGAGCTGCCGGATACGTATAATTAATGGGTTGGTCGGGTGACCGACTACTTATAGTTCTGTTGCACAATGTTTAGTCCTATATTAAAGACTTATGATAGTAAAGTCTATGATACAAAAGTATTATTATAGAAGGTCTCTATGATGAATAAGCATTACAATAGTAGAATTGTGAGTTGAAGTCCTATAAATTAAAGACATATAAGGTCTATGATACAAAAGCATTATTATAGAAGTTCTCTTTGATGCATCAGCATTATGGTAGTATAGTTGTGAACTGAAGTCCTATATATTAAAGACATATAATAATAGTAAGGTCCATGAAATAATTTAAAATGTGGAAGGTCGCAAATATGTAAAAGCATTATATTAATAGAAATGGGACTTGAAAATGATTATTACAGCGGCGTGGATACCGCATCACAAGCGACCGAGACTGAAGTAAACTTGGACTCGCCAACCGATGTGTTCTAGACATATTATCTTAGTGTCGGTGGTAAGCGGGTTTGTTGTTGTTTGCGGATGGGTTGGGTGTATTGTACATATATATATATATATATATATATATATATAAAAGGGGAGCGTTATAAGTAGAATACAGAGGTGAAGAAATCATGACCTAGTCCGTTATAAAGTACTTCACCTTGATTTAATCGGTCTTTCCATCGTGCAAAAGCTCGAGGAAAATTCTTTTGCTACGAACCTTGAACTCAATTAATGAACATTTAATTATAAATAAATTTTACGTGCTTTAACATATTATGGGTACGAACCGTAGATTTTTTTTATAGTAATGTGTACCAAAAATTTACTATTATTAAATCATATTTCTTATTATCTTGTTATGGAAAAAGTTTAGCCGAAGGCAACACGAACAGTAAATATAGTAAACCCTAAAAAGCTTGGCGTGCTTTGTAGAGCGGGACTATATTTCATTCAGACACACCGCTTGCAACATTACAAGGCGGAAGTTAGGTCTCACATGGAATACTGTTCTCATCTCCGAGCCCTGGCACCCCAGTGCCAACTCCGTCCACTAGATCGCATCCGGCGCAGACTGGTTCGAATCATCGGCGACCGAGTTCTTTTTAATCAGCTTGACTCACTGGAGCTGCTAAGAGATATTTCTTTGCTTATTCTGTCCCATCTATCAAGGGGAGTGCTCAGAGGAATTTTCCGGACTAATTCCAGCCACCAAATTTTACCAACGCACATCGCAAAAACCATACGTTACCATTTACATCACCTGAATGTTTAGCAGTCTACTACTGTGCAAAGCTAGAAGTTTTCCTCCTCACACAAATACGATATTACATAGGGACCTTCAAGAAACGAGCTCATACCTATTTAAGAGGCCAGCAACGCACCTGCAATGTCCCTGGTGTTGCAGCTGATCGTGAGCAGCTCGAAACTTTCTATCAAGTGAGCTGCATGCTCGTTTGCCCCCCTCTCCTATAAAAAAGGCGTCTGTGCGGTTCTCTACACTTAACAACATAACACAACAGCATTGAGCTTCTATTTACTGTGATATTTAAGCTTTCACTTAAAAAGGCTTACTTTTCGCAATAAATTATAACACTTATAACTAAAATCAACAAATACCTCAATGATTTAGTATCGTTTTTTTGACAAATTCATACATATATTATATACAATTAATAATTAAAACACTTAAAGTTGCATTTAAAATTTTTATTGGTTTCGGCGGGGATTGAACCTGGATTGCACGCGTACTGTGAAATTTGCAATTTTAAAGGCTGATTTACCACGTGTTCGGTGGTGAAGGAAAACATTGTGAGGAAAATTGCATGTCTGAGAAATAAGAAAAAAATATTTCGAAAAGATGTGAAGTCTCCTTTCGAAAACAGAGAACATTTCCTTGCCCTGAAACCCTATCAGGAATAAGAAGAGGCCTATGCTAACGTGGGATGTTATATATATATATATATATATATATATATATATATATATATACATATATAGGCTGTGGCTTTAATAATTAAAGTGTAGATGCAATGTCATCCCTGAGGACTAAGATGTAATGCCTCGTTACTTGTAAAAAGGTTCTATTGGTTTTGACACTCATCGTACGAACGTAGCAGTGTAATTATTTTAAAGATAATATAATAATAAATAAATAATCCATTTTAATGGATATAAAAATACTAGCTGACACCCGCTCGCTTCACTGGGCGTACGGATTAAAAATATCAAGGATTTTATGGAACTATTGTAAAATCCTTTTTAGTGAGCGTTAAAACGTTAAAATATAGTAACTATATATACTAAAGAATCATGCCCACTTTTCATACATTGATTGACCTGTCACTCGATTTCTTCAACAGGTCGCGTCTACCTACAACTACTGTTGTATAAAAACAATTATTGTTTATAATAACATAATAACTTACCATCTTTTCATTTAGAGGTCAGGAAAAAATGCTATTAAGTAAATAAAATTTTGAGGTTATAACAGCTGTTAGATAAAGTCTGTACACTTATTTTTCTTGTAACACCATAGTATAAAACCGTTAAAAATCGTATCTAATCATAAATTAATATCATAAATTAAAAAGTTATAAAAAAATTAGTTATTTTGAACATTCATAAACCACATGATGAATGAACAAGTTTTTTGTAGTCTGAAATGGAACGTGGAAAACACGTTTTTAATATATTTTGGCATGGCTTCTGGGCCTTTGAGCCATTGTAAAGTACGTTCCGTTTCCAAAAGTTTATTGAGAATGATAAACAAAGTAACATTACTTTTTTTCCTGGCTTTATTTGAAGATTCAATTATGCGATACGATATAAGGAAAAAATATGCAGTTTTATAAGATATTTGACAACGCAATAATGGACACGATTCTATCAAGTAAATCGGGTGTGTATAGACTATAGTATATTTTCAAAAAGTTAGGGATCCGTAAGAAAACTTCGTTAATATAACCCACGGTATGAAAAAATACCAAAAGAATCCATATCGTGTACGCTGCGGAAACTATTGACAATAGAGCAAAGTGATGTAGTACATCACTTTGCTCTATTGTTAATAGTTTTATAGAGGACATTAACATCTACAAAAAGTTTGCAATACCATATGTCTGACTATTACATGTAGTACATCACATTGCTCTATTGTTATAGTTTTATAGAGGATTTTAACATCTACAAAAAAGTCTGCAATACCATATGTCTAACTATTACAGTTATTGAAATAATACTAGTTTTTAAGGAATTTATCGCTTATATTTAACTTTTTAAATACCCGACGTTTCGAACGCTTTACAGCAGTCATGGTCAAGGGCGATTATTTCAATGTGTAGTGTTCGCGTAAATATAAGAAATCATTATGTTCCAGTTATATCACAATAACTACTTTTTATGTTCTATTTTAATGGATATAAAATATTATAAATTAATATTTTTATGTTAAATTAAAGTACTTTCCCGAAAGGAATATATCTAACTATCATAGTTAAGTCACAAAAGTAGCCTTTGTGTTCTAAAATTTAATTAGATCACCGGTCGAAACAAAATTAGGTTACAGTCGTGCCGTAGTATAAATACTTAATCAAATAAATAGTTTTATCATAATGAAAGAGTTAAGAAATAATTTGGTACCACTTTAGAGGTAAAAAAGAGCATATTCTATTCTTTACTTTAGTCATATTTCACATATTTTCGCGGTAAAGTTGGAAATTATAATAAACCTTAACTTTTAGCAAAAAAAAAATTGATTAAAGATAAAAAATGTTCACATTTTGTGGCAGATTGCGCAAAAACTATAAAAGGTTGATATAAAATTCCTCAAGGATCGTATCGTACACTTTTCATATACCGCGTTCAGTTATCTCTAAAACTGAAAAAAAAAAAACACCGCGTTTTGGGGCACTTTCTGTGGCGTTTATCCGAGAGGGGGTAAGAGTGGATAAAATTTAACTTTGCTGTATAACGTACATATGCTGATAAATAAAGGTACTACATTAATTTTTCCAATTTTTTAGCTAAAATGATTGAACTAATAATAATGAAGGAAATAATGTATGTATAGGTCACGTTGTTGGAGTACTTGTTAGTTTGAATTATAGGTTCTATTTTATGCAGTTATAACCATATATACAATATAATTGTAACGTGTTTTTACGTGATAGAGCCACACTGCAGCTATATTATGGTTGTAGCACGAATGGGTCGGCTCGACCGGGGTAGGACCACGCTCTCACAGAATACCAGCGTAAAATAGCAGATGTCTATGGGCCGCAGCATCCGCTTACTATCAGATGGACTGTGTGCTCGTTGATATATATATATATATATATATATATATATATATATATATATATATATATATATATATATATATATATATCTATATACATATATATATATACACATATAGATTGAGGACAATATTGTTTTTTCTGCACGTCAGATGTGAAAACTTCTTAGCTTCACGAACTTGTAAACATTATTTTTGGGTTTTTAAGAAATATTTTTTATGAATGTTTTTATTGATATATAGTAACAAAATTTTCATGTATTGCGTTGTTTTACATGTAAAGGAATGATTATTATCTATTTAATACAAATACATTGATAAATACATATTAATTTTATAAAGTACTAGCTTGCCAGGCAGACGTTGTTCTGGTCTTTTCGGCGATCCTTTGTCATGTCCTATTAAAAATCCTTAATTCGCAAATAAATTGTGGGTCACTCACGAGCAAAAAACTATCTTATCTCTAAAGTTGGGCTAAACTGCACACGGTGTGCAAATTTAATTAAAATCGGTTAAGTAGTTTAGGAGTTCATCGCGGACAAACAACGTGACACGTAATTTATACAAAGTACAATAAAATGGATTTTACAAAACTACTTTCATAATTTTTTGTATTTTAGCGTGATGGTCACGCGAGTTCAGAGCTTTCTCCCCATCCCGAAGGTGGCCAACGTGCCTAAAGAAGTTTATATATCAAAATACATAAATTTTCAACCCGCAACTTAGTAAAGAGCTATAAAAGGAATCGCTCCTAATAAACAATATTTACATTTGAACACATTCTATTTCATTGCTTATTTTAATCGATTATTTTATCTTTAATTTCTAGGAACGCCCGGTAAACTAAACGATAATTCTCTAACATTAAAAACAATTGCAAGTGGAAGGCATCAAGTATTAAGTGATTCATGAGCTTAGGAAACTACCTGCGAATATAATTTAATATGGCCAAGAATAAACACCATGTTTATGTCATGGAATACGGCTTTTGTTTTGCTGAAAGAGTAGGGAATGACATTAAACTGCAGGATCTATATCGATTGGATGAGAAACAAATAAAAAATAAACATCTTTATTTGAAGCTATATATTTTTTCTTTCTTCTTTGTAACAACCTTAGCAGAGCGGTGGTAGTCATCAGAAGGCTTCCTTTAAAAGCAGATGCTAGTCGCTCGTATCATGAGCATTCACCACTTCTCCCAGCTGGATTACGTACTGGTACACTCGTGCAAGGGACCGCACAGAGCAGATTTTTACCAGGTGTTGGGACTTTTATTCTTCAAGGCACCGTACCTTAAGTTAGTTAAAGTTGGTTGCAGGTGTCCATAGACTAAAGTAGCCATAATGTGGAACTTAAGTTTATTTGTCACTTAAGTTTTATATAAAAACTTTATTTGAGCATTCTATCGCACATACGACCTTATATATTAACTTACTATTAACTACCATTTGTAAGTTGTAATGAATGACCTTATCGCTAAAAACGATTTCTTTCTTTCTTTCTTTCCAATCTAAGTGGGTCGATGAAGCACTAATGATCAAATAAACTTTTTTTGTAACTTTAACTCCCGACGATTCGGTTATATTATAGTTGTAGCACGAATGGGTGAGCACGATCGGGGCAGGACAGAATACCAGCATAAAATAGCAGCGTAATGCAGCTGTGTTTCGTATGATGAGTGTAGAGAACCGGAGACCATTTTACTGAAATCGAGGTATTCCATCTTAGTCCTCAAGGGTGATAGCGTATTTGCATTTTGATTCTCAAATGAGGATAAATGTGGATGTCCATAGGCCACAGCATCCATTTATCAACAGGTGAGCTGTGTGCTCGTTTGTCACACAATGCTATAAAAAGATGAAAATCAAAAAATACTCAGGCAACAGTACAATTATTCCCTTATTTTGTACCCTTACGGGCAAAAAATTTTCTTCAAAATTTAATGGAACCACTCTGAAGGTAAAGCCTATTCGGTAAAAAAATCATAAAAATGGGTTCACAATCTGCGGAGATATCATATAAAATTCCTTAAGCAAGAGTCCAATATGAAACTTTTACCCCTATTTTTCACCCTTAGGTGAAAAATATGGAAAAGACAGAAAGTTATTTTTTCAAAATTTGATAAGACCATCCTTGAGGTAAAGCCTATTTAATAAAAAAGAACCATTAAAATCGGTTCACACTTACTACAAAAAAAACACACTCGAATTGAGAATTTTTTGAAATTGATTAACAAATTTTAAGGACTATCCGATAATTTTGAAACCGTAAGAACTTACGCACTGTAATGATTTAGTTCATTACTTTATTTATTATACGAAAGTCCCAAATCAAAAGTCCTCTGCTGAACATAGGATGGCACTGCTATTCCCGGCCATGGTGGCGACAATGGTAACGGTGGGGCAGGGTTTGCTAAGAATTTCCTGTGGAGGTTCCGTTGCCACCTAAAACGACTAGACCTGACAACATATAACTTACGCACCCTAAGGACTGAGACCGAGAAGATTCTGGAGCTAAAAAGATTCTGGAGAAGAGGTAGACAAGTCGCGCTGGAATATCATAGGATTTTCCGAGGTCCGGAGAGAGGGGGAGGACAGGTTAATCCTTGAATCTGGCAATTTGTTCTATCACCGGGAGGGCGACCATCCCTCCCAAGGTGTCGGATTTATCGTCCACAAGTCTTTCCTTAACACTGTTGTACAGATTGGAAATGTGTCGACGAGGGTTGCGTACCTTATACTCAGAATCAACAAACGATATTCACTGAAGGTCATACAGGTTTACGCACCTACCTTGACACGTGGCCGATGAGGAGGTGGAGGAAATGTATGAGGATATATCTAGAGCCATGCATTTGTCCAAAACTATACGGTGTCAATGGGAGACTTTAACGCAACACTAGGCACAAGTGAGAACGGCGAGCTGAAGGTAGGCAAATAGAACAACAGATCCCCAGGGACCAGTAGCTTGCCGATTTCATGGAAAAAGAAAAGAGACCTATTATGATGAACTATTTGTTCCAGAAGCGGTCCCACAGAAAATGAGATTGACTTCATTATGACTACTAGACGGCAACTGTGCCGTGATGTCTCAGTTTCGCAAGGGTGAAAACTGGCAGCGATCACCAAATGATTAGAGGCACACTGAACCTAAACATTTATTTGGAGAGGTCTTGTCTAATGAAGTCAACGATCCGTCCCCCTCATGCTCTAATCCAAAATCCTGAAACCCGAGCTCGAGTTACAAAACCGCTTTCAGTGCCTGGAAGATTGCAATGCAGTGGACGATATTAATGACAAGCACGTGGGAACTGTCCATGCGGACAGAGCTAAATTCTGCAAGACCCGCCGCAGAAAAACACAAAATGTCTCATGGCTGTTAGACGGGAGATGAAGCTGCGGTCGTCAGCAGATTTGACATAACACAGGCAACTGAACAGACATATCTCCAGATGTATGCGGCGGAACTTGCGCAGCTTTAATACTACTCGTATTGAAGAAGCGATCGAGCGGAACCAGGGCTCCAAAGTTTTTGCCAGAGATCTTTCTGCCAGAAAGAGCCAACTGTCAAAGCTGAAGACTGAGTGTGGCAGCATCGTTTCCGGGACACTTGAGATTTTGAGTGAGATTGAGAGGTTCTATGGGCAGCTGTACATATCATCGTTGGAGCCACACGCAAGTGTGAGTAACGATCCAAGAGCAAGTCTTATCCGGCACTATTCTGATGATATCCCGGATATCAATCTGAGCGAGATTACAATGGCTCTCCAGCACCTTAAAAACGGCAAGACCCCAGGCGTGGATGGAATTACAGCAGGGCTTCTGAAAACGGGTGGAAAACCGGTGTTTAAAGTCCTTCAGAAGCTCTTAAATTCCGTCATTCCATGGCGGAACTACTTCGGAGACGTGGAACAGAAGTGCGGTGGTCTTGTTTTTTAAGAAAGGCAAAAACGCTCTCTTGAAGAACTGCAGACCGATTTCTCTTCCGAGTCTTCATGCTGTTTTCGAGATTCATTACGAATCGTTTCGCATGCCGACTCGACGACATCTAGCCTCCCGTAAAAGCCAGTTTCCGAAAAGGCTTTAGTACCATAGACCACATACACCCCCTTCGGCAGAAGACTTGTACAGAAGACCCAAGAGTACAATATGCCAATTTGCCTTTCGTATGGGCATTATGAGAAAGCCTTTGATTCCGTCCAAATTCAGGCGGTGCTACAGTCCCTACAGCGGTGCCAAGTTGATAAGTGTGACAATTAGTGATTAAAATGTCACTTTTCATACCTTAATATCTCAAGAACTATTATAGTTTTATTTAAATTTAGATTTTATGTAATCATGAAGCCCTTACCGGGCCAAACATATATCAGATATGAGTTTGGCGGTGTCTCTTGTCTCTTGAAAATGGGGCTAACTTTGTTACAATCGAATTTCGAGGTTGTCAGCTTCGTTGATAAGTGTTGAGATCTGAAAGGATCTGATACATAACTTTTCCTGATTTTAGTATCCTGTAGCTGTTTCTTAGCAGTCGCATCATTAATTAAACTTAAAAGTTCTTTTTAAAAACCCTATAACGGTGTAGCATAAGTAAAATGAATGTCTCGTTTACGAGTATGTCCTCTCAGGTAGTCAATTGTTTAGGCACATATATCATACGCACATGTTTCTTTTAGTTTTTTATTCTCTTTTAATACCTGCAAACTTCTTTTTAACCTCAAATCCGTCATAGGTATGTCGTCATGACCATAAATTAGTGACGTCTTCAAAGACTACGCAAACTTTAACACTTACATGAATTAATGCAAATCAATTCGAGAAAACAACATGGGATAATAACAGATATTATATTTATGCGTAGTCATACATTTAACTCAATTAAAAGTTATTACCTACTTCATTTGTTTACGACTACGTAACCATAATAACGCTAGAAAAGGTTTAAACTAATCTTTATTTTATATTAAAATGTTGTTTTATATACAACCAAATAATATATTTTATCTAGTTATATATGAAAGAAAATTGTCGGGTACTATATTAAAATAATTTTAAACGTTGATCAAACTGAAGCAAATCCTGCGTGGGAAGCAGGAAGTTTTGTCCTTGTGTCAAATACATTAGTTATAATCACAAGAAATTCTCAGTAGCTCGAAGTCAAAAAGTTGGTAGTGATTCACTTAAAACTTTCCTCGGAAATCAGATAAGTCCGTTCGTCCTGCGCCTGAACTCTCCACGTTCGTGTAGGATTATTGTCACATCGGATTCACTCTTCAGGACTTCACCCTCAGAGTGAGAGAAGAGAGAGCGCACATATGCTTGTCCATACGGGGGTGTTGTACTCGGGCACTTTAATCCTGTTCTGCGCAGATGGCTAGTCTCCGTTGTAACTGGTCGCCGTGACCGAAATTAATACTGGGGGACATTATCATAGTTTGTAATAATTACTGGAGGGGTGATTTATGCTTTTATCACAGGTCCGGCGATAAATATCTATTCTGGAAGGTAGGACAACACGACCGGACTTACTTGATACGGACTTGTGAAGGGCTGTAATGATGATGATGATGATGATGTTGTTCTTACCCATCGACCATCCGGCCCATTTATGTTACAACTATACTACTAATATAGCTACAGCATAGCCCTACCACGTTAATATCAATCAAGTATTCTTAATTATTGAGGACGGAGTGCACTGTATATATTTCAAGTGACCTAAAAACCGACTCAAATCCATGCTCAACTTATTGTAAGAACACGCACTCATGTATACATATTCACTTAAATCCATGCAACATACATAGTTTTAGATGCGAATCTGTGTGCCCAGCAGTGAACTAGTACGGGCTTATAGGGATAATAAAGATGTGTACGTGTGTGTTAAGAAGTTGAGCATGGTTCCGGGGTCACACATAAAATGTACCCAACACTCCGCTACCTTTATGAATTATAATTACCATTAGAAGCGAGGACACAGATTTAATCGATGTCTGGACCAGACAGACGTTTCTTCGTAACTCCTGTCATTAATTTTACGGGCGTCAGTTTTTGTGTTTTGGTTATTTGCTAGCGAGTTTTTTCACAATCGTTTTTTTGTCCCTTACTATATCAAATTACTCTATCAAATTACTTGAATTACTCTTACTATATCAAATTACTTAAATATAAACTTGCTTAGTGGTGATTTGGCTGAAGATTGTAAAACGCACAGATTTTCCTTTACAAAAATTAACTTCTAATAAAACGTTAAAGCCGATTTCAAGCAGCTAAAAAGAAAAAAAGAAATGATTTAACATTCTGTAGTTGATTGTTTGTTCTTTTACATGTTATAAAAGAACTAAATGTACTTCATAATGTAAAAATAGTTTTTTTTTAAATGGTTTGTAGTCGGCTAGTACTTTTTAATAACAGTAAATTTTTACCCTTTTGAGTGGATGAAGGAATATCAAAATCGACATTGAGTCGTCCGAATAGTTCCATTAATATTTAATCTCCAAAAAATCGCTATAAAATAAAAAAATAATCGCTAAGGGTGTCACCCTTAGCGATTATTTTTTCAATTTTATAAAAATAGAAACTTTTTTATTCAACATCCATAAAGTAGATGTTTCAAAATGGGTCTATGTACACTATCTCAAAAAAAAAGAGAAAAATCTGTAGAATTCGGGAAAAAAACAGATAATTCATTTAAATGTATCCTGTTGTGGTAAACAATTAATGTTTATCAATTATTTTTATCGACTTTCAACATGCCGTCTCACCGATTTAGTTACTCTTTGCTTATAGACAATGATAGTAAATTATAAAACGATCATTAATCATAGAAAGAGGACTGTAAGTGTGTAACAACTTCAAGTGTAATTTCCTGTGCTTTGTCAGCAAACAAAGCTATTAAATTGGACAGTTGAAAACCATTTAAAATGCGTTTCCCTAATTTTGAGTATGGTATACAAGGAGTTGGCTTAGGCTCCATACCATTCTGGAAAATCTCATTTAAATAATACTCTTATGTTAGTCTTATGAAAGTCAAGTCAATAATACTCTTATGAATGTCACTCTTATGTTTACAAAGAGTCATATATATTAGTTGATAATTGACAAAAATATTGAGTAAAATAACCTAGTTTTGCTAATTATGTTTTTATATACATACAGTCGAATTTATAACCTTCTCTTTTTTGAAATCAATAAAGCTTATCCCTCTTGTGTTTAAGATACCCACATTGTTATCAGATGGAAAAACACGCTCGCAAATTATTGCACTCCAATGCTGTACACACTATAAACGACTAAGCATACCGTTTGGTTCGAATATCGAATGTCGACAACAAAGAGGTCCTGATAAAGGAAGGAATTAATTCTTGTAATTAGTTGACATTTTATTTATCTATTCTTAAAAAGAGTGTACATCCTTTAACTTTTTAATATTTTAATTTGCCCAACGGTAAGCCACTTTGACGGCATCATAAATGACTTTCTTTTTATGACTTTATATATATCTATGGGACATCGCAGCACGAACAACTTCGTTTTGTTTGATCATAGAAGAGGTGGCAAACAAGCATGCGGCTCACCTGATGGTAAGTGCCAACGCCTACGAATAACTGCAACACCAGTGGAATTGCAGGTACATTGAAGGCCTTTTAATAAGGAGTAAGCTCCTTTCTGGAAGGTTCCTAAGTGGTATCAGTCCAGAAAAATCGCCGATAGTAAACGATTCCACAATGTAGTCGTGTAAGAAAGAACACCCCTAGTACATCCTATCCATGGTAGTGAACCGCCATGTATCCAGATGGTGGTAACGTGAATTTTGCCGCCATGTGCGTATTGTATGGTTATCTTATTGTAAGTAGGCTTAATCTAGAGACGAGGTTTTACTGGTAAAACCAGTTATCTTATATTTTTTGTGAAAATGAGTTAAATACACAGTTCGGCTGAGAATTTTTTTCTTAATTTTCTGTTAAAACCGGATATTTGAATGACTATTATTTACGGATATATTTCGTGGTAATACCATATATCAGCATGGCGAGCTTAAAAAATATTCACGTAAAACGTTTTAAGCCTTTATTGATTTGAGGTATTTTATTTCTTACTATGAAAAATTTTTTAAATTCTATAACTTACGTTATTATAAACAAAAGTTCCAAATGTTTACTTGTTGGAACGGGATGGACTTTTAACTGTTTTACTAGAAACCGATGACAAAATGTTACTTACCATTCTCCGGCAGGAACACTGAATAAGTTCTCCAAGTCGTTAAGCTTATTTGTTTCCTTTAGATAAATTTTTATAATTGCTTTTACATGAGACCTATTACATAAAAAACATCAACTAAATATTCGTCATTAGTGCGCCTACAAAAATATAAATACCAAAATCAAATAATAACAATAAAGGAAGAAGATATGTCTTATTAGCAGTTGCCTCGACTGATGAGGGCAAATTGAAGAAATTGAGATATAGCAGTTTGCTTAACACTAGAGTGCACGCGCGGGCTACATATGTAACCCAGCGTGTAATATTATGGTATATATCATTTTAACTTGGCGCACTATAGCGCAATCGTCTAGGTGTATTCCTCAAGTATTACCCCCGCTATCGCCAGCAGCGTGCCGACTCCCGTGGCTCAAGGATGTCCGCAAAAATCGTCTGTGAAATTGGTGGGCTACGCCTGTAGCCCGCGCGAGCGTTGGAGGAAAATAAGTGTTTAGTGTGCAAGTGGTGAAATTGAGGTAAATATGACACATTTCTTGCAGTATTACTACAAAATGTTTTTAAGTGTTTGTTGTTGGTATTTGTAGATTTTTCATGTAGCTTTATACTGTTTTGTTCACTTTTTAGGTGACGAGTAACTCGATCAGATTGTGCGACTAAATACAAAGATGGCTGCTGGAGGATAATGAATACGACGACATTCGGAGCGGGTATTGTTATTATCTACCCTCTACAATGATGACAAAATTGATGCTGCGACTGGCGATGCTAGAAAACCTGAAATCATCACATTTTATAATCACGTAAATACGGCGTTGTTATTTTTGATAAAGTGTGTAGACAATATGACGTTTCTCGCAACAGTAACCGATGGCCTCTCACGATATTATACAATTTTTTAAACATGGCGGGCATAAATAGTTTGGTGATATATCAGATGAACAACCATCAAATGGAATTGATCCGTCGTCAATACCTCCTAGATGTTGATTTGATCTTGCACGACCTTCTATTGAGCGTCGTATATCATCATCATCATTCATCATTACAGCCCTTCACAAGTCCACTGCTGAACATAGGCCTCCCCCAAGTAATGCCACAAAGCACGGTCCTGAGCCACCTGCATCCATCGACTTCCTGCATGTCTTACCAGGTCGTCACTCCATCTAGTGGGGGGTCGCCCTACACTACGCCTACCGGTACGAGGCTGCCACTCGAGAACCTTTCTTCCCCATCGGTTATCGGTTCTTCGAGCTATATGGCCGGCCCATTGCCACTTCAGCTTACTAATCCGTTGGGCTATGTCGGTCACTCTGGTTTTACTGCGGATATCCTCATTTCTGAGTCTATCACGCAGAGAAACTCCGAGCATAGCCCTCTCCATAGCTCGCTGAGCGACCTTAAGCGTCCTCATACGGCCAGCAGTGAAGGACCACGTCTCAGATCCGTAAGTCATCACTGGCAACACGCACTGGTTGTACAATCTAGTTTTTATAGATTGAGGTATACCTGACGAAAAGATATGCCGTAATTTCCCGAACGCTGCCCAGCCGAGTTGAATCCGTCGATTGACCTCTCGGTCGAAGTTGGACTTACCTAGTCGGACTATTTGTCCCAGGTAAACGTATTCGTCAACAACTTCGAGCATAGTGCTCCCAACAACTACCGGCATAGGTGTGACATGGACATTGAACATGATATTTGTTTTGTCCATGTTCATCTTAAGACCTATCCGTTGGGAGGCACTATTGAGGTCATTGAGCATAGTGCTTAAGTCCTTCAGCGATTCTGCCATAAGGACTATATCGTCGGCAAATCGAAGGTGAGTGATGTACTCGCCATTGATGTCAATACCGTATCCTTTCCAGTCCAGTAGCTTGAAAACGTCTTCCAATGCAGCGGTGAAGAGTTTCGGGGATATAACGTCACCCTGTCTTACACCTCTCTGCAGTTGGATAGGTTTCGAGGTCTGGTTCTGTACTCGGATAGCCATCGTAGCCCTACTGTACAAACACTTCAGCACTTCGATATACCGACAGTCAACTTGGCACCGCTGAAGGGACTGTAGCACCGCCCAAATTTCGACGGAATCAAAGGCTTTCTCATAGTCCACATACGCCAGGCAAAGTGGCAGATTGTACTCTTCAGTCTTCTGTACAATCTGCCGCAGGGTATGTATGTGGTCTATGGTACTGAAGCCTTTTCGGAAACCGGCTTGTTCGGGAGGCTGGAAGTCGTCAAGTCTGCGTGCGAGACGATTCGTAATGACTCTCGAAAACAGCACGTAGACGCGGCTCAGAAGGGAAATCGGTCTGTAGTTCTTTAAGAGAGCGTTGTCGCCTTTCTTAAAGAACAAGACCACCGCACTTCTGCTCCACGCCTCTGGAGTAGTGCCACCATGGAGGACGGAATTGAAGAGCTTCTGAAGGACTTCAAGTACCGGTGTTCCACCCGCTTTCAGAAGCTCCGCTGTAATTCCATCCTCGCCTGGGGCCCTGCCGTTTTTAAGGTGCTGGAGAGCCATTCTAATCTCGCTTAGACTGACGTCCGGGATATCATCGGAACGTCGTATATGCCAACAAAATATACCCAGAGGTATTAAACTGAAAGGCAGACTACTTCTAAGATTGGCAGAACAACCCCTACAACAAAATATGCCTTTGGATCGATGTGATTTTTACAGCAGGGCTCGTGACCGTAGCACGCGCTAACAATGCAGCAAATGTATGAGGCGTATTTGTGACGAACATCAGGCAGTCGTGTGTCCTGAATGTAAGCCAATAGACTGATTTTTTACCAGTTACTTTGATTATAGACTTAATTAGGCCAAATAAATGCCTTAAATGTATATTAATTATTATGTTCTTAAATGAAAATAAGACTTAGAAATATCAACCCTTCCAAATATTTGTTGATTTCTAAGAGGTTTACGTTTAAGTTTCAAATTATATTAAGGAATCAAAATTTTGTTGATTTTTGATTCCTTAATCCAATTTGAATAAAATAAAGATGTTTAGTAACTATATGCTGTGTTTTACTTATTGTTTTGTCTTATTCAGAGAAATAATTGATCCGCAACTGGTCTACACATGTAGCCCACGCGTGCGCTCAAGGAGTATTTAAGGGCGCGTGCACTCTAGTGTTAAAATTATTCAATAGAGAAGGAGGAAATCTTTATGATGAACGCTTTCTGCAAGAAGTATACCCACAGAAAATGGACCTGTTCTAGTCCCGAATCTTCGATAAAAACTGAACTGAGGTTAACTTATATAATGATGATCAAACGCGAACAGTTCCCCTGTCATAATAATCGCGAGATTGAAAACTGATAGAGAACACCCAATAATGAGGGGCACCTGAGATTTCAAGTGAGCTTGAGAGGTTTTAAGCAAGTAGTCTTAAGGAAGTACCCATAACCGTTGGTCGAACACGTAATTGTGAGTAAGGATTCAAGAATATTCCAGTAATATCCGGGGCGTCAGTCTAAGCATAATTAGAATGACCGTTCAGCACATTAATAACGACAAGATCCCCAGTGGAAATAGAACTACAGCGAAACTTATAAAAGTAGGTGAAAAACCGGTACTTGAAGTCTTTTTTATAGAAGAGGGCGCAAACGAGCATGCGGCTCACCTGATGGTAAGTGACTAACGCCGCCCATGAACAACCGCAACACCAGGGTAAATGCAGGTGCGTTGTCGGCCCGTTAGAGTAAACTCTTTTCTTGAAGGTCCCTAGGTTGTATGGGTAACGGAAAACGCCGTGTAACATAAGAGGAAGAAAACTTCTAGTAAAATGTACGGTGGTGGACGGACACTTGGCGGCTTACATGATGTGGATGGTATCGTGAGTTTTGCCGCTATGTGTGGTCGTGTAATTTGATAGCTGGAATTAATCCGAACAATTTCCTCAGAGCACTCCTCGTGGTAGATGCGATAAATGTCCTTCAAACACTTTTCAATTCCATCCTTCATGATGGCACTATGGAGACCACCACACTCCTAGCTATCCCGAAGAAGTGAAGCTAAAATTAAAAGAAGGGCAATAACTGAAGAACTAAAGAACTAAAATCCGATTATTTTTCTCAGCCACTTCTACGTGCTGTATTATAGACATTACAAATTATCTCGCACGCGGAATTACCATAATACACTGAAGCAGTTGGAAGCGCAACGCTTGAAGTTGATGTCAAGCTTGTTAACGTAGGGCAAATTGTCTGCCTAAGTAAGTCAAATTTCGACCGAGAGGTCAACTGACAGATTCAACTCGGCTGGGCAGCGTTCAGCAGATGATGTAAGCCTCAAAACTTTGAAATGTGGAGAGAGTACAGTCAGTGTGTGTTGCCATGGTCTTTTATTACTGGCCCCATGAGAGACACCGCCAACCGATGGGGAAAAATAGTTTCGAGTGGCAGTCTAATACCAGGAATGAAGGTGTAAATCGGTCCTCCACTAGATGGCGAGACGACCAGGTATAGGATACAGAAAGCCGATTGATGCAGTTGGCCCGTGATGGTGTTTTGTGGCATTCCTTAGGCTCTAGTGGTGATGATAAGAATGGTGATAGAAGAGGCTCCACGTATGAAGAAAAGGATCCACCAACGTTTACTATAAAAATCTGATAATTATGAATCAACCAAATTACTAGAAAGAATTGCGTAAATTTTATTTGCTTTTTATTACTGTGGTAAAAATAGAAATCTTGTAAAGCTTTATCATAATCCTGAATCATGCATGTATCTCACATGCATGGACAGAAAGTTAGATAGATATAGACTCAGAATCAGATTTCGAAACTTCAAATATATTGTATGTTTTTTTTTAAATACATGTTAATAAAACTGAAAAAAACATTAACTTGGTTTTAGTCTGAATACAGTTTGTGTTCATTTTCTAAAACTTTTAGCTAAAAGCAGTTACGTTTTTACTTTTTTAACTGCTATGTGAAACGTACAACATTTTGTAAGTAAACAATAGTTGATAATTATAAAAACAAACTTTACAGATTGTGTAGTGTAAGAGAATATTCAAAAAAGACCGTAACCACAGAGAAACCCCGAGCATAGCCCTCTCCATAGCTCGCTGAGCGACCTTGAGCACCCTCATACGGCCAGCAGTGAAGGATCACGTCTCAGATCCATAAGTCATCACTGGCATCACGCACTGGTTGTTCAAACTCATTTTCAGGTATTGATATACCTGACGAAAAGATGTGTCGTAATATCCCGAACGCTGCTCAGCCGAGTTAAATCCATCGATTGACCTCTCGGCCGAAGTTAGACTTAACTAGTCAGACTATTTGTCCCAGGTCAACGTACTCGTGAACAACTTCGAGCTTAGTGCTCCCAATAACAACTGGCGTAGGTGTGACATGGACGTTGCATATGGCCTTTGTTTTAAACAAGTTTTTTTGTTTGAAGAGTTCTCGAGTGGTAGCCTGGTACCGTTAGGTGAAGTTTAGGGCGACCCTCCACTAGAGGGAGTGACGATAGGGTAGGTAAGACATGCAGGAGGTCGATGGTTGCAGGTGGCTCAGGACCGTGTTTTGTGGCATTACTAGAGGAGGTCTATGTTCAGCAGTGGACTTGTGAAGGGCTGTAATGTTGATGATGTTGTTGAATGGCTTGTCTGCATACCTTTACAATATTTCTTGTGCCAGATCGTAAGAAGCTGTAATAAATAGTACTGGTACATGCACATTATAAACAGTAGCTGGTTTACTGCGATTCGTAAGAATTAATTTAAAATGCTGCGAAATTTGGAAAAAAACTTATTAAGAAACAGTTTAGAATTCCTACCTTATTTTAGTATTTTTATAATTCATATCTCCGAATTATAATAATACTAAAATTACGTAAGATCACAACTATTTTTAAATTTAGAATTAGTTTCTGTAAAAGCATCATATTTGATAAGGCCTAGGACACTATTTAAGAAGTCACGAGCTTCTTTTTGCTCACGTTTACAATTTCATTCACATCAAATTGTATCTACACAAATTAATATCGATTGCTATCGACATGCGACTCGAGTCAGGTTCTTAATTACAAAGTAGCAGTAAGTCAGCTATAACAAGCCACGACTGTAATGTATAATTCGTTCGTTAATCGATCGCTCAGTTCATAAAAGAGGAAAAAATAACATTTAATTTGATTTTCAAGTTACAACGACCGTGACATCTGCAAAAAAAAAAAAACAAATCTACATATACGTATTATCATTGTTTGATTTTATAATAGTATATGTTTATTATTTTAGGCATGACATCAAGTCAAAATATCCGGTCTGAGCTAAGCTAATTTATTTAGGGCCTGATCATAAAAAATCCTTAAACAGCTCTTTAATAATTATTTAAGTAACAACTATTTAAGACAAACTTAACCTTCAATATTACCAGCCTTGAACACAGGCGCAAAGTAGCCAGCCTTTCGGTTTTCTACAGGATGCATTTCAGAGAGTGTGCGCAGGAATTGCTTAATTTAATTCCTCGCTCCCTCTTCGGACAACTAGACGTTCAGCCAGTCTCCACCCTTTCGTTGTTGACGTACCACGCATTCGAACCAAACCATTTGCTACGTCGTTCACCATGCGTACAGCAAAGGAGTGGAATAAGTTGCCAGCATCTGTCTTTCCATCCGATTACAGTCTGGGTGTTTTCAAGGCAAGAGTGAATAGGCTTTTGTTAGTTTTATGCGCTTCACCATCTAAGGCTACGTCAACATTTACCTGGAATAATTTAAAAAAAAACCTTAAGCCATTGACTGTCATGTCAGTCACCTTGTTCAGAGTATTGCATATAAAACGTGACCGACGGCAGTTTAGGTGTTAATTATTTCTTATGAACACTAGTTATGCTATAATTAGTTAGTGAATTATATTTAATTTTCACATTAAAAGGAAAATTGTATAACGTCTTAAATAAACAAACAAGCATTCTCTCCACCTGATGGTAAGTGGATGCTGTGAGGCTCATAGACATCTACATTTATCTTCGATAAGAATCAAAACAAAGATGCGTTGTCACCCCTGAGGACTAAGATGGGATGCCTCGTTTCCTGTAAAAAAGGGTCTTTGCATCTCTACACTCACCATACGAAACACAGCAGTATTAACGCTGGTATTCTGTGAGAGCGTGGTCCTGCCCCGGTCGAGCCGACCCATTCGTGCTATAGCCATAATATAGCTCCAGCGTGATTTTACCACGTTAATATAATATAAAGAAACTAAAACAACCGTGGCCTATGTAACAAAATAACCGTGTAGTGGCGGTGTCAGAATACCACTACGACACTATACCAGGGGTGTCGTAAGAGTTGATAGAGGTAAATTGAAGCAGGACATGGACAACAGCGTTTCCCTGATTACGACTCAAAATTATAAGAAACTTCGGTTGTCAACAACTCTATCCAGCGTGGCAACTGTGGCAAAATAATCCCTGTGAGGCAATTTATGGAGGAAGACCATGTTCAACAGTGGATGGATGGATGAACGAAAACAACGAGCTGTATTTAAAGGTCAAAGTCAATGGCAAAATATTTTATTCAAAAGTAGCCTTTACAAAGTATGAAAGTTAAAATCACCAGCCTATATTATGTGCTATTGCTAGGCACAGGCTCCTCTAATTTCTGAGAGAATTTTAGGTCAAGGAAATGCCCGGCGCCTCAATGCGTGTTGCCGAACTTCACATGTCTTCGAAATAATTTTTTTTTCTTAATTTTCTGACATGCAGGTTCCTCAAGATATTTTTCTTCACCGGCGAGCACACGGTAAATTAACAATTTCGTTGGTGCCGGCGGGGATTGAACCCAACCCGGGTTGGGTTCAATCCCCGCTGGCGTACTGTAAAACTCACAGCGAGCGTTAAGCTTCTGAGCTACCACAATTCAAGAAATCTGAGTCAAGCAAGTCGAGCGAAAAAGCGGCACGGCCGTACCATACTTTTCTCGAAGCAATTCAGGCCATTTTTATCCCCCTATTACTTCATAGTGGATAAAACTAAAAGCCGAAATTTTCAGTAACCGAGTAGGCATTGTATAAACATGGTATATTTTAAACTTCATTCAATTTGAACCAGTAGTTTAAGAAATATAACTAGTCAAAGTTTCTTAATTTTGTCAATCACTGACTGACCGATCTTAAAAATTCTAAGGGACTTTTAGCAGACACAGAAGCTTCAAAATTTGAATACAATTAGTGTTAAGTGTATAAATCAAGGAAAAACTAAAATATTTTTTTAATTTCGGTCCAGTTTTCTAGATACACCAATTGGATAAATAACTTTGTAATTCCATAAAAATATATAGTATTACAAAGTTACATTTGCAGTGAATGAATCAGTGTACTTTGTATATGTATAAACAATACCAACTAGATGTCGGGTCGGCGCAAGAAATCCATATAAGTAAATAAAAGCGCACACGAGACGTTAGCTCTGTAATAGTGGAGACGAACTGTCCACTATTAACAGACTCCGAGTGGTTTTCTTTAAGGTGGAGAAATGAAACTACTGTTTATGTTTATGAATGTACTGTCGAATGGGATTCGGAATGGAATATCTTTTGCATCAACCTTGCCTATATTTATATGGCTGGCTCACTATTGATTTGCCAATGGTAACAATTAATATTTTGCCTAGCCAATTATATTGCTTATTTTATGACCAATGAAAACTATTTAAAATATACAATTATCTACGTTTCGTTTCCCGGCGTGAGACTTGTTTGTTGTTCACGAAGCTACGTCGCTGGACCGGGCTATATAAGACATGCAGATCGGTGCGCACGCGTAGTCGGCGGGCGGCGGCGGTGTGGAATACAGCTCCGGAACAGCAAGAGGAAACGAACTGCGGCGTTGAAGAAACGGCTCACCATTGGTCGACGGATACGTGACGATAGCGGCGTGTGAAGTCGGTGTGGCGCTGAATGATATTTGCGGCTGCTTCTTGTTTCTTTATAAGAACGTCAAATTATCTATATACAGTCCGCAGTATCTCAGTAGCCAAGAATAATTAGGAAATAAAATGTTTTTTTTATTTATTCTCGCCTTCCGCGTTATGGTAGCAGCGGAGTATATCTTATTTATTCCCGTTTAGGTTTGATTAATCTGGCTGCTACATCACTCCCCCCCAGCGAAAGCGTACCGGAGGCTTGACGACTCGCCCGTATTTCGTAGTTTTTAAAATAGGTTTCAACTGGGTTGATGTAGATGATGAATTTTCAAGCTTCCTCGCTGGTGGTTTTGATGATGATGATGAATCCTCTGCAGTATCCTCGTTAATAATATAGGCAGGCTTTAGTCGGTCGATCGATATAATCGTAGATTTCCTTCCGGGTATTTGTAGTTTAAAAGTCTTGCTATTTCTCTCTAATACTTTATACGGTCCATCGTAGGTAGGTTGAAATTGTTTTTTCATTGCGTCGTTTCTTACAAAAACTTGTTTGCATGTTTTCAAATCTTGGTGAATGAATACTGATTTATTATTTCTGTGTGATTGCATTTCGGTGCATTTCAACGATAAGGCTTTGTTAATTGATTCTCGAAGTTTAGTTACGAAATCGTAATCCATTTCTTGTTTGTTTGACGCTGCTGAACTGAAGAAGTCACACGGCAGCCTTATGCTGCAGCCGTAGGTTAGCTTTGTTAGAGATGTTTTATAGGTATAGGACCTATAAAATATCTTTGCGTGAGCTCTTATTTCGTTTAGTTCACTTGAAACACAGCCAATGTAAACACGTTTCACAATGCCGCAATGTGTGTTTAAAAGTTGCAAGAATAATGCCCGAAAAAGTAATTTAACGGTCGGACTTACTTTCGGTAATTACATGTATAATAAGTTATATTTTAAACTCTAAACTAACAAATAATATCATATTTGAAACAAAATTACCGATCATAACCACCCCTATAAGTGTTTTGCCAATGTTGACCAATACACGCGCAAACATTTGTGAAACAGAACATAGACGCATGAAGTAGATTTGTATTGTAATAATTTTTAATAATTCGTTACCAAAACTTTAAATAATGTAATTGCTACTTTTGTCTTTGTTTGTGTAATTCCAATAGATAGTTAGATTTTTTAAGCTTTCCTAGCTTTCTTCCCCGGTCGAGCCGACCCATTAGTGCTACAACTATACTACTAATATATTTGCATGGCTCTATCACGTTTTAAAAGTATGCAATGGGCGATCTTATTGCTGACAGCAATTTCTTCCAGATAACCAACAGGATTACATGAAGATGACAGGAGTAGGAAAATTGGTGTGATAAAAAGGAATAAACACACACACTCACACTCACACTCACACACACACACACACACACACACACACACACACACACACACATATATATATATATATATATATATATATATACATACATACTACAAACATATATACATACAAAAACTGAAATAGATATATATTGAATTAGTTAATTAAATGCAATCAATATACTACATACTATATTATATTTAATGGCTAGTGTGGAAAATATGTATATCAACAATCATAAATGCCCAAAACATAAAAATAATTTTAATTAAACTTATGATCATACTAGCTGTTACCCGCGGCTTCGCCCGCATGGTCACTGGGAAATGAACTATCCATTGCTTTTTGAATAGAAAGAAAACTGAGTTTTATAGATTTGTCAGAGATGCAGCCATTAAAAGGAAACTGAGCAAAATTGATTCGTTAGCCTATTTAAATGTTTTGAAAAGCAGCGTATAGGAAAGCATGAAAATAGCCCCATATGGATTCTTAATTAAAGGAAACTGAGCATAATTATCCGTCAGGGATGCAGACTTTTGAAAAGAAACTGAGCTAAATTGATTCGTCAGAGATGCAGTTTTTTGAATTGAAAGAAAACTGAGCCAAATAAAAGATCCGTCAGAGATGCAGCCTTTTGAGTTGAAAGGAAACTGAGCTTAATAGGTCCATCAGAGGTGCATCATTTGGAATTGAAAAGAAACTGAGCTAAATAGGAAATTTTGAATTGAAAGGGAAGATCTGTGGGAATTCTGATTAATTGATTGTGGGAATTTTGGAAAAAAAAACTAACTGAACACTATTTTAAGACGCTACTATACACAATGTTATATATTTTTCCATTCGGGGAAAGAATGTGGAGATTCTGGGCATTTGACACACGCGAACATGCTACATACAGCTGACCATGAGAGAAGCACGGTTTTTCTAAGTTGACCCCTGCTACCTGTAACGTTTGCCCTTGCGCTTTATTAATTGTCATTGCAAAACTGAGCTTAATAGGGAACTGCAACCTTTTGAATTGAAAAGGAAGATCTGTGGGAATTATAGGGATCCGTGGTATAATAACATTTTCACCTTTTCCTACGCCTGTCAAAATTGTATCACCGATTATGTTCCGTCCAAGATGTGTCACACGCAGCCTTGTCCCGTTACATAACCGAGGAGCATCTAAATTTCGCATTAGCATGACTGGGACGCCTAATTTTAATTGAAGCTTATGTGAGGGCACACCTGACAACTCTAGAGAATTTAGAAACTCTACGGGATATGAAGTGAGTTCTGTGTCCATAACTGTGTCTACTGACAAATACTCTGTTATGTCGCCTGCTACTTCGCTTAATATATCTGAATTTATTTTGTTAACGCTCTCATTTTTTGGTGCAAGAATCACCCTTTCACATAACCATTTGTCTTCATGCATGTTGTTCGTTAAATCTCAATAAACGCTCGCAATATAATTCGGAAAGACTCTGTACTAAATTACAAAAATCTCTCGTCAATTTAACGCATCCGTTTCCAACCGCCCATCGCCAATTTTTAATAGTGTGTCAGCATAGTTTCCAGCATTGATATCATTATACAAATGTACTCTCATATTCGTAGTTAAACTGAATGTTGTCACCTTGTTCCATAAAATAGACGACTTGAGGTATGCTTTAATTTCATCAGTGTGACAGGTAAAGTTTGGCGAAAGTCACCAGCCAGTAAAACCATCATTCCTCCCATTACATCGGTATTGCTGCGCAAATCCTGGAGCGTTCGATTCAGTGCTTCTACAGCTTTTTTATACGACATTGTACTTTCGTCTCACACTAAAAGTTTGCATTGTCGTAGCATTATACCTCGTGCACTATTTTTGCTAAAGTTGCAGATCGGCGATTCTTCCTGGGCAAGATTTAGAGGGAGTTTTAAAGCAGTGCGGCCCCCGCTTAGCAGCGTGGCGGCTATACCGGAGGAAGCTACGGCCACAGCAATGTTTTTATCTTTCCGTACTTGTGCTAATAATAAATTTAAAAAAAAATGTCTTCCCAGTTCCTCCAGGGGCATCTAAAAAGAAAAGTGCACCATTTCCAGATTCAATTTGTCCTAATACTTTGTCAAAAACTCGTTTTTGTTCGGGAAGCAAGCGGGGTACAAATTCAGCTACTTGCTGCTGCAAAGTATAGTTTGTTTTACGTATAATTTCATCACTTAGTTCATTTTCGGTTGTTCGCTGAGGGCTCATCACTCCAAAGTCGCGTAATTTTTTGCCTATCATTGCCATTACTTTATCTTCAATTTTTCCAAGTGCTTCATTATAAATGTGTATCATTGTATGTCATGTTCGCAGTGTCTGCTGTAACATTCGCAAAATATCTTCCGCCATGTACTCTTTATATTTGTCCCACACAAGCCGAAATGTATAACAAAATCCCTAATTTGACTGCACTCACCTTCCTCCTTTTCATCCAGATTATCGTTTTCTAAAAGATGCAGAGCTTCAATCTTCTCAATTGCGCATTCCTGAC
The DNA here is from genome assembly GCA_907164705.1 of Parnassius apollo. Lineage (NCBI taxonomy): Eukaryota > Metazoa > Arthropoda > Insecta > Lepidoptera > Papilionidae > Parnassius > Parnassius apollo. Next base: position 1,760,878 of record CAJQZP010001262.1, read on the forward strand.
CGTTGACAGTTTTAAGGCCTGTAGGACCCCGAACATAGTGCAGCAGCAATCGTAAACAGAAACATTCAAAATTAGTTACATGGACGGTATCCACACGACCAAGGGCATCTGATGACTTTACACCGGGCCAATTTGTAACAGGTGCGCCTTGAATACGGCGTTTGCACTCCTTCCTAGATGTGTTCCAAGTATAATAGCGGGGTCTTCAGAATATAACAACGTTTTTGCAAAGGGGTCGGTTTGACAAAGTTGAAAGAAGGCTGTTAGTGTAGTTTTTGGCGGTGATGCAATTCTTTCTTGGAAATTTCTTTCGGTGAAATATACAAGCTCTCCATTTTCTAAGTGCACAGCAAGGTGAGTAACTGTTGGGTACCTTTCGTGTAAAGGGAAGCCAAGGAGACGCCACGCTGCCTCGTTACTGCTGATAACGCCCTGCTTGAATGGTCTGTACTTCATTAACGGGATTTGCCTCACCTCCACTCCTGAGATTAAATATTGCTTGGTCGCTTCCTTTATTTATGTACTTACAGATATACTTGATTGCGCAGACAGAGCTGCATGCTTCTACATTAATGTGGGCATTAAACATTTTACATAGGATGGGCGAATACGGGACAACCCAGCTATTATCTAAGGTTTCGAACGCTCCAGAGCGAGATTTGATTTTAACTTTCCTGCCACCATTTTGCGGAGCTCTGCGTCTGTATAAAGGGTAGCCATTGTCATTGTGCACTGTTTCTTTTAATAGCTATTTAGGGAATTGCTTTGTACATTTTCCTTCTTTCATACATGGCGATATTGAATTTCGTGCTCCACATGGACCTTGAATCATATTTTGGACGATGGTATCATATAATTCTTTATCTTGCTCAGGATCTGTAATCTCGGCGCGCATTATGTCGTCTATTTGGCTGGGCCGCAACTTCTCTTTAAGCCATATTAGAATGTGGGCATTCGGTAATCTTCTTTTTTGCCCATTCAATTGAATACATGAAGCACTGCACCTCTCCGAAATTTTTCCCTTTGTTAATTACATACATTAATTTTTGTACTTTTAATCTAAATACTCTCGCAACTAAATAGTGTCTGTCAGTACTTTTTTTACTTTTTGGCCCGGTATTAGCTCCTCGGTTATTTCTTTCCATGTGGGATTGCAAGTAAAAGTAACAAAAAGGTCATGTCTTCCGTAAGTTCGTACATATGAGAATGCGTCTTGTGTGTACTCATGTAGGTAGCGGGGACTATTAACGAATGATGAGGGCAGAATTACCATTTTACCTAAATATCTGGGGTTTGCATTGGCGTCGCTAGAAACTGCATCTTGTAAATGTATATAAATCTCAACGCGCAGCTTTTTTTGATTTAAAGATATATAACGAAGACTTTCACTTCCTACCTTCACATACATGTCTACCAAAAATTGATGAAATAATTGTCTATACCGGGCTAAGAGGTTAAAATCTTTTTCTCGCAACATCATATGATACGCATAAAAATCCATACATGATACTTTTTTGTTCAGAGTAGGCTCCTTTGTGACCGGGTTAAAGAGTGGGATTTGAAAATGATAACCCTCTTGTCCTTTGCAATAAATCAGTGGGTATTGCAGAGCGTCATAAAACTTGTGTGTATCGGCTACCCGTTGCAACGTATCATCACGTGCTCACAAGACAATGTCTTGTGAAGAAAATTGATAACCACTAATTACGGCTGCTATTTCGTTTATGAAAGGTGCATTGTAGCGCCTTTCATGCTCTCCTCGAGGGGTCCGATCTGCGTGAATGACGACTTTATAATCCTCTTCAGGTAGGTTTTCTAAAGCAGTTTTAAATGTTTTGACTAAAATATTACGTGCATGCAAGAATCTACGAATTTTGAACACTGTGTCTCTCTCAACTCTCTGGATAAATTGGCAGCGACGGTCTACCTGAATTTCTTCATCACCCATAAAATATACTTGTAATAATTTATGCTGTTCGTTTTCAGCTGGAAAAAGTGAACCTATTCTATGATAAATTTTCCCTTGCACCGTAAATGTAGGTGAAAATCCCGGCATTATTATTTCCCGATCAACTCCGAAGGATGTCATTTGAAAGCATGAGTTATATTTCCGGATCTTGTTTAAAAGCGCCGTGACCCATTAGCATCCATCAGTCCGATAACAACTAATCCTCGATTTTTATAATCAATCAACGGATCATAATTGAATGCTGCGTCATTAAAAACCGACCAATTGTTTCTTTGAACATTTTGTTGACGTTCAGCTTGGAGCTGTGTATTTGCATCTCTTCGCGCCTGTGTCTGTTCTGGTGTTTCAGGCAAAAAAAAAAAAAAAAAGCGACCCCCCCCCCCCCAACCGGGAAAAAAAAATGCCCTTATAGTAGATTGACGTTCAGCTTGCTCAATAAGTCTGTGTTGAGTTTCATCAAGTTTTTCCGCAGCTCTTAAGGCGGCCTGACGTTCATCGTGTTCGAATAGCCTTTGCTAACTTTGAGCAGGTGGTTCAGAAGCTCTTAAAGTAGATTGACGCTCTGCCTGTTCAAGACGCCTTTGCTGAATTTGAGCAGGTGTTTCAGTAGCTCTTAAAGTAGCTTGACGCTTTGCCTGTTCAAGACGCTTTCGCTGACTTTGAGAAGGTGTTTCAGAAGCTCTTAAAGTAGCTTGACGCTCTGCTTGTTCAGACGCCTTTCCCGACTTTAAGAAGTGTTCGGAAGCTCTTAAAGCAGCCTGACGCTCTGTCTGTTTAAGACGCCTTTGCTGACGTTGAGAAGGTGTCTCAGATGCTCTAAAAGCAGCCTGACGCTCTGCTTGTTCTTACCTTCTCAGGTCAGCATCTTCTAAAGATTATAGCGATCGAGCTAATCTTTTCGCTTGTCTTTGAGAAGATACTCTTGAAAGGCTGGACTTACGTTTGCGGGGCATTATGAAGGAACAAAAAACCTATTTATAAAATAACGTTAAAATACCTAAAAGGAATTAAATTTCCTTTTAAATATTTTTAAAGCAAATCGAAAATATCTAAAAGGAATAAATATTCCATTTAGATATATAACAACAAAACCAATTCGAGACACAACACGAATCCGAAAACGATAGCCAAAAAAAATCGAATCAAATCTTCTTAAAGCAAATCACAAAACAAATCGCAGAAAACCGAAATCAATAGCAGTAGTCAATATAAATGTAACCAACGAAAAAGAAGTAAGTGTATAGGTACCGTATACACTCCCTATACTATTAATATTCCTTTGAAATATTGTTAAACAACCTAAAACAACGAAAACCAATTCACGATTCTACATAAACTAAATCCAAAATTAAAGAAAAAAATTCAAAAACATCTCATATTCTATTTTCCCACGGGAAATGAGATGTTTTTCCGCGGAAAAAAGTAGCCTATGTCACTCTACAGCCACCGAACATCCCCATACAAAAATTCTCTTTTGCGTCGTGAAATAACCGCTAAAAATATTTTTAAATTAATTAAACAAAAAAAAAAAATAATAAAAAGTATGTGGAAAAATAACCAATTTAATAATTATCATTAATATGTAATTGTAAAATTTTAATTCACATTTATTTTCAAAACCCCTTAATCTAAAAAAAAAGAAGGACAAACTTTTGCAACATATTCTATTTTCCCACGGGAATAAGATGTTTTTCCGCGGAAAAAGTAACCATCACTCACAGCCACCGAACTAATCATCATCATCATCATCATCATCATTACAGCCCTTCACAAGTCCACTGCTGAACATAGGCCTCCCCCAAGTAATGCCACAAAGCAGATCTAGAGCCACCTGCATCCATCGACTTCTTGCATGTCTTACCAGGTCATCACTCCATCTAGTGGGGGGTCGCCCTACACTATGCCTACCGGTACGAGGCTGCCACTCGAGAACCCTTCTTCCTCATCGGTTATCGGTTCTTCGGGCTATATGGCCGGCCCATTGCCACTTCAGCTTACTAATCCGTTAGGCTATGTCGGTCACTCTGGTTTCATGTGGCTATCACGCAGTGAAACTCCGAGCATAGCCCTCTCCATAGCTCGCTGAGTGACCTTGAGCGTCCTCATACGGCCAGCAGTGAAGGACCACGTCTCAGATCCGTAAGTCATCACTGGCAACACGCACTGGTTATACACTTTAGTTTTCAGAGATTGAGGTATACCTGACGAGAAGATGTGTCGTAATTTCCCGAACGCTGCCCAGCCGAGTTGAATCCGTCGATTGACCTCACGGTCGAAGTTGGACTTACCTAGTTGGACTATTTGTCCCAGGTAAACGTACTCGTCAACAACTTCGAGCATAGTGCTCCCAACAACTACCGGCATAGGTGTGACATGGACATTAAACATGATCTTTGTTTTGTCCACGTTCATCTTAAGACCTATCCGTTGGGACACACCATTGAGGTCATTAAGCATAGTGCTAAGGTCCTCCAGCGATTCTGCCATAATGACTATATCGTCGGCAAATCGAAGGTGAGTGATGTAATCGCCATTGATGTTAATACCGTATCCTTTCCAGTCCAGTAGATTGAAAACGTCTTAAAACGCAGCGGTGAAGAGTTTCGGGGATATAACATCACCCTATCTTACACCTCTCTGCAGTTGGATAGGTTTCGTACTCTGGTTCTGTACTAGGATAGCCATCGTAGCCCTACTGTACAAACACTTCAGCACTTCGATATACCGACATTCAACTTGGCACCGCTGAGGAGACTGTAGCACTGCCCAAATTTCGATGGAATCGAAGGCTTTCTCATAGTCCATATACGCCAGGCAAAGTGGCAGATTGTACTCTTCGGACTTCTGTACAATTTGCCGAAGGGTATGTACGTGGTCTATGGTACTGAAGCCTTTTCGGAAACCGGCTTGTTCGGGAGGCTGGAAGTCGTCGAGTCTGATCGATGACGATTCGTAATGACTCTCGAAAACAGCACGTAGACGCGGCTCAGAAGGGAAATCGGTCTGTAGTTCTTCAAGAGAGCGTTGTCGCCTTTCTTAAAGAACAAGATCACCGCACTTCTGCTCCACGCCTCCGGAGTAGTGCCACCATGGAGGACGGAATTGAAGAGCTTCTGAAGGACTTCAAGTACCGGTGTTCCACCCGCTTTCAGAAGCTCCGGTGTAATTCCATCCTCGCCCGGGGCCTTGCCGTTTTTAATGTGGTGGAGAGCCATTCTAATCTCACTCAGGCTGATAGTGACAGTCCGGGATATCATCGGAATAGTGTCGGATAAGACTTGCTCTTGGATTGTTACTCACACTTGCGTGTGGCTCCAACGATGATGTGTACAGCTGCCCATAGAACCTCTCAATCTCACTGAGAATCTCAGGTGTCCCGGAAACGATGATTGCCACACTCAGTCTTCAGCCTTGACAGTTGACTCTTTCTGGCAGACAGATCTCTGGCAAAGACTTTGGAGCCCTGGTTCCGCTCGATCGCTTCTTTAATACGATCAGTATTAAAGTTGCGTAAGTCTCGCCGCATGCATTTGGAGATCTGTCTGTTCAGTTGCCTGTATGCTGTCAAATCTGTTGACGATTGCAGCCTCATCTCCCGTCTAACAGCCATGAGATTAACAGTGTGATCGGAGAGTTTTTGTGTTCTTCTGCGGCGGGTCTTGCAGAACTTAGCTCCGACCGCATGGACATTTTCCACGAGCTTGTCATTCATATCGTCCACTGCATTGCAATCCTCTAGGCACTGAAAGCGGTTACGTAACTCGAGCTGAAAGTGTCGGGATTCTGGATTAGAGCACGAGGGGGGACGGAGCGTTGACTTCATTAGACGAGACCTCTCCAACTTAACGTTTAGGTTCAGTGTGCCTCTAACCTTTCGGTGATCGCTGCCGGTTTTCACCCTTGCGATCACTGAGACATCACTGAACAGTTGGCGTCTGGTCGTCATAATGAATTCAATTTAATTTTTTGTCGAACCGTCGGGGCTCGACCAGGTCCACTTCCTGTGGAGCCGCTTCTGGAAGAAAGAGTTCATCATAAAGAGTCCCTCTTTCTCCATAAAGTCAGCCAGCTGCTGGCCCCTACGGTTCCGTTACCCTACTCCAAATTTCCTTAACTTCAGCTCACCGCCTTCTCTTGTGCCTAGTTTTGCGTTGAAGTCTCCCATCAACACCGTGTAGTGGGTTTTGGAGGAATGCATGGCTCTGGAAATATCCTCATACATTTCCTCCACCTCCTCATCGGGATGTGCCGAGGTTGGTGCGTAAACCTGTATGACCTTCAGCGAATAGCGGGGCCGCCGGTGACTGGGGGCCGTTTTTTTGCGTCATTATTCATGGGGGGATATTTGCCATAGTTGCCACGCTTGGCGAGCGGGTTGGCAACCGCAGTTTTTTATTTTATCACAGTTGTTATCAGGAAGATGCTGCTGCCCATCTCTGCCTGTCTCCCTCTGTCGCCTCTTACGACACCCACGGGAAGATATGGAGTAGTGGATATTCTCAACCGCCGCCACTACACGGCAGCCGAACTATCCCCGTACAAAAAATCATGCCATGCCGACGCTCTGTTGCGACGTTAAAGAAGGACAAACAAACAAACAAACACAATTTCACATTTATAATATTAGTATGGATTATAAATTATTTAGTGTTCAACGCGATTCAACACTTCCTGGAGCAAATTTGAAGAAGAAAACAGAAACATAACAAAATGACGTAGCTCGCAAGGCAATAACGGGAAAAAGAACTTTATTTGTTACACGTTAAGGTTGTTAAGGTTTCACACCAAAGGTTATTTAATTTATGCCTTTTCATTTCCAAGTGATAGGAGTATTGTATAGCTTTGTTCTTTTTTTGTGACTAATGATCGTAAGATTTGTGACTTTATTACTAAATGCGATGGTTGTAATTAGGTTGAACTTAAAACTATTTTAATTTATTGTCTCATTTCTTTAGTAAACAAATGAAGCTGTGTAAGTTTATAGTCACGTGGACAGTATTTAGCTATGATTTTGTACGTGACCCGTTATCTAGTTGGCATGGTAATATTATATAGATAAAATTAACGTGTAATTGGTATTGTTGATCGATGATAGGTGTAGACAGGTAGGTTATTGGTATTCAAGAAATAGAAGGTACTGGAAAGGTAAAAAAGTAGGACTATCTTATGCACAAAAACAAATGAGATGCCATAAAAAACATGACTTGTAAAAAAAAACAAGTCTCGCAACTCAGATCTTCTACCGTAAAAAGTTGTGAGATCCATGTAATACCACGTCGGTATATTCAGTCCCTTCTTAAGGGTCCCTCTGTTTTAAGCTATTACATAATTAGCTTTTTTATTTTATAGAAGAGCAAACGAGCATGCGGCTCACCTGATGTTAAGTGACTACTGCCGCCCATGATCAACCGCAACACCAGGGGAATTGCAGGTTTTTTAACCGCTCTTTAGAAAGGAGTAAGCTCTTTTCTTGAAGGTCTCCAAGTCGTATCGGTCCGGAAAAATCGCCGGTGGTAAACTATTCCACAGAGAGCTTTTACTCGGAAGAAAACTCCTTTTGAAATGTACAGTGGTGGACCGCCAAGTATCCAGATGGTGTGGATGGTATCGGGATGTTTGCCGCGTAGTGCGTTCACTAAATTAGGAAAATAGGAATTGTTCGGATTAATCCCAGCCGCAAATTTGGCGGCTGGTATTAATCCGAACAATTCCTCAGAGCACTCCCCAAGGTATATGCGAAAGAAAATGCAAAGAGATGCAACATCTCTTCGCAGCGCTAGTGAATCGAGCCGAACGGAAAGCACTCGGACGTCGACGATTCGAGCTGCTCTGCGCTGTTTGTGGTCAAGTGAAAAGAGCTGGTACTGGGGAGCCCCAGCCCAGAGATGGGAACGGTGTTCCGTGTGCGGCCGAACCTACGCCTTGTAAAGTTGCAGGCGGTGTGCCGGCATGAAATACTGTCCCACTCTGCTGAGCACGCCAAGCTTTTTAGAGGCCAATTTGGCCTTCTCTTCCAAGTGACCACGAAACTGCACGTCACTCGATATGTCGACGCCGAGGATTCCGATACTGGCTGAGGCAACAAGGGGAATGCCTTGAAACTGAGGAGTTACGACATAGGGGTTCTTTTTAGCGGTTAACAAAACCTACCTGAAGAGAATTATAAAGTCGTCATTCACGCAGATCGGACCCCTCGAGGAGAGCATGAAAGGTGCTACAATGCACCTTTGATTAACGAAATAGCAGCCATAATTAGTGGTGATCAATTTTATTTACGAGAGATTGTCTTGCGATCACGTGATGATACGTTGCAACTGGTAGCCGATACACACAAGTTTTATGACGCTCTGCAATACCCATTGATTTATTGCAAACGACAAGAGGGTTATCATTTTCAAATTCCACTCATTAACCCGATCACAAAGGAGCCTACTACAAACAAAAAAGTATCATGTATGGATTTTTATGCGTATCATATGATGTTGCGAGAAAATGATTTTAACCTCTTAGCCCGGTGTAGACAATTATTTCATCAATTTTTGGTAGACATGTATGTGAAGTTAGAAAGTGAACGTCTCCGTTATATATCTTTAAATCAAAAAAAGCTGCGCGTTGAGAATTATATACATTTACAACATGCAGTTTCTAGCGACGCCAATGTAAACCCCAGAGATTCAGGTAAAATGGTAATTCTGCCCTCATCATTCGTTAACACTCCCCGCTACCTACATGAGTACACACAAGACGCATTCTCATATGTACGAACTTACGGAAGACCTGATCTTTTTGTTACTTTTACTTGCAATCCCACATGGAAAGAAACAACCGAGGAGCTAATGCCGGGCCAAAAAAAGTACTGACAGACATGATTTAGTTGCTAGAGTATTTAGATTAAAAGTACAAAAATTAATATATGTAATTAACAAAGGGAAAAATTTCGGAGAGGTGCAGTGCTTCATGTATTCGAATTCAAAAAAGAGGATTACTGCATGCCAGGCTTAAAGAGAAATTGCGGCCCAGCCAAATAGACGACATAATAAGCAACGAGATTCCGGATCCTGAGCAAGATAAAGAATTGTATGATACCATCGTCCGAAATATGATTCACGGTCCATGTGGAGCACGAAATTCAATATCGCCATGTATGAAAGAAGGAAAATATACAAAGAAATTCCCTAAACAGCTGTTAAAAGAAACAGTACACAATGACAATAACTACCCTTTATACAGACGCAGAGCTCCGCAAAATGGTGGCAGAAAAGTTACAATCAAATCTCGCTCTCGTTCGAAACCTTAGATAACAGCTGGATTGTCCCGTATACGCCCATTCTACGTAAAATATTTAATGCCCACATTAATGTAGAAGCATGTACTCTGTCCACGCAATCAAGTATATCTGTAAGTACATAAATAAAGGAAGCGACCAAGCAATATTTAATCTCAGGAGTGAAGGTGAGGCAAATCCCGTTAATGAAGAACAGACCATTCAAGCAGGCCGTTATGTCAGCAGTAACGAGGCAGCGTGGCGTCTCCTTGGCTTCTCTACACGAAATGCACCCAACAGTTACTAACCTTGCTGTGCACTTAGAAAATAGAGAGTGTGTATATTTCACCGAAAGAAATTTCCAAGAAAGAATTGCATCACCGCCAAAAACTATACTAACAACACGTAAAACTGTAATCTCTCAAGTTATAATTAAAATAAATACATAATTCGTAAAATATTATATTTCAAGATCTAGTAATGAAAAATTAGCTTGAACTACCTGTCTGTGAGTGTTTACTACTTAATCCAACCACAATTACAACACTTTTTACTTTTATAACCTCTGTCAATTCTTCATTATACCATGGACCCTACAATTAAAAACACTATGTCCAGTTTGATGGAGGTGTTTCATAAAAGGATGAATGATTTTGAAGAAGAATTGCGGAAAACGTCCAGCACATCCACCAGTACTACTTCTTTGGTAGCTGAGTTTGCATCTTTCAAGATATTTGTAGGGCAGGCACTAAACAGTCTTCAGCAGCAGATGGAATTACTTGCTCGTAATGCTGACAGCATGGAAATACGAAGCCGAAGGAAAATGTTACTGCTTCATGGTGTACCAGAGATTGCAAAAGAAGACACCGCTTTGGCTGTCACCAACGTTCTCCAAAATCAGTTGAAATTAGACAACGTCTCTGTCAGTGATATTAAGCGTTGTCACAGATTGGGTAGACCAACAGCTCCTCACAAGCCTCGGCCAATTTTAGTGAAATTCCTAGATGTAGGGTTGCGTGATAAAGTCTGGTACGCAAAATCCCAACTTAAAGGCTCTGGTACCACAGTATCCGAATTTCTCACCAAGCTTCGGCATGATCTCTTTGTAGCTGCCCGTGAAAAATTTGGTATCTCCAAATGCTGGACCAAAGATGGATCTGTATACATTGTGAAACCTGATGGAACCAGACATCGTGTTACCTGTCTGAACGACATCAGCAATATCGATTGCCAGACAAGCCCAAAACCAGTAACGAAAACTACAGCTGGGAGGCCCAAGCGAAACGCCGTTGTGAAGAAGTGTTAAGTGTTAAGTTAAGTGTACAGGATTTGCCGTGCCTAAATGCCATTTTTTTTAATGCTTTACAATTACAATAAATATCTTGTGAGACTTATTTCTTTGTGAATGTGTTATAAGCTAGTGCAAAACCCTCTCATCATCATCAATATAGGGAGGCCTGTGCCCAGCAGTGGGACGTATGTAGACTATACCTTATGTTTTGTGCAATTTTTTTAACCATTGAATCTACATATAATAAGCATAATAATTATTAACCCCACTTTCCATTTATTATACCATAAAAATGTTTACAAATTGACAATGTGAAACATTATTATTACTAACTGACAATTGCGAAACATTATCATTACTTATTGACAATGTGTAACATTATCTTAAATCTGCTAGGAGTAAAAGTATTCTGTACATTATTGTTGTGACTTTTTTATTTTTATTTAACTGGCTTCACGGTTCTGGGTTCCAGCCCTTCTGAGCCATTGTTGTGTACGTTATTATAGTACTCTTATTTGTTTGTGTTGCGAATACTACGTTATACCACAGATGATGTTAACACTAATATCACAATTATAAGGTTATGTAGCGCTTTAACGACAACGTAATGTTAACAAACGCATTGTCAGTTGCGTTTCCCATAACGGTGTTTGTTTTGTGCACTTATTGAATTTTTTTTTCTTTCTTTTACTTAAACCTTGATATTATTAATCCTCTTTTTTATTTTCTATTTAGTAGTAAAGTGTCGTAAGATAATGTACTTAACTGTATTTATAAAAACACTCAACTGGCAGGTGGACACTAAAATACTTTTTTATTTTATTTTTATTCGTTTTTTTTTGTTCTTAGTTTTAGGAAATTTATTACCTTATTTTTTAATTGTATTTTACTTATTGTACGTTATATTTTTCACATATAAACATTAATAGTTATTTTGTAATGTCATTCTTAGACATTAGTAGTGATACTGAAACTGCAGTTAGTGATGATGGCAATATCCCTAGCTTACAGCCTCTCTCTGAAATACTAGCTTCACAATTTTCTGATGTTCCCAATAATTTCAACGTCGTTCACATTAATGCCCAAAGCATTCCGGCTCACTTTTCAGATATGCTGGCTACCTTTGATTCTAAGAATATTCATGCTATTCTCGTTTCTGAGTCATGGCTTAAGCCTTGTCTTCCTTCCACAAATTATTCTTTACCTGGCTTTCACCTCATAAGAAATGATCGTACTGTTGGCGGTGGTGGAGGTGTGGCAATATATCTCCGTGCGTATATTCCCTTTTCTGTTGTTGATATGTCATCTCAAGCAACTCCGCTTAATGCAGGTGAACATCTTTTTTATTGAGGTGAAGCTTAGTCACACGAAAATTTTGCTGGGGGTATATTACTGTCCTTCATCTCGAATTGACTTCTTCACTTCCTTCGAAAATATTTTAGAAAATGTATCCTCTTATTCGCACACGATCATTATGGGTGACTTTAATACTTGTCTGCTTAAACAAGACTCACGTTCATCCTCTCTTCGATCTATAGTAAATTCCACTAATCTCTCTATTTTACCTTTAAATTCTACTCATCACTTTCCTAATGCTACTCCGTCATTGCTCGACCTTATCTTTGTGTCCTCTTCTGAACTTGCTGTTAAGCATGGTCAGTGTTCAGCGGATGCCTTCTCTTACCACGATCTTATATTTCTCTCTTATAATGTCCGGCCACCTAAAATTAAGTCTAAGTTTCTTCTGCAACGCAGTTTTGGTGGTATGAATATACAAAATCTTTGCGAAGATGCTTCCAACATTGATTGGTCAGCCGTTTTAAATGCAGAATCAGTTGACGATAAAGTTGCAATATTTACGACTTACCTCACCTGTCTCTATGATAAACATGCACCAGTTCGCGTAATTAAAATGAGACATCGCCCTTCACCATGGCTGACTGATGAAATAAAATCCATTTTAAATAAAAAAGCTGCAGCCAAGACAAAATATAAATGTAGGCCTACATCTATAAACTGGGAAAAATATGTCACTATTCGAAATCACTGCAATAGGGTATGTAGGGATGCTCAGCGCCACTATATCCATAAATCAGTACAAATTGGTGATGCCGCTAAAGTCTGGAGTTTTCTTAGATCAATGGGGGTTGGAAAGTCTCGTAATAATGTACTCTCTAAAGATTTAAATATTGATTTACTAAATCAGTTCTTCTCATCCTCGTCCAACTTAAATGGGACTACAAAATTTAACACATTAAATTTTCTTTCATCGCTTCCAACTCCTGATCATCCACCTTTTTGTCCTAAATCAATTTTCTGCTTGTGATGTTAAGAAGAGTACTCTATCCATTACTTCGAATGCAATCGGCAGCGATTGTATCAGCCGTAATATGATCCTTCCGATTCTTGACATAATCATCCCAATACTTTGCCATATCCTAAACTCCTCGATTTCTAGTGGTGTTTTTCCAACAACTTGGAAAGACGCTCACATCATACCGTTGCCTAAAAAACCTAACCCTACATCTTTTTCGGAAATATCGTCCTATATCTATTTTGCCATTCCTGTCCAAAGTTCTCGAACGCTTGATATATAATCAGCTCAATGCTTTCCTCCACAATCATTCCCTTCTAAATCCTCTACAATCCGGTTTTCGCCCTGGGCATAGTACTGCTACAGCCTTAGTCAATATTACGGAAGATATTAGATCTGCAATGGAAAATGGCAAGTTAACTATCCTTTCTCTGTTAGATTTTAGCAATGCCTTTAACTCAGTTGATTTTGAAATTTTACTGGGTATACTTAGCTCTCTTAACATATCTCCAACAGTGATTGATTGGTTTCGAAGTTACCTGTCTGGGCGCCGGCAACGTATTCGCATTGATGACACATTTTCCTCTTGGTGTGATACCATTGCTGGCGTCCCGCAGGGTGGCGTATTATCTCCCTTACTTTTCTCAATTTTTATTAATTCTATAGCCACTAAGATTACTTCGTCCTACCACCTTTACGCAGATGATCTTCTAATATATACTCATGTTTCTCCTAGTGAAGTAGATGTAGCTATTAGCAACATAAACAGTGATCTTGAGCAAATATCAGATTGGGCAAAAACATATGGCTTGAAGATTAACCCCCTAAAGACTCAGGTAATTATCATCGGAAGTTCGTATATGATTGGAAAATCTAACATATCTCAAGCACCTCAAGTTGTTTTTAATGGAAATTTTATTCCTGTGAGTGAAAAAGTCAAGGACTTGGGAATTTATATTGACAGTAACCTATCATGGGGTCCTCAAATACAGGAGGTTAGTCGTAAACTTCTTGCAGCTGCTCGATCGTTGAACAGATTAAGGAACTTTCTACCTACTGCCACTAAAATTGCGCTTGCTCAATCTCTTCTTCTCCCAATTGTGGACTATGCAGATGTCAGCTATCTTGATCTCAATGAGAAGCAACTTGATAAACTTGAGCGTCTTCAAAACTTTTGTATAAGATTCATATTTGGTTTGCGCAAATATGATCACGTATCTTGTTTTCGTAATAAGCTCAAGTGGCTTCCTATCCGTCTTCGCCGGAATGCTCATATTCTGTCACTTCTTTACAATGTTCTCTTTAATCCTTCCTATCCTTCTTATCTTAAGGATCGTTTTGAATTCCTTCACTATTCCCATTCGAAAGTTTTGAGATCATCAGAGAATTTTACATTAAAAATGCCTGCCCATAATAGCAAATTTATGGACAGGTCGTTTAGTATCCAAGCAGTCCGTCTATGGAATGCCCTACCTCTGTCAGTGAGACGCGCCCAGTCTTTACCTGTTTTTCAGAAACTTGTACACAGTCACTATCTTAATCTTTGAGTTCGTGCCATTTATATATGTAGTATACATTCGTATTTTTTTTGTATTTATTTGTTGTTTATTTCTAATTATATTATATAAAATATGGATATTTTTATAAATATTGTTTCTGCATCACCAAACCACACAATTTACTATTTTTTGCGATCCTGTCCATCCAAAGGTTGTCTGGAAGAAATCGCTTTTAGCGATAAGACCGCCCATTGTGACACTATTTTTTTTCTTCTTCTTTCGTTTATGTATTGATTTGGTGCACAATAAAGAATTATCTATCTATCTATCTATCTAACAGCCTTCTTTCAACTTTGTGAAACCGACCCCTTTGCAAAAACGTTGTTATATTCTGATGTCTCCCGCTATTATACTTGGAACACATCTAGGAAAGAGTGGAAACGCAGTATTCAAGGCGCGCCTGTTGAAAATTGGCCCAGTGTAAAGTCATTAGATGCCCTTGATCGTGTGCATACCGTCCATGTAACTAATTTTGAATGTTTCTGTTTACGATTGCTGCTGCACAATGTTCAGGGTCCTACAGGATATAAAGACCTTAAAACTGTCAACGGTCAGGAATGCGCAACTTATAGAGAAGCATGTGAAGCTCTGCATCTTTTAGAAAACGATAATCACTGGGATGAAAACATGGAGGAAGCTGTGCAGTGCCAGTCACTAGCCAAAATTAGGGATCTTTATGCAACTCTTACAACTGGGACAAATATAAAGAGTACATGGCGGAAGATATTTTGCGAAGGTTACAGCAGACACACGCGAACATGACATACAATGAACACGTTTATAATGAAGCACTTGGAAAAATTGAAGATAAAGTAATGGCAATGGTAGGCAAAAAAATTAAGCGACTTTGGAATGATAAGCCCTCAGCGAGCAGCCGAAAATGAACTAAATGAGGAAATTATACGTGAAACAAACTACGATATACCAGCTTTGCTTCAGCAAGTAGCCGAATTTGTACCCCGCTTGCTTCCCGAACAAAAACGAGTTTTTGACAAAGTATTATGACAAATTGAATCTGGAAATGGTGCACTTTTCTTTTTAGATGCCCCTGGAGGAACTGGGAAGACATTTTTGTTAAATTTATTATTAGCGAAAGTACGCAAAAATTATTGCTGTGGCCGTAGCTTCCTCCGGTATAGCCGCCACGCTGCTAAGCGGAGCAGCACTGCACATTTTGTTTTAAACTCCCTCTAAATCTAGCCCAGGAAGAATCGCCGATCTGCAACTTTAGCAAAAATAGTGCACGAGGTATAATGCTACGACAATGCAAACTTTTAGTGTGGGGCGAAAGTACAAGGTCGCATAAAAAAAGCTGTAGAAGCACTAAACCGAACGCTCCAGGATTTGCGTAGCAATACCGATGTAATGGGAGGAATGGTGGTTTTACTGGCTGGTGACTTTCGCCAAACTTTACCTGTCATTCAAAAGGGCACACCTGCAGATGAAATTAAAGCATGCCTCAAGTCGTCTATTTTATGGAACAAGGTGACAAAATTCAGTTTAACTACGAATATGAGAGTGCATTTGTATAATGGTATCAATGCTCACACACTCACACACACATCAGTGCTGACACACTATTAAAAATTGGCGATGGGCGGTTGGACACGGATGCTGAGGGCTGCGTTAAATTGATGAGAGATTTTTGTAACTTAGTACACAGTCATTCCGAATTAATTGCGAGCGTTTATTCAGATTTAACGAACAACATGCATGAAGACAAATCGTTATGTGAAAGGGCGATTCTTGCACCAAAAAATGAGAGCGTTAACAAAATAAATTCAGATATATTAAGCGAAGTAGCAGGAGAAATAACAGAGTATTTGTCGGTAGACACAGTTATGGACACAGAACAGAGCACTTCATATCCCGCAGAGTTTCTAAATTCTCTAGATTTGTCAGGTGTGCACTCACATAAGCTTTAATTAAAATTAGGCGTCCCAGTCATGCTAATGTGAAATTTAGATGCTCCTCGGTTATGTAACGGGACAAGGCTGCGTGTGACACATCTTGGACGGAACATAATCGGTGCTACAATTTTGACAGGCGTAGGAAAAGGTGAAAACGTTATTATACCACGGATCCCTATAATTCCCACAGATCTTCCTTTTCAATTCAAAAGGCTGCAGTTCCCTATTAAGCTCAGTTTTGCAATGACAATTAATAAAGCGCAAGGGCAAATGTTCAGGTAGCGGGGGTCAACTTAGAAAAACCGTGCTTCTCTCATGGTCAGCTGTATGTAGCATGTTCGCGTGTGTCAAATGCCCAGAATCTCCACATTCTTTCCCCGAATGGAAAAACATATAACATTGTATACAGTAGCGTCTTAAAATAGTGTTCAGTTAGTTTTTTTTTCCAAAATTCCCACAATCAATTAATCATAATTCCCAGAGATCTTCCCTTTCAATTCAAAATTTTCTATTTAGCTCAGTTTCTTTTCGATTCCAATTGCTGTACCTCTGACGGAACTATTAAGCTCAGTTTCCTTTCAACTCAAAAGGCTGCATCTCTGACGGATCTTTTATTTGGCTCAGTTTCCTTTCAATTCAGAAAACTGCATCTCTGACGAATCAATTTACCTTAGTTTCTTTTCAAAAGTCTGCATCCCAATGTCCCCAATCTCAAATCCCAATGTCTGTTTCAAATGTCTGATAATTATGCTCATCATCATCATCATCATCATTACAGCCCTTCACAAGTCCACTGCTGAACATAGGCCTCCCCCAAGTAATGCCACAAAGCACGGTCCTGAGCCACCTGCATCCATCGACTTCCTGCATATCTTACCAGGTCGTCACTCCATCTAGTGGGGGGTCGCCCTACACTACGCCTACCGGTACGAGGCTGCCACTCGAGAACCTTTCTTCCCCATCGGTTATCGGTTCTTCGAGCTATATGGCCGGCCCATTGCCACTTCAGCTTACTAATCCGTTGGGCTATGTCGGTCACTCTGGTTCTACTGCGGATATCCTCATTTCTGAGTCTATCACGCAGAGAAACTCCGAGCATAGCCCTCTCCATAGCTCGCTGAGCGACCTTGAGCGTCCTCATACGGCCAGCAGTGAAGGACCACGTCTCTGATCCGTAAGTCATCACTGGCAACACGCACTGGTTGTACACTTTAGTTTTCAGAGATTGAGGTATACCTGACGAGAAGATGTGTCGTAATTTCCCGAACGCTGCCCAGCCGAGTTGAATCCGTCGATTGACCTCTCGGTCGAAGTTGGACTTACCTAGTCGGACTATTTGTCCCAGGTAAACGTACTCGTCAACAACTTCGAGCATAGTGCTCCCCACAACTACCGGCATAGGTGTGACATGGACATTGAACATAATCTTTGTTTTGTCCATGTTCATCTTAAGACCTATCCGTTGGGAGACACCATTGAGGTCATTGAGCATAGTGCTAAGGTCCTCCAGCGATTCTGCCATAAGGACTATATCGTCGGCAAATCGAAGGTGAGTGATGTACTCGCCATTGATGTTAATACCGTATCCTTTCCAGTCCAGTAGCTTGAAAACGTCTTCCAAAGCAGCGGTGAAGAGTTTCGGGGATATAACGTCACCCTGTCTTACACCTCTCTGCAGTTGGATAGGTTTCGAGCTCTGGTTCTGTACTCGGATAGCCATCGTAGCCCTACTGTACAAACACTTCAGCACTTCGATATACCGACAGTCAACTTGGCACCGCTGAAGGGACTGCAGCACCGCCCAAATTTCGACGGAATCAAAGGCTTTCTCATAGTCCACATACGCCAGGCAAAGTGGCAAATTGTACTCTTCAGTCTTCTGTACAATCTGCCGCAGGGTATGTATGTGGTCTATGGTACTGAAGCCTTTTCGGAAACCGGCTTGTTCGGGAGGCTGGAAGTCGTCGAGCCTGCTTGCGAGACGATTCGTAATGACTCTCGAAAACAGCACGTAGACGCGGCTCAGAAGGGAAATCGGTCTGTAGTTCTTCAAGAGAGCGTTGTCGCCTTTCTTAAAGAACAAGACCACCGCACTTCTGCTCCACGCCTCTGGAGTAGTGCCACCATGGAGGACGGAATTGAAGAGCTTCTGAAGGACTTCAAGTACCGGTGTTCCACCCGCTTTCAGAAGCTCCGCTGTAATTCCATCCTCGCCCGGGGCCTTGCCGTTTTTAAGGTGTTGGAGAGCCATTCTAATCTCGCTCAGACTGACGTCCGGGATATCATCGGAATAGTGTCGGATAAGACTTGCTCTTGGATCGTTACTCACACTTGAGTGTGGCTCCAACGATGATGTGTACAGCTGCCCATAGAACCTCTCAATCTCACTCAGAATCTCAGGTGTCCCGGAAACGATGTTGCCACACTCAGTCTTCAGCTTTGACAGTTGGCTCTTTCTGGCAGACAGAACTCTGGCAAAGACTTTGGAGCCCTGGTTCCGCTCGATCGTTTCTTTAATACGAGAAGTATTAAAGTTGCGTAAGTCTCGCCGCATGCATTTGGAGATCTGTCTGTTCAGTTGCCTGTATGCTGTCAAATCTGTTGACGATTGCAGCCTCATCTCCCGTCTAACAGCCATGAGATTAAGAGTGTGATCGGAGAGTTTTTGTGTTCTTCTGCGGCGGGTCTTGCAGAACTTAGCTCCGACCGCATGGACAGTTTCCACGAGCTTGTCATTCATATCGTCCACTGCATTGCAATCTTGTAGGCACTGAAAGCGGTTGTGTAACTCGAGCTGAAAGTTTTCGGGATTCTGGATTAGAGCACGAGGGGGACGGAGCGTTGACTTCATCAGACGGGACCTCTCCAACTTAACGTTTAGGTTCAGTGTGCCTCTAACCATTCGGTGATCGCTGCCAGTTTTCACCCTTGCGATCACTGAGACATCACTGAACAGTTGGCGTCTGGTCGTCATAATGAAGTCAATCTCATTTTTTGTCGAACCGTCGGGGCTCGACCAGGTCGGCAATTATGCTCAGTTTTCTTTAATTAAAATAATATCCCATTTCCATTTTGAATAAACAGGCTATTTTCATGCTTGCCTATACTCTGCGTTTCAAAACATTTAAATAGGCTGACGAATCAATTTTGTTCAGTTTCCTTTTAATGGCTGCATCTTTGACAAATCTATAAAACTTAGTTTTCTTTCAATTTAAAAAGCAATGGATAGTTCATTTCCCAGTGACCATGCGGGCGAAGCCGCGGGTAACAGCTTATATATAAACGAGTTAGTTTCGTGCGTCATGCAGGGTATTGAGATTTTTTAAATTGATATCTATATCGTTTAAGATAGAATTAGCACACGCTTATTAAACATAGTATATAATTTAATGTCTCAGACAACAAGTCTAAGAAATTAAATTATCGTTACAATGTTTTCCTTTACTTATCTTCTCTCTTTACTACCAAGCAGTGGTAATTCATGACTTATTTATTACTCTTATATTGGCTACTACGACTTATATAAAGCGGCTGATAGGTTTTGTTTTACATTTTGAGGACAGATAATACCAAAATGATTTTCTATATACTCTATTTATTCATCTATAGTCCGTGTGTTCTATAGTGGCCGGGATGAAGTTAGTCGCAAGGGGCAGCACAGTTGGGAAGAACTAAATAGTCACAAGAAGCGGTGATGGGTGGTAACTAAAACTAGAGATGCATATTAACTAACAGCACCATTATCATCGAAACCTACCAGCAGCACGGTTACAATTGTGTAATCATTCGATTTTACTTTAGATGTTTTAAGGTTCATTGGTGTAAAAATGCACGTTGTCGTTTTTAATATAGTGATTACGATAAAATAATTTATTGAAAATTTTAAAGTATATTAATTTGGAGTTACTGAAAGAAATTGTTGTCTCCGCTAATACAGTGTATTTTATTTTTATAGTAATTATTTATTAGATACTATTGCTTTATTAAAATATATAAAAATATTTGCATTATAATAATAATAATTTTCAATTTATTATAAGTATAATCGATATAAACAAAACAAACCTGTTCCGATAAGCAATGAAGCGAATAGGTATGAAGTGGCACATCTCTATCTACTAGCTAGCGTCTGTACATGCGCGAATGTCTCGGAAAGCCAAGATAGAACGAGAGAATTAATTTCAAATCGTTTATTTTGTTTCATTACCTAAGACCTGTTTTATAAACTGTGAAATTTATGAATGATTATTCAGAAATATTTGAAGAATAACAAAAAACAAATAACTGTAATAGAAAATAATTCAGTTTTATTTAAAACATTATGCGCCAGTGCTTACCAAAAGCCTATTCACTCTTGACTTGAAGACACATAAGAAATATAAATTTATATTATTACAACAATAAAAATTTATATAATTACACTGTTTTTATTTGTTATTTTTATTATGATATGGTATATATTATAGTAACGAATATATCAATTTATTCATCCATCACGATAGTACACGTGATGGGTGGACGTGGGAGGAAGATGATTTTCAACTGGGCGGAATATCGTTTTATTTAATTAAATTCCACATTTTCAATTCAATATATTATTAATAATATGCTAATCTTAATAATATATTTAATTGAAAATGATGACCGCCTCTTTGGTCTAGTGGTTGTTGCTGATCGTGAGGTCCTGGGTTCAAATCCCGGGTCGGGACAAAAAATCAACTAGACTGACTGAGTCTGAGACTAACTAGACTGAGAGAGACTGAGTTTTTCTGTCAAGAAATTCTCAGTAACTGCCAGGAGTCAGGAAGTTGGCGGTGTCTCACCCCCTGCCTCGGAAAGCACGCAGAGCCTTTGGTCCTGCACCCGATCTCTCTCCCGGTCGTGTCGGTTTACCGTACCATCGGATTACGAGAGTGAGGGAATAGAGAGTGCACCTGTTCTTGCGCATACACTTGGGCACTATAATCCTGTCCTGCGCCGATGGCTAGCCTCCGTTGAGGCAAGCCGCCGTGGCCGAAATTCGGTCTGGAGAACATCAAGAGAGAGGAAGCACAAACCTATGGAGAAAGCACAGACTTATGGAGAAAGGAAAGAAGGAAGAAGAAATCGGACGTACTTAGTTCGTTAGTTACACTTAATGCCGGCGTTAAACGAAATGACTCTGGAATAGCAGGAAGGAAATAAGTAGAAAGGAACTGGACGTTATGAGTTCGGTGGCTGTCTGAAAAAACAGGAGGTAAACGTACACATAAACAAAAATTTTATACCGGATTTTCAAAAGAAAACTCATATAACTATTTACTAATTAAACCATTTACTCCTTAATTAATTAATTAATTAGTACATTAACTAACTCATTACATCCTGATGTCCACTATTTTTACCTCCCCTGTAGATTGTCTCATAGTGGATCGATTGCAAAACTAGAACTCGTACTGGTAACAAAAAGTTAATTGCGTCACCAAAGTAAAAAAAATACGTATTTTTTTTTTCAGATGCGCAAGATATCTTTATCGTACGTAGGCTATGTGCCCACAAGCGGCGATTGAGCCCGGCCGCCAAGATTAGGGGGGGGGGCTGCTCTGTCTATATATAAATCTGCATATCAATATAATAAAATTTTAATGCGTGATAGAGCCACGCTAGAGCTATATTATGGCTGTAGCACGACCCTTTTTTACTGGCTACGAGGCATTCCATCTTAGTCATCAGGGGTGCGTTTTGTTTCTTAATCGAGGATATATGTAGATATCTCTGGGCCACAGCATCCACCTACCATCATGTGGACTGTGTGCTCGTTTGTCACGCTTATTCTATATAAAAAAAGAAAACTGACGGGTTTTCAAGTACATGATTTTTAAAAACCCCTTTTAAGCTCGTTATAATTGTATAAATGGGATTTTACTGCCAATACAGTGAATGAAAATATATAGTCATGTACATTGATTAATTTAAAACAAATAAATTTAAATTAAACATGTTAAAATTACAATCGTCATTTCAAGCAACAATTTAAATATGTATAATTCAATTAAATCAAATAAAAATAAAATTACAATCGTCATGTCAATCATTATTAATAGTAAAAATTAGAATGTCAAAAGAGTACATATATAAAATCTATAGAACATTACACAAAAAATAGTTTAAAAGAATACAATAATGTCAAATTTAAGCAACAAGATTCTATTCATTTAAAAATTGTTTTATGCTACATAAACGTTTACGCTAGTAGCGTTTACGCTATGTAGCGTTTACGTAAACGTTAACGCTTACGTAAACGCTACATTTACGTTTTACATAAACAAATTTTAATAGTAGCCAGCTTTTTAGTTTGGTTTTAAATTTACCAGTTTCTGTCTCTTCTTTAATGCTTACCGGAAATTTATTATAAATTTTAAACTCATCGCATTACAGCCATGATGACAAAATGCAGTTTTTTGTACATATGTAAATGGTTTTTTACATGAACACTTGCTTCAAATATGTACATGCCTGGTAAAGTTAGTATGTTAAGATCCTTAAATAAGGGCTTACAGGAATCGTACCATTTGGCCCCAGTTAAGGCTTTCACACACTTTTTTTAAGCTATAAAAGCTCTCTTTGAATAAGGGCTATTACCCCAAATTAACAATCCGTATCTTAATAATGTTGCAAAATTTCCATGATATGCAATGAGTGCGGTTTAACGTGACGATTTTCTTCTTAAACTATTCAAAACATATACAAATCTATTAAAGTTATTACAAATTTCGTCAATATGAGCCATCCAATTACAATTACTATCAAGTTTTTCTTTTACTTTCTTGTTTGTACTTTGTCGTTATTATATATTATGTCAAGACCTAGTTTCATTCTACTATTACTACAAAATTGTAAATATCAGGTTTTGGCGATATTGACCTTTAATTGAACATTAAAATGCATAAGCAAAGCCTGTTCTCTGAGCTTGTGCAATGTAATACTTCTAAAATATTTCAGCAATCTGCAACAATGTATTTGACAGGTGGCGACTCTTCCACCTCAGGAAAAATAGTAAGAATTAATTGCAGTAAAACCAAATTGAAGAAATATATAAAAGTTAATAAATACGTAAAGAAAATACAAAAAAAGAGCAATATCAAATATTGTGCTAATGTATGTAAAGAAAAGAAAGTATTGATTTATGAACTTAAATTATACAATTTTAATGTTTAATTGAATACTCAATTGAGGTGGATAACATTAAAAAATGTTATGAGGCTGACGCAGAGTGCCTTAACTCAAAAATTTTACTACAATCTAACTCCCTCCAAATTGTGTCCAATAAACCATAAATCAGTCCAGAATGAAATAAACGAACAAATACTGGCTATGGATAAATTATTAAAATGAGGAGCTTTTTGACTCCTTAGTAAAACTAACTGATGTTTCAAGTAGGTGAGACCGACTTCATCACTCGGTGCTTCATGCATACTGTAGGCATTTTTGCTTATACAGAAAACATATTTAACTATACAAATTTATAATAACTTAACTATTTTAATTAAAATAAATCTAATTATTTACTAATTGCGAAATGTTAATAAATTAATTGATATATAAAATTTCGAAATATTGTTGGTCTATTAATTTAAATGCCCAGGACTAAATAGCCCTTTCATGGATACTCTGACTGAGCCGGCGTAAACCGGTTTGTACTCCGACAGAGCGTCGGTGAATCTATCAGTGAGAGCTCACGCACACATCGCTGCGCTATGTACAATTATGCGCTATGTATAATTAACAAAAAATATTGTTTACATAGAAATAATGCGGTAGGTATTTCTATGTACACAATATTTTTTTCGATTTCGTTGTAAAAAATAATATCCCCGTGTCACTTTCTCCAGTACAAAAGCCGAGCTTCGTGTTCATAAAATATAACAAAATGATATTTTATTTTCAGTTATATTTTAACCTTTAAATCCCTACACCGTAATATAATTTTCTTTTCGTTGTAATTTTCTAATTGACTTAGATTGTTGTTAATCGTTCACATATTATATACCTTTTAGTTAGTTTCGGAGACCTCGTGAGTGAGCGGGTCACGATCGCGAGTCGAACGAATTGCAGTTACACACACAAACGCGCCTGTCAGTATACGTCACTACTACAATCAAGGCGAAACCTTCATCGTGAAATAGAATAACTATACGTGTATGTATGTGTATATTTTTTGACTTTAATGTGTATACTTGAAAATGTATATTTTGTGCGAATGGTTGATTCATTATTTTTTAAGTGAAACGTAAAACGACGCGGGCGCAATACAGAAATCAATAATCATCAGGGTTCCACTGCGCTGCTGCAGTTATGCATGAAACAATACCACTGGGTTATCGATATTTTTACTGGATACAGTACCGATAATTACTCAGCATCGTTTGAAAAGTATCGATACTTACTCATATCGATCGATTTTTTTGTAAAATTTAGAATAAACTAAATAAAATCTGTAAAAAGTATTGATATTCTAATATATAATTCATAAATCTCGATGTCGTCGATGCTTTAGTGGAATCGGGAACTATTTCTTTTGTTAGACTGCTGACTTCTGCAGAAATGGTCAGTTTCTCTTTTCTTTCTCCTAAAACTAATTAAAATACACTTAATCTTCTTGTTACTTCTTCTTGTTACCTCAAGGCAGATGAAGTATTATTTAGTTAAAAGGTACATGTTATTATTTTTATCGATACCAGCCAATACTTACAATAACACTACTTATAATCGACACCAAAATATACATAATAATTTATAGATTCATTATAAATGTCGTGTTAACATTGAAATATGTCTTTATCAGGCACAATATAATCAGAGTGGTTATTTAAATGCTTATGCATATTAAACACATTGCCACAAAAACGCACGGCTCGTCTTTTTCTCTCCGTAACTCATATCCAGAAGGCAATCAATCACAATATGTTTACGACGAAAATCATATTATTAATGGGTATCAAGTAATGTTATTTGAATCTATCTTGATAATTAGCCTCACGGTAGGTTGTAATGGATTTAAAGCCTTTGATTTATTGCAGCTTGCGTTTTTCTCATAGTTTTATTTTAAATATCACCAAACACTAGAATTTGTAGGTCTTATTTTAATCAGCGAAAAAAGAACGAAAACAATGATAACACAAACATTATTCATGTATGGCGATAGATAAATAAATACGTATCAATTTTATACGTGGTATAGCCATGCTGCAGTTGTATTAGTGGTAACGTTTTAGCAAGAATGAGTAGGCTCGACCGGGGCAGTTCTATCTGTCCATCAATGTGAATAAAATCGTGACATTCGTATAGCGATACAAATACTTTGGA
Source organism: Parnassius apollo (assembly GCA_907164705.1). Taxonomy (NCBI): domain Eukaryota; kingdom Metazoa; phylum Arthropoda; class Insecta; order Lepidoptera; family Papilionidae; genus Parnassius; species Parnassius apollo. The sequence goes on from CAJQZP010001262.1 coordinate 1,786,530, forward strand.
CAGATACTTACGTGATACTTATTTTTAAAGTATCAACACAAAAAGTACTTGATATCGGAAGGAATGTTCTGAGTAAGTATCACATCATAAGTATTTTTGGCGTCACATCCCTAACTCTTGCTGAGAATTATTTTTATTTATGTTTTTATTTACAAGTATTTCTAAATGTATATTTTGTGAATATTTTGCATCTTTCACACCTAATGACTAAATTGGAATGTCTCATTTCCAGTAAAAAGAGTATCCGGTTCTCTATAATCTTCATAAGTAGTTAGTTAGTACCAGTTCTGGCCTACTAAGTCAGAAGTGGTACAAGTACGACGTTCGTCGACTCACGATCCTAAATAAAAAAAGGTTTTGGCATGCTCTGATCACGAATCTGCGATCCATTTTTGCGTAGGATGCACAGTTCCGGAGATGTGCAGATCAATTAACTCTTATCTAATTGATATCCGGTGAGGGCCTCCACCGTCATTAGCGTTCCATTGTTCGTTCTTATCTATTTATCTATTTTTCATTGAATACCGTCATTATCTATTCTTGCTCAGCGTGGTGCTATTGTATTATACTCCTTTGTTCCTATGTACACTAATCTGACTCATCAATAAAACACATTACCTAATTTTGTTAACGTTTTTATTTACAAAATACAAAATCTTATTACTTATTATCTATAAAATAGGAGCGAAACATCTCATCCACTAAAATATCGTTGTACAATGTGTTCCCTGTAAATATACTCGTAAAAATATGCATTGAACATCCCTGAAACTTATATCGCAAATACATTAAGCAATATTCGCCACAAACTGAAGTCCACTCATTCTGAATCATATCAACATTCCAGTTCCATCTTTTACAATTCCTTTTTAAAAACTCTAGATGATATCATACAGGTGCTCGTCCGTATGAATCAAAATATTAACCGACGTCATTCGTATCGATATATGAAGCTACCCAATGTGACCCTGGTTTATCATCTGTATCCAAATAGCATATTATATACGTTGGCACGTGGGTGTACATGGGCAGTCTATTGGCAGCATAAATATTATTTTCTAGACTGGGGTGAATCTTTTTCAGATGTTGTTATACATCTAGTGTATCCATGATATTACCGCTATTAGTAGATTATTACAGTACAATCTACTCAATGACTAACATAGGAATGATCAATTATAGTGATTTCTAAATATTAAATTGCATTATTTTGTGTTATAAAAAACGTATTTGAGTCATCAATACACTGAACAAGACGCGACACGAAGTAATGTTGAGATAAGCAACAAAATGTGAGATAAGCTTGTTGACACATAAAGTTACTATCAATTCCACTGCAGAAATTCTTTAGATTAGAATTATTACTTACTGGTACTATATAAGACCAAGCAAGTGCAGTCATGGAGTTAGTGTATTGTTGTTTGACCGCAGTGGATCTATAAATATTACATTTGTGTTACTTCAACGCATCAAAGGCCATGGTTGTAAGTATTTATTCTATTGACAAACTTACTTTTCCTTCTGTTGTTTTCTTACGTGTGTATGATTTAGTGTTAACAAATTATATTTAAATATTGTGTGTGTGTATATGATTAAGCCGTGGTAGCTCAGATGGTTAGCGCAAGCTGTAAATTTTACAGTACCCGGGTTCGATCCCCGCCGGCACCAATTAAATTGTTATTTGCAATTTAACAAATTATATTTAAATATTGTGTGTATACCGCATCTACGAATACTAGAGTAGTTAAAAATACTTTTTTAACAATGACAGTAATTAGTTGATCATTAGTGAATGTGATTCTGTTTACTTAAATTACAGGAAGACAAGAGCAGAAGGAAGAAATGGGATGATGGGAAGTAATGAAGCATTTTTATGTGAAGTTTGTTGGAACAAACATATTTTTAGTCACGTGTAAATACTTTTAACATTTTGGTTCAAAATGACACAAAATCTAAAAAATATTAGATACATCATCGACATGGACGGATTTTACATTACATATCCTCATAAACATTTTCAATGTAGAGAAATGGCTATTCTAGACGTAAAACTATCTAATAAAAATGATGTGTTTATCGATCATTATTTGTTTCGGCCAAGTTATCCTTTCAATTATTTGTCACCAAAAGACAAAAAAAAAACTGTTCGTTATTGTGAAACACACGTGCACTGCATTCCATATTTTGATGTGACCGAAGAATTAAAATGTGCCTACAAACAAGAGAACATCATCCCCATATTCAATTGGTATATTAGAAATTTGTGCAAAGACGAAGTGATCGCATACAAAGGTGGTTTAACAGAAAAACAATTTTTAAAAATGTTGACGACGAATGATAGAATTTTTAATATTGAAGAATACAAATGTCCAAAATACAAAGATTTGGTAAATGTCATAAATTTAAACAAACGTTATGTGTGTAATAATCATATATTTGCAAAAAATAATCACAAAATTTTACATTGTTCTTGTGACGAAGTGTGGGTTTTTTACAAGTGGTTATTGCTTGAAAATAAAATTTTCAATTAATCATAAATTTTGTTTGATTTCCCAAAAACATTAGTTATAGTACACAATATATATTAATTGTTTACATCAATACTTTCATTTTTTATTTCACCCCTTAGAACTTTAGACGTGTGTAATGTTTCACTTTATACATCCATTTACTGCTATTTTGGCAGGACCAAGTGGATGTGAGAAGTCAAATTTTGTAACAAATTTCATAAAATCAGTTACAGAAATCTGTAATTGTGATTTTAATCAGATCACATGTTGCTTTGATGAAATGCAACCTTTATATAATTTACCAAATGTTAACTATCATCAAGGAATTCCAAATCTTAATATGTTTGATGGTGAAAACCCACATCTCGTTATTATTGATGATCTAATAAGAGAGTCCGATGGAAGAATTGTGGATATATTTACAAAAGGTAGTCATCACAGGAATCTCAGTGTATTTTATTTAACACAAAATTTATTTCATCAGTGTAAAGGGCAAAGAGACATTATCTTTAAACTCAAGTTATATAATATATTTTAAAAACCCTCGAGATAAAACTCAAATAAGATATTTAGCACGACAAGTGTCACCAGATAACAATAAAAAAATTCATTGAAGATGCTTACAGGGAGGCAACTCTAGAGGCACATGGATATTCAATGGTAGATTTAAAACTTTTTGGTATTCTACCAATAATTTTTGTCGTATCAAGACAAATGTCTTCCCATTTAATGGTTTCTGTACAGTCTACGTCCCCACAAAAGAGTTTAAATACTCCAAGAATCAAACAATTCAAATCATTGCTAAATGATGCATCGTCGACTCACAACGCATAAACATTTGCTAAATGCTTTGTATACGCTTAAACCAAAATATCAAAGAACATTACTTAAAAAGTGTGATGAAGAAGAAATTAACTGTATTTGTGAGTGTATTCATAACGTTTTAAAAGGAAAAGTACCTCTTAAAAATCAAGATAAACAAAAATTGAATAAACACAAAAATATACTCCGTAAACTAGTGCGTAAGTGTAAACATAAACTAAGCAAAAATATAATTATACGAAAAAGAGGGGCTTTCTTACCAATAATATTAGGTGCAATATTGAGTGGATTAGTGAGTGGACTAGCCAGTTAACATGGAAAATGCAAAGAAAATGATACTTATCGAACCTGGATTGATTGAAAAATTAAAATAAGAAAATAAGGTTAATAGTAATTTATCTCGATTAGATATTGAAATACAAAATATTATGAATAGTAAGACGGAAGACCGAAAGAAATGGATGTTATATTTACAAACACTGCAAAGATACCTTCATTTTATCGAAGAGGATCGTCAACCACTCAGATTACCAATTTATTCTGATACACCTAATGAAGATTCAAATAAGTCTAAAATGGGTTTTAAAAATAAAGATAGAGATCTAAAAACTTCAGTTGATGCTGAATCTTTGTTGGAGGAGAATCGATCCATTAAAAGTAAAGAAAATGATGAAAATCCACTTTACGCACCAGCTCAAATACTCAGTTTAATACCAAAAACTTATAATAAAAAGGGACGGTTATTATTAAACTTAGTTGAAACAAGTAAAAGTAAAATACATTGGGATAATGAAGGTACAGTCATAATTGTTAATGAAAAAATTCCCGGAAGTAATATTGTTGATTTTAATAAATGATTCACTAAGGCCCGTAAAAAGAAGTGATCCAGTAGGGTGGGATAGATTTGCTGAAGTATTAAAAGATATTAAAGTACCACTTACTTATATTGAAAATCCAAAGAGATGTGAGTTTATTAACCAACTTCAAGCAAAAGATCTGAACAAACCCTCTGAGATTGAAGTTCAAGAGTTTTTTACACCGAGTAGAGGAGATACAAAATCTATAACTAAAATAGAGTTTTCTACACCGAGCAGTAGAGATAAAAAGTCTACAACTAAAATACGTAAAAGGCTTGAGTGGGAAAAATGGACCCCGTACTAGAAGAAATTAACAGGATTTATTATGATCCATCTAATCCCGCTGGTTTTGGTAGTATTGATAAATTATCAAAAGCTATGAAGGGTAAAATGAATAAAAAGCAAGTAAAGGAATGGTTAAAATCACAAGAAATATACAAATTACATAAACCCATTCGAAAAAAATTCCCGCGTAATAGGTACATTCTATGAAATATTAATGAACAATATAATGATGGTTTCAAGTATATACTTCGTGTTTTTGATGTATTTAGTAAATATGCTTTTGCAAGACCAATGAAAAAGGAAAACTCAGAAACAACTAAAGAATGCTTTGAAAGTATATTTACTGAGAGTAATTTAACACCTACTCACATAAAATCTGATAAAGGTACAGAATTTGTTTCAAAAGATGTACATAAATACTTTAAATCCAAAAAGATTAATTACTTTACCACTAACAATCCTAACATTAAGGCCAGTATTGTTGAACGATTTCAAAGAACACTAAAAATGAAAATGTGGCGTTATTTCACTCATAATAAAACTTATAGATATACAGATGTTTTACAAGATTTAATATACTCTTATAATCACAGCTTTCACTCTAGTACTAAGATGTGCCCATGTGATGTAAATTCCAACAATACGAGTATTATGACAGTTTGGACTAATCTTTATGATAGACGGTCAAACAAACTTTCTTTAGAAAATCATAAACCAGATTTCAATGTGGGTGATTATGTTCGAATAACTAAATATAAACATGTTTTCCAAAAAGATATGAATCAAATTGGAGTGATAAAATATTTATTATATCTTCAATAATTGATAGATCTCCATGGGTTGTTTATACAATAACAGATTTACAAAATGAACCAATAGTTGGTACTTTTTATGAAAGAGAATTACAGAAAATCACTTACAACCCCACCGCACAATATAAAATAGATAAAATAATTGACACTCGTTATTCAGGTAACAGAAAAGAAGTATAAGTGAAGTGGAAAGGTTATCCAGATAAATTTAAAAGTTGGATTTTAGCATCTAGTTTAAAAGAAATATGAATAAAGAAAGTTTTTATTTAACTTTACTCAGCAATAGTTCAATGGAATACTTTCCTGATAACAAGACCACAAATTTTTCAACGAAATCACCAAAAGCTATTAAATTAGAAGGCGAATGGTCGGTTGGAGTTGTCGAGTTTCAATATCCATGTACCATGTTTACTGTTCAAGATCATGAACATGTTATATACATTACAAAATCTATGTTAATGCCTAATGAAGATAAACCATCTATAGTGTACTACAAAAACATATTCCAGCTACCAACTATGATAACGTTGAGCATATTTTAAGAGTGTTAAATGGTATCGGAGAGAACTTGAAATTTCGCTATAATGAAATAACAAAATTTGTGTCTCTTTCTGTTTTGGATAAAATTATAAAATCCATAACATTTTCACCCAAATTAAGTTTACAACTAGGTTATGAACCAAATAAAAATCTTCCAGAGAGAAATTTTAGAAAGTGTCCTGCTAATTTACACTTAGGGTTACCATCTCAACTATTTCTATATTGCGACATTATCGATCCTCAGATTGTGGGTGATGTTATGACTCCTTTACTAAGAGTCATTTCATTAGATCCTACAAAATACATTTATGGTGCAAATAAAATGCACGTTTTTTCTCAACCTCACTACTTACCTGTTATGCGAAGAGAGTTCGATACGCTGGAAATAGTTATAAGATCGAGCACAGAACAAAAAATACCATTCCAGTTTGGAACCGTGTGTATTAAACTACATTTCCGAAAATTATAATAATGAATTCAAATCAAGCAAGTTAGTACAAATATAAAACGAAAGGCTGATGAGAAAATTGATCAATTTAACATGACAGGATCTGGGTATAAAACTAAAAGAAAACGATTGACCTCGTTCATTCCTCCATTAACTGCAAAAGTGCAAGCTGCGAAAAAACTTGGTCACAAACCAAAAAATATCAAAGATATATTTTTAAATTAAATATGTTTTTCCTTCATAACCATTCTTGCGAGTGCGTTAAGTCAGAATTGGATTTGTTTGCACTACCGCCTACACAAACTAGCATTGAAAATGGATTGTGGATTCATTATAAACCAATTTCATCTCTTGGTGATGATGGACCTATCGAGTTTCAAGTTCCTGGGACAGGCGATGACTACATAGATTTGACTCATACATTACTCCACATAAAGGACTCCACTTGTAAAAAACCCACACTTCGTCACAAGAACAATGTAAAATTTTGTGATTATTTTTTGCAAATATATGATTATTACACACATAACGTTTGTTTAAATTTATGACATTTACCAAATCATTGTATTTTGGACATTTGTATTCTTCAATATTAAAACGTGTGTTTCACAATAACGAACAGTTTTTTTGTCTTTTGGTGACAAATAATTGAAAGGATAACTTGGCCGAAACAAATAATGATCGATAAACGCATCATTTTTACTAGATAGTTTTAGGTCTAGAATAGCCATTTCTCTACATTGAAAATGTTTATGAGGATATGTAATGTAAAATCCGTCCATGTCGATGATGTATCTAATATTTTTTAGATTTTGTGTCATTTTGAACCAAAATGTTAAAAGTATTTACACGTGACTAAAAATATGTTTGTTCCAACAAACTTCACATAAAAATGCTTCATTACTTCCCATCATCCCATTTCTTCCTTCTGCTCTTGTCTTCCTGTAATTTAAGTAAACAGAATCACATTCACTAATGATCAACTAATGACTATTATTGTTAAAAAAGTATTTTTTAACTACTCTAGTATTCGTAGATGCGGTACACACACAATATTTAAATTTAATTTGTTAAATTGCAAATAACAATTTAATTGGTACCGGCGGGGATCAAACCCGGGTACTGTGAAATTTACAGCTTGCGCTAACCATCTGAGCTACCACGGCTTAATATTTAAATATAATGTGTTAACACTAAATCATACACACGTAAGAAAATAACAGAAAGAAAAGTAACTTTGTCAATAGAATAAACACTTAAAATTGCAATTAACAATTTAATTGGTGCCGGCGGGGATCGAACCCGGGTACTGTGAAATTTACAGCTTGCGCTAACCATCTGAGCTACCACGGCTTAATCATAAACACACACACACACACACACACACACACACACACAATATTTAAGTATAATTTGTTAACACTAAATCATACACACGTAAGCAAATAACAGAAAGAAAAGTAAGTTTGTCAATAGAATAAACACTTACATCCATGGCCTTTGATGCGTTGAAGTAACACAAATGTAGTATTGATAGATCTACTGCGGTTAAACGACCATATACTAACTCCATGACTACACTTGCTTGGTCTTATATAGTACCAGTAAGTAATAATTCTAATCTAAAGAATTTCTGCAGTGGAATTGATAGTAACTTTATGCGTCAACAAGCTTATCTCACATTTTGTTGCTTATCTCAACATTACTTCGTGTCGCGTCTTGTTCAGTGTATTAATGACTCAAATACGTTTTGTATGATACAAAATAATGCAATTTAATATTTATAAATTACTATAATTGATCATTCCTATGTTAGTCATTGAGTAGATTGTACTGTAATAATCTACTAATAGCAGTAATATCATGGATGACCTATCCACAGGTGTACGATATCATCTAGAGTTTTTAAAAAGGAATTGTAAAAGATGGAACTGGAATGTTGATAGGATTCAGAATAAGTGGACTTCAGTTTGTGGCGAATATTGCTTAATGTATTTGCTATATAAGTTTCAGGGATGTTCAATGCATAGTTTTACGAGTATATTTACAGGGAACACATTGTACAACGATATTTTAGTGGATGAGATGTTTCGCTCCTATTTTATAGATAATAAGTAATAAGATTTTGTATTTTGTAAATAAAAATGTTAACAAAATTAGGTAATGTGTTTTATTGATGAATCAGATTAGTGTAGATAGGAACAAAGGAGTATAATACAATAGCACCACGCTGAGGAAGAATAGATAATGACGGTATTCAATAAACATTAGATAAGAACAATGGAGCGCCAATGACGGTGGAGGCCCTCACCGGATATCAATTAGATAAGAGTTAATTGATCTGCACATCTCCGGAACTGTGCATCTTACGCAAAAATGGACCGCAGATTCGTGATCAGAAGCATGCCAAAACCTTTTTTTTAGGATCTTGAGTTGACGAACGTCGTACTTGTACCACTTCTGACTCAGTGAGCCAGAACTGGTACTAACTAACTACTATCATACGAAACACAGTGGCATTGAGCTGCTTTTTTGATTATAATAATCACCAAACTTGGCATGCTTATTGGTTATCACAGTGCTAGATGACAAGCTCTAACGTTATTACTGTCGTTTACGTACTATAAGCTTTAATTAAACTTATGTCAAAACTTGCCGCTGTCATCTTCCAAGGAACTTTTAATTGTAACTCTTAACCTAAATGCCTAATGTACTCCTATAGTAAACCGCATTTTTCTTAACGACGTCAAGATTTGGAGCGAAACATGTATTGCTACACGTGCCACACTGTTGTTAATATCAGTCTATTAGCAAAAAAAAGTTTCTTGGGACGTTTAATTTATTATATTATTATATTATATTTAAAAAAAATCAAGGTGTCAAACAAGCGAATAGTCCACCTGATGGTAAGTGAATGCTGTGGCACGTAGACATTTACATATTGACTGCCTCGTTGAATTATGATTGTTGTTGAATGTTGGTCGTATGCGACTGCTGATCATGAAGTCCTGGGTTAAAGTCCCGGTTCGGGCAAAAAATCAGTTTTTCCATCAAAAATTTCTCAATTGCCGCTTTGAGTCAGGATGTTGGTGATTTTATACGTGGTAGAGCCATGCTGTAGTTATATTAGTAGTATAGTTGTAGCACGAATGGGTCGGCTCAACCGGGGAAGGACCACGCTCACACAGAATAGCAGTGTAAAATAGAAGCTTAATGTTGCTGTGTTTCGAATGGTTAGTAGAGAACCGGAGACCCTTTTAACTGGAAACAAGGCATTCCATCTAGGTCCTCATGGGTGACAACACATCTGCATTTTGATATGTAATCGAGGATAGATGTGGATGTCTATGGGCCGCAGCAACCATTTACCATGAGGAGAACTGTGTGCTCGTTTGTCACTCTATCCTATAAAAATAAATGTATCACCCCCGTCTCTCGGAAAGTATGTAAAGCCATTGGTTCTGTACCCGATATTTCTCCGTTCGTGTCGAATTACCATTCTATTGAAAAATAAGACTGAGGGAATAAAGAGTACACTTGTGCCTGTGCATACACTCGGGCACTATAATCCTGTCCTGCACACGAGGATTATAACATCTATCATAGATTAAGAACCAACATGCAGATACGTTTTTAGCCCTGTGAACTAAGATGTAACGTTATGTCGCCGTTAAAAAGAGCCTCCGGTTCTCTGAACTCACCATACGAAACACGTCGGTCTTATTCTGCTGTTCAGACTGATATTCAATGAGACCGTGGTCTTATCCTGTTTGAGCTGACCTATTCGTACTGCATGTATAGCTAGTATTGCAACGTGGCTCTATCACTTAAAAAGATTATTTTAAATATTAATTTTATATTTATAATAAACCTTATTTATGACAATGAGTCAATTGATAGTTATGAATGTATTTTCAATAATACTACTGCTGTAGAGTATTGAATAGTTGAATAATTCCTATTGTTTGTCAACAATAAAGAGCAGTAAACACTTTTATTGCGATAGAGCTTGATAGAGGTCTCTTCTATAATAAAAATATTTTTAATTATAAAAGAGACCTGTAAGCATTGTAATTAAATAAAAAAATTAAAAGTAATAAAATATACTTTAAAACGCTTTTATTAAAATGCACAAATAGGACAAAATGAGGTAAGGAGTTCCAAAAATTCATAAAAGTAGAAGAGACGAAGAGATATAAGTTTGTGGAAGCCCCAATTCAACAAAAGGGTTAAATATGGCTTTTCAATATAAATGTCATCAAAAAATAGTGATAACTAGACACGTACTATCTGTAAACAATATGATAATGTTTCTTTATAGAATAACGGTGACAAACAAGCACACAGTGCATCTGATGGTAACTGGATGCGGTGACCCATAGACATTTACATCGATCCTCGATTAAGAATCAATGTGCAGTTCCTGCGGACCAAGATGGAGTGCATTGTTTACATAAAAAAGGGTCTATACCAGGGGGTCTATACAAAGGGGTGTTTACCATAGGAAACACTTAGCTATTATTGACGCTGGTAATCTGTGAGTGCGTGTTTCTACCCCGGTCGAGCTGATCCATTCAAACTACAACCATAACATAGCTGCAACGTGGCTCTACCACGTACGTCTACTTAAATTTGTAAAAATCGTTGTATTTTGGCACCATGTTAACGTCTAGACGGTACGTTGGTTAGCACTTTTTCCAAGTATTGACATCTGTAAATGCCTAAGTGTATTATGTATGTTTTTGTTCAAGTTTTGTTAGGTATATTTCCAACGCGTATGAAATTCTCCATTGTTAAACCTATGTATAAAAAGGGAGATAGGCAAGACGTTGGAAACTACCGACCAATAACTCTTATTCCTGTGCTCTCAAAAGTTTTCGAAAAAATAATGCATGAAAAACTATATTGTTTTCTTAGCGCCTTTAACATTCTAAAACCAGAACAATTCGGTTTTCGAAGAAACTATTCCACAACATTAGCATGTTATGAACTGATGAAAATTATAACTGAAAGCTTAAATTCACAAACTCCACTTTTAACTATATTTCTTGATATGAGCAAAGCTTTTGACTTCGTATCACACAGTCTTCTACTAGATAAATTAGAAAGGTATGGAATAAGAGGAACAGCCCAAAACTGCATTGAGAGTTATCTCAAAAATCGTAAGCCGTGTGTAGAAGTTACAAAAGTCATAAAGAACACAAAGATATCAAAACGCTCTCAATATCTTACAAACAGTTTTGGTGTCCCACAAGGCAGTGTACTGGGACCTTTGCTGTTCTTGATATACATTAACGATCTTCCTGACTTTACTACAAGCAAATGCATTTTATTCGCTGATGACACTACTATCTATAAGTAGTTAAAGGTAATAACAGATCTGCACTTAAAATCGCAGCTAATGGTGCTCTAAATGAGGTCATATAGTGGATGAATATAAATAATTTAGATATAAATATAAATAAGACGAAATTTATTGAATATAAAACCCTCAAAAACATTTCAAATGACATTAAACTCACATATAACTCGATAAATGAAGAAGAAATAATATTTGATAAATTTTGTAGTTGGAAGCCTCATATAGAAAGCCTATGTACTAAAATAGATCGTTTCGTTTTTGCATTGCATAGACTAAGAAATATTGTATCAGAAATAGCTGCACTGATGGAATATCATGGATATATCTCATCCATACTACGATATGGTGTTCTACTCTGGGGGTATTCGGTGGATTCGGATAAAGCATTTAAAGCACAAAAACGCTGCATAAGAGCTCTTTGTGGTGTTGGTCCTTTAGTGAGTTGCAAACCTTTGTTCAAAACTAAAAAGACTCCCGCCTTTGCCTTCATTATACATATTTGAAATGTGCATGTTTGTTCATAAGCATCCACATTTATTTCAACGTAAGTGTGATGTGAGTGAAAGTAAGGGTAGATACAAGAATAGGTTATATGCACCAGCAAATCGTCTAAAAGTTACAAAAAGAAATGCTTCTGCAATGTCGATTAGAATTTATAATAAATTACCTGATAATTTAAAGCGTAAAAGTTTATTGTCATTTAAGAAATCTGTATTGGCATTGCTGCTCCCTAAATGTTATTATTCTGTAGAAGACTTCTTAGACGACAACGACCTACATACGAGTAATAATGAATGATAATTTTAGAATATGATTAATTACGTAATTACAAGATTCTAATATTTAAAAAATAATGTTTTTGATATTGTTTTATATAAAATTTGACTTATGTATTTAATTAATTAATAAATTTGATGTAAAAATAGAAAGAAATTAATGACAATTGGATATGTAACATTATATAATTATCGACGTAAGAATAATAATTAATATATGACATTGACCTATAATAATAATCTTACTTGATATAATAATACTTACTTATATTTTTTCTGACACTGTGGCATAATAAATTAATTATCAAATCAAGTAAATAATATTAAATAATTTTATATTTTGTTAAATTAATATATGTTGTTAAATTTGATAAGTATTGTTGTTTAGGTTACTTGACCATTAATATTTGCACACCACTAAGGTAGAATATGTAGAACGAATTATACTCAAACACCATATTCTTGCAAATAAAGATTATTATTATTATTATTAAAGAAGACCTAAGAACCAAACGACGGAATGGTGAGTAATCAGAATCAGCCATAAACATCCGCTACACAGGGGTATAGCAGGTGCCTTGTCGGGCTTTTAGAAAGGCATGGCATTTTTCTTGAACGTACCTAAAAACCTACCAAAGTCGTAGCTGTCCGGAAAAACTGCTGACGACAATAAATTCTACAATAGAGCCATGCGAAGTGCGAGAAAATTCCGTAGGAATTCCGGTATTCCAAGATAGTGAATCACCAGACATCGAGATGATGAGAATGGAATTTCGATTTCGTACGATAGGTGAATTTAGCAGCTTACAAATAATCCAATTTTTTTTTTCAAAAAATTGAATTTTTTTCAAAAATTTCAATTTCTCTGAACACTTGCTGTGATATATGCGGTAGAAAATGTACAGAGATGCAACGTCTCTTCATTCAGGCCAGTGGATCAAACTGATTGGAAATAATTTGGTCGAAGACGATTCGGGATGCTATCCTTTGAATAAGCTGAAGGAGCTGATACTATGGAGACGCGGCCTAAAGATTAAAACAGTAGTTCATATGGGGCTTAACATTTTCTTATGTATATAATGTGTGTTACAAGCGGATTCTATTTCAGTGTGTTATTATTTTGATAATCCTATATGTAGAGTCGTGATAGCTAAAAGACTAAGCTTTCGCTGTAAATTTCACAGTACGTGAGCAACTCGAGTTCTATCTCTGCCAGCATCAATAAAATAATTAATTGCTGTTTTAGGATGATGATTTACCACGTTGACTGTGAAGGAAAACATCGTAAAGAAAACAGCATTTATGAGAAAATTAAAAAAATCCATAGACATGACGTACTAATAGTCCACTAACACGCATTGATAGCACGGTGAATATTTCCTTACCTTAATACCCTCTCCATGAAGGGAGATTCTCTTTTTATATATAGACGACGTTATCTCTAAATGCCGTAAAATGTCGGCATAAAGGAAAGCACTATTGTATTTCTTCCCGTGGATGTCGTAAGAGATAACAGAGGAAAAGAAACCGGGAGGTAGGTAGTAATGTCTGTCTAATAACACCTACATAATATAAAACTGGGGCTACCAGCCCTCTTAATAAACGTGGCAACTATTGCAGATATACTCCTTAAAAAGCAGTCTAAGTAAATTTCACACTACTCGATCAACCCGTTGAATCCCGGGTTGAACCCGGGTCAATCCCCGCCGACAGCAATGAAATTGTTAATTGCAATTTTAAGTGCTGATTTCCCCATTCGTGCTACAAAAATACAACCACAGCGTGCATCTATCACGTATGAATAGACTTGGCGGATTTCACTTGAACATGATAGAAAATACAGCGTACGCGGGATGGTGCTTTAAATTTATACAGATTACCTTATGGGTCGTCAGCAAAAAGTTTAAATAAATGAATACATCAGCTCAGACGTAACTGTTAACTGTAACTGTAACAAGCTCTTTCTTATATACATACACGATCTGTGTCAAATTTCATTACATGCAGGTAAAATTTTCACATATGCCGATGTCACAGCTTTCATGTTTCGTAGGAAAACCTGGGACAAAGTTCGAGAAAATGTTGGAATACGACTACATAGGGCTCCAACTTGTTGCTTGAATATAATCTACTGACCCTAAATGTATCCAAAAACCTCATTCATTCAGTTTACTTATTCTCCAATACATCAGAACGTGGATATTCGTATTCACACTTGCGATTTCTCAACAAACCAAAATAAGTAAAAAAATATCTACGGTGAATTATCATGGAGTACTATTGGATGAAAAACTAACTTGGAAACCACATATGGACATTGCGACACGTTCAAGAATCTTTGGCATGTAGCCGACCTAGAATTTTTCCGTACTCTATATTATACATTAGTTCAATCCGTCATTGGCTATAGCATCGGGGTATAGGGAGGCATATTATGTAAAACACACATCATACACCTTAAGAGAGCTCAACGCTCCTTGCTCAAAGTAATTTAAGCCTTATTATAGATTCCCCAACCTTTATTAGCTGTGTCAAGTTCTCACAGTAAGGCAGTTAATTATTTACCACGTCATCACCAAACAGCATGTTTCTACCCTTTATAACTCAAATAAATTACGTAACTAGCTTACAATTAACAATGTTATTTATCCCCTAAGATGCCGTACTGCATTAGCAGAGCGACAAAGAACTTTTCTTTTTGCATACCTTTATAATAAACTTTTTTTACATTCTAAAATTTTATCCACTATCACTTAACGAATGTCAAACTAAAATAACGAACAGGTTAGTTACATCAAACTATGAGGAAACAGAAAAATTACTGAAGTAGATTAAGCATATAATACACATATTCCAAGCCAGCTCGCCAAGCGTGGCAACTATGGCAATATACCCCCCATGAACAATTACACAAATAGACGACCCCCTGGCTACGGTGGCGACCATGGTAACGGCGGGGCAGGGGGTGCTAAGAATCTCCGGTGGAGGTTCGGTTGCCACCTACGACGACTCGACCTGGCAACATTTAACGCACGCACACTGAGGACTGACGAGAAGATCCTGGAGCTGGAAGAAGAGATAGACAAGTCGCGCTGGAGTATTATAGGATTATCCGAGGTCCGAAGAGAGGGGGAGGACACGGTGATTCTCGAATCCGGCAACTTGTTCTATCACCGGGATGGGACCATCTGTCCCAAGGAGGTGTCGGATTTATCGTCCACAAGTGTCTCGTCAACAACGTTGTAAAGATTGGGAGTGTGTTGACGAGGGTCGCGGACCTGATACTCAGAATCACCAAACGGTATTCGCTGAAGGTCATACAGGTTTACGCACCAACCTCGGCACATTCCGATGAGGAGGTGGAGGAAATGTATGAGGATATTTCCAAAGCCATGCATTCCTCCAAAACCCACTACACGGTGTCGATGGGAGACTTCAACGCAAAACTAGGCACAAGAGAAAACGGTGAGCTGAAGTTAGGGAAATTTGGAGTAGCGCAACGGAACCGAAGGGGCCAGCAGGTGGCCGACTTTATGGAGAAAGAGGGACTCTTTATGATGAACTCTTTCTTTCAGAAGCGGCCCCACAGGAAGTGGACCTGGTCGAGCCCCGACAGTTCGACAAAAAATGAGATTGACTTCATTATGACGACCAGACGCCAACTGTTCAGTGATGTCTCAGTGATCGCAAGGGTGAAAACTGGCAGCGATCACCGAATGGTTAGAGGCACACTGAACCTAAACGTTAAGTTGGAGAGGTCTCGTCTAATGAAGTCAACGCTCCGTCCCCCTCGTGCTCTAATCCAAAATCCCGAAAACTTTCAGCTCGAGTTACACAACCGCTTTCAGTGCCTACAAGATTGCAATGCAGTGGACGATATGAATGACAAGCTCGTGGAAACTGTCCATGCGGTCGGAGCTAAGTTCTGCAAGACCCGCCGCAGAAGAACACAAAAACTCTCCGATTACACTCTTAATCTCATGGCTGTTAGACGTGAGGTGAGGCTGCAATCGTCAACAGATTTGACAGCATACAGGCAACTGAACGGACAGATCTCCAAATGCATGCGGCGAGACTTACGCAACTTTAATACTGCTCGTATTAAAGAAGCGATCGAGCGGAACCAGGGCTCCAAAGTCTTTGCCAGAGATCTGTCTGCCCGTAAGAGCCAACTGTCAAGGCTGAAGACTGAGTGTGGCAGCATCGTTTCCGGGACACCTGAGATTTTCAGTGAGATTGAGAGGTTCTATGGGCAGCTGTACACATCATCGTTGGAGCCACACGCAAGTGTGAGTAACGATCCAAGAGCGAGTCTTATCCGACACTATTCCGATGATATCCCGGACGTCAGTCTAAGCGAGATTAGAATGGCTCTCCAGCACCTTAAAAACGGCAGGGCCCCAGGCGAGGATGGAATTACAGCGGAGCTTCTGAAAGCGGGTGGAACACCGGTACTTGAAGTCCTTCAGAAGCTCTTCAATTCCGTCCTCCATGGTGGCACTACTCCAGAGGCGTGGAGCAGAAGTGCGGTGGTCTTGTTCTTTAAGAAAGGCGACAACGCTCTCTTGAAGAACTACAGACCGATTTCCCTTCTGAGCCGCGTCTACGTGCTGTTTTCGAGAGTCATTACGAATCGTCTCGCACGCAGACTCGACGACTTCCAGCCTCCCGAACAAGCCGGTTTCCGAAAAGGCTTCAGTACCATAGACCACATACATACCCTGCGGCAGATTGTACAGAAGACTGAAGAGTACAATTTGCCACTTTGCCTGGCGTATGTGGACTATGAGAAAGCCTTTGATTCCGTCGAAATTTGGGCGGTGCTGCAGTCCCTTCAGCGGTGCCAAGTTGACTGTCGGTATATCGAAGTTCTGAAGTGTTTGTACAGTAGGGCTACGATGGCTATCCGAGTACAGAACCAGAGCTCGAAACCTATCCAACTGCAGAGAGGTGTAAGACAGGGTGACGTTATATCCCCGAAACTCTTCACCGCTGCTTTGGAAGACGTTTTCAAGCTACTGGACTGGAAAGGATACGGTATTAACATCAATGGCGAGTACATCACTCACCTTCGATTTGCCGACGATATAGTCCTTATGGCAGAATCGCTGGAGGACTTAAGCACTATGCTCAATGACCTCAATAGTGCCTCCCAACGGATAGGTCTTAAGATGAACATGGACAAAACAAAGATCATGTTTAATGTCCATGTCACACCTATGCCGGTAGTTGTTGGGAGCACTATGCTCGAAGTTGTTGACGAGTACGTTTACCTGGGACAAATAGTCCGACTAGGTAAGTCCAACTTCGACCGAGAGGTCAATCGACGGATTCAACGCGGCTGGGCAGCGTTCGGGAAATTATGACACATCTTCTCGTCAGGTATACCTCAATCTCTGAAAACTAAAGTGTACAACCTGTGCGTGTTGCCAGTGATGACTTACGGATCAGAGACGTGGTCCTTCACTGCTGGCCGTATGAGGACGCTCAAGGTCGCTCAGCGAGCTATGGAGAGGGCTATGCTCGGAGTTTCTCTCGACATAGCCCAACGGATTAGTAAGCTGAAGTGGCAATGGGCCGGCCATATAGCTCGAAGAACCGATAACCGATGGGGAAGAAAGGTTCTCGAGTGGCAGCCTCGTACCGGTAGGCGTAGTGTAGGACGACCCCCCACTAGATGCAGTGACGACCTGGTAAGATATGCAGGAAGTCTATAGATGCAGGTGGCTCAGGACCGTGCTTTGTGGCATTACTTGGGGGAGGCCTATGTTCAGCAGTGGACTTGTGAAGGGCTGTGATGATGATGATGATGATGACACATATTCCACTTAACATCCTTGCCTGCCTGCATTATTGCCTTGCCTCGTCTCCATTAATCCACTTAACATGCTTTGACCTGTGCGTGTGCGCGCGTATGTATATATATATATATATATATATATATATATATATATATATATATATATATATATCATGTCATAATCATAAATACTCACGCCTGTCACCCAGAGGGGTAGGCAGAGACTACAGGCTTCCATTTGGCACTATCCTGACACACCTCTCTCGCCTCCTTCATATTCATATACCTACGCATACATGCTCGTCGGTTAAGGGTACTCCTAATTTGGCCCATTTTCAATATATCGCCAATTTGGTCGATAAACTTTCGCCTAGGACGTCCCTTTTCGACTCTACCGTTCATTTTTGCAACATAAATTTGCTTTGTCACTCTTTCCTCATTCATTCTTTCCACACGACCACTTGAGGCAATTAAATAAGTTATATTTCAGTGGTGGTCACATATAAATTTGAAGCAAATCCTCAGCCTTAAGAGTGGCGAAATACAGGAGTAATTTTTAAAATAAGACATTCTATTTACTACCTTGAGCTAATAATGATAGTCTTTACTCCACTCAAAAAACTTTAATTATTTAAATTTTTTTTAAATTAAAAAGCGACTTCAAGGAATTTATAAGAATAAAATAATTTTCACATACTAATTTCAGAAGTTGATGTTAAGATACAGAGAATATTTTTTATATAAGAGTGGGCTAACGAGCATGTGGATCATCTGATTCTAAGTGACTACCGCTGCCTATAAACTACTGCAACACTAGATGAATTGCAGATGCGTTGCAGGCCTTTTAAAAAAGAGTAGGCCCTTTTCTTGAAGGCCCCTAAGTGGTAGATGAAATAAAAACCCCTCACCTTTTTAAATTTACAAAATACGAAAATTCGTGATTAAATTTGATTGCAAATATTACTTAGTGTCTAACAAGCATATACACCTTTCATTCATTCATTGGTGCTGGTGGGGACCACACTCACTGGCGCCTGATGTCATTCAAAAGTATTCACTTACCAATCCTTCAAAAGACGGGTAAGGTATTTTTATCGTGATCGACATTTGGTGTGATTATCTGGTAAAGGAAGCCTATATTGGCCTTATGTTTGCTTTGTTGAGTATTAAATTAAGTGAAAAGTTAAGATTAGATAAGATAAGGCAATTTCAGATAGTCTTTCATCATGTATAATATAATTGTTAGTGCGTCTGTCGGTGATTGTGCAACTTCTGAACGACATGACCGACTGAGGTCATATTCACACAATATATTTGTTTTGCCGAAACGATGGTTCATAGCTATGCTATATTTCGATAGGTGGCGCTGTTGTCAAATTATTAAAAAATTCAATGTTTATGTACCAAAATTACTCATATTCGCAATATATGTTGGTTTAGTCCTAAATAAACAATCATATATTCGGAACCTGACGGGGGCCGGTGGTCGACTTATTAAATATTAATAAACATACCACAAACCGGAATGGATAAACCATGGTCCACCGTGCGAGCTGGTTGTAGTATGAATAATTAAATAAATTATTGTCATTAATTTAAATAGAAACGAACAAATAATAGTAACATAGTCTATTTAGTAGATTAAAAAAATTGCATTTGACAAGCGAATTTGTATTTTCTTGCGTCGAAGAAAAGAATCAATTTTATTTCATTTCAAAACTATATATATGCGAAAATAATTAAATCTTATTTAAAAGATAATTTACAATTAATAAAATAATTTTATCAGTCTTACAGTTAGCTACTGGCTTAAACAATGCTTATATAACAATTATAGCACCTGATTGTAAATAGGATGCATTCAAAAATGGTTTTAGCTTAACAAGAGCCAATTTACTCTAGCCTTAAAGACATCCTACATTGTAATCGGAAGAAAAGACAGATGCTGGAAAATTATATCACTATCACACGATCACTGATGCGTACAGGATACAAAACCCATGGTTCAAATGGGTGGAATGTCGACAACGAAGGGGTGGACACTAGCCAAGTGTCTAGCGCTGGGAGGGAGAGGGCGGAATTAAGTTATAAGAATTCTTCGCACACTTCAAAATTTGAATTTATAATTTACCATGTAGGGACGGTGTGAGGATATCTTCACCCATATCGTCCCATACATGTCGTAAGAGTAGAAATAGTTAAAAATATATAGATACTAGCTGTTACCCGCGGCTTAGCCCGCATGGTCACTGGGAAATGAACTATCCATTGCTTTTTAAATTGAAAGAAAACTGAGTTTTATAGATTTGTCAGAGATGCAGCAATTAAAAGGAAACTGAGCAAAATTGATTCGTAAGCCTATTTAAAGGTTTTGAAACGCAGCGTATAGGAAAGCACGAAAATAGCCTGTTTATTATATATATATTTTTTTTTTAATTAAAGGAAACTGAGCATAATTATCCGTCAGGGATGCAGACTTTTGAAAAGAAACTGAGCTAAATTGATTCGTCAGAGATGCAGTTTTCTGAATTGAAAGGAAACTGAGCCAAATAAAAGATCCGTCAGAGATGCAGCCTTTTAAGTTGAAAGGAAACTGAGTTTAATAGGTCCGTCAGAGGTGCAGTATTTGGAATTGAAAAGAAATTGAGCTAAATAGGAAATTTTGAATAGAAAGGAAAGATCTGTGGGAATTCTGATTAATTGATTGTGGGAATTTTGGAAAAAAAAACTAATTGAACACTATTTTAAGACGGTACAGTACAATGTTATATGTTTTTCCATTCAGGGAAAGAATGTGGAGATTCTGGGCATTTGACACACACGAACATGCTACATACAGTTGACCCCCACTATCTGTAATGTTTGCCCTTGCGCTTTATTAATTGTCATTGCAAAACGGAGCTTAATAGGGAATTGCAACCTTTTGAATTGAAATTTTCAGCTTTTCCTACGCCTGTCAAAATTGTAGCACCGATTATGTTCCGTCTAAGATGTGTCACACGCAGCCTTGTCCCGTTACATAACCGAGGAGCATCTAAATTTCGCATTAGCATCACTGTGACAACTAATATTAATTGAAGCTTATGTGAGGGCACACCCGACAACTCTAGAGAATTTAGAAACTCTGCGGGATATGAAGTGCTCTGTTCTGTGTCCATAACTGTGTCTACTGACAAATACTCTGTTATTTCTCCTGCTACTTCGCTTAATATATCTGAATTTATTTTGTTAACGCTCTCATTTTTTGGTGCAAGAATCGCCCTTTCACATAACCATTTGTCTTCATGCATGTTGTTCGTTAAATCTGAATAAAAGCTCGCAATTAATTCGGAATGACTCTGTACTAAGTTACAAAAATCTCTCATCAATTTAACGCAGCCCTCAGCATCCGTTTCCAATCGTCCATCGCCAATTTTTAATAGTGTGTCAACATAGTTTCCAGCATTGATAACATTTTACAAATGCACTCTCATATTCGTAGTTAAACTGAATTTTATAACTTTGTTTCATAAAATAGACGACTTGAGGCATGCCTTAATTTCATCTACAGGTGTGCCCTTTTGAATGACAGGTAAAGTTTAGCGAAAGTCACCAGCCAGTAAAACCACCATTCCTCCCATTACATCGGTATTGCTGCGCAAATCCTGGAGCGTTCGATTTAGTGCTTCTACAACTTTTTTATGCGACATTGTACTTTCGTCTCACACTAAAAGTATGCATTGTCGTAGTATTATACCTCGTGCACTATTTTTGCTAAAGTTGCAGATCGGCGATTCTTCCTGGGCTAGATTTAGAGGGAGTTAGTTTGTGTAAACAGAATGTGCAGTGCGGCCTCCGCTTAGCAGCGTGGCGGCTATACTGGAGGAAGCTACGGCCACAGCAATGTTTTTCCGTACTTGCGCTAATAATAAATTTAACAAAAATGTCTTCCCAGTTCCTCCAGGGGCATCTAAAAAGAAAAGTGCATCATTTCCAGATTCAATTTGTCCTAATACTTTGTTAAAAACTCGTTTTTGTTCGGGAAGCAAGTGGGGTAAAAATTCTGCTACTTGCTGCTGCAAAGCTGGTATATCGTAGTTTGTTTCACGTATAATTTCATAATTTAGTTCATTTTCGGCTGCTCGCTGAGGGCTTATCATTCCAAAGTCGCTTAATTTTTTGCCTACCATTGCCATTACTTTATCTTCAATTTTTCCAAGTGCTTTATTATAAATGTGTTCATTGTATGTCATGTTCGCGTGTGTCTGCTGTAACCTTCGCAAAATATCTTCCACCATGTACTCTTTATATTTGTCCCACAATTCATGTGCATTAGATAGCCCGCAAGATGATATGAGAGTTGCACAAAGATCCCTAATTTTGGCTGGTGACTGGCACTGCACAGCTTCCTCCATGCTTTCATCCCAGTGATTATCGTTTTCTAAAAGATGCAGAGCTTCACATGCTTCTCTATAAGTTGCGCATTCCTGACCGTTGACAGTTTTAAGGTCTTTATATCCTGTAGGACCCCGAACATGGTGCAACAGCAATCTTAAACAGAAACATTTAAAATTAGTTACATGGACGGTATACACACGAACAAGTGCGTCTGATGACTTTACACCGGGCCAATTTGCAACAGGCGCGCCTTGAATACTGCGTTTGCACTCCTTCCTAGATGTGTTCCAAGTATAATAGCGGGGGACTTCAGAATATAACAACGTTTTTGCAAAGGGGTCGGTTTGACAAAGTTGAAAGAAGGCTGTTAGTATAGTTTTTGGCGGTGATGCAATTCTTTCTTGGAAATTTCTTTCGGTGAAATATACACGCTCTCCATTTTCTAAGTGCACAGCAAGGTGAGTAACTTTTGGGTGCCTTTCGTGTAAAGGGAATCCAAGGAGATGCCACGCTGCCTCGTTACTGCTGACATAACGCCCTGCTTGAAAGGTCTGTACTTCATTAACGGGATTTGCCTTACCTTAACTCCTGAGATTAAATATTGCTTGGTCGCTTCCTTTATTTATGTACTTACAGATATACTTGATTGCGCGGACAAAGCTACATGCTTCTACATTAATGTGGGCATTAAACATTTTACATAGAATGGGCGAATACGGGACAATCCAGCTGTTATTTAAGGTTTCGAACGCTCCAGAGCGAGATTTGATTGTAACTTTCCTGCCACCATCTTCGGGAGCTCTGCGTCTGTGTAAAGGGTAGCCATTGTCATTGTGCACTGTTTGTTTTAATAGCTGTTTAGGGAATTTCTTTGTATATTTTCCTTCTTTCATATTTCGGACGATAGTATCATACAATTCTTTATCTTGCTCAGGATCCGGAATCTCGGCGCTTATTATGTCGTCTATTTGGTTGGGCCGCAATTTCTCTTTAAGCCATATTAGAATATGGGCATGCGGTATTAATTTTTGTACTTTTAATCTAAATACTCTAGCAACTAAATCGTGTCTGTCAGTACTTTTTTGGCCCGGCATTAGCTCCTCGGTTATTTCTTTCCATGTGGGATTGCAAGTAAAAGTAACAAAAAGATCAGGTCTTCCGTAAGTTCGTACATATGCAAATGCGTCTTGTGTGTACTCATGTAGGTAGCGGGGACTGTTAACGAATGATGAGGGCAGAATTACCATTTTACCTAAATCTCTGGGGTTTACATTGGCGTCGCTAGAAACTGCATCTTGTAAATGTATATAATTCTCAACGCGCAGCTTTTTTGATTTAAAGATATATAACGGAGACGTTCACTTTCTACCTTCACATACATGTCTACCAAAATTGATGAAATAATTGTCTACACCGGGCTAAGAGGTTAAAATCATTTTCTCGCAACATCATATGATACACATAAAAATCCATACATGATACTATTTTGTTCGGAGTAGGCTCCTTTGTGACCGGGTTAATGAGTGGAATTTGAAAATGATAACCCTCTTGTCCTTTGCAATAAATCAATGGGTATTGCAGAGCGTCATAAAACTTGTGTGTATCGGCTACCAGTTGCAACGTATCATCACGTGCTCGCAAGACAATGTCTCGTAAAGAAAATTGATCACCACTAATTACGGCTGCTATTTCGTTAATCAAAGGTGCATTGTAGCACCTTTCATGCTCTCCTCGAGGGGACCGATCTGCGTGAATGACGACTTTATAATTGTCTTCAGATAGGTTTTCTAAAGCAGTTTTAAATGTTTTGAGTAAAATGTTACGTTCATGCAAAATCTTTGAATTTTGAACTCTGTGTTTCTCTCAACTCCCTGGCTAAATTGGCAGCGGCTACCTCAATTTCTTCGTCACCCATAAAATGAACTTGTAAAAATGTATGCTGTTCGTTTTCGGTGGAAAACGATTTCCTGGAGTTGGAAAAAGTGAACCTATTCTATGATAAATTTGACCTTGCACCGTAAATGTAGGCGATAATCCCGGTATTATTATTTCCCGGTCAACTCCGAAGGACGTCATTTGAAAGCACGAGTTATATGTCCGGATCCTGTTTAAAAAGCGCCGTGACTCATTAGCATCATATAAAAAGAGAGTGTTCAAAGGTTCTTCTGGTTCACCAAGTAACGGAAGAGACACTTTACCATTGGAACAACACATGCCTGCCGTCTCATCTTTCCATTTTAAAGCGCTGCAAAATTGACACGCCTTGTCCATCAGTCCAAATTTTGTCGACGTTCAGCTTGGAGCTGTGCATTTGCATCTCTTCGCGTCTGTGTCTGTTTTGGTGTTTCAGATGCCCTTATAGTAGATTGACGTTCAGCTTGCTCAATGAGTCTGTGTTGAGTTTCATTAGGTGTTTCCGCAGCTCTTAAGGTAGCCTGACATTCCGCTTATTCAAATAGCCTTTGCTGAATTTGAGCAGTGTTTCAGTAGCTCTTAAAGTAGATTGACGCTCTGCCTATTCAAGACGCCTTTGCTGACTTTGAGCAGGTGTTTCAGTAGCTCTTAAAGTAGCTTGACGCTTTGCCTGTTCAAGACGCCTTCGCTGACTTTGAGAAGGTGTTTCGGAAGCTCTTAAAGTAGCTTGACGCTCTGCCTGTTCAAGACGCCTTTCCTGACTTCGAGAAGGTGTTGCGGAAGCTCTTAAAGCAGCCTGACGCTCTATCTGTTCAAGACGCATTTGCTGACGTTGAGAAGGTGTCTCAGATGCTCTAAAAGCAGCCTGACGCTCTGCTTGTTCTTGTCTTCTTAGTTCAGCATCTTCTAAAGATTCTTGCGATCGAGCTAATCTTTTCGCTTGTCTTTGAGAAGATACTCTTGAAAGGGTGGACTTATGTTTGCGATGCATTATGAAGTAACAAAAACCTATTTTTAAAAAAAAAACGTTAAAATACCTAAAAGGAATTAAATTTCCTTTTAAATAGTTTTTAAAAGCAAATCCAAAATATCAAAGGAATAAATATTCCTTTTAAATATTTTTTAAAATCAAAACAACAAAACCAATTCAAGACACAACATGAATCCGAAAACGATAGCCAAAAAAATCGAATCAACTTAAACCAAATCTCAAAACAAATCGCAGAAAACCGAAATCGAAAGCAGTAGTCAATATAAATATAACCAACGAAAAAAGAAGTAAGTGTATAGGTACCGTATACCCTGTCTTTACTATTAATATTCCTTTGAAATATTGTTAAACAAACTAAAACAACGAAAACCAATTCACGGTTCTAAATACACAAAATCTAATATCAAAGCCAGAGTCTAAATATGTATAAAGGAATACCAACCAAATCAACAAAACCGATCCAAGAAAATATACAAATCCGAAAATGAAAGCCAATATAAATCCATTCAGCCTTAACCAAATCACAAAGCAAATAACAAACAACCAAAATCGAAAGCAGATAGTCGAATAAGCTACGAAATGGAAACAATTTAATCGTATAGGTACCGTATACACTATCTGCCTTATTAATAAAAAATGCTTATTCCAAGCTTAATTCCAAGTTAAACTTGGACTAGCTAATCTCAGAGTAACTGACTATTTACTTCGTTTTTACAATGTTATTAATAAGCATGGAGTAACCTCGGACTAACTATACATTCCTTACGCCGGGATTAACACTTGCGCTACGGCAATCCACTTATTTTAAAAGTATAAAGAGTGAGTCAGTGAATGATTAGTGAATGAACTCAATGCTTGATGATGACATTAATGACAGTGACAGGCAATATTTTGAGTTTGACAAGATATAAGTTTTACGTGTTGTTCCTTGTTCCTCGTATTGTTTTCGGACTCGGTGGAAAAACTAAGTTCTAAATATAATCATTTTTAATATTATTTGTAACTAAATTTTAGAATTAAGAAAAGAGCGTGAAGGGCAAAATTAATTAAATAACCATTTTTGTTTTGTTTTTTGGGGATAAATAAAATCTTTTGTACATGTAATTATTGTATATTTATTAAAAAAAATCTGACTGATATATTTTCATCATCTCCTTATACTACATCCTCAAGCAGATCTTGCTTTTGCATTGCAATGTATATAGTTCTGTATGCCCTGCTCAAACGTTTGTTTTAATGCGAGTTTCTTTAAATATTATTGAGTCATGTGTGCTGCCTTGCCAATGTGCCACTGTATCCATGAACTCTGAATTTGCATTTGACAAAACCTGGAACAAAGCAATCATAACTTCTTTAATATGATTTAATAATAGATTGAGGTGATTGTGTTGAATCTAAGAAAATAACTAAGTACATATACGGCAAAGATGGGCTAGCTAGGTGCTATAAAACTTACTTGTAAATTTATTGAACTGTATCCTTTCCTGTTTATGTAGTATTGTTCGATATTTCCAGCGACTTTCGGGATTAGAATATGTAGCAATCAATAGCCCCAATCACTTTTCTAAATCCATATAATGAATAAAAACCTGCAATCACTTTGTTCTGATCCACATCCCTTCTTATCATTTTAATCCATTATGCTGTTTTTCTTACTAGTGCTTACAACTTATGAATTTAACACGGGTACCAACGCGTGTAAACGTACGTAAAGTTTTACAAAATGTCAAAATACGCGACTACTCTATGCTTACTCAGTCGTTAAACTAGGTACCGCCAAAGATTAACTTTTATTCCGAGAGTAGATTCGGATTAGTTTACTCCCTCCTTACTCTATGTTTATTAATACTGAAATAAGATATTTTAAGCTTTAAACTAGGAGTAAAGTTAATCTTGCTCAAGTCTGTGTTTATTAATAGGGATGTATAAGTTGACGCGCGGTTCAACGGCGGGAGTTAAGTACATGTCAGGAAACATTTCGTTACCGCGTTTTAAAAACCTAATAACGACATCTAGCGGAATCAATTTAAACTATGTGTACGTTAGTTAATAAGAACTCTCAAAAATATTTTTCTTATAATTTTGCACAAATTTTCTTATTGTAATATCGATTCATTCATAACCACATATAAGAACTGTATTCATTTCCGTTCAATAAATATTACTAAGGCTTATTAATAAGGCTTACTAAGAACTGTTTCTACCACAGTTAAGTAATAGCTAAGGGTGAAAGCGTGACAGGTGGTGCTAGTATTTCTGATCCATACTTATAATCACGCCTGTAACCCTTGCGGGGTAGGCAGAGCATCAACGGATTACTTAATATCGTCTGCGAGGTTATCGCCTATTCTGTGAATTACAATGCACCAAAACGTTTGAAGAAAATCAGCTGGTGAATTTTATGTTTTTTATCGCTCTCTTCCCGGTCCTGCGTGGAAAAATACAGATCCATACATTTTTTACCTTAATTTTGGTAAAAAGACATAATAATCCAGATATTCTGACCTTCTGTTTTCGTCCATCGTACCGTCGTCCGTCTTGTAGAATCACGGTGGCGCAACCTAGCTGAATTTAATTTTGCAACGGGAATGAGATGTTTTTCCGCGGAAAAAAGTAGCCTATGTCACTCTACAGCCACCGAACTATCCCCATACCAAAATTCATGCCATGTCGACGCTCTGTTGCGACATGAAAGAAGGGCAAACAAAAAAACAAACACACTTTCGCATTTATAATATTAGTATGGATTATGGTGACAAAGGCAATAACGTGAACGAAATGCAACTACTATTGACCCTATATTATATTACGCTGCTATTTCCTGCTGATATGCTGTGCGAGCGTGGTCCTTCTCTTGTCCAGGGGTTAGAGATCATACCGACATGAGTGACTTATCAGTATTTTTACGTGATAGTGCCATGCTACTGCTATATTGTGGTTGTAACACGAGGTGGTCGGCTTGACCAGGAAAGAACCACGCTCTCACAGAATATCAGCGTAATAGTAGCTCAATGCTGATGTGTTCCCTATGGTGAGTCCAAAGAACCGGAGACCCCTTTTACTGTAAACTAGGCATTCCATCTCAGTCCTCAGGGTTGAAAACGCATCTGGACTTTGTGCTCGCTTGTCAAAATTATCCTATATAAAAAGCCTATATATAAGGAGATGTATCTTCGGTCTAGCAAAATATAGACCACCATTAACGAAACGTGATTATGTCGCTAATTATGAAATTGATTTTCATAATTAGTTAATTCATTAGAGAATTTGTGCGAAACTGGGTCAATAGACCATTCGACATTCATTAGATGAAGAAGTGATTAACACCTAATAACATTTTAATCGGTATTATAATGGGGCCGGTATTATAATGGCGTACATGTACGCGCTGACGATACTATTTGCACATAATTCATAATTCATCAAACACTTAGCCGCGTAGTAGCGGCATTGTAGACTCCACTACCTCATATCGTACCGTGGGAACCGTAAGAGGTGATACAGGAAAATGGAGACGGGTAGTATGTAATATTTATTTAATAACAGTTAAAAAACTGCGGTGGCGACCCATTTGCTAAGCGCGGCAATTGTGGTAAATACCCCTCTCATGAGGCAAACTATAGGTGGGTCCTATGTTCAGCAGGATTTTGAAAAGTTGTATTGATAATGATGAATGATGGAAAATAAAATAAAATAGTACGATGGACTGTATCACTATTGCTGTGCGCCTAAGTTGATGTCTGGTACCTAGCACTAGCGCCATCTAGTGTCGGGAAACAGAGCGAGGAGAGTTTTTTGAAAATGCCATTCCTGCACTCTCCCAACAGCGCCATCTAGTATCGAATAGAAGAATTAAGCTTTCTAGAAAAATCCACACTCGAACTTTCTTCACTTAGTCGGTCGGGATCGGTATTTGCTTGAACATTCTGGATGTTTCGGTGAAAAAGGCCTATTTAAGGACGTTAGAGGCCGCGACCGAGGCAGTATTGAATTGGCGATACGAGCGAAGCTTTCGGAGTGAAATAAAGTAAACTAAAGTGTTAAGTGTGAATAATTATTAGGGTGATTTAAGTTTTAATTGGTGTCATGAACCCTAAGCTCGTAACACTATCTTAGAAAATAAGAAGCGGGATCCTATGTTACCTATGGACTTTGATAGGCCGTGATGATGATGATACTAAAAGCTCAAAGAATTAGTAAGCTGATGTAGCAATGGGTCAATATTGCTTTAGCACTGCGGGGAAGAAAATTCTCGTGTAGTAGCAATTCAGGATCCAAGGGAATTCAGAGGTCCAAGGACGACCTTACGCCGTAGTACTTCGACTAGTCCTATGTTCACAAGTTGACTTAATGTTGTGAAATCCAATCCAAGACTCTGTTCAGCACTCTCGACTTCAGACACAAGTTTGTCCCGGTACTTGGAGACGTTTTCCCGAGAAATATTGGCACTTCCCGGTATACAGAGCATCCCCAGTGCTCTCATCTGCATAGCAATGAATGTTACGGGCTTGCAACATATCATTGATATGCAGAAGAAACAGCGTTGGCGATAGCATGCAGCCTTGTGGAACACCAGCATTAATAGGCTTGTAGTCGGAGCTTGCACCGTCTACAACGACCTTGATGCTCCGATCTGCAAGAAAGCTGGTGATCCAATTGCACAATTTCTCGGAAAGCCCATAGGAAGGGAGCTTCGAATGAAGCGCTTTGTGCCAAACCCGATGCCTCCCCCTTGGACTCTACTGCCTGCGTCCATCTATGATTTAGGTAGACCAGAAGATCACCAGCTGACGACCACGGCGAAAACCGTATTGGCGATCACTAATCAGCTGGCGATCCTCAAGGTACCTCATGAGCTGGCAGTTTACAATGGACTCCATTGTTTTGGAGAACAAGGAGGTGATGGCGATAGGCCGGTAGTTGAGTCTTCCATGATTTTGGGACTACGCCTAGGGAGTAGGAGTACCGGAAAAGACTCATTAAAACCCGTGCCAACTCTGGAACACACGTCCTCAGCACAATAAGGGGGATTCCGTCAGGCCCACTCGACTTGTGGATGTCCATGGAGAGGAGTGCTTTGCGAACCGAGCGCTATGTGAAGTGCACTTTCAGCACTCACACCGTGGGATGGTTGGCGGCGTACTCATACCACTACTCATACTCATACTCGTACGTCATCGAGAGTCGAGTTGGACGCAAAGAAAGAGCCTAGCAGATCGGGTTTCTCCTTTGCGGTATGGGCCAGTGAGTCGTCCTCCCTGTGCAGAGATGGAAGAAATGGCTGACAGAAATTCCCTTGGCCAGCTTGGGTGAGAGACCAGAATGCACGAGTTCCAGAAGGAAGGCGAACTAGTTTCTCGCCAATTCTGCCTATGTGCTCTGACTTTGCCTTGGCTTTGACTCCTTTGAAGGACCTGGAGGTGTAATTATACTTCTTTTTTAGAGTGCTGGTGTTTAAATCCCGTGACGTTGATGCGTCAACCCAGGCTTGGTAGCACTCCTGCTTATAGCATGATGCTATTTTACAGGAGCGACCAAACCATGGCTGAGATTCGCCTCCGATGGGAACCACATAGAAAGGAATAAAAAGTTCTGAAGTACCACATCAGCGACAGAATCCGCAACAACTTTGGGATCATCCAGCGAAAAGCATACCCGCCCCCAAGTGTAGGATTCAAAGAAAGACCGCATCCTAACTCAATCGGCTGATCTATAGTGCCAAACACGGCGGCATCCTGCAGAATGCAACTGCGATTTCAGCGTGAGTGGCACCACACTCCGGACAAGACAATGGTCCGAGGAGCCTAAAGGGGCGTCGACAGAAATCTGATATTCGTCCGGGTGAGAGGTCAGCAGAAGGTCCAACAGTTACACATCTGGAATCCACGTAGGCGAAGTAACCTGTTGTGTCAGACCATATCGCAAGGCAAAATCATAAACAGATCTCCTCGCATGATCGGTTAAACGTGAACCAAGCAATACGGCGTGATGGGCGTTAAAGTCGCCGAGGATCACGACCTCTGCGGAGGGGATCTGCTGTAGCAACGAATCTGTAGCCGTTGGGACGTGGTCGAAGAGTCAGTCTGTTACGGCATTAACGCTATGGGACTTATAGAGGCACCCGTAGACGGGCGGATGATCGTCGCTATCTACGCATAGCCAAAGGATGAACAGTTCCGAACCTTCAAGATTGCCGAGGCGTCGAGAACCAAGGCCCAAAGGAGTGTTCCAGTTTGTACCCCGGGTAGGAGAGACATGAGACATCAGCCGGAGAGGACACCTGCGTCTTGGTCAGAAAGAGCAGAGCCGGCCTCGCCGTCTCGAGATGTTAGTGGACGGCGTTTAGGTTAGAGAGAAGTCCCCTGATATTACAGAAATTCACGGATAGCGTGGCAGGGGTCACCTTCGTCTTGTTGCTCCGTTTTCCCCGAGCAATTGTAGTCTTGAGCGGAATATTGCCCCCCCCCCCCTAGAATACGCGAGGCAGCCTGAGTACCCACGTTCAGGAGTGGAGTAATTTGGTCGTGGATGCTCAGCGAGGGGTTCTCCAAGTGTGCTATTACCCTCCTGTGGTAGTTTAACATTTAATTCTAATTCCGCTACCATGTTGATGGGGGGAGGGGGGATTTGGGCCTTCGACCACCTGCACTTGCCAGTAAAAACGCGGAAGCAGAGCTTCCACTTCACGCCGGTATTCTGTGAGGTCGTGGTACCGCCCCGGTTTGAGCCGGCCCATACGTGCAACAGCAAAGCTGTCGCGTGGCTCTACCACTGTTATTGTGTACGTTTGAGTGGGTCCCTGGGTGACTTAGATTTACAATGACACCTCGTAGGCAGTGTTGTCAGAATCACTCGTGCGAAGTTGGGGCGGATCACTAATCTTTTATAAAACGAGCACACAGTCCGTTTGATGCTTATGGATGCTGTGACCCATACTGATCTACATCTATCGTTCATTTTTTTCTTATTTTTATTTGTTTTAAAAAAGTTACTTCTACATTAGGATTTTCTCTTGAATTATGGAGGCTGTTCACATACATAAATTTTACAAGGAGAAACATCCAAACCCGGAATACCTATTTTTAGGCCATACAAATACTTGTTCCGAACGGGATTCAAACCCGCGGCCCTTGGCAGTGCAACTCATTACTAAGCCAATGCACCACGAAGCCATCACTCGTTACAGCCCATCAAAAGTCCACTACTAAACTTAGGCCTCGCCTATAGATTGCCTTTTATAATTGCCATAGATGCCATGTTTTGGGGTACACAGTAATACAGGTTCCCAACCTAGTACAGGGGCCCTTGCGAGTGGTTTAAAATGTATCATTATAAATCAATAAATCATTTTTCATTTTTTTTCATGTTTGGGAGGCAGGTTGGCAATCGTAGTTATTCTGTTTTTTTACTATAAAGGTGCTGTTTCATTTACTTATATAACCTCTTAAGACACCTTCGGGGAGATATGTATATGACAAGGTGAACTTTTAAGTTTAAGAAAATATGTCTAATCAAAGTCGAAATTAAAGTTTTTAGCCTTTTGTGACCCCTGCAAGAAGTTTATGTTACAATACTAAATGGCAAATCAATATCTTATAAATTAATTTCATAAATTATATTTTGACTGCCTTATTTCTCTAGTAATCGCGGTAAACGCGACTGCTGTACATGTCGGAAGTTCAAATCCCGAGTCGAGCCGAAATTAGTGACTGGGTTTTATCCCTCAAGAATTTTCCAGTAGCAGTTCTGAGTCAGGAAGTTGGCGGTATTTCCTTGTCTTCGGTAAGCGCATAAAGCCGTGGACCCTATACCTGATCTCTTTTCAGTCGTGTCAGATTGCCGTCTTATCGGAATATGAGCGTGCACTTGTGCTAGCTGTGTAGACTAGCCTAGACTAGTCTACGTTGAGAATGGTCATTGTGACCGAAATTCGGCTTGGATCTTTGGAGAACGTTTTAATGCATTAGCATGCATTTTTATTATTAGTGGTTTCGCCCGCTTGTAAATAAGGTGTCCAAAAAAGCGTGATTTTTCAAGCGAAAATAGATATGTCAACCAGATAAACATAAAATACGTGCTAGATTGGTTTCCCTCTATCTTGGTGAAACGTGTCTTGAGTCAGACTACGCTCTAGAGAAATCTATCTTTATTCTCCGTGAAGCCATCCTCTTTTCTGTTTTATTCATTTATAGTCGCATAAAGACGCAACTCTCAGTCAGAGTAGCATGAGTAGTTTGTCAAAATAATAATTGCTGACGTCAGTGTCATAACTAGCTTTTCGTGCGCTCGGTGCGAGCTCTTATAAATTTCTTAGTAAACTACTGATAGTAGGGCGCTTCAACACCCGTATCACGCGATAAAAAATAGGTATTGTAGGTTTGCAAGCCACTAACTCCCATGAATGACCCAAAACTTGGTCCTGGTCTGGTCTCCTCTGGTCTCCTCCAGGGTCTGCGCCATGTGCCTAGGCACCGCTGGCACCCCCTAGAAATATTTTTGGAGAATTAATCTTTACTCTTGACACGTTTATTACTGACCACCGTACCACATGTATACTACTTGAAATAGTTATTTAATCTTAAAGCTTATTTTTACAAGTTTTTTTAATAGGATAGCGTGATAAACGAGCACACAGTACACCTGATGGTAAGCGGTTGTTGCGGCCCATAGACATCTACATCTATCCTCGATTACAAATCAAAATGTAGATGCGTTTTCTCCGACTAAGATGGAATGCCTCGTCTCTAGTAAAAAGGGTCTCCGGTTCTCTACACTCACTATACGAAACATAGCTACGTTAACCTACTATTTCACGCTAGTATTCTGTGAGAGCGTGGTCTTTCCCCGGTCGAGCCGACCCATTCATGCTACAACTATACTACTAATATAACTGCAGCATGGCTTTACCACGTATAATTATATGTTAAATTGTGCCCCGAAAGACCCTACTAAACTGAAATAACATAATAAAAGGAATATGACGTATTTAATGAAAGGTTCCTATCCATCCTTAACGCATCTAACCAACTTAGATCAAGTTTTCGATGTGCGTCAATGGAGTTAAAAAACTTGGTGTTAGCGACGCAGTCGGTGTGAGAGTGGCTTATATAGGATATCGAATCTGCACTAACAGATCTCAGTTAAACCTGCGCAGGCGACACGAATGCGCACGCGTCGTACGGGTTATTGATACAATAGTGTTACTAAACGGTGTTACCATTTCGAGTGGGTTTGGTGGTTGTTATTGAGATAGTAGAATATTTTAAGGTAAGTTACCTTAATTGTATTTATATATTTTGTGTTTAAACGAAAATATTTTTTTTATTTGAAACGAAAAACCATTGTCTAATACCAAAAATTATTATGCTTATTAATTATTATTATTTATATTATTAATATATATGTTTATTAATTAGTTTGTTTTTTCGTTATGTATTTACGTATTGGATATTAACAGTTTTTATGGGAATTCAAATTTTACGCGGGAACTGACTTCTTATAAAAAACAAATTAACTGACGGTTTTGAACTCCGTAGTACAGAAATATTTAGCCGACATCTCATTATATCTCATCAATCTCATAAAATTTTTCGAAATCATTGTGTTGCTATTATCGAATTCAATACAAATTTAGTAAAAAATCTATTTTATTTAAATAAAACTAGTTTTTAAGGATTATAGCACGTATATTACCTTATTTTATATACCCGACGTTTCGAGCACTTTACAGCACCCATGGTCACGGGGGACTGAGGTGTTCGACGTCCCAATGTCATAGTTAATCATGGCTACATCCAGATTAAATTTTTTAATTTTTATTCCGATCACCGCAAATAAACATCGGGAATATAAAATATGTTAATATACGCGATATAATCTGTAAAAACTAGTTTTATTTAAATATGTAGTATTGGCGTAAATATAAGAAATCGTCATTCTATTCTATTTTAGAACATAGATAAGGAAATATTTTTTAAAATATTTGTGTTAGAGTGTTATCACCTAGGAAATGAAATATAATTGGAGTAAGCGTTCCATTTTATAATCGAAAAATATTGTGACATAAATTTGTTCTTTTTCAAATCTTGGTAAGGCTGATAGTCTGCTTTTTTCATCTTTGCTAAGAATTCGCAACAACCCTGTACACAACTCTGGGATATGTGAGCATTATTTTACCTATTTTTTTCATTTAAATTTAATAGAAACTGTTATTTTTATTTGTTTTATATACGACTTTAAAATTTTGAACAATAGCTTGCCTAAGAAATTGTAAATCGTGAACAAGCCACTTATCACTTCTTTTATAATTTTCCATCTAAAGATTATCTATTATTTTAGATAAACGTTGTGTGAGTAATTCACTGCTCTTAGAACTCTGCCTATACCCTCGAGTATTACAAGCGTGACACTATCTATGTAATTGTAACATTGATATAATCATTTTGTTGCCATTCATCATCCTCGTACGTTAAAATATTTTAAGAATAACAAAATTACGTATGATATTTTTATATTAAGATCAATGACATTCTTTTAAATAAGATTATGTGACTAACAAACTTACAAATCTACAACCAACTTCGAACAATGAAATCTACAGATGCGTTTTCACCTCTGAGGGTTATGACGGAATGCCTTATAGATTATAATTATAATAGCTGTCTATACTCTTCAGATAGCAGTGTTCTTAATTTTGCTTTGCGGTTGAAATATATTAGAAAGTGACATCTACCCAGATAGGACCAATAGGCATCCTAGTCCTAGTTCTACCATTTAGCAGTGATAGTCTTGCTTTCCAATGAATAAAATATGTCTAGATTACTCTAAAATTACTTTATCGCGGGCGATAACTGGTATTATTTATTGTGTATTTAACAGGGTATCCGTTGTTTACTTTATTGAAATAACAAACGTATACCATAATCATCATTCTATATAACAATTATGACGACTTTATATTATGTCAAAAATATCATATACCGGTCTTTTATATGGTAGAGCCACGCTGCAGTTATATTATCGTTGTAGCATGAACGGGTCAGCTCGACCAGGGAAGGACCACGCTCTCACAGAATACCAGTATTAAATAGAAGCTTAATACTGCTGTGTTTCTTATGTTGTGTGTAGGATCAGGAGACCCTTTTGTTACTGGATACGAGGCATTCCATCTTAGTCCTCAGGGCTGACATCGCATCTGCGTTTTCATTCTTAATCTTAATTATAAATGAATTTGATATTTAATAAATAAAATGTATATGTCTATGGGCCACAGCATCCACTTACCAACAGGTTGACTGTGTGCTCGATTGTCATTCTCATTCTATAAATAAAATCAAGACCCGCTGTTGTTAAAGAAATAGTTATATAGATAGTATTGTATACACTTATAATAAACAGTAATTACAATATCGACTAACGACAATAATTAGACGACGCGATAGGTAAGTACGCGTAAACGCGGCGAGCGTGGACATAACCCGGTCGAGCCGAATCATTCGTGTTGCATGCGAATAGCTAGCTGACTGCAACGTAGATGTGGTGGTAATAAATGCGACTGCAGATCATGAGATCCCATGTTCAAATCCCGGAGCGGGCCAAAGAAATAGCTGTTGAGATTTTCTGAAAAGAAATTTTCAATAGCAGCACGGAGTCAGAAAGTTAGCTTTTGTTACATTCGTGTCTCGGAAAGCAAAAAAGGTCGTTGGTTCTGTGCTTAATCTCTCTCTCTTTCTCTCTCTCTCTCTCTCTCTCTCTCTCTCTTTTTCTCTCTAATCGTGTCGGTTAACTATCCCTTCGGTCTATAAAATTGAGGGAATAGAGAGTGCACCTTTGTTTATGCACGCACACATACACATGCACTATTATCCTGTCGTACTCAGATGGCTAGTCTGAGTTGAAACTGACCGCCGTGACCGAACTCGCATAATAGTGCCTTGGTGACTTAGCTTTGCTAGGTGTTAAAAAAATGATGTCAGGAATAAAACCTGTCTAGATAACATTGAAAATTTAACATTATTTAAATAAAATAATTAATTCAAATCATAGGTGCGGTTGCCGCCGTGCCGGGAGCCGTGGTAGCTCAGTGGTTAACGCTCGCTGTAAATATAACAGAACGCGAGAGTAACCCGGGTTCGATCCCCGCCGGCACCAATGAAATTGTTAATTGCAATTTTAAGTGCTGATTTACCACGTGCTCGGCGGTGAAGGAAAACATCGTGAGGAAACCTGCATGTTTGAGGAATAAGAAAAATATTTCGAAGACATGTGAAGTTCGTCATCACGCATTTGGTCAGCGCGGCGGACACTTCCTTGCTCTAAAACCCTCTCAGAAATGAGGGGAGGCCTGAGCCCAGCAGTGGGCAGTATATAGGCTGTAACTTTACTTTACTTTACTTATAGGTGCCGTTTCCGAGTAATCAATTACATTATAACGAGAGTTGCTCACTTGAAGTAAATGATACATTTTTCACAGAATAAGGATAATGAACTCACACACATTCCACCTATTCGTAAGTACATGATGTTTGTGTTAGTTTTTGTAGACACCTACTCGTACATCTACCCTTGATTAAATAACAAAATGCGGATGTGTAGCTATCAGTGAGGATTCAATACGAGTAGAATTTCTCGTTATTAATAAAAGAGTCTCCGGTTCTTTACACTCACCATACGATACTCAGCAACATTATACCGCTGTTTCATGCTGCTATTCTGTGAGAGCGTGATCCTGACCCAGTCGAGCAAAACCAACAGGGATTTGTGGTAGTAGCATTAGAATATCAACCCATTTTGTCCCGTGGGTGTCGCAAAAGATAATTATGGGAAATACTAGAAAAATCTCAAGAAATGTAAATTAATACGGTATACAAGGAAAAAAATTGTGCAAAGTCAATATTATATTGACAAATTGACTGTAGTTCGAGCGGTTCGTGACAACGCGTGGCGGTACAAGGCGTTATACTAGACAGCGAGTTAAGATTCACCGCCCACATCGACAATGTTATTACCTCATCGGCAACGAAGATACTGGGTTATGTGTTAAGAAATTCCAAAGAATTCACGCAGCCCTCTACTACGATAAAACTGTTGAATAGCCTGGTGAGGAGCAAACTATAATAATTTGGAGTACTCACTATAAAATCCATAGTGCTAGAGCTAATCCATAGTGCATAGCCCAGTTTCCGACAAATAGCGATATAACCATCTCACTTCCAATAGACGTAAAACACTTCGACCAGCTTTATTGGTGCCAGACGTCTGGACCTACGGTAGGCAACCTACCTGCCAAATGTGGAGATAAAGGTAAATCCCCCTATCCATAGACTCTTAAGCGCTTATGAAGTTTAAAACGAAGGAAAAAAATTGCTACTTTATTTCGTCTCAGCGTGCGGGGTCATATTAAATTAGCTTCAATTATATGCGCTCCCCGGTCGAACCAACTCACTAAAGTTACAACTTATATACGTCCCACTGCTGGGCACAGGCCTCCCTCATTTCTGAGAGGTTTTTAGAGCAAGGAAGTATCCGCAGCGCAGCCCCAATGCGTGTTGGCGAACTTCACGTCTTCGAAATTTTTTTTTCTTATTTCTCAGACATATGATTTCCTTCACTGCCGGGCACGTGGTAAATCAGCACTTAAAATTGCAATTAACAATTTCATTGGCGCCGGCGGGGATCGAACCTGGGTTACTAGCATTCTGTTATATTTACAGCGAGCATTAACCATCTAAGCTACCATGACTCCCATTCTCTACACTTTATTTCTCATTCGTAATACACTTTTTTATATGTGGTAGAGCCACACTGCAGCCGTATTATGGGTATAGTACAATTGGATCAGCTCGACTGGAGTTGGACCAATACTCTCACATAATACCAGCGTAAAATAGCACTTTAATGCTACTGTGTTTCGTATGGTGAGTGTAGAGAACCAGAAACCCTTTTTACCGAAAACGAGACATTTCATCAAATAAATTATATTAATAAAGGTTATTATTATTTTCCTCGTTTTACAAAAAATTTTGGGAAAAATGAACTAATAAGTACTTAAAAAAGTCATTAAAAATATTTTAATAATTTTCTGCCGTTTAGTGGCGGCGTAAAAAACACTTCCGTGAGAAAACTCAGACAAGTGATAGGAAGCGCATCTACCCGATAACAACTTTTTAGTAGCTGTTTCCATCGGTTGCCAATACATAGGACAGACGTGGCAACTATTTCAAATATATTTATATGAGGTTCTATCAGGAAGATCCTCCCTCCTAGTGCCCATGCAAGAATGCTTATCCTAAAGTCCTCTCAGAAATGAGAGGAGGCCTGAGACCAGCATTCGGATGTATTTAGGTTGTAACTATTTAACTTAAACTATGAGGAAGGCCTTTTAACATTGGAAAAGTAAATTATTAAACAAATTCCTAAAATTTTAAAAAGATTAAGTATTAAATTCATTTAATGATTTCTTTACTATTTTTAATTTAAAATATTTTTCATGTAAGAAATGGGCGACAGCAGTGAATCACCATCAGGTGGGATAAAGCCAAAGATTAGCTTATACCCGTGTATTGGCACAGTTTGACTAACCCATATCACCCCGTGGGTGACGTAAGCGGAGACAGAGAGAAACTGAAACAGAAGACGGACAGCAGTATCTTATTGATAACAACTTAAAACGATTAAAAAAAATCGGTTACCAATCCACCTACCCCGTGTGGTAACTATGGCAAAATCCTCATTATGAGGCAGTCTATGGAAGTATCCTGTTCTGTAGAGGACTTTTATAGTCTGTAATGGAGTGGCTTATAACAGTTAAACATTGTGGCGTATTATGACTGCACCACGAGTAGTTCGGCTTTACCGGGGAAAGACCAAACTCGCATAGAGTACCAGCGTATAATAGCAGCTACATATTTTTTTGTATTTACGCGAACACTACATATTGATTAAAACTATATCATTATATTGATTAAAATTATATTACATAACATTTGATAAACCACAAGTCCTCGCAAAAGAACACCGATTCCTACCAAGGATGATTCGCGAGGCTATTGACATTAAAAAAAAACATCATAATTTTAATAGAGAAGGTGGATGGGTGCTCCCATCTGCTTGAGATCATATAATTACCAAAATTAAACCCAAACCCAAGCATACCACTGCAAGATTTTAAGATACTGGTTCTGCGTAGATCGGACCAAAAATTTATATTCAAGAACTGAAGGTAACTACGACATTGGGACGTCAAACATCTCAGACCCCCGTGACCATGGGTACGTTAACTAGCAGTTTAGTAAAACTGCACCTGAAACGTCGGGAATTAACAATAAGTTAATAAAGCTAAAATTCAAACGACAGTAGCCTTCATTCAAAGGATAACGCTTTTACAGAACACCTGCGTTAATTAGCACTTTAATGCTGCTGTCTTTCGTATGGTGACTCTTGACAACCAGATACCCCTTTTTCATTGTTACATAAGGTATAATTTGGAATTTCGTGTTAAAAGAAATACCTTCCACATTTCAGTGGTAACGAGGCATTTTTTCTTAGTCCTCAGGCGTACGAAGGAATACATATATCAAATCATAATTGAGGCTAGATCTAGGAATATGCTACATCTTCCAGTTACTATCAGGAAGCTGTGCGCTCGTTTATAATCCAAATACCATAAAAATTCAACATTAGAAGTACATAATTAAATAATGATTTCTTATATTTACGCGAACACTACACATTGAAATAATGCTAGTTTTTACGGAATTTATCGCGTATATTTAACTTTTTAAATACCCGACGTTTCGAACGCTTTACAGCACTCATGGTCACGGGCGGGACTGAGATGTTCAACGTTTTTTTTTTTGCGCCCGAAGCAAATATGGGCAACCCTCCGGAAAGCGGGGGAGGGAGGTTTGGAATGCTCATAGCATATCACGCAGCCGGCTGCGTGGTTATGTGGTGACTTTTACCCACTAAACTAAAAAAACTCTAAGCCGTATACGAACGCGACCCTCCTTGGCAGAAAGGAGGCGCAAGCGGCGAAAAGCCGCTTAGAAGAGTGCCTAAGGCAGATTAAGGGATGTGTTATGTAGGCTCGGCCTGAGCCGCCAGGAGGCAGTTCAGGTCAGCCGAAAGCTTGTTGGGGGGGTCCGAGAGAGAAATTCTCGGTCTGCGCACACTATAGCGAGTGTGGATAGGAGCTGCATAGGCAGCTGTCTCACGAATGAGATGATTTAGGTGGGACTCTGGGGCTTTGAAAAATCTCTCAGAGAGTGATTTAAGGAGCTGCTGGATTGTTGAGAGCTCTAAGTCTCGATGTAGGTCGGCATTACGGACATAATAGGACGAGTTAGTGGCCCTACGACAGAATAGATTTTGGACTATTTGAAGTTCATTTATAGCTTTGGGCTTAGCATGTGCGAAAATGGGGGCCGCGTAGGTCATGACAGGTCGTATGCAGACCTTATATAGGGTTTGCTTGTTGCGGAGGGACATTTTACTGTGTCTGCCCAACATGCTGTTGAGCCTACCCATGTAAAATCGTGCGGTACGACTAACCTTCTTGATATGGGGCTCGAAAGTGAGCCTTGCATCAAGGGTGACGCCTAAGTATTTGGCTTTAGTTTGCCATGGGACAGGGGTTCCTAACATCCTGATTGGCGGAGTGGTGGTGAGACGACGTCGTTTATATTCGAAGCAAACGGCGGAGCTTTTCTCCGGGTTTACGTCGATACGCCATTTTTGGAACCAAGCTCCTAAGTCGCTTACTGACTTTTGGATCTTGTTCCGAATCTGTGGTAGTGAGTTGCCTTTAGAGTAAAGGGATAAGGATGTCGTTGGTGAATAATATATATAGGAGGGGAGCAAGCACAGAGCCTTGAGGGACACCGGCTTTTATTTGACGAGTAGAGGATAGCGTGCCTTCGTGTCTAAAGCGAAAGGTACGATCCTTCAGATAGGAGGCTACAAGGCGAACGAGACGGTCCGGGAGGCCTAAGTCGTACAGTTTGTATATAAGGCCCTCGTGCCAGACTCTGTCGAATGCCTTGGCAATGTCAAAGAAGACCGCGATGGTTTTTTGACGACGAGGATAAAAACCGCTGAGGATGTATTCCACTATGCGGTGAACTTGCTGGGGCACGAGTGTTTGGCTCGAAACCCGAATTGTTGTGAGATGACAAGAGGGTCGCCGTCTGTGGGAAACAAATGGCGCCTCAAGCGCACGAGAATTACTCGTTCGAAAAGTTTGCCCATGGCCTTAAGGAGGCTGATGGGACGGTGATTGGAGGGGAGGTGGTGAGGTTTGCCTGGCTTGGGAATGCCAATGATAGTTGCCTCTTTCCAAGAGGTGGGAAAGTAACTGAATTCGAAGCAGGCGTTAAAGATAACGGCCAGTAAGGCGATTACCTGCTCCGGGAAGTGTTTGAGGGCTTGGTTGGAGATACCATCCGCACCCGGTGCTTTTTTGGGCTTAAGTCCTTTTATGGTGGATGAAATCTCATCTTTGGACACAGTGATAGGGTCAGAGGCGGTAGGGGAGTGGAGTTCCTGCGACGGACCTCGTCCTCCACTAGTTGGATGTGTATGGGGTCAGTGGGTTGTGAGCTAAGAGAGCATTGAGCGGCGACGCTGTCAGCGAAGCACTCAGCCTCTTCTTCTTCCTCGAAGGTAATGGAGCCGTCGGGACGAGACAGAGGGGGAGTATGCGTTATAGCGTCTATCCGGAGGGCTCTCGCCATCTGGTAGTACGCTGCGTGGGAGGGAGAGATTTTCTCCATGAGATTGCCCCTTTCGTGGTCTCTGTAATCTTGGAGGCGGTAACGGAATTTGCGTTGAAGGCGGTGGGCCGCGAGTCTATATTCGGGAGTGGGATAGCGTGCAGCTCTACGGAGGGCAGCTTTTTTGGCTTTTAGCAGGTTGCTAATATCTAGGGTAAGACTAGTTTTAGCAACCGGGACAACTTTTTCATTTTCTTTAAGAGAGGATGTTATAAGTGAGGTGAGATTTTCGACCGCGGTGTCTATTTTCCCCGTACTGTCGAGGGCGTCGGAAGAAAAGGTTATGGGAGGGTCCTGAGAGTCTATAGCCGAGGCTAGAGACTTCTTGAAGCCCTTCCAGTTGGTGTAGGTTTTGGAAGTGGGAATTGGAGATGGCTGATGGCCAAGAAGGAGGGATACAGGACGGTGGTCGGATCCTAGATCATCGAGAGACTCGATTGCTCTAAGGTTAAGGGAGATTCCTTTAACTAGAGC
The DNA here is from genome assembly GCA_907164705.1 of Parnassius apollo. NCBI lineage: Eukaryota > Metazoa > Arthropoda > Insecta > Lepidoptera > Papilionidae > Parnassius > Parnassius apollo. The sequence continues at coordinate 1,830,269 of CAJQZP010001262.1, forward strand.
AAAATCTAGCACGTCAGGAGCGTAGTTAACAATGTCGGGATGGTGGGTGGCATCAAGTGGGCTGTAGACAGTCAGGTCGAGAGACTGAGTGATATTGAGCAGCACCCTGCCACTACTGGTAGTAGTGCGGCAGGTCCATTCAGTATGCTTGGAGTTAAAGTCTCCAAACATAATGATTGAGTCGCCTAATGCAAGGATGGCTTCGAAATCACTCTTAACGGGGAGGGTTCCGCTAGGGATATAGCAAGAGGCTATAATGATTGACTGGTGTCCAGTCATAGCTAATCTAGTGATAGTGGCTTCCATACTGGTAAGCGTCGGAGTAGATACGTGGGAGCAATGAAGGGACTTTTTGTAATAGATGGCAGTACCGCCGCCTTTGCGGTCGGGACTGTCGTTACGTAGAAGTGAATAATTTTCAATAGAAAGGCCTTTATGGACCTTGGGGCTGAGGTGGGTCTCCTGAAGGAGGAGGAGGTCGGCTTCGCGATCTCGAAGAAATAGCCTAAGCTCTGGGAGGTTATTTCGCAAACCGCGGATATTGAATGAAACAAGCGACAAACCCTTTGGTTTGATACGACCGTGAGATATTGCGGGAGCAGAGGGCTCCGGCATAGTTTAATTACAAAGACCTTAGTAGGTTGATGTGCTCAGTAAGAACAAGGAGACGGTCCTGAGGGAACTGAGCGGTGCGCAGTTTACGCGCAAGGATAAGGATTTCCTCTAAATTGATCCTATTTATAGTGTTGTACACTAGGTTTAGAGATTCTACTACAGAGTCTATCTGTTTTTGTGGGTCGGTGGAGGGCCGCGGAATATTTGATTCCTTTGGGAACCAAGGGTTTATTGGAAGCGGCGCAGGCTGGGAGAGCGGAAGGCTCATAAGGGGCCGAGGAGGGCCCTGAGGTGGCCGATAGGGGCCCTGTGGGGGCCGGTAGATGCCCTGTGTGGGCTGAGATGAGCCCTGAGGGGGCTGAGGTAGGGGCTGGCCCTGGCTGGGCTTGCAGCTTACAAGAGCGGGGAAGGTTCGGTCATTGACCTGGGATGGAGCTTTGCGGCTCGGAGATGGGCGAGGAGCGCGAGGGCAACCTCCAAAATTGGCCGGATGGGCTGTTTGTCCGCAAAGGACACATGAGGGTGGGGCTTCGGCGTTTTTGGGCCGAGGGCACTCTTTCGAGTGATGGGGTTCTAGGCACTTAACGCACCTGGGTGGAGCTGAGCAGTTGGCTGCCGCGTGCCCATAGAGTTGGCAGCGGTGGCTTTGCGCTGGGTAACCTTCGCCTGGAGCTTCGACCTTTACACGCGACAGGCCGCACACAGTGCGTACCTCGCGAAAGATGGCCTTCGCCTCCGGCACATTGGTGAGAACGAGGAGGGCGAGGTTAAATCTTTCACCCCTGCTGCTGTGCATTTTGTGCACAGCTTCTATGGGGAAGCCTTGGGACTTAAGGTCTTCCAGAATGTCCTCGTTTGCGAGTTCATAGGGAACTCCGCGGAGGACTGCCTTAACCTTCCTTTCTTCGGCGAGGGCGTATGTGTGATAGGACACACGCTCGGCCGTGAATAGACGGGTTATATTCCAGAAGTCTTCTATAGACGCCGCCATGATTTTAATGGCCTCGCCGACATTGGTGGCTTGGTCATATTTGAAACCCTTATCATAGAGGGTTTTGGACAACTGAGTGAATTTGGCCTTGTCTCTGGAAAGACAGGGGGGCGGGACTTGGTTTTTAGCCAGTTTGGGAGCGCTGCGGGTTGCTGGCTTGGCGGTAGGGTCTTTCGACTGAGAGGCGGCAGCGCTTGGGGCTGCGGGAGTAGGGGCAATGATGGGAGCTGCGGAGGAAGAGGCAGCGACGGAGGGAGTGCCGGCGGCGGCGGCGGCCGCCGGGGCGGGGGGAGTGCGAGAAGTCGCAGCGCGTTTCGGGCCGCGCTTAGATTTCACTAGAGTGAATTGGGCTGAGTCGGTTATGGTTCCTTCGGAGTCGGATGAATCCGAGGAGACGGTGGAGCTGAGGGCGGTCCTCTTCCGGGAGGAGGAGGTAACGGACGTGGTGTCCGAGTGCTCCATATCGGAGTCGGGGGACGCGGGCAAGTCGGTCTGAGGGCAGCCGCTTGGGTCGCGAGGAAAGCCGCGACGACGGGCGGGGGTACACATGCCTTAGAGGCAGCGGGGGGGGGGAATTGACTTTGGCGAGAAGGGTCTCGTCGATTTGGGTGGTTGTGGGTATTCCTGCGGCTTGGATCATTTGTACGATCGTGGCCGCAACTTGGCTCATGAGAGTGTTTATGTCTATGGAAGACATGTTGATCTGGACAGGGGGGTGACGATTTATTCTATGAAAACTAGAGGTCCCTGTTCTGAGAAGAACAGGGCCTTGGGGGCAGATGGGGAGGACTGACGTTCTATTCCAAGAAGCTGGGGTCCCTATGTTATGAAAAGAACAAGGGCTCGCTCTGAGAAGAGCAAGAGACGATCTTCTAAGAACAGTATATACAACAAGTAACAGTATAACAAAAACAATAACAGAAAAATTAAAAATAAAACAAAACAAAGCAAAGCGCGCTCAAGCCTCCACGCCGGAGCAAGGGGGCAAGAACGATGCGAAAAACAAAGTGACTCACCAACGGCGTCTGCTCGGCCGGTGTTAGCCGGGGAGAGCGGGGCGCGCGGGCGAGCGGTTGCACTACCGAGGGGTCGGAGCGCGAAAGAACTGTGTGCACGACCGCTCGGGGGCGGCGCGCAAACGGAACTCATGTTCAACGCCCATATGTCATAGTTAACCGCGGTTACCATAGATTAAAATTTAACTTTTGTTCCGATCTATGCAGTATGAACTTATGGTATCTTGAAGTCTTGAAGTTGTATGCTTGGGTTGGGATTTAATTTTATTTATTATAGGATCCCAAGCAGATGGTAGTACCCAGCCATCTTCTCTATTGAAATTAGGATGTTTTTTGATTTCAATAGCCTCGCGAATCATCCTTGGAAGGAATCGGTGTTCTTTAGCGAGGATTTGCGGTCTATCAAATCTGATGTAGTGACGGGGGCGATCCTGTACGTGTTCACAGACTGCAGACTTCCCGGAGCGTCGATTCTTCATATCAGCTATATGTTCTTTAACGAGGATTTTTATTGATCTTTTAGTTTGTCCTATGTAGGAGAGACCACATTCACAATCAAGCTTGTACACTCCTGCATCTTGCAGAGGGACATTACACTTGACTGATGGTAAAAACTGACCAATCTTCTTCAGCGGCTTGAAGTATGTTTTGATGGAAGCGCGCTTCAAGATGTAGCCAATCTTGTCAGTGACTCCTCTAACATATGGCAGTACAGCAGGTACACGCTCGACTGTGGCCGGCTTCACTCGTTCACTGTGACGTAGGCGCGGGACTCGAAGCTTGTTGTCATGCAAAACTTGCTTGACATGGTGGAGCTCTGCAGCCAGGTGTTTACTGTCACAGATCCCTCGTGCTCTCTGAAACAAAGATTTACCCACGGTAGCTAACTGTGAAGGATGGTGGTGAGAATCACCGTTTAAATATCTATCTGTATGGGTCTTTTTTCTATACACAGTATGGCTCAAGGTGTTATCAGGATTCCGAATTACTAACACATCTAGAAAAGCTAAGGAAATTGTTTGCCTCTAACTCCATTGTGAACTGAATTTTAGAATTTATAGAGTTAAGATGGTCTAAAAATGCAGTTACTTTATCTAAAGGTAGAATTGTGAAAGTGTCGTCTACGTACCGCTTGTAGAATCTTGGATTTATGGGAGAACTAAGCAGGGCTTTCTCCTCAAAGTCTTCCATGAATATGTCGGCGACAATGGGAGATACAGGTGAGCCCATCGCCACACCATCTACTTGCTTGTAGAACTCCTCCTTCCACAATAGGTAGCCAGTTGTAAGGCAGTGTCTGAGTAATACTGCATATTCTACGGGCATGTTGTTTTCTTCCAGCCTTCTAGTTACAATTGAGATGCAGTCTTCAACAGGTAAGCGTGTAAACAATGACTGCACATGAAAACTGACCATAGTTTCATTGTCTGCCAGATGTCGGTCTTTAATCTCGCTGACAAAATGGTAGGAATCCTTTATGTGTGCTCTTGTATGTCCCCTGAGCGGTGAGAGTATTTTCGCTAAGTGTTGAGCCAATCTGTAAGTTGGTGAATCGACTTGGCTCACTATGGGACGTAATGGAGCATTGGGCTTGTGTATTTTTGGTAACCCATACAATTTTGGTGATTTGGCGCACGTAGGTATTATCCATTTTACGTCCAGATTTAATTTTTCGGAGTGTTCCTTTATGAGGTCACTAGTTGTTTTCCGACAAAAGTTCTTGTATTTTAGAATTATAATCTGACGTATCCATGAGTACCGTGGCGTTTCCCTTATCTATACGAACCCGTCCGCCCCCGTCACTACATCAGATTTGAAAGACCGCAAATCCTCGCTAAAGAACACCGATTCCTTCCAAGGATGATTCGAGAGGCTATTGAAATCAAAAAACATCCTAATTTCAATAGAGAAGATGGCTGGGTGCTACCATCTGCTTGGGATCCTATAATAAATAAAATTAAATCCCAACCCAAGCATACAACTGCAAGACTTCATGATACCATAAGTTCATACTGTGTAGATCGGAACAAAAGTTAAATTTTAATCTATGGTAACCGCGGTTAACTATGACATATGTACGTTGAACATCTCAGTCCCGCCCGTGACCATGAGTGCTGTAAAGCGTTCGAAACGTCGGGTATTTAAAAAGTTAAATATACGCGATAAATTCCGTAAAAACTAGCATTATTTCAATACATAATTAAATTTTGTAGCGATAACAATAATATAAAATTAAATGTGCTTAAGTCTCTGAAATTAGTATTATCTAACGTAAGAATCTAGTCAAAATCAAAAACGTTAATTTTATTAAGAATAATTTTAAAAATCTCATTACGCCAGAATTACTTTTCAGAATTACTAACAGTTCTGAACGATAGACTGAGAAAAACTGCCAAAAGATAAAATAATTGAATGTTATTATGAATTGCAGTTTTATTATCTTAGTGTTTAATGTTTTGGAACTAGTCATCATTAGCATAGATTAAAATTTATTCCCATAATATGTTATAACCTTCAAGGAGTCGTCAATTTGAAATTATAAATCTTACTTAAATAAAACTAAATTTACGGATTCTATCGCGTTTATTTAACTGATTTTACTTATTTTTAATTCCCGACCTTTCGGGTGCTTTACAGCAACCATGGTCACGGGGGGGACTAAGATGTTTGACGTCCCAGTGTCATTGTTAGCCCGGCTATCTTCAGTTTTTGAATATTAATTTTTGGTCCGATTTACGGAAAACGAGCTTACAGTATCTTGAAGTCCTGCAGTGGTATGCTTGGGTTTGGGTTTAATTTTGTTAATTATAGGATCCCAAGCAGATGGCAACACCCAACCATCTTCTCTATTGAAATTAGGATGTATTTTAATTTCAATAGCCTCGCGTATCATCCTTGGAAGGAATCGGTGTTCTTTTGCGAGGATTTGTGTTTTATCAAATCTGATGTAATGGTGGGGACGATCTTGAACTTGTTCACAGACTGCAGACTTCCCGGAACGTCGGTGCTTCACGTCAGCTATATGTTCTTTCACGCGGGTTTTTATGGATCTTTTTGTTTGACCTATGTAAGAGAGACCACATTCACATCTAACTTGTACACTCCTGCATCTTGTAGAGGGATATTACACTTGACGGATGGTAAAAATTGACTAATCTTCTTCGGCGGCTTGTAGTATGTTTTAATGGAAGCTCGCTTCAAGATGTAGCCAACCTTGTCTGTGACTCCTCTGACATATGGTAGTACAGCAGGCACACGCTCGACTGTGGCCGGCTTCACTCGGTCACTGTGACGTAGGCGCGGGATCCGAAGCTTGTTGTCTTGCAATACTTGCTTGATATGCTGCAGCTCGGCGGCCAGATGTTTTCTGTCACAGATCCCTCGTGTTCTCTGAAACAAAGATTTACCCACGGTAGCTGTGAAGGATGATGGTGAGATTCAACATTTAAATATCGATTGGTATAGGTCTTTTTTCTATACACAGTGTGACCAATAGTGTTTTTATTGGAAATGAGACATTCTGGACGAGGTGTGCTCGTTTGTCGCCCTTATTTCATAAAAAAGAACTTCTTTAGGCGCGTTAGGTGATTTTTAGATAAAAGACTTTTTAGGTAAAATCTTATGTATTTACCTGTACCTATATATGACGTGTTGCACATATAATATTATGAGCGTTAGACGCTTTTTTAGATGATTAAAAATCTTTTCTATATTCAGCATATTTTAATGCCTACCTTGAATATTATTTCTACCACGAATCTCCATATATCTTGGTGATCTAAAAATTCATTTATAACCAACTTCCCGTCGACGCTAGAGACTTGAAATATGTATTGAACATAGCTCAGAATCAGATGACAATATACAAATATGAAATGAATTTATTATTTTAAAATTCTAGCATTAATTTCTTGTATCTGAGATAAGATCCATGTAAAGTTAAATTGACTACGATTTTCATTTTAAAAATGTGGATTGATGTGACAAACAGATTCAAGTTAATGGTTTTGATTTACACCTTATGAAATTTAATTTCGTAATTTAATTGACACGACGATTAAATTGAAAATCCAAAAAGGTCGCTGTTATTTCATTAAAAAGTTTTCACTTCCGACTGTCAATTTCTTTTATTTACTTTTTAAAGCGATCAGCTGTATTTTTTATCTACTCCACATTTTTATGTCTTACAACTAAAACTTACTCGAAACATTCATTGCTTTATCAAAATTATTATTGAATAATGAGACTCAACTAAGCCTCCGATTCTTAAGGCGCTACTCCTATCGAATGACCCAGAGCGTTTTGTCCTATACAATCCACGCGCTCTCGCTACAATATATCGCGAAAATATGCCCAATTTTTTGGAATTATTTCCATTAAGAAAGAAAAGCGAACTTAAGAAATTAAATAAAGCGTGAATAATGTAGATTTTTAAATTATCTATTCATTAGTGTAATCTTCAAATGAGTAGAGCGTTGCCTTTAGATTTTAAATGTATTTATAACACATAAAAACGAATTAGGACGTGCAATGTGATGATAGGACATCGAACATTATTAATGTGCTTTTAGATGTAGTTTATTTCTCATAACTAATGAGATAATAGTCTCTGAAAAACGCACTACCGCAAGGTTTTGGTCGGGGTATCGCCTTAAGGCTAGGTTTCTTTCTTCGAGGATTAACTAAAGCGCGCGAATGCGTTACTCTTCTTTCAGCTCTCTCTCCATCCCTCAAACTTCTACAATAATCACAGCACAAACACAGCAACCTAGATTAATTTATTGCCATGTTGTAGTGATGTAAGAGAATCCATTATGCATTTTTGGCCCTTGGATATCGTAAGAAGCGACTACCGGAAATACAAGAAGAATCTCATGGCTTCAGATAGATGGCGGTCAACCCATTTAAAATAGACGTAAAAACCAAGACTGGTGACGGGGACAATTGTAGAGGGCGGGAGGTGCTCTTCAAACTAGATAGCACATGTCATTTCTTAGGGGTTAAGAATCAAAATGTAGATGCATTGTCATCACTGAGGACTAAGATGGAATGCGTCGTTTCCAGTAAAAAGGGTCTTCGGTTCTCTACACTCACGATAAGAAATACACCAGCATTAAGCTACTATTTACGCTAACAGACAGTCAAGCTTTTTTGGTTTGTGTGCGTTATGATTCTATTAGACGCAAACGACTGCCATTTTAGTTTAGTAAATAAATATTCATTCGTATGGTGGTATAATTGGAGGGATGTTTGATAAAGATTTTATAATATAATAAGCTGTTATAAGGAAGATGTCGCTGCCCGATCCTGTTTAAGTTTCTGTCTGTCACTTCTTAAAACACCCACGTGATATTATGGAATAAACTTAAAACGAATATCTAAGTTACAAAAATTGTTTAAACGTGATATAGTAAATAAGGAAAGTCTTGGTTCATATATTTGTTGTGACCTTTTTGGTTAGTAAACAGGCGTGTCTAGGTCCACAACATGGTGTAGTTACTTCCGGTGTTTGTGTTTTTAAAAAGTGATTCAGAATATTATTAATGGACGAAAATGATAATTTATGTGTGTAATAAATTTTTATTCATTTATTTTTTTTAAAAAGCCAACAGCGTTTTAACAAATTTAGAGACTTAAAGTATACATCTTGAATGTAAGGCATATTAAAAGTTTTTCAAGTATATAATCAAAATATATTGTTATCATCATTATCATCATCATCATTACATCCCTTCACAAGTGCACGGCTGAACTAGAACTAGAACTAGGCCTCCCCCAAGTAATGCCACTGCCAAAAATACTATGGAAGGTACTATTTAACTATTCATAAGATTAATTATATTATGTATGGATCTTATAAAAATATATATATATATATATATATATATATATATATATATATATGTAATAACTAATTATTTTTACTAATTATATTTTTTTGTGTTGATGATTCAGAACTAAAATTAACAATGAGTAACACTTTAGGGTTATTTAATAAGTGACACGATAGATGTGAGCTCACAGTCCATCTGATGGTAAGTGGCCACTGTAATTCCGCAACCATCCAATGCCACTTGTTAACAGTTTAGAACGATCACTAACGGCAGATGAACGATGATGATGAAGAAGGATGATTGGGCTTATTTTCTAAAAATGTTTCAAAACTGCTAAACTCCAACATCAAACTATATATCTTGTATTGTATATATTTATATGTATATTAAGTGTACGTGTATATTTCTGTATTTATATGTGTGTGTTATATGTATATATCACCGTTATTTTATTATCTTACGTGTCATTTGGATGTGTGGATTTATGTTTACTTTTTAAAATATTTTTTATGTTCTTTGTAACCACCTTCGTAATGTTATCATGCCCCAAGTTTGCCTTTTTTATAGTAAAAGGGTGACAAAGGTACACACAAAAAAATATAAAGTCGATTTGAAAACTCCTTTTTGAAATCTACTTAAAAGGAAATAAAAAATAATATTATGTATACAGTGTTATTCCGTTTAATATGTGTTACAATAATTTGTAAAGATTATCCGCGTTTCGCTTATCAAATTTAAATTTCAATGTTTACCCTGAAGCCTTATTCGAGTCCTCTCTAGGCGAGCTCACCTTGGATGATTTAATATAGAAAAATTTAAAAGGGTACTTATTTATAAACAAAAGTCACCACTTCCGTACTTCCTTCCAATGTTACACTTAATTTCTTGGAAGCAGTCGTTAATCTCCGCATTAGGATGTAGAAATTTGCATGCAAATGTTTTAAAAATTGAAATAATGTTACGAAATACCGTTGTGTCAAAGTGTAACGATCGTATAGATTTTATTTATGTGAGTGTGTATGTGAAACATAGTTCAATAATTTCGTAGTGAATGAGGATTGTTTATATGTGCGGAGATTTTCTCCTACAAAAAATGACAGTTAGTTCTGTATCGAGGACAAACGCTATGGCTACTCCCCTCTGATTCGGCGGTGGCCCGTGTTACTCTATGTTCGCTTCACGTCACAGCTTCACGTAAACAAGCTGCACCATTCATAATTATAATATTTGGGATGTCTATATTTTAAGCTAGACTAAAATTATATTTTTTACTCAATAAAGGTTACAATATAATAGCGGTCTAAGAACATCCACTTGGTTGGGTGTCGTAGTAGCCGACAGAGAGGAACAAATCAGGAGAGCGAGGGAAACATCAGCGTCTTCCCAATAACGACTAAAAAAAATGCGGTTGTCAATACGCTTGCCAAACATGGCAACTATAGCATAGACCAGCTTAAAATAGCTACGCAATATTGATGTGTTTCGTATGGTGTAGAGAACCGGAGACTCTTTTTACTGGAAACGAGGCATTCCATCTTAGTCCTCAGGGGTGGCAACGCTTCTGCGTTTTGATTCCTAATTGAGGATGGATGTAGATGGCTATAGGCCGCGGCATCCACTTGCCTCCGGGTGGACTGTGTGTTTGTCTTTTGTCATCCTTATTCTATAAAGAAATGATGATTTAATATCTTGGTTTACAAAGCTTAATGATAATATTAAATCGTTTTGCGTAAATCGGACCAAAAATTAATATTCAAAAACTGAAGGTAGCCGGATTAACTATGACATTGGGACGTCAAACATCTCAGTCCCGTGACCATGGGTGCTGTAAAGCACCCGAAACGTCGGGATAATAAAAATAAGTTAAAGTAGTATTTAAACGCGTAAATAATAGTTTTCTTCAAAGCTTAATATTTTAGAATTGACATTGTTATATTTAAAAAACCGGCCAATAGCGTGTCGTGCCACGCTCAGTGTAGGGTTCCGTAGTTTCCCGTCCGTCACAATAAGTGTTCCCACTTATGAGTTTAAAGGTGGGTATCCATTATGTTCGCGCTCCAACAGCGCTCCGCGCCTATGCAACTGCTCCCGGTAGTGGGTACTGTTGTTTCCATCCAAGTTCAAAATAATTATCCTAAAAAGTCCTTATAAAGTTCTACTTTTCAGATTTTTTTTTCATATTTTCTTAACTTATGGTTGAAAAGTTAGAGGGGGGGGACACATTGTTTTTTTTACTTTTGGAGCGATTATTTCCGAAAATGATTTTAGTAAACAATATATCACACGTTAGGGTTGAAATTAAAAAAAAATCACTTTCCACTTTACATATAGGGGGGCTACCCTACTAAAACATTTTTTTCCAATTTTTATTTTACCACTTTGTCGGCGTGATTGATACTTACATTTTCTAGTGCTAACGGTCACAGAGATTAAGCGAGGACTGGACAGACGGACAGACAGACATGGCGAAACTATAAGGGTTCCTAGTTCACTACGGAACCCTAAAAAGACATAGAAATTATGGAGGCGTGCACGTAAATTATAGTTAGTATAGTTAGTACGTCAGTTGTTAATTTTTGTTTTCTATCTTTACTTATTTTAACGTATTTTCCTTAGCGTACAATTTCTTTTTGGCCAATATTTTTATACAAAAAACGGTAAACGGTAAACGGTAAAGGGGTATCTCATAATATTAGATTGAAACTTTTTTATGGGACCTGGGTATATAGCTAGTGACCAATTATTTTCTCATTATATTTAGTGAGAAAAACTGTATCATCATCATTTATTTCAGTAGGATGTTATTAGAGCTAATGTTACCTACAGCCAAACACTTAGCTGTGTTAAGGGGTCATTGTATAAAGCATTGTTACATTTATAAATTGTACATAGTAATGCAAAAAGAATACAAAGTAGGAAAAAATGGTTTTGAGTTAAGTATCCATAATGCCTAAAGTTTGAATCGGTATTAAGTGATACTGGCTATCTTCGTTTTATTTGTAATTTTGCTTTTGTAACTGGTGTGTCTAGGTCCACAACATTGGTCCACAAAGTTGGCAAGAGAGAGCAATGCACTCGCACAATTTCTTTCTCTGTTTCAGTTTGGAACAATTTTATGAATTAATATTTTGTTCAATACATTAAATATTCTACGTTTAAAGTGAATAAAATTGTAAATTCTTTTGAAAGTTCATGTCTTGCGATTTTTCGGGTGAATAATAACAAATTATGGAATGAAGCCGATAATAAATATAAATATTTGTAGAAAACTAATATAATATGTATATGAATATACATTAATACATATATATATATATATATATATATATATATATATATATATATATATATACATACATATATATATATATATATATATATATATATATATATATATATATATATATATATATATATATATATATATATTAAAGGTGGAGATAAAGAAGTTTTACTTCAGTCGTGTGGTCATAAGCACACTCGATTTTTTTTCTTCTACTTTTAGGAATATCCATAGCTTGATACATCCTTTTCTACTCTTATTAGTATAAAATATAACCAATATATAAGAAAGAAACAATGTCAACATTTCTAAAACATTAACTCTAGGCTATGAAATGCTTCATCAACTTTTGAAAAGCATTCAAAGCTTAGAGTCGATAACGGTTTAAGAGAGCTTACCCTCAGTTTACCACAGTAGTCAGATGCCGGATTTAGACCCACGACTTTTTGGGTTTATAAGTCCTCACCACCATTAGGCTATTGTCGCTTTAAGACAGCCTATTTAACAAAATATTTTAACAAAAACGGAAATTGAATTATGAAACAAATTTATGAATTCCGATAAATCATTGCTTCTTGAAGAACTTTATTCTATTGAATTTAAGTGAAGATAGAAATAACAAATGATTTTTCGTATTTAGTCGTTAAACAAGTAGTTATATTTGTCGGTTTCTTCTGTAGGTAAAATCTTTGTGATGTCTGACTCTCTCTAATGCAAGACCAAATGTCTTAGTTATTTTTATTCAGCAAACAGATGGTGACTCTTATAAGCATTCCAATGACTTAGTTGTGGTGGAGCCACGCTGCAGCTATATTATGGTTGTAGCACAAATAGGTCAGCTCGACCGTGGTACTCTCACAGAATACTAGCGTAAAATAGTGCTTAATGCTTCTGTGTTTCGTATAACGTTCTTTTTCTACTGTAAACGAAATTTTCCATCTCAGTCTTCCAGGGTGACAACGTATCTACATTTTGCTTCGTAATCGAGGATAGATGTAGATGTCTATGGGCTACAGCAACCACATACCATCAGGTGGACTGTACGTGGGCTCGTTTATCACCCTTATTTCATATAAAAAATCTCATCAACTTGTATGTCAAAAACTTAATAATTTAGACAAATCCTTCCTTTTTTTAGTTATTTTAAACCCGTGTTTCACCACTATTCCGCCTAGTGGTAAGCTGTGATGATGCCCTAAATAATAATCTCTAACTCTAAATTAGAAATCTTAACGCAACAAAAACCTATTGACTCTTGCCTTGAAGAAGCCCAGATTGTTTAAATTTGTTAAGAATTAACACATCCGCTCAATAAAATAAAATGATTTGTCTTACCTAGTTTGAAGAGCTCCTCCCGCCCGCTCTCAATTGCCCTCAATCATCACTAATCCCAGCATAACTAGTGGATTGGATTTTCACAAAGTAACGCCGCCGATTCTATTAATTATCTTAATTCATTGAATTGATTCTTACAACAGGAAAGGCTAATGGTGCATTCAATAGTCTTATACGGACTGAGAAATTAGAAGAAGCATTCCAATTTTACAAAATTAATAACCTGAAAAGACGGAAAACAAAATATGGTAGAGTCAAGCCATAGAGTACTACAACTTCATCACGAATGCGTCACGTTAATTAGAATCACAGTCGCATAGAATACTAGCATAAAGTACCAGAATAAGGTTGCAGTGTTCTGTAAAATAATACATACGGACTTCCATTTGGAACAATCTTGACACACCTATCTTGCCTCCTTTAGATCCTCATGTGTACGCATATATGCTCGTCGGTAAAGGGTATCCCTCAGATCATAGACTGTTGTTTCTATGATCTGAGGGTACTCCTAATCCGGCTCTTATATATCGCTAATTTGGTCGATAAACCTTCGTCTACGGCGCCCTTCTCGACTCTGCCTTTCACAACTGCAATATAGATTGTCACTTTTTCCCCGTTCATTCTTTCTACATTACCAAACCACATTTGTAAAATAAGTGACTCTGTTCACTAGTAACGAGACAATCCTCTTGCATTTTGATTCTTAACTGACGTCGATGTAAGCTATAGCATACTCTTACACCGAGTTGAACCTTACTTTTATAAAAAAATAAAAAAATATCAGCGAAAATTATGTATATCAGCGTGTTGTAAGAAGCGACAGGGGAAATGAAACAAAAGACAAGTAGCAGCATCTTCTTAAAAACGACTTATAATGGCAAAAATCTACCGCTGCCAAGATAAAAAATGTTATAAGCTGCACGCCTCTTTGTTCAGTACCTTTTTGTCGCCTCTTACGATACCTGAATAATATGTGGTAGTAACGCCACTACATGGTGTCTAGGTGGAATCTAGCAAATTTATTAAGTTCCAATGTTTCACATCTCCCATGAAAAGTGAACGACATCAAGAGAATGCATCACCTCATTTCGTCCGTGGATTCACTCACGGTATGCTTATATTTAGAAATTATTAAATATCTATTTCAGCTAAAATTAATTCGATATGTTAATAGTTCTAAAGCATACAAAATATAATATGGGATCGTATTTATAACATGATCCAAATGGTCCATAATTATTATATTTTCTTTATTTATTTAGAGGTTTTTGTTTTGTGAACATGTCAATCCCATTAAAACTAACTTGAAATCTATACATTTATCATTAATCTGCACTTACTTAATACAATATCTGTAGCGGTGGTATGTAGAATTTTTGGCTTTATCTTGTGTGTCCTTATAAATAATTCCCTTGATCCTCGGTTCACGGCTCACATTTTATTAAAAAGTTGTAAGTCTTCTATTACTCCACAAGCTTCACAATTAGTTGAATCAGTTGTTTTTATGAGATAAGAAAAAAAATTGGGATATGACCAGATCTAATTCTAAATATTATTTTAATCATTGGCTATTTGATGTTATATCTAAAAGTGCACCAGATTATTTGGAGATGTATCTGTTTCGTTTTGTACCAAATACCCTTTGTTTTAGGGCGTTTATTAAAGAGTTCTTTCATTGAATATAACATGAATTTTTGAATTTTGGCTATACTTCTGAGTAGCAAAGGCCTGTAGGTAATTAGTTATATTGCCTTTGCTTTAATCTTTACTTAACATCTTTTAGTGTATCGTGCGCAATGTTAACAAAAACAATTGTATATTCTTATATTTCTTTTAACCACTATAAACACATACTGTTTTTGCTCGGTCTAGTTTTTATCTTGTTACAGATATGTTTGCGATGATTATGATATAAATTGTTACTTAGATAACAAAAGTCTGCAAATTTGAATATAATGGCGCTTAATATCAATAATTTATAACATCTAGAGGATGAATAATCTTCTAGGATCATTACTGGAAAACGTTTTGATATATGTGTACTATATGATTCTGTAAATGGTTGAAAACATTTTTGAACTATTTTATTATTTTCTATACTTGTCGCGTCATGCTTTCATCAATTCTATGACCGCCAAAGCTTTAAAATATTAGACTTTTTGTAAAAAAACTGACCAAACAAAAATAATTCCCATGTAACAAAGCCTCTGTACTGGAGAGAACCAGAAAGATACCCAGCGGTTTTCACCTAAGGGTTTTTGGAACCAGTATTAAAAGCATAAATGACATAAATGACAAAATTAATATTCTTGTAATCTAAGTAGGAGAAAAATTATTCTTTTCTAATATACTATTGCAGTGCCACTCACTGCAATATTTACCGATACCAGTGCGGCGGCGCTGTCGTCGCGCCGTAAGCGAAACGCTCCGAAGCCTAAATCATGCTATCAAAGTTCTGAAGTTAACGCGCTATATTTAGAAAAGCTCTGAAATAATATAAAGAGCATTGGCTGCTCCCTGGCCTGAACACCTTGCCCGTTGGGAGTTCTCTCCTTTTTGCGTTCGTGTGCGTGCGTGTGCGTGCGTGCGCGTGCGTCGGTGCGTGCGTGCGTGCGTGCGTGCGTGCGTGTGCGTGTGTGTGCGTGTGTGTGCGTGCCTTTGCATGCGTGCGCGAAACACAATGGCGAGCACATCAATCACTGTCGATTTGCTGACGATATATTCCTTACGGCAGAATCACTGGATGATCTAAGGACTATGCTTAATGACCTCAATAGTGTCTCCCAACGGGCAGGTCTTAAGATAAACATGGACAAAACAAAGGTCATGTGTAATGTCCATGTCACACCTATGCCAGTAGTCGTTAGGAGCACTAAACTCGCAGTTGTAGATGAGTACGTTCACCTGGGACAAATAGTCCGATTAGTTAGTCCAACTTCGACCGAGAGGTCAATCGACGGATTCATCTCGGCTGAGCAGCGTTCGGGAAATTACGACACATCTTCCAGTCAGTTATACCTTAAAACCATCTGAGCCGTAGTCCTCCACTGCTGGCCGTATGAGGACGCTCAAGATCGCTCAGCGAGCTGAGGAGAGTGCTATGCTCGGGGGTCTAATGAGAATATCCGCAGTAGAACCAGAGTGACCGTCATAGCCCAATAGATTAGTAAACTGAAATGGAAATGGGCCGGCCATATAGCTCGAAGAACCGACAACCGATGAGGAAAAAAGGTTTTTGAATGGCAGCCTCGTCGACCTGGCAAGAAATTCACGAAGTGATGGATACAGGTAGCTCAAGACTGTGCTTTGTCGCATTACTTGGGGGAGGCCTATGTTCAGCAGTGGACTTGTGAAGGGCTGTAATTATGATGATGATATAATTTTAAGTATTATTATGTCGTATTTTATTTTTATTTATTGTATTTATTATTCGTGACTCTACTATAAGATTGTTGCAACGTGGCTCTATCATTTAAAAAGCGGTTTATTTTTTTATTATGTGCGAGCAGCTATGCAGGTCTAGGGAAAAAAGAATCACTCAATCAAAGAAGTATCACTGCGAGCAAGAAAATCTATTGTGACCGCTGCTATGGATATAGTTAACGGCTAAGCTTAGCCGTGAGCAATTTTACTTCTTCTGGCCGGAGTAGATAGTTTCCCAGATGAGTGTTACGTCCAATATTATAATATTATTATCTACAATCTTATCAAAACTCATATCTAACTCGAAAAAAATGCGGGGTTTAAATATGGCTGACATTTGAATATGGATTTAATCCTAAATCTTCAACTTTTTCTTTTTATTAAATGCTTGAGTTTTAAAACACTTGACATTTCATAAAAGTGTTAAGTAAAACTTGCATCATCTAAAAAGCCAACTCTCTATAAAGCCTTCCGCCCGGGGCGATGCCTCAACCCCCCTCCGACCTTCACCCCATGCTACGCCTTCTGTAGTGATAAATATTTTTTCCTAATATTACGTCAACGTATATTGTTTTTGTGTTATAGTGTTATAATTATTTCGCACAAAACTTATTAATCAAATCGTGTTTCTACGCTGTATATACAATAAATAATAATTTCCGTACGTCACCGTATAAATTTGATTTATAACTTGAGATTACGCATATTATATTATATTCGAACGCGTTTCCGCCACTCCCTTGCCTTTAATTATGTAGCAAATATTATCATAAATATTCCATCCTCATATTTTTGATATTTGTTCTCAGAAGTAATTAGTAAACACATCCTACATTTCCACTACTCTATGTCGTCTGTGGGTGACGCAAGAGGCGATAGAGGGAAAATAAAACTTAAAATAGTAAAAAAATCTGCGGTTGCCCCCCCCCCCTTCGTTAATCTATATAAGAGGCCTACCTTCATCAGTGGATTATTATAGGCTGTAATGGACATGAGATATTTATTAATGTGTAGTTAGGGCTCAGGCACTGCTCAACATGGTGTTGTTCGACTTTTTGAAACTGAAATATTTAATTATTTCGTTCTTTAAAATGTCTTTGAATGAATGAATGAATGAATATACTTTATTGTAAACCACAAACAAGTTTACAAAGAACATAACAAAGAGCAGATTACATGTACAATTTGGCGGCCTTATCGCTACTTAGCGATCTCTTCCAGGCAAACAAAGATGTAAAGGTATAAAACAGTGAATACTAGGTAGGTGGTGCAATAGAAATATACCTAATATAATATCAATACATGCAATAAAATAACATATAAATAACAAATTCATTAAAAATGATACACATACATACGTATATACATAAACATATATATATATATATATATATATGTTTAGTCAAGTAATACTCTTTAAGAAGTCTTTCTTCGCTAACGAGCGCGGTTAAACGCATAGTAGAGCCACACTGCAGCTATATTATGATTGTAGCATAATATAACAGTGAAATGGCTCAGCACGACCGGAGAAAGACCACGCTCTCACAGGATACCAGCGTAAAATGGCAGCTTAGCCTAGCTAACATTTTACTGCAAACCGGGTATTCCATCGTAGTCCTCAGGGCAACGCATCTAAATTTCTAATAAATTAATGACAATTTGAATAAAATAGCAGCTTAATGCCGCTCTGTTTCAAATGATAAGTGTATAGAACTTGAGACCCTTTTCACTGAAAATGAGGCATTCCATCTAAGTCCCGAGGGGTCAAAAAGCTTCTGCATTTTGTCTATGGGCCACAGGGTTACTTACTATTAAGTTGGCTGTGTGCTCGTATGTTACCCTTATTCTATAAAAGTTGAGATGTGATGTTAAAATAACTAACGTTTATCAATTTTTTATGTTACGAGATTAGCAGTAACAAAACGTTATAAATTGCCGCAAACATTAAGTTAATAACTTCGTATTTTTATAGACTTGTTAATAACGCACAAATATCTTAGAATAGAAAAAAAAAACGCGGCAAAAAACACAGTTACAAAAACAATGATATAAAAATTTTATGACGTAGGTTAAAATTAGTCAACTAAGTGCACAAACTAGTAGATATTACTGTATTGAATTGTGTGCTCGTTTGTCGAACAACTCTATGATTTTGACAGAATCCGGTATTTGAACCCGAGATGTTTATACAATGTAGACCACGGAGCCGTTAGATTATGGTTTAGGACGAATGCGTCGGCTTATCAAGGTAAGACTACGATCTCACGGAATACCAGCTTCAAATACCAGTTTAAATCTATTGTGTTTCGTATGGTGAGTATAGAGAACTGGAGTGCCTTTTTCTGAAAACAAGGCATTCTAAGTTAGTCGTCAGGGGTGATAACACATCTGCCTTTTGATTCGTAATCGAGTATAGATGTAGGTATTTATGGGAGACTGGTGTCTTAGTTGTACTGTTTGCTGGTTAATTATCCTAAATAACCGCACCCTAAGAAAACCTTAAAAACTTAAAAAAATCTGTCAAATCTTATTTATAAATGTGATAATAGTAAATTTTAAATAAATAAATAAATCAAGCACTAAGTTTATTAATAGTGATTAATAAACTGGCTTGGATGTGAAATATGGACCTGAGACTCACATCAGCGTATAGTGTTCTGACTAAGACCTTGAGCATATTGTGTTCTTCATCATCAGCCCACCATAAGTTAACTGTTGAACGAAGGCCCCCCATAGATTGCTAAAGTTTATGACCCTGACCCATCTGCATCTATTGACGATTAGCATGTTCCATCAGGTATTCGCACTATTTATCACGTTCTTGTTAGTCAATACGACGTATAAAACAAGTGTGAACGTACTTCCAGTATGTCCACACTTGTTATATAAAATGTTTTGTTTTTAATTTGAAATCAGTTGTTATCAATGGACTCGAAAACCACACATTTTCCTTAAATTTATAAATATAATATATGTTGCGTTACTTAATCAAACATTTTAAAACAGGTTATAAAATTTAAATAATTATGTGACGCAAGCCTTTATTTCTTTATTTAATTTTTTATCTGAAATTTACATGTTGTACCGATTTATCACATTCAGATTTTTTTAAAGTCGTTTAATAAGTAATAATATTTCTCTATTTCTTTAATTAAAAAAAAACCTAACTTCCTCAGTAATATTTCCTTCTGTATTATCTACATACAGAAATAGCACAGGGACACAGGTTCTAGACTCGGAGTGTTTATTTGTAGGCCATACAAATATACGTCCCATGCGGGATTCCAATGCGCGACTCTGCAGCTTGTCGGTGCCAGTTATTACACACAACAAACAGTCCTCCAGACACAATTTTGGCCAAAATTCGCGATACCATCCATAGCATTTGGATGATTGGCGGTCCATTACTGTGCGGTTTGAAAGAAGTTGTCTTCCTCGCACAACTTTCTTGTAGAATCGACTACCACCAGAGATTTTTCCGGATCGATAAGACTTAGGGACCTTTAAGAAAAGAGCTTACTCTTTTTAAAAAGGCCGGCAACGCATCTGCAATTCCCCTGGTGTTGCGGTTGATCATGGGCGGCGGTAGTCATTTACCATCAGGTGAGCCGTATGCTCGTTTGCACATGTTGTCCTATGTACTATTAACAAATATAACAATATGAGGATGGTAGACACGTCGAAGATATATAACGGCAAGCGAATGCAATTTAAAATGTAAATTGGACTCTTCACTCTATTGTGAGAAGTAATGAGTGTGTCAATAAAGGCACATATGGCATTTACAATGGTGTGCTGGTTCTTTAACTTAAAATATGTTAGTAAAAGTTGAGTGTGGCAGATAAATCATGAAAGTAAAATGAACTATTTTAAAATGCGGTAATTAAGAACTACGTTACGGTTGACTCTGCATGATAGGGTGTGGAATTATGTGATAAGATAAAAAAAAATTTCAACTGTCTACCTATTACGGATCATGAGATACAGCCCGCTGACAGACAGGCGGTCAGACGGAAGAACAACGGAGGCTTAGCAATAGGGTCCCGTTGGTTACCCTTTGGATACGGAACCCTAAAAACGGGCCAATTTAAGGGTACCCTTTACTAAAGTGCGTATATGAATGCGGAGAAATGAGGTAGATGTGCAGGATCGCTCCAAATGGAAGGTGTCACCTGAGTAAGAGTTTATGTTGTTGTTGTAAGATATGTGACGAGACGACCTGGTAAAAGATGTAAAAGCCGATGTGGCTCAGGATCTTGCTTTGTGCCATTCCTTCGCGAGGCCTATGTAAACTTGTAATTGACTGTAGTAATAATGTGTAAGCTATATAAGACAAAGCAATACTCAGTAGAAACAATTTACTATAATTTACGCGAAAAGTACACATTGAACAAAACCACTTCAATAATTTACTATACACATACGTCTAAAATTGCATGGTATGGACAAAAAATTTATGTTATTGTCATTTATGAAGATAACAATAAGTAAATTACTATTACGCATTCATATTTTTTGTTTAATTTGTAATAAGCCATTTATTTATTTTTTGTTTGTAGGATTTTTATTACAGAAACACAAAAGTTAGTTTATCAGAATTGCATAAATATCATACGTCAAGAAACACCTTTTTTATATCGGGCTCGTCTTCCAATGTGTCTTTATGGAGGGAAAATTGTTCTGGGATAGGAAATGCGTTATTTATATAATATGCATTGTTAACGTTGGTATAGTTATGATAAAATAAGGTTTAATTTCATGGTCTTTATTAATATTGGTCCCTTTGAATATTGATTAGCACCACATGCTTGTATATTTTACGTTCGAGTAGACTTCAAATTTTCATAAATGTAGTTCTATTCACGGTGAACTTGTAAGAAGAATTAAATCCATGAACAGGAGTAGTAATCTACATAAGATGGGCAGCAGCATCTTCCTGATCATAGTTCAAAATAATAAAAATATGCAGTTGGCAACTTGCAAGCCAAGCGTGGCGACTATGGCAAATATCCAACTTATTTGGCAGTCTGTTGAAGAAATCCAATTGATGAACAGGAGTAGAAATAATATATTATCCATGTAGAGGCAGCGAAAAAGAAACCACTACCCCATTTCGTCCTGTGGGTGTGTTGAGAGGCGACAGAGGGAAACTGAAACAGGAGATGGGCAGCATCTTCTTGATAACAGCGCAAAGTAATAGAGAGCTGCGGTTGCCAACCCGCAGAGTGAATACTACTGCATATACCCGGACTATTTGACAAGCAATGGGGGAAGCCTATGATCAGCAGTGAATAGCCCTATTAACAGTAAAAAGTAACAGCCTAAATACATCCCACTAATGGACACAGGCCACTGCGAATTTTAGGTCAAAAAGAACTTTATTAAGTTGACTCCAACGCGGGATGACGGAATTCACATATTACTCTTATTATTCTATTAGTCAAAATATTTTTTTTGACTTCTCAATTATGCAGGTTTCCTTGCAATCTTTTTCTTCACAACCGAGAACGTGGTCAATCGGAACTTCAAATTGCAGTTAAAATATGCACCCGTGCAAAGCTGAGGTGGATTGCTAGTTGCTACTTCAAAACAAATAACCCGACGGCAGCGGTCCAACAAATTTATGTTAATATAATATTTCACATGATTTTTAATTGAAGATCTATAAAAACTCTCACAAAGAGTTTTCTCCTATATCATGGGAGCATTATAGATGTAGGTATAAAGTAGTTACGATTCAGACTAAAATCAAGTTTGTTTATGTGCATGAATAAGGTAAATAAAGACATTAACACAACTATAAACATCTTATTTTATCTATTATTTCGGTGTGAAAATTTTACTATATTTATTACTTAATGAACTTTCATATAGAAGAAAGCATACATTAGATTAATTTAAATAAAGTGAAATTCTTACAGTAACTATTAAAAAATATTGAAAGTTTGATGAGTGAAAATAAAGCCAATAATAAAAATAGTTGTATCACGGTCAACTTTAAACAATTTAAAAAAATACATATAAGTGATGTTTAATATAATATTTTGCTTTCCTTTGTTACAGATAAATGAAAAATGGTGGTGGGGGCCAAGATGACGATCCAGCAAGTGCCTAGTAAGGGCCGAATTTCTATCATGAAGATCCAGAACTTCACTGTTCAAAAAAGACGTAAGATATAATATTATTTCTCTAGTTCTAAAGTTTATACGTTATAGAATGAAATGCACAAAATATCAGCGTCAAATAGCAGTATAACATGCTGATATGCTTCGTACTGTGAGTAATGATAACAAAGTACCTCTTTGCTAATAATAAGGCATTTCATATTAGTCCCTAGGGATAATAATGTATTCTGAATTACGATTAATAATCTAGGACAGATGTATCACGGTCCACAGCAACCACTTGCCATCAGTATGATCTGAAGGATTGTGAAGGATTATATATTTGTGGGTGTATTTAATATATTCTGTGTGGTGATGGTATAAAAGAATCCTTCACCACATTTCGTCTCATGGGGTCGTAAGAGGTGGCAATGGTAAACGCCAGAAACAGCTTTAATACGTGGTACATAACATTTTATATGTGGTAGAGCCATCTTGCAGTTATATTATAGTTGTAGCATGAATGCGCTGACTCGACCGGAAAAGGATCACGCTCCCACAGAATACCAGTGTAGAATAGCAGCGTAATGCTGATGTGTTTCGTATGGTAAGTTTGTACAGAACCGGAGGCCCTTTTAACTAGAAAAAGACATTCCGTCTTAATCCTCAAGGGTGACAACGATAGATGTCTGTAGGCTACAGTGTTCACTTACCGTCAGGTGCTTGGTACACAGGGCTGTCTGTTTTTTGGATCCCATAACCTAGAGCGTGGTTCTCGCCTGCATTCGTGCAGCGATTATGTAGAGCTAGTACTGCAGAGTGGTTCTACAACGTTTATTGTATAGTAAGTACAATGTAGTCTTTCAATGTTTCTGTCACATTGAAAAATAACTAAATCTCATAAAATTAATTCTAAACAATAATAAAACTGCTTCCATTTGTTCTAAACACATTTAATTTATTTAATCATAAAAAGCTTCCTGTTTCCTTATAGATAAGAATCTATGCAATAAAATCATTGAAATAAAGTCTAACCAAGGATAAGAAATCTGTTTATAGTTTCATAGTAAAATAAATATTACGATATATTAATTTAAGCCATTTGCTGCCGTCTTAAATGAATCCACCACCAACATATTTGAATTTGTGGCGGTCACAGGTCGACAAAATATCTTACAAACATCTGTACCTAAAGACATGTACATAATCATAAATTACAATAATGACATAAAGATTTCTTATACGCGAACGCTACACATTTAAATAAAACTAGTTTTTACGGATTTAATCGCGTATATTAACTTATTTTATATTCCCGACGTTTCGAGAACTTTACAGCGCCCATGGTCACTGGGGGGGGGGACTGAGGAGTTCAACGACGAGTTATAATATCTTGAAGTCTTGCATTTAAATTTATTAATTATAGGATATATATATATATATATATATATATATATATATATATATATATATATATATATATATATAAATATAAATAAGTTAATATACGCTATAAAATCCGTAAAAGCTAGTTTTATTTAAATGACGTAAAGATTCCCTTTATGCTTTACTATTTGGTATAATTGATACCTGTGGACTGACTCGTTGATCCAGTGGCCGTAACGCCGTTACTGATTATCTGGGCTTGGGTTCGAATCCCGGACCATTCTAAAATCAGTTACTGCGTTTTTCCGTCAAGAAATTCTTAATAGCAACCCCAAGTCAGGAAGCCGGTGGTATTTCACCCCCGAACTTCAAAAAACACGTAAATACGTTGGTCCTTCGGTTGTTCTCTCTCCGTCCATGTCGGATTACCGCCCCAACAAGGGAATATAGAGTACAGCTGTTGTGCTTGCGCATGCACTTGAGCACTTTTATCCTTTACAGCGCATACGGCTAGTCCTTTTTTTTGACTTGTGGGAAGAAAGTAGGTGACATAATCACAAATCTAATAAAAAGACATCTATATTCTTGCTTTTGTTATTCCAGAGTCAGTAGTCAGAGTGGTCTACGGCACACTTTTGGCGATCCTGGCGGTTGTGTCAATGGCTGTAAACCCTGTAGACATTTTCACGAATTGGGTAAGTGGTTTTTATTAGTCTCAGATCATCTAAGAAAGCTACGAAGCGCTGCGTGTGTTTCAAGTGACCCCGGTATGAAGGCAAAAGCATGTTTAATTTATCGTGAGAATACGCACTTATGCATATAGAATATGCATCTTAAAGCATTTGCCACCAACAGTTGAGTTATATTCAGGGCTTTTAAAGAATGATGTGTGCGTGAGTACCTGTCAAGAAGTTAAGAATAGTTTCGGCGTCATTTGACTTTCGCATCGCTCCGCGTAACTTTTTAAATGACCTCCTCGAGTTACAGCCTAAGCCAAAAAAGCTACCTATTAATATCCATGTAACGATGTTATGCTGGATAAAATATTATGATTTTAAACTAGCGATCTGCCCGGCTTCGCAGGGGTGATTTCTGGATCACGACAACAGCGCCACCTACCGGCTCCAATTGAGTTATTAAAACATCCAGGTACCCAAATACACACAAAAAATAAGACAAGTGGTAAAATTAAAAAAATTGTACAACCGACTTCAATACGACCAAGTCAGTGTATTCGAAATCAATTAAATACGCATTATTTAAGGATAACTCAAAAACTACTTTTTAAACCTAAACTTCTTTTAAATATAACAAGACTATTATCGAAAATATCTAGATATGCTTTACTACGATTAATCTTGTCATAATTACAGCACATTTTGACAACAGGTTTGAAAAAGGAAGTGTTATTCCTGTGTACGTCTAACCTAAAATTCTTTAAACGTAAAGACATCCGCAGTAGAACCAGAGTGACTGACATTTCCCAACGGATTAGTAAGCTAAAGAGGCTATGGGACAGCCGTATACCTCGAAGAACCGATGGAGAAAAAAGGTTCTCGAGTGGTAGCCTCGTACCGGTAGGCTTAGTGTTGGGCGACCCCCCTCTAGATGGTGTTGCGACCTGATAAGACATACATGAAGTTGATGGATGCGGGTGGTTCAGGACCATGCTCTATGGCATTCCTTGGAGGAGGCCTATGTTCAGCAGCGGACTTGTGATGATGATTCTATGAGAGCTTTGTGTAATAAGACAGAATATTGTGTATATTACGTATGTTTTACATCACACTACACTAAATAGTTTAATTCATTGTTTGATAATATTGTATTACTCTGTAATTTACTTTTTTGTAATGATTTATGAAAATATAAATGAAAATGTGGTACTAATTTAATATGTGCATGTAGTTTTACATTTTAAAGCGCGAGAATAAAATTACAATTTAATTTCTGTAACTTTATGCATTCGCAATGCAACTATGTGGCAACGTTTATTAACTTTAATTGAGTTAATTAATCCTACGCAGTTATTTACTATAAATAATAATAAATTGTATCGTTTTAATTTAAAAATATGTTAATAGTTCATAATTGCATTAAATTACACGTTGTTAAGCATTAAGCACCATTTCAGTTCACGTCGTTTAACTTTAAAAGGAAAGACAACCTAAGAAGCGTTTAAGACTATCAAGCAGCTCATCTGATAATAATTAGCTACTGTAACTTATGTAAGCCACATGCACAAGGTTTATAAAACCCCTGGGATTGAGGTGCTCACTTCTAAGCTTAATAAGTTTTGTAGTTTGTACAACTTTTCTTATTGTATAATTAATTTATTTTGAAAAAAAAATGTCCTGCTGGGTTTCTTGCCGTTCTTTTCTGAACATAGGTTTTTTTCAGAACTAGTGGTATAAGTAAAACTGACTTTCAATAAGAGTTAAATCCATATTGAATAAAAAATATTCTATTCTATTTAACTTCAAAGCTCACAAAAGCTTTGTTACCCCCGAGGGCTGAGATAAAATGTCTTACAACCTGTTATATAAAGATAATAGTTGATTGAACTATATAATACACAATGTTAAGCTATTCTCTACTATTTTTAAATCCCATTGGATTTCTTTCCAGGAAATTCTTCACACAAAACTTAAGAATAAATTTCAATAACTCTGACACTATTATGAATAAAAAAAAAACAGAAACAAGAGGACTAATTCTTTCTCCACCAGCGGCTAAGTGTCACTATGCTGCACGAAATAGGACTATGCTATACGAAATAGGGCTATACTATAATTTCAACATTTAGTTTATTGTAATAAATATTATATTTTATAAAAGAAATAAAACCATCTGTATTTAATTCTATTTCTATTACTGTTCTGTTGCTATAAAAGTCCACTGCTGGACATAGGCCTCCTCCATAGATCGTCTCGTTGGGGAGATATCGCCTTAGTTGTCACTTTTGGCAAGCGAATTGCCAACCGCAACTTTTTTATGAACTTGACTCTTTACGAGTTATTTATTCTACTTCTTGTCCCATATTGCCGCTCTCCCTTTCTGGGTATGACGAACATGTAAAGCCTTCAATTCCGGGCTGAACTTCAGTTATGTGTATCTTCCACATGGCAGTCTTCTTAGCATGCCATTCATGCCATAGGATAAAACATTTTTTTCCTGTCCTGCGCGGATGGCTAGTCTCCATTAAGTTTTGCCGCTGTAACCAAAGTAAGGTCTGGAGGACATTCATTTATTCCTTTATTTCACTATATTAAATAATAACATTTTAAGAGTAGAGTGTAAACTCCACCCTTTTTCTTAATCCTGACTTAAATAACGAAATTTGACAGTGGTAACAACGGTATGCGTATTCTTTGAATCCATACGTCCATCTATCTATTTTTCTTGAGCTGACTACTCTACCATAAGAGATTTTCTTGGCATATAAAATACTGTAACGTAAACAGATATTCATATTTATTGACATACTTCATAATATAATTGCACGTCAAAGTACTGGGAATTCGGATCATGAGATTTTCAATCCCGTACGTACGTGTGTGCTTGCGTGAGTGGAGCTTATTATTTACATTAGAGACATTATTATATATTTCATAAGAATTTAAATAAAGTACAAATAATCGTTTTACGCTATCATTATTATTATTTAAAGCATATACATTTATACTATTGCTTTAATTTTAGCTAGCTTGATTAACATTTTTACTTAACGATATTTTTTATAACGTATGTGCATTACTTACAAGCATTATTGACAATTATAACAAAATATCAGTAATACTACAGCTTATATGCGTCCAATAACGGGGCACAGACCTCTCATTCATGAGTACTTTAGCACAAGAAGACCCTAAGTCTTAATGCATGTTAATAGACCTCATTACGGACTATCACAAGTTCACTGCTGAACATAGGCATTCTGCATACGTGCCTTTTGAGGGAATATTTGCCATAGTTGCCACTCTTAGCGGGCGGGTTGGTAATATCAATTTTTATTTTTATTTAGCTGTTATTTTTAAGATCCCATTGTTCATTTTCCCTTTGTCGCCTCTTACGACACCCACGGGGTGAAATGGGGTTATGGATTTTCTTACACCGTCACTGCACGGTAACCAGCCACCGTGACGTCATTGCATGTCCTTCAAATATTTTGCCTACGAAGTTTTCCGTCACGTGTGAACACGTGGGGTAAATTATCATTTTAAATCAGTTAGCAATAAACAAACACATTGTTGCCAACACGGATCGATCTCAGTTTGCTTGCGTCATATGTGTATTCACTAATCCAATCAGAAATCACAGTTCTTTCAGATGTTACTACCTGTACTGTTATGTATTATGTGGTACTACATAAATAATTATGTTCTGCAGACCAAATTTCGGTCATGGTGGTCAGTCTCAACGGAGACTAGCCATCTGCGCAGAGCAGGATTATAGTGACCGAGTGTATACGAAAAGGACAGGTGCACTCTCTATTTCCTCATTCTCATAGTCCAATGTAACAGTAATCCGACACGACCAGAAAAAGACCAGGCGCTGGACCTACGTTTTTAAGTGCTTTCCAAGGCACGAGAGTGAAACATCGCCACTGAAAGAAACTCATGACAAAAATCTGATTTTGGTCAAACCCGGGATTCAAATCCAGGACCTCATGATTAGCAACCGAGTTTACGACTACTAAACCAACGAGGAAGTCAAATAATCAATAATGGCATAAATAAAATCCATTGTAATTGACATTATTAATTTACTGTAACTCTTTTGTAAGTAAGTGTGTGCGATATCTTCATCAAATTTGATCCAATTATAATGGTTCCTTTTTAAAAATAGGTTATTTTTTGGAAATGATATAAAAAAATAATCATGTGTAAAATATAAAATTTTCTAATGGAGAGTAGCTTAGATGTTTGGTTTTATGTTATTTGGGTTTCGGTGGAAAACCTAGAGGGCCTACAGTACATTACTTTAATCAGGGATCTTTTCCCCCCTTTCTAGATCTATAAAGTATGATTTAGCTGCTCCTCCCCATACCGAGTTGCAGTAGATTAATACGAATTAAGCTAGTGCGATATAGTTCGGTACTCATCACGTGTTTCAGAGAGTTTAAAACCCACATGAGCTTCATTACCCTCCCTATACTTAGTTCTAGATGTGGATACCAAATTAATCTCTGTTCCACAATGATTCCGGTATATGAGGTATTATTATATACGGCTAACTTTCTGAAATACTGGACAATTACATGTGTTAGGGAAAGGGTGTAGTGGCGGTTGAGAATATCAACTACCCCATATCTTCCCGTGGGTGTCGTAAGAGGCGACAGAGGGAGACAGGCAGGAGATGGGCAGCAGCATCTTCCTAATAACAATAATAACATAATAAAAAACTACGGTTGCCAACCCGCTCGCCAAGCGTGGCAACTATGGCAAATATCCCCCCATGAGCAACGACGCAAACAAACGGCCCACACTCCCCGGCAGCTCCGCTATTCCTGGCTACGGTGGCGACCATGGTAACGGCGGGGCAGAGGGTGCTAAGAATCTCCGGTAGAGGTTCGGTTGCCACCTACGACGACTCGACCTGGCAACATATAACGCACGCACCCTGAGGACTGACAAGAAGATACTGGAGCTGGAAGAAGAGGTAGACAAGTTACGCTGGCATATTATTGGATTATCTGAGATCCGAAGAGAGGGGGAGGACGCGGTAATCCTCGAGTCCGGCAACTTATTCTATCACCGGGAGGGCGACCATCTGTCCCAAGGAGGTGTCGGATTTATCGTCCACAAGTCTCTCGTCAACAACGTTGTAAAGATTGGGAGTGTGTCGACGAGGGTCGCGTACCTGATACTCAGAATCACCAAACGGTATTCGCTGAAGGTCATACAGGTCAACGCACCAACCTCGGCACATCCCGATGAGGAGGTGGAGGAAATGTATGAGGATATTTCTAGAGCCATGCATTTCTCCAAAACCCACTACACGGTGTTGATGGGAGACTTCAACGCAAAACTAGGCACAAGAGAAGGCGGTGAGCTGAAGTTAGGGAAATTTGGAGTAGGGCAACGGAACCGTAGGGCCCAGCAGCTGGCTGAATTTATGGAGAAAGAGAGACTATTTATGATGAACTCTTTCTTCCAGAAGCGGCCCCACAGGAAGTGGACCAGGTCGAGCCCCGAAGGTTCGACAAAATTTACACTATTTCGACACTATTGACACTATTCCGATGATATCCCGGAAGTCAGTCTGAGCGAGATTAGAATGGCTCTCCAGCACCTTAAAAGCGGCATCCAGGCGAGGATGGAATTACATCGGAGCTTCTGAAAGCGGGTGGAACACCGGTACTTGAAGTCCTTCAGAAGCTCTTCAATTCCGTCCTCCATGGTGGCACTACTCCAGAGGCGAGGAGCAGAAGTGCGGTGGTCTTGTTCTTGAACAACCTCTCACTACCCTGCGGCAGATTGTACAGAAGACCGAAGAGTACAATCTGCCACTTTTCCTGGCGTATGTGGACTATGAGAAAGCCTTTGATTCCGTCGAAATTTGGGCGGTGCTACAGTCCCTTCAAACTGTGCCAAGTTGACTGTCAGTATATCTAAGTGCTGAAGTGTTTGTACAGTAGGGCTACGATGGCTATCCGAGTACAGAACCAGAGCTCGAAACCTATCCAACTGCAGAGAGGTGTAAGACAGGGTGACGTTATATCCCCGAAACTCTTCACCGCTGCATTGGAAGACGTTTTCAAGCTACTGGACTGGAAAGGATACGGTATTAACATCAATGGCGAGTACATCACTCACCTTCGATTTGCCGACGATATAGTCCTTATGGCAGAATCGCTGGAGGACCTTAGCACTATGCTCAATGACCTCAATAGTGTCTCCCAACGGATAGGTCTTAAGATGAACATGGACAAAACAAAGATGATGTTTAATGTCCATGTCACACCTATGCCGGTAGTTGTTGGGAGCACTATGCTCGAAGTTGTTGACGAGTACATTTACCTGGGACAAATAGTCCGACTAGGTAACTCCAACTTCGACCGAGGTCAATCGACTGATTCAACTTGGCTGGCCAGCGTTCGGGAAATTACGACACATCTTCTCGTCAGGTATACCTCAATCTATGAAAACTAAAGCGTACAACCAGTGCGTGTTTCCAGTGATGACTTACGGATCTGAGACGTGGTCCTTCACTGATGGCCGTATGAGGACGCTCAAGGTCGCTCAGCGAGCGGCCTATGCTCGGAGTTTCTCTGCGTGATAGACTCAGAAATGAGGATATCCGCAGTAAAACCAGAGTGACCGATATAGCCCAACGGATTAGTAAGCTGAAGTGTCAATGGGCCAGCCATATAGCTCGAAGAACCGATAACCGATGGGGAAGAAAGGTTCTCGAGTAGCAGCCTCGTACCGGTAGGCGTAGTGTAGGACGACCCCCCACTAGATGGAGTGACGACCTGGTAAGACATGCAGGAAGTCGATGGATGCAGGTTGCTCAGGACCGTGCTTTGTGGCATTGCTTGGGGGAGGCCTACGTTCAGCAGTGGACTTGTGAAGGGCTGTAATGATGATGATGATGATGATGGAAAGGGTTAACACAGTAATGAATTTTGATTTAAAATTGATTTAAAATTACTAGATAAAATTAATTAGATATATTGTATATAGTGATATAATATAAAGTGATATAATATATAGTGAGATAATAGTGGATGAAACTTTATGTAGAACTATTTAGACGACATTAAGATTGTTATATTACTAAGTCCACTAAAATAGTCAAAATTATAATAAAAAAGTAAAAAAATTACTAAAAGTAATCGAAGAACTAAAAATAACAAAATAATATTCACATATTATTTAAGATACATAATATCTTAGCACCGACTTCAAAGCTGTTTTGTAAAATTACTTTATTCCTTTTAATTCTTTAAAGCTGCTTACACTCTTTTCTAAAATATTTTTTTATCATAGAATTCTACTAATGAACATAGGAGATTACAGTTTTGCGCATACATTAAGTAACGTGTGCTTATATGTTGCTAGCGCGTTGATGTCTCTTGTATGAAAATTCGCATGGGTATCAAAATAAAGTAAAAATGTGGTACTAAAGTTAAACTTCTAAGCTCATTAAATACACTATAAATTATAATTTGATTTTATTAAATTGACATGATATTATTTGATATCATCATGATAATATGATTTGACTCGTGCGTCTTCTTATGACGCACGGTTTCAAGCTATTCGTGCGGTTTCTGTCATTAATTATTACTCGTATTTACGCTTGATAAAATCGTGCGGATTAAACGGCCCAGTAAATTAACAATTTTAAATGAGTAGCATCATGTTTAAAATTAGAAGTCGTAATGATATTCATAGAAATCTATCTAATGATTCCTATTCGTTTAGGGGCGGCGTAAAAGAATCCGCTACCCCCTTTCATCTTATGAGTTTCGTTGGAGGCAACAAAAGAACACTGAAATGGAAGATTGGCATCAGCATATTTCTGATTGCAACTTATTAATAATAATAAAAGAATCCGCCGTCGACAAACGTGGCAACTATGACAAATATCACTTCTGTAAGGCAATTTATATATTCTGCATTTGACGTTAGGTGACAGAGTAGCAAAAATTACTTTTTTTAAATGATAAACGAGCAGAAAGTCCACCTTACGGTAAAGGATGCTGTGGTCCATTAGACATCTAGGTATAGTTATCATCGATTAAGAATCTAAATGTAGATGTTTTGTCACCCATGAGAAAAAATGGTCTCCGGTTCTCTATACTCACCATACTAAACACAGCACCTTTAAGCTGCTATTTTACGCTGATATTCTGTGAGATCGTGGTTCTATCCCATTAGAGCCAACCCATTTGTGCTACAACCATAATATAGTTGCAGCGTGATTCTACCACGAACTAAGTTTGCGTTTAATTTAAAGTTTGATTACACACCACACTCTTAATGATTTCTGCTACTAAACAGCAGTTCTTGCCGATCTGAAGCGTATAAAGAGCTTATATAATTACAAGCTTCAGGCATTCCATCTCTGTCCTTTTTTATAATACTGAAGTGACTTACGAACCTACAGTGAACCTTCAGTGTAAGTGGCTACTGCAAGATCATGAAAACCTGAAACCAATTTCAAACAAAGAAGGCTACAAGCATGTTGCTACCTCCGAGAACTAAGATGAAGTTGTCCTGTTTATTTGCAATTACTGCGTATTGTCTTTATATACATTAAAACTATTGAAAATGGAAAATACGTTGTAATCATTTAAAATTACAATATTGACTTTGTTAATGCATTACGCATTAACAAAATCAATATCGTATTTTCCAATAATTAATACGTTTAATGACGTCATAAATATACATTACACGATACTCGGATGTTACAAAGGTTATGTAAAAATAATCAAATATCATGCGTGGGTTGCAGTGAGCTACCTTCAGGCGGACCGTAATTTCGTTTCTTTTAATAGTAAGAAAAAGTTATAGTAGAGCCATAGTTACAGCTCGAATGGATCAGCTCGATCAGGGTAGGACTAAGCTCTCACATAATACCAGCGTAAAATAGCAGTTTAATGTTGCTGTGTTTCGTAATATGAGTGTAGTGGACCGGAGACCTTTTTTTACTGGAAAAGAGGCATTCCATCTCAGTCCTCAGGTGTAACAACGTTTTAATTGAGGATAAATGTAGATGCCTATGAACCACATCATCCACTTACTATCATGTGGAATGTGTGCTCGTTTGGCACCCATATACTATAAAAAGTAGTAATCGAATCGGAGCTTTGGATGGGCTATACTCAGAGTTTTTCAAAGAATTTGATTTTTCAAAACCCAGGTCTAGATTAGTTAGATGAATTGACAAAATACCGAAATTATCGCACGTATCGCTTTGGAATGCGGTAAGCGCAAAGTAGGGCAAGCTTTTACTTAGTACTTATTTTTATTTCAAATAAAACAGGATCTGTTGCGCAAACTCTTTCGTCAGTAGAGTTTGCTTTACAGCCGATAAACTGCCGTGACACTATTTACTTATATCAAATTATTTCTATCAATAGTATAACAAAATAAAGCTTTATTTTGATCGGTTCTTCGGACTTCCATTTATATTATGAAGAAAAAAGAAAGGAAGTAGAAGTTACGTCAGTTGGTGTATGTTTTTTTATATAGAGGAAGGGGCATACGAGCATGAGGCCCATCTGATGGTAAGTATTAACTACCGATGAATAGCTGCAACAGGATTAATCTCGTTTCTTGAAGGTCCCTAAGTTGTAAAGAATATAATATAATAGTTTTTATTCAATAAAGATTATTACATAATACTTATTGAAATTCACTTTTTATTTAGCACAGGTTCGGAAAATACCTCTGTCCTGAGAAGAACCAGCGAGAAACCCAGCGGTATTATAATTTTGTAAGCACATATACTTAACTTGACAATAAGTTTGTACAATTTTTATATGAATTTTAATAGCACGGTGACGAACACCTCATTCCTAGGGGTTATTTTCATTCATTTATTCCTTGATATTATAATGAACCATTTTGTACAATTTTTCTTTAATAAAACTTTTAACCTTGTTGATTAAAAAACTTTGAATATTTTTTGGCATTTATATCGATTCTGAAAAATCACTGGTTGTATGTTGTCTTGATTACAGTGACTGATTCAATTATAAATATATCCTTTAAACTATCTCTCTCGATTTTGCTTAACGAAATTCGATCAACTTTCTGAGATTTTCTGTAATTTTACCGTCAGTTTCCCGTCCTGGTGAGTTATCAAATTGCGCAATTTTTTGTAATTATATAGATTGTTTTGTAATTGAGAGGAAAACGTAGAAGACTAATACGCAGATAATTACAAGAAACATTTATTAAATGCGGTATGCGGTATGCAGTTTACATAATTAGGTTGTTTGACCCCGACCTACAGAGTATCGTACACTGACCTCTCCACGTGTTGCCGCTTGTATATCACCGGACAATTATCAATGCATGCTTAATGTCAATATGTAATAAATCGCTCTTTTACAATAATAGCCTTTATCGTGTATACGAACAAAGCCATCCATGAATGTAAAACATTTATATTAAATTGTTTATAATATAATTCAATTAGAAATAAACACACAGTACTGGTATTTTCTTGCTAGTTGTAAAATACGTCTCATGTCTGAACCAATATTATTTGTTTCACACGATTCATTGCACACAGCTTACCTGTAATTTGTTGATAATCGGTTCTGCTGTTTTTTTTATAAAAAATAAACTTGCATTAAGATACTAATACAAAAATCATCAACCTCTTTGACTCTACTGCTGGACTCTCCCATTTATTTCTTTTACTTTATCCACTTTAATGTTTACAACAACTTTATGAATTTTTATATCCCTCTTATTATCCACGGCAAATTCAACTAATTCCACGGATTTTACTGCGTTTAATTTAAGCACTCATAGTCACAGAGAGACTGAAGTGATCTTGGGTGCTTTAAAGCGCCGCAATGGCCAGAAATTAAAAAGATTAAAATAAACATGATAAAATCGCAATTTAAATAAAAAATAGTTTTATTTTATTTACAAGATCTTAACAAAAATGATTACAAATACACTTAATGCCTTGTAGCTTACCCTACCAATCAACCACGTACTTGGAGATAAAGTGAATCGTACAAAACCTAGTCTGTAAATACTGAATGGATATGAAATACAAAAACTAAAAGGAATATAACATAATTTTAACTCAATAGCCTCTGAAAACTGTACTTAAATATAGGGCATTGCAAAAAGGATAGAAAGTTTTTTAATTTTTATTAAAAGCTCACTTATTTATGCTGTTCCGTGCGATAACTAGAATATTATTGCACTTATAAGGATAAATATGGTAAATATTCCCCTATGAGGCAACCTATGGGCGAAGGACTATGTTCAGTATTGGACTTTAATATGCTGTAGTGGTAACGGTAAGTAGGATATGGTTCAATAAGTTGCAATACAAACGTCATTGCATATATTTTATTTAAAAAAAATGCCTTATTACTACTAAATGACCTATTAAAATAAAATATCATGAAAATTGTTTCACAATTATCGAAAATATCACGTTAGATACAAACAAAAAAATTACATACAATCGAATCGCGAGCATTCTCTGTTTTTTAAAGAATAAGAATGACAAACGAGTACACAGTCCACCTGATAGTATGTAGATGCTTTGGCCCATAGACGTCTATATCTATCCTCGATCAAAAATCAAAATGTAGAATTCATTTTCAATACTGAGTACTTAGATGAAATGCCTCGTTACCAGAGTTCATTTTTGAAGTCAGCTAAAAGATTTTCAGCCTTTACTTGCAAGTTGGCACGGACGTACCATACATTTCAATTTATCGGAAACCATGAGCTTTTTCTGGCATTTCCCAAGAAGCTTTTTTTATAAAGAATAAGAGGGACAAATGTGCGCAGTTCACCTGATAGTAATGGATACGTTGCCACCCCTGAGGACTAAGATGGAATGCCTCGATTCCAGTAAAAAAGGTATCCGGTTCTCTACACTCACCTTACGAAACACAACAGCATTAAGCTACTAATTTACGCTGGTATTCTGTGAGAGTGTGGTGCTTCCCCGGTCGAGCCGACCCATCAGTACTACAACCATAATATAGTTTCAGCGTGGCTCTAACACGAGTAAAAAATTTTGAGTCAAAATGCAGATGCGTGGTCATCCTTGAGGGCTAAGATGGAATTCCTCGTTTCTAGTAAAAAGGATCTTTGGTTCCCTACACTCACCATACTAAGCAAAGCGTGGTGTGAGTGTGGTCCTACCCCAGTTTAGCCGATCTATTCATGCTACATCCTTAATAAAGCTACTGCGTAGCTCTACCTTTTACTACAGCGACGAAAATAAAAATGGCGGAATGGATTCTATTTTGCCGCTGCCGCACCGCATGCACGGCAATTATAAAATAAAGGCTTAAGGGGATAGAGTAAGTCAGCTCAAATTCTAATTTCGTTCCCACTTGCCCGCGCGTCGTATGCTATGTACCGACATGTTTGTAATCACTAATACTGTAAGTAGAAAGGTCGTTAGACACTTATTTATTTAGGTTTATCATATTTATGCCTGTTTCTTAACGCCAAGCCAGTCGCTTCTTATTACGGTTATTTCCCATTTTAATTTTACGTCGTCCTGTTGCGTAATGTATATTCTGATTGTAAGCGACACAACTTCCCCCTTCAAAAGCCGAAGCGATACTAACCGGGCGGCAGGAATCAAGCTTCAAGACACCGATAATTTAGGTAATTTCTTTTTACAGTGAAAATAATGGTATTTAAAAAAAAGTAAATAACATAAGCACTGTTTTATAGTTAGTTCAGTTAGTATGTAAAGTTTCATGATCTTATTTAAAGTATTTTATGAATAACAGCGGTTTATTGTTTATTTTGGAGGTAACTTTAGATTTTTTTTCTATCGAGAAAATTTTACGAAATCGTGTTTTCGTCTAACATAATCCTTAACATTAATCCTCAACTTTACCATATATTTATTTCAAAATTAATGCTGCAATATTTTCGACATAACGAAGGATCTTGCTAAGCCATTTGAGATTATATTTTCCCTTAACTTACCTTTATTATATTCAAATTATAGGTATAAAAATCTCAACAATGTTACCAAAGTAAATGACGCATTATCAAAAGTAAAGTGAGTCAAGGCAAGAAATTAACTTTAATTTACAAATTGCTATGATGCAACACTACTGTAAAGGTAATAACATCCAAATGTTATATGGGAACGTAGAAACAAAACTATTATAAAAAGACTTCATAATTACAATTATATTATAACAAACACACGCGATTTGGAGCCACTATGGTCATTTTTTATTTATAGGTTATATTATTATAGTTGTAAGCACGAATAGTTCGGCTCGACCAGGGTAAAACATGCTTTCACAGATAATAATCAGCGTGAAATAGCAGTCTAAATTTCTTATGTTTTGGTCCGTGTAAATAACCAAAAACCCTTTTAACTGGTATCGAGGCATTCAATCTTAGTTCTTAAGGGTGACAACGCATCTGCGTTTTGATTTTTAATCAAGGATAAATGTAGATATCTACAGGCCACAGCATCTACGAGTACTTACCATCAGGTGTATTTGCTCGTTTGTCACCCATATTTAAAAGAGTATTCCACAGAAATAATCACAATACTGTAATATTGTGATTCTTTCTGTGGAATACTTGCCAGCTAATGTGTTCATTTTTAATCTATTTCTATTGTGTGTCTTTATTCATAGAACAAAAAATATACATGAAATATTTAGAACAGTAAAAAGTTATAACTTTATTAAAAAAGAGTTCTCAACATGCCTTTCTATTGTTTTAGTATCTCGATATAAAGGAGGGCAAGTTTATATATCGCATGTGGCAAAAACCGACGTACGAGCTGTTTTCCGAGGTCCACGTTTTTAATTATACTAACGTGGATGAGTATTTGAAGGGGAGCGACAAAGCCATGAAACTGCAAGAGATTGGACCCTTCACGTTTCAGTAAGTAGTGTTAAATTTGTTATTTTATTATCTTTTATTTGTTACTACTCGTATATTATCATTTTAACCTACCATGAAGCGTCAGTGTTAGAATATCCACTGACCCATTTCGTCTCGTGGGTGTCTTAAGAGGCGACGGAGGGTAATTGAAACGGGAAATGGGAACCAGCAAGTTCCTGATAGTTAAAATTTGAAGTTCCCAGACGTGGCAACTGTGGCGTAATCTCCCTTATGAGGCAATCTTTTGGGGGGCCTCTGTTCAGCAGCGTTATATGAATGAATAATCTTTTACCAGGTCGTCATTCCATCTAGCGAGAAACCGACCTACACTAAATTTACTACCAGTACGCGGCTGCCACTCGAGAAACTTTCTTCCCTATCCGTTGTTAGTTTTTTAGCTATATGGGTGGCCCATCGCCACTTCCGCTTACTAATCTGTTGGGCTATGTCAGTCTCTCTGGTTCTATCTATCACGCAAAAAGACTCCGAACATAGTAACCTCCATAGCTCGCTGAGTCATCTTGAGCTTCCCCATATGCCGAGCAAATGAAAGCTCAGTAAATGACCACGTCTCAGATCTATATCTATCACTGGTAACAAGTAATGTTTGCATACTGAGGAAGTCAATACATACAGGTTGCTCATGACCATCCTATGTCACTTTCCTTTTGGTAGTGGTTTCCTATATTCAGCAGTAGACTTGTGAAGGGCAAGGGTAATGACGATGATGTATTATGTTACAAAAATATTTTTGCGTTAACATAAATTGGAATTATTCAAATTTAAGTTTGTGGTTTGGTGTGGTGGCTGTTTAGTGGCGATGTAAGACTATCTTCGAGCCCATATCATAAGAGGCGAAAGAGAGAAATGAACCAAAAATAGATCTCAGCGTCTTCTGAATAACAAATAATAATTAAAATACTGGAAAACAATAATGTAAACTTTAAACGAATATTTTGCTTTTAAAAGAAACAAATTATAAATTTTAAACATGTCAATTTAGCCTTTGTTGAATGGGAAATATTATATAAAATTGTAGCTACAATTGTGTGAATTCGTAAATTGTTCATCATGAAAATTTAGTAATTTTTAATTTTTATTGAACAGAAATATAAAACATAAATTGATATTACACGTTGTAACTTTTATTGGATAGGGTCCGGGAGTGATTTTAGGGAATAATAATGTCCTCCAGACCAAATATCGGTCACGGAGGGGTCTCATTGTAGACTAGTTTGTATTCGTAAGCACTTACTATTTCGTCACTCTCATAGTAATCCGATATGACCGGCGAGAGATCTGGTGCAGAACCATCAGCTTTACGTGCTTTCCGAGGTACGGGGAATTTTTCGAGAGAAAAACCCAATAATTGATTTTGGCCCGAACCGGGATACAAACTCGGGACTTTTCAGGGATAATAGTAATGTTAAAAGCATTGTTAGTTTCCAACTTCAACGGATACCTTGCCAGAAAATGCTTTTCGTATCTTCAGTGTTATCAAAAAAAGCCTATGAAGTTAATATATACAATTTAATATAAGACAAGAAAGTACAACAGGCATAATATAAACAAATATAAACAAAGAAATATACGCCTTTTAAATAAAATCAAATTTACGGTCTAAATACCTTTAATAACCACTGGGCACAGGTCTCTCACTTTTGAAAGCAGCCATGCAGGTTTCCTCACGATTTTGTCCTTCACCGACGAGTCGTAATAAATCAACACATTCAATTGCAATTAACAATTTCATAACGTTTCGGCGGGGTTAGACTGCGGTATGCTAGCGTCCTATGAAATTACCATAAGCGTTTATCTCCTGAGCTGCCGCGGGTTTGATAATTACCTGCATCGTCATTTTTAATACGTATTATAGTAAAGTATGATGAGTATGAAGAACTAGAGACCCTTTATTACTGGTTACGAGGAATTCTATGTTAGTCCTTAGGAGTGAACACATCTGCATTATAATTCTTTATATAGGATTCACTTACTATCAAGTGGTTTGTGTGCACGCTTGACGTCCTGATTCTATAACAATAATAAAATTTTACGAGTTTTAATATTCGTGCACAGTTGAAGGTCAAGCACATATGCTTGAGATTATGTCAGCAACTCAGACTCATTAAAGTCAAGATAGGCGCAATAATATATGCACATCAGTGACCCTAAACCCTGCTGAACTTGCTATATGGTATTACTATGCCATAGCTATATTATGGTTGTAGCACGAATGTGTCGGCTCGGCCAGGGTAGGACTACGCTTTCACAGAATACCAGCGTAAAATAGCAGTTTCATATTGCTATGTTTCTTATGATAAGTGTAGAGAACTGCAGCACCTTCTTACTGGTTACGAGGCATTCCATCTTAGTCCTCAGGGCTCACAACGCATCTGCACTTTGATTCTTAATCAAATACGAGGATAAATGTAGATGTTTTTGGGCCACAGTAATCACTTACCATCAGATGGACTAGATGGGTGCTCGTTTGTCACCATTATTCTATAAAAATTTAAGAACTCACGCACTCATGTTATTCACCTAAAATCTTTGCAATAGACAACATAGTTTAGAGTGCAAAGTGGGCATAAGTTGAACATGATTTCAGCGTCAATTTAAACGTTTTACAGTCCTGTCTATCTTCATTGTTGGTCACAGGTCAGCAAACAATAGATCTGAGATAATATATAATTGATTTAAAAATATTGTTCAATGTGTTAAATTTAAATTGTAAACATGTAGACGACGTGTGACCTCTGAAAGATCATCCCATACATTTTTTGTAATTAACTCTAAGTCTGGAACAAAAGAACTTCACTTTTTTTGTCAAAATGTGATGTCCTTTGCCCCTGAAACGTCGATACAAAACTCTATTGTTATATACAAATCACAGCAAATATAAAATAAATTTTCCAACGTTGCTTTGCTCTATGTATTTATATATACAATATGTTCTCATAAAAAAAAAAAAAAAAAAAAAAATATAAAATATATATATATATATATATATATATTCTTTTCCATTTCTAATTAATAGATATAGAAAAGAAAATACACCTATATTTTAAATACATAAATCTTTATTATTAGCCTTAACTTATGGCCAATTTCTATTAATATGTGTTTTGTTAATTATTAAGGACGCACGCTGCTACCTAGTTGAAATAAAACTATTTCTGTCTTCCAAAGGGCTTGCTGGAAGAGAACTCTTATTAAAGTGAAGCCCGCCTTTGCACGTTTTATTTAAAATATTCAAAAATGTTTACCAGCTTTTAGTGTGTGCAATAAAGAATAAAGATTCCTTACTTTCTGAAACTTTATACGTGTACAACGCTCTCTTCTCTTATCTGTTTTAACGCTCCAACCAGTCTCTCATAATCTTATATTCTTTACACCCTTTCATATCACCAGTCAACCGAATCACAATATACCATTGACTTATATATTACTAGCGTAAGGACCGGGCCGACCGAACAACTAAAACGGACCAGTGCGCCGGCCCTAAAATTACAGTTTAGGGCCAACGCGAATCGGTCGACAGTAGTGCGCGCGCAGGACTGATTTGCCAGTCATAAATATGTCTAGTTGCGTGGTAAAAGAATGCAAAACTCACGAAACAAAGGCTTAAAAAACATGGGATATCGTGTCTTCGGTAAATAACCTTATATTAATTTTGTTACAATTAAATTATTATATAAACGCATTTTTAAAGTTTGATTTTACAATTAGTCTATTTACGTTACCAAGATTAGGCCAAGGTTAGATTCAGACTCTCAAAAATATTGTACATGGAAATTAAAATTATACTATTTAAAAAAATTATATCACGTTTGACGTTTCATGTTTCTTTTTTCACATGTGCCGGGATTTTGGCGTCACGTGTCTAGTTTATCTATACGTTTCGTTTTTCGACGGTTTGATTTTTATTTCTATTTCATTTTTGTCTAAAGAACTTAGGGTAAGTTAAATTTTGAATAATGGTACCTAATATATTTT
This sequence comes from Parnassius apollo, assembly GCA_907164705.1. Taxonomy (NCBI): domain Eukaryota; kingdom Metazoa; phylum Arthropoda; class Insecta; order Lepidoptera; family Papilionidae; genus Parnassius; species Parnassius apollo. The sequence goes on from CAJQZP010001262.1 coordinate 1,872,846, forward strand.
ATATCCAATAAGGGTAAAAAGAAAAATAAGAGTACAAAAATTGAAACCTTAACCGCAGTTCACAAAAAGAAAAAAAAACAAAAAAGAATTTATAAAGTACTCATGTACAATATAAAAAAATCTCGATATCGTAGGGTTAATATTAAAACGTAAAAGGAACCAATAATAATACAAGTCGACCTTTAGGTAAAATTAGGGTATTTTCGCTTTGTATTATTACGATACTATATTATACAAACTATGAAATAATGATACAATTAGGATAATTATACTACGAAATCCGACCCTGGTTACGTCGTGTTTTGATATGACATTTGTATTATGACAGATGCGCTACTTTTATTTCTATGAAATAGTTATGAGTAAATTATTTAGATGGGCCTATCCTTCCTATTGAAATCACTGCAATATACAATATTATATCTCTTGCATATACTTGCATTTATCTTACGTCATTTGCTAGCTGTTTCATACAATTATTATTAATTTTACAAAAAAAATCGCTCATATTCAGTGACAAAGATGATGCTCCTGGCAGTCTAAGCTCGTAGAATTATAATCTATACAAAAATTAACTTCCGTCAATTGCATTAATAATATACGGAATATAATTAATACAATGAGGAATTACTTCGATCATAAAAACTAATTTACTTACTTATACATATACAAGACACATAATTTTATTTTATCTATGCGGATATAAGCAAATTAATGTTAAGGTATTTAATCCTTTGTTATAGAATAACGCAATTTTCCTGGCTCTTTAATACAATACTCTTTATTGTATATCTAACAACTTGACCGCGTATCCATTACCCCATACCATCTCGTGATGTTGAATGAGGAGAGAGAAATGAACTGAACCAGGAGATGGACAGGACTTTTGAATAAGAAAATAACTTCGGTTGCCAACGCACTCGCTAAGCGTGGCAAACTATGCCAAATATTATGTCTATTAGGCAATCTTTGCAGGAGGCCTATTTCGAGCAGCAAATATTTGTTGGGCTGAAATGTTTATTGAAATTAATTAACTATAAAACCTGCATGCCTGAAAAATTAATAAATTTAATTAGACATTAAATCTTTGTGAATCTCTCTCAGAACAGATGATGTTATTTACTCCGAAGGGAAGCGTTTGAAATCGAGATAAGAGAATCATAATTAACCTACTCTTATTTTTTCCAGAGAAATCCGCACAAACAGTAACATCACCATTGACAAGGAACGGGGCGTGATGTCGATGTGGCCGAAAACCGAACTGAAATTTTTGCGCGAGAAGTCCATAGCAGATTATAAGGACGTACAAATTGTCGTGCCGAATATTGCAATGATTGTAAGAATTCACGCAATTTAATTTTTATATAGTTGTAATATCCTCTAGACTGATTCGAGGCGGTAATCTCAACGAAGACTATCTATCTGCGCAGGACAGGATTGTAGTGCCCGGGTGTACGTACATATGTGCAAGCACATCTCGCTTACTCTCTCTCTCTCTCTCTATATATATATAAATATATATATATAAATATATATAAATATATATATATATATATATATATATATATATATATATATATATATATATAGTACCCGGTTGACCGAGCTTTGCTCGGTATTTTCGCTCGGTTTTTTTTTAATTCGTGTGTTTTGGAAATTATATTTAGATACAAATTACATACTGATGAAATACGAATAATATTTTTTGATCTTTGCGACATAGTAAAAAAAACTGAACTGGTTACTTGAATAAAAAATCACGAGTGCAATTAGTTTAATTTAAATTTTCGTGTTTTTAAAAAATACAATAAAAAGGGCTCGAAAAAATAGATTTTCTCAAAAAAGAAAGGAACTTGAAAAAAAATTAAAAAGTCGGTCGGTTGGGGTCTGGGCTCGAACCATGGTATTACGATTTTGTGACCGCACAATATACCAATTACGCTATTCGTAATCATTGATAAACAGTCAAAATTTACCTTCTTATTTTAACGATATTGTAGCAATTGACACGAATTTTCTAAAAATAAATCCTAGTTAGATCGATTTATTGCCCCCGAAACTCCCCCTCACACAAAATTTTATGAAAATCATTGGAGCCGTTTCCGAGATTCCGATTATATTATATATATACAAGAATTGCTCGTTTAAAGGTATAATATATATATATATATATATATATATATATATATATATATATATATATATATATATATATATATATATATATATACGTCATTGCTGTGGCCCATAGACATCTACATCTATCCTCGATTACAAATCAAAATACAGACTAAGATGGAATACTTCGTTTAAAGTAAAAAGGGTCTCCGGTTCTCTACACTCACCATACGAAACACAGCAGCATTAAGCTACTATTTTACGCTGGTATTCTGAGAGAGACTGGTCCTTACTGATCGAGCCGACTCATTCATGCTACAACTATGCTACTAATATAACTGCAGCATGGCTCTACCACGTATACGACCATATATCTTATATATCGTATATGTCGGGATCGACAGTCGCGCTGACGGCCACTAGACCAAAACGCAGTCGAAAAATTGAATTAACTATGCATAATTATCTTCTCGATATATAAAAACCAATTGCTGTCCGTGAGTCTTGCTGACAGTCAAAAACGGCAGACCGATTTTGATTTACTGTACCAACTAAACTTTGTCCACAATGTACCAACTGAAAGCTCCACAGCCGAACATTAGCCCTCCCCTTAGATAGTAGGTGTATTGATAGCCAGATTTTTTTATTATTCTCGGTTGTTATCAGAAAGATGCTACTGCTTATTTCTGTTTCCCTGCCGCCTCTTGTGTCATCATCAAGACGATATAGGGTTAGTAGATATTTTAACGCCGCAAATACTTCACATCCACTGGTTATAAAGATAAAACTTGAAAAGAAGGACAGCTAGTAGACAAATAATACGTGTAAATTATTCGTTTTTAACGACAAATAAAAGAAAAAGAAAAAAAGTTTATTTACCTTATTGTTATGACTTATATATTGAAGATGAACCAGATTAAGGGCACCTTTACCTACGAGCATGTATGCGTAGGTATAAAGATGTAACGGAGGCGAGAGAGGAGGTTTGTGTCAAATAAAAGTCCGTAATCTCTGCCTACCCCTGTGGGTGACAGTTTATGTTTATGAATGTAAATATTATAAAGCGGAAATTGTTGCCACAAAATTCGAAAAGGAGGACGGCTGGTAGACGGCCAGTATACGTCCCAATTCTTTTCAAACAATAGATAAAGAACTGACCACCTAAATTATCACTAGTAACCCATTTAAATGAGATAATTTTCTATAGTGAAGTAAATCCGAGTGAAAATAAAAGATAAGGAGCTAAGTTTATATTCGAAAACAACAATTTGTTTCAAACAAATTTTTTACATCAATAGGCCACGGGGTCATGGCAACCTACAAAGAAATTGCGAAACAAAAGATAATAAAGAGACAAAAAAATATCTATATATGTGTCAACGTACGACAAAAGGTTAAAAATATACTATTTTACTCGTGCCTTGACAAAGGTTATGATAACCTGGAAATAGCGTAATAAAAAGTTATTGCTTAAATACGAGTACCTATATTATAATATACATAATATAATAGACGCGTAATATACTCATAATATAATATACCGTGAAGTAGTCGTGTAAGAATATCAACTACCCCATAATATCATCCCGTGGGTACGTAGATGGAGAGGAAAGTCTTCCTAATAACGACTAAAAATAAAAAACTGCGGTTGCCAAACCGTTTGCCAAGCGTGGCAACTGTGGCAAATATCCCCCCAATGAGGCAATCTATGGGGGAGGCCTCTTTTCAGCAGTGGACTTTAATAGGCTGTACAGGTAATGGTAAATTAAGACTTTAGGTTAATGTAGTAATAATATACCTTAAACTAACTGGCCTAGCAGACGTTGTTCATTGTTGAGACGATGATTTTTACTCTGAACTCTCACATTTTTACAGTGTGAACATACATTTTTATTACCTCGTCCGCACCGCCACCTGTCGTGTACAAATTGTAACATTTTTTGGCGTCATATATATTGAGAATATATATAATTTTGGTACATAAATATAGAATTTGTTAACAAATTGACAACGTCACCTATCTGGTCCTAGTATTAACCATCATGACATGACACACATGAAACAACATGAGCAATGGACCATCATCTCGACAAAACTAATATATTGTGTAAATACGACCTCAATCGGTCAAGTTCAGAAATTACGCTGTCATTTGTATAGGCGTACTAACGAATATATATTATACTATAAAAATTAATATCTTGTAGCGTAAGAGAATCCAAAAGGCAGCCAAAGGACTCGAAAATACCAGAAATCGGTTTATCTATACTTTAATAATATATTATAAATATTACAATTAAAATAAAGTGATGTCGTTGACCCTACCGCCGCTGGGTACAACATGGCTGGTTCTTATCGCGCTCAACGGCTAAGTATAGTCAGCGCAGTAAGGCAGCTTCTTGGCACTGTTAGTCCAGTCAAATAGGGTCACGTATATTTTTTTTTTCAAATCGTTACATATTTTTTAACAATAAAAACGAATCTGTATCTCTAAAATTAAAGAATAGATTTTTTTAGCAATTTAAAAAAATCGCTTGTTTTTCTACTACCTATGTTTTTTTTTTAAATTACGTTCATTCCTTAATTTTAAAACCTTCTTAACTTGGTTAATTTTGTTAGGCGGAAAAAAGTTAAACAAACTTTTTAATGTAAAATTTTAAGCTCTACACATTTTTTAATAAAACTTTTTCTCTAATTTTTATCCTATTCGAATAATTGTGAAAAAAAAACACTTCTGGAAACTTTTTTTAACCACACACACATTGATTTGTATCATTAAAACTACATTATATATATTGAGTGCCGAAATTTTGAATTCAGACTTTATTTCACTGGACTACCACAAGAAGGATGATTATACGATATTTTTAGTTTTTTGTATTTACAATAAATATTGAATATAATTATTTTGTGTAAAGTAATGTACTTAAAAAATTAAATAAATTAAAATATTAGAACTAAAACACGAAATCCTGAAACATCCGTTCGATTGTATTAATAATTAACTAAAGCTTAAAAAATTGAAAAATGATTTTTCCATAAACCTTATTAATTGAATAGTAAATTAAAAAGACCGTCTTTAATTGCATTTGCGTTATTAAAATGACTAGGTACATCTAATATTAACTTCGGTTTTAATTGCTACTTCTGACTTTACTTCGAGCTACGAGGCTATCACAATGAATAGGCTATCATAAGGAAATAAATAATAGTGATATAATATCGTAAAGTATAAATAGACTATTGAAGAGCTTCTATTGTAATATAAATTGTGTGTTATTTTTATTTTTATGATAAATGTATACTAACCTTTAATCTCACCGAACAACTTAATAAATCTTGATATAGCCGCGGACATTGATAGTAAAAGTATTTAATAAAGTCTCTTCAAAATTTTTTAACAATATTTTTTTATTTGGTTAACATTGGTTTATTTTGTACCGGCTAATATAATTAAGGGACGTAAGGAGCCGTGGTAGCTCAGATGGTTAACGCTCGCTGTAAATATAACAGAACGCGAGTAACCCGGGTTCGATCCCCGCCAGCACCAATGAAATTGCTAATTGCAATTTTAAGTGCTGATTTCACCACGTGCTCGGCGGTGAAGGAAAACATCGTAAGGAAACCTGCATGTCTGAGGAATAAGAAAAAAAATATTTCGAAGTCATGTGAAGTTCGCTAACACGCACTGGGGCAGCGCGGCGGACACTTCCTTGCCCTAAAACCCTTTAAGAAATGAGCGGAGGCCTATGCCCAGCAGTGAGACGTATATAGGCTGTAACTTTACTTTACTTTACTTATATAATTAAGGAAGGTTATAACAGTTTCTTTTCAGTGAGTTTTAATTTTTATTCATTTACAAACTGTTTTTTATTAATGATTTCTTATATTTACGCGAACACTACACATTGATTAAAACTACTTTTACGGATTTTATCGCGTTTAATTTTATTTTAAAATAGTAATAGTAAAATTAAACGCGATAAAATCGATAAAAGTAGTTTTAATCAACGTTTTTTATTCTTTTATTAGAAGGGTGACAGACGAGTACCCAGTCTACCTGATGGTAAGTAGATGCTGTAGCCCATGGATACATCTATCCTCAATTAAGAATCAAAATGCAGATGCGTTTTCACCCCCGAGGACTAAAATGGAATGTATGAATGAAATAACAGTGTAAAGGATCTACGGTTCTTTACACTCACCATAAAAATCATAGCAACGTAAGCAGCTATTTTTCCGCTCGTATTTTGTGAGAGTGTGATCCTTCCCCGGTCGAGCCTATACGTTCGTACAACAAAGCATAATAAAGCTGCAACATGACTCTACCACGCACCTGATAATGTAACCATGCTTCACCAAGTTAAGACTTGACCTTGTCAAAAACGTTTGATAACAACAGCTATTATCAACTAAAATTGTGCAAAAGTTCCTTAATAATTAATTACATACCGGTTTGGTGACACAATTGAACTTTTAAGTGTGTTTTATATTTTTATAATGTATGCTATTTATATTGCTTAACTGAATGAGATATAATAAATATGTATGAGTGTTTCTCACGCGAAGTATTTCGAGTTATAACAGCTTTTTTAATATTATAAGCCGTGTATGACTGCTATTCCAATAGAATGTAAATGGTTGTGTGGAAGATTAGAAAACACACTGACTCAGCTTAATAATTTTTTTTAAATATTAAAGTCATAAACCTAATTCAAATCCACCTTGTAGTAAGTGGATACTGCTGGTCACGGACACCTGCAGCTAATATCAAGCAGGTTACATATGCGTCATCGCTTCTATGGACTAAGATGGAAGGGTTCACAGCATTTACACAGTAATTATACCGGCTCTCTTTGTACTTCAGACCGGATACAGTAGTGCACGGATTGCTATTTCCGTTTGTGATACTATATTTATATTTGTGATACTATATGGTAGGTACAGCAGGACTACCCTTTAAAGACACTTTTTTATGAGATAGAAAGGTAGATGCTGACAAATTACTGCTCTCCTTTGCATTACGCATGATGGACGAGGTGAACTGTTTTCTTTAATATGTGGTATGTTTACTGTCGATAAAAAGAGGGGGACTAGAAGATCGGCAGGATATTTTAGTTGTCCGATGGAAGAAGGGATAGGGAGTAATTAAGTCATACAATTCCTGCGCACACTCTCCAAAATATATCCTGTAGAATATTGAAAGTATAAAAGCAAATTGGTTAGATTTGCTTAACCAGATTCTTTTTTTATAGAATAAGGGTGACAAACGAGCGCACTACCCACCTGATGATAAGTAGATGCTGTGGCCCATAGACAATCACATCTATCCTCAACTAATGACTAATTTGGAATGCCTCGTTTCCAGTAGAAAAGGGTCTCCGGATCTCTACAATCACCAACGAAACACAGCAGTATTAAGCTGCTATTTTACGCTGGTATTCTGTGAGAGCGTGGTCCTTTCCCGGCCAAGCCAACCAATTCGTGCTAAAACGATAATATAGCTGCAGCGTGGCACCAATGAGCTTACCAATCTTTTCCATCGAGTCTCAATCCGCTAGGTCCAATTTGCAGAACCATTATTTCTTAAATTAGAAATTCCTTAATTTTATTTTATCTTATTTATACGGAACTACCCCTGAAGTAAAATAACCTATTTAATCAATTAAAAGAATCATGAAAATCAGTAAACAAAAATATATGGTCGTATAGAAAATCTATTTTTTTTTTAAGTCAGGCTGAAAATAGAGACTTGTTCTTCGCATATTCTTTTATACAGAATTGGTCATTGCTCGTACTTTATAAACGCACGTATTTTGTGCACGTGTGAAAAGACCTTGCGGAATGAGAATGTTATTTTCTCAAATCTATTTGTCATTCAATAAATGAAACACATTACGCAAGTTCATTACTAAAGCGACTTGAGTAATATATCGTGGATAGTTTTACTTAACCTCCCTATGGAATTCACTGTCGCCAAGGTTTTTCAAATTATCATAATTTCGTAAAAGAAGTCATAATGAAAATTTTGACAGTAATAATTTTTTCCGTCCCTATGTCAAATCTTTTTCTCGAATATTCTAAATTGTCGTACTCGTAAAAAAATCATTAATTTACTCGAATACTATACTATTACCCGTGGGAAGCTACCCTAACCTACCCTCCCTAAAACCATCTCAGAAATGAGAGGAGATCTGAGATCTGTTCAGCAGTGGGATGTGTATAGGCTGTAACTTTAACTTTGACCCGTTGGAAGCTATCATTAGATATTGGAAGCAAAAAGATTTGTTCTAACGCACATTTTTTTGGACTGTCCTGACATTGTTATTCATTTTAAATTTGAGTTTTATCGATATTCCGTTCCATATTACGATTTTGGTTTATTTCCGATTGAATCTGATTAAATATGAGGTTAAGTTTGTTGAATGTGTTTGTATTTTCGTAAAAAATTGTATTTGTTTGTTACGTTTGCAAAGAAGAGTTAAATAGATATTTGACAGTTAAATAGATAGAACTATCGATTAAACTGTGTAGTGGCAGTGTAAAAATATCCCCTCCCTTATATCATCCCGTGGGTATCGTTAGAGGCCAAAGAAGTAGAGAGATGCGCAGCAGCATCTTTCTAAATGTAACTTAACTACGGCAAAATCGTCCCTCCCAATGTAGTAATCTGCGGGGGGAAGCCTATATTCAGCAGTGGAGGCTGTTTATAGGCTATTTTCCTATTTTATGTAATGTATATATGTCTATACTAACTATCGATTCGTTCATAAAAATATATAAAGGGTCTCCGGTATTTTTCACCCACCGTACAGAACACAAAAGCACTAAGCTGCTATTTTACTCTAGTATTCTGTAACAGCGTGGTCTTACCTCAGTCGAGTCGACCCATTCGTGCTAGAACGATAATATCGCTGCAGTGTGGCTCTACCACGTAAAAAAAGTGTTTATTTTTCGTCAATTTACAATCGCTCCCTTTTCTTGCAGGCCATCAGCACCTTAATAGCAGATAAGTTAGGATATCTAGCCAACGCTGGAGCTTACTACTCCATAAGTGCTCTTGGCTCCAAGCTCTTCTTGAATATGACTGCAGAGGAATTGCTGTGGGGATACACTGACCCAATTGTATCAATTGCTAACACATTCTTGCCCGGTTGGATCGACTTTCAGAAGATCGGAATTCTAGACAGGGTTAGTACATAGGCTAGAGACGTTCAAGTATAGCGTAAGCAATTTTTAAGTAATTTTAAAACACCTACCACTTCCCTTCTATAACATAAAATAAGAAAATCTATAATTTTTGTGTTACGTAAGATTTACAATAAGGGAATAAAGCACTTCGTGTGTTAGTAATGGTAAGACATAATTGGACCCAACCAACTTACGTGATACTTGAATGCATACAACAAACATGACTAATATAGCAATTTTTCATATTTCATATGATATGACAAAAATTTGTTTCTTACAGTTCTATCTACATAGAGAGGAACAATTTGAAGTGGAGCTAAGAGATAAGTCCAAAAGGTTTTCTATTAATTCTTGGAACGATTCACCAGGACTGGTTGAGCAGGGCTTCGTAGATCTTAACACAAGGTAAGTTTTTCTAGAATACTTTAATTCGATTGTATTTTTTAAATAAACTCGAAAAAAGTAAAAACGCACTTCAAAACTAAAAAGACTAAAATAATTTCCACACAATAGCTACTGAAGTCGGTGCTACCATAATATAATATCACTGCTACGCTACCATAATATATATTACAGTATTAAATTGCGAGTACAGTTCCAACTTCTGAAACCATTATGTGGAAATAGTTTTTTTTTTGTTCTGAAGTCGTTTTTTATTTCTATCATAGTTTATTTTGTTACTTTTTTGAGTGAACTCAGATATATTACACGTTTAAGGTAAAAACTGGAATGTGTTAATAGTGAAATTAAATACTTCATCACCTATTTTTCCATACTTAGGGTGGCAATTTTTTCTTAAAATTTATTCAGTACCACCATCCCCGAAGTACAACTAATTTAATAAAAGACAAATTAATACAATCGGAACATAAATAAATCAGAAATACCTTATAATACAGAAAAATTTCGACTCTCTATAATATTTTTTGACTCCTTTCTCGACTCTTCTCACAGAGTTTCATACTTTTAGCATGATGACACTTTCATAACTCCGCATTCTTTCATTCTCCTTATCCCCTTTAATGTGTAACGTAATTTATGACAGAGTAGCTTATGACAGAGTGGACAGGGATGTGTTATGGCAAACGCTGAACGCATTTAGGTTGAGCGCTGGTTTGATACAGGCATTAAAGTCTCTGTATAGGGACTCGAGTGCTTGTGTTAGAATCAACGGGGTCTACTCGGACTGGTTTGGCATCCATAAAGGTGTCAGACAGGGCTGTGTAGCTTCCCCGTGGCTGTTCAACCTATTTATGGACAGCTGTTTGGAAAATTTGAAAGTTGAAGAATGCGGGTTAAGAATGGGTGAGTTAACCATCAAATGCCTTTTGTACGCCGATGATCAAGTCATACTTGCGTCGTCGGCGGCCGAGTTGCAAATGATGGTTACATTAATGAACAGGTATAACAGAAAGGGGAATGAAAGTGAACGCAAGTAAGACGAAAGTGATGGTTTTTGAAAGAGATGAAAGCAAGACGGTATGTGAAATAAGAATAGAAGGAGAGTTAATTGAGCAAGTGGATGAGTTCGTATATTTGGGATGTGTATTCAGCAGGGATGGGAGATATGATAAGGATATTGAACGACGAGTGAATGCAGGAAATAAAGTAAATGGGGCTCTACACTCTATTGTGAAAAGTCAGAATGTGTCAAAAAAGGCACGTATGGCAATTCACAGTGCTGTATTAGTCGCTACTTTAACGTATGGTAGTGAAAGTTGGGTGTGGCAGAAGAAGCACGAGAGTAGAATAAATGCAGTAGAAATGCGGTCGCTAAGGAGTATGTTAGGGCTAAATCTGAGTGACAGGGTGAGAAACTGTGTGATAAAAGAAGAGTGTGGTTTGCAAGATGATGCAGTGACCATGATCAAGAAAGGAATGCTTCGGTGGTTTGGTCATGTAGAAAGAATGAATGCGGAAAGTCTGACAAAGCAAATATATGTTGCAGAAGTGAATGGAAGAGTCGGAAAGGGACGTCCTAGGCGGAAGTTTGTCGAACAAATTGGCAATATACAAAAAAATGGGCCAAATTAAGAGTACCCTTAACCGACGAGCATGTATGCGTAGGTATATGGATGTGGAAGAGGCGAGAAAGGTATGTCAGGATCGTGCTAAATGGAAGTCTGTAGTCTCTGCCTACCCCTCTGGGTGACAGGCGTGAGTGTTTATGTTTATGTTATGTAATTTATGAATGCATCTTAGTCTTTATCCTTTGGGTCAGCCTTTATAGTCCAATTTTGATATTTCTTTAAACTGTAAAAATAAAACGTCTACTTCGAAATTTAACTACGTGTATATATTTTTTGGATTATTTTATATGACAGTAGGTTTGCGAATACAAGTCTTCTTTTCTTCCTCTTTCTGTGCTCACTTTTTGACCCAAGCCACTCCAAATGTTAATAGACCATTATGAAAACATCTAGCTAGTAACCTCTAATAAAAAACCTAACCAAAATCTACTACGTTATCCATTAAATTATAAAAATGTATAATTAGAAATTTTCTTTTGTTACAGTAACCTATGCAACCGAATCAAGGGCTCTTTTGAGGGTTTTATGTTACCTCCTCAAATCTCAAAAGACACGGTTTTCCCTATATTTAGGAGACAGGCCTGCAGAATATACCCTTTTTCTTTTCGCGAAGAGGTTAAAGGAGAATTTGGATTCAACTATTATAGGTATTTTATATTTATATTTATGTATAGGTAATTCATGTTTATATTGCAGAAATCTCATTATCATGACCATTAACATCAGCCCACGAAAGTTCTCTCTAAATGGCCGTGAAAGTCATCTGTCGTCACAGGCAGGGCTTACCATCATCAAATGCTTGCTGATTAACATCAAACTTACAAGCCGATTGATGACCGTAGTACCAAATTTTCCCCACCATTGACTTTGCTGGACAGAGTATGCAAGCACAAGTGAACTCTCAATTCTCTCACTCTCATAATCAGATGGGACGGCAAACCGACATGAACGGAGAGAGATCAGGCGCAGGACCAACGGCTTTTCGATGCACGGAGATGAGACACCGCGAACTTCCTGATTTCAGGCAGCTACTAAGAATTGCTTGACTTAAAAACTCAATAACTAATTATTTGACCCAACCCGGGATTCGAACCCGGGACCTCCTGATCAGTAGTCGTGTTTACAACCATTAGACCAACGATTCAGCCAAGCTTTATAATGAAACTGTGATTCAGATATTTGTTTTATATTTTACCCAGATTCCAGTTGCAAGATTCAGCCTTCAACAAGACCTCTCCATATGCCTGCGAGTGTTCGAAAAATTGCCTCCCTGATGGATTCATTGACATCAGCAATTGTTACTATGGTAAGTCTAATTTCTTGTTTTACAGTTATTAAAGATGATGCACTCGTTGCCGGTTTTAATTACGTCTGAAGTATTGGACGTCGTTAACTGCGTAAGCACTATAATGCTATACACAGCACATACGGTGCAATATTGTTCCTGTAAGAGAAGTACTTCTACATCCTAACTTACCTGTGCCCGACACAACTCGTCATTTACACTACTATCTAGTTATTTAATTCCTAAGCTACCAAAATTATAAACTAAGACCGATTTTAAAACTATTTGCAACACAACGTAATTTTTAATTTTTTTTATTAAAACCCTTATGGAAATATCGATATATGTACTTTTGTATTCAACTTTTAAATGATGAATAAATAGATTTAAAAAAAAACTAAATGGAGAAAAAAATAATATTTGATTAAAAATATAAATTGAAAAACGAAATTTTAAATTCCAAAATTGGAAATAGAAAATTAAATACGATACAGGCTTTGGAACCAGTGAATAAATTATTCCAATAATTAAATATTACGTTCTAACATAACTAAAATATTATATTTAAATTAATGTTTGACAATACTTCGATATTTTTCAGGAATTAATTGCTATATATATATATACATATTTTTCGATCTATGGAATGTTTTAGCAGAAATTTTTATTTTAATCAAACTATTTAAAATGCTCTAGTGTTAGATTACTAATAAAGTACATAAGTAATATAAAAAAATTGTACATAAATAAAATTGAACGGTCCGTTCGTTATGTCGAAATAACTGAACTTTATTAATTTACGTAATGTCTTCCCGGGCTAACCTTTGGAGTGGTTAAATTTGATTTTGATGAAACTTTACAAAGGGGTAGGTACTAACTTGAGGAGTGGTCTAAACTATAATTTATCCTAAAAACTTAGAGATTTATTTGCGAAATTGAAACCCTAATAAAATATATTACATACATAAACACTCACGCCTGTCACCCAGAGGGGTAGGCAGAGATTAAATACTTCCATTTAGCACGATCCTGACATACCTCTCTCGCCTCTTCCACATCCATATACCTACGCATACATGCTCGTCGGTTAAGGGTACTCTTAATTTGGCCCATTTTTAGTATATCGCCAATTTGGTCTACAAACTTTCGCCTAGGATGTCCCTTTCCGACTCTTCCATTCACTTCTGCAACACATATTTGCTTTGTCAGTCTTTCCTCATTCATTCTTTCCACATGACCAAACCACCGAAGCATTCCTTTCTTTTCCTGGTCACCGCATCATCTTGCAACCCATCATCTTTAAAATATATTATCTACGATAATTATCATAAATATAAATAACGGAGCCACATTAATGGATCGAAGCAAAGAGAAGCTGGTGGTTTGCTAGTATATAATAATATTTAAAAATAATTTATACACGAAGTAAATGTTATGTTTCATAAATATTGCGTTTCTCTTCACTTATATTCGAGTTATGATTACATTATCAACCAATAACTTGTCGGTTAACAGCAATGAAAACAATTAAAACATTATCGAACGTATATATGACACAGAATTATCGTTCCTGCTCACATGCCGACACTGATAACGTGTCAACGACTCAGCAGACCTTAACCTTTTCTTTAATGTCCAATATTTATGTACGTTATGAATATCTCTCTTTTAGACATTTCACTATTTATTTTTGACCCCCGACGAAAACAGAGTGGTGTTTTATGTTTAACGTGTGTATCTATGTATTGGCGTGTCTGTCTGTAGCATCGTAGCGTACAAACGGGTGAACCGATTTTGATTTAGTTGTTTTTGGTTGGACGGTGACTTCATCGAAACAGTTTTTAGCTTCAAGAAAATCTGTCAGCAGTTTTTTTTTATAGTGACATGCGAGCACACAGTCCACCTGACGGTAAGTGGATGCTATGGCCCACAGAAATTTACATTTATCTTCAATTAAAAATCAAAACGCAGATGCGTTGCCAGCCCTGAGGACTGATATGGAATGCCTCGTTTCTAGTAAAAAAAGGTCTCCGGTTCTCTACACTTAACATACGAAACACAGCAGCATTAAGTTGCTATTTTACGCTGGTATTCTGTGAGAGCGTGGTCCTACCCCGGTTAAGCCGCCCCATTCGTGCTGCAAGCACAATATAGCTGCAACATGGCTCTACCACGTAATCCACGTAATAGTTTAAAAATCATCCGCTCTTTTTGTTTCGTTTTTATTTTAATTTTAATTTAAGTTATTGATATTATTACTGCAAGGTTCGCGGTGTAGTGATGGCACCGGAAGTAGAATAGAGTTTGTTACTTATATCAAACCGCGGGGGTTGTAAGAGGCGACAGAGGAATATACAACAGGAGATGATCGGTAGTATCTTCCTGATAACATACCAAAATAATAAAATAAGAAAAATTGTGGTGGCCACCCCGCCTGACAAGCGTTGCAACTATGGCAAATATCACCTCCATTAGAAAATATATGTTAAAGACCTATGTTCAGGCAGGAAATAGAGTAAATGGGCATTTACACTCCATTTTTATACGTGGTAGAGCCATGCTGCAGTTATATTAGGTAGTATAGTTGTAGCACGAATGGGTCGGCTCGACCGGGGAAGGACCACGCCCTCGCAAAATACCACCGTGAAAGAGCAGCGGAGTGGAGAGAACCGGAGACCCTTTTTACTGGAAACGAGGCATTCCATCTTAGTCCTCACGGGTGACAACGCATCTGCATTTTAATTTGTAATCGAGGATAGATGTGGATGTCTATGGACCGCAGCAACCACTTACCATCAGGTGGACTTTGTGCTCGTTTGTCACCCTATCCTATAAAAAAATTGAGGAAAGTCAGAATGTGCCAAAAAAGGCACGTATGGCAATTCACAATGCTGTGTTAGTCCCTACTTTAACACATGGTAGTGAAAGTTTAAAGCAGAAGAAGCACGGAAGTAGAATAAACGCAGTAGAAATCCGGTCGTTAACGAGTATGTTAGGGCTAAATCTGACTGACAGGGTGGGAAATTGTGTGATAAGAGAAGAGTGTAGTTTGCAAGATGATGTTGTGATCAGGATTAAGAAAGGAGTGCTTCGGTGGTTTGGTCATGCAGAAAGAATGAATGAGGAAAGAGTGATAAAGCAAATATATGTTGTAGAAGTGAACGGCAGAGTCGGCAATATATGAGCTAATTAGACAGCTGTTACTTGTTGCATACCTACCCACAAAAAATTTAAGGAAGAAGTTGGACTTACTTAGTCGGACTATTTATCCCAAGAACTACGGACATAGGTATGACATTACAAATGATATTTGTTTTGTCCATGTTCATCTTAAGATATATTCGTTGAGGGGCACTACTGAGGTTACTGAGCATATTGCTTAGGTCCTCCAAGGATTCTGCCATAAGGGCTATCGGAAAATCGAAGTTAAGTGATGTACTCACCTTTGATGTTAATACCGTATCCTTTCCAGTTCAGTAGCTTGAAAACGTCCTTCAATGCAGCGATGAATGGTTTCGGGGATATAACTTCATCTTGTCTTACACCTCTCTGCAGTTGGATAGGTTTCGTACTCTGGTTCTGTACTCGAATAGCCATCGTAGCCCTATTTCACAAACACTTTAGCACTTCGATATACCGACAGTCAACTTGGCACCTGTGACGGGACTGCAGCACAGTCCTAATTCCGACGGAATCAAATGATTTCTCATAGTCCACATACGCAAGACACAGTGGCAGATTGTACCCGTCGGTCTTGTGTACAATTTTCCGAAGGGTATGGTCTATGTCTATGGCACTAAACTTGCCTTTTCGAAAACATTTTTGTTCGAGGGCTACCACTACTATTACATTAGCTCATACTAATACGTCTCATTGAATAATTTATAATATATATAAACCGGTTTTAGTTATTATAGAACATGCTTGAAATTTATATGGAAATTTTTTAATTTGAAAGTATAATCTAACAGTTAACAAAACATAAATTTAATCGGTTAACAAATCTCAGAGATTTATTTAGGTTCTAATTTCTTCTTAAAATCAGTTGTTAAATTAATGCGGAAGTTATATATAATGTACAATGACACTCTTGCGATATGATCTTTAAATCCATGCTCATTTTAATAACTACTTTCAACAATAAGTCTGATTGGTACTTCTTTCCCCTTAGAAGTCAGTGTGGGTAGCATCGCATCCTGATCTGCGTCTGCCACCAAACTGTAGTGCGTTTTGCGGTCTGAAGTGTATACCTAGTCCAAACAATTAACAAGTTTAAAAAATTCATTATACAGAAACCGTATAAAAGAGTTGTAATAATATTATGGTATCCATGGATGAAAATAAGGTCGGTGATGGGTGATGGCTAATATGCTAGTTCTATTTAAATTTATATAAGTAATTGCATAATATTTAATAAAAATAATTGCACAGGTTTTTACGTAGTAGAGCCAGGCTGCATCTATATGGTGGTTGTAGCACGAATGAGTCAGCTCGATCGGGGTAGGACCACGCTTTCACAGAATATTAGCGTAAAGTGGCTGAATGCTGTGATTCGTATGATGAGTATAGAGAACCGGAGACCGTATTTGTTGGAAACGAGACACTCTATCTGTATATGTGGGACAACGCATCTGTATTTTGATTCTTAATTGAGTGTAAATGCAGATGTCTTTGGGCATCTGGGGCTGCGGCATCCACTTTCACCTGTCACTGCGTTCATCTATCAGGTGGAGTGTGTGCTCCTTTATCTCCGTTATTTTATAAAAAAAGAGATTTTTGCTGGTTTCTTCCCACAAAATTTTCCAAACATACATGTACATCTTACAATAAAACTACAGAAACGATTTTCATGAAAACTTAATCAGGCTCTGTAACTACGAGTCTAAAATATCTGTGGGTTTAATTCCAGCACGGAACAAGTATTTATACGGCTGGTATTTATAGTATTTATAATGTCAGTTTGGTTATTGGTCCCTGTGCATTTTACATATATAAAACACCTTCACGACAAAGAAGACTTTCTAGTGTGAAGGGAACGTTTCTTTAAAAAAGCTCAACATTAAAAAACACTAACAAAGTAACACGAATCCAACGACACTCCATATTTTACAATCCGTCAAGCCTCTTAGGCTACAGAGCGTGCCAAAAAATAGACACATACATGTATATGTACATGGTATACTATACAGTAGTAGTATTATAATATTATCACTTCTTGGCGAGTTTTTAAGAGTAATTAGAGCCGATCCTCATTATAATGCCGTTCACAGTTCGTTCTCGGTTCGATCTCGCTCTGATAAAATATTATCAAGTTAAAAATATGTGTGTGCATTCATACTATCCGTAACAGTCAAGTTTCGATCGAATTACATTCCAATAATATAATAGCTATAGCCCATATACGACTACATCTATTATTGATTAGATTCAAATTAATTAACACTCTTGAGAACTATGATGGACCGTTTGGAGTAAAAATGGATACTCAAATCTCTCGATCCGGCATACGAAAGACAGTAGTATTATGTCGTTATTTTACGCTGGTATTAGGTATATGAGAGCACGGACTCACTTATGCTGCAAAAATAATATAGCTGTAAAATCGCTCTATCAAATAAACATTGAAAATAACTATCAGATCTATTTTAAGAGTTTCCAGATGGGAAGTTGAAATAAAGGTAACAGTCCTCTACTGGGCACAGTCCTTCTCTCATTTCTGATGGTAGTACTTTGTCTTTCGTTCGAATGTTCCTTATTTGTGTTGTGTGGTGTATATCAGTGTCAGAAAGTTAAGTCAATCCATCTTGTACCGTGGGTGCAATAAGAGTCGGATAATGCAATTACTTGACCGATCCTACGGTTTTTAAGAGAATGTGGAATGACCAATCCGTTTTTGTCGCGTGTAAAATACTAAAACAAAGCGTCAAAGTTGCGAGATGTCTTTTTATTGTTATATCGGACTACCATAGAGCAACACGTGCCACCAGCAGTTTGGAGCCATACGCAGGCGTTCCACTCTGTCAAATTATAAGTTCACGCAGTCCTATGCGTACAATAAGACTAGCTGCAGCCGCACTGCTCACTAGAATAAATCTAGTTATGCGGCTGAACCGACGCTCTACAAAAATGCCGAATCGTTCAGTTTTTTTTTTCAAAAACAGATCCACCACGTCAAATTTACAAAAAGATAGCGTTAGCTTTCAAAATTAAGTAATTTTAATCACTTTATTGATATTTACTTCTTTTTAAACTTAAAAGTTACAATAATAACAGTCGTGTTCTTTCGTGTTTGTTTACCAACACAGGCCGATCGCCTTCGTATTTAAGCAGATCGGTCGAGCGATCGTCCGAGTTATCGCTATCACCGAGTGACACCATTACAATGTATTTATGAGTATTTGAAGTTGTTAGTTTATTGTTTTCATTGTTATGTGTGAGTTTCGTAGTGACATACGATTGTATTTTTGTGCGCTGATCCCCCCTCCCAGGGGGTGAAAAAATGACAGACAGTTTTGTATCGGGGATAACGCTATGTCTACTCTCCTCCGGTCCACCGGTGACCAGACATAGTGCCATCAGATTTTTTGAAACCATAAAAATTTTTTTTAGCATATCCTATTCTCGCCATTTACAAATACCGTCAGTTTCCCCTCATTTTACACCAACCGGTTGGAATGGATTTACCGATATTTATATGGCACCACCACACTGTTCTTGCAATTTAGCTTTTCTATTTTGTACATCTATCCTTGATCAAGAATCAAAATGAAGATGCGTTGTCAGAGACTCTTTTTACTGGAATGCCTTGATTCCATTCAACTGCTATTTTACTCTGGTATTGTGTGAGAGCGTGGTCCTACCTCAGTCGGGTCGACTCATTCGTACTACAACTATATTATAGTTGCAACATGACTTTACCACGTATAGAATTTATGACAAATATAGCTTTTATGGGACATAGGTTTATTCTTTACCTCACTTGTTTCAGGTTTTCCTATAACTCTATCGAAACCTCACTTAATCGACACAGACCCAGTGCAACGGACTTACTTCGAAGGCCTCGATCACGCTGACGGCGATAAATATAAATCGCTACTCGACGTGGAACCGGTATGTTATTTAACTGTTGCGGCGTAATAAAATCCACCACCCCAGTTCGCCCCGTGGGTCTTGTAAGAGGCGACTTTGGATAGTTAAGAATCGGCTTCATATAGATGAAGGAATAAATTCTGCGAAATACCAAAAAATCGGCTTTCTATAGATGGAGAAATAAACTTTGATAAATACCTAAAAATCGGATTTCTATAGATGGGGGTATTACTTTTCACCTTGCCAAAAAAATCGGCATCCTGCAGATGAGGGTTTCCCTTTAGGGATAGCCCAAAACTCGGCTTCCTATAGATGTCTGAATAACCTTAGGAAATTATAAAAAATGGCTGCCTATAGTTGGCGTAATAACCTTGGGAAATGTCTGGCTTCATGTAGATGGTGGAATAAACTTTCGGTTATGCCAAAAAAATCAGCTTTCTATAGATTGATAAAAAACTTTGGGATATGCCAAAACATCGGCTTTCTATAGATTTGGGAATAAACTTTGGGAAATGCCAAAAAGTCGGATTCCTATAGAAGCCGGAATAACCACCTTGTTAACACCAAACGTAAAACACCCAGACCGCCATACCCACCCAGGTGAAGGTAGCAGAGTCAAAGGTGCAAGACATCTGGTACTGCAATCCGCCAATGCACAAGGCGGATATGGGTGGTGACCAGGCAACAAATCCCACTTACCTCAAGATATAAATATATATAGAATAAATATATATTGAAGACTACGCCATGACCAACAGTCGGTCTAGAGTACGTTAAGATTATTTATATATATACATATATATATATATATATATATATATATATCGTACTTAACGTACTCTAGACCGACTGTTGGTCATGGCGTAGTCTTCAATGGAGAATAATAATAAATAATATCTTGAAAGAAAAACCCAATAACTGATTTTGGCCCGACCCAGGATTCAAACCCGGGACGTCATAAATAAACTTTAATATAACTATTTAGACAACGTTTTAGTTTTATCTTGAATTTGTGATATTCCTTATACTACTATTATTACTCAAAAAAGTAAAAAAATACTTTTAATAAAAAGCAAGTGCCGTCTTCTTCTTCGAGCTTCTGTATTTCGGAGCTTTCTTCGTTAAAATATGCCTTAGCAAAAATTATTTATATGTAATTAATTTAACTTGTTTTAATATTCATTTGAATCGTTTTTTTCCTTAACAGACAATTGGCGTCCCCCTTGCTATATCGATCAATATCCAGGTGAACATCGCTGTGAGGACTTCTCTAGGAAACCCGGTCACAAAACCCCTGAAGGATAAGGTTCTGCCTATCTTACGCTTGTCATTGGTAAGTCTTAATTTTTATTCCAATAAACATAAGTCTGACAAACAAGTACCAAGTGCAACTGTTTGAAGGTGGGTTCTGTGGTCCTAAGACACATATATCTACCCTAAGTTACAAATCAAAATACGGATGAGTTGTTCCCCTCGAGGACTTAGGTCGAGAGCGTCGTTACCTGTAAAAGGTTCTTACCACTCATCCTACAAAACACTAATAATATTATACTGCTATTTTACCGTGGTCATAAATCTAATGGGTTCATAATTATAATTGATATGGTATAAAGTAACACATTCGTCCTCTTCCCACCCCCCACTTTTTATTCTAGATTGACATTTACATTTGCCAAAATACCCACAGCGCAGTTATTATTCTATTATTTTAATTGATATTAGAGAAAACTGCCGTCCGTTTCCAGGTTTGTTCCCCTCTGTTACCTTTTCGACAATCACAGAAACCATACGAGTTAAGGGGTATTCTTACACCGCCACTACATGGTACACACGGTCTCTACAACATTTATAATAATAATTACATCCTTCAAACCGAATTTCGGTCACGTCAGCAAGTCTCATAAAGCCATCTGTGTCGGATAGGATTATCATGTGTGTAGGAACAGGTGTGCTCTCTATTCACTCATTCTCATAGTCCTACGGTACGGTAATCTGACATGAGCGGAGGGAGATCAGGCGCAGTGTCAACGACTTTACGTGCTTCCAGAGGTATGGGGTAAAACACCACCAGCTTTCTGACTCCAGGCTGCTACTTATAACTTCTTGGCAGAAAATCTCAGTAACTAATTTTTGGTCCGACCCGGGAATGGAACCTGGGGTCACATGATTAGCCATCACGCTTACAACCATTAGACTTACATTATACAGTCATTAACTTAATTATATTTATAAAAGCGAGTTGTATGTAATATTTATAATTTGTTCCAGTTTTGTAAAGAGGCACCTCCGAATGTAATTGAATTGTTACGACTTCGTTTTGTCATCGCTCCGCCGCTAGTTATCACAATAGAAGTGTTGCTCTTCATCATTGGAGTATTCTTCTCGCTCCAGGGCTTCTATCGAATGTGGAAACCTAAGTATAAACTAATACAACAAGACGAAAAACCTAAAAGTAGAAGGAAAAGTAGTGAGAGAAGAAGAAGTAGTGTCATTCTTAATATGTCTGATAATTGCGGATTCAGAGATGACGATGATCTTGCAAAACAAGCTGTGTCACTTCTCTCAATAACTGAAGAAGACAGAGACGTGCCTGATATGTTCGGAGATTCATGAAATAGAAATGATAAATTAAAAAATAAAGAAGTAAAAATTCTTACAGGAATTAGTATAACTGTATAGCGAAAAGATTAGTTGACGGAACCAATGCTATTATAATGAAGCTGTACCTGCCACTATCGGCATGCTACTATCTATGTAATTGAAGTGTTGTGCAGAAATATTTCAAGCCACAAAAACAAAGTTATTCAGATTTGATTGTTAATGTGTTTTTTTTTTGGCAGAAGCCCTATTATATGATGTTATGTATATAATTTTTTTTTAAATGTAGACTTTGGTATTACTTCTTATTCAGAAGTCTTTCATAATTTAAAATAAACTAAAACAGGGCCATATTCAACCCTGGCCACAACAATATGTTTCTGCACAACACGATCCAATAAATGAAAAAAGTTGTCATAGCTCACGGAATTATTATTGAGGCTACATTTGATCTATATAACTGAGAAAAAATTCCTATCATCTTGTTATCCGGTACTTGTTTATTAATGACTTTTGTATATTTTTTTATTTTCAATGTCTCATTTAAATTGTAAAAAAGTGAAAGCTTTAACCAGTTATAGATAGGTTAACAAAATAAAATTTATTTAGTTTGAAATTTGCGTTTGTTTAAGAAATTCAATGTATCTCGTAGTAGTTCCCATCATCTTTATTTGCTCAAGTTTATTTAAAGCAACTAATTATAATTATTTCAAAATATGAACTTCTTCAATACTTGTATGCATTTTATATGATATTCTATAATATATTTATGACAAGCCAGCGTTGTTACACTAATTTAAATCTTATATTAAGTTCAAAACCTTTTAAATCTCTGGCTATAGATTCAGTACATTAATTTTTATTTTCAAAACAATATTGAAGAAAGTATTTATATATTATTTAGGTCTGTACAGGTAAGAATTTTCTAGAAATTCTGAATACAATATGGTGTTTAAGGTACTATAATTAAATATGTAATCTATATCCATATTTAGTTCACATTTAAAAAGTTTTGATCATGTGAATTGATTAAATTCTGAATACTTATAAGTTCTGGCATTTCTAAAGACTGGATTTTCGTACGTGTGGTGGGCTTCAGACTTTTTAAATCACGTAATACTATTCATCACAGCCGATCAAAAGTCCACTGCAAAGCATAGGCTTTCCTCATTAATTACTCCATAGATCAAGTTTTGTTTTTATTATTTTAAATTGTTATTAAGAAGATGCTACCCAATGCCCATCTCCCGTTCTTAATCACTGTGTCGTTTCTTACGATACCTACAGGATAATGAGGTAAAGGACTCTCTTACGCCGCCACAACATGGCGAAAACTTTATCACAATTAATTCGTCTTCTGAAATCTTTAATGGCTTTAGTAAAAGCCAACAACTACACTGTTTTAATGGTATTTGTGTGAAAAACAGTTGTTGTTGCTGTTGAAAACAGTGAAATTTATTTACTTAGAATTATCTAGAAATTGTGATACTATTGTTAAAATATTTAGCTGTTAAGTTATTCGTACATTGTAAATATAATTTTGTAAATATAGACTGAGGGTGTTGTAATAAAATTTTTATAATGGTTTGTATTTATTTTTATTCTTCCTCTTTTTTTTCGAAACCGGTTTGCTTGGTAATTTTTTGGGTCCTTCAAACTGGCATCCTCCCCAACGATATGCTGAATTTTATTGTGTCAAGTTACAGTGAGGAATTTTATCGTGTAAAGATTTATTGAGGAATTATTATGGTAAATAAAATTCGATACCGCGAATTTTGGAGAAGAACTACAAATAGAAAAATTTGGAGTAGAATTTCAGCTTGAAGTACGGAAATTTTTACACTTAACTGATATTGTTCTTAAAGTATCCGTCACTAATACCGAGACTACCATATTACATTCCATATATATTATATTAGGGCTCCAAATACTATATTTAAAAAAATGTATTTTAAGTGAAACTACTATATGCACTACCATAGCTTGCTTCACAATGCGTGAACGTGTGGGAGTGCTCTACTCTCGAGATGCTACTGTGTGACGATTTTGCAATATAAAATTGTTAGTATGTCTCAATTTAAACACTAAATCAATGATAAAACAAAAAGGGATGTTTTGAAAACTAGATATATTAAAACGTAAAGTCAGCATATTTTTTTAAATCGTTTATTGTGTTTTATTTACGTAAAATGTATGTAGTTTGACTTCACGTTTCATAAAAATATATAAATGAAATAAATCTTTCTGAATAAGTTTCCATTTTTCCTCAGTTGTTATCACTCATAGACGTTTAAAAGATTTTTTTTTCAAAATAAAAACGCTCATGAGGCTTGCATTTTTGGATTTTCCAAACTATTTTAACATTGTGTGAGGTTGTACGTTAACAAAAGATCAACACCAGCGGCCGTCTTCAAGCTGATGCAAAAGAAAAGCTTGAACCGGTAACCAGCCCGGTCATTAAAAATTCATTAAAACTGGCTTTTTTAATGCCAGATGTAAAAATGAACGAATGAAAATCATATTGGTATAGTTTTCATAATCGCTATGACGACTGTGAAGTTCCGAGCGCGGCTTCGCGCAGATAAAGTCAGATTATTAATCTCATTAAGTTATATTATCGAAATAGGAAATATTCGTCTAATAAATTAAATATCTATTTGAAACATTATCTACATCATCAGAACCCTTCACAAGTTCCACAGTACAAATGGGTGTAAGAATCAATGATTTATTGGTCATTTACTCTGCAAAATTGACAACGCATCTGCATTTTGATTCTTAATCAAGGATAAAATGTTATATATATTACATATAGACTACAGAGCAGATTTTAGTGCACAATTGTGAGGTGCACTCTCTATTCCAACACTCTCATAGTTCGTTGGAGCGAGAATCTGACAGGACAGGAAAAAGGTCAGATGCAGAACCAACGGCTTCAAGTGCTTCTCCGGGCTGAATTTCCTGACTCTGGGCTGCTACTACTGAGAATTCCTTGACGGAAAAATGAATTTTACTCCCCTTAAAGTTTACAACGAATTAAACGTTTAAATATTTATTTAGTTTTAACTTAAATTTAAAATTAAAAAAAAACACGAACTAAAAGCTGGCGATCTCCAAACGGATGAACAGATATTCTTGAAACTTAGCTAAGAGCACTCTCGATTAAGACACCTTTTAAACGATAAAGCTTAATCAAAATAGGGTCATCCGTGCAGGAGCTATGATGCCATAGACAGACACACAAATATACGCTACAAGCTTATAACACCCTTATATTTTCGACGGGAGCTAAAAAGGAGTTGATAGATCGATAAGATTAAAACAATTACCTTCACGTTCTATTGGTTTATATTTTACATTAACAATAATTTACATATAGTACATTTAAGACTAGATATTTACATAAAAGTTGTTTTTTTATCACATTAAAAGGAAATATTTAAATTATATTCTTGACAAGTAAGGGCTTTTAGATGTTTTGTAATGTTTCTACTTTCTGAGCTTTCAGAGCACTGAAACAATCCATAAGAATATCCATAAAAATGTATGTGGGACACAATACCTAGAAAGATGCGTTGCGTTTAAAAAAAAAGGTTGTTTAAAACTACTGTAACTCTGAGCTTGTACGTACATAATAAACACAAAATTTGTGTAATTTTTTATATGGTCGTTATACAAATACAAAACTTAAAAGTCACTGTCGAACATTGGGCTCCCACATAGATTGGTTCATAGATAGTGTTATATACCCACCACTAGCACGCTTGGCAAGCAGGGTGGCAGGTGGCAACCGCAGTATCCTTTTTTGTTGCTATCAGAAAGATTCTGCTGCCCATATCCTGGTTCAGTTTATCTCTGACGGTTCTTACGACTCCTACGGATTATATCGTGACGTTTAGTGGTGATGTAAGAATATCCACTACCCCATATAAAATACAGACATAATAAAACAAAAACAGCACATCATCATCATATTACAGCCCTTCACAAGTCCACTGCTGAACATAGGCCTCCCCCTAAGTAATGCCACAAAACACGGTCCTGAGCCACCTGCATCCATCGACTTCCTGCATGTCTTACCAGGTCGTCACTGCATCTAGTGGGGGGTCGCCCTACACTACGCCTACCGGTACGAGGCTGCCACTCGAGAACCTTTCTTCCCCATCGGTTATCGGTTCTTCGAGCTATATGGCCGGCCCATTGCCACTTCAGCTTACTAATCCGTTGGGCTATGTCGGTCACTCTGGTTTTACTGCGGATATCCTCATTTCTGAGCCTATCACGCAGAGAAACTCCGAGCATAGCCCTCTCCATAGCTCGCTGAGCAACCTTGAGCGTCCTCATACGGCCAGCAGTGAAGGACCACGTCTCTGATCCGTAAGTCATCACTGGCAACATGCACTGGTTGTACATACATTTTAGTTTTCAGAGATTGAGGTATACCTGACGAGAAGATGTGTCGTAATTTCCCGAACCGTACGTGTACGTGTACCGTGTACGTTATTTTGTGGAAACAGCACGTTTCCACAAAATAACGTACAGCAAAGTACAGCAAATTCCTTTCACATACCTATTTTCTTATTTTTTATAAACAACGTTACCCTCACACTAAGATTTTCCCTTGTATCGTAGAGACAGTTAACATACATAAATTTCGCAAGGACAGACATCCAAACCTGGAACAATTATTTGTAGGCCATAAAAACACTAGTTCCATGCGAAATTCGAACCCACGGTCCTTAGCGCCGCGACTTTGCTAAGCCTCTTCGCAATTATTTTAATTTAATTACAATTAAACGTAATATATTTCAGCATCAACTAAACAAATGAACTTAAAAATTATTTAATTAAAAAAATAATATAATATAATCATAATAATATAATAATTGTATAAATATTATTAAATGCTATTAATTCCAATTATATTATTGTCCAAAATAATTTGTAAAACATAATGGATAGTTACGATAAATATAAATAGTAAACATTTGTTGACATTTTTATTTTGGTACAGTATTATAACAAAATTAAATAGATTTTTAGTTTAATACTTATTAGAAAGAGAATTATCAATCATCAATATCGTCAGTTCTAAAAGTAGGATATTGCTGTTCGATAAGGTTATTTGTAACTGTTATTAATATTAACTTAAAACTTTAGTTTAGAGAAATTTAAAAAATAAATTCTAATTACATTGATATTTACAATTGAGACATTTACAACATAACATTGACTAAATACAATTGAGTTTTACAATATTTACATTAAGCAATCAACTAAAGTATTTGATATATAGTTGAGCTATTCAATTCAGTTTAAACCTTCTATGAATACATGTAATTCTGATCAGTAGCGGATTCAGGTTTGTAAAAGGCCGTGCCTTTGTCGTAGTTGAAGACTTGTTTGATTATTCGAAAATTGTAAAAGGATAAGTAGATTATATATGACATAGGACTATTTTACCTTTCGTTAGCTCTAAGTTTATTGCTGTGTGGTGGCTGCACAATGCAATTCAATCACCCCATTAGTCTCTTGGGTTATAGTTATAGTAAGAGGTTCCGACAGATGGTGTAACGATCTTATTTACACTCAGATGTAAAATACCCAGACCGACGACGGGTCAATCGTCCAATAATTTTTGCTAGCAGATCAGGGACTTTATCAAAAAAAAATATCTTCTGTAACTTGTTAAAAAATAACTTAAAATAAGTTTTAAGATTTTTCTTTTACATAGAGGTAACTTATTGTTACTAAACGCATGATGTGTTCCCCTATAAGTAGTTACACAGTTAGTTTAAGACATGTTGGAACTTGTATTTTTTATTCAAATGTATTGTATTATAACTGTTGGAGAACCTAATAAATAAACAAATAAATCCAACCGCCAATTGTGATTATAATGTTATTAGACTACGTGTAGATTTTTTTTTATAGAAGAGGGGGCAAACGAGCATGCGGCTCACCTGACGTTAAGTGACTACCGCCGCCCATGATCTACCGTAACACAAGGGGAATTGCAGGACCCTTTAGAAAGGAGTAAGCTCTTTTCTTGAAGGTCCCTAGGTCGTATGGGTCCGGAAAAATCGCCGGTGATAAACTATTCCTTTTGAAACGTACAATGGTGGACTGCCAAGCATCCAGATGGTGTGGATGGTATCGGGATGTTTGCCGCGTAGTGCGTTCATGAAATGTGTAGATTATGAAGTTCGTAACAAGTTAAAACATGTCAAAATTTAATAAAATTTTTGACTTTAACTTTGATTGAATTGCAAACTCTTCCTACAATGGAGAGCTCCTTGTCCATGTGTAGACTTTTACGAGCTGATGGAGTATAAGAATTTAAACCAATAACCATCTTGCAGCACTATTGGTTAACTTTGTTGACATCGAAATTAAAATAACTTTGTAGTACATTTCGTCGCATGTTTTGTAAGCTGTGGTAGCTATCATGGGAATGCTATATAAAAAATGCAATGTACTAACTGTAAATTGTCACCAAAATGACAATCATGGTGGTCAGATTCACAGAATTTCAATGTTAGATGAAAAAATGAACGAATGAAGCTCATGTATCTTAGCAAACTTAATGGCGACTGTGAAGTTCGCTGCGAGTGCGGCATCGTCCAGATACAGTTAGGTTGACAAAAATGTCTGACTGTTTAGTACACAATATTTAGAAAATTGGCTGCATTTTAAAGTATAATTTTAAAAAAAATATTTAATTTCTTAGAGCCGTGAAATTAATAAATTAAATAAAGCAAGCCAATGTTTACATGAATTGTACAAAAACTGCAATCTCACTCCCGAAATTGCTTTAGAATTCGATTTGATTTTCAATTTAAACTGACGCTATTTCGAACATTTTAAAATTTTAGTCTAGAACCTATTCGAATCGAGGAACATCGAGTTTCGATCGATCATTAACATTTGGCAGGTCAATATGAGGTAATGGATATTCTTACACACCCACGGTCAACCCTGAAAATCCGCGACTGATCGATAACCTAAACCTAAGCTTATGTGGCGTATATGTGCGCGTATATCCAGGCGACGTAATGAGCCACGTTGGTGTAGACGTCTGGCACGCCGTGGCGTGCGCAACCCGATCCGAAGGACGTGAGCCCGCGCAGCTCCCAGCGCCCCCCCGAGCGCCCCGCAACCCCTTCACCGCCAGCACCCGACCGGCATTGTAGCGGGCCCCCGCTGTCACCCTGAGAACGTTTCTCACAATTTCACAAAGCTGTGGTCTTTGTTCAGATTATGCAACTACGTACAAATAATAATAATAATCACTCAGACCGAATTTTGGTCACGGCGGCCATCCGCAAAGGACACTACACCACATACGTGGTAGAGCCACGCTGCTGCTATATCATGGTTGTAGCAAGAATAGGTCGACTCGACCAGAGAAGGACCCCGCTCTCACAGAATACCAGCGTAAAATAGCACCTCAATGCTATTGTGTGTCGTATGGTGAGTGTAGAGAACCAGAGACCCTTTTGACTTGAAACGAGGCATTCCATCTTTGTCCTCACAGATAACACCGCATCTGCATTTTGATTCCTAATTGAGGATAGATGTAGTTGTTTATGGGCCATAGCATCCATTTACCATCAGGTGGACTATGTGCTCGATTGTCACCCTATTCTATAAAGAAAAATATTAGCCACTTGCGCAGGACAGGTTTAGGCGTATGTGTATGCGCAAGTACATGTGTTCTCTCTCACACTCTCTATTCCCTCACACTCATAGTCCGATAGGACGATAAACTGACACCATCGTAGAGATCAGTCGCAAAACTAACGGCTTTAAGTGCTTTACTAGGCACGAAGGTAAAACAATGCTAATTTCCTGTCTCTGGGCAGCTACTGAAAATGTCTTAACAGAAAAAGTCAATAACGGTTGTCTTTGGCCTTACCAGGGATTCAAACCCGGGACCTCCTAATCAGCAGTCGTGTTTAGTACCACTAGACCAATTTTTTTTCTTATTTCTATTTTTTATTCTTTAATGTATACCAAGGAAGGATTAATATAACACAGAAAAACAAAAAACGGTCTCATTGCTACATAGCAATTGCTTCCAGACAACCCAGAAAAATAAGCAAATTATAAAAAATAACGGGTAGGATGCACTACAGTAAGAAAGAATACCTACTTTAGGTGGTAGATAACTGTCCACAAATAAAAGGATATTTGTGGACAGGACAGACAGACAGACATATACTTACTAAGCTGTAACTGTATTTTTTAATATATTAAACGCCCACACTAGGATTTTCTCCTGTATCGTGGAGGCAGTTTAAATACATAAATTGCACAAGGACAAACATCGAAATCCAAATAGTGATTACTAAAGGGAGAAAAAAATTTAAAAGAATTTTAATTACGAATTATTTATTGTGCTCATTTTTGTACCGTACCTGATCTAAAGTGGATGCTGTGACCCATAGATATGAAATTTCGTTGATTAAGAAACAAAATTGAAATACGTCATCTCTGTGAACTAAGATGACATGCCTCGTTATCAATTAAAACGGTCTCCAGTTCACGTCAGTCACGTTCTATTTCTGTTTTTAATTAATTAAACTGTTTCATTATTAAAAATATATTGACAATTCAGTATTACAATGTTTGGTACCTATAACAGTCATTATTGCTTTTAAATAATCATTATTATAGCTAGGTTTGCCAGATCGGAAACCCAAAATATCTCGACAAATTTTGAAAAAGTCGGGATTTGTGGGGTTGTTGTGGTGAGGAATTAATATTAGAAATAAAAAGTTTATTTTTTAATTAAGAGGTTACAAAAAAGTACTTTAAACAAAACTAATTTACGTACACTTAATTTTTAGGTTGCCACATGTATTTGGCATTGAGACTTTACTAACTAACTTCGATACTTTAGTAATATTCAGAAAATATTTAAAATTCAAACAATATTGTTGCGCGCCTAAGTTGACGTCAGGTACCTGGCACTATCGCCATCTAGTGTCGGGGACCAGAGCGAGGAGAGCTTCCTAGAAAATGTCAATCTTGAACTCTCGACCAACAGCGCCATCTAGTATCGAAGAGAAGAATTAAGCTTTTTAGAAGCCCCACACTCGAACTGTCTGCGTCTGGTCGGTCGGCGCCCGTATTTACTGGAATATTCTGGATATTTCGGTGTAAAAGGTGTATTTAATGACGTTGCCAGCCGCGATCGGGGCAGTATTGAATCTGGCGAGACAAGCGAAGCTTCGTAGCGAAATGAAGTGAATCAGTGTGATTAATTATTAGTGTCTTTTAAGTTTTAATTTGTGTTCGGTAATAAAAGTGTGAATTTTGGTAATTCAATCGGCAGTTTTTATTGTCACGAACCTCAAGCTCGTAACAATATCAATACAATATCAATATCCTCTAATAAATGTGATCGCGATCTATACTTTTCTATTTACTAATTTTATACCTGGGCTGCACTAAAAGTATCTGGAATGGAATATTTCCACTGTTGCTGTCATATTAAAATCTTTTTAATCAAAAAAATCGAATACCATTTATTTATTTAAAAAAAGATTCTCGGTCTTATCACAAGCCGTTTAGTCGTTGAGAAAATGGAATTGACTCGAGAAAATTCAAGAGCGATTATTTATTATGACTTTCGAAGTAGTTTAACACAGAAACAGTGTGTTGACCGGATGATTTCTTCATTTGGTGATGAAGCCCCATCCAAAAACACACTTTATCGCTTGTTTGCTGAATTTCAACGTGGACGTGTCAAGCTCAGAGATGATCCCCGTCAAGGTCGTCCAAAAACTGCAGTCATCCAAGAAAACGTTGATGCTGTGCGTAAGCTGATTGAGGAAGATCGACATGTGACATACCGCAAAATTGAGGCAACTTTAGACATTGGCATGAGTCAAATATAAATAATCATGCAAGAACAATTAGGTGTAAAAAAGTAGTTTTCCCGATGGATACCGCATTCGCTCTGCGAAGAGCAAAAAGCGGCTCGCGTTACTTGGTGCGTCAGAACTCTCGAAAGATTCCACGTAAGATCCTAAAATACTGTATACAACATTGTATCAGGTGACGAATCCTGGATATACGCGTACGAACCCGAAACAAGAAACCAGTCACGAGTTGGGTGTTCGAAAATGAATTAAAGCCAACATAAATTGTTCGTTCACGGAGTGTTGCAAAAAAAAATGGTGGCCACGTTTGTCTCCAAAATCGGCCATGTTACGACTATTCCTCTTGAGGGACAAAGAACGGTTAATGCAGAATGGTATGCTAGCATTTGTTTGCCACAGGTCGTTTCTGAACTCCGTAAAGAGAACTGCAACCGCCGCATCATCCTCCATCACGACAATACGAGTTCTCGCACCGCATACAGAACAAAAGAGTTTTTAGAGCAAGAAAACTTAGAATTATTAGACTATCCGCCGTACAGCCCCGACCTAGGCTAAATATGATGATTTTTACTAATATTTCTTATATTTACAAACTATACATGATAACTATACTTTCCCTAAAATAAAGAATAAATTGCGTGGACAGAGATTTTCATCACCTGAAGAAGCTGTGGACGCCTACAAAACGGCCATTTTGGAGACCCCAACTTCCGAATCAATCCTTCAATGATTGGTTCCATCGTATGGAAAAATGTGTCAAATTTCGCGGAGAATACTTCGAAAAGCAATAAATACATTTTTAAATAGTAATGTTGTGTCATTTCCTTGATTCCCAAAATTTTCTGTGCCGCCCTTATCCACAACATTATTTTAAAAGATTACAAATGTTATTAGGAGCGTGAATTGCTACTTTGTTTATGCTTGAGTAACATTAAAATCGATTATGTCGAAGGATACAGTTGGCTAAGGATCGTTTGTGGTACATTGGGTGAGGCATAGGTTCAACAGTGTACTATAATTAGGGTTGCCAAATGGTCGGGACTCGTTTGGAATTTTCCGGCATTTTAAATGATTTCCAGACTACCGACAAAACTCAAAAGATCCAGACAAAAACACCTCGGAAAGTTAACTTGTGGTCTTTGATTTAATAAAAGCCAAGTTAATAATTAGATTAAACTGTAAATTGCTTGAATTTTAAATATTTTCTGTTGATTGAAGTTGATTAGGTAAGTGGATGCTGTAGCGCATATATATACATCTATATTCAATTAAGAACAAAAAGCAGATGCTAGAGGCATTCCATCTTAGCCCTAAGTGACAACGAATCGGCATTTTGATTCTTAATTGAGGATAAATGTAGATGTCTATTGGCTACAGCATGGACCTACCATCATGTGGACTGTGTGCTCGTGTGTCACATGTATTCTATAAAAAAACATAAGTTTAACGATTGTACGTGTTACAAAGCTATCACTAAGCACGAGGTACGTTCTATGAATGAGTTTACAGATATATTATTGTGTATAATCAAATAAACTATATATATCTTTCAACAACATTCACAATAGGCGAATTATATTCAGTACTTTTTAAAACAAAAGCAAATAACTGATGAAATTTATAATTCCAACTATACAATCTAGACATTTTTGAAGTGAAAAATTATTTAAGCACGTCGGGCACTTTTGGATAGGGAAATAGCACTGAATTCGCGTAACCGTCACGCTCAAGTACATAAAGTTTATGAAAATCCTGTTGAAACTTCCATTGATAAATTTTTATAAAGTAGATATGTGTTTATAAATTTCTTTGTATTATATAATAAATAATAATCATCCATTTTTCATGTAAAACAGCGAAATAAATTTTAATACTATACTAATACGCTGATAAAATAAATTCTAAAAAAACTTCTTAAAAACATTTCTTAACAACCCAAAAATATTTATTTTGTTGCTTGCTGTAAATTGCTTAGTATGCGAGCAACCCGGGATCGATCCCCGCCGGTTTTTAATTGCAGTCTTAAGTGCTGATTTACCACACGCTCGGCGGTGAAGGTAAACATCGTGAGAAAACCTGCATGTCTGAGAAATGAGAAAAAAAAAACTTTTTCGAAGAACATGTTAAGTTTGCCAACACGCATTGTGGCATCGCGGCGGACACTTTATTGCCCTAAAACGCTTGAGGAAGCCTGTTCCCAACTGTGGGACGTATATAGGCTGTAACTAACTAACCCCAAAATAATGTTTCAGTTTGTGAAGACTGAGACTTTTTTTTAATATTAATCTAAAGTAACTAACTCAGACCTAGACCCCAGAAAAGGAGTAATTCCTACTTCTTAGTATCCTACGAAGGTCTTTCTTTGCACATAATTGATATTAAAATTAATCATATACATGAATGTTACGTACATACCGCAACAATAAATGCTGATTCACGAAAAATATCTAGCTTAAAGATCAATGATGAAATAAAAGGAACACTGCAGCGATTCAGAGCTAAATCTAATTCGATATTACTTATCGATATGTCCGGACAGTTTGATTGATCAGAGATAAAATAGTAAAATTTCGGGTCTCGCCTCATTTATTCAATTGTATTTTTGTTTTTACAATATCGAAAGCTCCATCGTTAGAAGATACTTTGTAATGATCCACTGGATGAAATTATTTTGTATTAAAAGGATAATTACGCCCTATGACACTATTCGAATAAAATTTGCAAAAAAATTTGCATACACTTACTAAAATAGTTCAGTCGAGAATTCGATTCCGGAATCTGAATAAGAAGTCCATTGATGTATAAAGTTATGAGGATCATAGAAGTAATTTATTAGATAATTTTAGTTATGTGTACCGAATAACTTTATGAAACGTGATTTTGTTGAATTGTAAAATTAATGACAGTTTAGACACACCTTTTTAGTAATGTATGAGCAAGTTAGGAAAGATCTACGTCCATCAGCAGACTTAAGAAGGCTGATGATATATGGCGACGATTCAGTTATAATGGAGTTAATCGAGGTTTAGTTTAGTTTTCATAAATGAAATGTGACTTACTTTTTCTACTCTCTAATATAAAATGACAGGATACTTACAACACATGCTCCGGTGCTTCCGTCTGTACTCCCGGCGCATAGATGTCCTTCGTTCAAGGGCAAGGACAATGAGTACCTGTCCCTACAAATGCTCAGCGGCAAAATTGGCACTTCAGCTTCCAACAGCACATCCGTCAAAGTACCATTTGTATGTTCCCGTCCCCACCCAGTTGCGTAACATTCATCTTTAACATCTATGCCATTATTATCCTCTATAAACGGATCTATTTCTTCACCAAACATAAGTTTCTTCTCACTTCTTTCATTGCTTTCTTCCAAATGTTTCTCATCAGTATTGGTTTTTATTAACTTCACCACACTGTCTAATGTTATTCTGTCATATATTATATCGCTATTTTTCTTCTCAGCGTCAGTTTGGATTTCATCTTCATCGTTTTTTCTGTCCGTATGTTTGTTCGAATTATTTGATACTCTGATGTTATATCTTAAATTTTTATGTTTTTTATTCGTAAATCCGGAAAATATGGTTTGAGTTAAATTGTTTAGTTTTTCTAAATATTTAGCAGCGGTGTCAGGATTGGGATTCGGGCGCTTAGCAGATTTCTTTTTAGGAGAATCAGACTCAGATCTTATGTAGAATGAAGTGCCTTTCTCCGCATTGTAGTTTGCGAAAGGCGATTCGTAAGAAGGAAGGCATATTGTACGGATTTTACTTCCAGCGCTGACGTCGGCCGCTTTTGTCATTTTCATTAAAGCTGTAAACAAAAAATATAATTTCGTAAACAAGATAAAAATAATTGTGTGAATCATTTAAAAAAATTCCAAAAAGAAGAGATTTACTTTCCGTGATTTATTACTTGTAATTTGTTAATTATGCCCTGTGGAGGATAAATCAGGGTGGAGTGGGCTATAACGGAGAACGCCCCCATCTCACAAAAAACAAAAACGTCTTTTCTAGCTCATATGGGTATTACAGTTGCACTTTTGGCAGGCAGGT
The DNA here is from genome assembly GCA_907164705.1 of Parnassius apollo. Taxonomy (NCBI): domain Eukaryota; kingdom Metazoa; phylum Arthropoda; class Insecta; order Lepidoptera; family Papilionidae; genus Parnassius; species Parnassius apollo. Next base: position 1,909,102 of record CAJQZP010001262.1, read on the forward strand.
TGCCAACCACAATAATTTATTTTCCAGTTGTTATTAGGAATACGCTGCTACCCATCTCGTGTTTTATTTTCCTGTGTCGCATCTTACGATACCCATAGCAATCGTTCAATATCGACGAGGTAATAGTGTTCAAACTGTACATTATAATTTAATTTATTTTAAATTTTTTTGTAGAAATTAAAGAAGTCTGTTTTATTTTATTGAATTTAAGTTTGAAAATTTTCATGAAAAAAGTAAAAAAAATTTGAAATTATTTTATCGCGAATAAAATATTATTTTGATTGCGAGCGATTTTTTCAATATCAAATGCTACTTTTCAGAACTCCAAAAAATTATTCATGGTATTTTCCGTTATTTCATAAGTAACCCTTATCTCGGATTACCCCAAATAAAAATATAAAGCTATTTTGTTGGGTATATTTTTTATTACATATGTTTCCCAATCAAACTTGGAAACAATTTTTAAATCACTTGCATGTCAATCCGATTCAGCTGAAAGTGGGCATACTTATGTACCTTTGATAAAAATTTAATAATGGGTACTATGGAGCTGATGAGATAATGTAACTGGATGCTAACAACCGTTTTTAGATAGATTTTGTATTAAGTTAATTTGTAATTAACATACTAATTATGTTAATTTATAATAAAATTTTATTGAACTTACTGTTGTTTAAAATCAAGTACACAAACCTATGTCATGTTGGTAATTGTGAAAGCGATGATGCAGTATAATCTTTTCTATGGGGACGTAGGAGCCCTTCTGTTCTGCTCGATCCCACTCGCCTAACACTGCAGTCCAGAGTGCCGCTACAGGCAGATTAAACAGCTCGCTGGAATTAATTTAAAAATTGATGTGATAAAAAGCAATAAGAATATATCCTTAAATCTTAAATCCTGAATGATATGATGGGGTTTCCTTTTTTAAATTCCCATAGGAAAATTGAAAATTTTCCAACGTCGGGAAGTTATTGTTTTTACCCCGTTTTTCGAAATTTGAAAATTTTTCGATGGTGTCTGGATGTCTGTATGTATATGTATGTGTGTGTGTGTGTGTGTGTGTGTGTGTATGTGTGTCTGTGTCTTTGTATGTAATCCTCTGGTGCGTGGATGTATGTAAACCTCATTTTAACTTTTGAATGGCTTGACCGATTGAAATGAACTAAGCGGATTTCTAAAGTGTTTCATCAAACTTAGATTCCTTATGAATTTTGACTAATTATGACCGGTAGATTTTGAGAAACCTCAAAAACTAAAATTCTAAAAACTTTTTCTTTTTATAATAATAATAATAATAAAATATTTATTCATTGACCAAAAGTAATAAAATATTTAAAAGTTAAGCTAAAACAAAAATGATATTTTTGGACAATGAAAGGGATTAAGCATGTATTGCAGAGAATCTACAACGCTGTTATTCTGTCAGCACGCATAATATACCCACTTAGTGAGCTAGAGTATAACAGTACGCGTACATCACTGATTATATTACAAATAGATTTTAATGTTAAATTATTTATTTATTCATTCAGCCAGTACAAGAACTATATAATTAACCAGTACACGTTATCAAAATATTTCTATTAATAAATTGATAATTAATATACATGTACAAGAGATAAACATAATATAAACAAAATATAAACATACACATGAAAAAAAATATAATATTAAAAGTAAGAGCTACAGTAGTGTTTTATTTATTCAGACTAATTATAATAATTATGCTAGAACAACGTAATGGTTATTAAAAAGAATATTAGTAGTAAATGTAAGTTACATAATTGCATATAACTAAATATGGGATATTCAGCCAATAAAATTTTCTGCGTACTTAATAAATACTCTTTGTATTTTCTCTTAAAACTGTTCTTATTTGTTCTGACTCGTAATGGTGGTGGAAGATCATTCCAACATTTTGTGGCCATAAATTTGTAACTACCACGAATTGCTGATGTCCTATGTTGAGGTATGCTAAGTACTTTTGCACACTTTCGGATACCGTACATTTTTGTAATAACTCTTAAACTAGTTACTCTAGTTCTACTGCATATATCCTCATATCATATAAAATATATACTAATCTAAAAAAAATTTAAGCAAGGACATTATAATAACTATTTATAATATCCTTTCTTGAGAATGCTTTTTAGATCCGTTTTAAATTTATGAAACTGCAATCCGTATGCTAATCGTGAAAGAGGAGTAAAAATATTTCTGCAGCGTAAGAAGACCATAAAAACTTATACAGGCTCATGAAGGAGATGGAGTATTAATACTTTATAGTCTATATCAGAGATTTACTTGTGTATGCAGTGAGCAGTGGTGAGCAGCCATAGCGGATGAATTAAAACACCACCACACCAGTGTCCGATGAGGCCGTAGTTTGGATGCAGGAGTTGCAACGACACCTGAAAATCAAAATTAAAATATTTTAGGTTTGGATGTTTGGCCTAGTATAATAAGTTAGTTATGTTAATTAAATTCTAAGTCACTCGCGCACTAACAACAAATTGATTGATTGTAATCTCTTACAATCTCTTACATACAGTTTGGAAGTGACGGACGGACGTAAATATAAACATACTTTGTACTTGAAAATTGAATTAATTAATTTTATTGATTTTATCACTTCACAGCACTACTTTACAGCACCCCTTGTTACGAGGGGGTGAGATGTTTGCGGTCCACATGTTATAGTTCAGATGGTATGGCCTTTCAGCTTTTAAATATTAACTTTTGATTGAATCTAAAACGTCGAGTGTAAAATTATTTAAAATTAATCGCGATGAAATACATAAAACAATTTTGTTAAGTAATGTAAGAAACAATTATTGTTCCTCATATTAATATTGGAAATATTTAAATATAGCCATGAATATCACATGCTTTAAGCTCGAAGTGCGTAGGTACATATGTTCTACTAGGGCCTAAAAATCAAGATTCCAACGTTTTGTCGCATGTAATCATAGCTAACAATCATATGGAACATATAAATGATATAAAAAGCACATTGTTGGAAAGATAAATGATTGATGAACTTATAGCGGCGCTGTAGCTTGTGGGGCGCACAAGCGAAATGCACCTAAGCCTAAATCGCGCTATCAAAGTTCCGAAGCTAACGCACTAAACTGGTTAACTTTTTTACCATTTGGAAAAAATAGGGTGTAACGTGTGGACGAAGTAAAAGCACTGATATTTTACAAAAAAAAATAAAAACAAAAGTTTTTAATTATTTTTGAATTTATTTTTGAATAATTACTTTGCCCTTGAGCCTGTAACCCTGTGATTGAAATTTATTGTCTTATTGCCATTCGTAAAGTAGGGTGGATATGATTTGAATTCCGATAGATTTTAATTAATTTATTTATTTAATGCAAAATTATTGTTCACATGTTACACTCTATTTTTATTCAGATAGTAAAAAAGTTCATCCTGTAATTCCAGTATATAGAACAGATCTGAATTATCACACGGAGCGTTTGGCGCTTCCCGGGCCGATCAACTTGCCCGGTGGAAGATCTCCCGTATTTTCTTCTACGGTCAAAGTGGTGACTACCCGACGTGATTTGAGCACGCAACAATAATTGCAACCCTTGGAAACTTTCGGCCTTCCCTGGTCGAGCCGAACCATTCATGCTATAACTATAATTAATTATAACTAAAATAAATTGTATTTTGTTTTATTTTCCTCGTACGTTGTGTTTTGTGTAACGAATAAAACATTCCTTCATTAATTCATCAATTCAACTGGCTTACTTTGGTTGCATCACACAGGCCACAAAACGATAGCAGAAGAGTTTACCTGCCAAGGCCAAGCACCTCGTTTGGACTCTCGGCCACGTATGATGCGGAGCTGACTAGCAGAACGCTCTCGCGGCTGCCGCGTGTGCCTCCGGAGTGATACGCCGCATTCTGGAAAAATAATTTACATATTTTCAAATTCTGTTTTGTTTTTGGTGTTATTGTTTTTCCAATAATTTGTTACGGTATTTACATTATATTATTTGTTATATGTAAGTAAATATACACACAATAAAATATACACACACACACACACACACACACACACACACACACACACACACACACACACACACACACACACACCGTAGCCGTGTAGTGGCGGTTAAGAATATCCACTACCCCATATCTTCCCGTGGGTGTCGTAAAAGGCGACAGAGGGAAACAGGCGGGAGATGGGCAGCAGCATCTTCCTGATAACAGCAACTGTGCGACAAAAAAAAACTGCGGTTGCCAACCCGCTCGCCAAGCGTGGCAACTATGGCAATATACCCCCCCCCCCCCCATGAACAATTACACAATTACATAGACGGCCCCCCAGTCCCCGGCAGCCCCGCTATTCCTGGCTACGGTGGCGACCATGGTAACGGCGGGGCAGGGGGTGCTAAAAATCTCCGGTGGAGGCCCGGTTGCCACCTACGACGACTCGCCCTGGCAACATTTAACGCACGCAGCCTAAGGACTGACGAGAAGATCCTGGAGCTGGAAGAAGAGATAGACAAGTGGCGCAGGAATATTATAGGATTATCCGAGATCCGAAGAGAAGGGGAGGACACGGTGATTCTCGGATCCGGCAACTTGTTTTATCACCGGGAGGGTGACCATCTGTCCCAAGGAGGTGTCGGATTTATCGTACACAAGTCTCTCGTCAACAACGTTGTAAAGAATGGGAGTGTGTCGACGAGGGTCGCGTACCTGATACTCAGAATCACCAAACGGTATTCGCTGAAGGTCATACAGGTTTACGCACCAACCTCGGCACATCCCGATGAGGAGGTGGAGGAAATGTATGAGGATATTTCCAAAGCCATGCATTCCTCCAAAACCCACTACACGGTGTTGATGGGAGACTTCAGCGCAAAACTAGGCACAAAAGAAAACGGTGAGCTGAAGTTAGGGAAATTTGGAGTAGGGCAACGGAACCGAAGGGGCCAGCAGCTGGCCGACTTTATGGAGAAAGAGGGACTCTTTATGATGAACTCTTTCTTCCAAAAGCGGCCCCACAGGAAGTGGACCTGGTCGAGCCCCGACGGTTCGACAAAAAATGAGATTGACTTCATTATGACGACCAGACGCCAACTGTTCAGTGATGTCTCAGTGATCGCAAGGGTGAAAACTGGCAGCGATAACCGAATGCTTAGTGGCACACTGAACCTAAACGTTAAGTTGGAGAGGTCTCGTCTAATGAATTCAACGCTCCGTCCCCCTCGTGTTCTAATCCAGAATCCAGAAAACTTCCAGCTCGAGTTACGTAACCGCTTTCAGTGCCTACAAGATTGCAATGCAGTGGACGATATGAATGACATGCTCGTGGAAACTGCTCGACCCGCCGCAGAAGAACACAAAAACTCTCCGATCACACTCTTAATCTCATGGCTGTTAGACGGGAGATGAGGCTGCAATCGTCAACAGATTTGACAGCATACAGGCAACTGAACAGACAGATCTCCAAATACATGCGGCGAGACTTACGCAACTTTAATATTGCTCGTATTAAAGAAGCGATCGAGCGGAACCAGGGCTCCAAAGTCTTTGCCAGAGATCTGTCTGCCAGTAAGAGCTAACTGTCAAAGCTGAAGACTGAGTGTGGCAGAATCGTTTCCGGGACACCTGAGATTTTGAGTGAGAATGAGAGGAGGAAACGATTTGTGAAATAAGAATAGAAGGGGAGTTGATCGAGCAAGTAGATGAGTTTGTATATTTGGGCTGCGTATTTAGCAGGGATGGGAGATATGATAAGGATATAGAACGACGAGTAAATGCGGGAAATAGAGTAAATGGGGCCTTGCACTCTATTGTGAAGAGTCAAAATGTGTCGAAAAAGGCACGTATGGCAATTCACAATGCTGTGTTGGTCCGTACTTTAACGTATGGTAGTGAAAGTTGGGTGTGGCAGAAGAAGCAAGAGAGTAGAATAAACGCAGTAGAAATGCGGTCGTTAAGGAGTATGTTAGGGCTGAATCTGAATGACAGGGTAAGAAATTGTGTAATAAGAGAAGAGTGTGGTTTGCAAGATGATGTTGTGACCAGGATTAAGAAAGGAATGCTTCGGTGGTTTGGTCATGTGGAAAGAAAGAATGAGGAAAGAGTGACAAAGAAAATTTATGGTGCAGAAGTGAATGGCAGAGTCGGAAAGGGACGTCTTAAGCGAAAATTTATCGACCAAATTGGCGATTTATTGAAAACGAACCAAATTAGGAGTACCCTTAACCGACGAGCATGTATGCGTAGGTGTATGGATGTGAAGGAGGCAAGAGAGGTGTGTCAGGATCGTGCCAAATGGAAGTCTGTAGTCTCTGCCTACCCCTCTGGGTGACAGGCGTGAGTGTTTATGTATTATGTATATGTATTGAGAGGTTCTATGGGCAGCTGTACACATCATCGTTGGAGCCGCACGCAAGTGTGAGTAACGATCCAAGAGCAAGTCTTATCCGACACTATTCCGATGATATCCCGGACGTCAGTCTAAGCGAGATTAGAATGGCTCTCCAGCACCTTAAAAACGGCAGGGCCCCAGTCGAGGATGGAATTACAGCGGAGCTTCTGAAAGCGGGTGGAACACCGGTACTTGAAGTCCTTCAGAAGCTCTTCAATATCGTCCTCCATGGTGGCACTACTCCAGAGGCGTAGAGCAGAAGTGCGGTGGTCTTGTTCTTTAAGAAAGACAACAACGCTCTCTTGAAGAACTACAGATCGATTTCCCTTCTGAGCCGCGTCTACGTGCTGTTTTCGAGAGTCATTATGAATCGTCTCGCACGCAGACTCGACGCCTTCCAGCCTCCCGAACAAGCCGGTTTCCGAAAAGGCTTCAGCACCATAGACCACACACATAGCCTGCGGCAGATTGGACAGAAGACTGAAGAGTACAATCTGCCACTTTGCCTGGCGTATGTGGACTATGAGAAAGCCTTCGATTCCGTCGAAATTTGGGCGGTGCTACAGTCCCTTCAGCGGTGCCAAGTTGACTGTCGGTTTATCGAAGTGCTGAAGTGTTTGTACAGTAGGGCTACGATGGCTATCCGAGTACAGCACCAAAGCTCGAAACCTATCCAACTGCAGAGAGATGTAAGACAGGGTGACGTTATTTCCCCGAAACTCTTCACCGCTGCATTGGAAGACGTTTTCAAGCTACTGGACTGGAAAGGATACGGTATTAACATCAATGGCGAATACATCACTCACCTTCGATTTGCCGACGATATAGTCCTTATGGCAGAATCGCTGGAGGACTTAAACACTATGCTCCAATGAGTGCTTAAGTCCTCCAGCGATATACCTCAATAGTGCCTCCCAACGGATAGGTCTTAAGATGAACATGGACCAAACAAAGATTACGTTTAATGTCCATGTCACACCTATGCCGGTAGTTGTTGGGAGCACTATGCTCGAGGTTGTTGACGAGTACTTTTACCTGGGACAAATAGTCCGACTAGGTAAGTCCAACGTCAACCGAGAGGTCAATCGACGGATTCAACTCGGCTGGGTAGCGTTCGGGAAATTACCACATATCTTCTCGTCACGTATACCTCAATCTCTAAAAACTAGATTGTACAACCAGTGCGTGTTGCCAGTGATGACTTACGGATCTGAGACATGGTCCTTCACTGCTGGCCGATGGGACCTCACAGCAAGCTATGGAGAGGGCTATGCTCGGAGTTTCTCTGCGTGATAGACTCAGAAATGAGTTGTAACCGTTGGGCCGCTGAAGTGGCAATGGGCCGGCCATATAGCTCGAAGAACCGATAACCGATGGGGAAGAAAGGTTCTCGAGTGGCAGCCTCGTACCGGTAGGCGTAGTTTAGGGCGACCCCCCACTAGATGGAGTGACGACCTGGTAAGATATGCAGGAAGTCGATGGATGCAGGTGGCTCAGGACCGTGCTTTGTGGCATTACTTGGGGGAGGCCTATGTTCAGCAGTGGACTTGTGAATGGCTGTAATGATGATGATGATGACACACACACACACACACACACACACACACACACACGTGTGTGTGTGCGTTTTTTTCTTAATATTTTAAATAAATAAATTTATGTAATTTTGTAAAAATGTAATAAAATAATTAATAGAATTAGGCGTTACTTTACAAATTTTAATTAACTGATTATATCCACGTAATAAAATATAATAGTAGTATCGACGGTGTTGTCTCTTTCCTAGTATAATGGTGTTTTTGGGAGCGATAGTGTTGGGGTTAGTGGTGACGGAGATAGTGCACGCAATTGAGGGAGGGCGGGAGGTGCGCTTCAAACTAGGTAAGTAATATAGATCATTTTATTTTATTACGCAATATTTTTTAAGAACTTTATAATGTAATCTGTCATAATACCAAAAAAAATTTTTTGTTGCTGTATTTGGTTTATGTATTTGGAAATTTTACTATTGTATAATCTTAATTTATTATCAAAATGTTAATCGCTTAAGATGAAAAACAAAAGAGTTCTATCTTAATGTACTTAATAATGATTACGACATTATCTGTATAACTGAAACAAACTTAAACAGCACATTTTTGACGGTGAATTCATTGACACTCGTTATAATGTTGTAAGGCGCGACAGATATCAATCAAATGCACGTAAATCTGAGGGCGGGGGAATTCTAATTGCCGTTAAAAAAAGAAATAAATTTTATCTTTCACGCTTTCTAGAATAGTGAACTTGAAGACTTGTGGATCAGCATATTACCAATAGCCACTAATGTTTAAGTTATTAATATTTGTCTATGTTATCTTATGCCAGATCTGCCTTTATACTGCATCGATAATTTTTTTACAAACTGTCAAAACGTAATTATGCGATATCGCAACACAGAACAATTTCTTTGTATAGGGGATTTTAATATACCCGACCTTCACTGGTCTAAATCATCACAGTATAATTATATGATTCGTCTTCACCCGCGAGGTCAAAAAGCTAATCTGCTTTGTGATACCCTTGTAATATGTAACCTTGATAATTATAACAGTATATCAAATAACAACGGACGATTTTTAGACCTAATTCTTTTCAATTCGAACAGAATTCAGGCTTATGAAGTGGAGCCATTGGGCCGCTTAGTAACCACCACCCCTCATTAGTTGCAGATATTAATCTTGTTGAAATAAACTCAAATAATTTTAAAAACAAAAACGACATAATTTTTTCAAAAGCAATTATTCTAAAATAAATCTTGAATTAAAATAAGTTAAATGGCATAATATCTTGTTAATTCATAAAGATATTGATAGCATGACTGACGCATTTTATGCAGAGATTAGGAATATTATTGCAAAACATACACCTATGACCAAAATTGACACAAACAATTATCCAATATGGTTCACACCTACTTTAAGACAAAGCTAAAAAGAAAAACTAAAATATCATCGTCGTTTCAAAAAATATAAGAATCCCTGCGATTATGATACATTTTCCATGTTACGCAACAGATGTAAAAAACTTATTAGTAATGTGTATAAAATTTTTGTTTCATCCGTCGAATCTTCTTTAGATGACGACATAAAATTCTTTTGCCGTTTTGTCAATGACAAGAAAAATAATGCTAATAGTATTCCCAACACGATGAAATATGGTAATCACATCTATTCCGATGCAAAAGAAATTCTCGTAAGTGAGCTTTTCTCTAGTTATTTCAGTTCTGTCTTTGCAAACCCAGAGGAGACAATCTTATATTCTCACAATGAATTATCCAATCGTAGTAATTGTATTCTAAGTGATATCGCAATCACACAAGAAGACATACATCAAAAGATTGCGAAATTGGACCAAAGAAAAGGTTCTGGACCAGATGGTATTCATTTATTCATTAAGAATTGCGGCAAGGAATTAAGTAATCCCTTTTGTATTATATTTAATGCATCCATTAAGGCAGGTATTTTTCCATCAGTATGGAAAATAGCTCATATCGTTCCGATTTATAAATCCGGCGACAGATCAAATTGCGAAAATTATCGACCCGTAAGCATCTTGTCTTGCCTTGGTAAATTGTTTGAATCATTAGTGTACGATTCTCTTTATCACTATATTCAACCTTTCCTATCGCTTCGACAACATGGCTTTATTAGGAACAGATCGACGACTTCTAATTTACTTGAATATAAACACTATATTTGCAGTGCTTTCGCCAAGAGAAAACAGGTTGATAGCATATATAACCATTTCTCAAAAGCATTCGATAGAGTAAATCATAATATTTATGTATCAAATTAGCATGTTACGGAATACATGGGAGTCTCTTGAGATGGACTGAATCATACCTCAACAGGAGAAGTCAGTTAGTCACTATAAAAGGTTTCAAATCCGCACCCGTTTCTGTGACATCGGGTGTGCCACAAGGGTCCCATTTAGGTCCTTTATTTTTTATTACGTTTATTGACGATCTCATTGATAAATTAACATGTACATGCCTGTTGTATGCAGATGATTTGAAGCTATTTTCCGTTAACGATACACTCAGCGTTTTGTTCAATCTTCAGTTGAATTTAGACTCCATTCATAATTGGTGTAAAGAAAACCTAATGCATCTGAATACGAGAAAATGTTTTGTCTTATCATTTAGTAACAAGAAGTACAGACTTACAGTAGAGTATAAAATAAATGGTCATGTACTTGATGGAAAATCCGTAGTTAAGGATCTTGGAATAATGTTTGATGAAAAGCTTACGTTCCGCCATCATTACGATCATGTGATATCTAAAAGTACAAAACTTCTTGGCTTTATATTTAGAACTGCAAAGACTTTTAAAAATCTACGAAGCTTTCTTATTTTGTACTGTTCCCTAGTACGCAGTATTTTAGAGTACAACATAATGGTTTCCATACTACGCTGTCCACGTAAATCGTATTGAACGTGTTCAAAAGAAATTTCTATCAATGCTCTGCTATAGGTACGGTTTAAATAGAAGTCTGCTCTCCTATGAAGAGAAACCGAAAAAGTTTAACATTGTATCACTACAAACTCGGTGTAAATATCAGGATATGACTTGCCTTTTCAAAATTATTCATTCCCTTATAGATTCCCCCACTCTCCTTTCATTTGTTAAGATTAATACTAAGCCCCATCGTCGGTATACTTTCCTAAATACTTTCGCTTTGCAAGTTTATAAAAACAATACGTCCTATTACAATCTTCTTGTAATAATGTGTCGCCTATATAATGATTGATTAATAATAGTAAAAATATAGACATTTTTAATAACAAATTAAACAATTTCAGAAATCCGTATTAGATATATTTTGTAAATAAGGCATTCAAGGTTTAAAATTTAAATTTAAATGTATAGGAAAATGAATATTATTTGAATAAAGATTTAATTTTTCAAAATTTTCCACAACATAAGTTCATAAGTATAGTATGTTTATAAGTAAGGTTATAATTATTTGTGCTGCAAAATTGTTACTGTTACTTAATATCATGTTGTGTGCACATGTTTTGGAATACCACCCAGATTGTAACTTTGTATTTACTATTTTCAATTGTTCATGTTTTGGTGTTATTCTGTTTTGTGTACCTAAATAAATAAATAAGTAATAAACGTTGGAATGTGCAGTAAAGCACATTACCAGCTTATTACGTTTACACAGACCCTTTCTCATTTCTGAGAGGAATATAATAATAATAATGAGCTTGTCGCTCCTCGATACCGCCCGCATCGTCCGGCGGTTTCTTTCCCTTTCCTCCTAACCCTCGGCCGTCTGGTCTCCCCTGCCGAGGGCTTCCATCTGGTTGGATCTTTATTTATTTATTTATTTTTTGTATTTATTTAATTTTATTGATTATTATGTATATTTTTATCTTTTCATTTTAATTTATAATTATATATTTATAGAACCCAACCAGATGAGAAAACTATATAGATAATATATATATATATATATATATATATATATATATATATATATATATATAATCATTGGAGCGACCAATGGTAAGTGGAACGGGCCCAGTACCGAATCAGGCCGACACGGTCACATTCTAGTGCAGTCTGTGGTCAGAGCCCGTAAACCACAACGAGGGCCCTTGGACGGAAGTTGTGGCGAGTCAGTGTGCGAGTATTACGCCCATGGACCCCGTCATCATAACGCCGGATGGCGTAGCTGAGGCGGTCTGTAGGGCCCCGAACTGGAAAAGTCCGGGACTCAACGGGCTGCATCACTACTGGCTGAAGGGGTTCATGGTGTATCACGCTGTGCTCGCCCGACAGTTTCAAGAGGTTCTCAACCAGAAGTCGCTCCCGAGCCTCTTCACTACTGGGTTCACTCATTCGGTTCCTAAAGATCAGGATGCCACAGACCCGAGCAACTACCGCCCCATCACGTGTCTACCGACTATATACAAGACACTAACATCCATTTTGAGCGCGAGAATCACTCGTCACCTGGACTCAAATCAGGCGATGTCACGCGCTCAAAATGGATGTCGAGGTGGCGGTCGTGGAACCAAGGAACCACTCCTCATTGACGCGGTCATTGGCAAAGTGGTGAAACGCAACCGTCGGAACTTCTCCGCCGCCTGGATAGATTACAGAAAGGCATTTGACTCGGTGCCCCATACATGGCTAAAGAGGGTCCTCGAGTTGTACAAGATTGACTGTACAGTTCGAGACTTCTTCGAGCAGTGTATGGGGCAGTAAAGTACGATCCTCTGTCATCTAGGCGAGCGGATTACGGCTGCGGAAAGCCGCATAAGGATAAGAAGGGTTATATTCCAGGGCGACTGTCGGAGTCCAATCTGGTTCTGCCCCTCTTTGAACCCTCTCAGTACTTTACTGGAGGGCTCCGGGAGGGGATTTCAGTTTCGGAAGGGAGGTAGAAAAGTGAACCACCTTTTCTATATGGATGACCTCAAATTATTCGCATCCAGTCGCTCCCATCTTATGGAATTGCTAAACTTCACTTGTGAATTTATCAATTCTATCAGAATGGAGCTGCGGACGGATAAGTGTGCAGTCCTCCATGTTGAAAGGGGAAGGGTTGCTAACTCTGAGGGCATAGACTTATCTATGCCCGCCAACTTAAGGACCCTTTCCAAGGCTGAAACATACCGATACCTGGGTATGTCAGAACATCGGTATCGATGAGGCTGGTATGAAACAGTCAGTTTGTGACGTGTTTTATGCACGCTTGACCAAAGTGCTTAACAGCCTTTTGTCTGGTGTGAATAAGACACAAGCGTATAACGGCTGGGTCATACCTGTCCTCATGTATACCTTTGGCATACTCAGGTGGAGTCGGACTGTACTTAACGCCCTGGATATAAAAGTCTGCACTACAATGACGTCCCATAGGATGCATCATCCGAGATAGTCGGTATTGAGGCTGTACTTGCCACGAAAACATGGTGGACGTGGCTTCCTGAGCGCGCTCACCATGCATAATCGCGAAATGTGCAGCCTCCGTCATTACTTCCTGGCGAGATCGGATGATCCATTCTATAATGACGTCATTTCTAGTGATAAAGGACTTACCTCTCTATCCTTAGCCAATGAGCAATGGCAGGACCCGGCAGTACAGAGTACGTACATAACTTACACCCAACAAACAAACTCTCCATTGCATAATAATTTAAACTAAATTCTCGAATGTCCTTCCGTAATAAGCAAATGAAACGTAACAATTTACTAGAGCAAACTAAGATATTTACAGTCTTTAGATTTCGCTTTCTATGAAGTATGTTTACAGTGAACACAAAATCACATAAACTTTGGACTAAAGACTTTTATCTTAGAAATAATTTATAAGTTAAAGTTTATTTTCGTATTGCACGGATATAACATTATCCTCCAGACCAAAGGTTTTTCGTGCTTTTCAAGGCAGCTATACAACGCCAAATTCTTGACTCTGAGCTGCTACTATGAATTTCTTGAAAAAAATACCAATTACTAATTTGACCCGACCTGGGATTCAAAATAGGCACCATGTGTTCAGCAGTCGATCACTAGGCACACAACCAATGAGGCAGTAATGCACGGTTAAAGATGCTGTTTAGTCTCGTTATACCACACACCCTTTACTTGATCTGATGATGTACGATTTACACACAATCTTGACAAAAAACGAAACTTAGAAAAATATAAGGTTGAGTCACGCGACTGTATTGGTAGGCAAACACCAAAACACTAAAAATCTTAATAAATGAGGTCAGTCACGCATAGTCTATTTACTAAACTGCCGACGCGGCATAAAGCACGATATTGCACCGTACAGATACAATATAGGTATAAAATTATATTCTTTATCAGATTTGAACAATATACAAAATACCAGTCAGCTGAAATCATTGTAAAAGTCGTGAATGTTCAAAAATCCAATCTAATAAGTTTAGCTGGTAGTACCCCAATTCATAAAACACGTTACTTACATGAAATAGAAATAGAAATAGAAACTTTTTTATTCAATGTAGATTATAAAAATACTTATTGAAAGTCACTTTTTTAATTTAATTTACCACTGGTTCGCAAAAAAAACCTCTGTCCTGGGAAGAACCAGCAAGAAACCCAGCGGGATTCTTTTTTTTTTTAATAATAGCTTACAATCATGTTTACAATCAACAACACAAGACAAATTAGAAATAGCTTGGTAGCGATCACCCTTCCCAGGGGTTATTATCATCTATAAATTCCTTATTATTATAATAACCCTTTTTATACAAACTTAGTTTAATAACATTTTTGAACTTTGTGTATGACAAATTTTGTATATTTTCTGGGATTTTGTTGTAAAAGCGTATACATCGCCCCAAGAATGAATTACTGACTCGGTGGAGTCGAGTAACTGGTACTACCAGCTTGTGTCTGCTCCTAGTATTTACAGAACGAATATCACATGATTTCTTTTTTCCCAGGTGTATTTAAAGTACTCTGTGGCATGAGCAGAAAATAAAAGTAAAATATATAATTAGTATTAAGTTAACTAATTTTTATAGTATTTATAATAGTTAAAATCTTTCGACAAAGCTTATTGCAGATTAACTGTTTACCGTTACCGATACAGCCTATCAAAAGTCCACTGCAGAGCACAGGTAGTAAATTGTCTTGTATAGGGGAGATATTTGCCATAGTTGCCACGTTTGGCAGGTGGGTTGGCAACCATGGTTTATAAGGAAGATGATGCTGCTCATCCCTTGGTTTGTTTTCCTCTGTTCCCCTTACGACACTCACGGCACGATATAGGGTAGTGAATATTCACATACCGCCACTACACGGTCCCTTAATAACTATTCTTCGGTCGTCTTAACAACTTTATTTGTAATCATTTAGTCTATTCTAAATTTTAAGTCTATTACTAGCCTCTAATCACTACTATGTGCAAAACAATCACTACCACGTGTTCCGTGTACTTGGTCACAGGTAGGTTCTAATCTACTAGATTTGATAGTTTTCGATGTCGATAGCTATCAAACCTTATAATGTTATGCCATGAAATGTTTGCCATAGAAAACGACTAAAAGACAATAATAAGTATCATCAATATTATCATAAGAACTTACTCACATGAAAAATATTTAAAATAAAACTAGAAATACCATTTGATTAGATAAGAAATTAAAGGCAATAGAAATAAAAATTAATGTGCCCAAGTCGCAATATTGGGTAGTCACCGCTTGAGTGGACAGGCTGTCGACACATGAATTATTAACAAGTTCTCTGTCGTATCTCGTAACTTATTATGACATGCGTTTTGTTTGCGTATTCGCGGAAGACGATAGACGAACAACATTACGAATTCAAAAAAGGTACTAAATTATACAGTATGTTCTTTTTAGCATTTATGTTACGCAATATCTTCATTTATTATTGTGAAACGATTTTCACATATTTTTATTAACCCGTTAAACACAGCTTAAATAGGTATCATCAATAAAATAACGCTAAGGTGTATGTGCTTGTTAGACACTAAGTAATATTTGCAATCACATTTAATCACGAATTTTCGTATTTTGTAAATTTAAAAAGGTGAGGGTTTTTATTTCATCTACCACTTAGGGGCCTTCAAGAAAAGAGCCTACTCTTTTTTAAAAGGCCGGCAACGCATCTGCAATTCCTCTAGTGTTGCAGTAGTTTATAGGCAGCGGTAGTCACTTACCATCAGATGATCCACATGCTCGTTAGCCCCCTCTTATATAAAAAATATTCTCTGTATCTTATTATCAACTTCTGAAATTAGTATGTGAAAATTATTTTATTTTTGTAAATTCCTTGAAGTCGCTTTTTAGTTTAAAAAAATGCAAATAATTAAAGTTTTTTGAGTGGAGTAAAGACTATCATTATTAGCTCAAGGTAGTAAATAGAATGTCTTGTTTTTAAAATTACTCCTGAATTTCGAACTCTTAAGGCTGAAGATTTGCTTCAAATTTATATGTGACCACCGCTGAAATATAACTTATTTATTTGCCTCAAGTGGTCGTGTGGAAAGAATAAATAAGGAAAGAGTGACAAAGCAAATTCATGTTGCAAAAGTGAACGGCAGAGTCGGAAAGGGACGTCCTAGGCGAAAGTTTATCGACCAAATTGGCGATATATTGAAAATGGGCCAAACAAAAGTACCCTTAACCGACGAGCAAGTATGCGTAAGTATATGAACGTGGAAGAGGGGAGAGAGGTGTGTCAGGATCGTGCCTAATGGAAGTCTGTAGTCTCTGCCTACCCCTCTGGGTGACAGGCGTGAGTGTTAATGTATGTATGTGTGCTGTCAAAACTATCCCAAAAATGAGAGGAGACCTGTGTCCAGCAGTGGGACCTAAGATAAAAGGCTTTAACTTTTTATTTCGAAGATCCTTTTTTATATGGAATGAGGGTGACATACGACCACATAGTCCTGATTAGCAATAAACTTCTAATTCAAACTATTTTTCTGTAAGAGCGTGGTACTTTCCCAGTCGAGCCGACCCGATCGAGCTACAATACTGTAGCTGTAGTGAGGTTCTACCACCTAAAAATCTAGCAAAATATATTATTTAAATCACAATTACAATTTTTTATTCTACATTAATATGTTATTATTTTTAATTATGTTGTAATCTTTTCATCCCGGACATGATTTTCTTTACGCATTGTTTATAGCATAATGTACACCCTGGTTGTTAAGACGATACACGCTTGTTAAATTTCACAGTAAACGTGGACAACCTGTGTTTGGTCCTCGCCGGTGCCAATGAAATTTTCAAACAATTATAATGTAGTACAGACCGAATTTTGGTTATAGAGACCAGTCTCAACGGACGATAGCCATCTGCGCAGGCGAGGACTATAGTGCCCGAGTTTTTGCGCAAGTTCAGGTGCACTCTATAATAAAGATGTAACACTAATGTATCTTCCATGTCGTTTGTGATGAGAAATAAATAAATTCTTACTATTATTACTCTCCATCCCCTCGCTCTCATAGTCCAATGGGACGGCAAACCAACGTGCTTTTCGAGGCACAGAGGTGAAACTCAACCGCCCTTTTTGTGCTCACGGTACAAATAGGTAAAAAAAGACATATATTTTTTTGATTTATTTAGCTTTAAAAAAAAATAAAAACACCTATGTAATTCTTTTCTTTGTGTAATAATAATTAAAAAGTATGTAACTTCATTTAGTTTTTTTGTCACGTGACTTTGCCTTTCTCTGCTCTCTTCAGATCCGCTGACAAATTATATCGGAATAGTTACAGTATCTACTAATCCAGGGCAAAGACGCCACCTCCGGGCCGGTGAGCCGATGTTATCGCACCGAAGACCGGCAATGACCGTCTAATTGGTTCACAGATCAACACGATAGTGCTACCGTGGCCATGAACGTATTGTCAGTACTAGGAAGTGAGTTTTGAGGATCTTTTAAAGCAAGCTTCTTTTTAATATAATAAAGATGACAAACGAGCACACAGTTCACCGGGTGGTAACTGAATACTGTGACTTCGATTGAGAATTAAAATGCAAATGCGTCCTCGCCACTGAGAACTAAGATGGAATGCCTCGTTTCGAGTAAAAAGGGTCAAATATTAAAATATTGGTATTGAAGAATAAAAACCAGTAGTATTTGACCCCGTTATCAATATAACATTAAAAATTAATAATAAAGCCCAGGAGGGAACCCCCTCACCCCTTATAAAGCAATCTGTATCTGTAAGAAAAAGAGAAAGAAAGAAACTTTATTTCACCGCTACAAGACACTTGAAAGGCATTAAATATAAACATTAATATGAAATAAATAATTTATGCGGTCTCCCCCTAGAAACGCCATTAAGCACGGTCCTTAGGAACGTCCATCGACTACCTGTATATCTTACCAGGTTGTCACTTCATATAGGGGGGACCGCTCTAAACTTCGCTTTCCAATACGAGGCTGCCACTCGAGAACCATTGCTAATTTTTTGAGTCCAATGTTCAGCTGTAGACTTGCAAGAGGCTTTCAAGATGATGATAATGATAATAAAATGATTCATAAGGTTGCAGCACTCTGTTATTTTAAAATAACTGGCCAGTGTCTCATAAAAAAAAATACAAACAGCAAATTTATCTGCATGGCTTGTCGTATACTAATACCGCCGGCAAACGTTAAAGACAAAGACAAAAAATATATGTAAGAAATATAAACGAGTACATAGAATACCGAACTATTGAAAATAAAATACCATATTAAAATCAGGCATAATAATCATAACGTACGGACAGAATTAATTTTATTACATAACAATAAATCTCCGCGCTCTAATCAAATTCGTTCAATACGTAATATGGCGCAAGGCCTATGCCCATTTGGCATACAAAGCCCCCGGGTGAAAGTGCGTCATTAAGCTGATGGGGTACTGATGAGAAGGCGACAGCGATTGCGGTAGCCGAAGCTTTCTGTCAAGTGAATAACCCACCTTAATGACGCTGGCGTAATCCATCAAGGTACAAAGAGTTCGCCGTTGATTTGAATTGCCTGAGTACTTAGAAAACTAAACAGTGAGCTACAGTCGTGTAGAAGCCTGACTCACTAATGTTCAGAAATCTTTGTATTTTTTGGTCGTTTATCTTTCATAGATGAGTATGCTATACGATAAAGACACGCTGAAAATGTATGTCTGCAGTAAGAATAGGTCGGTTTGACTGAGTACGGACTATGCTCTAATAAAATAGTACTAAAATAGCAGCAGAATGCAGCTCTTTTCGTATGGTCAAATGGAGACCCTTTTTAATGACGACCAGGCATGCCTACTTGGTATTTTTTATAGGATAAGGATGACAAGCGAGCGCACAGTCCACCTGATGGTAAGTGGTTGCTGTGGCCCATAGACATCTACATCTATCTTCGTTTGCGAACCAAAATTCGGATGCGTTGTCAGCCGCGAGGATTAAGATGGAATACCTCTTATCCAGTAAAAAGGGTATCCGCTTCTCTACACTCACCATACGAACACAGCATCATTAAGCTGTTATTTTACCCTGATATTCTGTGGGAGCGTGGTCCTTCCCCGGTAGAGCCGACCCATTCGTGCTACAACTATACAATTAATATAGCTGCAGAATGGCTCTACCACGTATAAAACGTATACAGTATACACGTATACAGGCATGACAACGCAGCTGCATTCAGATTCTTAGTCGATTTGATTGTAGGTGTCTATAGGCCATAGAATGCCTATAAAAAACATACTAAACAACAACTAACATACCTTCAGATGGACTGTGTGCTCGCTTGACATTCTTACTTGCATAAAAAAATATTCATAAAAAAATTATATTGGTTTTCTGTTTAACATAGTTCGCTCCGTGTTTTAAAATAACCTTTTATAGGATAGTGATCATTGTACAAAACAGGTTTTTTTCCAAAAATTATTTATATTATAACTTTTTTAATCATTTAAACTGTGACAGTCCCTTTCTGGTCTAGGCCACTTTTAAGGTTCGCCATTTAGCACGATTGGCTTTACGCATCCATTTTTTGCCTTCCTTCTTCCGCACATTGTCGTTTATCTTTACAGTACCCCCCTTCTTACTGAACAAAAACAGAAACAGAAATGGAAACAGAAACTTTTTTATTGAATATACATTATAAATTATACTTATCGAAAGTTACTCTTATGTTTAATTTAATTCTGGTTTGGAAAAAACCTTAGTCCTGGGAAGAACCGAAAGGAACTCAGCGGAACTTTTTATTTGAACAAAAAACAGTTTACAATCAACTAAATTACATAATTATTAACAACACAAAATAAATTATAAATAGCTTGGTAGCGATCACCTCATTTCCTGGGGTTCCTTAACATTCACTAATATTACAATAACCCCTTTTATACAAACTTGGTTTAATAAAGTTTTTGAACTTTATTATCGCAAAGAAACAATAGAAATTATACATTATTAATCCAATTAGGAAAAACCGCGAAAATATTTACTTCAATCACGAGTAAAGGTACAAAGAAAGATTACAATCTCAAATTTATAAATTCCAAATTTAAAAACTGTCCAGACAAACGAAATTCCTTTTCAATCAAAAATTAAGTAATTCATCAGCCTGTCAATGGTTTGATTTAATCTATCAGATAGATTTAGAGAGTAATCTAAATTTCCTTGTCAGTCGCTCTGAACGAATTCTTTAACGAAAAAATCCTTGAATGATTTATAATGATAGATGTATAATGATCATAATGTCATTATTTCCCGGCCTCACTTCTGAAGTCGTCAACTGCTCTAAATTTATTATAGTGTAGTACATAAGCGCAAACACGCTCTCTTATATATTTCCAATTAAAACCGAAGTAATTTTGCGTGTCAGACACACAAGCACACCCAACACATCCAGATCCCTCTAACAGGTATAGTCAGTTAGGATTCAAACCTAGAGTTCACGTTCAAAGCACTGACCACTAAGCAACGTACTCCTACGTCTGATAACAACTTATTTTTATCGGTAAAGTAATTTGTCTTAATTATTTCTTTAACACGTCGAGTCGTCTTGTCGATTGAAAACACGTTTAAATCAAATCAATTAAGTCTTTTGTTCGTGTACGGACAGATAAATGAATGGTTAACATATTGCTTGTCATGTTCAATTTATTTTAATATACCTACCCGATATTCTGAAATTTTTTATTTGTACTTCTAAAGAAAAATTCACTATATGTATAATCTACTATATGATATTAACATTATAAAACGTATTTGTTGTAAATAAATCAGGCATTTCCCGTTTTGCACTCTCACGACACCTGCTGGACGTTATGCGAGGTAGAGCCATGATGCAGTTTATTACAGTTGTAGCATGAATAGGTTGACTCTATGGTAAAAGACCTCACTCTCACAGAATACCAGCAAATAGCAGCTTCATGCTGCTGTTTCGTGTGGTGAGGGTAGAGAACCGGAGACCATTTTAACTGAATATGAGGCATTACATTCTAGTCCTCAGGAGTGAAAACGCATCTGAATTTTAAATCTTTATCGAGTATATAATATGTAGATGTCTATGGGCAACAGCATCTACTTACCATCAGAACTGTGTGCTTTTTAAGCTATTGCATAGCTTCTATCGCGGGCCTTGAGCGCGGGGACCGAATCCAGAAATTCCGTAACGAAAAAAAACCTCACGCTCCCCACTCCGACGGGCACGGAGGTGTGGCGTTGAAAGCCGTGCATCGTCTAACGTCGTTTCAGTTCGGCAGACTTCGGCACTCGGCAGAGTTCGGCACGGTGTTTGTGTGCGTGCGACTAGACGTATGCGTGTACACTAGCTGCTAAGTCAATGATAAAAATTCCTGAATAACCTACATGTATTGTAAGATATTAAAAATATTTTAAACAATATTAACTTCTCATTTATTCAATAAGAGAAAAAAAATCGCTTTCTTATCGGTCACCACGCTCAAAAAGTGTAACTTGATTTAATATCAAAGACTTAACTGCATGAATAAAATAAATAAATAATTATAATTGCATAAGTTGATAAAAAATGCTATGCAATAGCTTTACCGCGGCAGTCACCGAGTGCCACACGTATTTTTTTGTTACCCTTATTCCAAACCAACAACCAAAATAACAATCTCTAAATGATCAGCGGCGCGCTTTAGCGTCATGAAGCAAAATATCTAGTACTGCTAAATATGACAACTTGAAAGAAATTTTGCATACAACGAAAAAGGCCCACGTGTGAACTTTGACGATTTTTTTATAGAACGAGGATGATAAACGAGCACGTAGTTTACCTAGTGTATTTGAAATTTTGTTGTAATTGAAACCCGTGGTCCATAGACATTTACGTCTACCCTCACTTAAGAATCAAAACGCAGATGCGTTGTTACTCCTGAGGACTAAGATGGAATATCTCGTTCACCAATAAAAGGGGTCTCCGGTTCTTCATTCTCATCATACGAAACACAGCATTATTCTAATGTTTTACGCTGGTATTGTATAAGAGTGTGGCCTTACCTCGGTCAAGCCGACCCAATCGTGCGGCAGCTATGTTATAGTAACGTAGTAACCACGTCAAAATAATAAATGCCTATCTGATAAACTAATTTTCATAAGAAACGATTTCGTTTACATAACTACTAAGTGAAGGAACTGTTAATCACTGAAATTATTATTTGTTACGCTAACGCTTGTAACGTTGTGACGCAATATGACCAGAAACCACAATGACCAGTACTCCTTAATTTGCGGCCAAAATTTATTCACGTTTACGTGTACGGTCGATTACATCAGCTACGAGGGAAATTTATCAATACAGTTGTTCTAAATGTAATATTCACTTTCATAAATATCACACAGATTAATCTATACATATAAATAAAATTAAAGTGTCTGTCTATGTGTCTGTAATATCAAAATAAGTGACTTTTATTGAGTATAGGGGTTATTTGCTTGCCTTTAAATATACATAGTTGTGGTAGAGCCATGCTGCAGCTATATTAGTGTATAGTTGTAGCACGAATGGGTCGGCTCGACCGGGGAAGGACCACGCTCTCACAGAATAATAGCGTAAAATAGTTGCTTAATGCTGCTGTGCTTCGTACGGTGAGTGTGGAGAACCGGAAACCCTTTTTACTGGAAACGAAGCATTCCATCTTAATTCTCACGGATGACAACGCATCTGCATTTCGATTCGTAATCGAGGATAGATGTAGATGTCTATAGGCCACAGCGACCACTTACCATCAGGTGGACTGTGTGCTTGTTTGTTACCCTATCCTATAAAAAAAATTTACAAAATTTTTGCCTCTTTATTCGTCAGGGCTAATATACGAAATGGCTGAAACGATTGTAATTAAACTTTACGAACAAATATAGGCAATTCCAGGAGAGATCTAGGGTTCGAGTATATATTATTAAGAAACTCAGTATTTATTAAAAAAAATAAACGAAAAATTTATAATAAATTTGTTTTTTTTTTCATAAACACCACGCCTGTCACCCAGAGGGGTAGGCAGAGACTACGGACTTCCATTTGGCACGATCCTGACATACCTCTTTCGCCTCCTTTACATCCATATATCTACGCATACATGCTCGTCGGTTAAGGGTACTTTTAACGTGGCCCATTTTCAAAATATCGCCAATTTGGTCGATAAACTTTTTTCTAGCCCTCGCCATATAATTGCTTGTCACTCTTTCCTCATTCATTCTTTCTACGTGACCAAACCACCGAAGCATTCCTTTCTTAATCCTGGTCACAACATCATCTTGCATACCACATTTATCTCTTATCACGCAATTTCTCACCCTGTCATTCAGATTCAACTTCAATTCGATTGAATCTAATTGGTTTTTGATTATCCTAAATCTAAAAAACGATTCATAAGTCAGGCATAGCAGAGGCGTGTTTCCAGTTAATGATAAATATAATGATAATGATGATGGAATAGCATTAAAAACTAGTTTCGCTTTTTCGTTTCATTAAATTTGTAATTACAACGATTCTAAAGAAGTTTTCATTTAAAGCATCATCAAAATCGGTTCACAGTTGATGAAGGTAACGCCTAACATATATACAAAAAATCATACAGTCGAATTGCAAACCCCACAAAAACGTGAAAGCCCATAATCGAAGCGTGCCTACATCCGGTTGGAAGCCATCCAAAAAGTTGTGTCTCACGTAATCTCGTTTTTGTTACCAAAGAAAGTCTATCTCCAAAGTTACAACACTATGCTCCGTAATGCACACCATTAACTTTACAAAAAACCCGTGGACTTTATTGGAGAAAATGTATTGTTTTTTTCCCGGCTTCCTTTTTTGTAGCGCTGCCCACTCTGCGTAATTTCACCGAGTGCATTTTGCTGTTACATTCATTTCTAGCTTTACTAAAAGTTATATATTTTGCAATTATAATCTTTTTATAATGTTATTAATATTAGACTAGGTGTTGATAGTTATAGAAAGTTCTTCCATAGAAATTTCTAGAAGTATCTTGACTCTCCTAGTTCTGCTACTCGATGCTGAAAGGCGCTAGTGGTAACCAGTATCGCCATGTACCAGGCATTAATAGTGGCGCGCAACAATAATGTACTCCAGACCCATTTTCGGTCACTGCATCCTGCCTCAACGGAGACTAGCCATCTGCGCAGAACAGGATTATCTTGCACGAGTGTATGCACAGGCACAGGTATACTCTCTATTCTCTTACTCTCATAATTCGACAGGATCAGAGAGAGATTAGGCGTAGGACCAACGGCTTTCAAAGTATGGGTTCGGAGCGCTGTCAACTTCTTTACTCCGAGCTGCTACTAAGAATTTCTCGGCAGCAAGCCCATTGATCGACTAACTTCACCCTACGCGGGATTCGAATCCGGGACCACTTCATCAGTCGCTCTTATTACCATTAGACTAACAGTCATCTTCGATCTTTTATTAATGACTAACAATCAGATGGCTTATCTGATGGTAATTGATCACCTCCGCCCATTAATCTTCTTCATTTACTATCTAAACACTAAGGCTAAGGAGTAGGCTTTTTTATTGAAGGTCTCTAAGTCTTATGAGTCTGAAAGACCTGCTGCTAACAGTAAACTCCATAATGTGGTCGTGCGTGTCAAATTCCTCGAACATACGAAAACTAAAACGCACGGGAGTGGACTGCCAAACATTCACTATGTGTAGATGAAATTGCAACTCTGTTGCAACGCACTATGGTGGAGTTTAGTATCGCGAATTAACCCGAACAATCCTTTGGAGCACTAATCGCGGTATATGCAATAAAAGCATATAGATCCAACATCTTTTCACAAGGCCAATGAATCAAGAAAGATCAGAAAGTATTTGGTTCTCGTAAATTGGAGCCTTCATTAGATAATTACAATACTTCACATTTCCATTGCTACTTATTACTTTTTATAATAACAGCTACCTGTCTGTGAAAGTCCCGTCAAAATCTGTGAAGTCATTAGAGACATTAACCAGAACAAACAAACAGACAGGCAGACAAGACAGACAAACAAAAGTTTCTAAAAATGTTTTTTGTTATAAGTATTGTATATACTTTCATATGCATTTATTAAAAAAATTTGGTTTTGACTTTACAAACATACATAATTTTTTTATATAGTTACTTACATAGCGTCACGTCTGAATTTCTCATAGGGTTTCTGCCTACCCCTTTCGGAGATTACAGTGTGATGTGGTGCTCTGCCTGTATAAAGGAAATTCTAGGACCACGTTTAGTCAAAATATATGGGTGCACAAAATTAATACATCCAATGTCCTATTTAAGACCTTAAGACCTTGATTTACGACCTGCTAGACGAGTAACACAGATGGCACACAGATGGTGATAAGTTCCACTTAAACATGGGACCTGTAGTCCCAAACCAACATCAAAAGACCATCATCTAGTAATGGAGTCAAAAAGATAATAAAGTACGGTCAAGTGAAGGTTGAACGTAACTCTTATGTTTCAACTTACAACGCCATGAAATTATTTACTTTTTCATTTCTTTACAAAAAGTTTTCTCCTGTATCATCACTACACTAAAATTATCTCATTCATCAGTATAATGGAGGCAGTTTACATACATACATTTCAAAAGGATAAACATCCAAAACCAAGAAAATTAAATGTACGCTATATAAGCACTTTTTCCGTACTGCATTCAAACTCGTGGCGCTGCAACTCAATGCTCAAGCCATTGCATAATGAAGCCGTTAATTATTATTCTTTGAGTTATAGCTCGATCAATAAACCTACGCATTAACAACTACAGCGCGTGCGAGGAAAACTTCCCGTTCTCTTTTATTTCCGTCCGGGTATCGAACCTAGCGCCTTTTACTTTCATTGGCACTTGCTCATTATACACAGCTCCGTAACAACGGTAATCGTTAAACATAAATTATAGGGTTGGATATTGATATCGTTTAATTGCTTTTACGTTTACTTTTGCCGTGGTAGAGCCACACTGCTGATGTATTATGGTTGTAGCACGAATGGGTCGGCTCGACCGAGGAAAGACCACGCTCTCACAGAATACCAGCGTCAAATAACAGCTCAATGCTGCTGTATTTCGTATGGGGAGTGAAGTGAACCGGAGACCCTTTTTTACTGAAATGGAGGCATTCCATCTTAGTCCTCAGAGTGACAACGCGTCTCATATCTTAATCGAAGATAAATGTAGATGTCTATCGGAAACAGCATTCACTTAACATCAGGTGGACTATGTGTTCGTTCGTCACCTTTATTCTATATAAAAAAAATTGTTAGTCAATCTTTAAGTAACCTTGTACGATACGTGTACGAGTAGCGATGTAAGTATACCCACTACCCAATATCATCGCCTGTGTATAATAAGAGGTATCGGAGGAGAACTGCAACAGGAGATGGGCAGTATGTTCTTTATAACAGCTCCAAATAACAAAAGACTGCACTTTAAAATCCGCCTTAGAAGCCTGGCAACTTATTCAGTAGAGGACTGTATTAATTTGTAATGACAAAAAAGAATAAATAAATGATAGATGTTCACAGTACTTACAAATTTAAGAGTGAGGATACATGAAGTTACAATAAGCTGATAATCAGATAAACTGTTCTATATATATATAAATCAGATAAATAAACTTTAAAGTTCCCCACCATTCCTGTGTATGAAAAAAAATTTACTCAAAGTCAAAAAAATGAGTTGATGTTAAATGAGACAATAGATGGACTATCCAAACGTCAAAATAGAGCAGACTAGAGGAGAAAAGGGAATTTTGGTAGACCAAGTAAATGGTGGTCTGATGTTATAAATGTAGAAGTTGTCTAATTTAGTTGATTCAGGGAGACTTAAAAGAAGTTAGAGCGAGCGATTGGTGTTAGCAATTAAACTACAAACTTTCTATTGTAAAAATAAGGATATGGATTATCACCTTATATTAATAAGCCTATTTTATATTATTACTAACGAGCTACCCCGGCTTCGCACGACTGATTTTTGGATTCCGACAACAGCGCCACCTAACGTGTCCAATTGTAAATCTAAACCATCTCGGGACCCACTCAAATACACACAAAAAATTCCATCAAAATCGGTCGAGCCAGTTTCGAGATTTTTCGAGTCCAATTGTAAATCTAAACCATCTCGGGAGCCACTCAAATACACACAAAAAAATTACATCAAAATCGGTTGAGCCAGTTTTGAGATTTTTGCGAGTCCAATTGTAAATCTAAACCATCTCGGGACCCACTCAAATACACATAAAAAATTACATCAAAATCGGTTGAGCCAGTTTCGAGATTTTTCGAGTCCAATTGTAAATCTAAACCATCTCGGGACCCACTCAAATACACATAAAAAATTACATCAAAATCGGTTGAGCCAGTTTCGAGATTTTTCGAGTCTAATTGTTAATCTAAACCATCTCGGGACCCACACAAACACACACAAAAATTTACATGAAAATCAGTCGAGCCAGTTTCGAGATTTTTGCGACATTAACGCACGACTATTGGTTTATATATACGAGTAGATTAAATGAAACTAATTTTTACGGATTTTATCGCATTTAATTTAACTTTTATTTCCCGATGTTTCGGGTGCTTTACAGCACCCATTGTTACGGGACTTCAAAATACTGTAAGATCATTCTGCGTAGATCGTAGCAAAAATTTATATTCTATAACTGAAGGTAGCCTGGCTAACTATGACATCGTGACGTCAAACACCTCAGTCCCCTCCATGATCATATCAAAAAGTTAAATTAAACTCGATGAAATCCGTAAAAATTTGTTTTTTAATGTGTAATGTTCGCGTAAACATAAGAAATCATTAGGTATACGAGTAGATTAAATAAAATTTAGCTTTTATAAAACTAATTAAAATTTTATAGCCGTTTCAAGTCATGACTGGAAGCAATGTTTTCGATTTAGTTCTGACGTAACCACGTTAAATTAAAATCCCATAATGTACCCACTTACTCCATCATGCCGCTGTACGTTGTCCACAAATAAATTTATAATGCAATTTTCTATGGTGTAAGTTACTTGAATAAAAGTTTTAATTTATATTCTTATCTTACATGGATTTAATAGAAAAATAATAAAATAAAATAAAATAAAATAAATATAATAATTTTATTGGATAAGGACATTATAAATTGAAAGTGTTATAGTTGAGACCCCCTTTTAAGTATTTTAAAAATTTGTGCCAGAAGGCCACACTCTTCCATAGCATTATTCTAATATAAACTTATAAGCTTATAACTAGAGATGGGCCGAATATTCGTTTTATATTCGGTATTCGGCATATTCGGCAGGTTTACCGAATATTCGTATTCGGCCGAATATTCGGCTAAATCACCGAACATTCGGACCGAACATTTTCATAGTGTCCAATGTATTGAAATGCACGAATTGAGTAATGCGATGTCTTTTACTGTTGAAAGTATATTTTATTTATGGATTAAATCTACTTACTCAACGAGTGCCTCAAATGCATAAATCTATACATAACACTATACATTAATGTTTTTGAGGCACTGTGGATTTATTTCCGATTATGGCAAATGGAAACTTGATAAAATGTTTTTGGAATCAAACAAAGAAACATTACATTACATTAGTACATTTCACTTTACTTTGGTCGTCAGTTTCTCTAAAATAAGTCCAAATAGTAAATCTCCTGCCGCTCATTTTTATCATATAACTATCAATTTTCACTAAGAATAAAATTCTTACAGCTCTTATTCACTAAGAATAAAGAGCCATGGTAGCTCAGATGGTTAGCGCTCGCTGTAAATTTCACAGTGCACGACCAAACCGTGTTCGATCCCCGCTGGCACCAATGAAATTATTAATTGCAATTTTGAGTGCTGATTTACAAAAATTTTGAAAACATCGCCCTGAGGAAATAAGAAAAAAATTATTTCGAAGACATGTGAAGTTCGCCAACAAGCATATTGGGGCAGTGCGGGGGACAGTTCCTTGCCCTATAACCCTCTCAGAAATCAGCGGAGGCCTACGACCAGGAGTTGGACGTATATAGACTATAACAACTTTAAGGTGATACCTCGAAAATTTGGTGGTTTTTCTATTTAACATATTTTTTTAATAAGTTTTATAGATTACGAACCAAAATTTTGGTATATGATTTTTGACTATATGACCTTGGTTTGCATAAAAGGAAAACACGATATCATGTAATTTTCTCGATAGAAAAAAATTGCAAAGTAGGCTCTAATTATTTACATTTCTTGATGACACCACAATATCTTTACGACTAATTTCATGGAATTATTTTTAAAGCATAGTAAATATCTAAGTTCTCATAAACCAGTTTTATTAATCCATAACGAAGTTTTGTTAAAATAAATAAAAATATTGTTTGGCGCTTACTTAGTTTTTTCCGAGAGCTTGCTCGGTATGGCTATCTCATAATTTGCGTACTATGAGTTATTGCATCACTTTCATTTTGACACTCCCGCAGTCGTCCGTTAGCTTCACCGACAAAGGAATAAGCCACGCCCTCAAAACTTCGATTCATTTTCAAGGTATCCTCTTAATTAAGAATAAAACAACGAAATACTTTTTTATCACAAGAATAGTCAAAACATAAGCATGTGCCGGCAATTTGCTCGGTACTAGATGATGCAATAACATGTCAGGTGTGGCGGGAAGCGAGAGGCAGGGTCCTGCGCTAATCCCGTGTGCTTTACGGTACCAAGTTTCTACATAAATTGGTTAAGTCCCGAGGTTATCCTGCCGAATAATGTTCGGCCGAATATTCGGTTCGGTAAAAATTTTACCGAATATTCGGCCGAATATTCGTATTCGGTGAAATCCATATTCGGCCCATCCCTACTTATAACTTTTTTACCTATTATATAATTTATATCTTTATTTTAATTTACAGTAGATTTGATATGTGATATGTGTTTATAAAATAAGTATATTTTGAGAAGATTTGCATTATTCACCACGCTTGGCAGTCGGATTGGCAAATGGAGAACAGACGTCTTGCATGTTTGACACAGCATCCAACCGCCAACCTAAGAATCGTAAACCTGTTTTAAAAGCGAGATGATATTAACGCCATCTGTTGGAATTTAAAATGGCTTGTTAAAATGTATCTAGATCGGGTATGAAAAATGTAGATAAAATGTTTTTTACATATGAAAATCACTTTTAAATAAATTAGTCATCAATTTGACTTATTTGTATTATTACATTGACTTATTATACTACTTCGTAATTATTAGCCAATGGATTTAATTTTTCATAATATCTTAAGGTGCAATGAACAAACCCGCTATCGCTTACGTATTATACTGCACTTTTACGTCAGTGAAAAGCATTCCGGGGAGTATTATGGAACACGGAACGCGTGCACTATCCTAAGTTTACGTAAGGTATAGTTCCTTAACTCTTCACGATTGACAAGTGAACAAGAGACGGCTAACAAAGCTTGAACATAATTGATGGAATGCAAGTCATAACTTGCTTTATTGAGCAGGTCGCTTCTGGTGTATTGTTACTTGTATTTACATTGTATATTTTAGATATATTAGTTACTAGGAAATTAATTAAAAGAACGAGAAATTTTTCAAGCTAGGCATTTATTTGAAACTAATACTCGTAATATAGGAGCGGCCCCAGTGGTGATTCCAATGTAAATGGGAATAATAATAATACAAATGTTGGAGCTGTCCGAGTGCTGGTTCGAATGTAAATGGGAATAATAATAACAAAAATATGGGAGCGGACCAATGGTGGTTCCAATGTAAATGGGAATAATAATAAAAAAATATAGGAGCGGCCCGAGTGGTGGTTCCAATTTAAATGGGAATAATAATAATAAAAATGTAGAAGCGGCCCGGGTGCTGGTTCCAATGTAAATGGGAATAACAATAATAAAGTCCTCCAGACCGAATTTCAATCACGGCGGCCAGCCTCAACGGAGACGAGCCATTGGCGCAGAACAGGATTATAGTACCCAAGTGTATGCGCAAGCACAGGTGCACTCTCTATTCCCTTACTCTCATAACCCAATGGGACGGTAAACCGACACGACCGGAGAGAGATCAGGCGCACGACCAACGGTATTACGTGCTTTCTGAGTCACGGGGGTGAGACACCACCAACTTCCTGACTCCGGGCAGCTACTGAGAATTTCTTAACGGAAAAACTCAATAATTGATTTTTGGCCAGACCCGAGTTTCGAAACTAAGACCTTATGATCAGCAATCACACTATTACAACCACTAGGCCAACGAGGCAGCCGAATGGGAATAACTATTCTAAAGAACAAACGAAATTTTATTTTCTTACGTCAAACAAATAATATTTCATTACATTTCATAAATGTTGATTTATTGGTAAACTTTGTAATGAGTGGAGATAAATCGAGAAGAAATCTTGATGTTTTTGTTTTCGGATTTAAATTTTCTAAATATTTTTTTTAATAGGATAGGGTGATAAACGAGCACACAGTCCACCTGATGGTAAGTGGTTGCTATGGCCTATAGACATCTACATCTATCCTCCAAAACGAATCAAAATGCAGCTGCGTTGT
This sequence comes from Parnassius apollo, assembly GCA_907164705.1. Lineage (NCBI taxonomy): Eukaryota > Metazoa > Arthropoda > Insecta > Lepidoptera > Papilionidae > Parnassius > Parnassius apollo. The sequence continues at coordinate 1,941,063 of CAJQZP010001262.1, forward strand.
CACCCGTGAGGACTAAGACGGTATGCCTAGTTTCCAGTAAAAAGGGTCTCCGGTTCTCTACACTCCAACCACCAGTTGAAATACAGTAGCGTTAAGCTGCTGTTTGACGATGATATTCTGTGAGAGCGGGGTCCTTTCAACCTTCAGAAAACTAAACAGTACTAACTAACTTATTGTTAAGTTTCCTTCTACTTTGGCACACTTTTTGGATATGTCATTATTTGACACAGGCGAGATGATAATAATCGTCTCGTGCATGAGAAGCCCTAAGATTTTCTGATACTTCTCATAGTCGCTTCTTTCACTTACTGCAATGCATAATTGATCGACTCAAGTATTATATAAAATTTATTGTAATGTATTTCTATTATCTATTTAAAAACTTTCGTGTCTTGATGAACTTTTTGAGCGGTTCCAATTTTTGTTTATTTATAATGATTCAAAATAATTAGTATTAAGTTCTCTTTGCGAAATATATTTATTAGACAGTAATCAACATTGATTTGACGGCTCCCTGGCGCAAGTGGCTTAGCAATAAGCTACGGCACTGAGGGTCGTGGGTTCGAATCCCGCACGGAACTGGTATTTATGTGGCCTACAAACCTACAAATAATTGTTTTGGGTCTGGATGTATTTACTTATGCAATTGTAAGCTGCCTCCACGATACAGGAGAAAATCCTAGCGTGGGTAAAACATTTAAAAAAAAAACAATACTGTAAGTATGTATTTTAAGTTAATCATATATTAACTTTACCGTTTCTGTTACAGCCCATTAAAGTCCACTGCTCAAAAAAGGCCTTTTTTTATAGGATAGTGTGACAAACGAGCACACAGTCCACCTGATGGTAAGTGGTTGCTGCGGCCCATAGACATCTACATCTATCCTTGATTACAGATCAAAATACAGATGCGCTGTCACCCGTGAGGACTAAGATGGAATGCCTCGTTTCCAGTAAAAAGGGTCTCCGGTTCTCTACACACACCATACGAAAAACAGCAGCGTTAAGCTACTATTTCACGCTGGTATTCTGTGAGAGCATGGTCCTTACGCGGTCGAGCCGACCCATTCATGCTACAACTATACTTCTAATATAAGTAACTCCACGTATAAACCTCCCCCATAGATTGCATCATAGGGGGGGGGGTTGGCAACCGCATTTTTTATTTTTAGTCGTCATTAGGAAGACGCTGCTACCCATCTCCTGATACGTTTCGCTCTGTCGCCTCTTGTGACACCCACGGGATGATTTAGGGTAGCGGACATTTTTACATCGCCACTACACTGTTACATGGACTTATTTTTCACATAAATCCATATAGGTACGCTTAACCGCTGTTCTTTAAAATGACAAACCAAATGACAAATGATTTACAATTAGCGCACAAATGTAACGATGACAAATGGCTCGGACATCTTTGACAGTCGAACAGAAATAAGTTTAATTTGCCGCATGGATTGAGCGGTCACTGTCGCGTCGTTGGAGGCCAGGCACCGAACCCGTGACCCTAGAGAGTGAAAGCCGAGAAACTGCCATCTAGAATTACTTACGCCTAGACAGTTGGAATGGAATTAACACAGGCTGCATTACGGAATTGCAAAATGAATGGCGTTACCATCATGCGGAATATGAGACGCATCAGTGTCGATTACCGTTAAGTAATATCTATCTCTTTCACGCTCGTTTATTCCTTAAATCTTATCAGGATGATTTCATCTTGTAATATGCAGCAGGGAATGATGAAGTCGGAGCTAATACACAAATACAAACGTTTAAAAGAGGCATGCAAATCAACAGAGTGACCTTACCACGACGGACAAAGCTGCAACTGAGAGCTTGTAAGAAGAAGGGTGTCCAAAGAGAATCAATGTAATTGAATTAATTAAAAAAAATCAAATAAATTGAATCAAATTAATTTCTGGCCCTGTAGCTATTTATTTCCTTTAGGTATGTTCGTTCACTGGTACGCAGGAAACTTATAGATTGCAGATATTTACGTATTAAATGATGTATCTTCCCTAAGTTTGTAGAATCATTTTATTTTATTACACGGATTTTAGAGTATTAATTTTTAACATCCTTAGTTACAGCCTATATACGTCCCACTGCTGGGCACAGGTCGATGCCCCAATGCGTGTTGGCGAACTTAACATATCTTCGAAATATTTTTTTATTTCTCAGACATGCAGGTTTCCTCACGATCTTTCCATCACCGCTGAGCATGTGGTAAATCATCACTTAAAATTGCAATTAACAATTTCATTGGTGTCGGCGGAGATCGAAACCGGGTTACTCGTGTAATGTGACTTCACAGCGAGCGCTAACCACCTGAGCTACCAAAGCTCCTCTGAGCTACATCGTGACTATAATTGATTTCCATTTTCATAGCAAAGCCACGATACAGCTATATTATGGTTGCAGCACGGATGGGTTTGCTCAACCAGGAAAAGACCGCGCTCTTACAGAATACCAGCGTAAATAGCAGCTCAGTGCTGTAGTATTTCGTATGGTGAGGGTAGAGAAGCGGCGACCTTTTACTGGCACTGAAGAATTCTATCTTAGTCAACGGTGGAGACTAGGTTTCACAATGTTGATACTCAATTGTAAATTAATAATAGTTCCGTCTTAATTAATATCTAATTTGTAACCAATAAAGGTGTCTATTGACGACAACATCCACTTACTATCGAGTTCTCTTTTGTCGCCCTTATTATATTTAAAATACTACTAAAAAAAACTTTTATAGGCCTGCCTGCAATAAATATTCGCATTTGTAAGGCAATAATATTACGGCTAGAAAATTTTTAAATCCGGTTAGTAACAAGCGACATTACATAACATAATTCTCTTAACAATTATCTCTATAAAATATATATAAAATATAAATTAGGAGTACCCTTATCCGACGAGCATGTATGCGTAGGTATATGGATGTGGAAGAGACGAGAAAGGTATGTCAGGATCGTGCTAAATGGAAGCCTGTAGTATCTGCCTACCCCTTTTGGGTGACAGGCGTGAGTGTTTATGTTATGTTTAAGTATCTCTATCTCATAGGTGTTACAGACAGTCCCTGCGCAGGACTACGCAGGCGGTTTACGTGCCACTAGAATGTTCGTAAGTCAACACATACAGGTCTTATAATCTTGGCGCGCCAATCGACGCTTCCCAATTTCTTTAGTAACATTAAGGACTTTTTTTTATATAATAAGGGTGACAAACAAGCACTCAGTCTACACGATGGTAAGTGGATATTGTGGCATATAAACATCTATATTAAATGTAAATCTCGATTAAGAATCAAAATGCAGATACGTTGTCACCCCTGAACACTAAGATGGAATACCTCGATTTCGGTAAAACGGGTCTCCGGTTCTCTACATTCACCATACGGAACCGCATTAAGCATTAAGCAACAGTATTAAGCCAATATTTTACGCTGGTAAGCCAATTCATTTGTATTAATTACAAAAAACGTCGGTATGAATGCTTTATGTTATGAATACTTTACAGTCTTTGTCTTGCTACTCTATTTTTTGTAAAAGAGTCGTGTCTGAGATTATTTAGTGTTAAAATCTTCAATTATCCATCTTTATTTGGATGATACAACCTCATGACAGATGATCATGAGTCATTCTGTGTTTAGTTAATAATGTGCAAACTTGTCTATCTAAGACATTTAGTCCGGTTTGAGTCTATGTTCGAATTCAAAATGTACAGCAGGCTATATAAAGGTAGCTTGTAAGCTGGAATTTACCAATTTTCCACCAGAAAAATTACTTTTAATGTCGCTATTTAATGCTTAAATATATTTTCTTGACACTTTTACTATTTATTATTTGACGTTTCTGTCATATCTTATTATATTTCGATTTTGTAAAAAAATAAAAATTGAAAATTATTACAAATAAATTGGAGATGTGTCTTTAGGCCACAGATATCACTTACTGTCGGATGCACTATGTGCTCGTATGTCACCATTACTTCTATAAAAAAATATGGTCACAGAAATATAGATAGATTTCAATATAAATAAATTTTGTACAACTTGTTCGTCCGCGAAAGAAAACTTCGTGAGAAAACCAGCATCTTTAAGAAATTAAAAAAAAAAATTAAAATCCTCCAACACGGTTTGGTGCAGTACACCGGACTGAACGAGGTAGAGCCACGCTGCAGCTATATTACGGTTGTAGCACGAATGGGTCGGCTCAACTGGGGACCGACCGAAAGGACCACGCTCTCACAGAATACCAGCGTAATATAGCAGCTCAATGTTGCTGTGTTTCGTATGGTGAGTGTAGAGAACCGAAGACTCGTTTTACTGGCATCCTATCTTAGTCCTCAGGGATCTCACCTCTATTACAATTTGATTCTTATTCAAGTATAGATGTATATGTCTATGAGCCACAGTTTCCACATCCCATCAGGTGGACTGTATGCTCGTTTGTCACCCTTATTCTATAAAAAAAAACCTAATTATCATAAAACCATCTCAGAAAAAAGAAGAGGCCTGTGTCTTATATAAAATAAATAATAATATATAACTGTAACTTAAAGCTTTAGGTTATAATCTATCCGTTGCAATACAGTGTGTTGTTTAAGCCAAAGTTTAAACTTTGTAAGAGGACTCATCATCTGCCTAAAACTCCATCTAAGTTGGTATCCCTCTAAAATATTTCAGGTCCTCAGTGGTAACAACGCTGCAATATAGCTGCATCTGAATCCTTTTTATTTAAAGTTCGTTGCAGGTGTTCATGGGCTGGAGTTGTAATTTATCAAGTAATTGTAATTTACATTTAATTTTTTAAAGTAGACTCCAAGTTCGTTTATCATCCCCATTTTATTTAAAAAAAAAAACTAAAGATCTATAATAGGAAGTAATCTTCCACATCGTTCGTTCCGAGTGCAAATACGTGAAAGTGAATCTAATTCGCGCGTACTATCGTCGCCACAATCATAGAAACTCGATAAAAATGTCTGAAAACCGATACAGATCTAAAAGTACCGCCTGATCGGAGCAAATTGGTTGGTATTTGCCACTTTTGACTCGAATATTTCACTACAAAATACAATATGTAATTTAATATTAATATTGAAAATAAATTTTTGTATTTTTTTATAATATTGATTTGACTGCAGCCCGTGGACACCTGCAACAAGTTTTTAACAAAGAAGGTTAAGGATCTATCGTCACCTCTGAAGTTCACGATGAAATGCCTCACACACAGCTAATGATATAATTAATTATACTGGATGTGCTTTTACACCTTTATATAGATCGAAACACAGCAGTGAATACACTAGTGGATGCAGAGTAGAAACTAGCGGTAGATGTAGCAAAGGGAGTGTTACCTACCTTGATAGACTCCTATGCAATAACGTAGACCTAAATATATGTTATGAAAGTAAGCAAAGTTTTGGCGTCAATCACACAGGAAGTGTAATAAGGAGATGGAGGCGATGTATCAGGGTCTGTGTCTGTTCAAGAAAAAAGTAGTCAGCTAAAAGTATATAAATTTGGATGGAGCAACGGCACCTAAGAGGTCACTTATTGACTGACTTCGTAGAAAAAAGGGACATTTACAATGAACTTTTTTAACTTATCAGAATAAGCGGAAACGGTTTTACAACATTGTATCTTGTACAGCCTTGACCGTACGAAAAAAAAATTAGGTCTATTATACACACCTATTTCGTTGCTTTGAATACTACGCTTGAAGTTGTTGACAAGTTATATTCCTATTTTGATGATATTGTCTGACTATAATCTTTTCCCCCTTTACAAAGAAGTCAATCGACGTATCTATCCTATTTGGATTTATTATGGAATAAAAAGGGTGAAAAGCGAGAACAGAGTCCGCCTGATTGTAAATGGATGCGGTGACCCATACACATCTGCATATATCATTTAATAAGAATTAATATGGCGATGTGTTGCTACACCAAAACACAGCAGCATTAAGCTGCTATTTTAGGCCAGCATTATGTGAGAGCCTGTTCCTTCCCCAGTCGAGCTGACCATTTGTGCTAAAACCATGATATATTGTGACTCTACGATGAAATAACATCTGGGCAGCGTTCAAAAAACAATGCTATTTTTCGGTTCAATTTATATTAATCTTCTCAAAATTGTAATTATTAAGCAATCGTTTACCACCAGCGTTTTTTCCGGACAGATACGACTTAAGGACCTTCAAGAAATTAGCTCACTTCTTTTTAAGAGGCCGGCAACGCACCTGCAATTACCCTGGTATTGCAGTTGTTCGTGGACGGCGTTCGACACTTCCCATCAGGTGATCCGCACTTCTATAAAAAAAACTACGGTGCAAAGTGGAACAAAACATGCCTCGAAATTCATTTAACGCTTCATTGTGACGACGTCATCATGCGCTATGATCGCTTTGTGTTTTGTGCGTTTTCAGCTTTTCTATAATAGAGTATTAGTTTCAGATCGTTTCGCTTCGTGCATATTTTTAAATAAAAAATATAAGACTTTAGAAAAACCTAAGCAATACGCATTGGTCCTAAGCTGATAATTTTATTTTATCATGATGATTCTGATCCCGATAAAGTTATTAAAATATTGTTTTATTATCGGTCTTCGATACGAGCGCAAATTTTTTATTCAATCGGCCGTCTACAAGTTGTTAAAGCTTACATTAAAAGATTCCATTACATATATAGATAGATAGTTACGTGAAGCTAATAAAAGCGCAATCATTTCTTATATTTACGCGAACACTACATATTAAATAAAACCAGTTTCTACTGATTTCATCGCGAATATTAATTTATTTTATATTTCCGACATTTTGTGTACTTTACAGCACCCATGGTCGCAGGAATGCTGCTGTGTTTCGTATGGTGAGTGTAGAGAACCGGAGACTCTTTTTACTAGAAAAGAGGTATTCCATTTTAGTCCTCAAGGCTGACAACGCATCTGCATTTTGATTCGCAAACGAGGATAGATGTAGATGTCTATGGGCCACAGCATCCACTTACCATCAGGTGGGCTGTGTGCTCGTTTGTCACCCTTTCCTTACATAAAAAAGGTGTTTGACGTCCCAATATCATAGTTAACCACGGCTAACTCCAGATTAAAATTATTAACTTTTTTTCGGATCTACGCAGTATGAACTTATAGTATCTTGAAGACTTGCAGTGGTATGCTTGGGTTTGGATTTAATTTTATTAATGATAGGATCGCAAGCAGATGGTAGCACCGAGCCATCTTCTCTATTGAAATTAGGATGTCTTTTTTTATTTCGATAGCCTCGCGATCATCCTTCGAAGGAATCGGTGTTTTATACTATCAAATCTGATGTAGTGATGGGGTGGGAGTGATCCTGTACGCGTTCACAGAATACAGACTTCCCGGAGCGTCGATTCTTCACAGTCAACTATTTTACACGCACATTTCCACAATTAATTGATTATTGTTTGTTTAATAGGCCAAAACTCAAGGCAGGCCATTTCAATTTGTAGAAATTTCAATATTGGCATGGCAATATAGCTCGAAGAACCGATAACCGATGGGGAAGAAAGGTTCTCGAGTGGCAGCCTCGTATCGGTAGGCGTAGTGTAGGGCAACCCCCCACTAGATGGAGTGACGACCTGGTGAGATATGCAGGAAGTCGATGGATGCAGGTGGCTCAGGACCGTGTTTTGTGGCATTACTTGGGGGAGGCCTATGTTCAGCAGTGAACTTGTGAAGGGCTGTAATGATGAAATGATGATAATGATGATTATTTTTCCATAGACTGATAGGCAATGGTGTTAAGTACTATGTCCGCCATTTGTATCCTTACTTATAGGAGAATGAAATAAAAATTAAAAATAAATAAACAAATGCTTATGTGTATCGCAGTTAATGACCGCGTAATGTGGGTGTAAGAATAAATTCCACTCCATGTCGTTCCGTGGGTGTCGTTAGAGGCCACAGAGGAAACTGAAATAGATGTACAGCAGTATCTTCCGAAATACAACTCAAAATTATTAAAAAAAAATCGGTTGCCAAGGATTTGCGGTCTATCAAATCTGATGTAGTGACGGGGGCGATCCTGTACGTGTTCACAGACTGCAGACTTCCCGGAGCGTCGATGTGAAGAATCCTCATCCGCAAATCCTCGCTAAAGAACACCAATTCCTTCCAAGGATGATTCGCGAGGCTATTGAAATCAAAAAACATCCTAATTTCAATAGAGAAGATGGCAGGGTGCTACCATCTGCTTGGGATCCGATAATAAATAAAATTAAATCCCAAGCCAAGCATACAACTGCAAGACTTCAAGATACCATAAGTTCATACTGTATAGATCGGAACAAAAGTTAAATTTTATTCTATGTTAACCGCGGTTAACTATGACATATGGACGTTGAACATCTCAGTCCCGCCCGTGACCATGAGTGCACGTAAAGCGTTCGAAACGTCGGGTATTTAAAAAGTTAAATATACGCGATAAATTCCGTAAAAACGAGTATTATTTCAATGTGTAGTGTTCGCGTAAATATAGAAATCATTAAATATGAAAGCGCCTTAAAATGTTTAATACCAATAAAACTTATAAAATTTGAAAATTATTTTATTAACAAATTTCTATTTTTCTTTTTTATTTCTAATTTCCCTTTTAGAAATGTATCGTCACCTATGCCCAGCGGGATACTAATACACAATTATAAACAACATAAAGCCTATGGCTTTATTTTGTTTATAATTTTCAAATCAACGACTATCATGTTCACCATGGCCGGGGAAAACCTGTTATTCCAATGGCAATGGGTCTTTGGATTTATTCTAAATTATGGTTATTATTGTGTACGCGAGATCAGTGAAAGCCGACATTTTGTTAATGCGAATTTTCTGCACAGTATAAAAATAGCTCAGATTGTTTTAAAAGTAAAGTTTTAACATGTACCTACTTATGTACCGCTGCTGGATTTTGGGCAAAAAAATGTCCGCCACGCTGCAACATTGCATGATGTTTTCCTTCACCGACGAACAGATGGTAATTTAGCACTTAAAATTGCAATTCACATTTCATTAATGCCGGCGGATTTCGAACCTGTGTTGTTTGCGGACTGTGAAATTCGCAGCTAGTGCTTAGCGCCTGAGCTACCACGACATTACTTAAATACTAGCCATAATAAAAATAAAGAAATAATTTTACGAATAATTGATGTTTAAGGATGATTAAGGACTAAGGACAGAAAAGTACAAAAATATATGTGGAAAATCCAAAAGTGAACGTTTCATGAGATCGGTCCATTTAATTTTGATGAAAAAAATAAATTGTATTCCTGATTTTTATATAATTTATTTTATTTAATTTAAAACACGTAAATAATATTAATATATCATTTACGTGTTTTAAATTTAGCACTCTGGCACCTATAGGGAAAAAAATAATAATGTTTATCCAAAGATATTTTATAGGTCTAAAATATCTTTGACTTTCTGCCTGGCTAGATTGACTCCCAGACGGAAAAGTCGTCCTTTTTTACAGGATCTTTTCATAGAATATAGGGGACACACAGTCCACCTGATTGTAAGTGGATGCTGAGGCTCATAGACATCTACATTTATCCTCGATAAAGATTCATAATGCAGATGCGTTGGCACCGCTGAGGACTAAGATGGAATGCCTCGTTTCCAGTAAAAAGGATCTCCGGTTCTCTACGTATGGTGAGTACCATACGAAACACAGCAGCATTAAATTTATTCAAACTATTTTACGCTGTGTAATTTCACGCTAGTGTTCTGTTTAATTAAAATGGTAAACGCTGGTACTCTGTGTAATTTCACGCTAGTGTTCTGTTTAATTAAAATTGTAAACACTAGTAATCTGTGTAATTTCACGCTAATGTTCTGTTTAATGAAAATGGTAAACGCTGGTATTCTGTGTAATTTCACGCTAGTGTTCTGTTTAATTAAAATGGTAAACGCTGGTATTCTGTGTAATTTCACGCTAGTGTTCTGTTTAATTAAAATGGTAAACGCTGGTATTCTGTGTAATTTCACGCTAGTGTTCTGTTTAATTAAAATAGTAAACGCTAGTATTCTGTGTAATTTCACGCTAGTGTTCGGTTTAATTAAAATGGTAAACGCTGGTATTCTGTGTAATTTCACGCTAGTGTTCTGTTTAATTAAAACGGTAAACGCTAGTATTCTGTGTAATTTCACGCTAGTGTTCTATTTAATTAAAGTGGTAAACGCTAGTATTCTGTGTAATTTCACGCTAGTGTTCTGTTTAATTAAAATGGTAAACGCTAGTATTCTATGTAATTTCACGCTAGTGTTCTGTTTAATTAAAATTGTAAACGCTAGTATTCTGTGTAATTTCACGCTAGTGTTCTATTTAATTAAAATGGTAAACGCTGGTATTCTGTGTAATTTGACGCTAGTGTTCTGTTTAATTAAAATGGTAAATGCTAGTATTCCGTGTAATTTCACGCTAGTGTTCTGTTTAATTAAAATTGTAAACGCTAGTATCCTGTGTAATTTCACGCTAGTGTTCTGTTTAATTAAAATGGTAAACGCTGGTATTCTGTGTAATTTGACACTAGTGTTCTGTTTAATTAAAATGGTAAACGCTACTATTCTGTGTAATTTCACGCTAGTGTTCTGTTTAATTAAAATGGTAAACGCCAGTATTCTGTGTAATTTCACGCTAGTGTTCTGTTTAAATAAAATGGTAAACGCTAGTATTCTGTGTAATTTCACGCTAATGTTCTGTTTAATTAAAATGGTAAACGCTACTATTCTGTGTAATTTCACGCTAGTGTTCGGTTTAATTAAAATGGTAAACGCTGGTATTCTGTGTAATTTCACGCTAGTGTTCTGTTTAATTAAAATGGTAAACGCTACCATTCTGTGTAATTTCACGCTAGTGTTCTGTTTAATTAAAATGGTAAACGCTGGTATTCTGTGTAATTTGACGCTAGTGTTCTGTTTAATTAAAATGGTAAACGCTGGTATTCTGTGTAATTTCACGCCAGTGTTCTGTTAAATTAAAATGGTAAACGCTGGTATTCTGTGTAATTTCACGCTAGTGTTCTGTTTAATTAAAATGGTAAACGCTGGTATTCTGTGTAATTTCACGCTAGTGTTCTGTTAAATTAAAATGGTAAACGCTGGTATTCTGTGTAATTTCACGCTTAATGTTCTGTTTAATTAAAATGGTAAACGCTGGTATTCTGTGTAATTTCATGCTAGTGTTCTGTTTAATTAAAATGGTAAACGCTACTATTCTGTGTAATTTCACGCTAGTGTTCGGTTTAATTAAAATGGTAAACGCTGGTATTCTGTGTAATTTCACGCTAGTGTTCTGTTTAAATAAAATGGTAAACGCTAGTATTCTGTGTAATTTCACGCTAGTGTTCTGTTTAATTAAAATTGTAAACGCTAGTATTCTGTGTAATTTCACGCTAGTGTTCTATTTAATTAAAATGGTAAACGCTAGTATTCTGTGTAATATCAGGCTAGTGTTCTGTTTAATTAAAATGGTAAACGCTAGTATTCTGTGTAATTTCACGCTAGTGTTCTGTTTAATTAAAATGGTAAACGCTAGTATTCTGTGTAATTTCACGCTAGTGTTCTGTTTAATTAAAATTGTAAACGCTGGTATTCTGTGTAATTTCACGCTAGTGTTCTGTTTAATTAAAATGGTAAACGCTGCTATTCTGTGTAATTTCACGCTAGTGTTCTGTTTAATTAAAATGGTAAATGCTAGTATTCCGTGTAATTTCACGCTAGTGTTCTGTTTAATTAAAATTGTAAACGCTAGTATTCTGTGTAATTTCACGCTAGTGTTCTGTTTAATTAAAATGGTAAACGCTGGTATTCTGTGTAATTTCACGCTAGTGTTCTGTTTAATTAAAACGGTAAACGCTAGTATTCTGTGTAATTTCACGCTAGTGTTCTGTTTAATTAAAATGGTAAACGCTAGTATTCTGTGTAATTTCACGCTAGTGTTCTGTTTAATTAAAATGGTAAACGCTAGTATTCTATGTAATTTCACGCTAGTGTTCTGTTTAATTAAAATTGTAAACGCTAGTATTCTGTGTAATTTCACGCTAGTGTTCTATTTAATTAAAATGGTAAACGCTGGTATTCTGTGTAATTTGACGCTAGTGTTCTGTTTAATTAAAATGGTAAATGCTAGTATTCCGTGTAATTTCACGCTAGTGTTCTGTTTAATTAAAATTGTAAACGCTAGTATTCTGTGTAATTTCACGCTAGTGTTCTGTTTAATTAAAATGGTAAACGCTGGTATTCTGTGTAATTTCACGCTAGTGTTCTGTTTAATTAAAACGGTAAACGCTAGTATTCTGTGTAATTTCACGCTAGTGTTCTGTTTAATTAAAATGGTAAACGCTAGTATTCTGTGTAATTTCACGCTAGTGTTCTGTTTAATTAAAATGGTAAACGCTAGTATTCTATGTAATTTCACGCTAGTGTTCTGTTTAATTAAAATTGTAAACGCTAGTATTCTGTGTAATTTCACGCTAGTGTTCTATTTAATTAAAATGGTAAACGCTGGTATTCTGTGTAATTTCACGCTAGTGTTCTGTTTAATTAAAATGGTAAACGCTGGTATTCTGTGTAATTTCACGCTAGTGTTCTGTTTAATTAAAATGGTAAACGCTGGTATTCTGTGTAATTTCACGCTAGTGTTCTGTTTAATTAAAATAGTAAACGCTAGTATTCTGTGTAATTTCACGCTAGTGTTCGGTTTAATTAAAATGGTAAACGCTGGTATTCTGTGTAATTTCACGCTAGTGTTCTGTTTAATTAAAACGGTAAACGCTAGTATTCTGTGTAATTTCACGCTAGTGTTCTATTTAATTAAAGTGGTAAACGCTAGTATTCTGTGTAATTTCACGCTAGTGTTCTGTTTAATTAAAATGGTAAACGCTAGTATTCTATGTAATTTCACGCTAGTGTTCTGTTTAATTAAAATTGTAAACGCTAGTATTCTGTGTAATTTCACGCTAGTGTTCTATTTAATTAAAATGGTAAACGCTGGTATTCTGTGTAATTTGACGCTAGTGTTCTGTTTAATTAAAATGGTAAATGCTAGTATTCCGTGTAATTTCACGCTAGTGTTCTGTTTAATTAAAATTGTAAACGCTAGTATTCTGTGTAATTTCACGCTAGTGTTCTGTTTAATTAAAATGGTAAACGCTGGTATTCTGTGTAATTTGACACTAGTGTTCTGTTTAATTAAAATGGTAAACGCTACTATTCTGTGTAATTTCACGCTAGTGTTCTGTTTAATTAAAATGGTAAACGCCAGTATTCTGTGTAATTTCACGCTAGTGTTCTGTTTAAATAAAATGGTAAACGCTAGTATTCTGTGTAATTTCACGCTAATGTTCTGTTTAATTAAAATGGTAAACGCTACTATTCTGTGTAATTTCACGCTAGTGTTCGGTTTAATTAAAATGGTAAACGCTGGTATTCTGTGTAATTTCACTCTAGTGTTCTGTTTAATTAAAATGGTAAACGCTACCATTCTGTGTAATTTCACGCTAGTGTTCTGTTTAATTAAAATGGTAAACGCTGGTATTCTGTGTAATTTGACGCTAGTGTTCTGTTTAATTAAAATGGTAAACGCTGGTATTCTGTGTAATTTCACGCCAGTGTTCTGTTAAATTAAAATGGTAAACGCTGGTATTCTGTGTAATTTCACGCTAGTGTTCTGTTTAATTAAAATGGTAAACGCTGGTATTCTGTGTAATTTCACGCTAGTGTTCTGTTAAATTAAAATGGTAAACGCTGGTATTCTGTGTAATTTCACGCTAATGTTCTGTTTAATTAAAATGGTAAACGCTGGTATTCTGTGTAATTTCATGCTAGTGTTCTGTTTAATTAAAATGGTAAACGCTACTATTCTGTGTAATTTCACGCTAGTGTTCGGTTTAATTAAAATGGTAAACGCTGGTATTCTGTGTAATTTCACGCTAGTGTTCTGTTTAAATAAAATGGTAAACGCTAGTATTCTGTGTAATTTCACGCTAGTGTTCTGTTTAATTAAAATTGTAAACGCTAGTATTCTGTGTAATTTCACGCTAGTGTTCTATTTAATTAAAATGGTAAACGCTAGTATTCTGTGTAATATCAGGCTAGTGTTCTGTTTAATTAAAATGGTAAACGCTAGTATTCTGTGTAATTTCACGCTAGTGTTCTGTTTAATTAAAATGGTAAACGCTACTATTCTGTGTAATTTCACGCTAGTGTTCGGTTTAATTAAAATGGTAAACGCTGGTATTCTGTGTAATTTCACGCTAGTGTTCTGTTTAAATAAAATGGTAAACGCTAGTATTCTGTGTAATTTCACGCTAGTGTTCTGTTTAATTAAAATTGTAAACGCTAGTATTCTGTGTAATTTCACGCTAGTGTTCTATTTAATTAAAATGGTAAACGCTAGTATTCTGTGTAATATCAGGCTAGTGTTCTGTTTAATTAAAATGGTAAACGCTAGTATTCTGTGTAATTTCACGCTAGTGTTCTGTTTAATTAAAATGGTAAACGCTAGTATTCTGTGTAATTTCACGCTAGTGTTCTGTTTAATTAAAATTGTAAACGCTAGTATTCTGTGTGATTTCACGCTAGTGTTCTATTTAAATAAAATGTTAAACGCTGGTATTCTGTGTAATTTCACGCTAGTGTTCTGTTTAATTAAAATGGTAAACGCTGGTATTCTGTGTAATTTCACGCTAGTGTTCTGTTTAATTAAAATGGTAAACGCTGGTATTCTGTGTAATTTCACGCTAGTGTTCTGTTTAATTAAAATAGTAAACGCTAGTATTCTGTGTAATTTCACGCTAGTGTTCGGTTTAATTAAAATGGTAAACGCTGGTATTCTGTGTAATTTCACGCTAGTGTTCTGTTTAATTAAAACGGTAAACGCTAGTATTCTGTGTAATTTCACGCTAGTGTTCTATTTAATTAAAGTGGTAAACGCTAGTATTCTGTGTAATTTCACGCTAGTGTTCTGTTTAATTAAAATGGTAAACGCTAGTATTCTATGTAATTTCACGCTAGTGTTCTGTTTAATTAAAATTGTAAACGCTAGTATTCTGTGTAATTTCACGCTAGTGTTCTATTTAATTAAAATGGTAAACGCTGGTATTCTGTGTAATTTGACGCTAGTGTTCTGTTTAATTAAAATGGTAAATGCTAGTATTCCGTGTAATTTCACGCTAGTGTTCTGTTTAATTAAAATTGTAAACGCTAGTATTCTGTGTAATTTCACGCTAGTGTTCTGTTTAATTAAAATGGTAAACGCTGGTATTCTGTGTAATTTGACACTAGTGTTCTGTTTAATTAAAATGGTAAACGCTACTATTCTGTGTAATTTCACGCTAGTGTTCTGTTTAATTAAAATGGTAAACGCCAGTATTCTGTGTAATTTCACGCTAGTGTTCTGTTTAAATAAAATGGTAAACGCTAGTATTCTGTGTAATTTCACGCTAATGTTCTGTTTAATTAAAATGGTAAACGCTACTATTCTGTGTAATTTCACGCTAGTGTTCGGTTTAATTAAAATGGTAAACGCTGGTATTCTGTGTAATTTCACGCTAGTGTTCTGTTTAATTAAAATGGTAAACGCTACCATTCTGTGTAATTTCACGCTAGTGTTCTGTTTAATTAAAATGGTAAACGCTGGTATTCTGTGTAATTTGACGCTAGTGTTCTGTTTAATTAAAATGGTAAACGCTGGTATTCTGTGTAATTTCACGCCAGTGTTCTGTTAAATTAAAATGGTAAACGCTGGTATTCTGTGTAATTTCACGCTAGTGTTCTGTTTAATTAAAATGGTAAACGCTGGTATTCTGTGTAATTTCACGCTAGTGTTCTGTTAAATTAAAATGGTAAACGCTGGTATTCTGTGTAATTTCACGCTAATGTTCTGTTTAATTAAAATGGTAAACGCTGGTATTCTGTGTAATTTCACGCTAGTGTTCTGTTTAATTAAAATGGTAAACGCTACTATTCTGTGTAATTTCACGCTAGTGTTCGGTTTAATTAAAATGGTAAACGCTGGTATTCTGTGTAATTTCACGCTAGTGTTCTGTTTAAATAAAATGGTAAACGCTAGTATTCTGTGTAATTTCACGCTAGTGTTCTGTTTAATTAAAATTGTAAACGCTAGTATTCTGTGTAATTTCACGCTAGTGTTCTATTTAATTAAAATGGTAAACGCTAGTATTCTGTGTAATATCAGGCTAGTGTTCTGTTTAATTAAAATGGTAAACGCTAGTATTCTGTGTAATTTCACGCTAGTGTTCTGTTTAATTAAAATGGTAAACGCTACTATTCTGTGTAATTTCACGCTAGTGTTCGGTTTAATTAAAATGGTAAACGCTGGTATTCTGTGTAATTTCACGCTAGTGTTCTGTTTAAATAAAATGGTAAACGCTAGTATTCTGTGTAATTTCACGCTAGTGTTCTGTTTAATTAAAATTGTAAACGCTAGTATTCTGTGTAATTTCACGCTAGTGTTCTATTTAATTAAAATGGTAAACGCTAGTATTCTGTGTAATATCAGGCTAGTGTTCTGTTTAATTAAAATGGTAAACGCTAGTATTCCGTGTAATTTCACGCTAGTGTTCTGTTTAATTAAAATGGTAAACGCTAGTATTCTGTGTAATTTCACGCTAGTGTTCTGTTTAATTAAAATTGTAAACGCTGGTATTCTGTGTAATTTCACGCTAGTGTTCTGTTTAATTAAAATGGTAAACGCTGCTATTCTGTGTAATTTCACGCTAGTGTTCTGTTTAATTAAAATGGTAAACGCTAGTATTCCGTGTAATTTCACGCTAGTGTTCTGTTTAATTAAAATTGTAAACGCTAGTATTCTGTGTAATTTCACGCTAGTGTTCTGTTTAATTAAAATGGTAAACGCTGGTATTCTGTGTAATTTCACGCTAGTGTTCTGTTTAATTAAAACGGTAAACGCTAGTATTCTGTGTAATTTCACGCTAGTGTTCTGTTTAATTAAAATGGTAAACGCTAGTATTCTGTGTAATTTCACGCTAGTGTTCTGTTTAATTAAAATGGTAAACGCTAGTATTCTATGTAATTTCACGCTAGTGTTCTGTTTAATTAAAATTGTAAACGCTAGTATTCTGTGTAATTTCACGCTAGTGTTCTATTTAATTAAAATGGTAAACGCTGGTATTCTGTGTAATTTGACGCTAGTGTTCTGTTTAATTAAAATGGTAAACGCTAGTATTCCGTGTAATTTCACGCAAGTGTTCTGTTTAATTAAAATTGTAAACGCTAGTATTCTGTGTAATTTCACGCTAGTGTTCTGTTTAATTAAAATGGTAAACGCTGGTATTCTGTGTAATTTGACGCTAGTGTTCTGTTTAATTAAAATGGTAAACGCTGGTATTCTGTGTAATTTCACGCTAGTGTTCTGTTTAATTAAAATGGTAAACGCTGGTATTCTGTGTGATTTCACGCTAGTGTTCTGTTTAATTAAAATGGTAAACGCTGGTATTCTGTGTAATTTCACGCTAGTGTTCTGTTTAATTAAAATGGTAAACGCTGGTATTCTGTGTAATTTCACGCTAGTGTTCTGTTAAATTAAAATGGTAAACGCTAGTATTCTATGTAATTTCACGCTAGTGTTCTGTTTAATTAAAATTGTAAACGCTAGTATTCTGTGTAATTTCACGCTAGTGTTCTATTTAATTAAAATGGTAAACGCTGGTATTCTGTGTAATTTCACGCTAGTGTTCTGTTTAATTAAAATTGTAAACGCTGGTATTCTGTGTAATTTCACGCTAGTGTTCTGTTTAATTAAAATGGTAAACGCTTCTATTCTGTGTAATTTCACGCTAGTGTTCTGTTTAATTAAAATGGTAAACGCTACCATTCTGTGTAATTTCACGCTAGTGTTCTGTTTAATTAAAATGGTAAACGCTACCATTCTGTGTAATTTCACGCTAGTGTTCTGTTTAATTAAAATGGTAAACGCTAGTATTCTGTGTAATTTCACGCTAGTGTTCTGTTTAATTAAAATGGTAAACGCTAGTACTCTGTGTAATTTCACGCTAGTGTTCTGTTTAAATAAAATGGTAAACGCTAGTATTCTGTGTAATTTCACGCTAGTGTTCTGTTTAATTAAATTAACGCTGTTTTGTAATTTACGCTATTTCTGTTATTTAAATGGTAAACGCTGGTATTCTGTGTAATTTCACACTAGTGATCTGTTTAATTAAATTCTGTAAACGCTAGTATTCTGTGAGAGCGTGGTTCTTCTCCAGTAGAGCCGACCCATTCGTGTTAAAGCTATAATATAGCCACAGCGTAGCTCTACCACGTCACAACGTGGCTCTATGAAGTTAAAAAGCACGGCTCTGAGCCATCAAAGCCGTGCAAGGAATGAACTTGTATTCATCATTACATTCATATTTATTCCTACTACTTGTTTGTTAATTAAATATCTTTTGATGGCCGTAATAGGTTAAAAATAAAAGTGAAACTTCAGCTTATACCATACGTCCCACTGCTGGACACAGGCAAAAATGGTAGGTAAATCGCAACTCTTCTATCTTTATAGCACTGAACTTGTAATGTTGAAAAAATAAATATTATACTTATTTTTATACCTGCGCCTGGATAGGATTTAAATTTAATAGAGAGATTTTATGAATTTTTCGTTTTTTACAAAAAAATAACTTCAATATATTCGGAAAAATATAGCCTGTATCCCTCCCGGCATTGCATTCTATCTGTTACAATTGGTCAGCTATTTTAAAAATGGATATTCATGTGTTAATAGCATGAAATAACCCTCTGAGCATAAAAGAAACTGGTTTTTTAAATGATACACACATAAACATAAATTTTATTTTTATATATATGAATGTATAGTTTACACTTTAATATTTAAATAAATAAATTGTATTTTATTGTATTATATTATGTCTTCCTTTTAAGATTTTGACTGTCTACCACACTTAACTTAACACTTATAATTTCGTTTTGTTCATCGCGTATTATCATATTGTGACATAAAACACACAAACATGAAATATGATAATAAACACCCCCCCTCCCCCAATATGATACAGTATAATTTTTATGAAATGCAGTTATTACAGTAAGATTCGTTGTTTATTATAGCAACAATATCCTCCAGACCGAACTTCACGGCAGCAACAACGGAGACTGGCTACCGACGGAGGACAGGATTATAATGCCCAAGTGTATGCGGAAACACAGGTGCACTCTCTATTCCCTCACTCTCATGGTCCGATGGGACGGTAAACCGACACGACCGAAGAGAGATCAGGCGCAGGACCAATGGTATTACGTGCTTTCCGAGGCACCGGGGTGAGACACGGCCAACTTCCTGACTCCGGGCGGCTACTGAAAATTTCTTGATGGAAATAC
This sequence comes from Parnassius apollo, assembly GCA_907164705.1. NCBI lineage: Eukaryota > Metazoa > Arthropoda > Insecta > Lepidoptera > Papilionidae > Parnassius > Parnassius apollo. The sequence goes on from CAJQZP010001262.1 coordinate 1,960,471, forward strand.
TCAATAACTGATTTTTATTTTGATCCGAACCGGAATTCGCACCGAAGGTCTCAGACTTCATGATCAGCAGAGTTACAAAGATGAAGATAAAGTTTACCATTAAATCCATCTATCCCATTAATTGCCTTTTAGGGAGGGGGAGAGGGATATTAGCCATAATTGATACGTTTTGGCAACAGTTGTTTACAGTTATTCAGCTGTTATCAGAAATATGTTGCTGCTCATCATTTAATTTAGTTTCCGTCGTAGTTTCACCAAGTGACAACAATCAAATAGTTCTATACATTTATTGTCAAAATCTAATCATTAAAATTGGTGCACGATTTACGGAAGATATCGCGTAACATACATACAAAAAAACATAAATAGTTTCATAAATTTACAAACTGTCAAATCCCCTTTTGATACTAGACCTCCCCTGTCGATTGGCTCATGGGAGAGTTATTTGCCATAGTTTTCCACGCTTGGCAAGCGGGTTTGCACCGTAGTTTTTTTTAATTTTAGACGTTATTAGGAAAACACTACCGCCTATTCCTGATTTTTTCTCATGTCCTCTTTTACCACACTCACGGGATATGGGTAGTGGATATTCTCACACTGCCGATATACGACGGAATTAGTCAAAAATCTAATTGAAATAAATGTTAGTTTTGATTTGATCTGATTTGTAAACCAATTTTTACTAAAATTTAGGAAAAACTAAAAACAGTTCTTAGTTTATTCCTCAGATTAAAATTCTAATGATCACTGTACCAATTGCCTAAACTTGAAAATAGTATGAAATAATCTGCACCGCTGATTTTTTAAATTGTTTAAAGTAAAATGTTGCCATATTTTTCATAAAAATTTTATGCATTTTTTACATAATCAAAAACTGTTCTAAAATCTAACTTCACGTAAACGGAAAAATGAATACTTACCTCTTTGACTGTAAGCGACACTTATGTCTAAAAATTGTGTCACTATTATAAAACATATAACACTAAATATAATAACACTGGACTGACTAACCGCCATTTTAATAACACAGCACTTCATAGTTAAAACATATTTTATAATATCACTGAAAAATTTTATCTATACATTTCAATAAATTAATATTGAATTGCACAACAACTCTAAAGGAATTAAAAAGTAAAAGTGGCTGAATCACAGTATATCAACTCAGAATATTATATTTTTAATTTATTTTTCGCGGCAAAAAATTTGGAGGCGCCAAAACGTCCACCAGCGACAGTAGCCGAATTAGAAATGATAGGTAAAAAGACGCTCGCGCGGCTTTGTTGTTATTATTGCTTTGCTATAGAAGCAATTTTACTTTTTTCCGTGGTAGGCCCGTGCTTGTCAATCGCTCCCCACTGGGGAAATGTTACAATCACATACCGAGGAGTTACAAACATTTTGTCTCGGACTTAGATTGTGTAACTTTTGTGTTATATGTGAAGAAGTATTTTTCAAAAATAGTCGCAGAATCTATAATAATTTTTATAATATGTAAATTACATGCTATTATATTAAAAAAGAAAGGTATAGAACAGTATAATATATAACTTTGTTCTTAAAAAAATATATAAAAAAAATATATATATATATATATATATATATATATATATATATATATATATATATATATATATATATATATATATATATATATATAGATAATCGTTCAGTATTATACTGATAAGAACCAAATAAATGACAATTCACATTAGGAGATATCCCTATTTTCTAACGTTGTTGTGCTTCGGAAGTGTATAAAATGGACGATTATTTTTTGACGCACATACATACACACGTTCACATACACAGAAACGCGCGCACGCACATCTCTCACACAAGTTAATAGCATAACATTTTCAACAATGTCGCAGCAAATTTAACTTAAAAAGTCGGTTATGCAAGAGGAGGAGCCGGGGGGTCAATAGCCCTAATTTGGGGACGACGGAATCTCTTACAAATTAATGCACTCCCTTATGTACCTAGGCTGCACTAAAAGTATTGGGATGGAATATTTCCACTGTTCCTGTCATATTAAAATCTTTTTAATTGAAAAGTCCTTGGTTTTAAAAATCGAATACCATTTATTTATTTAAAAAAAGATTATGGGACTTATCACAAGGTTTTGTCAAACTTGTTTATTCGTTGAGAAAATGGAATTGAAACGAGAAAATTCAAGAGCTATGATTTATTATGACTTTAGAAGTAGTTTAACACAAAAACAGTGTGTTGACCGGATGATTTCTGCATTTGATGATGAAGCCCGTGAAGAATCTCTGTCCTGGAAAAAACCAGCAAGAAACCTAGCAGAATTTTTTTTTTTCAGAAAAAAATTGTACAATAAAATCTCAACTTACAAAATTTATTTAAGAAACAGCTTGGAAGCGATCACCTTATATGCAGTGTTTATTACTAGTATCAACCATGTATTCATTTATATTAACATATTTTTTATATAATTTTTGTATGAAACTTTTAAGCTTAGTAATAAAACATAATGACAAACAAAGTACCATTTTATTTGTTGGCAATTTAAGTTTCTATATTAAATAAACTATTATTTTTCGCTTAAAATGTTATGTCGCGCTATGCTAAACAGAAACTGAGAGTGTTTCTTATGGGCACATCGTAGGAATCACTCTCAGTTTCTACCGCGATGAAAATGTTGTCGACCTCTGTTCAAAGAGAGTGAAATGAAGGCGGCGCGTGCGCAGCGCAATCGTTAATCGACGCGGTCGCGTGGCGGTCGGCAATCGACGTTCAGGATGTTTATCATCCCGCAGCTGGCACTGTGGAAGACGCGTTTATGGTGCCACGTATAACGCGTTATACGTGGTAGAGCCACGATGCAGCTATATTATGGTTGTAGCCCGAATGGTTCGGCTTGACCGGGGTAGGACCACGCTCTCACAGTATAACAGCGTAAATAACAACTTAATGCTGCTGTGTTTCGTATGATGAGTGTGAACCGGAGACCCTATTTATTTAAATACCATCTTAGTCCTCAGGGGTGACAACGCATGTGCATTTTGATTCCTAATCGAGGATAAGTGCAGACGTCCATGAGCCACTTACTATATGTGTATGTGTGCCTCTTTAGTCACCCTTATTCTATAAAAAGCAGAATTCAAAAGAAGAGCTCATTTCATTCTATATGTATCATAGAAATTAAAAAGGTATTGCGATTTCAGTAAGGCGTTATTATAGCTTAAACAATTCCATGAAGTAGATTTTACTACGTAAAAGTAATGCGGTTTTTCTATTTAATATCTTGCATGATGCAAACTATTAACAAACAAGTGCTTCGATAGTGATACAAATGTAAATTTTTTAACCATTTTTATTATGATCTTCTGTAGTGGAAATAACTCAATACAAAAGGACGTATCGGTCATAATATTAATACGTTCTGTATCATGCAATGCTAATATTAACTCTGCCTTCATTAACACAATACCTAATTGACAAATTAAGCTTGAACGTTATTGGCTGATGACGGGTATCATCTATAGAATTTAAGCTTGTCAGATTTTCTATAATTAAATCCATTTATTTGGGATTACTCTGTTTACGTATCCCAAAGAATCCACCCTTGGGTGGATACTAGGAAACGCGTGTTCATCTATTAACCCTGATTATACACCCCGTTTGGGTGGACCAGGACCAGGACCTAGGGTCCTTTAGGGTGAATAAACGGAATAAATAATTTGCGATTAAATCTATCTCTTATTTACACATAGTTATAAAGATTTGTAATTGGTATTATAATATGGTCTGGTTTTCATTTTGACATCTATTAGCCGATATTGTATTCTTGACTTATTACTAGCTATACTAAAAGTACACTTAACGTATCTACGTGCAAAAGCTGATAATTTTTTTATACATTAGCTTCTTTCTACCATATGGTCTCGTTATATATCCATGTGCCATGTAGTGGCGGTTGATAAACCCACTACCCCATATCTTCCAGTGGGTGTCGTAAGAGGCGACAGAGGGAGACAAGCAGGAGATGGGCAGCAGCATCTTCCTGATAACAACTGTGATATAATAAAAAACTGCGGTTGCCAACCCGCTCGCCAAGCGTGGCAACTATGGCAAATATCCCCCATGAATAACGACGCAAACAAATGGCCCCCAGTCCCCGGCGGCCCCGCTATTCCTGGCTACGGTGACGACCAAGGTAACGGCGGGGCAGGGGGTGCTAAGAATCTCCGGTGGAGGTTCGGTTGCCACCTACGACTACTCGACGTGGCAACATATAACGCACGCACCCTGAGGACTGACGATAAGATACTGGAGCTGGAAGAAGAGGTAGACAAGTTGCGCTTGCATATTATTGGATTATCCGAGGTCCGAAGAGAGGTGGAGGATACGGCAATCCTCGAGTCCGGCAACTTGTTCTATCACCGGGAGGGCGACAATCTGTCCCATGGAGGTGTCGGATTTATCGTCCACAAGTCTCTCGTCAACAACGTTGTAAAGATTGGGAGTGTGTCGACGAGGGTCGCGTACCTGATACTCAGAATCACCAAACGGTATTCGCTAAAGGTCATACAGGGTTACGCACCAACCTCGGCATATCCCGACGAGGAGGTGGAGGAAATAAATGAGGATATTTCCACACATCCATTCCACACGGTGTTGATGGGAGACTTCAACGCAAAACTAGGCCCAAAACACAAAAGAAAAAACAAAGCGGTGAGCTGAAGGTAGGGAAATTTGGAGTAGGGCAACGGAACCGCAGGGGCCAGCAGCTGGCCGACTTTATGGAGAAAGAGAGACTCTTTATGACGAACTCTTTTTTTCAGAAGCGGCTCCACAGGAAGTGGACCTGGTCGAGCCCCGACGGTTTGACTAAAATTGAGATTGACTACATTACGACGACCAGACGTTAACTGTTCAGTGATGTCTCAGTGATCGCAAGGGTGAAAACTGGCAGCGATCACCGAATGGTTAGAGGCACACTGAACCTAAACGTTAAGTTGGAGAGGTCTCGTCTAATGAAGCTCCGTCCCCCCTCATGCTCTAATCCAGAATCCCGAAACCTTTCATCTCGAGTTACGTAACCGCTTTCAGTGCCTAGAAGATTGCAATGCAGTGGACGATATGAATGACAAGCTCCTGGAAACTGTCCATGCGGTCGGAGCTAAGTTCTGCAAGACCCACCGCAGAAGAACAAAAAACTCTCCGATCACACTCTTAATCGCATGGCTGTTAGACGGGAGATGATGCTGCAATCATCAACAGATTTGACAGCATACAGGCAACTGAACAGACAGATCTCCAAATGCATGCGGCGAGACTTACGCAGCTTTAATACTGCTCGTATTAAAGAAGCGATCGAGCGGAACCAGGGCTCCAAAGTCTTTGCCAGAGATCTGTCTGCCAGAAAGAGCCAACTGTCAAAGCTGAAGACTGAGGGTGGCAACATCGTTTCCGGGACACCTGAGATTCTGAGTGAGATTGAAAGGTTCTATGGGCAGCTGTACACATCATCGTTGGAGCCACACGCAAGTGTGAGTAACGATCCAAGAGCAAGTCTTATCCGACACTATTCTGATGATATCCCGGACGTCACTCTGAGCGAGATTAGAATGGATCTCCACCACCTTAAAAACGGCAAGGCCCCGGGCGAGAATGGAATTACAGCGGAGCTTCTGAAAGCAGGTGGAACACCGGTACTTGAAATCCTTCAGAAGCTCTTCAATTCCGTCCTCCATGGTGGCACTACTCCGGAGGCGTGGAGCAGAAGCGCGGTGGTCTTGTTCTTTAAAAAAAAGCGACAACGCTCTCTTGAAGAACTACAGACCGATTTCCCTTCTGAGCCGCGTCTACGTGCTGTTTTCGAGAGTCATTACGAATCGTCTCGCTCGCAGACTTGACCGAACGAGCCGGTTTCCGAAAAGGCTTCAGTACCATAGACCACATACATACCCTGCGTCAGGTATACCTCAATCTCTGAAAACTAAAGTGTATAACCAGTGCTGTGATTACTTACGGATCTGAGACGTGGTCCTTCACTGCTGGCCGTATGAGGACGCTTAAGGTCGCTCAGCGAGCTATGGAGAGGTCTATTCTCGGAGTTTCTTTGCGTGATAGACTCAGAAATGAGGATATCCGCAGTAAAACCAGAGTGACCGACATAGCAACGGATTAGTAAGCTGAAGTGGCAATGGGCCGGCAATATAGCTCGAAGAACCGATAACCGATGGGGAAGAAAGGTTCTCGAGTGGCAGCCTCGTACCGGTAGGCGTAGTGTAGGGAGACCCCCCACTAGATGGAGTGACGACCTGGTAAGACATGCAGGAAGTCGATAGATGCATGTGGCTCAGGACCGTGCTTTGTGGCATTACTTGGGGGAGGCCTATGTTCAGCAGTGGACTTGTGAAGGGCTGTAATGATGATGACGATGATATATCCATATATTCGAAATAATTTATAATCTACAATCACGTTAGGGAGTTCCGTATCGGAGTCTTCTGTCATAGGTCATGGATTTGATATCTTTGGTAAGATTTTAGTGATTTTTAATGTAGAACGGAATTTTTAAAATTGCTGAGTTACTCACTTATCAGTAAGAAAACATATAGTAAATATAGAAAACGGTAGAGTAACGCTAATACCACCAGAGTGAAAATGTTTGTAATTGAAATACAAAGAACCGCAAGAAACATTGTTTTGTACGAATATACATATATTTAAAAGTAAATACTTTTAAATATATGTATATTCGTACCATTGAATGCACCGATGCTATGGAGAGACCTTGCGTTCTACTCAAATCTTTCTGGTATATTTACCTTTAGATATTTTTCTCTATCTGGTATTGGCATCACAGTGTCGTTCAATTTAGTCCAGAATACTTCACATACTTCACGAATGAGTGTTAGCGCGCGCGCGCGCGTTTATGTATGAATGTATGTATGTATGTGTATATATATATATATATGTGTGTGTATGTGTGTGTATGTGTGTGTGTGTGTGTGTATGTGTGTGTATGTGTGTGTGTGTGTGTGTGTGTATGTGTGTGTGTGTGTGTGTGTGTGCGTGTGTGTGTGTGTGTGCGTGTGCGTGTGCGTGTGCATGTGCGTGTGCGTGTGTGTGCGAGTGCGTGTGCGTGAGCGTGTGCGTGTGCGTGTGCGTGTGCGCGTGCGTGCGTGTGTGCGTGCGTGCGTGCGTGCGTGCTTGCGTGCGTGCGTGCATGTGTGCGTGCGTGCGTGCGACCGTGCGTGCGTGCGTGGGTGCGTGCGTGCGTGTGTGAGTGCGTGCGTGCGAGCGTGCGTTCGTGCGTGCGTTGGTGGGTGCGTGCCAGCGTGAGTGCGTGCGTGCGAGCGTGCGTTCGTGCATGCGTTCGTGCGTGCGTGCTAGCGTGCCAGCGTGAGAGCGAACGCACGCACGCACATTGGTGTTCTTATAGAATATTTTCTTTTTTTGAAAGAAAGTTTAGGAAAGAAACATTATAATTTACATTTTCCTAAGAAGTTATCGTCCCCGCTATGAAATCTGTCAAATATTTTACCTCATTGTAAAGTGGCGCCGCCTTGGTGACATAAAAGATCGTTAATGACATATTATTTAATTAAGATCATAGCAGACAAATGTTTTTGTCATTCACTTTTTTTACTTTCCAACAGGGCCCCAAATTCTTGTGTGCCCAAGTGTCCCGGTAAGACCTAAGACGACATTGAGCGGCTCGACCAGGAAAGGACCATGCTCTTACAGGATACCAGCGTAAAACAGCAGCTTAATTCTGCTGTGTTTCATGGTGAGAATAGATAATCGAGAATAAACTTAGATGTCTATGGGCTACAGCATTCACTTACCATCAGGTGGATTATGTGCTCGTTTGTCACCCTCATTCTATTATATATAAAATATATATATATATATATATTGTATACTTTTGATATTTTATTACAAGTACAATCAGGGTTTGAAAATTCAGAACATTCAATTCAATTCAAGTCAATTTTGATTTCAAAGTTGGTTTCCTGTTGTAAGTTATTATAAGGATATTTAGGATTTCTTTTACTCTTAGAAAGCTGTTCTCTCTCATATTATTGTCTATAGGTGTAGTAGTGTAGGTCTGTATGTTGTTTTTAAAATTTCGTTTTCTGGATTCTTTCATAGCTTTTTTGCACGTCATTTCTATTTCGGATACACCACGAAATGCCTAACGTTATCCATGGTTTGATTATGCGATTTTTACATGGAATTATTTCTCTTACAGTATTCTCTCTTAAAGTAGTTGGATTTTTTATGATATTAAATTGTCTATTTTACTGTTTATTAAACTAAACAAAGCATTTTCACAGTTTTTAGTTGTTTTAATTGTAGGGCATTTATTCGATTTAACTACATTAGACAGCCTCTAGAATATCATACAGTGATTGGTAATAGTAAATGGTTGCGCGGAAAACCATTCGTATTTATTTTATTTGACGGTAGGCTGCCAAATCGGTTATCCCTTTCCAAAACGATATCATTCATACCCTCCTATCGACACATCGGGGTGGTGGGGTGGGAGGGGAAAGAAGATGATTCTAGAACATCACGTAATCATCGGAACCGAGGATATATAAGACACGCGCGACCGACGCGTGGTCTCTTCCCGCCGCGCTCGCCGTTGAAAACACACCGCCTAGGATAATAGTGTCCTAAAGAGCTCTCTTCCCGCCGCGCTCGTTGTTGGAACCACACTACTAGTAGAACCGCTTTAGCCTGGAAGCAGTCGAGCTCCAGGAAAACCGCCTCACCTCGTGTGAGATATAGTCGCGCACCGCCCCTCTCCGGAGTGTTCCAGAAGTCGCAGTTATAGTGCTCGACCGCATAGAAGAAACATCCCGGTGAGTCAATATCCAATATTATTGCCTGCTTGATATAATCGTTTTGACCCGCTCCAATTTTGTGTTTTCCTAATCAAGCAGGATTCCTTTCATCGATTTGGCAAATAATAGTTCGTTTTTTTGGGAAGAGCGAGTGCATTGTACCGCATATATAAGTGTAGAAGCATTAGTAGATACAGTCCACTTAGATTAATATCTCGCGTAATAGGTTTAAGGTTCGACCGGGGAACTAGACTTCGGCAGCCTTAAACACGTGGCTCCATCAGTAAAATTGAAGACAAAAATAGATGCAGTGTGACAAGCCTTATCTATCTTCAAAATAAAATTATCCAAGCAATTTTAGTCGAGCAGCCTACACATGTGTACCAGACATAAACATCTTACGCTCGCTCGATCAAGATACACATGTGTACCACAACTACTACCCTTTGAAAAAGAATTTTTTTTAATTAAAAAAAAAACCAAAGACACTATGCAATAGATAATAGTATCAAAGACAAAGATATGCTCTTTTATTTTAAACCATAACCTGGCAATGTTTCTTAGAAAAAAAAAAAGAAATCACTCTGAACTTGCGGCGTTCCACGTGTCGCTTTGATGAAGGTGCTCCGTCTTTTTTATAGAATTTTATATTTGTGTCTGGACTAAAAACGAAAGTATTATACTTTTTTATATTCCTTGTAATATAGTAAACACGTAAATATATAATTTGTGGTATAAAAAAGGGAAAAGTAAATTGCCAAAAGTACTTCGAAATACGGAACGCCCATTTTGGCGGTTGGGTCATAAATGTGTTATTTTTCCAATTCTCATTTATTTTTAGTGTAAAATGTAAGTAAAAATAGTTTGCTTACATATTTCAAATAACTTGACATTTCACGTCGCGCAGAAAGTGAAACGCAAAGTACTTCACGTCGCAGGGAGAAAGGGACGCGCATATACAGTAAAACAGAACAACAATATAGATGGCCCTGATATATTGCAGCATTTTCGATTGCGAGGCGATCGTTCGGCCACACGCCGGCTACACATAAAAACATTTTGACATACCAAAAAATATGTGGCTATAATGCCGGGCCATCCTTAAAATATTGCATAGTGTGGCTGGTATTGCTAGCAATGTTGTCGGCCACAATATTGCAGCCACAAATTGTCGTAAAATATAGCCTGTTTAGACGCCCCTTTACTCTGATGTGAGTCAAGTACTTCTGTGCAAATTGGATCGTTTATTGAATAATTGCATCCGTTTTATTTTTGGCCTTCGTAAATACGATCATCCATACTAATATTATAAATGCGAAAGTGTGTTTGTTTGTTTGTTTGTCCTTCTTTCACGTCGCAACAGAGCGTCGGCATGGCATGATTTTTTGTATGGGGATAGTTCGGTGGCTGTAGAGTCAAAACATATCGTTCCCGTGGGAAAATCGAATATGTTGCAAAATTAAATTCAGCTAGGTGGCGCCACCTTGATTCTACAAGACGGACGACGGTACCATGGACGAACACAGAAGGTCAGAATATCTGGATTATTATGTCTTTACCAAAATTAAGATAAAAAATGTACGGATCTGTATTTTTCCACGCAGTACCGGGAAGAGAGCGATAAAAAACATAAAATTCACCAGCTGATTTTCTTCAAACGTTTTGGTGCATTGTAATTCACAGAATAGGCGATAACCTCGCAGACGATATTAAGTAATCCGTTGATGCTCTGCCTACCCCGCAAGGGTTACAGGCGTGATTATAAGTATGGATCAGAAATAATATCATCACTTGTCACGCTCTCACCCTTAACTATTACTTAACTGTGGTAGAAACAGTTCTTAGTAAGCCTTATTAATAAGCCTTAGTAATATTTATTGAACGGAAATGAATACAGTTCTTATATGTGGTTATGAATGAATCGGTATTACAATAAGAAACATTGTGCAAAATTATAAGAAAAATATTTTTGAGAGTTCTTATTAACTAACGTATACATAGTTTAAATTGATTCCGCTTGATGTCGTTACTAGGTTTTTAAAACGCGGTGACGAAATGTTTCCTGACATGTACTTAACTCCCGCCGTTGAGCCGCGCGTCAGCTTATAGTGCATACGGTACCTATACGCTTAAATTATTTCTATTTCGTAGCTTATTCGACTACCTGCTTTTGATTTCGATTGTTTGTTATTTGTTTTGTGATTTGGTTAAGATTGAATGGATTTATATTGGCTTTAATTTTCGGATTTGTGTATTTTCTTGGATGGGTTTTTTTGATTTGGTTGGTATTCCTTTATACATATTTAGACTCTGGCTTTGATTTCGGATTTTGTTTATTTAGAGTCGTGAATTAGTTTTCGTCGTTTTAGGTTGTTTAACAATATTTCAAAGGAATATTAATAGTATAGATAGTGTATACGGTACCTATAAACTTACTTCTTTTTTCGTTGGTTATATTTATATTGACAACTGCTTTCGATTTCGGTTTTCTGCGATTTGTTTTGTGATTTGGTGTAAGTTGATTCGATTTTTTTTTTTGGCTATCGTTTTCGGATTCGTGTTGTGTCTTGAATTGGTTTTGTTGTTTTGATTTTAAAAAATATTTAAAAGGAATATTTATTCCTTTTAGATATTTTGGATTTGCTTTTAAAAAAATATTTAAAAGGAAATTTAATTCCTTTTAGGTGTTTTAACGTTTTTTTTTTATAAATAGTTTTTTTGTTACTTCATAATGCCTCGCAAACGTAAGTCCAGCCTTTCAAGAGTATCTTCTCAAAGACAAGCGAAAAGATTAGCTCGATCGCTAGAATATTTAGAAGATGCTGAACTGAGAAGGCAGAAAGCGGAGCGTCAGGCTGCTTTTACAGCATCTGAGACACGTTCTCAACGTCAGCAAAGGCGTCTTGAACAGAAAGAGCGTCAGGCTGCTTTAAGAGCTTCCGAAACACCTTCTCAAAGTCAGGAAAGGCGTCTTAAACAGGCAGAGCATCAAGCTAATTTAAGAGCTTCTGAAACACCTTCTCAGTCAGCGAAAGTGTCTTGAACAGGCAGAGCGTCAAGTTACTTTAAGAGGTACTGAAACACCTACTCAAAGTCAGCAAAGGCGTCTTGAACAGGCAGAGCGTCAAGCTACTTTAAGAGCTACTGAAACACCTGATCAAAGTCAGCAAAGACGTTTTGAACAGACAGAGTGTCAATCTACTTTAAAGGCTACTGAAAAATCTGCTCAAAGTCAGCAAAGGCTATTCGAACAAGTGGAACGTCAGGCCGCTTTAAGAGCCACAGAAACACCTGATGAAACTCAACACAAACTCATTGAGCAAGCTGAACGTCAATCTACTATAAGGGCATCTGAAACACCAGAATAGACACAGGTGCGAAGAGATGCAAATGCACAGCTCCAAGCTGAACGTCTGCAAAATTTTCAAAGAAACAATTGGTCGGTTTTTAATGACGCAGCATTCAATTATGATCCACTGATTGATTATAAAATCACAGGTTAGTTGTTATCGGACTGATGGACAAGGCGTGTCGATTTTGCAGCGCTTTAAAATGGAAAGATTCCGCAGGCATGTGCTGTTCCAATGGCAAAGTGTCTCTTCCGTTACTTGGGGAACCAGAAGAACCTTGAAAACTCTCTTTTTATATGATGCTAATGAGCCAAGGCACTTTTTAAACAGAATCCGGAAATATAACTCATGCTTTCAAATGACGTCCTTCGGAGTTGACCGGGAAAAAAATAATGGCGGTATTTTCGCCTACATTTACCGTGCAAGGGCAAATTTATCACAGAATAGGTTCACTTTTTTCAGCTGAAAACGAACAGCATAAATTTTTACAAGTATATTTTATGGGTGACGAAGAAATTGAAGTAGACAGTCGCTGCCAATTTATCCAGAGAGTTGAAAAAGACACAGAGTTCAAAACATTTAAAACTGTCAAAAAAGAAAACCTACCTGAAGAGGATTATAAAATCGTCATTCACGCAGATCGGACACCTCGAGGAGAGCATGAACGGCGCTACAATGCACCTTTGATAAACGAAATAACAGCCGTAATTAGTGGCGATCAATTTTCTTCAAGAGACATTGTCTTGCGAGCACGTGAAGCCGATACACACAAGTTTTATGACGCTCTGCAATACCCATTGATTTATTGTTTGCTCTTGTCCTTTGGGACAAGAGGGTTATCATTTTCAAATTCCACTCATTAACCCGGTCACACCCTCTCAGAAATGGGGGGAGGCCTGAGCCCAGCAGTGGGACGTATATAGGCTGTAACTTTACTTTACTTTACTTAAACCGGTCACAAAGGAGCCTACTCCGAACAAAAAAAGTATCATGTATGGATTTTTATGCGTATCATATGATGTTGCGAGAAAATGATTTTAACCTCTTAGCCCGGTGTAGACAATTATTTCATCAATTTTTGGTAGACATGTATGTGAAGGTAGAAAGTGAACGTCTCCTTTATTTATCTTTAAATCAAAAAATCTGCGCATTGAGAATTATATACATTTACAAGAAGCAGTTTCTAGCGACGCCAATGTAAACCCCAGAGATTTAGGTAAAATGGTAATTCTGCCCTTATCATTCGTTAACAGTCCCCGCTACCTACATGAGTACACACAAGACGCATTCGCCCATGTACGAACTTACGGAAGACCTGATCTTTTTGTTACTTTTACTTGCAATTCCCACATGGAAAGAAATAACCGAGGAGCTAATGCCGGGCCAAAAAAGTACTAACAGACACGATTTAGTTGCTAGAGTATTTAGATTAAAAGTACAAAAATTAACGTATGTAATTAACAAAGGGAAAATTTTCGGAGAGGTGCAGTGCTTCATGTATTCAATTGAATGGCAAAAAAGAGGATTACCGCATGCCCATATTCTTATATAGCTTAAAGAGAAATTTCGGCCCAGCCAAATAGACGACATAATAAGCGCCGAGATTCCGGATCCTGAGCAAGACAAAGAATTGTATGATACCATCGTCCGAAATATGATTCACTGTCCATGTGGAGCACGAAATTCAATATCGCCATGTATGAAAGAAGGAAAACGTACAAAGGAATTCCCTAAATAGCTATTAAAAGAAACAGTGCACAATGACAATGGCTACCCTTTATAAAGACGCAGAGCTCCCGAAGATGGTGGCAGGAAAGTTACAATCAAATCTCGCTCTGGAGCGTTCGAAACCCTAGATAACAGCTGGATTGATTGTAAAATGTTTAATGCCCACATTAATGTAGAAGCTTGTAGCTCTGTCAGCGCAATCAAGTATATCTGTAAGTACATAAATAAAGGCGGCGACCAAGCAATATTTAATCTCAGGAGTGAAGGTGAGGCCAATCCCGTTAATGAAGTACAGACCTTTCAAGCAGGGCATTATGTCAGCAATAATGAGGCAGCGTGGCGTCTTCTTGGCTTCCCTTTACACGAAAGGCACCCAACAGTTACTCACCTTGCTGTGCACTTAGAAAATGGAGAGCGTGCATATTTCACCGAAAGAAATTTCCAAAAAAGAATTGCATCACCGCCAAAAACTACACTAACAGCCTTCTTTCAACTTTGTCAAACCAACCCCTTTGCAAAAACGTTATTATATTCTGAAGTCTCCCGCTATATAATAGAACACTTGCAACAACTTGGAATACATCTAGCAAGGAGTAGAAACGCCGTATTCAAGGCGCGCCTGTTGCAAATTGGCCCGGTTTAAAGTCATCAGATGCCCTTGGTCGTGTACATACCGTCCATGTAACTAATTTTGAATGTTTCTGTTTACGATTGCTGCTGCACCATGTTCGGGGTCCTACAGGATATAAAGACCTTAAAACTGTCAACGGTCAGGAATGCGCAACTTATAGAGAAGCATGTCAAGCTCTGCATCTTTAAGAAAACGATAATCACTGGGATGAAACCATGGAGGAAGCTGTGCAGTGCCAGTCACCAGCAAAAATTAAGGATCTTTATGCAACTCTCATATTATCTTGCGGGCTATCTAATGCACATGAATTGTGGGACAAATATAAAGAGTACATGGCGGAAGATATTTTGCGAAGGTTACAGCAGACACACGCGAACATGACATACAATGAACGCATTTATAATGAGCACTTGGAAAAATTGAAGATCAAGTAATGGCAATGGTGGGCAAAAAATTAAGCGACTTTGGAATGATAATCCCTCAGCGAACAACCGAAAATGATCTAAGTGATGAAATTATACGTGAAACAAACTACGATATACCAGCTTTGCAGAAGCAAGTAGCCGAATTTGTACCCCGCTTGCTTCCCGAACAAAAACGAGTTTTTGACAAAGTACTAGGACAAATTGAATCTGGAAATGGTGCACTTTCCTTTTTAGATGCCCCTGGAGGAACTGGGAAGACATTTTTGCTAAATTTATTATTAGCGCAAGTACGGAAAGATAAAAACACTGCTGTGGCCGTAACTTCCTCCGGTATAGCCGCCACGCTGCTAAGCGGGGGCCACACCGCACATTCTGTTTTAAAACTCCCTCTAAATCTAGCCCAGGAAAAATCGCCGATCTGTAACTTTAGCAAAAATAGTGCACGAGGTATAGTGCTACGACAATGCAAACTTTTAGTGTGGGACGAAAGTACAATGTCGCATAAAAAAATCTGTAGAAGCACTAAATCGAATGCTCCAGGATTTCCGCAGCAATACCGATGTAATGGGAGGAATGGTGTTTTTACTTGCTGGTGACTTTCGCCAAAATTTACCTGTCATTCAAAAGGGTACACCTGCAGATGAAATTAAAGCATGCCTCAAGTCGTCTATTTTATGGAACAAGGTGACAAAATTCAGTTTAACTACGAATATGAGAGTGCATTTGTATAATGATATCAATGCTGGAAACTATGCTGACACACTATTAAAATTGGCGATGGGCGGTTGAAAACGGATGCTGAGGGCTGCGTTAAATTCACGAGAGATTTTTGTAATTTAGTACAGAGTCATTCTGAATTTATTACGAGAATTTATAAGAGAATTAATTACGAGCGTTTATTCAGATTTAACGAACAACATGCATGAAGACAAATGGTTATGTGAAAGGGTGATTCTTGCACCAAAAAATGAGAGCGTTAACAAAATAAATTCAGATATATTAAGCAAAGTAGCAGGATAAATAACAGAGTATTTGTCAGTAGACAAAGTTATGGACACAGAACAGAGCACTTCATATCCCGTAGAGTTTCTTAATTCGCTAGAGTTGTCAGGTGTGCCCTCACATAAGCTTTAATTAAAATTAGGCGTCCCAGTCATGCTAATGCGAAATTTAGATGCTCCTTCGGTTATGTAACGGGACAAGGCTGCGTGTGACACATCTTGAACGGAACATAATCGGTGCTACAATTTTGACAGGCGTAGGAAAAAGTGAAAATGTTATTATACCACGGATCCCTATAATTCCCACAGATCTTCCTTTTCAATTTTTTTTTTGTTAAAAAATTCAAAAGGTTGCAGTTCCCTATTAAGCTCAGTTTTGCAATGACAATTAATAAAGCGCAAGGGCAAACGTTACAGGCAGCGGGGGTCAACTTAAAAAAACCGTGCTTCTCTCATGGTCAGCTGTATGTAGCATGTTCGCGTGTGTCAAATGCCCAGAATCTCCACATTCTTTCCCCGAATGGAAAAACATATAACATTGTGTACAGTAGCGTCTTAAAATAGTGTTCAGTTAGTTTTTTTTTTAAATTCCCACAATCAATGAATCAGAATTCCCACAGATCTTCCCTTTCAATTCAAAATTTCCGATTTAGCTCAGTTTCTTTTCAATTCCAAATGCTGCACCTCTGACGGACCTATTAAGCTCAGTTTCCTTTCAACTCAAAAGGCTCCATCTCTGACGGATCTTTTATTTGACTCAGTTTCCTTTCAATTTAGAAAACTGCATCTCTGACGAATCAATTTAGCGCAGTTTCTTTTCAAAAGTCTGCATCCCTGACGGATAATTATGCTCAGTTTCCTTTAATTAAAAAATATCCCATTTCCATCTGGAATAAACAGGCTATTTTCATGCTTTCCTATACGCTGCGTTTCAAAACAAATAGGCTGACTAATCAATTTTGCTCAGTTTCCTTTTAATGGATGCATCTCTGACAGTTCTACAAAACTCAGTTTTCTTTCAATTCAAAAAGCAATGGATAGTTCATTTCCCAGTGACCATGTAGGCGAAGCCGCGGGTAACAGCTAGTGTATCCATATATCGTTCTAAGCTTAAATGGCTCCCAGCGTAGATGTATCAAAATTCTTCGCACGCTTTTTTTCAATCCTATATGATCCATGCACTCCCCAATACCTGAAATGCAAGTTTCAGTATTTGGGTTCTTCTCACGATCGTAACCTGCGATCCTCCGAGGGAACTACATTATGTGTTTTTCCTCGCCGTACCAAATTTATGTCTCAGTCTTTCGCCGCTGAGGCCATAAGGCTATGGAATAAATTACCCCTCATATCAGAAAACCGACTTCTGTTACTACCTTTAAGAGGATGGTGACTGATCACTACCTTTCTTCTTCCAGCAACTAACTTTCATATTTAATTGTTTCTGCTTATATGTGACTTGATATTTTAAATTATTTAAATTGTTTTAGTATAATATCTTCGTGTGTAAGTATACTTAAAATGTATGTATTATGTACTATTTAAACATTATGTATGAAATGTATCATATATTACTTAGGTCAATTGTAGTTGTTTATATTTATTTTTGTATTTACACTTATGGTATGTGTATTTATTATATTTACATTCACATATAAATTATCTACATATTTTATGGCACCTGCTAAAGTTCTCTGCTTAGCTCATGGTTGACTGGTAGAGAATGCCTAAAGGCATTAAGTCCGCCAATTGTACATTTTAAGTGCAATAAAGTTTTTAGATAAATAAATTTGTATGCTTTGTCAAATTTAGACTGATAATTTTGACAGCTAACGCCTATGAAGTTCCGTATTTTTTTAGATAAACTCTCATAAAGGATATTGTTGTACTTCATTGATGGATACTGCACAATTACGATAGTGATGTGCCACGTTAAACTATGCCATGCCTTAATAAACAACCACAGAAAACAAAAATCGGTTTGAAATAAATCGAATATATAAAAATCACATAAATATGTATTGGAATTGGCTCTTTATCAACAAAATATGTCCGATTAACGGTACTGATTCCGTATCAGCCTTATATTGTCAGCTGTTGTTCTAAGAAAAAATATGGAAACCAAAAATAGTATCTATTGATTCCAAGATGACGCCGCAATAGGCAAACATGTATACGCGTATTATAGACGTGCTAAATATCCAACACTAAGAAAATTAATAATGTCCCTTAAATACTCTGACTTATTTAAAGGCAGTTTGCAGTCATTGGCTTCGCTTGCATAAAAGCGATAAAAGAAAAATAATAATGGAGCGCACAGACATTACCTTGGCTCTTGTGGACTTTTTGAGAAAAACCAAACATATTTCAGATTGGGATAAAGTTGTATTTCTGGACGATACGCGTTTTAATGCGAACCACACTGTACTGAAATCGTGGATTGATGACCAGATGATCGTGGATTGATAACACAAAATGGGACTATCCAACCCTTTTCGGGTGATTGAGCGTGAAGTGAATATACAGTATGCAATAATGATACGTAACCAGAAGATTGAATCTAAAAACTTTATTGAAAATTTTCAATAATACCTAGAGAGGCAACAAAATAACAATTTGATAAAAAATGGTATAGCAATTTATTTGTAGATTATTATATTTCTCGGTTTACCGGTATCGGTAAAATTTTATTACATCCCCTAGTACTGTTGTTTTACACACAAATATTTCTTTTTTTAATTTTAATATTCACAAAGTAAAAATAGTTTCGACTTACTGGTGCAAGGCTACACACCACTTTTACTCAAATTTCAAACCCGGCTGTTTTTCTTACATGCAATTATCGCACAAACTGGCGTTTTTGAAATAAATTGCTCCCAGCAACAACTGACACAAAAATTGGGCAACGACTATGACGTCTAAAGAGATGGATTGACATTTATAAGTATGAATTGACACGGGCACTGCCCATTACGGGGGAGTGGGCAGTGCTATTGTGTATGTATTCTATGGTCTCCAGACGTGGTAGCCCGGTTTAGCGCTCGATGTAAATTTCACAGTACGCGAAGAAACCGGGTTCGATCTCCGCCGGCACCAATGAAATTGTTAATTGTAATTTTCAGTGCTGATTTACCTTTATACATGTAGATCTCTATGAGCCGCAGCAACCACTTACCATCAGGTGGTCTGTGTGCTCGTTTGTCACCTTATCCTATAAAAAAAAACCTCTAGGAAACCTGCATTTCTGAGAAATAAGAAAATTTTTTTTCGAAGACATGTGAAGTTCACCAGTTAGGGCAGCGTGGCGGACAATTCCTTGCCCTAAAACCCTCTCAGAAATGAACGGAGGTCTGTGCTCAGTAGTGGGACGTATATAGGCTGTAACTTTAACTTTATGGTCATGATGCTAAGTCTGATCTCTCTCCAGTCATGTCAGTTTACCGTCCCATCGGATTACGAGTGTGAGATAATAGAATGCACCTATGCTTGCGCCGATCGATGGCTACTCTCCGATGAGAATGGCTGCCATGACCGAAATTCGGTCTGGAGGACATTATTGTTATTATAATAGATCTATAGGTACACGGGTAGACTGTGTCCAGTAATAATAGCATACAGGGTACTGTACACCTATCTTATTTTTTTAGATAGTTAATGTAACAACGGGACAACGTAGTCATCTGATCTTACTCGTAGCCTATCGTTAACCGCTTACCTTGTAAGTATTATTAAGTATACTATGCTAGTTGTTGAATAGATAGTTGTTCAATTATGAATTTAAACAAAAAATTGGAATTAAACATTTTTTATTACAATAAAATAAACAGAGTCCCAACACAGGCGCAAACTTAACACACTACAAGAATTTATGTAAAATCGTATAAGAATAACCACTAAAATTTTACGCCTTTACAAAAATTGTCTACACTGCAATTTTGCGACGATATCGATAGTTGTACCATTTCAAGGCCAAAGTTCCACGTGCCAGAGTTTGCGTCGTGTGTGAGCGATTAGCGGCAGCGCCTTCTATAACGACGACGGCGGCTGCAACGACGACGACGGCGACGACAGCTGGAGCGACGGCGACGACTGCGGCGACGACGGCGTCGACTGCAGCGCCGGCGGCGACGGCGACTGCAGCTGCGGCGGCGGCGGCGGCGGCGACGACAAGGTCGACTGCGACGCTGCCGTTTTAAAATTACAAACAACAATAAGATAATACCTTACCTGTAAGGCCTTAATACCTACTTGTAAGGCCACGATGTAAGAATGTATGCTACCCTGTATCAACCCCTGGGTGCCGTAAGAGCCGACAAAGGGAAACTGAATCGAAGCCTGTGTTCCACAGAGGACTTTTATATTATGATCATGGTAAAAATAATAACATAACACAATACAAAATATAACATTTTTAAAATTGTGTTTTAATAAGCGTAAGGTTAATACTTCAAACGATCACAAAAACATTTTTCTACTTTCCATTTTGAACCCAAATCAAATATTTCAATTTTAAATAACTATGTCAAATATTACTTTTATCTACAAGTATGGAACACATAAAAGCGTCCGTAACAAACAGACAAGTAGGCGTTTACATCAGTGTTTCGTTTTTTGCAAATTTCACTACTTAGATGCAAATTAATACAAAATACTCACCAAATTAATGACCTTAGCTTTAAAAAGTCGATAAATAAAGCGTTCATAAAACTACACAACATACAGATTATGAACTGCGATGATACATACATAGATGCATAAAAATCAAGCTACTAAAAGCAGCCTTAAATACTTACACGGCAAGAACGACGGCGTCGATATCGTCTGCGACGTCTACATCTGCCAGCAGCATCCACAGACTGCGCTTCAGAACAAGAGCGACTACGATTGGCAGCCTTTTCACTAATCATGCGCCTGTTGTGAGAAAATAACTATAATATACTATTAAACTACAGCCTAAACCAAATAGAAATATACCATCTAGTTCAACTAGTAGATAGAATCTCTGTCTAGGAGTAGGGTTGCCAGTTAGTCGGGATTCGTTTGGGTACTCTCCCAACATTTTAAACGATCTCCAGATTCCCAACAAAACTCAAAATCTCCAGATTTAATAAAAGCTGAGTTAGTAATTTGACTGAACTTTGAAGTAAATTGTCCAAATACAAGTGGCGGTAATTTTATACTATCGCGGTCACCTCGTTTTTTGCCTCTCGGAAATCCAAAAATCATCCGATTTCGATGAAATATCTTATAAAAAATCTTTTAAAATTACCCAAGTGGCAATCAATTTTATACATGGTAGAGCCACGCTGCAGCTATATCATAGGAGTGATAGAGCCACACGGCAGCTTTGCTGTTTGTACGTATGGGCCGGCTCAAACCGGGGTTTGGTGAGTGTAGGTGGGCCGGAGGCCCAATTCTCCCTCCCCCCCGATCAACATGGTAGCGGAATAAAATGTTAGAATACCCCAGGAGGGTGCCAGCACCCCTGGAGAATCCCTACCTGAGCATCCACGACCAAATTACTCCACTCCTGAGCGTGGGTGCACAGGCTGCCCCTCGTAATCTGGGCGCAAAGATCCCTGCCACGCTATACGTGAATTTCTGCAATATCAGGGGACTTCATTCTAACCTAAACGCCGTCCACTACCATCTCGAGACGGCGAGGCCGGCTCTGCTCTTTCTGAGCGAGACGCAGGTGTCCTCTCCGGCTGATGCTTCGTATCTCTCCTACCCGGGGTACAAACTGGAACACTCCTTTGTGCCTCGGGCTGGAGTTTACGTATACGTCAGAGACATCTGTTCTTGAAGCCTCGGCAGTCTTGAAGGTTCAAACCTGTCTATCCATTGGCTACGCGTAGACAACGACGACCATCCCGCGCGTCTATTGGTGCCTCTTTAGGTCCCATAGCGGTAATCACGAAATAGACCGACTCTTCGTCCAAATAGCTCTACAGATTCTTTGCTACAGCAGATCCTCTCCGCAGAGATTCTGATGCTCGGCGATTTTAACGCCCACCACGTCGAGTGGGTTGGTTCACGTTTAACCGATTATGCGGGAAGATCTGTTCATGATTTTGTTTTGGAATATGGTCTGACACAACTGATTACTTCGTCTACGCAGATTCCAGACCTGACCTCTCATCCGGACGGATATCAGATTTCCGTCGACGCCCCTTTAGGCTCCTCAGGCCATTGTCTTGTCTTGAGTGTGGTGCCGCCACTCACGCTGAAATCGCGGTTGCATTCTACAGGCTGCCGCCGTGTTTGGCACTATAGGTCAGCCGATTGGTATAGGATGCGGTCTTTCTTTGCATCTTACCCTTGGGGGTGGGTTTTTTTTATAGAAGAGGGGGCAAACGAGCGTGCGGCTCACCTGATGTTAAGTGACTACCGCTGCCCATAATCAACCACAACACCAGGGGAATTGCAGGTGCGTTGCCGGCCCTTTAGAAAGGAGTAAGCTCTTTTCTTGAAAGTCCCCAGGTCGTATCGGTCCGGAAAAATCGCCGGTGGTAAACTATTCCACAGAGAGGTTGTGCGCGGAAGAAAACTCCTTTTGAAACGTACTGTGGTGGATCGCCAAGCATCCAGATGGTGTGGATGGTATCGGGACGTTTGCCGCGTAGTGCGTTCACGAAATTTGGCTGCTGGGATTAATCCGAACAATTCCTCAGAGCACTCTCCATGGTATATGCGAAATAAAATGCAAAGAGATGCAACATCTCTTCGCAGTGCCAGTGAATCGAGCCGATCGGAAAGCACTCGGTCGTCGACGATTCGAGCCGCTCTGCGCTGAATGCGGTCAAGTGGAAGGAGCTGGTACTGGGGAGCCCCAGCCCAGAGATGGGAACAGTATTCCATATGCGGCCGAACCTGCGCCTTGTAAAGTTTCTGGCGGTGTGCCGGCATGCAATACTGCTATGCTGACAAAGCTTAGCAAATTCGCCCTTCTCTTCCAAGTGACCACGAAACTGCACGTCACTCGATATGTCGACGCCGAGGATTCCGATACTGGCTGAGGCAACAAGGGGAGTGCCTTGAAACTGAGGAGATACGACAAAGGAGTTCTTTTTACCGGTTAACGCGCAAACTTGTGTCTTCTGGGGGTTGAACTGGACTAGATTTAGTCGTCCCCAATCCGAGACTCTGTTCAGCAAAGACTCGACTTCAGACACAAGTTTGTCCCGGCACTCGGAGACGTTTTCCCGAGAAATATTGGCTCTTTCTTTGCATCTTACCCTTGGGGGTGGGTTTTTTTTATAGAAGAGGGGGCAAACGAGCATGCGGCTCCCTGATGGTAAGTGACTACCGCCGCCCAGTGCTGTGTAGTACCAGTGCTGTCATCTGCATAGCAATGAATGTTACGGGTTTGCAACATATCATTGATATGCAGAAGAAACAGCGTCGTCTAGGCTCTTTCTTTGCGCCCAACTCGACCTTCGATGACGAGGGAAGTACGCCGCCGATCATCCCGCGGTGTGAGTGTTCCATGGCGGAAGTGCAGTTCACTCAGCGCTCGGTTCGCAAAGCACTCCTGTCCCTGGACATCCACAAGTTGAGTGGGCCTGACGGTATCCCCAAATTGTGCTGAGGACGTGTGCTCCAGAGTTGGCACCAGACTTAACGTATCTTTTCCGGTACTCCAACTCCCTAGGCGTTGTCCCAAAATCATGGAAGGCGGCTTTCGTCAACCCGATCCCCAAAAAAGGCAACCACTCAGACCCGTCCAGCTACAGGCCCATCGTCATCACCTCCTTGTTTTCCAAAATAATGTAATCCATTGTAAACTGCCAGCTCTTGAGTTACCTTGAGAATCACCAGTAGATTAGTGATCGCCAATACGGTTTCCGTCGTGGTCGATCAGCTGGTGATCATCTTGTCTACCTCACTCATAGATGGGCAGCGGCAGTAGTCCAAGTAGGAGGCATTGGCCATTAGTTTGTACATTGCGAAGGCCTTCGATCGGGTTTGGCACAAAGCACTTCTTTCGAAGCTCCCTTCCTATGGGCTTCCCGAGAAATTGTGCGATTGGATCACCAGCTTTCTTGCAGATTGGAGCATCAATGTCGTTGTAGACTGTGCAAGCTCCGATTACAAGCCTATTAACGCTGGTATTCCACAAGACTGCGTGCTATCACCAACGCTGTTTCTTCTGCATATCAATGAAATGTTGCAAACCTGCAAATGTTGCAAAGCAGATGACAGCACTAGTGATGCTCTCCGGGACAAACTTGTGTCTGACGTCAAGTCTTTGCTGAACAAAGTCTCGGATTGGGGGCGACTAAATCTAGTCCAGTTCAACCCTCAGAAGACACAAATTTACGCATTAACCGCTAAAAAGAACTCCTTTGTCGTATCTCCTCAGTTTCAAGGCACTTCCGTTGTTGCCTCAGACAGTATCGGAATCCTCGGCGTCGACATATCAAGTGACGTGCAGTTTCGTGGTCACTTGGAAGAGAAGGGCAAATTGGTCTCCAAAAAGCTTGGCTTGCTCAGCAGAGCGGAACAGTATTTCATACCGGCACACCGCCAGCAACTTTCCAAAGCGCAGGTTCGGCCGCATATGG
Organism: Parnassius apollo; assembly: GCA_907164705.1. Lineage (NCBI taxonomy): Eukaryota > Metazoa > Arthropoda > Insecta > Lepidoptera > Papilionidae > Parnassius > Parnassius apollo. Next base: position 1,985,001 of record CAJQZP010001262.1, read on the forward strand.
AATACTGTTCCCATCTCTGGGCTGGTGCTCCCCAATACCAGCTCCTTCCACCTGACCGCATTCAGCGCAGAGCGGCTCGAATCGTCGACGACCGAGTGTTTTAGTGAGATGTTGCATTTCTTTGCGTATTTTATCGCATCTATCACAGGAGGTGCTCTGAGGAATTGTTCGGATTAATCCCAGCTGCCAAATTTCATGAACGTACTACGCGGCAAACCTCCCGATACCATCCACACCATCTGAATGCTTGGCGGTCCACCACTGTACGTTTCACTAGGAGTTTTCTTCCGCGTACGACCTCTCTGTGGAATAATTTACCACCGGCGCTTTTTCCGGACCGATACGACCTGGGGACCTTCAAAGAAAAGAGCTTACCTCTTTCTAAAGGGCCGGCAACGCACCTGCAATTCCATTGGTGTTGCGGTTATTCATAAGTTGCGGTAGTCACTTAACATCAGGAGTACCGTATGCTCTTTTGCCCCCTGAACACAGGGCAAAAGAGCATAGAACTATAAAAAAAAGTTATAGAACTATAAAAAAATTATAACTATCTATTGTTTAGTAATGATCTATTGTTTAGTAGAAATCCTTTGACAGATTTTAAAGAAGAAGTTGGTTATTAATTCTTAAATAAATAAACTATTCATCACTAGTTTTAATAAAACTGTTTTTTTTTTTGTGTACCTACAATACATTAAAATTTTCGGAAATCAATTTGTATATACAAGCCTCAGAGTAATTACTAGCATAGAGAGAGTCTTAAAATAGGAACAACATAGTCAAGTTGCGGGAGCTGCCGAGAGCTTTTTAAAAACTAATTTAAAACTAATTAAAACTACGTGTTCACAGAGTGAGATGTGAATTTATTCTGACCATTGTCTTTTTACAATTCTTAATCCTAAGCTTACAGTCTACTTAAATTACTACATACTCAGCGTTTATGTATTTATGCTGATGGACGCTTTATACGTATTATGGGTGGTGCTGGTGTAACCATAACTACATTCTCCAAAATCCTTCTTTCATTTACAAGGTGGTTGCCGTTTTTTCGTTCCATAGAAAACGTTGTCGATAAATTCATACATAATATCTTTGTTTAATTTAAAATAAATCGTAAAAAGTCCACTATGAAATCTACTTCAATTCAGCCGAGATATTTCTGCAAAATTATCCCTAGACTTAGTATGGGTTTCACAAGGAATAAGAACTGTTTGTTTAATCGACACTTAGTTTGTTTCACGGGGCGTACACAGAGGGCACTGCTACGATGGTTTTATTTATAGAATAAGGTGCTAACCGAGCACACAGTCCACCTGATGGTAAGTGGATACTGTGGCATGCCTTGTTTAAAGTTCTCCAGTAAAAAAGGTTACCGGTTCTCTACATTCAACAGAAAAGCCTTAAGCTGCTATTTTACGCTGATATTCTGTGAGCGTGATCCTACTCTGGTCGAGTCAACCCGTTCGTGCTGCAACTGTTACAAGGGCGGCACTGAAAATTTCGGGAATCAAGGAAGTGACACAACATTACTATTTAAAAATGTATTTATTGCTTTTCGAAGTATTCTCCGCGAAATTTGACACATTTTTCCATACGATGGAACCAATCATTGAAGCAACCATTCCAATCGGAAGTTGAGGTCTCCAAAATGGCCGTTTTGTAGGCGTCCACAGCTTCTTCAGGTGATGAAAATCTCTGTCCACGCAATTTATTCTTTATTTTAGGGAAAGTATAGAAATCATTAGGGCTTAGGTCGGGGTTGTACGGCGGATGGTCTAATAATTCTATGTTTTCTTGCTCTAAAATCTCTTTTTGTTCTGTGTGCGGTGTGAGAACTCGCATTGTCGTGATGGAGGATGATGCGGCGGTTGCAGTTCTCTTTACGGAGTTCAGAAACGACCTGTGGCAAACAAATGCTAGCATACCATTCTGCATTAACCGTTCTTTGTCTCTCAAGAGGAATAGTCGTAACATGGCCAGTTTTGGAGACAAACGTGGCCACCATTTTTTGCAACACTTCGTGAACGAACAATTTTTGTTGGCTTTAACTCATTTTCGAACACCCAAACTCGTGACTGGTTTTTTGTTTCGGGTTCGTACGCGTATATCCAGGATTCATCACCTGATACGATGTTGTATACAGCATTTGAGGATCCTGTGTGGAATCTTTCGAGAGTTCTGACGCACTAAGTAACGCGAGCCGCTTTTTTGCTCTTCACAGAGCGAATGCGGTATCCATCGGGAAAACAACTTTTTTACACATAATTGTTCATGCAAAATTATTTGTATTTGACTCATGCCAATGCCTAAAGTTGCCTGAATTTCGCGGTATGTTACATGTCGATCTTCCTCAATCAGCTTACGCACAGCATCAACGTTTTCTTAGGTGACTGCAGTTTTTAGACGACCTTGACGGGGATCATCACTGAGCTTGACAAGTTCACGTTGAAATTCAGCAAACCAGCGATAAATTGTGGTTTTGGATGGGGCTTCATCACCAAATGCAGAAATCATCTGGTCAGCACACTGTTTTCGTGTTAAACCACTTCGAAAGTCATAATAAATCATCGCTCTTGAATTTTCTCGAGTCAATTCCATTTTCTCAACGATTAAACAAGTTTGACAAAACCTTGTGACAAGACCGAGAATCTTTTTTTAAATAAATAAATGGTATTCGATTTTTTTAACCAAGGTGTTTTCAATTAAAAAGAACAGTGGAAATATTCCATTCCCGATACTTTTAGTGCAGCCTAGTATGGCTGCTGCGTGGCTTAGTATAAAGGCGTAAAGTAGTATAGTGATATAACAGTGGCACGACCGCGGTCTGCCTTCTTTTGTCGCTAAACACAACTACCAGGAAATCGATTACGAACGTATTACGCGCTTTCTCTCTGCTCCCTCAAGATACTATCCACCATTAATTAATTAAATACAGCCAATCAAATGTTCACTGCTGTACGTGGGGGGAATATTTGCCTTAGTTCCCCCCTCTTATCAAGTGATTTGGCAACCGTATTTTTTATCATTTTGAGTTGTCACGAAGATACTGTTGCCCCTCACGTTTCATTTCTCTGTCGTTTTTTACGATACTCACGGGATGGTCAGGAGTATTAGAAATTCGAGTATATATATATATATATATATATATATATATATATATATATATATATATATTATAATCACTTAAAAAGGCTGGACAGATTTCGATGAACAATCAGGACTTACAATTGGACCCGGTAAATGGTATTATTGTCGAGATCTATGAAACAGTCGTTCAAATCCAGGGGGTGGGGATCGTTAGTCAGCATATACAATTGGGATTACAAGTGGGATTCAACTAGCTCATGTACCATGTCTTAAGACTTAGTATTGGTACCTCCCTAATTATTAGTTTTTAATGTTTGCGAAACGAATATTTGAAATGTAATATAATATAATCATCATCACTTGATTTAAGAAATAACTTACTTGATCGTTCGAATAATAATAAGTCTAGTCCTATTTTTAGGGTTCCATAGTCAACTAGGAACCCTTATAGTTTCGCCATGTCTGTCTGTCCGTCCTCGCTTAATCTCTGTGACCGTTAGCACTAGAAAGCTGAAATTTGGTACCAATATGTGTATCAATCACGCCGACAAAGTGGTAAAATAAAAATTGGAAAAAAATGTTTTATTAGGGTAGCCCCCCTATATGTAAAGTGGGGAGTGATTTTTTAATTTCAGCCCTAAAGTGTGATATATTGTTGGAAAGGTATTTAAAAATGAATAGGGGTTTACTAAAATCATTTTTTGATAATGTCAATAATTTCGGAAATAATCGCTCCAAAAGTACCATGTGTGTCCCCCCCCCCCTCTAACTTTTTGAACCATAAGTTTAGAAAATATGAAAAAAATCTGAAAAGTAGAACTTTATAAGGACTTTCTAGGAAAATCATTTTGAACTTGGATGGAAACAACAATTTTTGTACAAACTCATAAGTGGGAACACTTATTGTGACGGACGGAAAACTACGGAACCCAACACTGAGCGTGGCCCGACACGCTCTTGGCCGGTTTTTTTTATATTTTTAGGCATATAAAGTAATAAAAATAAATAACTAAACAAAAACGAGTATGTATATTGTATATTGATGTCGACTGTAGCTAACATTGCGAACGAAATTATTATAGATTAAAGTCGTAATGTCTTGTAAAATAACGTCACTTATAATACTACTACAATAGGGATGTCATTTCTTTAGTAAATCAGAACATAAGAGTGTACTTATTCTCGTATTTGGCATAGCATAAAGAGACCAAAGATGACCACCTGACATTTTTAATTCCACGCTTGAATTATACGCAACATCTTTCAATAGATTTGTCTATTTTTGCCTTATTCGAAAATTAAATAAGAAAAAGCAAGACAAGTTTATGTTGAATTGTATCTTCTCTCTATGCATACGTATGTATGTAATTACTCTGAGATATGCACCCGATTGACTTGAAATTTAGTATAATTACCCAGTTCGCTAGTAGACGCTCACTAAGAACGGATTTTCCGATAGGGCCCATCAAAAAAAATCTTGATATTTTGAATGTAGATTCCGCAATAAAATAATATCCGACACCCAGCGAAGCGAGCGGCTATCAGCTAGTATAGTATAAAAATAGTATCTAAGAAACGCTTCTTATTAACAGTAATGGCCTCCAGACCAAATTACACGACGGTCCGTCTCAACTGGGAAATAACCTTTTGCGCAGGACATGATTATAGTGTGACCGAGTGTTTGCGTCCACTCTTAGTTTTATGGGATGGTACTTTGACCCGATTGGAGACAGATGAGATACCGGGCCAACGGCTTTACGTGTTTTTCGAGGCTTGTGGTTGAAACACCGCCAACTTCCTGGCTTCGAGCTGGTACTGAGAGTTTCTTGACAGAATAACTTTATTGAGTTTCAGATTTTAGGCCGATCCCGATTTGAACGATGTTCAGCGATCGCGTTTTGGGCCACTGGACCCTTGGGGCAGTCAGAAAATAAACATGAAAGTTTAATTCCTTATCTACCTATATATAAAATAATCTATGATAACAGTTACCTGAACTAGGATAATTCTGTACCGCAGGTGTATGTGCGAACTACGTTAATATATATATATATATATATATATATATATATATATATATATATATATATATATATATATATATATATAACTTAAAACCTTCAGTAACTTTTCCGTATCATCATATGACCAATTTCATAACAATGTTCGAAAAACATTTTCACAATCCTTTGAATGGATACAAACAACTTTGAATGCAAAAAATCTATCCAAATAATGCCTTATTCTAATTTTATTTTCGCTTACTTTATCTTTGCATTTTGCATCGGTGACCTCTCTTCTGTAGGGCAATTTTAAGTGTTGTTTTTCACAACGAATAACTGGCGCACTGAGAGTACATTACGGGAATAAGTTAGGAGCTGAATGTTGCTGCTTTTAATACAGCTCTTTGAGCTCGTTCCAGTGGTAGCAGTGCAGTTTTAGCTTCTCGTCCCTATGAGGCTATGATTTACCGCAACGATTTAACTTTTTATATTAAATTAGTGGTCAAACTATAGTCAATTTAATACTTACGTATCAACAGGACTTTTATCCTTCTGCTCGTTTGATGATATCTTCCTTTTAACAGAGGCTTTATCATGCTGAGCGTGGTCCGTGTGACGGCGAGCGGCTGCTGCCCGACGGCGCCTGCCATTTAATAATAGCAATTGTACTTTCTAGACGGATCTTAAGGATACGGTGCATGTCATTTAATGCCACTGCGCCCTCCTTTCTGCAAAGGAGGGTCGCGTTCGTATACGGCTTAGAGATCTCTAGTCAGATCGTTAAGCCAATTCCTAAAAGGTGGTGTTTAGTGGGTAAAAGTCTCATCAAACTACTTAACCACGCAGCCGGCTGCGTGGTATGCTATGAGCATTCACCGCCTCCCTCCCCCGCTTTCCGGAGGGTTGCCCATATTTGCTTCGGGCGCAAAAAAAATGTCATTTACTTTGCAGACAGATCTTACCGATCAGTAAGCTAAAGTGGCTTTTGTGTCAGCCATGGAGCGCGAAGAACCTATGACCGATAGGGAATAAAAGTTTTCGAGTGGCAGCCTCGTATCGGTAAGTAAAATATATGGCGGCCCCTCAATAGGTGGCTGACTTAGCGGTCAGCCACCGCAGAGTTTACGGCGCCTGAGGATGCCTCGTGTAGAGGCGAAACGTGTCGTATTATCGTCGTTGGTGTATCTTTCCTAGTGTAGTAGTGTTGGGAGTTGTGTTTGAATTAGTGGTGCTGGGATTAGTGCACGCAATTGGAGGGCGGGAGGAGCTCTTCAAACTGGACATCATTGCATTTCAATGAGCGAATGTACGCAAAGTAATTTTTACTAACTTTAATATAATGGATTGGAGAATAAACGACTTACTTTTTTTCTCTTTGAGGTTCCTACGAGCTTAAGCCCTTTTCTGGTAAGACTAAGTTTAATTCAGATAGCAGGCCAACATATTATTTAGTCTAACTTGACACATAGGCCATAGCGAAAGCTTTCGGTAGCCACATCTTAAAGATATATGTACAAGCGCTAGCTTAGACTTGTTCAAATAAACATCACTCTGATACTGACCATAAACGGCTCAAGTATACTTGAAACAATGTTATTTCAGTGAAAGTGTCGGATCAGGCGTGTTTGGTTGGACAATAATGGCATCGGCTGATGACGCTTTGGCAATAGTTGGCTTAATATTTCCAACTGAGAAGGCTGATCATTAAATGAAGAAATCTGATCTGACAATGTACAAAAGTAAAGGTAGCTCCCCATATCTCATCTCAGTTTTCACCTGAACTAAGGAGTTAAGGATACAAAAGAGTGATATATCTAGGGTTGTCGGAAGTGCTTTATTTAAAAGGATGTCGTCTATTTCAGATCCAAGAATAATAATGTCCCCTAATTGAAAATCTTTAAAAGAAGTCAAAACAATATCGCGCGTATTCGGCGTTCCTTCCTATAGTTGAGGTTAGAGTTAAAAAATTCACCTCAAAGTGACGCGCGATGTTAGAGAAACAAACTTCGTTTCATTGCATTTCATTCGCAATTGTTTTTTTTTTTTAATTAAGAAATGATACTATAAATGTTAATAGCATTCTATTGATAATAATATCCTTTATTTTCGTACTATATGTGTCCTTTATTTATCATAGGTCCTTTTAAAACATAAAACGGGAGCCGGCAACCCTATATATACATATATAAAGTTACAGCCTATATACGTCCCTCCGCTGAGCACAGGCCTCCCCTCATTTATGAGAGTATATATATCTATATATATACGTCTGTGAGAACAACTCTATATCATATCATGTGAGAACAACTCGTCTATATATATATATATGTGAGAATATCTCAACAAACGTGAAGGATATATATCTGTGAGAACAATAGTAGAACTTATGTTACTATATTCAAAAATCGGTTGATGTCCGTTAGTTTTGATGCAATTTTTATGTGCGTTTGAGCGGGTCTCTGGATGGTTTAGATTTACCATTGGGCCCGGTAGGTGACGCTGTTATCAAGATTCTAAAATTACCCGTGCGAAGCTGGGGCCGATGACCATATTTCACACCATCCCAAAGATCCCACTAGGTTATTATCACAAGATTATTTTTTATTATGGTAAATAGATATATCATACATAAACGTAAACAAAATTATCGCATTTGTTGAATCGCTTGAGCAAAAATATCGCGAATATTTTGATTTGGAAACATTCATTGTTAATTATTAAAACGTGTGTAAGCAGCACCCCTCTAGGTGACAAGCGTGAGTGTTTAAGATATGTAAGTTTTGAATATAGTTAATCACTTATGCTGCAGGTCTACGATAGTCTTGAGGCGCGCGGTGTAGCGTGGCGCGGCGGTGTCACTCCGCTTGCGCATGAACACCACCAGGTCTTCGTTCAACCTCTTGTCATCTTTAAGCTCTTCTTTAGGGCCGCCGCTGCTGCCCGTCATTGCCTACACAAACATACCCTTTTGACTGATGAAAATGATCTTGACTCGAATTATCAGGTCACCTGAAGGCTTATTAAACAGTAGGACGTTCTCATAGATTTTATTTATTACGAAATATATAAATAATATGCAGAAGCGTGTAGTGGCGGTGTAAGAATATCCACTACCCCATATCGTCGCGTGGGTGTCGTAAGATTCGACAGAGGGAAGTTAAAACGGAAGATGTACGGCAGCATATATCTGATGATAACTTGAAATAATAAAAAACTGAGGTTGCCAACCCGCATGCTAGGCGTCGCAGCTGTGGCTAGATTCTCCCGATTAAGCAATCTATATAGGCCTATGCACAGCAGTGGAATAGACAGTACAGTGTTACTGTAATAAGATGCCACTGAAACTCATTTATCGCGACACTCGTATTAGTGCGGGAAATCACAAAGTTATTATTACCGTCAAACAGCAAATGTAGTACGTGAGGGTAATATGGTCATCCAGGTAATATGGTTACTTTCATATAACTCAAAAACTACAGCCTTGTTTGCATAGATGTCTCTGTGATACGACAGCTCTTCATCATTGGGTGCGCAAAAAAAAACAATCAAATATTAAAGAAAGCGGTCAAAATGGACGCTACTCCCCAAACACTTCATCGACGCCATTTTGACAGTTGACATTGTAGTAAATATTTTTACTTTTATTTAGGTTGATTTTTCAAAGTGTTCCTAATTAACGCCGATGCTTGTTTGGTATATTTTTCTTAAAATTTAGTTATAGCATACGATTTTGTTTTTGTCTCAGTCCTTTTCCTAGTTTTGGTTTTATAAGGCAGCAAAGCTTAAGATGACCATATTACCTTCACGTACTTTACGTATTAAAAATATATTAGCTAGTTAAGTCCCAAACTGTCATGTAATCAGTGTACTTATATCCAGTTGAAATCTTCTTAAATTTTAATTAAATACAAATCATTCAATATTCATTACAATATTAATTTCAATAATTGCAATATTATGTATGTAATTACATGTAATATTTAAAAAAATGGTCAAATTTAAAAGCCTAACAAAAGCCGGACGGACCGGACACCGTCTAAAGTGTCGCGACCGGGCCGGGCTCCAACCGGGGTACGTACACCGTGCGTCGGCCGGGTCAGTCATTCATGCTACACCGGGCTATAGGGAACAAATATACTATTAAAACTATCGTGATATTAAGATATTTCTTACTTATAAAAGTCATCATTCCTTTAAAAAATCAACATCATTACAGCCCAGCACAAATCAACTGATAAACATAGTTCACTCCCTAACTAACTCCACAAAGCACGATCCTGAGCCACCTGCGTCCATCGACTTAATCTATTTTAATATTCCTTAAGCATAAAAAAGGTTGCAATTCACGCTTCTAATACCATATGAAAAGTTTTGAAGTATTTTTATGGAGACGAAAATAGTAACAAGCATTGATAACGATAATTCTTTAAGGATAGGAATTACAAACGAGTACACAGTCAAACTGATGGTAAGTGGATGCTGTTGCCCGTAGACATCAATATCTATCCTCGATTAAGTATCAAAATGCAGAGATGTCACCCCTGAGAACTTAGGTGGAATGCCTCGTTACTAAAAAAAAAGTAGAGTGAAAAAAGATCTTCGGATCGCATCATACAAAATATAGCAACAATATTTTGCAGATTTTATGCTGGTATTCTCGAAAACAGCATTAACGATATAGATGAAATTTTCTATTAGATGGTGTTTTGCTATTCATATTTATCTAGATAGGTAGACTGAAAATTCTTTTTTACACAAATAATGGTTGCTTCTTATTCCATCCGAATCTAAGACCCAAGAAATGACAAGGGGGTAAGCCATATTTTTAAATTTCTTTTCTATTTGTGCAGCCCTCTACAACTCATTATTCAACGTCCTAAGCTCTTCACCAAATGAAGACATGATAAGACTCGTCGTGATGAATACACGATATATTTTCGTACATACGTCTCAATATCTAAGATATTATTTATTAAAATAGATGTAATTTACAGTGGAATATTTCACTTACCGAATATTAGGTGCCGTTCACCGGCATAAAATTGTAAAAACTTCAAAAAATTTTGGTAAAACGGTAAAAATCACCATAAAATACAAGACATAATAAAATTTTCTTTGTTTTAGAAGAAAGTGATTCTTCTTTCTTTAAATTTATATCGGCTTTTAAAATTCATAAAATATTAAAAGCCAGTATCAAGAACAATTATATCCTCCTTGCTGTATTCTATAAAAATATACATATATATAATATTATAAATATTTGTAAACAGTAAAGTATTATTTGTTTATCGTTTGTGATCAGATTCAGAATTAGGTATTACCTAATTCTGAAGCTGATCGCATAGGTGTGCTAGTCTAGCCGCTCCCCGGGCTTAACAAATTGTCCAACGGGAGATTTCCTTTCGCGATCAAAGTGGTGATTGACTTTGCCTTGAGAAATCATTTATCCAGTACAGAAAGCCTCTCCGTAGGCCCCGTAACGTCCTAATCGAACCTCCAATTCACAGATCCAAATGTCGCCGGCGCATCACACACAGACACTACATATTAACCTAGTGTCACAAACACTGTTAGGACAACGGATAGGACGCAGCTAGTCTGCAGACAGGCGCGTCGCACACCCCTCCACACTGCGTACACACCGTACACCCGCGTCCCTGGGCGATAGTCGGTAGTCACCGCCAAGAACATCGAACGAAACGAGTTAACCGTCAGAGCCGGGGCCCGTCACTCTTGTTTCGACGACGGCGGTTAGATAACTCAACAATGTCAAGACGTGTTCACAAGTACACAAGATTATTTATTTTAGTGCAACGTAACATTCGTAGCGTCGCACTAAAATAAATGATCTCCAAACTTTTTAGCTAGCCCTGAGGCCGATATAGCTGTAAAAGCCATAATTCGAACAACACTGACATCACAGAAACTAGACCATTTACCCATTTAGTCCTACGTATATCGCAAGAGGTTCCTATGATATATTACAAAAAGTCTTCACAGCTTCCAATAATGGATCTCGCGGCATTCAAAGATGTGAAATGGCTACTCAGTATTAAGATTGCCAATGCCTACCAAGTGTACAGATTATCACAAATTCTCTCGGTACAGGGATGTGAAACAGTCGGCTTTTTAGGGCAGGTGACGATGATGAAAATGATGATAAATTTGCATTAGCAAGAAACATTAAGCCATCATAAAGAATAAAATTTAACGTTCTAATTTCAGCAAAATTAACTGATTGTTTGTAGGTGATTTCAGAGACGCGAGAAATGCGAGTTCGATCCCCGGCGCCACAAATGAAATTTTTGAGTTGATTTAGCATGTGCGCAGCAATGAAGGGATGTATCTTAAGGAAAATGTTTTCAGGGCGTAAATAAAATTAATTAGAATTATTTTTATTCAATATAGGTCATTACATAATACTTATTAAAAGTCATTTTTTTATTTGCCACTGATTCGGAAAATACCTCGGTCCTGGAAAGATCCCTCAAGAAAATCAGCGGAAGATGCCACTGAAATTCATTTATCGCGACACTTGTATTAGTGCAGGAAATCACAAAGTTATTATTACCGTCAAACAGCAAATATAGTACGTGAGGGTAACATGGTCATCCAGATAATATGGTTACTTTTTTATAACTCGAAAACTACAGCCTTGTTTTCATAAATGACTCTGTGATACGATAGCTCTTCATCATTCAATCAAATATTAAAGGGTCAAAATGGACGCTGCTTCATCGACGCCATTTTGACAGTTGACATTGTAGTAAATATTTTTACTTTTATTTAGGTTGATTTTTCAAAGTGTTCCTAATTAACGCCGATGCTTGTTTGGTATATTTTTCTTAAAATTTAGTTATAGCATACGATTTTGTTTTTGTCTCAGTCCTTTTCCTAGTTTTGGTTTTATAAGGCAGCAAAGCTTAAGATGACCATATTACCTTCACGTACTTTAGTATTAAAAATATATTAGTTAGATTAAGTCCCAAACTGTCATGTAATCAGTGTACTTATATCGAGTTGAAATCTTCTTAAATTTTAATTAAATAAATCATTCAATATTCATTACAATATTAATTTCAATAATTGCAATATTATGTATGTAATTACATGTAATATGTTAAAAAATGGTCAAATTTAAAAGCCTAACAAAAGCCGGACGGACCGGACATCGTCTAAAGCATGATTCACGCTATACCGAGTCGCGACCGGGTCGGGCTCCAGTCGGGGTACGTACACCGTGCGTCGGCCGGGTCAGTCATTCATGGTACACCGGGCTATAGGGAACAAATATACTATTAAAACTATCGTGATATTAAGATATTTCTTACTTATAAAAGTCATCATTCCTTTAAAAAATCAACATCATTACAGCCCAGCACAAATCAACTGATAAACATAGTTCACTCCCTAACTAACTCCACAAAGCACGATCCTGAGCCACCTGCGTCCATCGACTTAATTTATTTTAATATTCCTTAAGCATAAAAAGGTTGCAATTCACGCTTCTAATACCTTATGAAAAGTTTTGAAGTATTTTTATGGAGACGAAAATAGTGACAAGCATTGATAACGATAATTTTTTTAAGGATAGGAGTTACAAACGAGTACACAGTCAAACTGATGGTAAGTGGATGCTGTGGCCCGTAGACATCAATATCTATCCTCGATTAAGTATCAAAATGCAGAGATGTCACCCCTGAGAACTTAGGTGGAATTCCTCGTTACTAAAAAAAAGTAGAGTGAAAAAGATCTTCGGATCACATCATACAAAATATAGCAACAATATTTTGCAGATTTTATGCTGGTATTCTGGAAAACAGCATTAACGATATAGATGAAATTTTCTATTAGATGGTGTTTTGCTATTCATATTTATCTAGATAGGTAGACTGAAAATTCTTTTTTACACAAATAATGGTTGCTTCTTATTCCATCCGAATCTAAGACCCAAGAAATGACAAGGGGGATAAGTCATATTTTTAAATTTCTTTTCTATTTGTGCAGCCCTCTACAATTTATTGTTCAACGTCCTACATCGTCCAACGTCCTCTTCATCACATGAAGACATGATAAGACTCGTCGTGATGAATACACGATATATATTCGTACATATGTCTCAATATCTAAGATATTATTTATTAAAATAGATGTAATTTACAGTGGAATATTTCACTTACCGAATATTAGGTGCCGTTCACCGGCATAAAATTGTAAAAACTTCAAAAAATTTTGGTAAAACGTTAAAAATCACCATAAAATACAAGACATAATAAAATTTTCTTTGTTTTAGAAGAAAGTGATTCTTCTTTCTTTAAATTTATATCGGCTTTTAAAATTCATAAAATATTAAAAGCCAGTATCGAGAACAATTATAACCTCCTTGCTGTATTCTATAAAAATATACATATATATAATATTATATATATTTGTAAACAGTAAAGTATTAATTGTTTATTGTTTGTGATCAGATTCAGAATTTGGTATTACCTAATTCCGAAGCTGATCGCATAGGTGTGCTAGTCTAGCCGCTCCCCGGGCTTAACAAATTGTCCCACGGGAGATTTCCTTCCGCGATAAAAGTAGTGATTGACTTTGCCTTGAGAAATCATTTATCCAGTACAGAAAGCCTCTCCGTAGGCCCCGTAACGTCCTAATCGAACGTCCAGTTCCACTAGATTCCGACGACCCAAATGTCGCCGGCGCATCACACACAGACACTACATATTAACCTAGTGTCACAAACACTGTTAGGACAACGGATAGGACGCAGCTAGTCTGCAGACAGGCGCGTCGCACACCCCTCCACACTGCGTACACACCGTACACCCGCGTCCCTGGGCGATAGTCGGTAGTCACCGCCAAGAACATCGAACGAAACGAGTTAACCGTCAGAGCCGGGGCCCGTCACTCTTGTTTCGACGACGGCGGTTAGATAACTCAACAATGTCAAGACGTGTTCACAAGTACACAAGATTATTTATTTTAGTGCAACGTAACATTCGTAGCGTCGCACTAAAATAAATGATCTCCAAACTTTTTAGCTAGCCCTAGGCCGATATAGCTGTAAAAGCCATAATTCGAACAACACTGACATCACAGAAACTAGACCATTTACCCATTTAGTCCTACGTATATCGCAAGAGGTTCCTATGATATATTACAAAAAAGTCTTCACAGCTTCCAATAATGGATCTCGCGGCATTCAAAGATGTGAAATGGCTACTCAGTATTAAGATTGCCAATGCCTACCAAGTGTACAGATTATCACAAATTCTCTCGGTACAGGGATGTGAAACAGTCGGCTTTTTAGGGCAGGTGACGATGATGAAAATGATGATAAATTTGCATTAGCAAGAAACATTAAGCCATCATAAAGAATAAAATTTAACGTTCTAATTTCAGCAAAATTAACTGATTGTTTGTAGGTGATTTCAGAGACGCGAGAAATGCGAGTTCGATCCCCGGCGCCACAAATGAAATTTTTGAGTTGATTTAGCATGTGCGCAGCAATGAAGGGATGTATCTTAAGGAAAATGTTTTCAGGGCGTAAATAAAATTAATTAGAATTATTTTTATTCAATATAGATCATTACATAATACTTATTGAAAGTACATTTTTTTATTTACCGCTGATTCGGAAAATACCTCGGTCCTGGAAAGATCCCTCAAGAAAATCAGCGGGATATTTTTAAACGTATTTCTATATACTACGTACACGTATTACGTATAATTTTGTTTTTACAATTTTAAATGAATTTTAACAGAGCCAACATGGTGGTGATCACCTCATTCCCGGAGGTTATTTTCATTTGTGTATTTAATGAGATTGTAACAATCCTTTTTGAACAATTTTTCTTTAATAAAACATTTAAACTTGTTGTTTATCATTCTGGAGCCCCTTTTTTTCAACAATTTAATTCGTAATCGAAGATAAATGTAGATGTTATGGGCCACAGCATCCACTTACCATCAGGTGGACTGTGTGCTCGTTTGTCACCCTTATTCTATAAAAAAAATTGACAAATCCTGTAAATTTTAAATTCAACACAACTTACTGGAGCAGCGTATGGAATAATTGTTTTTGATGAGCGGAGTTCTTAGGGCAGTAGAAGGACGTATAGATTTTAATTTATAACTTTACCTTTTTACTTTTGTATGGGTGCGGACAAGAGTGTGCCCTATTTTCCCAGGATACGAAGGTGTTACAATAAGCGGAATATATCTTTTTATAACTAGAATGACCAACGAGTACCCTCCCTGATGTTAAGTGGATGCTGTGCCTCACACATTTATCTTAAATCTCTATCTATCTACATAAATATAAAACACAAAAAATGTTTCTACTGGACATACCGTTATACGCTTTGAAATCATCCTACCGATTTTGATGAATTTTTTGTGTGTGTTTTAATATGTCCCTAGATGGTTTATATTCACATTTGGACTCGATAGGTGGCGCTGTTGTCAAGATCCAGAAAACACACGCGCGAAGCCGAGGCGAATTACTAGTTAAGAATAAAAATGCAGAATGCGTTTTCACCCCTGAGGACTGATATGGAATGTCTCGTTTCCAGTATAAATATTATATTAGGGGAGAGGAATATTCAGTTCTATACACTCACCATGTATAAAGTTATCATAAAAACAAGTATTTTAGTCCTCAGGGGTGAAAATACATATGTGGCCTTCGTTTGAAGTTGGTTGGTTGGTTGTTACCAGCAGAGTTTTAATTAGCAAATTATTACGTATTCAAAAAGTGTGTTACTTTAAACCACGTTATTTGAGTTTTTATGTAAAGTACAGTGTTAATTTAGTTTTTCAGGAAAACGTTAAATCCGAGACATTTCACTGAAACGTGTATAAGACAGAAACTGAAAACGTTCATTTATTCCATTTAAAAAATATGGGTTAATGGGATCGCGGTTCAGAAACATTAAGAAAGTAGGTATTAATAATATCCAGCTGTTTATCTTAAGAGCTTTATTAGTGTGAGAATTAGAAATGTTTTCCTGTAGCAACAATGTAAGGAAATTCAAAAGTTAAAAATATATCTTCGGAATTAGTCGGCTGTTTCCGCCAGTCCGCGGGCGCCCGCTGTTCGAGATGCGTATGTGCGCGCTTGGGCGGAAGAAATTTCTCTTTAATCCTGTATTAAAATACTTTTAAATTTTTCATTTTAATTATTGTCCAGTGAAATTATTTCAGGATGTAGTGAACCATTTGCTTAAGCCGATATTAATATAACTTCATGAAATTTTCCAAACTTGTTGAAGGAATTCACAAACAGTTTAATACTGGTTCCATCGTTATTTCCGTGCCATTCATATGTCTAGATATTTTGTTCGTGTAACTCGAAATATGTTACGTTAAATGAAACTGTGTTATAAACGTACCTGAAATTAAAATATTAAATATTCCTTTCGAATATTAAACTGCAGGCAAAAAAGTGAAATGAAAATAATATGCATTCCATGACCATATTATGTCTTTTCGTCGCAGCGGACCGCGCACGTGCGTTTATTTTTATTTATAAATAGCCCAGACATAAACCTACAGTCAGCATCTTCACAATGACGTCACCGAGAGAAAGCAGTGACGTCATTGACGTCAGCTACATAGGCGATGAGAAAATCAGCAAGCGTGAACGTAAAGACTCTAAAGACCTGACAGAGTTACCACCGAGTGGTACTTGCTTACACAGAAGGCGGAGAGGCGAAGCGCCGGCTTCCTTGTCAGTTAAATCACCTCAAACTCCTTCAGAAACTGAGGGGTCTTCTCCATGTACTGGTGCTCCTACTTCAGAAGAAAATTGGAGTTTGAACGATGCCGGAACCCCAGACCCTGAAGCTTTATGCGAAAGCATGCTCCAAAGGCTAAGAGAACGCAACGATCCTCTTTCACGACGAGGAAAAGAGCTAGCTCAACGTACTAAAGATACACTTGAGGCTTTGGATCAATTAGAGAAGCTTATAGAACTTCTAGATCAATTTGTGACGTTAAAAGAACAAAACGCGCGTCTTCTCAAAAGACTGCGTGATGTCGACCATTTAAAAAGACTACACGAAGCTCATAAACGAATATACCAAGAATCGGAGAGATTAAAAGAAGAAGACAAGGAATTGGAGCTTATCAACGAGGCTTTGGACGCGGAGTTGGAATGCGAATATGGTCAAGCGATTTTTGACTC
The DNA here is from genome assembly GCA_907164705.1 of Parnassius apollo. Lineage (NCBI taxonomy): Eukaryota > Metazoa > Arthropoda > Insecta > Lepidoptera > Papilionidae > Parnassius > Parnassius apollo. Next base: position 2,002,281 of record CAJQZP010001262.1, read on the forward strand.
CATGATGGCTGGTGGCAGAAGTATGAAGAGGAGTGGATCTAAATGGAAAGGTCATGCGCGTTTCGGGAGTTCGTTACTTAGAAAACAAAGATCTAGATCTGCGGGAGGGGAAGAAAGCGACGTGTCTCCGACGACTCCTATAAGGCGGAGATCTGACTTGGTGTTTTCTAAAGAAGTGGAGAAGTCTAAAGTGTCTAAATGGACAAGAGTGAAAGCAGCTTTTAGGTAAGTTTCTTGCAGTAAATTAGTTACTCTTTCCTTCATTTGTCCGTATTATTTCGTAGCTAAAATGTAGGCAATAAATAAAGTAGTAAATAGATCAATTACAACTTGACAACCCGCCTGCTAAGCGTGGCATTTATAATCACAATTATAAGCGACAGTAGCCAAATGGCAGGATGCGTACCGTGAACTCAAAAGGTCGTGGGTTCGGATCCGCCACTTGACTACTTTCGTAACCACTCCTAACACAAGCATTTTCAGCTTACCACGAGTTGTTAAAAGGAATATTAGTAATGGTAATAGCAAGGTAGTTTCAATTACAAAAACACGGCAAATTACGGCAAAATCCCCCCACGTAGCAATCTGTGGGGGAGGCCTATGGCCAGTAGTGAACCTATATAGGCTGTAAAGGATGGGTTGATCGATTACAGGAAGTAAAAATACTACAATATTTTTACCACACAACAATAAACAGTGATAAGCTGACATTATATTATGTTCAATGGTTTCCAAACCAACAACCGTTTTAAAAGATAACGGTTTAATAGTAATAATATCATTTAAGATACATTATACGTGCTATTAAAAACATTACATTAATTTAATTCAACCATTTAACTAAATCGTAATTTAATATTATAAAATAATAAAGATATATAATAATAAATGTGACAAAAGCTTGATAATGTATATACATAATACATAAACGCTCACGCGTGTCACCCACAGGGGTAGACGGAGACTACTGACTTACATTTGACACGATACTAAGACAACTATCTCCATTTCTCTACATTCATATACCTACACATACATGTCGGTTTAGGAGTAATATTGATTTAATTTATATTAAATATATCACCAAAGGTCATTCCTTGCCGATTCTGCCGTCTCCGCCTTCTTATTTCGTTTGATAATTTAAAGCTATTAAAACACCAAGCTTATGAGTAAAGAGTGTTATAAAATATACTTACACTAATGGTATATCAAGAATATTAATTCATTTTTGAGATCCGTGAGGAATTCTATACCAGTCTAAACCTTAGGGTGATGCAGAGATAATAAAAAATATGAAGTACCTAAGTGTATAAAATTTAAAAAATTACAAAGGAAAATTAAAGTATATAAATATAAAACAAAATAATACATATACCCATACATAAACTCACATGTCAAAAATTGATTTAAATAAAAGAGTAAAAGAAGTAGTTGAAAGGAAAAAGCAAGAAATAACGGATAAGAATGATAGAAGAATATCGGATAACTTCCAGGCAAATATTAAAATGTTCTGGAAACTCGTAAGAACTGCCAGGGGACGTTCAAAACAGCCTATAATGAATGCTATAAGAGATGAGAATGGCTATATTCTGAATGATGAAGTTTTGAGTTTAAAGAGATGGAAGGAATATTTTGAAAGCATGTTTATGAGTGAGGAGACAACGTATGAACTGAATGAAATAGGAACTCCGAAAGAAGAGGAAGGAGGTAGCGAGATAAGTATAGATGAAATAATGAAAGCAATGAAAAGCATGAAAGCAGGTAAGGCTGCCGGTTATGATAGAGTTTCACTCGAAATGCTAAGGGCTGGAGAGGAAGTGGTGGCAGGCCTGCTGCACACCTTGTTTAATGTATGCTGGGAACTGAAGCGGGTACCGGGAGACTGGTGCAAAGCCGTGATAGTCCCAGTATATAAGGGAAAAGGGTCGTAGCGGGACTGTAAAAACTACCGCGGTATCAGCCTTCTTAGCATCGTGGGAAAATTGTATGCCAAGGTACTAATTGAAAGGGTTATGAAAGAAACCGATGGAAAAATTTGGGATGTGCAAGCGGGATTTAGAAAAGGAATGGGATGTACAGATCAAGTCTTCTCCATGCGCATGATAGCGGAGAAGTTTTTGGCCAAAAACCAAAAGGTTTTTTGTGCGTTCATGGACTTGGAGAAGGCCTATGACAGAGTGGATAGGAATGTGCTATGGCAAACACTGAACTCATTTGGGTTGAGCGCTGGCTTGATACAGGCATTGGAATCTCTTTATAGGGACTCTAGTGCTTGTGTTAGGATCAACGGGGTCTACTCCGACTGGTTTGGCATCCATAAAGGTGTCAGACAGGGCTGTGTGGCTTCCCCGTGGTTGTTCAACCTATTTATGGACAGTTGTTTGCAAAATTTGAAAGTTGAAGAATGCGGATTAAGAATGGGTGAGTTAACCATCAAATGCCTTTTGTACGCCGATGATCAAGTTATTCTTGCGTCGTCGGCGGCTGAGTTGCAAATGATGGTTACATTAATGAACAGATCATTAAAAGAAAGGGGTATGAAAGTGAACGCAAGTAAGACGAAAATTATGGTTTTTGAAAGAGATGAAAGTAAAACGATATGTGAAATAAGAATAGATGGGGAGTTGATCGAGCAAGTAGATGAGTTTGTATATTTGGGTTGCGTATTTAGCAGGGATGGGAGATATGATAAGGATATAGAACGACGAGTGAACGCAGGAAACAGAGTAAATGGGGCCCTGCACTCTATTGTGAAGAGTCAAAATGTGTCAAAAAAAGGCACGTATGGCAATTCACAATGCTGTGTTGGTCCCTACTTTAACGTATGGTAGTGAAAGTTGGGTGTGGCAGAAGAAGCACGAGAGTAGAATAAATGCAGTAGAAATGCGGTCGTTAAGGAGTATGTTAGGGCTGAATCTGAATGACAGGGTGAAGAATTGTGTGATAAGAGAAGAGTGTGGTTTGCAAGATGATGTTGTGACCAGGATTAAGAAAGGAATGCTTCGGTGGTTTGGTCATGTGGAAAGAATGGATGAGGAAAGAGTGACAAAGAAAATTTATGTTGCAGAAGTGAATGGCAGAGTCGGAAAGGGACGTCCTAGGCGAAAATTTATCGACCAAATTGGCGATTTATTGAAAACGGGCCAAATTAGGAGTACCCTTAACCGACGAGCATGCATGCGTAGATGTATGGATGTGAAGGAGGCGAGAGAGGTGTGTCAGGATCGTGCCAAATGGAAGTCTGTAGTCTCTGCCTCCCTCTCTGGGTGACAGGCGTGAGTGTTTATGTTATGTAAATTAAATAAATTACACACATTATATAATTAAATAAAAACACAGACTTATAATACTACATGCATAACGATTTTTAGCCGTTTTAATTTCAAGAGGAAGTGCAGTTCAGAGGATAACAGACTGTACAGTGAAGGAAGAATGCAGGAATCCAGATTTATGAGAGAGATACTTTAGTAAAAGGTTATTCTAAGAAGGCAGGTGTCTGTCATGGCTATAGCAAAAGTACTGAAAGTTAGAAGATAGGTACGACGTGGGAGTAGGAGACATCAGAATGGAGTATAGGGTTGTGAGTGCGCACATACTTGGTAGCCACTTAAGTTGGGAACGATAAGTAGACCCATGGTCATACTTACGAATGTGTATGACCATGTGTCTACTGAAAATGAATCGAATGCAGTCATTAAGAAGCCGATCATATTTGTCAAGAAGATCTGCATTCAGATCAAAATAACACACATCACCGTAATCAATCAGGGAAAGAATTAAGGGATTTATTTTATCAGCACAATTAATGGTTTGTTAAACTTTCAAAATTAAAAAAATTGAAATTTGAAAGTTTTTCAGGCGGTAAAGACAGCAACAGCAGGGTATCGGTTACTTTCTGGCTAACATCCGTTGGCACATCACTTGGGCATGCCAGCTCAAAGTAAAGTCAATGTTTAAGCCAAGATCCTTAACAGAAGGACATAATTTTAAAATAGAGCTATTAAAAATGATCGGCGGTAAAGGTGAAGTGTCCAATTTTTAAATTATACGATGGCTGCCTAGTATTATTTGCCTGACTTTTCTCGTCCAATCTCCAATTTTTCCATTATGTGACTATGCTAATATTTGTCTCACTAATATTTTTCAGGAGCTGATAAACAGGTTCCACAGTTCATCATTACAGCCCTTCACAAGTCCACTGCTGAACATAGGCCTCCCTCGAGTAATGCCACAAAGCACGGTCCTGAGCCACCTGCATCCATCGACTTCCTGCATATCTTACCAGGTCGTCACTCCATCTAGTGGGGGGTCGCCCTACACTACGCCTACCGGTACGAGGCTGCCACTCGAGAACCTTTCTTCCCCATCGGCTATCGGTTCTTCGAGCTATATGGCCGGCCCATTGCCACTTCAGCTTACTAATCAGTTGGGCTATGTCGGTCACTCTGGTTTTACTGCGGATATCCTCATTTCTGAGTCTATCACGCAGAGAAACTCCGAGCATAACCCTCTCCATAGCTCGCTGAGCGACCTTGAGCGTCCTCATACGGCCAGCAGTGAAGGACCACGTCTCAGATCCGTAAGTCATCACTGGCAACACGCACTGGTTGTACAATCTAGTTTTTAGAGATTGAGGTATACCTGACGAGAAGATATGTCGTAATTTCCCGAACGCTGCCCAGCCGAGTTGAATCCGTCGATTGACCTCTCGGTCGAAGTTGGACTTACCTAGTCGAACCATTTGTCCCAGTTAAACGTACTCGTCAACAACTTCGAGCATAGTGCTCCCAACAACTACCGGCATAGGTGTGACATGGACATTAAACATAATCTTTGTTTTGTCCATGTTCATCTTAAGGCCTATCCGTTGGAAGGCATTATTGAGGTCATTGAGCATAGTGCTTAAGTCCTCCAGCGATTCTGCCATAAGGACTATATCGTCGGCAAATCGAAGGTGAGTGATGTACTCGCCATTGATGTTAATACCGTATCCTTTCCAGTCCAGTATCTTGAAAACGTCTTCCAATGCAGCGGTGAAGAGTTTCGGGGATATAAAGTCACCCTGTCTAACACCTCTCTGCAGTTAGATGGGTTTCGAACTCTGGTTCTAAACTCGGATAGCAGTCGCAGCCTTCAGCACTTCAATATACCGACAGTCAACTTGGCACCGCTGAATGAACTGTAGCACTGCCCAAATTTCGACGAAATCAAAGGCTTTCTCATAAGTCCACGTACGGCAGGCAAAGTGGCAGATTGTACCCTTCTGTCTTCTGTACAATCTGCCGTAGGGTATGTATGTGGTCTATGGTACGGAAGCCAAAACCACACAGTTAGTTACTTAATAATAGCATATGATTCATCTTTGGTTTGCGCAAATACGATAACGTTTAAAGATTCCGCTCTCAGTTAAAGTGGCTGAGAATACGCAGCGCAGAGCTGCTGGTTTCGGTTCTTAATGATTCTTCCACCCCTCTTTATTTAAAAGAAAGATTTCTCAATCAATCTCCGATCTTCATACCATTCTGGGCTTAAGTCAAATTTTTTCACAGTTATTTCTAACTCTCTCTGAAACAAACTGCCTGACCTGCGAATGTTCCATTCAACTATTATCGTGGACCAATCGTGTAACACTGGAGCCGTGGTAGCTTAGATGGTTAACGCTCGCTTTAAATATAACAGAACGCGAGTAACCCGGGTTTGATCCCCGCCGGCAGCAAAGAAATTGTTAATTGCAATTTTAAGTGCTGATTTACCACGTGCTCGGCGGTGAAGGAAAACATCGCGAGGAAACCTGCATGTCTGAGGAATAAGAAAAAAAAATATTTCGACGACATGTGGAGTTCGCCAACACGCATTGGGACAGCGTGGCGGACACTTCCTTGCCCTAAAAATCCTCTCAGAAATGAGGGGAGGCCTGAGCCTAGGCTGTAACTTTACTTTTTTACTTTTACGCCTAACACAAGTATAGTATGGTAGTAAGCTTCTCAGGAGTGACAATACTAATGTTAAAAGTATTGCTAGTATTTAAACAAAAACTATATTCAGAGGATTGTTTTCTTATAGAAGTGGAGGCAAACCGAAATGCTCACCTGATGGTAAATACCACTTATGCGCCAATCTTAAATAGAAGATAAATCGCGGTTATTAACTATATACCCAACTGTATTTAAAAGAAAATTATACGAACATATCCGAAACCTATAAAGCTGAGTCAACTTACTTTCTTTGTTTATTACAGCACTAAACTATGTTTAATTGTTTAAATATACATATAATAGGTCCTTACATAGAAATTGGCGTTTTGTACGGGAGCAATATAAAGTCAATTGTTTTTTGTAAAATATATTTAATATATTTATGCACCGTTGTTATTTATGCACTTTTGCCATCTCATAGGTAGTTCATAGATCCCTTTACCGCTTTGGCGAGAATCGATAAACTCTTTGAAGGCAGTTTGGACTACCGTATCGGGGTTGAATTTTTTTCCTTGTAAGAAGTTGTCCAAATTCCGGAAAAAATGGTTGGAGCAAGGTTCGGGGAGTACGGTGATGTCGCAGACATTCCAACTGTAGCTCATCTAGCTTAGTGGTTGTTTGTTGTGCACTGTGTTGTCGTGTCATTGTCGTGAGGCAACAGTGGCGTAGAGCGATTGACCAATCTCAGTTGTTTAGCAGCTAGTTCTTCCTTCATGGTTTGCAGTTGCTGACAATAGATATCTGCCGTAATCGTTTGGCCAGATTTTAGAAAGCTGTAGTGAACGACACCGGCGCTAGTCCACCAAACACTCACAAATAACTTTTTCTGAGTCAATTTTAGTTTAGGGCAGGATTTAACTGGGTCACCAGGGTTCAGCCATTGCGACGAGCGCTTCCGATTATCGTACAGTATCTACTTTTCATCACAAGTAATGATTCGATTTAAAATCCCTTCATTTTTGTGTCGGTTGAGCAAAGTAACACAGCAGTCGACGCGTTTGCAAGTTCGATTCACTCAATTCATGAGGTACCCATCGTTCAAGTTTTTTTACTTTACCGATTTGCTTTAAGTGTATTAATACAGTTTTGTCACTTACCCCGAAACCTGCAGCTATCTCTGAAGTGCTTTGTGATGGATCCGCTTCTACAATAGCCTTTAATTCGTCATTTTCCACTTGGTCTCCGGCCGTCCTCGGGGTTGGTTCTGAAGGTCGAAATTTCTAGAACGAAAACGGTGAAACCAAAAACGTACCGTGCTTTCTTTTACGACAACAGCGCCGTACTCATCATTAATCCTTCGAGCTGTTTCCGCAGCACTGGTGCCACGGTAGACTCGTACTCGTAAATATACCGATATTTCATGTTTTCCATTGTGCGGTAATAAGTGATGCCGAAGCAAAAAAAAGAGAAAAAAACTAATGAATGACTTTTCAAAACTCAAATGTACCAGCTAAATGAATCTATAAATTTGAATGTGGAATTCTTAACCAAAGAGGAGATATTTCAGACTAATTTCATATGTATATTTATGTTTTACCCAAGGTTAGCTAGTAGAGAATGTCATATAGCATTAAGCTCACCTTTTGTGCATTATTTTTGTTAAAATAAAGAAAAAATAAACAAATAATCAAGATGCGTGTCCACCCGCACTTGTCCGTTCTTTTGTGTACTAACGCCGAGTAAACAAATAAATGAACTAGGGCGATTGATGGATTATATGCGATAGATTTTCCCTTAATCTTCTACACTCTCTTATGTTACAGACTTAAAATAAAGAGATGATAGACCTATCGGAGTATATACTGTCGTATTAGGATACTGCGATGCAAAATTGCATTTTTTCTTACTCAAAATATGGAATAAAATCTCTCCATACTTCTTAGTAATTAGAGAAGATCTACGCCCACCAGGGGGACATAAATATATAGGTACTAATATAATAAATCGGAAGAATTTTTTTGTTTGTTTAAATACGCTAATCTCTGGAATTACTAGTCTGATTTGAAAAATTATTTTTGTATATAACAGCCAGATTTATGAGGAATACTATAAATATTAATTATGTTAAGCAAGTCAGAAGAAAAAGCGCTACCGAAATGATTTATCCGCGTGCGCTGGCGTAATGGTTAGTGATACGTTAATACAATGTTCTAGAAAAATATACATCTTTACTCCACCTAAACAAAAGTTCACAATACCATAGTTAGAATGACGTATAAACCCTAGCCGTCCGGTGTGAACCGAGCGAAACCAGCAGTGAACGCTTCTATGAGCGAGGTTAGTTCAATTTTAAACGTGGTAGAGCCATGCTGCTGTTATCCTAGTAGTATAGTTGTAGCACGAATGAGTCGGCTCGACCGGCGAAGGAACTCGCTCTCACAGAATACCAGCGTCAAATAGTAGCTTAATGCTGTTGTGTTTCGTATGGTGAGTGTAGAGAACCGGAGATCCTTTTTACTGGAAACGAGGCAATCTACCTAAGTCCTCACGGATGACATTTTGACATTTTGATTCGTAATCGAGGATAGATATAGATGTCTATGGGCCACAGCAACCATTTACCATTAGGTGGACTGTGTGCTCGTTTGTCATCCTATCCTATAAAAAAAATCATTTTAGCTAAATAATTGGCAAAATTAATGGAGAACTTTTGTCTATCACCATATGTACATTATAGAACGAAGTTAAATTTTATTCACCCTCCCTCCCTACTAGGATGAGCGTCAACCCCCAACTGCAACTCTGCGGCTCAGAAAGTGTCCAGAGAAGCTCTTTTTTCAGTTTTAAAGAAAACCGTACACGATACTTGAAAAGTGTAGGTACTTACGAAATAATCCTTGATAAATTTGTTATTAACCTTTTGTATATACAAAAAGTAGAAAAAAACTAAACTTCTTTGCCATACATTGTCTATCTAAAATGCTTGAACTAGGTGTTATGTCATATCGGCTCAAACACGTGATATATGCGAGTGAAACCGCGAAGAACAGCTAGTCTCTATAAATAAAAATCAATTGCTTGCCGTCCGTTCGTCTCACTTAAACTCGAAAACAGCTCGAAGGATTTTGATGATTTTTTTTGTGAGTTTCAGTGGGTCCATGGGTTAGATTTACAATTATTGGACCCGATGGGTGGCGGTGTTGTCGTAATCTAGAAATTACCCGTGCGAAACCTTGGCAGTTCCCTTACAGTCTATAATTATGATGACGGTCTAAGAATATACTCTATATCGTCCCGTAGGTGTCGTGAGAGACCACAGAGGAAAATTGAAACAGGTGATGTGGCAGTAGCATGTTCTTGATAACAAGTCAATATATTAAAAGATCTGCGGTTTCCAGCCCGCCGGCTAAGCGTGGCAGCTATAACATAATCCACCCTATGAAGCATCTACGAGGGAGGGCTATTTTTAGCAGTGGACGTTTATTTACTGGCTTTGATGGATGGATAGAGGAATGTATGGCGTACAAGCGGAAGAGATTAGAAAAAGAATCGACTCTTTCTTAGTTATCTAGCTTAATTTTGTATGTGCTCCTGGATTAAAAAATCTGTTGAAAAAGCAAAACAGTGTCAGTTTAATTTAATAAACATTTTTATTTAATTAAACTGACACCGATGCAAATGCGTCGTCACCTTTGAGAACTTGGAAGGAATGCTTCACAGCCCGAAATTATTATTCATCTAACACTAAAGATAGAAGTAATGTCCTCCAGACCAAATTTCGATCACTTCGGCCTGCCTCAACGGAGACTAGCCATCGGCGCATGACAGGATTATAGTGTCCAAGTGTATGCACAAGCGCAGGTGTACTATATTCCCTCACTCTCATAGTCCGATGGGACGGTAAACCGATACGACCGGAGAGAGATCAGGCGCAGGAACAACGGCCTAACAAATTCCGAAATCTGTAAGTAAAACATCGCCAATTTCCTAAATACGCGCCGCTACTGAGAATTTCGTGTACTTGTTTGTTCACATCCTGGATCCGGACCCGGATCCACGTGATCAGCAATTGCACTTATTATCACTAGACCAACATGGAAGTCATTAGAGATCGCAAAGTTCCAATAGTTTTGCGACTCACCACCTGTATATGTTTGTTCCATGTAATCAATCATCAACATACAGACCAAGGTTCTTTACATGTGGAGAGAGTTGTATGTCATTATTATTAAACATAATTTATGGTAGGGTGGAAATACCTGGTTTAGATATTAATCTTTGGCGGCCTACACACTAATTTCGTAGTATAGATACTACTTAGGAACTTAATACTATGTTCTGTATAATTTAAAAAAATATATTGATCCAAATATTCCCTACGCTTTTGGATCTCTTTACTTTGGTAGGTGTTGGTTCATTTTAATCAAGCAAACTGTGGACTGTCGCCATTTTTCTAAATCATTTTGATAAGATTCATCACCTGTAACAATGTTAAATGTAAACACGTCGAGACGAGCTTTAAATTTAGTAATCATGTTACGGCACCATTCCACGCGGGCCTGCTTTTGAGCATCGGTGAGGTAGTGGGGCACCCGACGTGAAACTATCCTCCTCACCAGCAGATGTTTTTTTTCATAGAATAAGGGTGACAAACAATCACACAGTCCACCTGATGGTAAGTGGATGCTGTGGCCCATAGACATCTACATTTATCTTCAATTAAGAATCAAAATGCAGATGCGTTGCCACCCTGACGGCTGAGATGGAATGCCCGCAGGTGTTCGTATATAATCTAAAACCTCGTGTACGCTTCCCGATCCAATCTGTAATATACGCTGAATCTCTTCATACATACTTCATCTATTGTGTTCAATTAATTTTTTTACTACTAATACAACAAAGAGCGGCCATTTCTTTTAATTTTAAGTTAGTCCAACCTGCTGAATGTTTGTGTTGTGTGTTGTATTTGTTGAAATTTGTTAAACCAGCAATGAAACAAGATATTTTAATTTAGCTTGTAATGAATATCTTCCACTACCCCGTCCCTTCCCTACATCATCCCGTGGGTGTCGTAACAGGCAGCAGAGGCAAACAAATCAGCAGATGGGCAGCAGCGTCTCCCTAATAACGGCTAATACTTTAAAAAACATTGAAGTAATATGTACACTTACGTACTAGAACAGCTATTTCAAACAAAAAATGTGCGCTACTCTGTGTTCGCGCGGTTGGTTATTTTATCATAGAATAAACATAACGTCTTGCAAAAAAGAATACTTAAATTATAAACGTACTTAGAATGATCCGTAGGTAATAGTAGATTGTATTGTTAAATATCTAATTTATATCTAGAACAATATTTAAATTTTGTCATTTATTTTGTATATTATATTTGTTTATTTAATATAATATTACATAATATTATATCACAATTACATTTTAATGATATTTTTATCTGAATATTTTGAAATGTATCTATGTCAAATATAAAAAAACATACTAAATGTATGTTTAACAAAACTTATTAACATAAAATTTAAATTACAAATATATTTATTTTAATTAGAATCATAAATACTGTAAATAATCGTTTATAAATGCTGGGCACGCGAGAGTTAAAAATGGACGAATTTATTCCACTTTGACTTTGAAGTGGAAACCTAAAAATAAAATAAAAGAATAGTAAGCAGATTTAAACATCGAAAATTTTGCCTAATTATAATAACGTATATGTTTCTACAAAAAAAATGTGTATGATAATATATTCGTCCTAAACTTAAGTACCCACAGAAATGTCGCATCTGAACATATTAATTTCATAATCTATATTCAATGATACGAGATGGCGTCTTAGGAATAATTTTTTTTATTATTAATTTATAATACTTTTTTATTGAACAAGTATCTTATTAACCGATGAAAAGTAATTCCTTGGTTTTTACTGACATTTCTTGAATTATTTGTGCAATATCTAAGTACACACGACGGCATATTTTTGTCAAGAGATTTTTTTTAAATCAACACAACACGTGACAAAACTCTACAAGCGCCTAGCGAGTGACTGAGTAAAGTGCAGTGCATGCACCACAGTTGAGTGGAACAGAGTAGCTGAATGCAGTGTCTCCTCTAGTACGTAGTACATAATAGCTCAATGTTAAAAAACCACGATAGCAGTGGCAACTATGGCAAATATTTGCCACTGCTATCGTGGTTCAGCGGTGGACTTTAATAGTCTGTAACGTAAATATGGGGAGTGAAATATTAATTTGGACCATTAGTGGTTTTACATGTAAGTAAAATATTTTCATAAAAGTTAATAAGGAGTTTTTGCGAGAACTAGACCATTGGCGGATTTTTGCTCCAGACCGACTCCGATATACACTGCGATTAGTGCTCAGTTCTCTCACTAGTGAAAAATTCATTTCGTTATGGACTGCCAGTTTACTGTCGCAGTACCCTAGGAATATATATGACGTCAAAAATCGCCGCCATTTTTGTTTTGTGAGCACCGGCGCTTTTGAGGTAAGGTAAGGTGCTCCCGTACTTTGTTCACGTGATCAAAAACGTAACAGCGCCTAGAGATATTATATACTATTTATAGTTAATATTCATATATTCAAAAACTGAAGGTAGCTGGGCTAACTCTGACATTAGGACGTCAAATTCAAATATCTTAGTGCCTCCCCTCCCCCCCACTCCCCATGACCATGGGTGCTGTAAACCACCCGGAACGTCGTGAATTGAAAGTAAGTTAATTAAACGTGATAAAATCCGTATAGCAAATTAAAAAGGAACGGTTAACCGTATACTGAATTGACGTCACACCTTACAGTGGTCACAGTTTATATCGGAGCACACCTAGAGTATTATCGCTTAAACAATGGCTTGAAATGTATTTTGATACCTTAAAGTGATAAGATTTTGTCTAGGCGTGTGAACTATTATCTATTAGTGAAAACGACGACACAAGTGTTTCTGCCCTGATATAAACCTCAAGTCATCAAGTTAATTTGTCTGCTTAAAAACTTAAATACCGTCTTCATCGACTATTAGTTGAATCAAGCTGTTGCCAAAATCTCCCAAACACTTCTCATTGTGAAGTAACGGCATATTGTAAAGAATTTTTTGAAACAATATGTTCTATAAGATAATTCATAATTACTCGACAACGAAACATAACAGTATGAGACCATTTTTATCGTCATAATAGCCCTTCACAAGTCCACTACTGAACATGGGCCTCCCTCAAGGAATGTGATAAAGCACGGTCCTGAGCCACCTGCATCCATTGACTTCCTGCATGTCTCACTCCATCTAGTGGAGCGTCGGTTTCTCCCTATCGGTAGTTGGTTCTTTGATCTATATGGTCGGCCCATTGCCAATCAGCTTACTAATACGTTAGGCTATGTCTGTCACTCTGATTCTACTGCGGATATCCTCATTTCTAAGTTTACAACGCGGAAACACCCCAAACCTGCCCCTCTCCATAGCTCGCTGAGCAACATTGAGCGACCTCATATGACCAGCAGTGACGAACCACGTCGTAGGTGTGACGTGGACATTACACATGATCATTATTTTGTCCATGTTCATCTTAAGACCTATCCGTTGGGAGACACTATTGAGATCATTGAGCATACTGCCATAAGGACTATATGGTCGACAAATCGAAGGTGAGTGATGAACTCCCCATTGATGTTAATACCTTATCCTTTCCAGTCCAGTAGCTTGAAAACGTCTTCCACTGCAGCGGTGAAGAGTTTCAGGGATATAATGTCACCCTGTCTTACACCTCTGCAGCTCTGCTGCTTAGCAGTTGGATAGGTTTTGTATCTGGTTCCTTACTCGGATAGCCATCGTAGCCCTACTGTACAAACAGTATCAACTTCAATATACCGACAGTGAACTTGTAACCAATGAAGGGACTGCAGCACCGCCCAAATTTCAACGGAATCAAAAGCTTTCTCATAGTCCGCATGCGCAAGCTAAAGTGTCAGATTATACTCTCCATGTATTCTTTGTGAGACCATAAACAAAAAAAAGTTTGTGATTTTTTCTGCGTGGTAGATCTTCTTACAAGGTGTAAAACGTAGTTGGTGGAATTCATTCTGATTTAAATCAGCAGTAGTGCTTAAAGTTGCATTTAATATTGTTAAGAAATTTGTTGGCAATCACGGGTTAAGTATGAGTATTGTGTAACTGTGGCCTGGAATACCAGCGTGTAATAGGAGCATAATGCCGCTGTGTTACGTATGATGGAAATGAAGGCGTCCTAATCCTCAGAGATGACAACGCATTTGCGTATTGATTCTTAACCAAGGATAGATATAGGTGTCGATTGGTCACATCACCTACTTACCATTAGGTGCACTTAATGGGACGATCGTTTTTATGAATGAAGCTAAGTCACCATCATCCGTTCATCAGAAGTTCGAGCCCAGCTACAGCTACCAGTAATAAATCAAGTATGAAAACAAAATTAGGGAAAGTAATGTGAACGTAGTAAAATTTCTGTATCACATTTCCAAGGGACATTTACGAACAATTAATGTTTTATTTGAAGACCTCTTCAATGTACACCCTAAAATATATATATGGAAGTAAAGGGATATACAGTCCACGAAGAACATGACCGACGTCTGGACTATGGTTTCGGTCCCAAGGGGCCCGTAATCTTAATCGTCAATCACTTTCTTTTGAGAAGGAGCGGTTAAGGTTCTAAGTCGAACGTCTTGTCAGGGGTCACGCCCACTGTGTTGCTTCCCCAACCCAACGAGGTGTGGTATAGGAAAGGAGGCCAGTAATTGGTCGATTGCTACTGCGGGCGTGAAATGAAGAATGAGAAGCTCTTTTTCAAGTGGTAGAACCTTTTTAATTGGATGCAACCAGTGTCACACCTGTGCCGGTAGTTGTTCAATTGGTACAACTTTTTTAATTGGTTGCAACCAATTGAAATGGAGCCCTTTAACAAAAGAAAGTGGTTGGCGACTAAGGGTACGGACTCCTAAGGAACGATCTAGGTCGGTTGTGCACTACTTAGACTGTATATCCCTTGTACGGTTCGTAAGGCCACACTTCTAAGAAGTAGAGTAGTAGTTTTTGATGAGCACATCAGAAGGAAAAGATCACCAAAGTTAAAAGTTCAATTAAAAGTAAAATTGTCAATAAAGTTAGAGTGGCAAATCTTTCTTTGAGTGTTTAGTGTTCAGAAGGACGGTTGTTGACGTATTGCCGATTGTTGCTTGCAATTAAATAGGTAAATTTAAATACACGTAACGCCCGGCTAAAGTAGGTTGCACAACGTTTACTAAATAAAAATGTGTGGTCTTCTAAAAGGTCTTCAAATAAAACATGAATTGTTCGTAAATGCCACTTGTGTGAAGTGAAGTGATATTGAAATTTCACTGCTTTCATTTTACTTTCCCTAATTTCGTTTCTTTCTTGATTCATAACTAGTAACTTTAGTTGACCTAGAACTTTTCAGAACACATTTCTTTTCTCAAAAGTTTCTGGGAAGTTTCTGTTGTCTTTAATCAAATCCGTATATTTATAGATCCTAGACGTTAATGTAATCAATTCACATCAATATGTATATCATTCTATAACTTATATTATCTATT
Organism: Parnassius apollo; assembly: GCA_907164705.1. Classification (NCBI taxonomy): domain Eukaryota; kingdom Metazoa; phylum Arthropoda; class Insecta; order Lepidoptera; family Papilionidae; genus Parnassius; species Parnassius apollo. The sequence goes on from CAJQZP010001262.1 coordinate 2,017,813, forward strand.
GTGAATGTGGTTTTTTTTAATTTACTTTTAATTCGAAGTAATTTTTATTTAGTTTCAATGTCAATAATTAACGTAATACGTAGCATTGACGAGAAATTTGACACATGATATTGTAAACGCCATTCTGGCCTACTGAACTCTTTTTACAGACACATAAACAAACTAGCATGTTCAGTTTGTTTTACAAATTTGATACTAGCAACACCTAGATTTACCACGATAATGTTTTATAGCACAATCAGATCAAGGTCTCCTGCAAACATGCTAGTTTTATTAATAAATGGTTACGATGTAGAATAGGACCACTTTGATTAATGGTTAAAAATTATCATGTAAGTTGAAGCTGTCTGCTTTCATTGTTTGGCTGTTTAAGGATTATTGATTGTGCTATCTCCGGCCCTCTATGAATCAGTGTTGTATTATCGACTTTAGCAGTATACTGGGTGGTATAGTATTTAGTAAGTTCTTATTGACTAAATACCGCCTATACTGGGCGTATTTAGTCAATATTTACTATTTATTTACTTAAATAATATATTATTACATTCATTAATTACACCTTACGTTACGGTACAATCATAAGTTTATAGAAACTTTACCGTGTACTGGTATCACCGACAATAACAAATATAAGGGTGTAGTAATGCTGCGGCTACACTAATGGCCCGGCCACACTAAGGAGAATTGCCGTTAATTATCGCGTTGATGGACTTTGAATGTAGGTGTGGCCACGAATTATCGTGATAATTTGACAAGGCATTAACAATGCCGTTTCCCATTTGACGATAACTCCAGTGGCTGTACATCTAAGGATTAACGCGCGAATTATCGCGTTGAAGCGGCCACACTACGTTTATCTCATTGTGCACGGAGAGTGCCACGGGGTTGCACGCATGGCTGCGATGGAGTGGAGTAATGAAAAAGTTTTTCGAGATTGAATTAAAAAAAATATTTCAAAAGTACTTTAATTTACGGTATGAAATCTAAGAAAAGTAAGCAGGAGAAAAAAAAACAATTTTTGCAGGGCAAAATTCATCGTGTACAGTGGTACGAAACTCTGGGTACGTGTATCTAATTCGCACTTGACCAGTATTTATAATTGGCTTATTAGTTATTATTTCATTAAAATATATTTACGTTTGTCTTATTATTTAGCTTAAACCATTGGACGTCTTTCTAGTGCATTTTGGGTGCGGGAAAAAAAACATAAATAGATTTACAGTGTACGTTTCCTGTGCATTTGTAGCCACCATCTTCTTTTTCTTTGTATTCTTTTTCTCTTTGTTTATTTTTTTATTTTATAGGATATGGTCACAAACAAGCACACAGTCCACCTGATGGTATGTGGTTGCTGCGGCCCCTAGACACCTACATCTATCCTTGATTACAGATCAAAATGTAGGTGCGTTGGCACTCACCCCAATGAGGACTAGGACGGATAATGCCTCGTTTCCAGTAAAAAGAGTCCTCTGGAGTTTTACACTCGTCAAATGGGAAACACAGCATTATTAATGCCTGAATTATACGCTGGTAATTCTGTGGCCAGCCAGCGCGATAATTAACGGTGTTTCTCCTCAGTGTGGCCGGGCCATAAGAAAAAAGAAATACACTTAGTATTTATTAGTTAATTGAGTGACCTATTGCATAATGCACTGCGCATGAATCCTATATATTATACAGGGCGCTTGTTTAATATCTATATTTTTTTATAAGAACATGTTTATAAGAACATGTTTCTCTGTTTTCTCCTGCGCAGAGCCACGCTGCAGCTATATTAGTTGCAGCACGAATGGGTCGACTGGATCGGGGAAGGACCACGCTCTCACAGAACACCAGCATAAAACAGCAGCTTAATGCTGCTGTGTTTCGTATGGTGAGTGTAGAGAACCGGAAACCCTTTTTGCTGGTAGCAAGGTATTCCATCTTAGCCCTCAGAGCTATCAACGCATCTGCATTTTGATTCCTAATCCACCACCCGCCTGCCAAGCGTGGTAACTTTGCCAAATGTCTCCCTTATGAAACTATCTAAGCGAAGGCATTTGTTCCACAGTGGGCTTTAATTAGAGGTAGTAATTGAATAAATATATGCGTAAATAGTATATAACAAATATGCGGGATAAAACGGAGAAAGGTTTCATTATATTGAACATTTGAGAATATTTCAAGCCTAAAAAATAGTAAACGTTATGATTTCTTATGTTTACGCGAACGTAGTTTAATAAATGTCAAACAAAATATCACACAACGCAAGATTGAATACATAAATTCTTTCAATCACGAACTCAAAAAAATAGACAAACTTTAAAAATATCGTGGGACTTTACGAAATATTTCGCTATTAATTTCCAGCGTTAAATAAAATTACACAAGATGGTTTATGGGCACGAATAAAATAGCTATGCGCCTTCATTTATAACTAGTAAAGATATTATACACAGACAAATAAACATTTTAACGAAAACAGAGCAAGTAATATGGCAGCATTCCTAACAAGTGAATTAGTCAAAAATTATGCATATTTTTTTTAATATACCACGTTTTTCATCTACTTACATTGTCCATGCTCAAAATTTCAAATCTCGAGCTCCTCGGAAAGTTAGTTTAAAATCAATTACTAAAATCGATACAAACGGATAAACACGCAAAATACCGGCGTGAAGTGGAAGCTCTGCTTCCGCGTTTCGTCTGGTGAGTGTAGGTGTCCGGAGGCCCAATTCCCCCCCCCCCCCATCAACATGGTAGCGGAATTAATTGTTAGAATTTCCCTGGAGAATCCCCCGCTGAGCATCCACGACCAAATTACTCCACTCCTGAACGTGGGTGCTCAGGCTGCTCCGCGTATCCTGCGAGAGGGGGGGGGGCAAAATTCTGCTCAAGACAACAACTGCTTAGGATAAGTTGAGCAATAAGACCAGAGCGATCCCTGCCTCGCTATCCGTGAATTTCTGCAATATCAGGGGACTTCATTCTTACCTAAACGCCGTCCACTACCATCGCGAGACGGCGAGGCCGGTGCTGCTCTTCTGACCGAGAGGCAGGTGTCCTCTCCGGCTGATGCTTCGTATCTCTCCTACTCGGGGTATAAACTGGAATACTCCTTTGCGCCTCGAGCTGAAGTTTGCGTATACGTCAGAGAGGACATCTGTTCTCGACGCCTCGGCAGTCTTGAAGGTTCAGTTCAGCTATGGTTTGGTCGCTCCTGTAAAATAACATCATGCTATAAACAGGAGTGCTAGCAAGCCTGGGATGACGCATCAACGTCCCGGGATGAAAACACCAGCGCCCTGAAACAGAAAGAAGTACAATTCCGCTTCCAGGTCCTTCAAAAGAGTCATTGCCAAGGCAAAGTCAGAGCACATAGACAGAATTGGCGAGGAACTAGTTCGCCTTCCTTCCGTAACCTCTTCTATAAAAAAACGTGTTAAAAAAAGACGTTATCAATTTTAATACGTTGTTTTATTTAAATAAGTTTTTATTTTGTGGTACAGCAGACATATTATACTTGTGGCACAAATAGATCGGCTCGACAAGGTCTGGATCTCGTTCTCACAGAATACCAGCGTAAAATAGCAGCCTAATACTGCTGCTATTTCGTATGGTGAGTGTAGAGAACCAGAGATCCTTTTTACTGGAAACGAGGCATTCTCTTTTAGTCCTCAGGGGTGACAACACATCTGCATTTTGATTCTAAATCAAGGATAAATGTAGACGTCTATGAGCCACAGCATCTACTTACCATCAGGTAGACTGTGTGCTCGTTTATCATCCATATTCTATTAGAAAAAAATCACTGTTGGATATTTAAGGGCCTATACTACCTCAGCTCAAATTACAATTTTGCCTCCACTTTCCCGCGCCACTCGTTCGCACACTATGCGTGGCTCGAGTTCACGCGGGAACACGAGGCCAAAGCGATTTTGTTAGAATAAAATAAACTCTTATCGGATGAGCACTAAGTAGATAATAAAGTTTTCAGTCATTATTTAATGTTAACTTGTCATTATATGAACATAAAATTATATGTCGTAAATTTAATTTCATGTACATACTAACGGCATATTCTTATAACTAAAATTTAAAAAATACTATAAGTAGACAGACATATCCAATTAAAAAAACATGTGTTTATTTTTTATCAAAATGTCACATATAATCGTAGAAAAAATAAAAACTGATGCACATTTTTTCAGATATTTTGCTAATGCGGATGAATCATAAACTATTGTAATGAGGAACTATTTGATCTTATTTTAAGTATCTTTTGAATACCAGCGGTTTGTAATTTGGTTTCGAGGTAACTTTGGATTTTTTTCTATCGAGAAAATTTTATGGAATCGTGTTTTCGTCTAACATAGTACTTAACATTAATCCTCAACTTCACCATATATTTATTTCAAAAACAATGCTGCATTATTTTCGGCATAACAGAGGATATTGTTAAGCCATTTGAGGTAGTGTAGGCTCTTAACCTCTTCCATAATAAAGAAGGTTTGACGAAATATCTGCATGGCAGGCGGATTCACAATCGCAGTAATAGACGTAAGCACTTTTGGCACTGCTGCCCATCGTCCATCTGGATATTTTATATCTGACGTGAACGGCGTGGTTTACCGCCTTTCCCACTGTCATCTCTTACGACACACTCGGGAAGAAATGGAGCAATGACATATCTGACGCCGCCTCACGGCGAATATTAGAATAAAGCTATTTTATAACGTGTAGTGGCGGTGTCATGTTCAGAAGTGGGATTTAAAAGGCTGTAACGGTATACATCCATAACAAAAATGTAGGAAAATATTCTTATGATTCTTACAATCGCAATAATAACATTGGGAAAGAATGGAAAATGATTGATGATTGTAACGTGATTGTAAATATCACAGTCTATCTATGGTAAGTGGATAGTGGTCCATACACACCTACATCTATCATCGATTAAGAATTAAAATGTCTCGTTTCAAGTAAAAAAGATCTCCGGTTCTTTACACTCACCGTATGCAACACAGCAGCGTTAGCTGCTATTTTACGCCAGTATTCCATGAGAGCGTGGTCCTTCCCCGTCGAGCCGACAAGTTCTTGCAGGCATAATATAACCGCAGCGCGGCTCTACCACGCTGAACACCGGCTTATAGTAAAAAAAAGAATAATTCTTATCCATAAATATTAAATACCTCTGTAGATGCAAAGACACAGAGAGAATACAAAGGTATGCGGTGAATATTTTTGTCACATTGCCAGGAATCGGTGTTAGAGCGTGTGTGACAAATGGACCGACAAATTTTACGAATTTTTGGTTGTTTCTTATTACTGCATCATTAAATAACATAAGTATGCCTCTTTAATGTACATATTAATGTGCATGTCCAACACATATTAAAAATATTTAATTTTTTTGTTTTATAGAATAAGGGTGACAAACTAGCACGCAGTCCACCTGATAGTAAGTGGTGCTGTGGCCCATCTTAATTTATATAAATTACGTGTCACGTTGTTTTTCCGCGATGGACTCCTAAACTGTTTAACCGATTTTAATCAAATTTGCACACCGTGTGCAGTTTGGTCCAACTTGAGAGATAGGATTTTTTGCCCATTAGTGAACCACAATTTTTTTGCGAATTTAAAGATTTTTAATAGGACATGACAAAGGGCAGTAGAACGTCTACCTGGCAAGCTAGTAGACATATACATCTATCCTCAATACGAATCAAAATGTAGATGCCTTACCCGTTACCCCGGTCAAGCCGACCCATTCGTGCTACAAACATAATATAACTGCTGTTTGGCTCTACCACATGTAATTATTGATTAACAGGTTGTACAAGTAAGATACATGCCGTAGTAACTCAGGGGCTATGCGCTCGTTGTAAATTCTCAGCACGCGAGTAACCTAGGGTTAGATTCCAGCCGGCACCAATGAAATTGTTAATTGCAATTTTAAGTGCTGATTGACCACGTGCTCTGCAGTAAAGGAAAGCATCGTGAGGAAGCCTGAATGTCTGAGGAATAAAAAATCTTTCGAAGACATATTAAATCCGCCAACAATAACGACAATTCCTTGTCTCAAAACCGTCTTAGCAATGAGAAGAGACCTATGTCCGGTAGTAGGATGTATATAGGATAGGCTTTTACTATAATTTAACATTTTACAAGAATGACAAATAAGTACACGTTTCACCTGATACCTGGGTACCATGGTACCATGGTCCACCCGGGCCATATGCACCCTATATCGTCACCTACCCTACACGATTGAAAATTAAAATGCAGGTATGTTAACACTCACAAGGACTAAGACGAAATGTCTCATGACTAAAATCTCCAAGCAAACAAAATCATAACAGCAACATTAAATTGCTATTTCATACTGGTATTTTGCTTGTAAACATCGAACCCGTATTACTGATAATATTTTTTCATAGAATAAGGGTAACGAACGAGCCCGCAGTCTACCTAATGGTAAATGAATGCCGTCGATCAACACTAACCTCTATCCTAGTACTAGTACATAAGTCTTTTTACAGTATAAGAGTAACAAACGAGTTCACAGTCTACCTGTTGGAAAGTGAATGCTATGATCCATAGACATCTACATCTATCCTCAATTAAGTATCAAAATGCAGATGAGTTGTCACCCCCGAGGACTAAGATGAAACGCCTCATATTCAGTAAAAAGGGTCTCCGTTCCTCTAAGCATATAAGTATTAGGCTGCTATTTCACGCTGATATTCTACGAGAGCCTGGCCCTTCCCCGGTCGAGCTAACCCATTCATGTTATATTTTTACTTCCTCTAAATTATATATTGTGATGGTGTCACACCATTTCGTCACGTGGGTGTCGTAAAAGACGACTATGGGATAACCATGTCGTTTATGCAGGTTGGTTCGTATGTAGGTGGACGTGGATAGGTGGGCGTCACGTCCAAGCGTAACGATTAATAAAAGATGTGTAAAAATTGAATTAGCTGTGATCCGCGTAATAAAATAAAATGATAAGTCCTAGATAGTTTGAAAAATACCTCCCACGCTCCCTCAATTGCGTGCACTATTCTCGTCACCACTAATCCCAGCACCACTACTCCCAACACCACTACTCCTAACACCACTGCTTCCAACACTACTAATCCCAGCAGTACACCGTCCAACAGCACTACATTAAGAACGACACACCAACGTGAAAATCAAAATGAAGTTGCACGAATCAAAAAAATCCAAATCCAAAATGAAGTTGCATGACTCAAACTGTGAATGTTATGTACACTTGTTGTTTATATGCATATAAAATGTGTATGTTAAAGTTATAATTTTATTATGTGTATTTTAAGTGTACTTATTAAATAAATGAATAAATAAATAAACGTTGATAATATGACACGAGTTTCGCCACTAAACGAAGCATCCTCACGTGATGGATTTGGATATTGGGAGTAGTGGTGTTGGGATTATTGGTGACGGAGATACTCGTAGTGCACGCAATTAAGGTATGGCGGGAGGTAAGAAACATCATTTTATTTTATTACGTGAGTGCTAGCCAATTAATTTTTAACATCTTTGATATAATGGATTACCTCAAAGGAACGCCTGTTTCCATAAATTATTATCGTAAGCATTAGAGCAAATCCCGTTTATCATAAAAGAGGTCAACATCCAGCTGTGGGTTTTAGAGGGCTGAAGATGTTTGTGCAAATTATATGTTTAACTTATTTTTTCCATGCAGATGGGAGAAAGCACAATGGCCACCATCAACGTATGGTGGTGCGGCTGCAGTGGCTGCCGGAGCGATGGTTGGTGCTGTAGCTCTTGCGGGATCCTCTCCCGCATCAGGCATGCTCGCTAATCCTGAGCCAAGAGACTCTGCTAGTCTGACGCCGGGCAGCGCTCTTTCTTTAACACCAAACTCTTCGTGTGAAGAGTTAAGGATGGAAGGGGGTCAGTATATTAATATTAGATAGCAGCTTAGTTGTTAATCGCGACTTAAAGGATATGGCCAAGAATTCTTCGAGTCTGTGCCCCAGACAGTACAGTAGATAAAATCTATGTCGTTTGAAAGTACAGACCTTTTATATAAAGAATTAGGAAACTGCATGTAGCTACGCATTAGTGGACAACAGTAGCGAAGGTTTAAAAAGTTGATTTTGTCACTAGGTTTTTATCATGTTATCACAAAGTAGATATTCTTAAAGTTACAATTTAATGTGTGTTATATAGGTTAATGTGTATACATTTATCCCAGATGTTTAGAATACATAGTTATTTAGTAAAAAAAAAAACAGAAACAGCAGTTTGCTTCAATCTTAAAATATTTATATTGTTTGTAACTATTCACTAAAGTTTGACACTTTACTAAAGAAAAATAATTACATACTACTATGTTTAAGCTGTTGCTGTATTAAATAAATAAATAAAATCCGATCCGAGAGTGTATTTTGGTTATTTTGATCTATTAATTCATTAAAAGAAGGTTTGTTTTTATAGATAACCAATCACAAAGTAGTATTTTATGAGGTTAGTTATTGTTTTTGTTCCATACTGATCTTTTTAAATATAATATGGCTACATTAAAGGTATTTTAATGCTATAGAGTGACTTCTAACAGAAGAAATCACTTTATATACTATTTAAACTTGGTTATTTTTCAACAGCTGCTATGAAATGTTAATAGTTATTCAAAACGCTTTGTTTGTTTTTTTATTAATAGCAATAGTTTTATTATTGTACAGCTTGGGGCACATTTTGGCCTTGTCATTCCTACTAACACTGGTAATCAATAGGACTCCTTTTTCTGTCCAGTAGTCTGTCTGCGTCGTCACCACCCTCTTAACTCTTTCTACAACCAAATAGCAGTACCTACAACGCTGTGTTTTGGTCTAAAAGGTATATAAGTCAGTATAATCATAGACTGTACCGCATTCCATCTTAGTTGATGGCTTTATACGTGGTAGAGCCACGCTGCAGCTATATTATAGCATATATAGCACGAAGGGGTCGATTCCACCGGGGAAGGACCACGTTCTCATAAAATACCAGCGTAAAATAGCAGCTTAATACTGATGTGTATCGTAGCGTTTTGATTCCTAATTGAGGATAAATTCTAAGGATCTACGAACCACAGCATCCACTTACGATCAGGTTGACTGTTTACTCGTTTGTCACCCTTATTCTATAAAGAAAAAACGACAACGCTCAGTAGCCTTCTTATTTCGAAGTTAATTGCAGGCGTCAGGTGGACTTTATGTATGTTTATTATTTCAATTCTAAAAAAAATAATAGCTTAAGTTTATTACAAATGAAATCTTTCAGCTATGTTCTGAAAGATAAAGATAATCAGTCTTCTTCCTAGTCCTAGTTAGAAATATTAACGATCAAAATCCATTTGAATCCAAAAAATTTACGTCGGATAAGTTTAAGGGAAAAATATTAACAAAGAAAAATTAATTTTTTTGGGTTAAAAATAGCTAGCAACAACTTCCAGTTTTACAAATTGTGCATACAAAATCAAGCCAATTACAGCAAATCACGATTTACTTAAAAGTGGATCAAAGACTGCGAGAATAGATATAGGTAATGAAGCAATCAAACGCCGGACGTATTACAACGATCTGAAATAGCACGAAACAATTTTTTGTTTGCTGTTGCAGCTTACAACCGTAAGCTTTTTGTTGGCTTAATTGATTATATACACTTTGAGTTACCCATGCCAATAACAAGATATCCAATGGGTTTCCGAGAACTGTAAATTTAAATAACTTCTTCACCTTTGCCAAAGTTGTTTCGTGAATCGGTTGTAGTGGGTGGGTTATCATATATAGGATAACATTTTTGTAGTGGCATGATTGATTTGAATGATTTTGGATGATGATCATGGATTTAATTGATTTGATTTGATTGAAGAAACAATAGGTCGTCTCAATCGGGGGAATGCCAGGGAAAGTAACGCTTACCAGAAAAAAGGCACAGCAGAGAGTAGACCAGAGGTATTCCAGGATGCGAATATAACCGGTTGGTACAGCCTGATAAAAATATTGGAGAGGACTTTGTTTTATAAAATTAAAAAATTGTACTGTTGTATTATCAACAGGTGTTTCCTATGAAATTGCCGTTCTGAAGTACTGGCCATTGCAAATCAAAATAATTTTAGTTTGGCTAACAATTGTAATTTCAAATTAATTTTATTAAAAAAAAGTGGAATTCTGTTTTCATAATTAGCGACACGCAACATCAGCCACATTTACGGAGCGAATAAAAGAACGCACCACCTGTAATTGGTTTGACTGCCGCCATTTTCTAAATTTCGACCTGAAAAATGAACCGAACCGTGGTAATCCGAAAACTTTGGTCGACAATGACGAATTAAATGGGTGCCCCACGAACCCAATAATCGTCAACGCGATGCACGCGTTAAGAGCTTTGCAAAGCTCAACAGGCACACAAACGAAGAATTTATACGACGAAAAATAGAATCTGTATGCCAATCGAAAACGCTCAGCAAGTTGGTTGGATCCTGGTTCAGCACCTAAACAATTCTCTAAACGAAAACTTACCCCTAGAAGTGATGGTCAATTTTGGTGGTCTAGCGCCGGTGTAATTCATCACAGCTTCTTACCAAACGGGATGAGCATTATTGCAGATGTTTACTGTGAAGAACTGAACACAATGATGGAGAAGCTCGCACGTCTCCAACCAGCTTTGGTCAATCTCTCGTCCCAGCTGTGCCTGCACGACAACGCGCGACCTCATACTGCACAACAGACGGTCTCAAAGTTACAAGAGCTGGGTTTAGAAGCTCTTCATCATTCACTGTACTCACCAGACCTTGTGCCTACAAACTCCTATTTTTTCCAGAATTTGATAACTTTTGGCGGGAATACAATTTATACCCGAGTGGTAGCAAAATGCCTTTGAAGAATGAATTTTTTGCCTTCCGTACTGCTGATTTCTTCAAAAAAGGGATCAATAAACTGCCACTGCGTTAGCAAAGATGCACCGATTGCATAGGTGATTACTTTGATTAATAGAAATTAAAAATAGAGAAAAAAATTACGTTAAAGTATTTCATAAAAAACGGCAATTTCATAGGTAAAGACTTTAATAACATTTATGAGTCTTGTTCTTTATTACCATAAAGGAAATGGGGGGAAGGCGGCACGAACACTGTAGCAGTGTAATACTGCTATATTTTGTATGGTGAGTGATCTGAACCAAAGACCCTACGGAGGTAATTAAGCATTCCATTATAATCCTAAGCGTTCGCTTAGGATATGTTTACAAGCCACAACATCCAGTTACCATCAATAAACTGTATTCCCGTCTCGTTTGTTACCGTTGCCTTCTAATAAAAAGAAAAACTTACCTTACTTTGCCAATCATTCCTATCGGAAAACGATTATAATTTCAACGGTTTAAGGGTTGATGCATCTCAATAGACCTATTCTGAATGATTCCGAAAATAGAATAAGAAACTTCAAATCTTTTAGATATAATGTTGCCTAGATCACTTCCGGCACTGCTCTCTATCTGTGCGTCAAGTTTCATCATAATTGGTTCAATCTCTCTTCTCGGACCAACAGACAGACAACCAACCAGACAGACAAAAAATTAAAAAAATCATTCCTTTCCTAATGCCATACATCCCTTAAGTTCGATAAAAAGCAATAATTTCGATATTACAGACCTAAACTTCTATTTAATTTACATGTATAGATGTATAGATCAAAAGCGCTGTATTACGTGGGGCATTGGCCGCTCCTCGGGCTAAACACAGTGCCCGGCGGGCAGCCAAAATTAAACTAAGACGATATATAAGAACACGTTTCAGGTAACTGCCGCAAAAATGTCATGCTGCGCTGCGATGACCAGGACAGTGCCTTCCTTCAAGCACCAACACAGGTTTGTGTAGAAAGACATTAACTTTACGCCTCAATTGGAACAATACCAACAACGAAATGGACCAAAAAATCCACCGAGTTGTTGCAACAGTTGGCAAGAAAAAAAGTCCTCAAACATGTCAATACTGAGCTACTAAATTATTTAAGTAATAACTTTTTTCGGTGTAAAGATAAAAAAAGGTCAAGGTTATTGCTAAAACTTCAGTTGACAAACGCTAATAACTATCAACCCAAATATACTTGATGTTAAAATCAATAATAAGAAAGATCCAATTAACCTGACTCGATTGCAATTCAACTCAACCCAACTCAACTCAGCTCAATTTTATAGTATACTATTCTATTGTTTATTTAATTTTATTTTTAATGTTTCCATAAACCTTTGGTTCAGCGTTTTTAGAAGGATCTTCGACCAATAGTCGATTGTTAGAGTCCTGTCTATCAATAAACAAGTTGCACCTCATGCATGTGATGCTAACACTTGGAGAAACACTACCCTTTTTACCCTTGACATAATTGCTTTTACACCTCAGCAACAGCAATTCAAATTATAAACGGTCTTTAGTTTCTCAAAAATATAAATACAGACGTCTCAAATTCTCAAACCCGCACTGATATCAGTCCACTGCTGAACATAGACTTTTTTTTATAGTATAGGGTGACAAACGAGCTCACAGTCCACTTGATGGTAAATGGTTACTGCGGCCCATAGACAGTACATCTATCCTCGATTACAAATCAAAATGCATATGCGTTGTCACCCGTGAGGAATAAGATCGAATGCCTCGTTTCCAGTAAAAAGGGTCTCCAGTTCTCTACTAGTGCGTGGTTATTCCCCGGTCGAGCCGACCCATTCGTGCTACAACTATACTACTAATATAACTACAGCATGGCTTTACCACGTATAAAATTTCCCCAAGGTATGCCACAAAGCACGGTCATGAGCCACCTGCATACATCGATTCACTCCATCTAGTGGGGGGTCGCCCTACACTACGCCTACCAGTACGAGGCTGCCACTTGAGAACCTTTTATCCCATCAGTTGCCAGTTCTTCGAGCTATATGGCTGGCTTATTGCCACTTCAGCTTACTAATCCGTTGGGCTATTTCGGTCACTCTGGTTCAGCATAGTTCACACGAGCACTATCCTATTGTATAATTTTTTTACAGAATTAAGTGTGACAAACGATCACACGTCCACCTGATGATAAGTGGATACCGTAGCCTATAGACACCTGCATCTATCCTGGAATAAGAATCAAACTACAGATGCGTTGACACTCCTGTAAATTAAGATGAAATGTTTCGTTACCAATATAAAATGGTATATAATTCTCGTCTCTCACTATCAGGGTTGCCGTTCTTCAAATGTTAAAGTCCCTAGACTAACAGAAAAAATCCGCCAGAAACAGGATTTTTCTTTTTCTTAAAATCCGCTAGATGTCCATAGGTAGATTTTCATGCTACCATTGGGCTAACTGAAAAATCCTGCCATGGTATACAGTGAATACCGAAAATCTAAATCTATAAATTCAAAAAAACCTTAAAAAGAGCGGACTATTTCTTATAAATCAGTTATTTATAGTGTATGTTAATGACATGACAACCAAAGCAAAAATTATTCATGTACAAAATAATACAATATTGTAAAAAAATAAATCTTTAAACCACGTTTAAATATCAGTCATCTTATTAAAAATAAAACAATTAGCTCAGTACGTTCTTGCACCTAAATTTCAAAATTAATAGTGAAGTATGGATCCAGATCTTCAGAAACAACTTCAGCGGAAGTTGAAGCTTCGCCAATGTCTCCAGTTTCCATCTTTGGTTTGCCTTTACCGACTTGTTAACCACGCCTCTTTTTTTATCCTTAACTGATTTCTAATCAGAAGAATGGAATCTAAAAGTTTTTTCTGATAGCTTGTTCGCAGTTTGCTTTTAACTACATTCATATCACCAAATACGCGTTCAAATTCTGCATTTGAATGAGGTAGTGATAATATTATTATTGCAAAATTACATAAATCTTCGAATATGTTTACTTCTGTTGCATTTTTGAATGTCGAAACAGATGAAAGTGAATGAACGACATTGATTTGTTAGTTGATGATTGGGAATTTCCATGAAATTATATTATATGTACAGTGTTACCAACGGTAGATTCCAATATTGGACATAAAATAAATGACATTTTAAATGAATTACTTTATGGATAAATCGCCATCTCAAAGGTTCAAATGTCGCTAGAAGTCGCTAATTTTTTCGCTAAAACGATTTTTTTATCCGCTAAATATTGTTAAAATCTGCTAGATCTAGCGAGAAAGCGAAGGCAACACTGCTCACTATACAAAATACAATTTAAAAAATTTAAAAATTAATTTTTTGTTAAAGTACCGTACTGTACTGGATGACCTTTTCTACTGTCTGGAAAAAAATAGGGTGTAACATGTGAACGGAGTAGAAGCCTATGGCACTCATATTTTACAAAAATAAAAACAAAAATTATGTAATTAAGTAAATACTTTCATATGCCTATAATAAAAAGCTGTTATTTTGATATTCCAAGCATACACTTCGATTTCATTTATTTGTATAGATATAATTTACGTTTGTGCATATACATATACATATGTAGTAAACGGTAGTCCGCAAAGTAATGACGAGTTTCGCGCAAATACTCCGTGGCAAAATCCGTGTTGTTCGACAGAACAATTATATGCCTATTTGAATATTATTTTGACAGCATTAAGTATTTGCAAACTGGTATTCTATTCCTCCGCGGTCAAGCTGACCCATTTATTCTGCAGCCAGCTAAGCTGTACGGTGGCTTTACAACGTTGTAAACCTGTTTAATTTATAAATTTGTATTTCCATAACAGGACGACAGCTCTACCTCCCCATCTCCAAACAAACTACACAAAAGTCCCTGGGGCAAAATGCGCGACATCATCCAGACCCACAAGGAGTCCGTCAAGAAGAAGTCCAGAGGCCCGAAGAGCTCGCCAGACGTGATACCTGTAAGACGGAGATCTCTTAGTGATGGTGGTGACAGCGACGCACCACCAGCTCTTACCATCACTATACCTTCGTCCGAAGAACTCGGTAATCTTTCTTAGTTAATATTTTGGGTAAAATATACATAGTTAAAGAATATCTATATGATCAAATCACATACATATATTTTGGTCATACAGGACTGGACCTGGATTTTAATTTAAATGTCACAACATATTTTTTAGGAACTAAAATTGAAAACAAACATCAAAAACTGTTAATTAAAGATGTGAAAATTAATAAGTCAATATTTGCGTAAGAAATAAAATGGTATCTCACTAGCTAAGTCAAGATGACTTAATCGGAGGTTAGTTAGCGCAGAGTCCATTTCTCTGATTACGCCTCGTTTAGAGGCGACATAAGTGTCGCATTGTTGGTGATGTGTCTTTCCTATTGTAATAGTGATGGTTGTAATAGTGTTGAGGGTTGTGGTGTTGCGTTTAGTGGTGGCAGTGATAATGCACGCAATCATGGGTGTGAAGAAGGTTTTTTTCGTACTAGTAGTAAGAAACCATTTTATTTTTTACTCTGATCTTAACTAACTAGTTTTCACGTCCTTAATATTATAATGGTTTTAAAAAATGTAACACCAGATTCTATTAATCATCAGAAAGTGCCAATTTCATCTCAATTAAATAAAATATCTCATAGCACATGTAGTGAAGAAGAAATCTATGCACACCACCCACTACGGTTGGGACACACTGAGACATTATAAAAAAAATCTTCCTTCTTTATTTCTTCATAATTTCAAGACGTTATTCACCACATCATCAACATAATCGTCATAACACCCCTCCTACAACTACAAGTCTGCTGCTGAATAGGATAGAATAGAATAGAATGGAATATATTTTACTCAATATATTAGTTATTCTTATTGAAAGTCTTTTATTACTTTTACCATTGGTTCGGGAAAAACCTGGGAAGAACCAGCAAGAAACCCAGCGGGACTTTTAAAAAAAAGTAAACTATACATTATGAAAGATTGTAAAAACTATTTTCATAACAGTTTGGAAGCGACTACCCTCCCAGAGGCTATTATCAACCATATAGTATAGTATAGTAATAGAATGACACAACTAATGCCACAAAACACGGTCTTGGGACGCAGACTTCATGCATTCCTTATCACGTCGTCACTTCATTTAATTGGGGCTGACATACATTTCACTCGCCTGTACGAGCTTGCCCCTCGGCTGTCGGTTTTTTGAGCCATAAGGCCGGACTATTGCTACTCGTATTTTGGTGGTAGTACGAATGGACCGACTCGACCGAGGAAAGACTATTATGCTTCTTCAGAACACCAGCATCAAATAGCAGCTTAATGCTGCTGTGTTTCGTATCGTATGAGTGTAGACAACCGGAGATCTTTTTTGCTGAAAACAAGGCATTTCATCTAAGTCCTCACGGGTGACAACGCATCTGCATTTTGATTCTTAAGCGAGGATAGATATAGGCATAGAGTAATTAGACTTAGAGTGATAGTGTCATTCAAAATTCCGTTCAAAGTTGAAGCAACAACACAATGAATGTGTGCATAAGCGGCCTGTACACAAGCAAATGAGTAATGTATGCAAGTAAATGACGATTTCCCCAAAAAATGGGCAAAGTGTAATAGTAGACATAGTCGTAAAATTTATGTTTAGGTTGCGTTTAGAATTATTTACTAATAATTTACGAAGAGAGAAATAAAAAATTACTTATATTTGTTAACTAATATTTTAATAAAATTATTTATATACGTAATAACTTGTGCTATAATAATATTCACAAATCTATTATGTCATTATATTATTCTGTTAGAAGAGATATATTTATATAAGTATTATATATTTATATAATACTTTTCCCCCGACACTATTCCGATGATATCCCGGACGTCAGTCTGAGCGAGATTAGAATGGCTCTCCAGCACCTTAAAAACGGCAGGGCCCCAGGCGAGGATGGAATTACAGCGGAGCTTCTGAAAGCGGGTGGAACACCGGTACTTGAAGTCCTTCAGAGGCTCTTCAATTCCGTCCTCCATGGTGGCACAACTCCAGAGGCGTGGAGCAGAAGTGCGGTGTCTTGTTCTTTAAGAAAGGCGACAACGCTCTATTAAAGAACTACAGACCGATTTCCCTTCTGAGCCGCGTCTACGTGCTGTTTTCGAGAGTCATTACGCATCGTCTCGCACGTAGACTCGACGGCTTCCAGCCTCTCGAACAAGCCGGTTTCCGAAAAGGCTTCAGTACCATAGACCACATACATACCCTGCGGTAGATTGTACAGAAGACCGAGGAGTACAATCTGCCACTTTGCTTGGCGTATGTGGACTATGAGAAAGCCTTTGATTCCGTCGAAATTTGGGCGGTGCTACAGTCCCTTCAGCGGTGCCAAGTTGACTGTCGGGATATCGAAGTGCTGAAGTGTTTGTACAGTAGGGCTACGATGGCTATCCGAGTACAGAACCAGAGTTCGAAGCGTATCCAACTGCAGAGAGGTGTAAGACAGGGTGACGTTATATCCCCGAAACTCTTCACCGCTGCGTTGGAAGACGCTTTCAAGCTATTGGACTGGAAAGGATACGGTATTAACATCAATGGCGAGTACATCACTCACCTTCGATTTGCCGACGATATAGTCCTTATGGCAGAATCGCTGGAGGACCTTAGCACTATGCTCAATGACCTCAATGGTGTCTCCCAACGGATAGGTCTTAAGATGAACATGGATAAAACAAAGATTATGTTTAATGTCCATGTCACACCTATGCCGGTAGTTGTTGGGAGCACTATGATCGAAGTTGTTGACGAGTACGTTTACCTGGGACAAATAGTCCGACTAGGTAAGTCCAACTTCGACCGAGAGGTCAATCGACGGATTCAACTCGGCTGGGCAGCGTTCGGCAAATTACGACACATCTTCACGTCAGGTATACCTCAATCTCTGAAAACTAAAGTGTACAACCAGTGCGTGTTGCCAGTGATGACTTACATTTTTATAAGACATTACGGATCAGAGACGTGGTCCTTCACCGCTGGCCGTATGAGGACGCTCAAGGTCGCTCAGCGAGCTATGGAGAGGGCTATGCTCGGAGTTTCTCTGCGTGATAGACTCAGAAATGAGGATATCCGCAGTAGAACCAGAGTGACCGACATAGCCGAACGGATTAGTAAGCTGAAGTGGCAATGGGCCGGCCATATAGCTCGAAGAACCGATAACCGATGGGGAAGAAAGGTTCTCGAGTGGCAGCCTCGTACCGGTAGGCGTAGTGTGGGGCGACCCCCAACTAGATGGAGTGACGACCTGGTAAGACATGCAGGAAGTCGATGGATGCAGGTGGCTCAGGACCGTGCTTTGTGGCGTTACTTGGGGGAGGCCTATGTTCAGCAGTGGACTTGTGAAGGGCTGTAATGATGATGATGATGATATACTTATATTAATATATGATATACTTTTTTTGAATAGGCGTTTTGTATTAAAACAAAATAAGATTCGGAAGGAGAAAAACTATTCAAATAAAACAGGAAACTAAAAATATTTATTAAATAACTATATACCCAAGTACTTAAACTAAACGTCTCTTACTTAATAACCCTGCATCTGCAACTGTTTTCTAAATAACTGCCGCTTTGATGATGCTATCCGCGAAATATTATCTTTTTGGATTCATATAAGAATCGAACTCTTACATATCGTTCTACAATAAGCCGTGCCAGATTTTTGTCGTGATGTTGCGAATTGATGTGCTCTTCTACAGTAAGAAATAGAGAACGACCAATGAGTTTGGCCATAATTTCGAGAGATAGATCTTTCTCTGAATTGTTTTTTTGTGCATTTTGCTTAATATAATTTCGCAGATTATTTTCAGCAATACTACAAATGGAGTAAACTTCATGAGAAACGTAAATTAGTTAGTTTTCGTTAGTTTTCTTTGCGATTAAGTCTATTTTTTTCAATTCATTAAGCAGCACAGACCATCTAGCCTACGAGACATGTAACGAAAGGCGACAAATTTCTGTAGTTCATCTGCTCAACGGAAGCCTATGTTGTTGAACACGAACGCTACCCTCTACCCTGTTTAGTAGTTACCAGACAACAGACCTGTGCACTGCGTCCTTAGCGCTACAATTTTTTAAAATTAAAACAGTAAAGCATGCCTACTTGCGCAGTAAAGTGGTATGGTAGTGATAGCAGGAAACGTAATTTCAAGAAGGATAAAGTTGGGTTTTACCGGTAAATGCAACATTTAATAATCTTATTCTGGTCGTAGTTCTGAGACTGTCCTTGTCAAGCACGCAGTATCATAGTAGCGGCTCTGTCTATTAATCAAAGGGGCTGTAGGCGGCACGTGTAAGTAGAAATGCCAAAAAAAGGATCGATGCAAGTTTATCGACTATTTATTGTATTATTATTTTTTGTGTAGACGAACAGTCGTACTATTATATTTGTGTATATTGCTCTATATATAATTTTAATTTGAAATCCAAATTACAGTTTTACAAACCCTAATTAATAAAAAATAAAGGTAATTTTCATTTACATTTTTATATTATGTTAATTTTACCTAATGTAGATATTTTCACCTGACTGTCGCGGCCGAGGCCGAAACAAAGTCATGGTTTTTGAGAGTATTTATTATGTTTGTGTATTTCTTAGACATTCCGCTCTTAACGGATTTATGGTAATGGTAAACGATTAGCGTTGTAAATGACATGTAAAATACATGTATATATTTCAAAGAACTTTACATGTATTAAACTGTGTATTTTACGCATAACTCATTTGTTTATAATTACGTTTTTTTTATATTCCCCCATATTTACGCGTACGATGTATGGATGTGATACATCTCTAAGTTACATCTCACGCGCCACCCGCACACCTTTCTTTTTTCTAACCTTGACAGACTAATTTAATTAAAAAATCGTAATGGTTTCATGTCTCGTAGGCTGGGTGGTCTGTGTTGAGCAGCAACAGTCGGACCAGACGGAATCTAAAAACGAATACGTTTAAATTGGCAATAACATTCACGTTATTATCAACTTCACTTCATTAAAACTAAACAAATATGTTTGTGCTATTTTGGCTAAACATTAATTATTGTCTTTACCATAATTTAATACACCACTGTTGGCTAGTGGCTTAAACGTATCGTCTTTTTAGAAAATATCGAAGATATGTAAATAAGTATTAGAATTTTAAAAAATGTTCATAGGGTAAGTTATTTATTCTAAAACACATACTATAAAAATATATAAATAACTGCACATTAACAAAACAAAATAAAATCAACACATTTTTTTCTTGGCAAATGGGAACCCTTATAGTATTTGGCAATCAAAAATTTGTATTGTATTGTGGGTATTTTTATTTGTCAAATAAAAATACAACAATAATAGTCCCATATTGGCGGTATTTATTTATAATAATAAGAAAATTTGGGGTAAAATATTTTACTATGCCTAGCAACATTTTCATTATATTGGCGTCTGTCAAATTTAAGATTTATTATTTTGTTTTGATGAATGATTTTTACAAAAATATAAAATGCTAGGCAGTAATTACCCGTGAAATGAGATTTTTTCATGATTAGGTGATGAGTTGTGACACCCTTTTAAAGCACAGTAAGTTGTTTTTTTGCAAAATGGCGCGAGCTCTTTACACAACTACTTGGACTCGAGTACTGACACACTGAAAGTCGTACTTAGCCTTAAAAGGCTAACTTGAAACGGCTTCACTTTGCGCGTGCCTGCTGCGGTTCTAAGCCTAATAATTATATGGATATAGGCGAGTTTTGCGTTTGCTCGTCACTCTTTTTCTTTAAAAAAATCTGTTAGGTTGTCGGTTAGTTTCGTTTCACTTCGGATATCATCGTTGCGGATTCTAACAAGAAGATTAATTTTGCACATGCTCGGCTGTAAATAAAATATTCTTTAGGAAATCTACAAGTTAAAAAAAGTAAAAAAATATAACAATAAATATTTTGACTAGGTTTAAAATTACACACTTGACTGCCTCATTGGTCTAGTGGTCGTTAACCCGATTGCCGATCATGAGGTCCCGGGTTCAAATATTGGGTCGGGCCAAAATTAGTTGACAGGTTTTCTGTTATGAAATTCTCAGTAACAACTCGGCGTCATTAAATTGAGTGTGTGTAACACCCGTGCTTCGTAAGTAAAGTCGTTGGTCATATGCCTGAGCTCCGATCGTTTCGGATGACCGTCCCATTACACTATGACAGTCAAGAAATAGAAAGTGCACCTGCGCATGCATTCGGGCACTATAATTCTATTCTGCGCAGATGGCTAGTCTCTGTTGAGACTGGCCGCCATGACCGAAATTCGGTCTGGAGAACGTTATTATCAATTACGCCCTGATCTAGCGGCGAAATATTTCCTTGCAAGTCTATATAACACTCCCAAAAACGGGAGAATTGCCTGTGCTTCTGAGTATTTTCCTATGTGCAATTTATGTAAAACCACAGCACAGAAAAATATTTTAATGAAAAAACTTCACCTTTAAAGAATTATAAATATTCAAGAGAAGTTACATGAAAATTCTAGAACATTGTGACTTACATACAAAAAATTCCGAGTGTGAATCAGGGCATTACGAAAAACCACTTCAAAAGCTCTCGTCGTCCCAAAGAAATCAACAATTCCATTTATTTAAATAAACATGCGCTTGTCACATCATCTGCGGTGAACTTAAAACACAGTTTGTTTATTTAATATTGATTACAAATTACTAAAATATACACTTCCACAAAGTTTAAAAAAAGAAATTTCTCAGAATCCATGGATAGAATTCTAATTAACACAAATAAGAATAATAAGGTTTTGGAATCAAATACATTAGGATAAATTATCTTTGCGGTCTCTTTTTATAAAATTTAGGTGACAAACGAACTTTCAGTCCACCTGTACCACCGAAATAGTAATCATAAGACAATAGAAATGAATTAGCGCTCGATTACTTCCAAAACCGATGTCGCCACATCTTAAATGCGTATGTGACGCATTAAGCAACCGATGCCTGCAGCCGTATTATAAACATACGCATTATACAATGATATCGAATGTCACATTACATTGCTTGTCGAGTTTGTCAAATTCGCGTGCGTCGCGTATTACGGTAGAACAAAAGCAACAATAGTAATTGTATAATACGAAAGTAATAAATTAAAGTTTACAAAGATAAATATCATAGTAAAGTATTCAAATAGATGTAAATTAGATAAAACAATGATAATTAGTAAATAATTAATTTACTGATGAAATGTTATGCCTTTATTAGTTGAATTACACACCCTTGATGAGTTTTTACAACTGATTATGCTGCAGTTCACCATTATAATAACGTAAATTCACGTACGACATTCCCTGCGCAACTAAATCACAAAATGGTGAATGATGTTCGTCAACACATTATAGCGACGACAAGATTACGCGTTTATGCGACTTCTATTGTCTATTTCTTCATTTACAATTTCTGTGACCTGTACTCACCTGTACCACAGTAAGAAGGCTACTACGGTCCATGTAAAACTGCAAATACGAGGGTGGATTGAAAAGTACTCGGCCTAACCAAGAAAATAAACACATACTAAATCAGTTATATTTTTATTTTTCTACATAATCACCATCAAGTTCAATACACTTTTGCCACCTCCCCTTCCAAACATTTAGACCGTTGAAAAAAAATGATTCTTCCTTAGAGTCAAAATATGCGTCTACAGCTGCTTTGACCTCGTCGTTTGTCGAAAATCTTTGACCTCCCAAGTGCTTTTTTTAGGTTAGGGAACAGAAAGAAGTCTGATGGCGCCAGATCAGGTGAATACGGCGGATGCGGTAACAGTTCAAAGCCACAGTTGTGAATTTCAGCCATTGACTGTACTGACGTGTGAACACGGGCGTTATCTTGATGAAACAGGACTTTTCTTCTGAGCATTCCTCGACGTTTTTCTTTTATTTTCTCTCGTAAACTACGTAGTAAGGTGCAGTAGTAATCAGAGTTTACAGTCTGACCCCTTTCAAGATAATCAATCATAATCACACCTTTCGAGTCCCAGAATACTGAAGCCATCACCTTATTTGCCGACAAAATCGACTTAGCCTTTTTAGGGGTGGTGAACCAGGTCTTCTCCACTGTTTTGATTGTTGTTTTGTTTCCGGTGTACAGTAATGAACCCATGTTTTGTCCATAGTAACAAAACGATTCAAAAAATCATCTGCATCGGCTTCAAATAACTCCAAACAGTCGCGTGAAATAGTCAATCGCGTCCTTTTTTGTTCAACTGAAAGCAGTCGCGGAACCCACCTCGCAGACACCTTGTGGAAACCCAACTCGTTGACAATGATATTTTGAGTTCATTCATAAGAGATGCCTATAATCTCGGCTATCTCTCTAATTTTTAATCTGCGGTCTCCCATTATTAAATCAAGTACTTTTTTAATATTTTCGTCAGTAGTTGACGTCGAAGGCCTTCCAGAGCGGGGTTCATCTTTCACACTCTCTCTACCACGCTTAAATTCTGCTATCCATTTTTTGACGGATGAATATGACAGAACACAATCGCCTAATGTACTGACCATGTCATCATGGATGGCTTTTGATGATAGCCCCTTCTTATGGAGGTACTTGATGACGGCACGCTGCTCGATTTGCTCCATTCGCGGAAATTATGTCCGATTACTTTGTTAATAAATTTATAAAATCACAACTAATTATCGCACACGTTTCGAACTTCACACAATGAACTAGTCTGAACTGAACTAAATAATGTGGGTAGATTTTATTTTTAGAATTAAATGGATCTGTGTTAGGCCGAGAACTTTTCAATCCACCTAGGTAACTCAAAATCAAGAAGGCTACAGATGCGTTATCACCTCTGAGGAATAATATTAAATGCCTGACAGTCTGTAAGTATAGTGGATATCTATTCCCCTCAGGCCGGAACACAGCATTGTATACACCGCTGTTTAGTAGCAGAAATAGGTCAGGATCTCATCGAATGGATGTTATTAAAAAAATAACTAAAAATTGTGAAGTTACTGGTCTCTTTTTCTACGTGCTTAAAGACTGGAGGTAGACGTTTGTCTCACTTATTATAAAAATGTGTTTTCTATGTCTAATAGTTACCGGTACAGTATCCAGGATTTAAGCTTGCTTAGCAACCTCCAGTATTTATTTGTTAAGAATTTAGAGATAGTCAAGGTCTTGGTTTCGTGTAACAATAACGTTCGTCATCTTAAGCCGCTAAGATGACCTTACATCCTTTACAAGTTGTCTATAGCCGCTCTTTGGACTTATAGCATGTTTTAGATTTCCTCATTTGTCTAATGGTCGTATACGCGACAACTAATCATTAGGTCCTAGTTTCAAATCGCAGTTTAAGGCAAAAATTATTCATTAGGGTTTTCTGTCAAGAAGTTTCCAGTAGCAGAGACAAGAGTCTAGAAGTTGACGCTAATCGACCCCCGCGTCTCGTTGGTCGCCTGATCTCTCTCCGATCGTGTAGAATTGTTGCCACATTGGACTATGAGAGTGAAGGAATAGAGGGAGCACATGTGTTTTGCGCACACACTCGTGCACTATAATCCTGTCCTGTTCAGAAGAGAAGAGAAGAGTCACCTTTCAGACTGGCCGCCATGATCGAGATCCGGTCTGAAGGCTATTATTTATTTATTATTTTAGTACTCTTACGATCAGATGGGTTGGGAGGAGTGCACTGTATATTTCATATTAAATTATAATATATCATCATAAATAAAAGTTTCCAGCACCTTTTCTAACTAAATATTTTTTCTAAAAAAACTATTGTTTTTTATTTTATTTTATTTTTTAATATTTCTAACAGAATCGGAACCCTCCCACCCCATCCTGCGTAAGCAGCGATCGCTGGAGTTGGGTGCTAGACCTCCGCAACACCGACCCCCCAGAGCTTCCAAGTGGACCAAGGTCAAAAGGGCGTTCCTAACGTCCGCTTCCGCTTCGGTACCATCTAGTCCAAGTCGTCATTCTGCGTTCTTCACTGACGCAGGTAAGTGAGATTACAGGTCCCACTCTTGTACATTTTGACCTTGGTATGTTGTATAGAACGCGACGTTTTCTCATTAACAAATCATTGAACACAACTATCTTATATTATTATAATTGAAATAAGTACTATTTTTGTGACTCAGCTAATGATGCGTCCCTAGTAGTTATTATTGGTCTTTTTCATAATTTATTGGCACTAAGTAACATATTACTTTGATTAAAGTTATGGACAGTGAACTGTAACATCGTGCATTTGAATCCACTATTCAAATACTATCGCGAGCTACTCCTCACACACGTATCAGCTTATAGTGGTCAACAGGAATGTATGTAATTTTAATAACATTGCAAATATTTTAACAAATATTAGAGATTAAAAGAAACAGCCATGTTTGGTTAATTTTCAAAAAATCCAAATAACTCTTTCAGAGTGCGCATGCAAAACATTTGTAAATATTTCGTTAACCGATACTGAAAGAGCACAAGACAAAACAAATTTAATTTGTGTACCAACCCGAAAAGTATGCCAAACGCCCGAGATATAACATGATCGGTGAATTCCTGGACCAGAATTTTCAAATAAGCAATTTTCACAACAAATTCTTATTACTCCACCTGCGAATGCAAATGAAAATAAAGGAAATATTGAAATTGAGATAGAATCGTCAAACTCAAAATTATACAAATGTTACTTCCTGGTAAAATTTGTAACGCAGCAACTTTATAAATCTAATAATTTGTAACAATACACCCAAAACATCAATAAATGTAAATAAGACTAAAGTGTCTGTATTATTGAATAAAACTATTATTTACGGATTTTATCGCGTTTAATTACTTTAATTTATTTTTATTATTATCCCGACGTTTCGGGTGCTTTACAGCGCCCATATATAGCGCGTAAATAATAGTTTTATTCAATGTGTAGTGTTCGCGTAAATTTAAGAAATCATTATGTCTGTATTATATTAATATAATAATAATATTGAAATAACTAGATTCTATTTACCTCAAATTTTTTGTCTACCTATCCGGGGTATGAGGAAACTAAAGATCACTCAGCGAGATATGGAGAGGGCTATTCTCGGAATTTCTCAGCATGATAAACTTAGAAATGAAGATATCCGTAGTAGAACCAGAGTAATCAACATAGCCCACCGGATTAGTAAGCTGAAGTTGCAATGAGCCGGCCATATAGCTCGAAGAGCTGACACCTGATGGGGAAAAACGTTCTGGAATGGCAACCTCCAACCGGTCGGCGAAGTATAGGGTGACCATCATTAGATGGAGTGAATACCTGGTACGACATGCAGAAAGTCAATGGATGCAGGTGACTCAGGACCGTGCTTTGTGGCTTTCGGCAGCGGACTTGTGAAGGGCTGTAATTATGATGATGATGTTCGGGGTGATCTTTGTAATGGTTCAACGGATTGTGATAAAACTTTACGAACAGATAGAAAGCAATAGCAGGAGGGACCTAGACTTTATTTTAACCGAAAAACTTAGAGATTTTTTTTGTGAAATCAAAAAGTTGATAAAATAAATTAGCCGTTAATGATTATCTAAAATCTAAATATATACCAACCAAGCGAAGCTGGGGCGGAGCATCAGTTTGAAATAAAACCAATTTTAAGGCCGCACTTAATACAATTATTTCTATTTCATTTCCGACGTTTCAGGTGCTTTTCATTCATTGTAACACAAAAGTTATTCATTACAAAATAGTTTCTCTGATTGCCATTATTTCTCGTCAAGGTCTCCAATGACGTTGCGTTCGAGCATTTTATCGATACTGGAGCCCATTTAACCGCTTATGAGTAACACTACTAAAATACAAACGGAATGAGAAAAGCGTCTGCCAATATTAACCGCTATTAGCGATTGGAAATGACGAAATTTGGAGAGCTTGCTCGTCGGAAAATGAAAATATATCGTCATTAATGAAAAGTTATAAATTAGGAATTTTTTTAATAGAATAAGGGTAACAAACAAGCAAACATTCCACCTGATGGTAAGTAGATACTGTAGCGCATTGACATCTATATACATTAATCCTCAATGAAGAATCAAAAGGCAAATGCGTCGTCACCCCTGCGGAATAAGATGAAATGCCGCGTTTCCCCGTACTATACGCTGAAATGCTACAATCATAGTAAAGCAACGTGGCTCTACCATGTAAAATATAAACTTCTTTCAGAATTTTAAAAATGTCCAAAAGTGTACTTAATATGTAACTTTTGTAAATAATACATTTTTTTTCTGTGGCAAAACTACGGTGCAGTGTACGACCGAGAAAGGATCACGCTCACACTATATCTACGGAAAATAGAGCAGCATAATGCTGCTGTGTATTTCTGGTCATCCATTTTTACTGGTTATAAGACGTTTCTTGTATGCTATCAGGGGTGACATCTCATCTGTATTTGGATTTTGCATCGAGGATAGATGTAAGTGTCTATGGGCCATAGCACCCACTTATCATTCAATGGACTGAGTAAGATTTGTAATTCTATTAAAAATCTTGGCTAGAAATGGAGCGGCAAGAGACTTTATTTTACTTATATCCGTAATAAAGAGTCCCGATGTAATGATAAATCAGATGTTCAAACAAAATGTTTGATTGCCTAAAACTGGACTTCCGGTACTCTTTTTTCATCAGATGAGCGAAAATACATATCAAAAATTCAAATAAATTTTTCTCTTGACGTAAATATGTGCGATATTCCCCCAAACAGTATCGAAACGGGGTCAATACACGTACGCTTCGATGAAATTTTCTCAATGTTTATCTCAAAGTCTAATTCTAGATAAGCTGATGATTTTCTTGTACGAGCACTGCTGAAAACATTGCACGATGCATTTTATGGTCGTTTTGGTAATAATATTTCCAAGAACCAATACCCCGATATAAGATTTCAATGTCATTCCGAATTTACAAAGTTTATGTATTTTATGATTTGATCAAATAGTTTTCTCGATTTGTAAGTTTGTGCTGCATTCTGTTGTTTACAATCGTTGAATTTTCTTCTCATTCTCTCTTTTCCTTACAGCCTCTCCCTTTGTAGGATGAATATACATTAAATTTCTCATTTGTAAAATAAATTGATGATCGTAGTAGTTACATTTCGGACGTTTGATGCGTCTGCCTGTTGTCACTTTGATTGATTTAGCATTTGCAATGTCGTCTCGTTCGTACGCAGTATATCAAATGGAGTGAAAAATTCTCATAAAATGTAATTAGTGTGAAAAATTAAGTGATAGAATAGTCGCTATAAGAATTTCCTCATAAAAACTTTCATCATATCCATCCATCCATTAAAGTCTATAAAATTCGACTGCTGAATGAAGACCTCACCCACACAGTACCCCATTGTGGGGATTTTATCATAGCATTGTTACTTAGCGGCAAAAATAAGAGGTAAGAAGATAATATCTACGAAGATAAATACTTACTCGTAACTGAAACTTATATGATGAATCGTGTAATGGTGATGTAAGAATATTCCCACTACCTTATTTCCTCCCGTAGGTGTCGTGAAAGACGACTATGGCGTATGCCAGAAAGTTCTTGTGGCTTCTGATAAATATCGGTATAGCTATTTGTTTTCTTTAACTCCACACTAGGATTTTCTGCCGTATCGTGAGGACAGTTTACATACATAAATTCCACAAGAACAAACATTCAGACCCGATACAATTATTTGTAGGTCATACAAATACTTGTTCCGTGCGGGATCCGGACAAGTAGCAATTAGCATTGCAACTCCCAAGCCATTGCGCCGCGCAGCTGAAAAAATTCCATTTACAACTGCCATATATACTCAGACATGAGGAGAGGGCAGCGTTAAAATCTGCGATACACTGCGATCGTCATGCCAATCATGGAAGATGCTCATGCCCTGAATAAACTTTTAGGAGATGATCAAGAAGATAGAATAGAATAGAATCATTTTTATTGAATATTGATGAAATGTCATTCTTATTGAAATATTTTTTTTTAGTTTCACCACTGATTCGAAACAAAAACCTGTCCTGGGAAAAACCAGCAAGAAAGCCAGCGGGACTTTTTTTTAAAGCATAACTTACGATATAATAGTTATACAATTGTTATGAAAATATTTAGAAACAGCATGGTAGCAATCACCTCATTCTCAGGGGTTATTATCAATCATGTACTCTTTAGTAGTATAATAACCCTTATTAAACATTTCTTTTATAAATTTCCTAAATAAATATTTTTAACCTTTTGATAGATAAGGTCTGCATATTTTCTGGGACTATGTTTTAAAATCGTACATATTGCCACATGCAGGAACTACTGACTCTTTGTAGTCGAGTGACTGGTATAACTAACTTGTTCTTGTATCTACAGTAGTACTTACAGAACGTACATCACTTTTTAATAAAACTATTTTGGTTATTGTGAACATACATTACATTTTCGTAAATATATTGAGAGGTCAGAATATATTTATTTACTTAAATTTTTCTCTACGGACCTTAGGGCCTAGGTTATATGTCTTTTGCAAAACAAAGTTAGTTTCAATGTCAGTCGCATTATCCCATAACAAGATTCCATATGATACTATGCTATGGAAATAACTAATCTACCTGTTTGAACACATATAAGGCCTCTAATCTTTTATAGCACATGCTGACCAACTTAGCTAGCTAGATTAAATATATGACGGTCCCTTTAAAACTCCGCGTTAGCTGTAACTTTTAAGTCGAATAATTTTAATAATTTATTTACATTAAAAAAAACCTAACATTTGATCTTTCACAGTACAGAAATAGATCTAAAATTAGTGGCATCCAATGTACTACCAGTAATATAATGGCTATAATAGCTCATGGGCGAAGCTCTCGTCGTAAATTGTTCACTGTAAGCGAATATTTTGGGTTCAATTCCCGCTGATACTAAATAAATTGATAATTGCACTTTTATGTGCTGTTTTGCCACTTGATTGACAGTAAAGGAAAACATCGTAAGAAAACCTTCATGTCTAAGTAATTAAAAAAAAATATATTTCGAAGACATGATATAAGTATATATAAATAAATATTTCTCCTAAAAGATCCAAAAGCTTAGTTTTTTTAAATCGTCAACCCTGCACTGGAATTTTCTCCTGTCACATTGAGGCAGTTTTCAAAAAAAAAAATACATAAACCAATATATTGTTCCCTGAGGGATTCGAGCCCGCGGCTCACAGTGCTGCAACTCGTTGCCAAGCTACTGTGCCACGGAGCCGTCAAAAGTCTTACTGTGGAGACCATGAATTACTAATCGGTATAATTTAACATAGGAATAATTTTGAATAAAGTCACGTATTTCTCTCGTATCCGGTACAGTTGGACCGGAAGTGCTGTTGCAAGTGGCACGCTCTTGTGCACCGTTAGCAAAACAATTCATGACAAAGTAAATTATTTATTAAAACAGGATTTTGTAGATAAACTACTAACCCTAATATTTGACATGTGTTGTATGTTAACTCGTATATTAATTATTATTGTCGGCTTTATTTATAATTACTGTATATCGCTTACTTAAAATAAGTATAAAATGAGAGCTAGAATATTTTATTTTAGTTATTTCCATAGCATGTCTTATGGGATTTTGCTATGGGGAAATACGTTTGATTTAAAAAATATTTTTGT
This sequence comes from Parnassius apollo, assembly GCA_907164705.1. Taxonomy (NCBI): domain Eukaryota; kingdom Metazoa; phylum Arthropoda; class Insecta; order Lepidoptera; family Papilionidae; genus Parnassius; species Parnassius apollo. The sequence continues at coordinate 2,048,437 of CAJQZP010001262.1, forward strand.
TTTGCAAAAAAGGAGCATAATTGTTATTTACATCAGAAAACCTAGTCTCTTAGAGAAAAAATTAAAGAAATAAATACATTAACTTTGGCCGCTCAATATATTTAATAAAATTTAATTTATCTTCACAAACTGATACAACTAGCTAATTTTTGTTCCTAGTTTATTAAAACTACTTTTGTTTTTGTGAATTAAGTTAATTAAATTACAGCCAATATACGTCCTACTACACAGGCCTCTACTCACTTCTCAGAGGGTTTTAGGGCAAGGAAATATCATATGTTTTTCTTCACAGGAGAGTATGTGGTAAATCAGTACTTAAAACTGCAATTACCAATTACATTCGTGATGGCGAAGATCAAATGAGGTTTGCTCACTCCTCCAGTTAATAACCTACCAAGGAACAAGATTTATAAAGAAACTCACGTCATGTCACTACTAAAAAAAATTTCCAAAATTGACGTCATCATTTTTTTTTCCAATCGAAACGTTTCTACTGAAATTGTCAAATCTACTTTCATTTTTGTTACTACTACTAGACTAACGTCTGTCATCCACCTCTGTAGGAAATCTTGGCGAGCTACCAATGTTTTTACTCAAGCACGGAATTACCGAAAAATTTTAGTAGACGCCAAACATTCACCTGATACTATTTACAATGCGTTTAAATTATACCAGTTATTTTGCATTAAAATCTTTTTTTCTTTTAAGCATCATCATCGTGATAATTACAGCTAATCACCGGTCACCACTCGCAGCCCACTATGCCATTAACCACAATCCACAAAGGTGACATAGGATCATCAGTGGACTCCCTACACGTCTTACCACACAAACACTACATTTAACGAGGGGGTGACGCATGCTTACTATTCATCTCATCACCATGCGAAACCTAGGCCGCTCCCAACGAATGCCACAAAGTATTGTCTTGAGCCACCCGCATCCATCGACTTCTTGCATGTCTTACAGGTCGTTACTTCGTCTAGTGGGGCATCATCTTACACTTCGCCTACTGGTGCGAAGCTACCAATCGAGAACTTTTTTCCTCATTGGTTGTCGGTTCCTCAAGCTACATGACCGGCCCATTGCCACTTCAGGTTACTAATCCGTTGGGCTATGTCGGTCACTCTGGTTCTACTGCGGATATCCTTATTTCTAAGTTTATCACGCAGAGAAATCCCGGTTACAGTCCTCTCCATAGCTCACTGAGCGACATTGAACGTCCTCATACGGCCAGCAGTGAAGGACTGCATCTCAGATCTATAAGTCACCACTGGCAATTTTGGAGGTGGCTGGGATCTACCTCCAAGCGGTCCACCCGGGATAATAGCATCACTGACTACTTTAGCGTGTGGTGAAGGCTGAAGACGGCCTGGCTCCGGTCGGAGTCAGACGCGAAGCAGCTCACTTAGTTCTGTCTGTGAGCGCGAGAATCAGTGCCTTTGAGGGCACTGAGGCATGACACAAGGCCAGTGGACCTGTACTAAAGCATTTTGGCCTGTGTTGTCTCCCGTTCTGATGCGCCTATACCGCCTCTGTCTTAAAACTCGAACGGTGCGAAAATCTTAGAAACATTCCAATGTACAACCAGTATCCAAGTCATGCCGATCGTTGTAATAATCGACCAATCGCAATCACCTTCATACTCTGTAAAGTTATGGAAAGGGTATTGAACAGTAAGCTACTGACATACCTTGAAAGAAATGACCTCCTGAATGACCAGCAATATGGTTTCCGCCGGAGACGGTCTACTCGAGATCTTCTTGTGTATTTCACGCACTTCTGGGGCGAGTCCACCGAAATGAACAGTGATGAAGCACTCGCAGTTTTACTGAGTAAGCTTCCTGCTTATCTCCGCCGAATTTTGCAACTAGATTTCTGACTTTTTGAGTGAACGGTCGATCAGGATAGTCATAGATGGCTGCTCTTCTAATATAATGCATATTAATGCCAGAGGTCCTCAGTGGTCTGTTCTTTTCCTGCTGAATATCAATGACCTATTCATTAATTGTTGGGTATGCAAATGACAGTATACTCACAAAGAGATTTATGTCCAGTGCGAAAGACGGAGGGGCAATAATACGTTCACGCAGAGAAGCCATGGTGGAGCGGATTAATGCGACTTTAAGTCTTGTCTCCCTATGGAGTCACGACCATCTGGTCACTTTCAACACCACTAAAGCGCAGGCCTGTCTGTTCTCCACAAAACGGAGTACTTTCTATCTGACTCTTACTTTCCAAGGTAAATATTTGAAGGTTCCTGATCATCTTGAGCTTCTCGGCGTACAGTTTAGTGCTAATCTCAACTTTGACGCTAAAATTGAGTCAAAAGCACAAACTGCGGCCAGATAACTAGGTATTTTAAACAAGGTGAAGCTATAACTCACACCTGAACAACTTCTAACTTTATATAAAGCTCAAGTCAGCTCAGAACATGCATAGCGTACTGCAGTTACTTTTGAGATGGCTCAGCAAAATATCTACTTGACTCAGTACAACGCTGAACCAAGAGGCTTATCGGCGATAAAAAGCTGGTAGAAACTAAGCCTCAAAGCTTATCTCACCGCCGCCAAGTTGCTCATTTGTCAGTCTACATATTGTACTTCGGAGAGTGTGCCCATGGGCTTCATAAGTTACTACCGCCATCTCCATTCTACTATCACAGTACCAGACATACTACAGGTTACCATCCACACTTGGTTAGTATTCCGAATATTCGCACTAAGTGCTATTAGTCATCTTTCATGATGATTTATAGCGTATTGTATTGATTAAATAGTATTGATGATTATTTGTTTGACAAGTTTACAACAGAACAGTATCAGTATGTATCATTACATTTTTTTCCTGCCTTTTAAAAAAGAGTAGGCTATTTTCTTGAAGGTCCCTAAGTCGTATCGGTCCGAAAAAATCGCTTATGACAGTCGATTCTACAAGGAAATCGTACGAGAAAGAAAGCTTCTAATATATCGCACAGTGGTCGACCGCCAATCAACCAGATGGTATGGATAGTAGCTCGAGTTTTGTCGAGATATGGGATGGTAAAATTGCGGCGAGATTAAGTAGATGTGACAGAATATGCAAAGAGATGTAACATCTCTTCGTAGCGTCAGTGAGGCAAGCCGATCAGAAAGAACTCGGTAGTCGGCAATTCGAACCGCTCATCACTGGATAAGATCAAGTGGAAGTAGCTGTAACAGGGATTACCCCGGCCTCTGGGGAGATCTAATCATTGGATGAGAACAGTATATTCCATGTGAGGTTAAACTTGCACCTTGTAAAGCTGTAAGCGGTGTGCTGGTATTAAATACGGTTCTGCTCTGCAAAGCACGCCAAGCTTTCCACAGGCCAATTTGATCTTCCCTTCCAAGTATACGCCCTTCATAGTATACTCTACGTCATTCGATATGCCAACGTCGAGGATCCCGATACTAGCTAAGGCAACTAGGGGAGTGCTTTGAAATAAAGTAGATACGACAAAGGGGTTCTTTTAGCGGTAAACGCGCAAACTAAAGGCTTCTGGGGATTGAACTGGACTAGATTTAATCGCCCACAATCCGAGACTTTGTTTAAAAAAGATTGTAATTTGTAATCAGTTCATTACATTAGATTACTGGTAAAGCTTCATTCAAGTGTTTTAGTGATTTCTAATGCTGTGGCATTTCCCCGCATGTTTATTAAAACAACGAAAACTCGAACGTCAAACTTTTTACCCGGCGAATAAAGCGTCAAAATGTGTTTAAAATACGACATTTTGTCCAATTTGGCCCTGTAAGTACTAAGAAAATTAGCTCTCATCTTGCTAAAATTCTTAATCTCGACACATTCAATTAAGTATTCGCCAACGCTTGATTTATCCAGCAGTAGGAGACGGTTGCTAAACAGAAAAAGTAATGTAAATATTACATGTAGATATTTTGTGAAATAAACATGAAGAGTATTCCGTAATATCTGCCCCTTTTTGATGTGCAAAGTAAATAAGTCTAAATGATAGCCGACATATTTAAAATTTAATGGCCACAAATTATTTTACGTTTATATTATAGTATTCCACATCTAAAATAGTGAAAATATTGTGCATTCACAATAGAACATTTTACCGTAACTCAGTGATCCCCTGCAGCTAGCTACGCATGTTCTAAGTTTAAATGGATCGAAGATAAATGTAGCTGTCTATGAGCCACAACATCCACTTACCATCAGGTGGACTGTGTGCTCATTTGTCGCCTTTATTCTATAAAAAAAAATTAAAACCTAATCTCACAGTAAGATTTGGCAGTTTACATTCGTACATTTCTCAGGTTGAGATAAAAGAACACATATTGGCCGTAAATGATCTGGTAAAGTCATGTAAAGATAAAGAGGAGCGTTTTGACTCCTTAATAAGAAAAGCTGCAAAGTTATCACTTTTAGCAGGTTTTTTTCCATTTAAATCATTTATTAATCGTCTAGCTTTTTTAAGCCTCTAACTATATAATTTATTAATAATTTTTTATATTTCATTCATTACATCCTTTCAAAACGTCATTGATAAATATAGACCTCCCTGAACCGCCTCTTCGCTGGGCTGGGCGGCGGTCCTACATACCTTGGCTTACCGGTACGAAGCTGTTGTGGATCAGGGCCATCTTTTGTAGCAATCCATGGGCGAGGCCTATTTCCAGCGATATACTTGTGAAGGGCTGTGATGATAATCATGATGACTTATATTTCATCGAGTGACGTCGGTAAACGGAGGTGCATGCATTTTGTTTAAAAAAAAAATTAAAATCACCACTCAATTTATTTTCACGTCAAGCATCGGATGAGTAATTTCCCATCGCGCTTGTAAATATTTTGGTTGTTTCTGAACTCTACATTATTAATATTCGCGTCTGGTTAGTGTGAAATGCTTTAAATTCCCTCCGAGGAATTCAATCAAACTTTTAAGCGTGTTCTACACATCATTACTAATAAACACGTAAAACTAAAGAATGTACGTGTATGTCTACACGAAATAACTGCCTTTTGTGGAGCTTCTTACTTTTTGCTGGAAACGAGACATTCCATCTTAGTCCTCACCGGTGACAACGCATCTGCATTTTGATTCGTAATCGAGGATAGATGTAGATGTCTGTGGGCCACAGCAACCACGTGAACTGTGTGCTTGTTTTTCACCCTATTATAAAAAAAAAGACTAGACTGTAATTAATTAATATTGTTGATTCTGTATTTGCATGCTATTTACCATTGTTAGCGAAACAAGATTGCACTAGACAAATTGTAAGATCTTTTTATACCGTGATTCTTGCAAATAAAAATTTATGATTTATGAAAAAGCTCAGGTGGTTATTTGAATGCCATTAAGGTATTTTCAAAAAAAAATTGTCGTCTGTCTGTGTGTATGTCTGTTTGTCTGTGTGGGTTAATCTTCAGAAATACTAAACAGACTGTGATTAAGCTTCACTAACGGACAGAGTGTAGCACCATGAGTGATATAAGTTATATTCATCCGAAAAACACATCTTACACCTTATTTTCTAGCTTTTAAAGTTATTTTGAATTAAAATCAATTATCTATATATCTAATTAAGTTTAAAAAAATGTAAATACATTTTTTTAAACTTAAATAGGTACCATCTTTTACCATTTTTGCCGTGTTGACGGTGTAATGTATAATGAAAAATGACGTTGTAATAATATGAAAAATGACGTTGAAATAATATATAAAATAACGTTGTAATAATATGTAAAATGACGTTGTAATAATATGTAAAATGAAGTAATATATAATGAAAAATGACGTTGTAATAATATGTAAAATGACGTTATAATAATATCCCGTAAATGTCGTAAGAGGCGACATAGAGAGTCAGGGCACAATAAAAAAAAATAAAAAAGATGCGGTTATCTATTAATCCCCCTCTTATAAGGCAATTTATGAGGAACTTAAACGGGCTGTGGTGGTAATGATGATGGTGAAATACCTTTTTACAACAAAACATTTAATGTTAAAAGATAAGGTGTTATTATAACCTTTTTTTACAATTAATGAATCTTCAATTTTTATTTGAAAAATTTCTAAATCGTACATATTTTTTTAGATAATAGCACAAAACAAAAAAATTGCAAAAAGTTTTAAGTGATTTTCCTTCCGATATGTTTTTGTAGAATAAGGGTAGCACACGAGCACACCTGATGGTAACTGAATACTGTGGCCTATAGACATTTACATTTATTCTCAATAAAGAATCAAAATGCAGATATGTTGTCAGCTCCAAAAAAAATATGGAATACTTCTCTACACTAACCATACGAAACTGCTGCTGAAAGCTGGTTTTCTCTGAGAGCGTGATGCTCACCCAGTTGAGCCGACTCATTCATGTTACAACCATAATAACGCTGCAGTATGACTCCACCACGTAAACATGTATTATTTATTATAAACTTTTCGGCAGACATAACATACCCAGTTCGGAAACGGCGTAAAAGCAGCGCAAGCAGCGTCAAAGGTGAGGGACATCGGCTGACAACAGTACAGCTCTATGTTCAGCTGTAAAAGTCCACACAGCTGATAAAAAGAAAATAACTCGTTCTCGAACTTAAAAGGATTTCTTTGACATTCTTCTTTTTTCTGGACTTCGCGGACTGACTAAGCGAAAAAAAAACAATGACATTGGCTACACTCGAGAGTATCACTCGAGAAACTTTCTTCCCTATCGGATGTTCGTTGTTCAAGCTATATGGTCGATATGGTCGGCCTATGTATTATTAACATGTTTTTTTTATTTTGGATTATATGTATTTAGGTCACATCGGTTATGCAACAAAATTCTAAACAGTTAGTTAATTCAAATAATAGTTGCGTAGGATTTGCAAATGAGTGCTCAAAGAATAGAGTCTCACATGCCGAGCATCTAATAGAAGTTTACGTTCAATGGCCGGGACTTCTTGCCAAATTCCACACAAGCCATCACCTATAGTTTATCACTAACCATTACTCGATATGTTGTAACAGTTCATGAAGTGTCTCAACATAAAACGCAATGTATGCGATGTACTACGATAATTACGTCAATACGCTGTTCTGCGATGCCGACCTCTTTTTAATACGTGCAACATAAATAGTTCAGAGCGAATCAAATCGGGAGCAACCTCAAAGTTATTAATCTTGTTTGACGTACATACGCTTAATATGAGTACTAAAAAGATCTTTGAAGGTCATTAAACAAATATTAACACTTCATATCCTGAATAGGATCATCAAACGAGGCTACTTGTAATTTCCGAACGTGATTATCAATAAAATAGACTAAGATACTAACGCCGTCCATTTTATTTTATTTTGTAATATCACAGCGTACGATACATGTTTATCTATAGGTAATATATCTTTTAATAGAATAAGAATAAGCGAGCACACAGTCCACATGGTCAGAAGTGGATCCTGCAGCAGGCATCTATTTTCGATTAAAAATTAAAACGCAGATGTGTTGCCCCAAGTCTAAGGATGGAATACCTCCTTATTAGTAAAAAGGGTTTCTACACTCACCGTATGGAAAATAGCATTAGTCTGCTTTTTTACGCTGGTATCCCACGAGAGGGCCAGGTCCCACCCCGGGTGAGCCGAGCCATACGATATTTGCAAGCTGTGAGGTATTTCAACTTTATTCTAATACCACATTGGTTTTCTTTGTTTGATTGTCCTATTGATAAGGGCTACAGAAGTCGCTTACCCTTAGGTAGACTGTTTCTCGTTTCATATTTTGATTTTTGAGGAATATTTGTATGAATGCTCAGAATGGCTTACATTTAAATTGCTCACGCTTTAATAACGTGTTTAAAAAAATTAAAAGATCACGCCAATGTTGAGAAGAAAATTTAAAAGTGTAAATAAAGGATAAAAATAAAACCAGCGTTGGTTTAGTACTTTCGTATTTTTATGTATCTTTAATGGATATATCATTAGCGTCATTAAATTTGATATCGTTTCGTAGCTTCAACAATTTATCTTTAAGCTTTTTGTCAACATCCTTCTTCTTGTCTTCTAGCACCATTCTCTGCAACATCTCTTTCATTTCATTCACGTTACTGGTATTTTTATTTCTATCAGTATCAACAGTTTTTAATTTTCTCTCAATATCAAGAACCGTTGCATTATTCTCGTTTAAATAATTATCGATTTGATCAAAGTAGCTGTTGTTTCCATATGCGCAATCTTTTACTTCTTTAATGAGATCAAATGCTTCGTCTTCCAGAGTCTTTACCACTTCTATCAAACAGGCTTCGTGCATAGCACCATGTGCCATTAACTTTGTTAGTTCCACAACACCCTCTATCAACTTTCCAGTTATTTCCATCATGGATGCTTTTATTATTGGAGACTATGAAATCAAAATAGATATAAAGTAACAGGCAAACTTAGAACATTTTTTTTATGTATGCTCTTATAGTTTAACGATTTAAAATCAGACGACTTGGTATCGCAGTGATTAAGCATGTACCTGCTTTTGGAACAGTAATTGTTCTTTTTATAAAAAATAAGGATGACAAATGGGCACACAATCCACCTGAAGATAAGTGGGTGCTGTGGTCCATTGACATCTTCATTTATCTTCATTAAGAATCAAAATGAAAATGCGTTGTCACTCCTTACCACAACAATACTCGCTATGTCCAAGATGGAATTCACGAGGCAAATACTATTTTATTTATTTATTTAAAAACTTACATGTAACACGTTAAGGTAAAGTGCTACCATACTTAAGAACTTTTTAAACGCTGGAGTTATTTTACACTAGAATTATATGAGAGCATGGTACTACCCAGGTCTGGCCGCCCCATGCGTGCATGCATGCCCCACGTGAGACGAATTATTGACGTACAAATAATTGTTTCGAGTCTATATCTTTATAAACATGCACTTACTGTGACAATTTGTAGACTACACTGAGATTGTGTTATATAATATACCTTAGCCCACTCAAAGGAGTAGAAAACTTAACTTTGAATATAAAGTAAAACTCGACTTCAAACAACTAAAAATAAGATCAAAGTTTTACATGTCTGAAGTCACGGCTTTAATTTTTCTGTACAATATGTCATAGCACCGACTTCAGAATGTGAAATTCATATTTTATTCATTGTAGTTATTTGAAGCCCAAATTTATTTTTTATTAAATGGACATTGCTCAGCGCCCATACATTGTTAGCCCTGGAACCAAAAGCATCGGAAAATTGTGTGTTGTATTGTCGATCATTAGGGAATTCCTATATGATCTTATTTTTATAGCGGACTAGCTGCAGAAAAGATATATTTTAAAAAAAGTATCAGATTTTGAGGTTATAATAGAACTACCAATTATTGTTTTTATCATTTGGTGTGATTTTTAAGAAACTGAAAAACAATATCGTGTTACATTTAACAATTTAAGTAACGTCTTTCAACAACATAAAACCACTAGCAGAGCCGCAATTTACACAAAATACACTTTTCATTGCATATGCGTAACAAAGAGAATATAAAATCCCTTAGTAAAAGTAAATGTATAAAAGGGCGCCAAACTACTCTACCAACATCAAGACATGAATTTTTTTTTAGAACAACAGTGCTACCAACATAGACGAATTACACTACAATTTTATCGATATAATGTTTATTGATTTATTGTTTATCGTAATTTTTATATTAAAAACATTAATTATCAAAAACTCGTATGTGATCGTTTAGTTAGAAGTAAGCTACACGCTTTTCTAAACCATCATTAGAAAACGTGATCATCATGAAATAATTATGTTTTGTTCACTTCAGCATCATTATAACTACCTATTCATTTTCGAGTTTGACCTCATTCATTAGGTATAGTAGGTTTTTTAAATTATACTTTTAGGGAATAACAAAAAGAAATGATGATTGATTGTTTTTATTATAGTTTCTTTTTGCACTTTATTCGAAATAATTCAAAATGTGATTCAGATTAAAAAATATGCAACTGTTCATTAAAAATTCAAAAGATCGATAATAATCGATTGGGCGTCCCTAGTAATTTTTATACACCACATGACGTTTGGCGAAGATGGCGGTGATTAATGTTATAAGTCGAATAAAATACTTTTTTAATAATGATTTCTTATATTTACGCGAAGACTAGTCCATGTTATAAAAGTACTTTTACGGATTTTATCCTTTATTTATTACTTTTTATTTACTTTTCGATGTTTTTATTCCCGACGTTTCGGGCGCTTTCAGCACCCATTGTCGGGCCCCGTTAATCATATTGCTTTTTTAATGTTCATACTATTTGACATGCAACTATTCGATGTTGGCATAAAAGTAATTTCAATTTTTAAACAATCTATTTTATATTAAAATAGATAATTTATTATCTGTCCATTTTATACGGGATTTGATAAATACCCATTATTAACAAATACCTTTTGCAAAATTTTAAAATCATAGGTATATTAAAGCTCAATTTTAAATTTGAAAAAGGAGGCATTCCATCTTAGTCCTCAGGGGTGACAAAGCATCTGCGTTTTGATTCTTAGTCGAGGATAAATGTAGATGTCTATGGGTCACAGCATCCACTTACCATCAGGTGGAATGTGTGCTCGTTTGTCACCCTTATTCTATTAAAAAAAAATCTAAGGTCACATTACCCTGCAATAGTATATAAAATACCAGGTTGAAAATTTAAAATAGTGAATCCTGTCTAGCGTGGATAAGTCTATATCCGCGCAAACAACCTGGCAATAAATTAATAGCTACTATTTGAAGAAGAAGAAGAAGTTTGATACGAGTACATACCTTAGATATGACACATTTTATGACATTCTTCAATGAGTCGTGCTCGTGGCCACACAGCTTCAAAAGCGCGTCGATTTCTTTTCTCTTCGCGTTAATCTATAATTGTTAAATAAAATAAATATGTGTGGTAGAACCATAGAAATATAAACAAGCATAGGCTCCCTAGAAGCTCGTCTATAAAACTTTTACCTATTCTATATATATATATATATATATATATATATATATATATATATATATATATATATATATAAAAAAAAAAAAAGAGAGAGAGAGAGAGAGAAAGGAGAGAGGAAAGTTTAATTACAATATCACCTTCAAAAGTTGTAACGTATCTTAAACCTTCTTAATGCCTTGGACATGTCTATGGGTTTTAATAGCCACTTACATGAACTGTAAGTTCATTTGCTTCAACTTTAATTTTATTAAAAAAAAGTAAATCGAAATATTTATATTCACTAACTTCGTTTTAATAATCAACAAGTCCTCATGAGGCCTATGAAATAAGAAGACTTACTGGTTTTACACCTTGTTTTATCATGTCCTTCAAAGCTACCACTTTTCCAACAGCCCGCGTCGGGTCTTGACCTATTAACGCGTACCCGCATACCACCATTTGGTGCAGCGCCTTCTCTGCCATAGCAGACGTGTCATTTTGCTTGCTCTTCAAGCATGAATCAACCTGCACATTAAAACGTGATAATGTTGAGCGATTAGTTGCGTTTTCTAGCAAAAATTTTTTCTTCTTTTTCATAGTCCCATAAAAGTGGTGGACAAAGGTCTCCCTGTTTTAGGTAGGATTTGTCCTAATCTTCACGCTTGGTAAGATTAACGATTACAACACCAGATGTGTCGCACCTTTAAGCACCCTATCGGAACGTACACTTTAAGGATATTTAATATGCCCTGCACGCTTAAAAATCTTACTGTAGTAGAAATTTGACAAAAAAGATATAAAACTATAATCTGTGATGAAACGAGCGGACGAAAAACAAAGGTTCACGTTCCGTTTTACATATTATATAATGTGATTAAGGTCGCAATAACACTGGCGTTTGTCAGGTACACACGTTCCTCTAACGTTTTACTACCGCAGACGATGCGTGCACTCGGCGCATGTGCAGCCTTTTTTGTCAAAAGGTACAATCTGGTACAATGAGTCTCAACTGCTTTACCACGTTAAATTTTGATAACAATTCGATGAATATTATATTATAAACATTTAAGGTTTTGGTGAACAGCTTACTTAAATTATATTTAGTCAAATTTCCTTAGGGACTCTTACTATTAAAGATGTAATGATTTCTTATATTTACGCGAACACTACACATTGAAATAATACTAGTTTTTACGGAATTTATCGCGTGTATTTAACTTTTTAATTACCCGACGTTTCGAACGCTTTACAGCACTCATGGTCACGGGCAGGACTGAGATGTTCAACGTCCATATGTCATAGTTAACCGCGGTTACCATAAAAATTTTAATCTATGGTAACCGCGGTTAACTATGACATATGGACGTTGAACATCTCAGTCCTGCCCGTGACCATGAGATCTCAGTCCTGCCCGTGACCATGAGTGCTGTAAAGCGTTCGAAACGTCGGGTAATTAAAGTAATTAAAAAGTTAAATACACGCGATAAATTCCGTAAAAAACTAGTATTATTTCAATATTAAAAATGTATTGCAAATCACAACCCACATACGCTCGACTTGGAGTTGTAAGTCACATGTTTTTACTTCTCTTATTGGATAGAAATTGAAAAGAAAAATAGCGGATATTTACGAATATTATTATTACACTCGTAAATGTCCGCTCATCGTCGACAAATTAACTGGTCGATTGTTAGATGGTCAACTGTCGACGCGACAGAACCATTCCTTCTATTTGTCCGTTGAATCTGCGCCTATCGCTAGAGTCCTTATGAAATCCATTTTGTTCTGATTGTATGGCACCAACTCTCTAGATTCAAAATAGGTAAGCTTTGTGTTCGGGACGCACGCAGTGCAGCAGTGCGTTCAGCAGGAATACTGCGTCTGCACTCTAGTCTGGTCTGGTCAAATGAACGTGCACGCCCGACTAACGCCATTGTGTTCACGCCCTAAGATACTCCGTGTAAAAGTGGACTATTTTAGTGCATTTTAAATAATCTTAATATTAGAAAATTTAGTTTTGTTTCTTTTCAGATATACTAATTACATTAAGATATAAAAAAAACTAATTACCTGTATCCCTGTGTGTTTCTTCATCAAATCCAACATACTCTGCAGTTCCATCAAGCTGTCTTGAATGTGCGTAGTACCATTTTGCAACAGCAGCTTGATCTTAAGCAAGACCATGTCGACTGATCTTTGGATGGATAAAAGCATTAATAGCGAAAATATCGCTAAATCTCAAAAACGACTTGGTCGATTTTGACAAATTTTTTTATGTTAATTAATGCGTCCCTAGATAGTTTAGATTCACATTTAGACTCTTTAGGTTGCGTTGTTGTCTAGACCATAAATCACCTTTGAGAGTCATAAATAAATAAATCTATTCCTATACCATTTATCCAATGACGATGAAATTAAATATTTAGCACAGTTACAGACGGTTTCAATTTTGAATATGGAAAAATGTTGGCGGTGGAAGGAAAAGGGGTGATCTCCGTTTGATAGTTCAGAGCTATATATACTGTTTTTGATTCGGAACTTTGATAGCGCGATTTAGACTTCGATGTGTTTCGCTTGTGACGTGACACAGGTTTCGTATGGGGGCAATCTGTGGAGAAAGCATGTGTTCGGCACTGGACTTTTAATAGACTGTAATGAATTAATGAATTCCTAGGTGGTATCATTTCTTTTCTGCTTGCGTAGGTCATCCGCCTGAGTGGATCTAGGCCACCACAATCAAACCTATTTCTGTCACTGTGCTTGTATTGCTATTTTTGGGACTAAATGGTAAAACGATTTTACTTAAATTCCCGGGCCGCCAATACATCTGTTGTCTTGTTTGTTTTAGGTTAGCTGTAGGCGTTCACAAGATATAGTTAATCGGTTACGGTGGGTAGTAACCTCTTTTATAACTCTAAAACTTTAAAAATCTAAAGCAAACCAGTATAGTTACACGCTATGAGACATTCCATTTTAGTCCTCAGGGGAGACAACGTAACATCGATATAAATGACAAGGTATTGTTGTGCGAACAAAAATTTTTCGCGGTTTAAGCATAAAACAAATCAGCGTCATCTCTTAAATACTCATGAACTACCAGGGAACCAGTGTTTCCACTTATGATTTTGGTTTTACCCTAGAACCTATAGAAATACTCCCTAAATTATCGTAATTATTATTTATTGCACCTTATTTTGAATATTTTAAAGAACAACATCGAGTTTGACTAGAGTTGTGTGATGAAGTTCTCGTTCTCATTTTCAAATTATAATAACACTTAGTCTCATATTAATAATGAATATGTAACTAAGTAATACCATTATTCCGATATACAGAATGAAAAACTTTTTCATTCTACACTTTTCTAGCTCTTTTGACCCCATCCCCTTCGATAAATCTGTAAAAAAATTACACCCATCCAGGGTATTGAAAAGTTCGAGATCACCCCAAATTATCTAAAACCGTTTCAACTTGAAGAAACGCCTAAGGCCCTATATTATAGATAGATATATATTATATTAGTAGATTTATCCTAAAATAGTGCAAAATAACGAGAAAAAGAACTTTATTTGTTACAACTTAAGGTTGATTTCACACTAAATGTTATTTAATTAATGTCTTTTCATAGTTAATATTCAAGCGGACAGTATTTAGCTATGATTTTGTACGTGACCCGTTATCTAATTGCTATTGTTGATCGAAGGGTGCTCCATAAACATTTTCGCAATATGCAAAATTGTTCAATGACCCGGTCCACACGCAGTAGTACAATAAGTCAAAGCAACACAACTGCGTTCTTCGTTTAAAGTAGGCTGCTGATGTCCAGTTATCATCAAGCTGCAATGACTGCAATGGCCACTTACCATCAAGTGGAATGTAAGTTTGTTTGTCACTTCATTTTTTTAAACTTTTCGAAGCTCACCTTTCAAGGTCCACTTGAAACTTCCTTTCGATGCTTTGCAGCAGGTCCTCGCTTAGTTTCTGGGTAATGTCGTCTTCTATAACGTTATCCACTTCATCCTTTAATAATTCTGTAGCTTCTGTAAGCTGTTATATTAAAATATTAAGTACCCGGT
Organism: Parnassius apollo; assembly: GCA_907164705.1. Lineage (NCBI taxonomy): Eukaryota > Metazoa > Arthropoda > Insecta > Lepidoptera > Papilionidae > Parnassius > Parnassius apollo. The sequence continues at coordinate 2,063,456 of CAJQZP010001262.1, forward strand.
TGACCGAGCTTTGCTCGGTATTTTTCGCTAGGTTATTTTTTTAATTCGTGTGTTTTGGAAATTATATTTAGATACAAATTACATACTGATGAAATACGAATAATATTTTTTGATCGTAGCGAATAGCGAAAGTAATAGAAAAAACTGAACTGGTTATTTGAATAAAAAATCATGAGTGCAATTACTTTAATTTAAATTTTCGTGTTTTTAAAAAATACTAAAAATGGCACGAAAAATAGATTTTCACAAAAAAAAAAGGAACTTGAAAAAAAAAATTAAAAAAAGTCGGTCGGTCGGTCTGGGCTCGAACCATGGTATTACGATTTTGTGACCGCCCAATATACCAATTAAGATATTTGTAATCATTAACAAACTGTCAAAATTTACCTTCTTATTCTAACGATATTGTAGCTGTTTTTCATTGCCTAAAAACACGGACAAAAAGACATTTTCTAAAAATAAATCCTAGCTAGATGGATTTATTGCCCCCGAAACTCCCTGCACACAAAATTTTATGAAAATCGTTGGAGCCGTTTAAAGGTATAGGATAGGATATTTAGGAAGCTGACTTACGGAATTATTTAGATTTTACATCAACGATGAATGCAGGTAGTTCAGGACCGTGTTTTTTTTTTTTGGAATTCCTAGGTAGAGTTCTATGTTCAGCAGTAGATTTGTAAAGGATTGTAATGGTGATGATGACAATGATGATGAATGGCAATGAAAACTAATTCTTTCATAAAAATAGGCAATCTACCGAATAGTGACAGTTGGTCGTTTAAATGCCCCCACACGGTAAATAACTGAAACTTCTGGAATTAAAAATAAGTAATTAAACGCGGTATAATCCGTATAAATAATTTTATTCAGTAGGTAGTGTTCGCGTAAATATAAGAAATATGTTTTGTTTTTTTTTTTTTGTTTGCTTAAACACACTCTGGAACTATAGATTCATGATACACCTCTCAACTAGCCTTAAATATTGATTTTGTTAAGCAAGTCAGAACAAAAAGGGCCCCCGAGCTGCTCTATCCGCGTGCGCTGTCATAATTGTTAAAATATTAAAATACAATGTTCTACCAAAGTATAAATATTTACCCCAGCATAAGAAAGTCCCCTATACTATATACCTATTTCTTATACATTAGCCACAATAAGGTATTTTGTGACAAAAAATTATTGCAAATTAAAAAGCGATTTATGAGTGTTATTATTTTTTATGTTTTATTATTGTTGACATCCATTCTATTGTGTATTACAGTATTCTATGGGTTTTGCGACTATTGTAAGCAATTAACTTGCCGACAAGCTCACACATTTTGTGAAATCTCAAAAAGCCTGGCCACAATAATTGCCAGTATTGGCCCGAACTCTTTACTTAGGATCGATCTGACACACCGGGTTTAAAACATTCCGAAACCTCAATTCGAGCTTATGATCATAAATTCACTTCAGAAGTTGTGTTGTTCATTTCAATTCACACAGTTATCTAAAAAGCACATATTCATATTGGAACTAAGCTACTCAAGAATGTGCCGACTTTGTTCCTTAACGGACGAAACACCTCTGCACATCCTAACTTACTCAACAAAACGGAAAATACGTACTTAGTCCAGAAGAAGTGAAATTTCTCACAACTAAGCAACTCCTTCAATCCATTGAAAAAGGGCTTTGCAGTGAACTGTAGCTATAGCATCGATCGCAATAGATCTTACAGGTCGCAGTGATACTCATATTTTAAGACCTGCACATCTACACAATAAATTATCGCTAAAATCTATACTGCAAGTACAAGTGCTGATTATATAAAATAAATAATAAAAAGTAATAAAATTATATATATATATATATATATATATATATATATATATATATATATATATCATATATATAAATTACGTGTCACGTTGTTTGTCCGCGATGGATTCCTAAACTACTTAACCGATTTTAATCAAATTTGCACACCGTGTGCAGTTTGGCCTAACTTGAGAGATAGGATAGTTATTTTGGCCATGACTGACCTGCAATTTTTTGGCGAATTTAAGGATTTTTAATAGGACACACACACGTCTGCCAGGCAAGTTAGTATTATATATATATATATATATATATATATATATATATATATATATATATATATATATATATATATTATTACGTGGTGGGACTTCTTATCTGTTTAGGAGTATCGGGTAGGTAGTTTCCCTTTACTTATTTCTGCTGTCTTAGGGTCTACCCACACGCACCACAACCACGACACTATTCACACGTGACCACATTTTGTCGCTGTGATGTGGTGTGGTTGTGGTACGTGTGGGCCGACCGTTATATCAGTGCTTGCACTGCTTTGTTCTAAATTTGAATTGTATAAAGAGCTACTATTATTACAGGCTGTGTGTATTACTACATTCCATTTTAGTCGTCAAAGGTGACAACACGTCTGTAGCCTTCTTTGAAGTCGGCTACAGCTGTCAATGAACTGCACTAGCGACTTACCTGCAAGTGGACTGTATATTCGTTTGTCACTTAGATAATATAATTATTATTAAAGCCAACTAACCAATTGGTAACTCGCCAGCAATGCACAGAGCAGCGCTCGTAGAAAGCTGCCCTGCCGACTCGCCGCCATTTCGCGAAAATATTACAGCAATATAAAGTGCATTGCATTGAGTATTCAATAAACAATAAAACCTCTTTTACGGTGAAGATAATTTGTTGCATTCACTCTGATTCAAACGGATATATATACACTTATTTCTATGTTGTATTATAGCTATAAGTTTAAAACGTGTGTAATCCAAAAATAGAGCGTTACTGTATTTTTTTATAGAATACGGGTGACAAACGAGCACACAGTCCAACTAATGAAAAGTGGTTGCGGTGGCCCATAGACATCTACATTTATCCTCGATTAAGAAGAATTGAATCGAGAATCAAAAAATACAGATACGTTGTCACCCTTGAGGACTGAGAAGGAATACCTCGTTTCCAGTAAAAATAGTTTCCAGTTCTCTACACTCACCATACGAAACACAGCAGCATTAAATTACTATTTTACCCTGGTATTCTGTGAGAGCGTGGTCCTATCCCTCTATCTCTAACACGTATAAAATTTTCTTTTACCTCGCGGTAAAGTGTTTTGCTTATTGTCATTATGGACTAATTATATTATATTTAATACCTACAAAATAGATCGTAGAAATTGCAATTAAATTTTAGAATTATCTTTTGATAGGTTAGGTTTAGTTTTAAAATGAATCAAAAGCTATATTGATCTATATTTTATTATAAATTCAATCCAGTTCTACAAAATGCAAATAGGTAGAGTCCTATTGACATCTACACGGCGATCGCTTTGCTCGTAATTTCCTATTTTGATCCGTGTCCTGAAATTAAATGATGAAAAAATGTTTTAATAGGTATATTTTTTCATATTTTACATATGTACTTAGGTTAGTTCACGTGATGGATTACCATTATCATGATACGATACCATGGAGATACCATGGATACCATGGATCACAGCGTTGAATTATCAATGCTGTGATCCTATGGATGGCCCATAAAAAATTTCCTGTATTAAACTGCTGGTGCTAGCGTCGATCTATGCTTGTGGTAGATTCACGCTACTTTTCATAAAAAGTTATTTTTTACACTTTTGAGTGGAATAAAGAATATTAGGAGCTCTATGTAACAACTTGGATGCTGCCTTAAACGTTAAAGTTTTAAATATAAAACTTTAACTCGTTAGTCTATAAAAAATCTTGTGGCTTAAAATAAATTACATTACTATTAAAACACATAAACTGCACATTATACACATAGACTATCTAAGTCTACTTCTTAGCGTAGGGGTAGGCCTACAAATTTCCCTGCATTATTTTGAATTTTTTTTAATATTTTATGTTGTCATTTTAAGATTGAAATATTTTGATTTTAAAATTAATAACAATTTAAATAAATTATAATAATTTAGTGGATACTGTTATGTCGTTTAGTGGCGTGGCGGTGTAATAAATCAGCCGCTGGATATCCCTCCGTGGCTGTCATAAAAGACGACAGAGGGATACAAACTAGGAAAGAGATAGCAGTATATTCCTAATAACATAAAACATAAAAGACTGTGGTTGCCAACTCGCTTATCACGTGTGGCAGCTTATCACGTGTGGCAGCTTATCACGTGTGGCAGCTTATCACGTGTGGCAGATTATCACGTATGGCAGCTTATCACGTGTGGCAGCTGTGGCAAATACTTAGCAATCTATGAGGAAACCTTTGTTCAGTGGACTTTGTTAGGCTATCATAGATAAATGAATGAGTAGATTAATATAAATACGAACGGACTCCTTGCAGCACGCATAACGGCACAAATCTTCCGCGTCGATCTGACCCAACTTCTTGTAAACCTGTTGTAAGTTAACAATTATTTACACCATGTACAACTCCGTCATATATAGCGTGTTCAAACAATATGTCGTCTTTAGGGTTACCTTGATTTTAGCTCGGTATAAAGCATTAGAAGTCAACGAAATAAAACATTTAGCCATTTCTGTGACTTTGCATAGGCCTCTGGAAGAGAAAATAATTATTTTAAAAACAAACAATAATCACCTAATATCAGCATTTAAAATACTAATTAATAATTTGATTGGCGATCGAATTCAGTTTGTTTTATTCTATTCTATTCTCGAAATCGATTCGATTCTCGAATATCTTGATTTTATTTTAAGATGAGCGCTAATCCCCAAAGTTCTAAATTTGCCATAATTAAAATATTTATGTTTTATTTACTTGTCAAAAAAAAATAAACAATATTTATAACAAATCATACATTCTATTTCCCGCGATATAATCCCAAGAACGCTGTTTCCGTTGCCTCACTGAATAGCTATGCAGCCGCTAAGCCTTTAGGCGAGAAAAGAACCAGCCCCTTGCCTACAGCGGACCCGCTGACACATTATCTTAAGAAACTTATCCGCGCGTGGTCCGCACGAACCAAAAAAAAATTGTATAAAATTGTAATATCAGAGTCGTAAGCTCCTCATGCCTGCAACGTAGGCTAGAAACTGCGAATACAGTTACTTAAGAAAACCGCCCGCGTGTGGACCGCAAGAAGCAAAAAAAAAATACATAATTATTATAAAGTTTTTACCTTTTGGAAATTTTATATAATTCACACACATAACCTATAGAATAACTGTGTACATCGGACCATCGAACAACACTACCTTCTGGTAACTGTCCATAAGGATCCCCTAGGGGGCAATGCTGTAATCAAACGTATTCAAAAGTTAAGGATCTTGTTTTCAATTTTCAAAGAGAAACAAAATTTAACAAGAACTCATAGAACAAACTTACTATAATGAAAGCTATCAGTAATGTAATCAATAATATTTTTGCCAATGTTGATGAATAATGGTTATTGTCTGCATGGAAACAAATAGTTTAAGTATAAATATTAATTTGTAAAAAAAAACAGAAATAAGTAAATATGCAAAAGTCTCACAGACGGCGCACAGGTCTTCTTTCAATTTAATAGGGTTACATAGCAATTTGTCTTCATTCTTATAAGTGGTAATACCCATGTTGCACCTATACTATGCTTTTAGCACGAATGGGTCGGGTCAACCCAGACAGGACCACGCTCTCTCAGAATACCAACGTAAAATAACAGTAAATATCTGAGAGGGACATATTAATTAAGTGGCCACGTTGTAACTAAATTATGGTTGTTGCACAAATGGGTCGGCTCGATCGGGAAAGACAACGATCTCATAGTATACCAGTGTTAAAGAGCGGCTTATTACTGCTGTTTTGAATTGTGAGTGTAAGAACAAGACACCCCTTGTTACTGGAGACGAGGCATTCTATCTTAGACCTCAGGAGGGACAACGTATCTACATTTTGATGCTTATACGAGGATAGATGTAGATGTATATAAACCAGAGCATCCATTTACCATCAGGTGGACTGTGTGCTAGTTTGTCATTCTTATTACATAAAAAAGTCTGACATGCGAATCCATTGCCCTCGAAATATTTCGTTCCTCAGAAATGCATGTTTTCTCACTATGTTTTACTTCACCGCCGAGCACGTGGTAAATTTGTACTCGAAATTTTATTCGAGCTGGCGGATCGTATTCATACCCCGGTTGCTCGGGTAATGTAAAATCAACGGGAGCACTGAACCCCTGGGCTACCACGAATATAAATAAATAGTAATATTTAGGTCCAGTTAAAAGAGAATTTAAGTAACTAAAATAGGACAAACTTTTAGGTGTGGCTTTTTAATCATAGGTAGGACTCCTTTCTACTGGGTGGGAGATGTTCGTCAGGGTAAGTACTTCATTTCTATCATTTTTTCAAACACTGTTGTGTTCTCGTCTGAAGGGTACAGAGAGCCAGTGAAATTACAAACTGTGAAACATTCCATCTAATTCTTTAAAGGTGACAACGAATTTGTAGCCTCATCTATCTATACTCTATACATGTAATAAATCTGTAGAAAAGTCGTGTCTGTAATTCTAATATTTCCTGGAAAAAACAAGTCCGTGGAACTAAATAAAAGATACTGAAGCCAAATAACTGGTTTTTAGAATTTTTTTCTGTCTGTATTAGAGATTCACGCAAAAACTACTCGACAGATCTCCATGAAATTTTGTATGCAGGCAGTTAGTGACTCGAGGCTACTTATAGGCTTTTTATCCGATTACGGAACTTAAGGAGGGTAAATATTTTTCTATTTTGTATGATTCTGTTAGTTATAAGCGGGATAACGTAGTGTTTTTTAAAGGAATACAATATTTATAATTAAAGTTTCAAATTTGTTTTAACTGTTATATAATAATTTGAAACTACGTCAACGATTTATATTATACGATACGTACGATACGTTTTCGAAGCAGCGCCATTTGTCATAAAAAGTAAAAAGTAGTATATGTAGCCTTCAGTTATCACTTTATCAGTTACTTACTAATAAATTAAATAACATAAAAACACATTTATATGTTTAAATAATTATTATTATTAAATGATTTGAAACTTCTAAGATTTATTTTAAGTTTTTCATTATTTCATTTTAATAGTAATAATTTAAATAGATAATAGTGAAATCTATGAAAATTCAGATGGTTTTTAGTTTAATTACTAATATATAATAATGAACTGATTAACATTGATCTGCCTGCGATTATTGCAAAACTGTCATTACACTTATACTTTAAAGTTATTTTGTATACTTCGGGGCCAGATCGTAGAATTGATTTTATCATGACTATTCGATCATTACATAAAATTGCGGCATTTCGTGAAATTTAACACTTTCTGTTGACCATATCATGATTAGTCTTGACCAAATCGATGAATAAACATTGAAGAAATTAACAACTAAACCCAACATTGCTTTTTCATAATATTCCAATTATATCGAAAAATGGTTCAACTATTCAACGCTAGCGGCGCTGATTGCGCATTTTTTAACAGAAACAGAATTTTTAACAGAATCCACATTACTCTGTGCCTCATCGCGGACATTTAAATAATATATATAAATGTTCGCGGCTTTGAGGTAGCCCAAGGATCACCCCACCTGCATATCGATTTACTGTCGCTGATATTACCAGATAGTGCTTTCGTATGATATTATGGCAAAACGAGAGTTGACTTCGTAGATTCAATTGTAGATTGAGGATAAATTTGACAAACGTTGATATTTATACGATACTAGCGTTTCACCAGGGATTCGCACGAGTGATTTCTGGATATCGGTAACAGCACCACCTACCGGATATAAAATCTGAACCAACTTGTAAATCTAAACCATAAAGTGACCCACTTAAATACACACAAAAAATTTCATCAAAATTGGTGAGTTTTAGAGAGACTATCGGACAGCAATTGATTTTTATATTTATAGATTACTATAATATGCATGTGTTATATATATATATATATATATATATATATATATATATATATATATATATATATATATAATATAATACTAGTTTTTACGGAATTTATCGCGTATATTTAACTTTTTAAATACCCGACGTTTCGAACGCTTTACAGCACTCATGGTCACGAGCGGGACTGAAACGGGCACACGGGAACACGGGCGAAACGTCGGGTATTTAAAAAGTTAAATATACGCGATAAATTCCGTAAAAACTAGTATTATTTCAATGTGTAGTGTTCGCGTAAATATAAGAAATCATTATATATATATATATATATATATATATATATATATATATATATATATATATATATATATATATATATATATAAATTCTAAAAAAATCTAAGCGCACAGGCGGTGAGAAGCGACTTCGATTTTTATACTGTGGAGAGATGGTCAGTAATAATAGGCTATCATGCAATAATTGCAATATTTGAAGTGGTCCAGTACTTCATGATAATATGATTTTTACGATCTGGCCACATTTACATAACTTGAGAGTTTTGATTTCATAGTTTTAATCTAAAATTAGCGCCACCTATTTACTGCTAAATAAACTAATAATAACTGCAAAATACATTAAATATAATGAATGCTACTAAATACTTATGCTTGCAGGATCAAAAATTTAAAATATCCAGTCATTATCGGGATGATTTACCGTAATTGCCACGTTTAGCAAATTTAACCAACTAAACTGTTATACTGGATGCTGTGTATACAAAACTATGATTTAAAAGAGAAACTCTTTAGTAACTATACTTATTGGATGTATATCGGCATAGCAATAATTTCACTAACTTCCTTTGGTATTAAGTTATCCGATGTAAGTTTTAATCTCTATTTGATGAATTAGTAAAAAATATAAGCAACTATTTTATAATGCCGATCAATATTCAATAGGCTAATGATACAAAACAAATATCGCAAATAAACACTCGGCCGTACATTAATAGAAGACAAAGAAATTCGACATTATTTGGTCAAAATTAAATTACCTTAATTTATGAATAAATGTAAAGAGTAAAATTAAATAACGTAACTTTGAATCAAAGATAATTTACCCTCGGAAGTCATAACCGATATAAAAAGTGACAGGGGTTGCTAGACGTATGATATTAATGCAATTGTAAAAAAAAAACCTACATCTCTAAGAATAAACACTCTAATACTAAACTCTAATAATAAACACTGAACTCATTTGCGTTGAGCGCTGGCTTGATACAGGCATTGGAGTCTCTTTATAGGGACTCTAGTGCTTGTGTTAGGATCAACGGGGTCTACTCGGACTGGTTTAACATCCATAAAGGTGTCAGACAGGGCTGTGTGGCTTCCCCGTGGCTGTTCAACCTATTTATGGACAGTTGTTTGCAAAATTTGAAAGTTGGAGAATGCGGATTAAGAATGGGTGAGTTAACCGTCAAATGCCTTTTGTACGCCGATGATCAAGTCATTCTTGCGTCGTCGGCGGCCGAGTTGCAAATGATGGTTACATTAATGAACGGATAATTAAAAGAAAGGGGTATGAAAGTGAACGCAAGTAAGACAAAGGTTATGGTTTTTGAAAGAGAAGAAAGTAAAACGATATGTGAAATAAGAAAAGAAGGGGAGTTGATCGAGCAAGTAGATGAGTTTGTATATTTGGGCTGCGTATTTAGCATGGATGGGAGATATGATAAGGATATAGAACGACGAGTGAATGCGGGACATAGAGTAAATGGGGCCTTGCACTCTATTGTGAAGAGTCAAAATGTGTCGAAAAAGGCACGTATGGCAATTCACAACGCTGTGTTGGTCCCTACTTTAACGTATGGTAGTGAAAGTTGGGTGTGGCAGAAGAAGCACGAGAGTAGAATAAACGCGGCACAAGCAGAAGAGTAGAAATGCGGTCGTTAAGGAGTATGTTAGGGCTGAATCTGAATGACAGGGTAAGAAATTGTGTAATAAGAGAAGAGTGTGGTTTACAAGATGATGTTGTGACCAGGATTAAGAAAGGAATGCTTCGGTGGTTTGGTCATGTGGAAAGAATGAATGAGGAAAGAGTGACAAAGAAAATTTATGTTGCAGAAGTGAATTGCAGAGTCGGAAAGGGACGTCCTAGGCGAAAATTTATCGACCAAATTGACGATTTATTGGAAACGGGCCAAATTAGGAGTACCCTTAACCGACGAGCATGTATGCGTAGGTGTATGGATGTGAAGGAGGCGAGAGAGGTGTGTCAGGATCGTACCAAATGGAAATCTGTAGTCTCTGCCTACCCCTCTGGGTGACAGGCGTGAGTGTTTTATGGATCTCTAAGAATTCAAAAGATATCACTTGACTAACAAACGTGACAACGAGGCGTAAAGTTGGAGTAAAGTTGGATCCCTTGTAGAGTACAAGGGATCCAACTTTATTGATTTTGGTATGGAGCAGCATTAATGATGTTCCTCAACGGAAGCCCACGCGAGCGAAGCCGCGGGTAAAAAGCTAGTTTATTTATATATCGATACTATCAGGTGGTGGTTCGTTTATCATTTCAGGTTTATATTTTTAAAAAAAAACTAAACTACAGCAGCTACTTTTTTATCTAGCTACTTTTGCACCAGCTATAGACGGAAGCAATTTTAAAACTTGTTACATAGGTATAAATAGTAGATTAATTACCCGGAATCGAAACTAAACTATCACATTCCATTATGAAAACCGTTTTGGTATCACTGGAAAATAGAAATTCTATTTTTATGTACAAAATTTGCAACAATTTTAATACTAAGAAAATACGCAAGAATTTTGATTATTGAATTGAAAATGACAGTCATCCCGTTCATTATATACTCTTTGGTTTTGACAAGAAATAAATTTATATAAATAGTTAAGTTATTATGGGTGATTTAAAACTCTTTGTTAAATACTTTTTTAACAAAGAATTTTAAATCACCCATAATAACTGTGGCATATATATTTCTGTGACTATCTGAGACTTCGTCATATAGTGGCAAACAACAGCTCAAAATAATTAAAAAAAACCCGCTTGAAAAGCGTGGCAGCTGTATCAAAATCCATATGAGGCAATCTATGAGAGAGGCCTAAAAAAATCCCCTTCAGGACATTGTTATGAAATAAAAATTTGATCAGTATATAAATTAATTTTCTATTTCAAATGTAGCATTAAGGAGGTAAATGTAAGTAGATTTTTGAAATACAAATTTAAATTTCCCCCTGTACAGTGTATTTTAGTTTTTTTTTGTTTCAATTTTACACGTACCGAAGGCCGCGCCGGTGGCCAGTGTTGTTTTATGACTAAATCGCAAAGGTCTATCTATGGCAAAGGTTTTTGCTCAGAACGTGTTTCACGTAGACAAAGTCTCGCAAATGGTAATTTGCGGTCCAAAATTTTAATTTTTGATTTTTTTTTTTCGGGAGAAAAGGAAATGTGAAGATGAATCATGTGAGTAAGCAAAATTAAGATGAATCATCTAATCTTTGAAGTTCCATTTTAAAAATCATTTGTTCAATTTCGTTCAATACAATTCATCTGAATTCAATTAAATCGTTTGTCTTGTTTGTTTACTTATTGTAATAGCTTTCACCACACTGCCAATGGTTCGCTAGCAGCGAATGCCATTTTATATTTATTGAATGAAACTAGTTTAACGGATTTATAGCGTTTTACTAACTTATTTTACATTCCCAATGAGTCGACTCGTTAACAGTATGGGTGCTGTCACGGAGGGGTCGACGGGAATCTCCTTTCGTCCAAAAAACGAAATAAAACCCGTAAAACTACTTTCATTCAATGTGTATTGTTCGCATTGACTCAACTTGATGAACGCGTCGTTGAGGTTCGGATTCTAGGTCAAGGCAAAATCAGTTATTGGGTTTATCTGTCAAGAAATTCTGTAGCGGCCCGGAGTCAGGAAGTTGACAATGTTTCACCGTCATGCCTCGGAAAGCATTTCTTGCCGTCCTATCGGACTATAAAGGTTAGGAGATAGAGAGTGCACCTGTGCTTACGCGCATACTTGGTTACTAATCCTGTCCCACGCTGATGACTAGTCTCCGTTGACACCGGCCACCGTGACCGAAATTGGTCTTGTGGACATTAGTGTTCACGTAAACATAAGATATCATCATTTTGTATTTAGTTTGCCTTAGCGAATTTTTTTTGTGAAATAAGAAGTTTTCATAATAAAAACAAACAAGATATCAATTTAACGTCTTTATTCCATTTTTTTGCGATCAGTAGGGCATCTTCCGACACAAGACACCCCTTTTTCCGCGCAAGATGGGCAGTCGCTTCCGACAATTGCATCGGCTGTTTCTATCAGGTTTTCTTTTACTAGAGTCTCTACTTCATTGTTACTTTCATTGGTCCCGCTTGTACCGGGATCTGTACTGAAAACTATTTCTTCATCATGTTTCCGCGGTTGAGCATCTAACTTTTTCAGTGTAACTTTTTTAATTTTATTTTTTGCAGATTCATCCAAAGTGAAATTTGTTGTTGACCTTAAATACTTTGTAGTGGTTAACTAAAACAAAAAATAAAGTGTAATAATTAACCTTACAAAAAAGATGAGATGACAGCTCTGTGGAGCAGTGGCTTAGCAATGAGTTGCATCCCTGATACCGCAGATTCGAATCCCGCACAGAACTCGAATGTAAGGCCTAAAAATAATTATTCCATATCTGGGTGATGGTTTATATGCAATATATTTTTTTAATTGCCTCTAAGAAACAAGAGAACCTTTTTACTGGAAACGAGGCATTCCATCTTAGTCCTCACGGGTGACAACGCATTTTGATTCGTAATTGAGGATAGATGTAGATGTCTATGGGCCACAGCAACCACTTACCATCAGGTGGACTGTGTGCTCGTTTGTCACCCTATCCTATAAAAAAAAGAGAGTAAATCGTAGAATTAAGTCAAACCACGAAGTGGAATTGTTCCAACATCCACTACCCCATATCGTCCCGTGGGTGTCGTAAAAGGCGACAAAGGGAAAGTAAAACAGAAAATGGGCAGCAGCTTCTTCCAGGTCACTCAAAATAATAAAAAAACCACAGTCGATAAACCACCTGCCAAGCGTGGCAACTATGGCAAAATCCCTATGAGGCAGTGTATAGCAGAGTCATATGTACAGCAGTGGACTTATATAGGCTTTATTGGAATATATTAAGTCGGGTGTAGATATCAAGTAAAATTTCATACCAGAATTTGGAGCATTTTGATTCATCGTTACTATAGCACAGCTTGGGATAAAAACGACTTGCGTGCATCAGTCATAACCGCTTAGCCAAATACAATGAGGGTATTACCAGGAGAAGATTGAATAGATTTTTAAACTATTGCGATTTACCCCTCAATACTGCATTACCACTGGCATCTCCCCTTACTGTCAGGTGGATCATGATCAGACACAAAACCATCAAATGCTGCGGGTGAAGCAAAAGTCCTTTAAGTAAGTATATGAGAAAAAGAAATCTGACACACTATAAGCTACCGTTCCCAAATTCTAGTCTGGAAATTAAGCACAATTAATCTCTAATTTAATAGTGACTAGTGAGCTTCCTGGTAAATAAAATCAAATCCTACATAATGTATCCCAAGACACAGAACTCTACCATTTACAAAGAGGATTATGTATATATGTGACTACACCGTTGGTCTAGGGGTCGTAACTGCGACTGACGATCTTGATGTTCCGGGTTTGAATCCCGGATCGAGTCAAAATCAGTTATAGGGGTTTTCGCAAGGAATTCTGTAGCAGCCCGGAGTCAGGAAGTTGGCGGTTTTTCATCCCGTGCCTAGGAAAGCACGTAAAGCCGTTGGTCATGCACCTGATCACTCTCCGGTCGTGTAGGTTTACCGTCCCATCGGTCTATGAAAGTCAAGAAATAGAGAGTGCACCTGTACTTGCGTATGCACTCATGGACTTTCATCCTGTTTTGCGCAGATGGCTAGTCTACGTTGAGACTGGCTGCTGTGACCGAAATTCGGTCTGAAGGACATTTTTATCAATTACGCTCTGAGATTTAGCGATGGTATTTTTTCTTACAAGTAATAAAAAGTGATAGAGGAATAAAGAGTGCATCTGGTTTGTTGAGGCTGGCCACCGTGACCGTAATTCGGTCTATAGGACATTATTATTATGATTTATATATACCACATCGGTCAGCAGAACATCAAGCCAAAAACATTTTACCTGAATAGACCTTCGAACCGATTCTTGATTCTGCACAGAGTTGAAAACTTTATCACACAGTTCAGTGCACTGAAAGTAGAAGTTTATTCAAATATAAGAAAATATTAAATTTCTAATCTATCCTCGATAAAGAATCAAAAGCATCTCTAATGCGGTATCGTCCCTGTGGAGTCGTCTCATTACCAGTAAAATGATCTACAATACTTTACATTCGTCATACGAAACACAGCAGCATAAAGCTGCGATTTTACGATCCTGTGAGTGAATGGTCCTTGTCCAACCACTTTGACTCCTTCGTGCTACAATCATAATACAACTAATTCTACGATAAATCTAGTTCATAGCATGTACTTACCCTCAGGTGGACTGTGCTCGTTTAATACCCTTATTCTATGACAAAAAATTGGTGTTTAAAAAAAGAACAGACAGACTTTTTCCAAGCAAACATGTTTACCTTCTAAGGCCCTATTACACCTTAACATAATGTAGGATCCTAATCAAATATTTTTTTGTTAATAATGATTAAAAAAGTAGTTTAAGTGTTATGTGTCATCATCGTTGTAGATTTTTACCCTTTCCTTAACGAATCACAGCAAAAAAGACAAACTTACCATTTTGATAAAATCGTAATACGCCTGGAAAATTGTTCGCATGATGCTCGTATACATTTCTGTGACAGGACTACAGGCCCTGAAACAAACATTTAACTTGGATCATAATATTTTACTTTTAGTAGGTAGGAAATGGGAATCTTCACACTTTGATAAGAAGTCAGCACGTGTCAAAAAGGGCACGTTTGTGGTACAGAAGCAAGTGAAACATTGGGCAAGAGATGCGTTAGATGGTTTACCGACAAAATTGACGATTTATCGAAGATTAGTCAAATTAAAAGTATCCTCTTTATTTAAATAAAATTATGAATCGCCTCAACACTTTACTCCAAAACTTAGCACCCGAAGTCACAAGTTGGAAGAAAAAGAGGAACCGGTGAGGCCCAAGAAAAGAAAAAAATATAACCGCGATTCGACATAAGGGACATTACACCTATAAATATTTATTAACATATATATCTGAATGAAGTTAGCAAGTACTGAGTGATGTTATATGGGCGCTGTTAAAGATATTTTCGAAACAATTTTTTGAAAGCTAAATTATTTAATGCTTTCCTAATGTCTTTAAATAAGAATTTAAGTTTAATAGTGGAATAATCCATTATATTCAACACCTAAGGGTTTCTCTGTATGATAAACTTAGATATTAGGATGTCCACAGTAGAAGTCTGAGTAACCGATATAACCTAACGGATTAGTAAGCTGAAGTGGCAATGGCAAATAGCTCGAAAAACTGACAACCGGTTGCGACCGGCAAGCGAAGTTTGGCGCCCCACTAGATGGAGTGACGACCTGGTAAGACATGTAGGAAGTCGATAGATGCAGATGGCTAGAGAGTGTGTTGTAAAGGCATTCTTTGGGGGCATATGTTAAGCAGTGGACTTGTGAAGGGCTGTAATAATGATAATGATGCTTCAACTAAAATATGAAGACGAGCGATATAAAACAGTCAAAAGTGCAAACGTTAGATAATGGCATTATTAAATTAGTCCCGCTGTGTAAAAATCCAGCAGTGGAATATTGGTAGAAAGATGAAGAAGACGAGATGTTAATAATAGACCATTCACCGTATAACGTTCTCTATCAAGCCGCAAGGACAGGATTCACAAATGCAGTTATTATTAGGTCCGGCGTGGCTACTCGATGCTCCCTCTTGATCAGCATTCTGGTCGTTGTAAACACCATCTAGAGAGTCGGTTTTCACCGTCTGACGACAGGAAAGTCGGCAGCTTCCCGACCATAGCTCCTGAATGGCACAGGCGGCGGCTGAGAATTGTCTCTCGTAACACGTCTGAAATATGTACATGCAGAATTAGTGTTGCGGGCTAGAAACCGGGTATTTACCACAAATTTATAATATATTAGTAGGGGAGATACGCAATGAAACGGACGTTTAACTTTGGAGTATTATTAGATACTGTAATTAAAATCTTAGAAACTCGTTATCTGTCCTTAAAAAATTCGGAGGTATTATAGTATTAGTAATACAACATCTTTTATGAAAATGAAATTTATTTTAAGAAATATTTTAGGTTTTTTTTTTAACTCGCTAATTGTCCGTTTCATGACACAGAAGCATTGAACAGGACAAAGGGTGTCTTGAAACGGACTAGGAACCAATGTTATACTTTTTGCTATATAAATACGCAAGGTTTCACAAATTATTTTATTTTACATTATAACCCTTATTTAAACAAATCAAACACTTTGGTACAAAACAAAATGAGATCAAAAAATTTAACAATTACAAAAAAAACGACATTAAATAATTAGACTCTTCTTAATCTTCTAACAAAAATGAGATCCTGGCTTCATTATGGTAAAACAATATAAGTAGGTATCAAAAATATTCCTTAATAATATTAGGACTAACTAAAAATCATAAACTGTTTACTTATATCCTATAATTTTATACCCATACATTAAAAGTAATCAGTCTTCCCGTTACCAAGTTGGAGTATTAATTGCAATTATTACAAAAATAATTGTTCATACCCTTCAGACCACATGTCTCGTGTGCCCATTTCTTACAAATAGTACACATTAACCAGTCGACACTGCTGCATAAATAAGCCCCATTACAAACAGTGCAATAGTCATCATTTTTGTTGCTTTTTTTTGCGGTGCTTTTCGCCTTGCATTTTCTCTTAGCCTTAGATGTAGATGAAGATGATAGATTATATGTAGAGCCATCAGACGTAATATCCGAATCATCTGATTCTCGGAGTGAAAAATCGGAATCTGACGACTCTGAAAATGTCTGTATTAGCTTTTTCATGTTTTTTGGAAGTTTTCATCTTTTGCTTCCTTTTTTGAATTTTTTTTTAGCAAAATGTTTTTCAATTAATGCGTCCTTCTCAGGCGTGTCAGTTATAACCGTGCTTTTCATCTTCCTAGGTTGGTTCTGAGTTTTCTTTCTAGGCAATGCCTTTGGATAAGGTCGGATACATTCAGGAGATAAAACCATGGTTGATGGATTCGATTCTGAGTATGTTATTTGTGGAGTGAAGCTAGAAGAGATAGCAGCAGAGGTATCGGGAGCATCGACAGTAGATAGTATTTCAGCAGAAGTTCCAGGAGCATTATCAGTTGATACTTCAGCATTAGGGAGCTCAGCTGCAGGTCTGTCAGTGACAAAAGATGTCAAAAAATCATCCTCAGTAAACGTATTTCTATTAAATGGATGAATACCAGTTTTTTGAAATCCTGCGATAGCATTTTCCATAGAAAATGCGGCAGTATACGCTGTATTGGCAAATTGAGCCACTTCGTAAATCGATACTGTCTTTCCGGGATTAGATAACATCCATGCATTCATGGCCTCCCTATACCGAGCTTTAAATGGTCCATAAACAGAAACATCAAGCGGTTGGAGGCGATGGCTACAGTGAGGTGGAAACGTTAAGATTGTTATATAATTATCTCTAGCCAATGTGACAACGTCGATTGTTATGTGGCTAGAGTGATTGTCACATAGTATCAAACAGGGGTTTTCCTCAGACGGCTTTACGAATTTGATGAAGTGTATCATGGCTTTGTAGAAACTCTCTTCTGTTATCCAACCACTTGGGTTGGCTAAGCCGAGTGACCCTTTTGGACCGCCTTGTAACATGAATTCCTTGAAATGGACTCTAGGAAACACAAATACCGGAGGTACGGTGCCACCTGAAGCATTAATGAATCCAAGCATTGTGATTAACTGTCCTCTCTCTGCCGATGTCACCTGTCCAACTTGTTTACAGCCTCGCGTTGCAACTACTTTTGGTGGGTTAGTCACTGTCGAACATCCAGTTTCGTCAAGGTTCCATATCATATGAGGTTCAATTTTCTTCTTATTCAATATATTTGCAAGATTTTCGTAAAACTTACCAACGTTTTCTTGGTTAAAAGATTTAGCCCTGGACAGAGAAGTATTTTCTGGTTTACGTACTGATAAAGATGGATTCCTTTTCATGAAACCACGAAACCAATCCTTCGTAGCCTTTTGTCGCTCAATCCACTTTTCGGGCGCTATATTATTTGCAACTGCAAATTGATAAGCAAGCTCCTTCACCTGGATTGTAGTGAGCCCATAGCACATCTTTGAAGATCTTTTTAAATAATCGGCTAATAGTTCTTCTTGTTCCTGAGAAAAAATTCTTCTATTTCCAATATTGGGATTATGAGTGAACGTAGTTGAAGACTCTTTAGCTTTTTTAACGATATCCGCCAAATAAGACTTCGATATCTTATATGCTGAAGCTACTGAGCGAATGGATTGGCCTTTATTTAATACTTCTTTCACAGCAGACTCTATTGCCGCTTTCTCTGGACGAACTCTCTTCTTTGGTGGCATCTTATGAACAAAGAAAACCAATTTAAGAGACTAAGTATACAGGAGTAATGAATCGGACAGGCACTGACGCATTGAATTGGACGTCCGTTTCAACACGACTGTACCTGTCCAATTCATTGCAAATCTAACCTTAAATACATATATAACCAAATTCCATAAAATAAGTATTAATAAGATTATAACTCACCGTTCCATGTATTTTTGAGAATATATCACAACAAATACGATTATCACAATAGTGACCCAAGTTATTATCGAATTTTAAACCATTTGGCAAATATACGTTATTTTTTACAAAACTCAAGTGTTGAAGAACACGCGAAAAAGTAAACAAAATAATGGCCGCCGGTAGCTGTCATTATTGTGGGTTTGTCTATGGTCATCAGTGCTGCCAACAAACAAATGAAATGAATATTTTCGTTAAAAATTTTCGAGATATCGTAAGTGTCCGTTTCATAACGCGTCCGTTTCATTGCGTATTCCCCCTAAAAACCGCCGCTTGCGTAGAAATGTAATAGGATTTAATTCATATTGACTTCTTATATTTACTTGAATACCACATGTTACATGAACCTAATTTAACGGATGTTATCACGTTTAATTTATATTTTTAATTCAATCCAAAAAATCCAAAAAATACGTAAAATTAGTTTCATTTAATTCCCCAATACCTAGATATTTTGCAGAGATTTAAATACTTATAATAATATAGTAGATATTCATCACAACTGTTTTAATTTTTTCCGACACAAAATTTCTCAATTTGTTAATAATTCTTTGTAGTGACATTTTTAATATTTTTTTAGTTCTGTTTTATATGTTTATAGCTATCAAATAACGATTAGCTTGTAAGAAATGCTGTGAGCATTAAGCATACGGCGTGTTACCATCGTTGGTCTGAGACTCTTCCTATAGTCGCCACTTACGATAACTACAGGACTAATTTGAGCGTTTTCCTACAAAAAGGGGGACGGACACGCACACGGTCCTGATGTTAATTAAATGCTGAGGTCGATAGACATCTTTATCTATCCTGGATTATGAATCAAAATTCATGCTATTAATATGGAATGCCTCGTTTCCAGTAAAAAGGTTACTTGTTCTCACACGACACAACGCATAAGCTGCTATTTTACGCTGGTATTCCGTTAGAGCGTGGTCCTTCACGGGTCGAGCCGACGCATTCATGCTACAACCATAATATGAATGGAGCATAGCCATATCATCTATATCATGTGATGTAAGACGGGATAACATAATAATAAAAATACTTACATATATATAAAGTATACAAGCGACCAATATGCAGAGGACAACGTTTACATACATTTGGCTGGAGTAGTACGTTCCATCTGAAAATTAAATCTTATCAATTAAAACGATAACATAAGCATTGGAAGGGTACCCCTTAACTACCTTGCTTAAAATTCTACTTAGGATGTTGTACTAATAACTGAGTAAGGTAGGTGTTCTTGCAAAGGTGTGACAATCCTTCGCGCCGGGAAAGTTGCTTAAACTATATAAAACGCAAGTCCGCTCGTGTAAGGAACATTGCTGCCAAATATGGGCTGGTGCTGCAAGTGCCACCTAGCGGCTTGAAACTCAATAGAAAGGCGCTCTAAGAGTCAGTGTCAAGTATATGCATAAAGCAGCCAGTCTTTCGGTGTTTTACAGGGTACATTTCGAAAGGTGCGCAGGATTTTTTTTATATATTTTTATATATAATAAGGGTGACAAACAAGCGTGGACTGTATCCACCTGATTGTCAATATATCGTGGCCCATAGACATCTACATTTATCCTCGATTAAGAATCAAAATACAGATGCGTTGTCACATATCAGGAATAAAATGGAATGCCTCGTATCCAGTAAGAAGCGTGTTCTTATCTAGTAAAAATTGCATAGCTTATTCCCCTCTCGGTTCCATCATAGATACAACAGACGTTCAGCTGATCTTCCTTTGTAGTCGACATACCACGCATTCAGACCAAACGGTTTGCTACGTCGTCAGTAATGCGTACAAGAAAGTGCCTCGAAAAGCACGTAAAGCCCCCGCGCCTGATCCTGTACGGTCGTGTCGGATTGCCGTCTCATCGTTTTAAGAGTAGTAATACAGTGTGCACCTGTGCTTACGCATTAAGTGGCCTTGCTGTAGCTATATTAGTAGTATAGTTGTAGCACGAATAGGTCGGCTCGACCGGAGAAGAACCACGCTCTCTCACAGAATAGTAGCGTAAATCCATCTTAGTCCTCAAGGGTTACAACGTATCTGCATTTTGGTTCGTAATCGAGAATAGATGTAGATAAGTCACAGAAACTGGACTGTGTGTTCGCTTGTCACATTTATCCTATAAAAAAAACACTATAACCCTATCCTGCGCAGATCGCTAGTATCCTCAGAGACGAGCGGCCGTGCTCTAAATTCAGTCTGAAGGAAAATATTATCGTTATTACATGATCTATATTGATTTGAAATCAATTCTACTTTATTTGAGCCAGTACAACTGGTTATGAGGCATTCCATACCTGTTCTCAAAGATGACCATGCTCCTGTAGTCTTGTTTAAAGTTCGCCGCAGGCGTCTATGTTATGACTTTGCAAAAGCCACTTACCATTACATGGAATACCAGGTCTTTTATTCCATCAATTTTATAAAAAAGATTTTCATTCAGTCCGTCACTATGGAAGGCTCCTTCATTGAAGGCATTACACTAAAGCTATGGATTCACGATTCATCATTTAGTTACCGTTAATGTTACACCCACTACTACACTATTAGTCCACTGCTGAACATAGGCCTATCTCTTAGATTGCCTCATAGAGGAGATATGTGCTATAGCTGCCACGCTTGGCAAGCGGGTTGCATCCGCAGTTTTTTTTTTATTTTTAATCGTTATAAGGAAGACCCACAGGATGATATTATGTGGTAATGTATATTTTTATACCGCCACTACACGTTCATAACATCTTTTAGTTACTTACCTTATATTGGTTCTATTGCCATAAACATATCTGTTTGTAAATTGGTTTCAAAACTCCATTGTTACTTTTTTAATATCTATTTACAATTACATTTTTCTTCTTTTTGAAATGTCCAAGTGATGCCTCAATTAGACATTTTAGACCACAGATACCTACATAAATACCAAATAATACTAACTAAATAATCACAGATGGCATATAGACGCCACCCATTCAATAAACTACCTGTTTATTTTGACATTTACCGATACTATGACAATAATGTAATTCCTATCAAAGGGTACCCTATATCACAACTTTTAACTTAATATTTACTCAATAGTATAATAAGTGTATGATAATATTTAACATACTATGAAAATTTTTACGCATTTAAATAGGTAATAATAACACATTGAGAATTGTACAGAATTTAAGAACGACAGATAGTCATGTTGTTTAAATTTTCATTTAAGTTTTTCTATAAAAATCTTGTGTAAGGAGTAAGTCACAACTAAAGAGTCGAATGGTGGAATTGAATCCATAACTAAGTTTGCAATCCGCATCTTTAAGTATTAGGCTACTGTCGCTTAACTATCTTACAGTTATAAAATCTAGTATATAAGATAACACGCGCAGAATATGGTTTAAGTTTTGTTCTCACACATTCACCACTGTTTGATTCAAAGTAAAATCCCCTATTGGACACAAACTGTTTGCCGGTCTCCGAGAACCCTTACATCTGTCAATGTAGTTCATGATAAAATCCTTTTCAGAAACAGAGGGCATAAGCAGTGGCTGTGAAGCGAGTGTTGTTAAAGAGGAGATAGCGCGGGACTACGCCGCGCTGCAGTCGAGACTACGCAGAGAATTTTCCGATAGACGTGGCAAGATGTACGCTGGTGAGTATATCCCATTGTGTATCCTTATATTCTATTCAGTGGTCAGTAAACTTAACTGCTAGCGACTCTAGGTTCATCATGATCATCATCATTAAAGCTCATCACAATTCCACTGCTGAACATAGGCCTTCCCAAAGTAATGCCCCAAAGCACGGTCCTATGCAAGCTCAAGAACCTTCCTTCCCAATCGGTTGACGGTTCTTTGAACTATATGGCCAGCCTATTGCCGCTAGTTAGAAAGCTAAAGTGGCAATGGTCCGGACATATAGTAGATCTGTTAGGCTACGTCCCTTACTTTGGGTCTACTGCAGGTATCTTCTAGTTTCAAGTCCATACAAATTTGTTCGGTTTTAGATTTGGAAATACACTCAAAGTCACTACTCTTAACATTGTATTAGATTTTCTGCCAGCGAGGAGACATTTTACTATTCTCATTTTATTAGTGGTATATTACTACGACATTCATTGTGATCATTCCAATCTTCCTGAATTAAGGATCGTGAGCGACACAAAACAGGTAAAACTTTAAGCTTATCGTCTACCCTGATCCCGTCATCTCTTGAGTTAATCAGAGATCTAAATATAATACAGCTCGAAGGACCAATTTTATAGAAATAAGGATTATAAAAAGTAAAGTAAAGTTACAGCCTATATACGTCCCACTGCTGGGCACAGGCGTCCCCTCATTTCTGAGAGGGTTCTGCATGTCTGAGGAACAAGAAAAAAAAATATTTCGAAGACATGCGAAGTTCGCCAACACGCATTGGGGCAGCGCGGCGGACACTTTCTTGCCCTAAAACCCTCTCAGAAAAGGATTATAACGAGCTTACAATCTCAGTGAATACTGTGTGCTCATAGACACCGTTATCTGTCCTCGATTAAAATACAGATTGAAAATGCACTGACAGTCCTGATGCCACACCAACCAAATTGTCTTTAGCCCCCTGAAATTACTATCGTATCGGTTTTGTATCATCATTGAGTAGCTGTGTATGATAAAAAATACATGCATATATAAACCATTCACGACCGGCATCTAGAGGGATAGGCAGAGACGACGGATTTCCATTAAGTACAACCCACCCCTTACATCATACTTCACATCTCTCATTTGCCCATTTTAAAAATAACACCAATAAAGAGGGTAGGCACTTGCCAGCTTTACTATTTGCTTCTGAAAACATAAATTTGCTTTGTCACTGTTTCCTAATAAATTCTTTTTACATAACCAAACCATCGCGTTTCTTTCTTAATCCTGGTCACAACATCATCTTGCAAACCATAACCATGATAAGAGAAAATTGCTCTTATCATACAACTTGATCAATTTCTTCTTACTTGCGTTCACTTATGATAAAACTTAGGTAGTTCCAGTTACGTTTGCCAGGAGCGCTATACATATTTTCATAGAATTTTAGTACATGATGACAGGAAAACGTTAGTGTCGAAAGTTTGTACAAAGTTCACGTCAATCACGATACAAAACATAGCTGTATTATATTGCTTGTAATAATCTATGATAGCCCTTTCCAGGTCTAGCCGATCTATTCGTGCTGCAGCTATAAATAGGCCCTGGCTTTATTTATAGATATTAATCATAGAATACTGTAATTGCCACGCCTAGCAGGGGGATTTTTTATTATTTTAAGTAGTTATCAAACTGCTTTCCATCTTCAACTTCAGTTTTCCTCTGTCGCCTCTTATAACACCCACGTGACGACATGGGTTAGGGGATATTCTTTTACCGCCACTACTCGCTAAATATTGGCGTCTCGACACGTTCACATCGAAACACTGCTCTCATGACGAATAATATAAGGTAATATTACATATAGTTGGTTATGGTACCCTTATGGTTTAACTTTCTTCTTTTTATTCTTCTTCTTTATCATCTCGTAAGAGTTCACTGCTGGAGCCTCTCTCGTTGTAAGAAGGAGTTGCCTTAATCGTAATATTTTACGTCAAAATAATAGTTACAGCGTCATCTATTGACAATAACATTTTTCTAGCATTTTCCAAGATTGTCACTTACAACCTTGAGTATTCAACTAACAAAATTGTTTTAATAGGTACTCAAAGCTTACAACGCCCACATCTAGACCATTCAACCCAATTGAATGGTCTAAGCGCCCACAAGAAAAATAATATAATTAATAACAATAAAGATTAAAAAATAAACTTAGGTTTATAAGATTATAATACTGAATGATTTCTTATACTTACGCAAACACTACACATTTAAATAATACTAGTTTTTACGGATTTTGTAGCATATATTATTTTTTTATATACCTGACGTTTACAATACTTATCTTCAAATCACATTATTTAAAAATAAAGTTATCATACACTGATCTAACGGCATTCCAGCATCGCGACCAGTTGCTACAGAAGAGCAGCTGTCGGCTGACTTCCGCAAGAAGCTCACGGAGTGGCAGCGCATGAAAGGTGTGAGGCAGCCGCCACCGGTACCAGCGCGACAGGATCTCAGCGAAGACTTTCTCAAGAAATGGGGTACTCTTTTTCATTCATATTTTTTTATTATTACAGACTACGATCCGCCCTAGCTTCACACGGGTAGTTTCTGGTTTTCGACAACAGCGCCACCTACCGAGTCCTATTGTAAATCTAAACCATCCAGGGAACCACTCGAACACACACAAAAAAATTCATCAAAGTCAGTCCAACTGTTCTCAAGTAATGATCTTTCATACATAAATTGATTTTTATTTATATAGAATAAAAGTTGCATTGATCATAAATTAGCATGGCAGCCTGTTAAGGTGTGCATTCTCTGGGTTTAGATTCCTTTCACAAACCCTACACTGAATTACAATTTAAAAAAGAAAACAATTTTCCCCTTACGCAAATTTATAATAACGTGAGTTTGGGACTCCTCGTTTAAGTTTAAAAGAAAACTTTATTGGGGGAGGGAAGTGAATAGAATAGAATAAGTTTCATCTAGTTAGTTAAAAAGCTCTATACCTGGAAAACGCAGCAATAATCAGAAGTTATATAGGACTTTTTTAAGTGAAATCTTACAAATAATGTATCTTGTACCATAATGGTTGTAAAAGGTACGAAGAGTACAAAATATTTTTTAATGATAAGAGTGACAAACGAGCACTGTCCACTCGATGCCAAATGGATGCTGTGGTCCATAGACATCTACATTTATCCTCGATTAAGAATCAAAAGCAGATACGTTGTCACCACTGAGGATAAATGCAACTAAAATGTAACTAAAATGCAATGCCTCGTTTACAGAGAAAAGTGTCGCCGGATCTCTACGCACACCGTACGAAACACAGTAGCATTAAGCTACTATTTTACGCTGGTATTCTGTGAGAGCGTTTTCTTTCCCCGGTCGAGCTGGCTCATTCGTGCTACAACCATGATATAGCTCAAGCGGGGCTCTAATATGTATAATTAATGACAATGGTTTACCCAGTAATGATAGTTTAACTTTATCAGATGAGTGGAAGCGCATGAAAGAGACCAACTCTGTGCCAGCTTGGGAAGAAGAAGCGAAACCGGACGAAGTTTTAGTTCAAACATCTACCGGACTCTTCAAATTTCAAGGTAATTAACAATAAACATGGTTTATAATCGAAGACTTCTGTGTGCACTAATAGACTAGCATCTAGAACAAAAACTATGTCACAGGCGTAGATGGCGCGGGTGCAGGTGCAGGCGAGTAGTTGGTGCGGTAATTTATTGTAGACTAGCTTTTTACCCGCGGCTTCGCCTCGCGTGGGCTTGAATAAACATCGCTAATACTATTTCGTACTAAAATTAGCAAAACTTGATTACTTGTAGAGGCACGTCGGTATCTGTGTATATATTGGCAATATTAGAGGCTACAGAAACATATAAGTTAGTTTATCAGAATCGCATAAATATCACCACTTAAATAGCAACACTTTTTTTTATATCGGGTTTCCAATGTGTCGATTTAGGGAAATTGTCCTGGAATCGGAAATGCGTTATTTACATTATAAAAGTTGATATATTCTTGATAAAATAA
The DNA here is from genome assembly GCA_907164705.1 of Parnassius apollo. Classification (NCBI taxonomy): domain Eukaryota; kingdom Metazoa; phylum Arthropoda; class Insecta; order Lepidoptera; family Papilionidae; genus Parnassius; species Parnassius apollo. The sequence goes on from CAJQZP010001262.1 coordinate 2,089,937, forward strand.
GGTTTAAGTTCATGGTCTTTATTAATATCCCATTGAATATTGATTAGCACCACATGCCAGTATTTTTTACGTTCGAGTAGACTTCAAAATTTCATAATGTAGTTCTATTCACGGAGAACGTGCGAGAAGAACTAAATTCATGAACAGGAGTAGAAATCTACATAAGATAGGCAGCAGCATCTTCCTGATCATAGTTCAAAATAATAAAAATATGCAGCTGCCAACTTGCAAACCAAGCGTGGTTACTATGACAAATATTCAACTTTATTACCTATTGGAAATCCAATTGATGAGCAGGAGTAGAAATAATATATTATCCATGTAGAGGCACGAAAAAGAAATCACTACCCCATTTCGTACTGTGGGTGTGTTAAAAAGCGACAGACGAAACTGAAACGAGATGGGTAGCATCTTCTTGATAACAGCGCAAAATAATAGAGAGCTGCGGTTGCCAACCCGCAGAGTGAATACTACTGCATATACCCGGACTATTTGACAAGCAATGGGGGAAGCCTATGATCAGCAGTGGAAAGCCCTATTCAAAGTAAAGAAGTAGGAGCCTAAATAAATCCCACTTCTGGGCACAGGTCAAAGCGAGTTTTAGGTCAAAAAGGAGTTGATTAAGTTGAATCTAACGCTGGATGTCCAACTTCACATATTTATAACTAAAAATGATTTCCAAAAATTTTTTTCGTCATCTCAGGTATGCAGATTTCCTGCGACGTTTTTGTTCACCACCGAGAACGTGGTAAATCGAAACTTCAAATTGCAGTTAAAATATATGTGGACCTAATTTTAGTTGCTTACGTACCAACTATGAAATTTACGTTTAGATCGGTTTAATTACAAGCAGTTCTACTCATAGTTAAAATAAAAGTAAACCCGTGTTTAATTTGCTTTCTTTGATATTTATAGTATTTTTAGGGTTCCGTAGTCAACTAGGAACCCTTATAGTTTCGCCATGTCTGTCTGTCCGTCTGTCCGTCCTCGCTTAATCTCTGTCACCGTTAGCACTAGAAAGCTGAAATTTGGTACCTAATATGTGTATCAATCACGCCGACAAAGTGATAAAATAAAAATTGGAAAAAAATGTTTTATTAGGGTAACCTCCCTATATGTAAAGTGGGAAGTGAGGTTTTTTTTTTAATTTCAACCCTAACGTGTGATATATTGTTGGAAAGGTATTTAAAAATGAATAGGGGTTTTCTAAAATCATTTTTTGATAATGTCAATAATTTCGGAAATAATCGCTCCAAAAGTAAAAAACAATGTGTCCCCCCCCCCCCCCTCTAACTTTTGAACCATAAGTTTAGAAAATTATGAAAAAAAAATCTGAAATGTAGAACTTTACAAGGACTTTCTAGGAAAATCATTTTGAACTTGGATGGAAACAACAGTACCCACTACCGGGAGCAGTTGCAGGAGCGCGGAGCGCTGCTGGAGCGCGAACATAATGGATACCCACCTTTAAACTCATAAGTGGGAACACTTATTGTGACGGATGGGAAACTACGTAACCCTACATTGAGGGTGGCCCGACACGCTCTTGGCCGGTTTTTTCATAAGAACCTGCTCATTTACTCATGTGAGGTATGCAACCGGGACTATCACAAATATTTTAATAGTTATGTCTGAAAATATGAAAGCTATATATATTACAATATATATATATATATATATAACAAACTGCTTTATAAATCTCATGAAAAGTAAAAAAGGCTGCATCAACCAGTACCGTCTTTACCATAAGGGCACACGGGGCCCGTGCCCAGGGTCCGTATCGTCCCGGGGGCCCCCCTGACGAAAGGCACCGGCCTTATTCGCTTACGCTATGCAATCTTAAGTCTGTTTTAGGAAAATATGACCTGACAAAAAATAGAGTAAATGAGGGCGTTGTTAGTGACGTTCTGTCAACCCTGAGCAGTGAGAAGCCACACATTGCCAATTTAGCCAGAAAAAGTGGCATTGACAGATTTCTTAGTGATAAAATATTTATCTAAATGTTTTTGTTGGGCTGTACAGTCCTGTACCTTATAGCCTGGATTTTTTTTCGCAATCAATGTATTTATAATCTATGACATAAAAATATCATTTCGTACTGTTTGATAAAAATAACACTTCTTAAGATTTAACGGAAAATGGTTTATTTAATATGATAATTTTCAACCACAAATATTTGATTTTATAGCAAATAATTGTTATGATCCTTATTTTTAGACAAGTGAAGCCTAAATTTTAATGTAATAAATAAAAAGAATACACGTATTGATGTTGTTATAAAATATTTTTTGAAAGAAAGTTTAAGAAAGAAACATTAAAGTTTACATTTCCCTAAGAAATTATCGTCCACGCTATGAAATCTGTCAAATATTTTACCTCTTTTGTTTGCGCCCAAAGTAATAAGGGCAACCCTCCAGAAAGCGGGGGAGGGAGGCGGTGAATGCTCGTAGCATAAAACGCAGCCGGCTGCGTGGTTATGTGGAGACTTACTACTAATACTCACTAAATATCGCCTTTAGGGACTGGCTTAACGGTCTAGCTAGAGATCTCTAAGCCGTATCGAACGCGACCCTCCTTGGGTGAAAGAGGGGCGCTAGCGGCGAGTAGCCGCTGGAAAGAAATGCTGCCTAACTAAGGCAGCTTATGAATGGGATGACTAATTAAATTGAATTTAGAAGGTGTTGGTGCTCGGTCGAGCTCGCGCGAGCAGACGGTCCTGTGGGGACGGAGAAGCGCGCAATTTGCGTGCTAGAATGCGATATCTCTTACGTCGACATTACGGATAGCAGTGTATACTGTATCTACGTTATCGGCATAAGAGGGTTCCGCTTGACGCGAAAGCCCTGGTGGGCGAAGCTGAGGAGGCCTGTAGGGACTCTGAGAGGGCCGATATAGGTCTTGTGCTGGTTGAGAGTTGCCCTGAAGGGGCATTTTGGATGGGAGAGCCGGGAATGTACGGTCATTAACCGGTCGCAGTTTTGTTACTGAGATTGGGACGGGGCGCGCGAGGGCAGCCTCTGAAGTTGGCAGTATGGCCAGTCTGTCCGCAAAGGACGCAAGCGGGTGGGTATTCGGTATCGGGGGGCCCAGGACACTCTTTCGAGCTGTGCGGGTCTAGGCACTTAACGCACCTGGGAGGGGCTGAGCAGTTGGCCGCCGCATGGCCGTAAAGTTGGCAGCGGTGGCACTGCGCCGGAGTTTTTTTTACCTCATCACTGACCTCTATTTATAGAGGTTAGTGTACCTCATTATAAAGTGTCGCCGCCCTGGTGGCAGAAAAAGTCGTGGATGCCCTAATTATTGACATATTGTTTGATTTTTACCAATTAAGTAAAATAAATATAAGATCATAGTAGAAAAATGTTCTTGTCATTCACTTTTATTACTTTCCAACAGGGCCACAAATTCTTGTGTGTCCAAGGGCCCCGGTATGGCCTAAGACGGCGTTGGCATCAACGGTATCACGAACTATTCCACCAATTATGGGTATACGTGAATCTCATAGTGCATTTAACTTTCAATTATATATATCAGTCTTGATATAAAAAGAAATTGGTGAAATATTGCTATGCCGATATACAAACAACATATTCAACTAAAGTCCTTCTCTATTAATCAAAGTTTTCTGTACAGTTTTGTTAGTAATTTTGCTAAAATTGACAATTATGATAAGACATGCAGACAGTGGTCACAGGTCTCTACCGGTCTGACAATTTTTGATACTGCAAAAATAAGTACATATTTAATAACAGAATTGTTTATAATTTGACCAGTTATGTACTTATTATTAGTTTAGTACCAGGATTACCGACCTTTGCTCGATTTTTTTGAAATTACTTCAAATTACATACTGATGAAACATGTATAATATTTTTTGATCTTATTGACATAATAGAAAAAACTGAACTGGTCATTTGAATAAAAAATCATGAGTGCAATTATTTTAATTAAAACTTTCGTATTTTTAAAAAAATACTAAAATAGGGCTCGAAATAACAGATTTTCTCACAAAAGAAGGGAGGAAACTTGAAAAAAAAAAGGGGAAAAAGTCGGACCGAAGACGGGACGCGAACCAAGGCATTACGATTTCGTGACCGCTCGATATCTACTTGAGCTATTACGATCATGAAAAAACACAGCGTCAAAATTTACCTTCTTATATTGTAGCAGTTTTTCATTGCCTGAAAACACGGACAAAAACACATTTTCTAAAAATGAATCCTAGCTAGAAACTAGCTAGAAAAGAAGTTTCTAGCTAGGATTCACTTTATGAAAATCGTTGGAGCCGTTGCCGAGATTCCGATTATATATATATATATATATATATATATATATATATATATATATATATATATATATATATATATAGTATATATATATAAACCATCAACCAAAACTTTACCTAGTACTCATTCATAGTCGGTATATCGACAACGAAGACGCTAACATTTATATAATACATAAATTTTACATAAGTTCTGCTTTTATCAAACATACGCAATTATCGCCGCTAGCGGTGTGTAATAAAATTATTTTACGACAATAACATCTGGAAATAGCAATGTCGTGTTTAGTTGTTAATATCGCCAAACAATCTCTATTCATTGATTTGGTCGAGCTATATCATGATATAGTCAAGAAACACTGTAAAACTTTATGAAATGAAAAAATGAAAATGAAAAAAAAATGAAAAATGTTTTATTAACAGAAAAATATGTACAAAAGGTAATATCTGTTGGTTTCCTCACTAGGCAAGCCTGTATCGAGGAAACCTGAGACCAAAGTTCACAAGGCATTATTTTATACATCTTATCAGACAAAAATATACCTACTTAATATACCTACAAAAAATAGCAATAAAAGAACTGTATAATGCTCAAAATCTAAAAACAAAAAAAAAAACAAAAAAACTTTAAATTAACAATACATTTTAATTACTTAAATACCGCTATTTCACTTTCATTGAATGTAATTTATGGGCAGATCTGACCAATACATATATAAAACTCTTTTTTATTTAAAATATAAGGATAATAAGAGTTTTGTACATACTAATTGCAATTTTTATCAGTTTATTTATAGATAAAAAACAAATACCTACTAAAACTTTTTATAGATTAGAAATTAAACTTAGAAACATCCTTAATTTTATGATTTTCGTTAGATGTCACTACTATCTATTTAAGTAGTAATTAGTTACTATAAAATTTATTTATATCTACTAAAATGAAATAACAAAAACTAAAAAAAGGTATATTAGAATTTCAAATCATCTATTTTAATTAAATAACTTTATAATGGCAAATGAGGCAAAATGTCACTACTTTTTCACGTTAGATGGCACTGTCTGGAAAAAGTGAATACAACAATACTAAAGTAAATTGTCGGCGTAGTTCAATTTATTACACAACAGTTAATTTTGCGCTTTATTTATAAATATTTTATTTATTTCAATAAAACACATCAATCGTATGAAATAGAAATTAATATCTAAGGGTAGGAAAATACTTAACCCTCCTTTTTTGAAGTTCCGTAATCGGATAAAAAGTAGCCTATAAGTAGCCCCGGGTCCCCTACTATCTTATCTATACACAAAATTTCATGGAAATCTGTTCAGTAGTTTTTGCGTGAATCTTTAATACACAAACAGACAGACAGACAAAAATTCTAAACTACTAATTTGGCTTCAGTGCCCTTTATTTTGTCCTCTAGACTTGTTTTTTTCAAGAAAATATTAGAATTACAGACACGACTTTTCAGATTTATTATATGCTATAGATTACAAAACTAATAGTCTAAGATCCCGATATAAAACGACCTTCACCGAGATGCTTATTTAATGAAACGTATTTTATATTTAATTTAATATGTCAATAAATATAATCCATATGGGTTGCCTAGCAAATTTCAGCCCAGAGTATGTTTAATTAATAATTAAAAAAAATATTTTTTTAAACATTTCAACGGTATGATTATTAGATAAATTCTATACCAATCGAAAGTATGAAGCCCATAGAATATGCAAACGTTAAGTTGCCTATTCTTTTCCGGTCACAACTATAGGGTTGCCAGGTATAAACAGGTAAATCTGTACTAGCATTTTGCAACGGTCTGTTTATTGAATGAAATTTAAATGAAATTAAAGATTATTTTATTCTGAACACGGTGGTATAGGGTTGCCTGCGAAAAATCAGTCCAGAATTGCGGTTGTCGAATTTTAAAAAGTAAAATATTGCTCCGAGTGAATGTGTCAAATCAATGTCATCAATCAATGTCAAATCAATTAATTGCTTAGGAATGTCACATTCTCCACGAATGACATCATCAGCAGTTATGTTGCGAGAAAGTGGATGAGCATTTATATTTTTAATGCAGCTTCTCAAATAATATGCTACATTTTCAAACTCATAATCATTTCTTGTCTCCAAAAGTTTGAAAGTGTTTGCCATTACAGTGACGTCCATGTCTGTTTTATACACAATTTTTTTGTTACGTATTCCCATTGACGCTTCAGTCGTAATACGATCATCGAATTTCTTCATTAATTTTTTTGCAAGGTTTCACTTCGGTAATCTTGAATATCATCGAAATCAATTTCATGATTTCCAAACTCTAACAATAAAGCTTGGTATCTTAAAAATAATTGAGCCAAGTACATAACCTTGTTGTTTTCAATTATTTCTGTTTCAATGAAATTCGATATAGATTGAAAGGCCAACTGATGTAACTATCTATATTTACTATTACCGCTTATTTTTCGATTGATACACTGCGTAACAAGGCAGATGGTACGCGATAGTTTGATGTTGAAGTTTGGAGAGAATCACCGAATCGCCAAAATTTTGCGCTATATTTTTTTATCTGTAGTGGTATTTTGTCATCATTAGGGACAGTAAGATTGACCAGCTTCTTTCCCAAATCTCTTTTGGCTGTGGTCACAAAAAAGACAAATAATTTTGCTTGATGCTGTTGATGTTGACTGCTCCTAAAAAGAATTAAATCATTCTTTGAGTATAAATCGATGAAAATAAATATAATTGAAAATACAAGTTCAATTAATAGATTTTCATATCATTTTTTTTAAAAAGTTTAAAAAATATTTTATACTTTGTCAAAGTCCCCAGAAGTTTAGGACAGGTCTTCAACATTACTCGTTTCATCTTCAGCAACTGTAGCACAGGAATCGATACTAGGGTTCAACTGTTTTGATTCTTCTTCAGTAGTAGATACATTGGTATGCTCCTAAAAAAAATTTTGCGATTAAATGAAAATGTTTGATATATAAATTTTATAAACTTTTTGATAAGAATAGTTGATTGAAAACATCCTCATTAATTGTTACAAAAAAAGGAAATCAGATCATTTTCTTGTTTAATTTATAAATTACCGTTTTTAAGTAAATTACAAAAAAAATATGTGTGTTGAAAATTAACAAAACCATAGGTGAATTTTGCTAACAATTATTTAAACATGAAAAAAATATAGAAGATGTATTAGCTAAGATAATTTTAAAGATTCAATTATTATGTACTTACTGTATATTCAGCACTAAAATTAAGAAATTCTTCGTTATATTTTTTATTCAAAATCACTTTTTTGTAGCACGTGGTATGATAACCTACAAATTGAAGAGTCGACGACTGGGTAGCTCAACAAAATTGTATTTAAAGTGTTTTTTTTTTTACGAAAAGCTAACTTTAATACACATAATAGTTTTTAAAAGTGTTTCATCATAAAAAATCAATTATTTCAACATCCGATCCACACAAAAAACACTTTTTGCCACTTTAACAATAAATAGTAGCACGTTTTTTCAATTGTATTTATAGCGACACTCTACTCCAAAATCATGCATAGTATATACGAGTCTATCGCTATCCTTTTCTTTTCCAAGCCCAAATAGCATGCGCACTCTCTTTCTTTAAGTGGGCGGACTTAAAACAGCTGCTATGCTGTGTCCTCTTCTATCGCATGGGATGGTCGGTTGGGACCTCTCAGTCACACACATTCACTCGGAGCAATATTTTACTTTTTAAAATTCGACAACCGCAATTCTGGACTGATTTTTCGCAGGCAACCCTATACCACCGTGTTCAGAATAAAATAATCTTTAATTTCATTTAAATTTCATTCAATAAACAGACCGTTGCAAAATGCTAGTACAGATTTACCTGTTTATACCTGGCAACCCTATAGTTGTGACCGGAAAAGAATAGGCAACCTAACGTTTGCATATTCTATGGGCTTTATACTTTCGATTGGTATAGAATTTATCTAATAATCATACCGGTGAAATGTTTAAAAAAATATTTTTTTTTAATTATTAATTAAACATACTCTGGACTGAAATTTGCTAGGCAACCCATATGGATTATATTTATTGACATATTAAATTAAATATAAAATACGTTTCATTAAATAAGCATCTCGGTGAAGGTCGTTTTATATCGGGATCTTATACTATAAGAAGTAGTGTCCTCGCGCACTTGCAGTCGATAAAGGAGTATTTCCTTTTTTCTTTAGTTAGTCTACAAGACTTAAACTCAATTACAAAATACTGACAGGTATTATATAAAATAAACAATTCAAAATTTGTATTATATGTATCGCTCTATATATTCTAATATACATGGTTATTTTTTTAAGAGAAGACAGATTTTAAACTTAAGTTCAAATGTATAAATAATGATATACCGTTATTGCAGTTTTTATGAAAATACAAGTAAATAAAGCTTCTATTTTTATTTGAAATTATCCCAAATTGAATGTAATTTATGGGCAACAACGTTTTTGCATACCGGTCAACCTTTACGAATGTGTGCATGCGTAGTAAAATCATTTAAAATAATGCCTTGCCACGCATTTTGAATTCAAAAGATAAAAGGACAGAATGTTTAAGATTTCTTTAAATTAATTTTCCATCGACATTTGCCTATATTACTTATTTTGATCGTTCTCTGCAAATCTGACCGGTTATTGAAAAATAAGACTGTATATGTAGACACAGCTTTTTTTTTTATAGAAGAGGGGGGCAAACGAGCATGTGGCTCACCTGATGTTAAGTGACTACCGCCGCCCATGATCAACCGCAACACCAGGGGAATTGCAGGTGCGTTGCCGGCCCTTTAGAAAGGAGTAAGCTCTTTTCTTGAAGGTCCCCAGGTCGTATCGGTCCGGAAAAATCACCGGTGGTAAATTATTCCACACAGAGGTTGTACGCGGAAGAAAACTCCTTTTGAAACGTACAATGGTGGACCGCCAAGCATCCAGATGGTGTGGATGGTATCGGGACGTTTGCCGTGTAGTGCGTTCACGAAATTTGGCGGCTGGGATTAATCCGAACAATTCCTCAGAGCACTCCCCGTGATAGATGCGATAAAATACGCAAAGAGATGCAACATCTCTTCGCAGCGCCAGTGAATCGAGCCGATCGGAAAGCACTCGGTCGTCGACGATTCGAGCCGCTCTGCGCTGGATGCGGTCAAGTGGAAGGAGCTGGTACTGGGGAGCCCCAGCCCAGAGATGGGAACAGTATTCCATGAGCGGCCGAACCTGCGCCTTGTAAAGTTGCAGGCGGTGTGCCGGCATGAAATACTGTCCCGCTCTGCTGAGCACGCCAAGCTTTTTAGAGGCCAATTTGGCCTTCCCTTCCAAGTGACCACGAAACTGCACGTCACTCGATACGTCGACGCCGAGGATTCCGATACTGGCTGAGGCAACAAGGGGAGTGCCTTGAAACTGAGGGGATACGACAAAGGGGTTCTTTTTAGCGGTTAACGCGCAAACTTGTGTCTTCTGGGGGTTAAACTGGACTAGATTGAGCTTGTACAAAATTGATATGTAATAATTAATAATAACTGGTACTTAAAATCGTATTATATTAATTCTAAAAAACTAAATTACTTCAATTAAGTCGTGTTAGAGTTACGTAAGAGTTACGCAGAAATGACTATAGCTTATAGCGCAATGTATATAAGCCGCAGAGTCCGTTTAGTAAGTATACACATACATAGTTTTTGCCAATAACTATTAAATCTAAAGTTTACTGATAGACAATGTCATAAAGCATAAAGTTATTACTTAAGTATTCTTATTAAATAGTAGTAACTTATTAAATATTCTTTTTCATTAAACAACCCACTGCTCTTCATAGACCTCTCCAATTTTCTTTACCCTACCAATGATAGCCTTAAATTTAAACTAGGCAGGCGGCTCGCTTTTGGCAGACGTTTTGACGTTTTCGCATCTTTGACGGCTTGGACGAAGTATAATTTAACGTAGCTACCTGTGGCTGGTCGGTTTATTTTACATCTGACTTTTAAACGAGAGGGTTAATATGAATAATTGAAATATAATAAACTATAACTGTAAGTACACAATTAACTCCCAAATAATTATTTTATAAAAGAGCGCATACATCAAGATTGTGGTGGTCCTCTGTGGTAGACTGCCCTTCTACCCTGTGGTTGGTCCGGGAAGGAATCTCACTCTCACCTACTTCTGTCGCCAAAGAGAAGTACTTGCACTGCTGTGTTTCGGTTCGAAAAGGGAGGCATTTATTTTGTACCTCAAAGTTGACAACGCATCCGTAGTCTTTATTGTTTGAAGTTCGCTGCGGATGACCGTGGACTGCAGTATTCACTTACCATAAGGTAGACTGTAAATTCGTTTGTCGCTAGAATTTTATTAATTTAGTGTCTCCAGTGCACATTAGTAATCTATAATTTTTTCAATCAGAGTACATCACAACATGCCTACGTAGGTACTCTCCGAAAACCTGCAACATTAACGCCTATGAAATCTGGACCCCAAACACCCAAGACCTCAGTTACAAGGGTGCATAAGTATAAGGCACTTGAAATACTAAAATTTTAAAATTTAATTGAAATAAACCCGCTAAAATTCTTAAAATTTATTTTATTCAATGTCTTATATTCGCGTTCATATAATAAATCACAACTTTTTGTACTTGAGTTATTGCCTCGTTTACTACCAAAAATTGTATGCTAGGTATATATAAATAATATATATATATATATATATATATATATATATATATATATATATATATATATATATATAATAGATGCATAGCTATTATTCTATACGTACATTATAATAATAACAATACTTACTACTATACTTTACTTCACCACTCGCATAACTATCACATTTATAAATAACTATTCTGTGATCTATACTTAGTTCACAAAAAATGATTTATTTATGATGAAACATCTGTGTCTGAACTAGATAAATACGAGTATTTATCTGTATTTCATATCACAGTGCTCTTTCTTATTACGTATTAACAGACTAACATAAGTATAATTTAAATAGATGGTATACAACAAATTAAATGTGAAATTTAAATTTTACAAATTACAAATCATATTATACATCAATACAGTTAAGAACTGTATGTTCTGTATGTCTGTTTTCAAATTCAACACTTAATCGAATTATTTCATCGCCAATATTGGTTTCCAGGCATTTCTCGATCATTCACCCGAAAGCTGCACGAATGGGAGAAATCCCGTGGCATCGCGCCTGAAGCGTCCACGTCAGCTCTACTGCGGGCGGCGCGCGAACGCAACAAGACTCCAGCCGCGCCACTCACACGCGCTCAGTCCGACGGGAGCGTGGCGCCATCTGTTGGCACTGGACGACGCCACGGCTCCAGTCTCAGCGTCAACGACGTTGATGATTTTGACTCCGAATACGATAGGGAGCACTCGGTAATTGGGTGTAAAAATACCGTTTTGTTAATGGTTAAGGCACGCTGCAGCCGTGTTAGCTTTATATGGTCGTGATGGAAACTGGAGGCTCATGGCTTCGTTACCAGTATGTTTACTGATGCACGCAACGGTTTGTCGCCTTTATTTGTACTAGTGGTCGCCTTGTGGTTTAAACTTGACCGTAATTTATTACTTTTTTTAAGTTGGTTTATTAAGCACGCTTTATTATACTTTTAACTACACATTAAAACACAGATATCTCTATAAAAATATAAAATAAATGCTCAACCGGCTATTCAAAAAGGAACATTGGAAATCACACAGAACTAGACCTTTAGATAAATTGTAATGATAACTCGTCCAAAGTTTGATCACAGACTGTTATTAGTTTGATATGGGCAGTATGGACGTAAACAGTTAATATTTTATTTTATTTTATTTTATTTTATTTTATTTTATTTTATGTGTTTGTAACACACATTATGTATAAATTTTAGTTTTTTGCACTCCTTCCACATATAATCTACAATTATGCCAAATTTCATTTCTCCGGGCGCACAAATGGGTACAAAGATTTCTATAGACGAATTAATATATAGATAAAAATACTCAGTTTCGAAATATTGCCCACAGCTTGACTGTAGTCAAGTAGGATTGTAATCCTCCTTGGTAATAAGCAGCGGTACAGCTAGGGTGCCCAACCCTCCCGGATTGCGCGAGAGACTCCGGTAATAATGGTTAATCTCCCGACCTCCCGGGGTGCAATAATTTCTCCGGTTTATCTAAAAATTATATTTATGCATCCGTCGCTCGCACTCGCTTTGCGAAATCGACAAATACTAGGTTTTCCTCGAAAGCAATGTAAATATAAATTTAAAAATTAATAAATGATTGAGATTTTCTTCCCCCCCCCCCCCTCCTTACTCGATTACAGCAAATTCTCCCGGGTTGGTCCTTTCGAAATTTGGTAACCCTAGGTAAACCTGGTAGGTACAGCCTTAAGTTGTAAGTCTGTCTTAGCACAACATAAACCTTGAAGACTCCCAGGTGTAATCGGACAAAAAGACAGACGCAGACAGATTATTGTAAGCATTACAAAAGTCTAATCAAACCACAAAATCTATTCGAGTGTGTGCAATTGTAAAACTTATTCGTCCTCAAATGAACGCGAAAATTAAAATGCGAAACATGCTGAGCAACACGGGACACGGGGACAATTAGAAAAAACCTTTACGAAAACCAACGTTTTGTGATTTAGCACATATATCGTGATTAAATTCAGAAACGGAAATAGAAACTTTTTATTCAATATAGATTATAAATAATACTTCTTGAAAGTCACTTTTTTCATTTACCACTGGTTCGCAAAAAAAACCTTTGTCCTGGGAAGAAACAGCAAGAAACACAGTGGAACTATTTCTTTTTAAATAAGAATTTACAATCGTGCGTATTACAATTAAAAACACAAAACAAATTTAAACTAGCTTAGTAGCGATCACCCGTCCCAGGAGCTCTCCATAATAATATACACACCATTTGGGTGCTTGGTGGTCCAACACTGTAGATACAATTATCTAGAAGTTTTCTTTAATTTTTCCGACACGACATGACTGCCTGCATGATCTGGATGATTGGCGGTCCACCACTGTGCGATTTAGAAGTTTTCTTCCTCGCACAACTTCTTTGTGGAATCGACTACCAACAAAAACAAAGATTTTTCCTTAAAGACTCTCTTTTTAAAAAGGGCGGCAACGCACCTGCAATTCCCCTGGTGTTGCAGTTGTTCTTAGGCGGCTGTAGTCACTTGCCATCAGGGGAGCCGCATGCTCGTTTGTTCTTTCTCCTATAAAAAGCTTACTTCTTTTAAAAGGCCGGCAATGTACCTACAATACCTCTGATATTTTAGTTGTTCATGGGTTTGTCTCACCGCCCATGAAGCCCATTGCATCTGTAGAGCCGCATTATCTTCTATATGATGTTGGAACGAAGTTAATATTTTTATATAATATCTATATTAAAAATTTTATTATATAAAAATATTAACTTCATTCTAACTCAAGACAAAGTAACTGGTTTTTCCGACCGAGTTTTTAGGTCACGTAAATGTCTTTGTAATTTTGATATGTGCGAATTCAATTTATTTATTAAATGTTCCTTGATCAAGTTATAAATAATACTTATTGAAAGTAACTCTTATGTTTAATTTACCACTGGTTCGGAAAATACCTCTGTCTGGGGAAGAACCAGTTCCAAATCCAGCGGAATATTTTTTTTAAAAGAACAATTTACTATCTATGTTGTACAATTAAGTACAAAAAATGCCATAATATTATAACAGCACTTTTTATACAATCTTTGTTTTAGGTACTCTACCAAACCCGCAAAAATCAAGTTTATAAACTTAGATATTATGTTTCAGCCTGACGGTGTTGACGATATTGATGGGGATAACACCCGAGGGGCAGTGCTGGTGGAAGTGGAAGCTGAGGAAGTCTGCACTGCTGCACCTCTGGTGGCGGTCTCCCCGTGTCACACTCCTCAGAAGCCAGTGTACACATACGGCCAGGCAGAGGCACGCTTACTCTGTGAAACCAGTTCCGCCGTTACTGGAACTGCAGTCTTGCAGCCGAACGGTTCTGGTGAGAATTTACTAAAATAACCAATAACAGTGCGTCTTAGCAGTATTCACATATCTTCAAACTATTCCTTATTCCTTATTCCTAAAACAATTTTACGTGGTGGAGCCATGTTGTAGCTATATTAATAGTATAGTTGTAGCACGAATGGGTCGGCTCGTCCAGGGAAGGTTTTTTGTAGTATAAGGGTGACAAAAGAGCACACAGTGCACCTGATGTTTTGTGGATGGTGTGGTCCATAGACATCTACATTTATCTTCATTTAAAAATTAAAATGCAGATACGTTGCCGGCCCTGAGGACTGAGATGGAATGCTTCGTTTCCGGTAAAAAGGGTCTCCGGTTCTCTACACTCACCATACGAAATACAACACCATTAAGCTGCTATTTTACACTGGTATTCTGTAAGAGCGTGATCCTACCCCGATCGAGCCGACCCATTCGTGCTGTAACCACAATATAGCTGCAGCATGGCTCTACCACGCTCTCATAGAATACCAGCGTAAAATAGCAGCTTAACGATGCTGTGTTTCGTATGTTGAGTGTAGAAAACCGAAGAATCTTCTTACTGTAAAGGAGGCTTTCTATCTTATTCCTAACGGATAACAATGTATCTGTATTTTCAATCGTAATCGAGGAGATATATGTGTCTATGGGCTACAGTAACCACTTACCATCAGGTGGACTGTGTGCTCGTTTGTCATAGTTATCCTATAAAAAAAGACATGCAGGTTTCCTCAAGTTGGTTTCTTTAATCTACTAGTTGATGCGTGCGTGGCGTATGTAGCAAATGAGTGGTTAAAATTACAGTTAAGTACTTAGCCGGGTAAGCTTTAAGTTTCAAAATTAGTTTTAAATTGTGATTCACCTGAATAAGAAAAATCAAAATGGTGAATTTATTTGTACTCTAATTACGTTCTTAACCTTTAAATCAATTTTAAAATAACAATATTTGGTCCCGAATACTCGTTGAATTTTTTTTAAATAAAGGTTTGTAATTTTAAATGATAATATTTCTTTTAATGATAACCTGCATCATCATTTTAAGTCGATAAAAACTTGCGCTACTTCAATATGTTTGGCAAACCTGTGAATGATAGGACCATATTGCACGGGTGTATTCTATATTACTTTATTCTCGTAATTAGATGGAACTGCAATCCTACACGACCGGAGAGAGTTCGGGTGCAAGACCAACGGTGTTTTGGAAAGCAAACACGGGGGTCTCGACTAAGAATTTCTTGATGGAACACCCCAATAGCTGATTTCGTTTCGACCCAAAATTTGAATCATGGATCTCATGATCAGAAGTTACACTTACGATTACTTGACCAACGTGGAAAACATCAGCATTTATAACTTTATCCTCAAAATATTCAATATGTTTTCCATCACCGTTAAGAACGTTGCCAATTAACAATCAAAAAAGTGATTAGGAACTTCCGTAAAGTCAACGGGAATTAAAGCGCGCGTTTACTCCACCCTTGAGTTACAACTACATATTACTGTTAAGCAATACAATTTTAGCAGTCGTACTTTCAGAAACTCGCGGTGTGAAATCAAAAGGCCAGTCTACAAAATCAAAATCATCGCATGAACAGGTATATTTTACAGGTTAATTTCATTTACATGTAATTTTATTAACAAAATCCTTTCAAAAATAACATTAAAAATTCTTCAGAATAAAACAACTGAAAAGTCTGTCAGAAGAAGAATAAGTCAACAACCGAGCATTGAAGAAGATGCACTGTTTATCAGGAAAACTATAGAGGAAATTGAAAGAGGAAGCTCTACCAGATTTAAAGATGACGTAACAACCTCAGAAACGGAATTTAAAGACATGCCGTCTACAAGCAAAGTATCTAACTCAAGAATTTATAAACAAGATGATTCAAAAGAAATTAAAATTGGTAAGGAAAGTAACGAAGACCCAAAAGATGATTCTAAACGTAAAGATGGCGATAAAGGTAACGGTAAAAAGAAGACTAAATCTAGAGCAAGGTTAGAAAGAGAACAATCTAAGCCGTCAGAGAGTGATACCGAGCAAGATGTGGACACCGTAACGGTTGAAATTCCTAGGAGACGAAAGAGACCACGAAAACCTTCTGAAAGACCTAGGAGTCCTCCAACATCATTTCACTCGGATTCAGAGGGAGAGGTAATTAAACGCTTTACAAGATAATTACTTATGTACCGTTACCGTTACAGCCTGTTAATGTCCACTGCTGAACACAGGCCTCCCCATCGATTGCCTCTTTTATCATAGTTGCCACGCTTGACCGTGGGTTGGCATCCGCAGTTTATTTTTAGTCTTTATTATGAATACGCTGCTGCCCAGGACTTGATTTGTTTCATTCTGTTGCCTCTTTTATATTTGCCGATTTATTGTAATGTATGTCTACTAATTGTATTTATTTTGTAATATTAGTGTTTTATTCTGTTATTAATAATATATTACATTGGTGAAGTTTATTTAGGTATTGGCATGTAAGTTTAGTATAAAATATCCCCCCCCCCTCCACTGACTAATAGTTCAATTCTTTCCTAAATGTTAAAATTGTCTGAAAGAGATCGTTCTTTAGCGATCAGACTGCCTTATCGTACGAATCCCTTTAGTTTTTCTTATACTTAATCTGTTTTTCTTTCATGTTTGGGTTTTCATTCAGCATGTTTTAATGCTGGGCGAAAGCGAATATATTTTATAAATGCATTAAAAAATTCTTGAATACATATTATTTATGTAAAAGTAATAAATAAAATTTTATAGACTTGATAAATCCCACTGTTGGACACAGTCTTTCTCTTAATTCTGAGAGGATGCCCGGAACGTCCGCACAGCAGTTAGTCGAACACATTCATCTAGAACGTGTTTTAAAATTATTTCATTACCGTTGTCATTATATAGCCCACCTATAATTGTGATGAACTGCTGCTGAAAATAGGTCTTAATATAAGTCTAAGGAAAAGTATTTTGTAGGGATCTATGAAGATTGCCACATAACACGATCCTGTACCTTTCCCTGCTCTTAATCTACATAGCTCATCAAAGTCTAGCCATCCATCGTCTAGTCATCCATATAGTGGGGTCGCCTTACGCTACGCTTGCCAGTACAAGGCTGTTATTTATAAGGTCACCTGGGGCAAGTGTGACATAAATTAATTGAACCAAAAACCGTGTTTAGGCCGCATAATTTGCATTTGTTACACTTGCCCCACTGTCACACTTGCCTCGGGTTACCTATTATAGTTATATATAATTCACTTAATTTTATTAATTCAAATAATGTATCGCAGATCTTTGTACTGAAACTCAAAGCTTCAGAACCCAGAGAGAAGTCACCGGAAGTGATAGTCAAAACAACCAGAAAAATATTCTCGCCAGTTGTGCGAAGCGGGGAAACAGTGCCGAGAGCCGTTATACCGGTGGACGTGGAAGACCTGGATGAAGTGAGACCATCCGTGGAAAGGAGTCCACGCACTTACGATTTCAAGAAGAAATCTGAAGCAGAAAAACGCAAAAAAGAGCTCAACATGCGATCCAAGAGTTCCGGCGATCTTCAAGATGGAATTGACCAAAGACCGAAAACGAGACCACCACTTCCCACGTCTCCGTCATCACAGCGTAAGCCACTTCAGAAAGAGGCGGCGCCTTCCATTCGTATTATGATACAACGTTATAATAAAAAAATAAATGAAGAAGGTAATTTCACAACTTCGCATTCGATCACAACCATAACAAATACATATATCGTAATACATAAACTGGCAATTGCAGAATATTCGTTGCACTGTTGGGCACAGGCTCAGAGTATTCAACTCTAAGGGCATAGGACTCCCGTCATATCTGAGAGGAACATATTAATAAGTAGTGCCACGCTGCAGCTAAATTATGGTTGTAGTACAAATGGGTCGGCAAGACCAGGAAAGAAAACAATCTCACAGTATACCAGTATAAAATAGCAGCTCGATTTATAAATTAGTAGGGAATCGCAGACCCTTTTTACCTGTTGGAAACGAGGCATTCCAGCTTAGTCTTCCAGAGTGACAACGCATCTGCATTTTGATTCTTAATCGATGTAGATGTTTATAGGCCACAGCATTCACTTTGGACTGTTGTGACAAAGGAGTTGTCACCCTTATTCTATAAAAAACACATATAATTTATTTTCATCTATCCATCCATCCATTAGGCTGTATGCCTACAAAACTCCAATGCTGATCATAGGCCTCCCCCAAAGGTTTCCTATTAGAGGGGTCTTGTCATAGTTGCCACGCTTGACAGGCCGTTTTTTTATAATTTTAAGTTTTTAGCTGCAAACAACTGCAACACAACCACAGTTTTTTACAATTTTAAGTTTTTAGCTGCAAACAACTGCAACACAACCACAGTTTTTTATAATTTTAAGTTTTTAGCTGCAAACAACTGCAACACAACCACAGTTTTTTATAATTTTAAGTTTTTAGCTGCAAACAACTGCAACACAACCACAGTTTTTTATAATTTTAAGTTTTTAGCTGCAAACAACTGCAACACAACCACAGTTTTTTATAATTTTAAGTTTTTAGCTGCAAACAACTGCAACACAACCACAGTTTTTTATAATTTTAAATTTTTAGCTGCAAACAACTGCAACACAACCACAGTTTTTTAAAATTTTAAGTTTTTAGCTGCAAACAACTGCAACACAACCACAGTTTTTTATAATTTTAAATTTTTAGCTGCAAACAACTGCAACACAACCACAGTTTTTTAAAATTTTAAGTTTTTAGCTGCAAACAACTGCAACACAACCACAGTTTTTTATAATTTTAAGTTTTTAGCTGCAAACAACTGCAACACAACCACAGTTTTTTATAATTTTAAGTTTTTAGCTGCAAACAACTGCAACACAACCACAGTTTTTTATAATTTTAAGTTTTTAGCTGCAAACAACTGCAACACAACCACAGTTTTTTATAATTTTAAGTTTTTAGCTGCAAACAACTGCAACACAACCACAGTTTTTTATAATTTTAAGTTTTTAGCTGCAAACAACTGCAACACAACCACAGTTTTTTAAAATTTTAAGTTTTTAGCTGCAAACAACTGCAACACAACCACAGTTTTTTATAATTTTAAATTTTTAGCTGCAAACAACTGCAACACAACCACAGTTTTTTATAATTTTAAGTTTTTAGCTGCAAACAACTGCAACACAACCACAGTTTTTTATAATTTTAAGTTTTTAGCTGATGCCTATCTCCTTTTTCGGTCTCGTCTCTTACGACACTTATGGAACGATATGGGTTAGTGGATATTCTTACACGACCACTACACGGTTTAACTAATAGTTTAAAAAAATTACAGCTCTAATACTATCTGCTGGAAACCAAGCCTCTCAAAAATGTTGAAAGGATTCCAGACTCTATGGAGCAATTAGTCAACCACACTGCTACAGTCATGCGCATGTTAGCGGACTTTATGTATCCTAGAAATATTCTAGTCCTCAGTCGCATGTCTTATCAGCTCTTGAACATGTTTTCCTTCATCGCCGAGCACGTAATAAATCGACAAAAAATTGCAATTAACATCTTTATTAAGAGGCGGAGCAGTCGTAAGGCAGATTTGCATTTTGGCCCCGGATGGATTGTATTGATAGATTGTAAGAGAGAAATTATATTTCCTTTCATAAGAAAAATTAGACCTGTTGCCACTTACGCTATATGGCAGTCCGGTGCCGCTTCAGCTTACTGTTCCGTTGAGCTATGTCGGTTGCACTAGTTTACTGCGGATACCCTCTTCTTAAAGTCTATCAAGAAGAGGCACTTTGAGCATAGCCCTCTCCTTAACTCGCTGAGCTGCTACTTTGGACTTGCTCATAAAGTATATATATATATATATATATATATATATATATATATATATATATATATATGTATGTATAGAATTATTTAGTAATATAATATGAATATGGATTCTACATAATAATTCAAACGAGTTAACAATTTGTTAAAATCATACCAACCGAAAAACATAAAAATAAAATATTTCATCAGGTCCCGTGTCAGGCGGAAGTAGTGGTGCCTCCTCACCTCCCTGGCGCTCTCCAACTGCTGAGCGGCGACGACCTCCAGATATGCCTCTTGGGATTAATATAAGGTACAGTATAAAAGCTCCGATGATGGTGATGATAGTACCACCGTTCAACCTAAGTCTAAACTATATAAATGAATTTAATTGCTTAAAAAAGATAAAATGGCACGCATACCACTGTTGGGCATTAGCCTCCTTTCATTTTTGAAAGGGTTTTAGAAAGGAAATGTGCCGTTGTACCCCAATACGTGTTAGCGGTTTGACGTGAAGAAGAAGAGGGCCATTAGAGCAATATATAATTTAAAAGCAAGTCAGTGAGACAAAAATTTAAGGAAATTAATATATTAACTCTGGCCTCTCAATACATTTATGAAAATGTAATGTACGTACACAAGAATAAACGTAGTTTTGCAAAAATAAGTGATATTCATTCTGTAAATACTAGGAGCAGACACAAGCTAGTAGTACCAGTTACTCGACTCCACCGAGTCAGTAATTCATTCTTGGGGCGATGTATACGCTTTTACAACAAAATCCCAGAAAATATACAAAATTTGTCATACGCAAAGTTCAAAAATGTTATTAAACTAAGTTTGTATAAAAAGGGTAATTTTAATATTAAGGAATTTATGGATGATAATAACCCCTGGGAAGGGTGATCGCTACCAAGCTATTTCTAATTTGTTTTGTGTTGTTAATTGTAAACAATGGGTTTCTTGCTGGTTCTTCCCAGGACAGAGGTTTTTTTTGCGAACCAGTGGTAAATTAAAAAGAAATTGACTTTCAATAAGCATTGTTTATAATCTACATTGAATAAAAAAGTTTCTGTTTCTGTTTCATGTCCTCAAATTGTTTTTCAGACATGCAGGTTTCTTTACGATTTTTTCTTTCATTCATCGTTTTTATTTCATTAACACCGCACGGGGTAGAAATCGGCGGAATTAAATTTCTTAATCAACATAAAATTCACATTTCTAACAATTTTTATCCTTTTTTAAAATAACTTTTACCGTAATTTTTCAGAAATAACCCGTTCCTTGAAAGAGAAGTCCAGAAATCGGCGAGTGCTTGTCAGCTATCGAGACGAGATCAAACTTCAGTCGAAAAACGCCTGACGCCAACCCCACAAACTTTGGATGGAGTACTTAAGTCACACAGCGCAAATACATTGCTTCCGGAAAAAGAAAATGAATCAACGCCGCTACAAGGGAATAAAGAAGATAGCCAAGAGACGATACAATATAATACTGAAAGCACCGATACAGTAGTTCAAAGCGTGTCCTCTAATTTACCAGATCAGAGCCAAGCGGAACCAGAACCTCATCCCGTATTAAGGCAGCTGTCAGATACTATAGTGCCAAGCTTATCCAGGTTTTTAACGAATAACACTGGGTTTTATGAGAGATCTTTCTCAACGATGGAACCCGAGAATTTCTTAACAGAAAGCAGTACCGTGGCATCAAGTCTCTCAGAGCGCGCAGCAAAGATTCGAGCTGCAAGGGAAAAATTCCTGGCATCCCCTCCGTCGATAAGGAGGGAAGGTACGAACTCAGCTAATGATTTGAGACCCGGCGACAGGTTTGTATAATATTATGTTTAAACTAATATTTTTTTATTGATATTCGATTCTGAAAGACGTTTCCCTCCATGTATATGACAACACTGCATCCGAAAATTCTAAAAAATATTTATTTTTATTACATTATAATAGCATCTACATGAAAGGGACTCCCTTTAATAAAAAAATAACTGCTGTCATCATGAATATAAAATAAGTTCCTAACTTGACAAATTACAATTTTCATAGCATTTGTATGTTGCTTTGAGATGATATTGATATAGCTTATAGCACCTGACAATGGTACATTCAGAAGTAGGTTAAAAACAAATTAAAGAATTGCCTTACAAAACGAACCAAAAATGTCATTTCCCACGTTTTTTCCACGTCATTTCGTTATCTCCTATGATTCGTATGACGCGATATCTCGGATCTCTGATCTACACAATAGCTCGACAAGAGAATTAGCTCGGAGATTGAAGGTGAATAATAAATTAATAAATTATCGATTTGAATTATATTTTAAAGTACAATTTAAAAAGGATAGTGGCAATGGCTGTATGCTTTTATTTTTTATATTCGTTTTCGTTTGCTGGATGTCGAATAACCGAGGTAAAAATAGACAGTTAAAACAGTTTATAAAATGATGAAATTGTAAAAAATCTGGAATATGGCAGTAAGAAATTTTTGGTTTTAATTACATACGTGTATATATATGTGTATATATATATATATATATATATAAAAAAAAAAAAAAACTCTGTACCTACGTGGATATGTTTAGTAATATAGAATTATGGGACATATTAAAACATATCCACTGTAGGTAACAGAAAGCAAGCTTTTGTTCTTTTAGTAAGAAGCTTCTAGTCACAGAGTAGGCAGTGTAAGAATATCCACTTCCCCATATCGTCCCGCGGGAGTCGTAAGCGGCGGCAGAGGGAAACAAACCAGGAGATGGACTGCAGTGTCTTCCTAATAACAACTAGAACCCGTCTGCCAAGGGTAGTTGCCAAGCTTGGCATTGTTTTTCTTTATGGGGCATTCTCTGGAGAGGCCTGTGTTCAGCAGTGGACTTTGATAGGCTGTAATAAAAAAAAAGAAATTACTTCGTGAAGAAAGCCGATAGGATTCAATTAGACTGGGCAGCTTATAGGAGGGTTAGTCAGGTTTTCTCTTCGCTCATACCACAAAGTCTGAAGGAAAAATTATTCATCCAGTGCTTGACAGAACGCACTGATTTACGCTGTGGAGACCTGTGGTGCCGAAACCTGGACTTTATCCCTCAGCAAGCGATTGAAAGAACTATGCTCGGAGTTTCTCCGGTAGATAAAATTCACAGTGAAGAAATCTGCAGGAGAACCAAAATTACTGACATATCCTTCCGTGTTTGTAAACAGAAGTAGCAATGGGCTGGTCTTCTCTAACAATCGATGGATTAGATGTGTTATGGAGTGCAGATCGTCGAAGCAAGCGTAGTACAAGACGTCTCTGATTAGATGGAACTACGATCTGCACAAGGTAGGAACAGGATGCGTGTAACCTAAGACCGGGCTAAGTGGCGCGCCTTAAGATAGGCCTATGTCCAACAGTGAACTGCCAGAGGCTGATGATGATGATGAATGTAATCGTACAAACTGCCACCACACGCTCACATAATTTTATAAAAATTTCTGTATTTGTATATTTTCATTGCTTCGAATATAAATTACAGGGTGAGAAATTGTCTGGTACACAAGATGATGTTGTGATCAGGATTAAGAAAGGAATGCTTCGGTGGTTAGGTAATGTAGAAAGAATGAACGAGGAAAGACTGGCAAAGCAAATTTATGTTACGGAAGTAAACGGCAGAGTTGGGAAGGGATGGGACATGTGGCACACAACACACACAATGGGACACCTATATGGATGTAAAGGAGGCGAGAGTCTTATACATCTGTTTCGCCTCGATCGTACCAAATGGAAGTCCGTAGTCTCTGCCTACTCCCCTGGGCAACAGGCGTGAGGATTTATGTTTATGTATTTTGTATATTTCCAGAAACAGCCGCATTAGCTGTGAGAGTGATGTGACAGAAACACAGAGTTCTAGCACGCAGGAACAAAGCTTGGGGCGAAGTATTTCAACTGGCATGGTCAATGTGGACAGGGAAGCATGGCAGAGAGTAGCCGAAGGTAATTAGATAAGCTACACTATGTATTTCATGCATAGACATACCTTAAATGAAACGCGAGTAGACATGTGTCATTCATTAAATTTATAATGATCCGATCATTCAAGTATTGATTCGTCTTACAAACCTGACCCGGTTCAGGTCGATCATTCAAATGAATCATTTCGGGTTCAGTATTCTATGATCTGTGAGATCAAATGAACGAATAATTCACGATTGACACATGTCTAGATCCGAGCAATCCGATCCTTATCCTGCTTTACCACTTGTTAGACGAAGAAAATGTCTTATGCAAACTTGCATATCAAAGATATTATTATTTACTCAAGTACTTTGGAGGACATGTTGAAGTTCAAAAACACGTATTGGGGCAGCGCCGCCGACCTTTCCTTGGCCTAAATCTCTCTCTCTCTCTCTCTCTCTTAATATATATATATATATATATATATA
Organism: Parnassius apollo; assembly: GCA_907164705.1. Classification (NCBI taxonomy): domain Eukaryota; kingdom Metazoa; phylum Arthropoda; class Insecta; order Lepidoptera; family Papilionidae; genus Parnassius; species Parnassius apollo. The sequence continues at coordinate 2,114,562 of CAJQZP010001262.1, forward strand.
TATATATATATACATATACAAATCAATTGCTGTTCGTTAGTCTCGCTAAAACTCGAAAACGGATCATACGATTTTGATAATTTTTTGTGCATTTGTTTGGGTGGTTTAAATTCACAATTGGACCAGGTAGGTGGCGCTGTTGTCGAGATCCAGAAATCATTCGTGCAAAGACGGGGGGATCGCAAGTCTCTTATAGGGAGAGTATATAGTATTTTTCGTTAAAATGCATATTATCGTTCCTTTTTTTGCAAATGATAATATGATTGCGAACGTGTTTAAAATATAGCGATTTGTTTTATACCGTAGCAACAACTACAAAATCATAGTACCAGGTTTAGCAGATAAACATCTGCGGTGATATGTCGTTTAATGGTACTTATCGTAAAAATGGCATTAGGTAATATTACGATCTTACCTTAGACCATTGGTCTAAAGCTCTTACTTCTCTTATTGACAGTGTTTATTGGCGGTGTAAAAATGTCCACTAGCCCATATTTTTTATTTTATAATCTTTATTGCGTCCCCTTAGAAAAAGAAGGATACAAAGGGCGCACTTAATGCCTAAAGGCATTCTCAACCAGTCAACCCATAATGTCTTGTGGATGTCGTAAGAGGCGACAGCGGGAAATAAACAAGGAAATTTGCAGCAGCATCTCTCTGATAATACCAAAATTACTTAAACTCCGATTGTCAACCCGTTTGAAAAAGTGGCAATTATGGCAATATACAACTCATGACGAAAGGCGCAAAGAAACGTTCACTTACAATATGTGCTATAAACAACGCGGAAGCCTATACTAGGTATATAGGGTTGTATGGAAATAACCGGCCAAATTTGCAGAGAAGATTCAGAATAAGTAATGTAAGCAAATGGTAAAGAAAAATTCATTTAAAAAAAATCTCCGAATGTGTGATAAATAACATTAAATTAGGGATTATTTCAAATAAAAGTAGAAACCTTATTTACTCGTATTTTCAAAACAGACAATAACGGTATATCGTTAATTCGAGGTAATGCACTAGATCTACTAACATCATATTTAGTTAACAGAAAACAAAGTACACACATTACAAAAATTTGTCTAAAATCAAGAAAAGAAATGACCTATGTTTCTGAATACAGAGTCGTACAAACTGGAGTACCGCAAGGAAGTGTTTTAGGACCATTGTTGTTTCTTATTTATATCAACGACCTTCCCAACGTCATTAATCACAAAATAGTATTATTTGCTGACGATAGCACAGTTATTTTCACTAGCAGAAACAAAATAGATTTAGAAAGTAACATACACTTTGCTTTAGAGAAAATCATGAATTGGCTAAACATAAATAATTTAAATATAAATTTAGAAAAAACAAAACTTATGACATTCTATCAAAAACGTAATAAAATAAATAATTTAAATATCAATTATCTAGGACAAAAAATCAATACCATAGATAATATAAAATTTTTGGGTATAAATGTAGATTGCAATTTGAACTGGCAGTCTCATGTGAGCAGTGTGTGTATGAAATTAAATCGTTTTTCGTATGCGTTATATATGCTTGGAAAAGTTGTAGACACATCCGCCGTAATGGCATCATATCATGCTTATGTTATGTATACACTTAGATATGGTATTATGTTCTGGGGTAATTGTACGGACAAAGAAACAGTATTTAAAGCTCAAAAGAGATGCTTACGAGCCATTTGTAAAATTAACCAAAGTGAGAGTTGTAAGCCATACTTCATTAATTTAAAATTATTAACAATGCCATGTCTATATATATATGAGGTAGTCTTATTTGTACGTCAAAACTTAAGTTTTTACAAAAAACTAAATGTCCAGCGTCATAAAGATAAATTGAGCCATCCCAATAGTAAGACTGTTTTGTTTCAAAAAAGCGTATTCTGTATGGGTCCTCGACTGTATAACCATTTACCTAAATATATAAGAGATTCTAAGAGCTTTCACATTTTTAAGAAACAACTAAACACATTTTTAACCATAAAAGCGTATTATAATATTGACGATTATCTATATGACAATTTTTAAATTTTAACTATCAAATTTATTGAACGAAACGTTATCTATGTTATTAATTTTGAGACAATTTATACCTACTCGTTTTGACATTATTACTTGGACATTACAATTTTAATTATTACATGTATTTTATCATTATTTTGTGAATTATTATTATGTTAGTAGCGCAAATATACAAATAGGGTTATATTATGTTAATGTAATTATCGGCATTTTCCATTTAATTTTAATTATAAATAGAATCTAATATTTAAGTAGTTTGCATACCGAAAGGTAGAATATGGCTGTATTTTGTTAAATTATTAAGACCTATTGTAACCCATATATCGCAAATGAATAAAATGAATTTGAATTTGAATTTGTTATTTATAGTACATATTTGAACTTAAGTTCAAAATTCGGCAAGTTTTTGAAAAATAACCCTGTATTAATATTGTATTAATATGTAATATTATGCTTCGTACACAGACGATCAATGTTTTCAACAATGTTCAAAGTTCTTGGCTTCAAATCACGGTGAAGATTTTTAAAAATATAATCGACCCTTTAGTCGACTCTAATTTCATAGTAAACACTTATCGCTATCCAATACGCAACTCATTTTGTTTGTTCTAGTATCACGTCGAGATCGTCCCCGCTCGCGGTTCAGCCTTGCTCGCCTCGCCGCCAAGTTGCGACGCAAGGACGAAGGAGCTGTGTCACGCTTATGTCGCCAAAGTCTACTTGTCCAATTAAGAAATAAGCAGTAAATGATATTTAGTATTTAACTGTTGTTTTTTTATACTTATTAACACTATTACACTTCCTAACAATGTGATATTATATCTATGAATAAAATACCAAGTAAACCTATCGTAGACGGTAGACCAATCAATCGATCAAAATGATATTTTTATTTTAAATATTATCTTTTTAATAAAAATATAAAGAAAATAGTAAACTATGCGTTTTATAACCCTACGATAGAAAATGTGTACACCCACATCTGCTTAGAGCAATGCATGAAAGACACACATCATAAATCTCTGTTTTTTAAATTATTATTTTATTAATTATAATTTCTGTTCATTATTATTCAGTTTGCATCATAATTACTGTAGATTTTGTTTGTTAATATTATGTTGGTATAAAATATTAACAGGAGTGTTTTAGACGAAATATCCAAATATTTAGATTTTGTTAAAATCGAATTATTGATAAGATAAAATAAATGATCTTTAATGATTATCTTAGGTCTAAATAGCGCCACATCAATAGATCCCACCTAGTAGAAGCCAGAACGGGTCGCTAACAATTCTTCTCAAATATTTTCCCTTATTAGAATTAAACTGAATAAAAGCGAAAGGCCCTAGGCTCTTCCTACTTATATACGAAAGTAGAACACCATGGAGTTTAGTCAGTGCGAGTCGGACGGGTTGTAACTACAACTTTTAACATATCTATTGGGACTAAGCTCCTGCATTCTTCGGCTTTAGCTATTAACCGTCATCTTTACAGCCCTTGTCCACAGCAGTCCTGAGCCACCTGCATCCATCGGCTTCCTGTTTTACATACCAGCTAGTCACTCCATTTAGTGGTAGCCACCCCATACTTCGTTTACCAGAACGAGGCAGCCACTCGAGAAACATTCATCTCTCATCTCATCAACAATGCTTTAGATCGAGCGGTCCATTACATTGGAATTACTAAAACAGCATTGTCTAGAATTCAAACAGAAGCAAAAATGGACCTCTTCATTCGCCTTCAAAAAAAGGGAAATCGTGTAATGAAATGGAAAATATAAATTTAGATGATTTCGATAGAAATGTAATACACAGATGTTCAAAAGAATTTTATTTGACAAAGATAATTGTTACCACTTGTTCTAAACTTCTGGCAGCCGGGAAAATTTTTAATTTTCCCTGGGGGACTACTAAAGGAAATGGGCTATAAATTGCGAAAATGTCACAAGTAGAAGATTTTGATAGAAAGACCAGCTGTTGTATTTGCGCAATTAAATTATTTGCAAAAAATTCGTCAATATAGAGAAAATGATCGCGATATTTTCTTTTTAGACCTTTAAACGTGGTTTGGCAATAACCTCACATTTAAAAAGTGTTGGAGATACTGACTGACACTAGCTCCACGAGCAGGCTAATTCTCGTTCACGCCGGATCCAGACGTGATTTTTGGACGGCGCAAAGTTGTTTTTCAAAGCTTGTATTGCTACAGGCGATTACCACGGCAAACGAACAGTAGGAACTTTGAGAAATGAGTGACTCACATGTTCGTTCCCAATTTGCCACCATCCAGCGTAGTCGTTATGTCAGTGTTGAGGAAAATAAAGTCCCTATAAAATCAAGCAATATGTTAGACTTGTTTACTAGAAAAAAAATGTAGACTATACTAAACATGAGAAAAGCGAGCTTTTTGATTAGATAAAACTACATGAGCTAACATGAGGTTTTCAGATTGCAACCGTACATGTAGATCAAACCTGTACATAGAATAAACCAAATCGGTAGTAATTATCAACATTACCATAACTGATTAGGTCATAGCACTACCGCATTCCTCAGGATAGACATGAACTCGTGCACCTACTGTAGTCCTCATGGATGACAATGTATCTGCATTTCGAGGATAAATGTAGATATCTATGGGCCAAAGCATCCACTTACCATCAGGAGGATTGTGTGCTCGTTTACCGCCTTTATTCTATAAAAAAAAATTATTTGCTTACTATTCTATCAAGAAGGGAAGAAGGAACCATAAATAAAACATCGTGAACGTTGAATTTATTCTCAAATTTAATTTCGTTTTCAATCCTGTCATCGCCGCCGCAACAACCCGCCCGCATTCAATACGATTGGTAACAATAATTACCGTATCAAAATGGGAAGTTGGAACTTATAATAATTTTTATTATAAAAACACTACAATTCAGTAATTTATTAGTAATAATAATAAGACTCAAGTGAACACTTACAAACAACGTTAATGGGTAATTTGGTTGAGGTAGATTCAATTATAATTTATCAACTAATTCTAAGTTTTGTGGGAACATGAAAATGCGATGTATAGACCAACGATTGAAATTTTTCGAGATAATAATTTAACGGTAACATTACATTTTGGTCACAATCCCTCTTAATCTATATATAACAAGCTCTTCGATACGAGTTATTGGGCAATGATATATGAAATTTATATAATATATACCGAATCAATAATCCCATGTCCCCACAACCCGTTTTAAAAGTTCCTTAAGTTAAATGTTAGCAAACTGGAATATTTCGATCATCACTCACAACTGACAAAGAAATTACGTTGTTTTGTAAGAAATTAAACTATTTGAATATTAAGCAAAAGCAACATCTTAATCAACACTTAACGCAAAGTAGTTATAATATGCGACATAAACAATAAACTTTAAATAAAAGTCTTGAAATCATTATGTGAACAATAAACTAGCATATAATTCATGTAAATATTATGAGAGTTACATTTTCTATTGCTAGAAGTGGTAAAAATTTATTCATTTCCGGCCTTATTCATAAAATCAAAAAACAACTCAATAACAAAATTTAAGAAATGCTTACACTTGCTCTCTCTCTCTCTCTCTCTCTCTTTTCACTAAACTATAATAGAAAGAGACAGATATAAGGATAGAAGCCGCATTTAAAACTCAGACCAACAAAGAAAGATAGGCGGAGCCCTGAGTGCATTTCAAAACTATGTTCAACTTCTTGACACGCACTCACGCACACATCGTCGAACTGCTTCCATTGGACTTTGTCTGCTGCTACCCTCGCCAAGTATATCCCCGAGGTCAGACGGTCGTCTTCCGTTTCTACTTTCTTTATCAGATCGTAAAATATTCACAGCTGGAATCACACATATACACCTAAAACCAAATGTTTGTTGCAAATGATTTTAGATGCATATTTTTATATTGTTTTAACATGGTTAATGCGTCACTTGAAATCAGTCTTTCTTTCTTTCTTGGTCATGGTTATAAACTACCAAAACTTTTTTAAGTCATTACAAAATTCTGAAGTTTTGTCGCGGTAAACGAATGAATTGTTGTTATGCAAACACTTAGCTAAGTTAAAAATAATTCTTCTTTTAATGCAAACGAACAAGCAAACATAAAAGCAACTTAACGTGAAAACAAGAAAACAAAAAAAGTCATCAATATTAAAACTAAACATGATAACGTAAGAGCTAACTAAGAATCGAAATACTCCGGCTTTGTACATATTTCACATTTTTACATAATATAAAAATTTCACAATCATGGCGTCTGTACGTAACAAGACGCCATATTCGAATATGCGCACGTATGCGCACCAAACAGTGGCGTAGCGTGGATTACTGCCGCTGGGGTCTTTAGAGCTACCGAAAATGAGAGATCTCGTATTTTCGATAAATCTCGAAAATAAAAAATCGATGTGTTCTGTAGTATTTATATATGATTTAACAATGAATAAAACGATAAAATGTACTAGGTTGGAGAAAACCCTATCCTTGGACAGCTAACTTGAACATGTTCGCAGATTGGATAGTGTTTGCAATATCAAATATTCGGTAAACGGCAAATAAATATTCTGAATTTGTGCCTTAACTTTTTAGATAACGGCAGTAAAATTTTGAAAGATTTTACTGGCATTATCTAAAAAGTTAAGGCGGGGCTTAAGCTGAGTTTCATGGGGCCATGGTCGAAGCCGCAATATTAATCAAACTATTCTCTCAAGAAAAACTAAGGCCATTTCATGGAGTTGAATGAATTTGATTTTTCCCTTCCCAGCTACGATTGCCATCTTAACTTCTCTATCACGGCGCGGATGATTTGCGATTGACAAAGTACTAGCGGCGTCAGTTGCCACTGGCTTTAATTAGAGTGACTTCAGATATCGGCTACTGAATGTTTATGTCGCTGGTCCACTCGTACACTAACCAGCTAACATGTTAACCGTCGACAAAAAAACAGGATATAGGTCATCAAAGCAGAAGCCTATGGAATAATTTTAAACTTCATTTTATTTATATTGGCATATTATGAAAATGTTTTGTCAATGAATACTAATTTTCAATTTCATTGATTGACTGGTAGAGAATGCCTTTAGGCATTAAGTCCTCCCTTTGTATCTTTTTTCTCTATGGGAATGCAGTAAAGTTAATGAAATAAAACAAAAAATAAAATAATTTGAAGTAAACTTTTTAACTAGCGGCCGGTTTCTAAGTCAAAGAAATCGTAGTTTTATAGGTAATTGCCACTCTTAATATAGTGTTAACATGATTAAAATTTGGATAGTCTAGTCGCTTTATATATTTTTTTCAAAAATAAAGTTTTCTTAAAAAAATAACAATAACTACGCCCAAGGCTACTCTACTTCATTAATTTTTTTTATCCCGATAAAAAGGTTACCGGTATATCCAAGTAGTTACGGCAGCTAAAAAAAAACAAGTTAAAAGCACAATATTATTCACGCTACATTTGGCTGACTTAATTCGCACATAAGAAGAGTCATTTAATTGTTAGGTAACTACATATATCATGCTATAGTAACGTGTACACATTTGTTCAAACTTAACGGCGGCTCGGAACATCGTACGTTCCGATGCGCAGAACACAATTTTTGGGTATCAGCGGGATGTAGAGGGACGTGGTGGCGGGGCACATCCCCGCGCGCGCTGCCGCGCGCCCTCTGTCTCATACGCACTGACGCGACGCGTTTGCTTTTAGTGTTTGAGTTACGTACACTCCTGCTTACGTACAGTTGAGCCCATAATTTGTTACTGTTTGGTAATTGTTTTGTTACTTTTTTTTGTTTGTTTTGTTCCGTTAAGTTTTTATTGTTATTGACTGTTTTGTTTTCATGTGTGTGTTACACACATTTAGTTTTAGACTGTTGTTGGTTGTGGGAAAGTACTTTTATTATTTTGTTTAAATATGCCTCGCGGACGATACAACGTTTTACGCAGGCAAGCCAGAAAAATGGTGTATAATGTCGTGCAATTAATGAAAAAGGAGAGTGAAGACGGCGTCCAAATTCCTCTGAAGCTCGTTCAAAAACGAGCCGCAGCAGCTACAGACGTCTCACTAAGGACTGTACAAAGAATAGCTGCAACAGCAAATGAGTCGGAGATGGTAGCCGTCTTTCGTACTCCTGGCAAAAAAAGGAAGGGAGTCAAGAGAGTGACGAATATTGACAGCTTCGACCAAGGTGTCATCAAAAGGTGCGTGCACAACTTTCACGTGACTGAAAAAGAGTTGCCAACACTTAAACAATTACAAAGAAAATTAAAAGACGACATAAATTTCAACGGTTCTGTAACCAGCTTAGGCCGAATATTGAAACAATTAGGGTTTCAATGGAAGAACACCCAAAATGAGAGAAAAGTATTAATAGAGCTTAATATTCGTTTACAGCGCATTGAATATCTGCATAGTATTACAAAATATCGCTCGGAAGGCAGACCCATTATATATACCGACGAGTCTTATGTCGATTCTTCCCACAGCACGTCAAAGGCTTGGGGAGATGGGTCACAAACGGGAGTTAAAAAGAAAATTTCGAATTGTCAAAGAGTTGTAATAGTGCACGCGGGTTCTGAAGCCGGTTTTGTACCCAACGCACTTTTAATGTTTAAGGCGGGTACAAAAACCGGCGACTATCATGATAACATGAATTATGAAAATTATGAAAAATGGATCAAGAATCAACTCGTTTCAAATTTGCCAGCAAATTCAGTCGTTGTTGTAGATAATGCTTCTTATCACAACAAACAAGAAGATCCTGCGCCTACCTCAAACTCAAGAAAAGCAGACATGCAATCGTGACTTCGTGAAAAAAATATTGAATTTGAGGAAACAATGCTGAAGCCACAACTATACAAGTTAATTGCGAAGAATAAAGTACGCTTCAAAAAATTTAAAATATTGAAAGAGAATAACCACTTAGTTTTACGCCTCCCCCTTTTTAAATCCCATCGAGATGGCATGGGCAGTAATAAAACAATACGTCGCAAAAAAAACGTTAACTGGAACGTAAATTCAGTCATGGAATTGGTCCAGCAAAAAGCTAACGAAATGGGATAAAATGAATGGGGGGGCATTGTGCCGAAAAGTGATCAAGATAGAGGAAGAGTACAAAAAAAGTGACGTTGTCGTTGATAGATTGACGCACGAATTTATAATCCTTGTCAGCGACGATGAATCAGATACCGAGTCTGAGGAGGAATCAGATTCCAGACGAAGGAAGTGATGTTTCCATGGAAGCTCCTTCCACAAGCAAAGACGTTTTTATGGAAGGGATACAGCCCTTAACTTAAAATGAAAATAAAAATTTTATATATTGTTTATAAAATCTGTTTTATTTTTAACCGACTTCAAAAAAAGGATGAGGTTCTTAATTCATCTGTATTTTTCTTCCTTGAACCCTCCTCATACTTGCTAACTGACATTTATGTACTATATGCACAGAACTTAAAACACAAAACTTTCAGTTATTAAAATAATTAAATTGAGCCAAAATTTTTGTCAACTTGACTGTACCTGCGCGCACCTGCACTCGCAGCTAACTTCCGAACCGCCATTAAGTTTGAATCGAATAATAGCCCCCACTACGATAGGTATATATTAAAGTTAAGTTTAATAACTAAAGGGGAAATGTGTCAAAGGGGCTGTGACAATGCACTCCTGGCAGGGTCGCCATGTAATGTTGAAAAACAAAGATTTAAATCGTTAGATTCACCTTGAAAAACTGTTGCATTATTTTTAAATGTGTGTGTTTGCAAGACGCTGACGCGCGCACACTAATGCGTGCGCTACCACGGCATTTCCGTCTGTTTATGTCTATTTATAGATGATCCCTTTGTAAACCGCTTCCTTGGTACATCCGAGTATCTAACTAAATTGGTTATTAGAAGAGTACTGAGACAATAGTGTCATCTCTTATTATCTTATTAATATTATGTATACTACTTTCTCTGTCGCACAGTTTCCGTTTGCCCTTAAGTCTGTTTATGTCTATTTATAGGTGACCCCTTTTTAAATCGCTTCCTTGGTACATCCGAGTATCTAACTAAAGTGGTTAAAAGAATAGTACTGAGACAATAGTGTCATCTCTTATTATCTTACAAAAATTATGTATACTACTTACTCTGTCGCACAGTTTCCGTCTGCCCTTAAGTCTGTTTATGCCTATTTATAGATGACCCCTTTATAAATCGCTTCCTTGGCACATCCGAGTATCTAACTAAATTGGTTATCGAAGAGTACTGAGACAAATAGTGTCATCTCTTATTATCTTACAAAAATTGTGTATACTACTTCCTCTGTGGCACAGTTTCCGTTTGGTCGTAATTATTTCGTGGTATTTTCTGACATCGGAATAAAATATATTCAATATTTAATAAAATATAGATAATTACGAGTGAAATGTTACACCTTGGGCTTTATTTGTATTTCTAGAATTATTATTCCAATTTCGAAAGGCACACGATGGCATTCTGAGAGTTCTTTTTTGGTGAAATCAGCGCGTTAGTTTCAATGTACAACGTCTGGCTGTCACCGCACACAAATGAGCACTGATTGCGAATGAGTGAGCTCACTCATTTGAGAATGGACACATTTCGGAGTGATCATACTATGGTAAGGGCATGTCTATGATTATAACGATTTAAATCTTGATTGGAAAGGTGTCAATGAAGAAAGACGTATTGCTTCTTCTATGACTTAATTCTAATTAATTTTAATATATATACCTATTGTCATGATTAATTCTAATATATATACCTATTGTCGTGGGGGTTACACGTCACTACAATACGTTTTGTTCAGTAATTGGCAAAATTCTCAAAATAACTTATAATTACGCTATTATTTATGGATCTAATAGATAATAGCTGAAATAGTTCTTTTATATATATATATGGCTAGTAAGGTATTGAGACTATTATGTTACCCATATATTATGTACCCTAATGTATTGTTATAAGAAATAAAGCAATTCTGAAGTTACCGCGGATTTATGTGAATCATTTCGTTATTTAAACTTTTTTTTAAATATTAATCGCAAATCAGCCATGCAGAGGCAAACCAACGCGTACAAAAGTAGACAATGTGACCGTTACACTAGACGTTGAATTCGTCTCTTTCTTTACAGTACCCAAAGAAAAAGAGAGAACACACATATTAACAGTCTCGGTACAAACCACATTATAATCGTAAAATTTTGGACACTTCATACTCTAAGTACATATTAGTCTAACGTTACACGAATTTACGCTTTAATATACAATTTATGGGGTAAAATTGCTTGAAGCATTTTGTTGAAAATATAAATATCGTGATAAAATTGCAAGATTGCGTCCAGCAATAAAACATTCAAAGAAACTTAAACGGACATAAATAATAATACATACGTGTAGATACATAATACATACATGTTAACTATTGCTTTGAACGATTCCTTAAATTTACTCTTAATAAATATTTATGAGGCTATCGTATCTAAAAGATAGCTTTCAGACATTAACACATAGACATGCTTACTTAAACAGAAATGACAACCTTAACTGTGAATTATAATTCAGATACACCTTTTTTAAAATATTTATGAAAAACAACTGTAAAAATTCAAAAAAAGTCTGAAAGTATTTTTATAGTGAAGAATCGTGCGGAAGCTACGTTTAAGCATATACATTGCACCACACACACAAGCGCAATTTTCATCTACAGTAGTTATTTTCACTGTGTTCTACTGTAAGTGAACCCTACGCATGCATTGCGAGAAGCTTGTATGAATTTTTCGCACTCTTCTTCACGCTGGTATTGCTATGTACATGTGAACAATTATATTGATAATAATACGTTTAAAAAATGTGGCACAAATAAACTATTGCTGCTGATTATGGAATGTTGCGTTACAAATTCTTGCTATTGCTATTCTATAGTGGAATGGAATACCCGCTTTGTAAAAACGTCGCTATTTTGGTTCGATCGTGTCGCTTACTGCTCACTTACAATTTAACCACGAACTTGTTATTGCAGTTACAAATACATGAAAGTCATAAAATTTCAATCTTTTAAAAAGTACACAATGGTTAAGAATTTCTATACCTTCTGCATTTAAAGCAATTTTTTAATTGCCTTGTTAACAAAATGTATCTCTACCCGGCATAAGGTGTGTATACTGTGCTTGTTCATCTATGTATTCGAACCATAGACAAACAAATAATTACGATCTTTATAAAGTTCAGTCCAGTAAAATTCAAGAATTTTAAAGTTTCGTGGTGAATAAACGCCGTCGCAGAGAGTATTATAAAAACTTAGAGGATAAAGTAGTAAACACGGGGTGTGTTACCAGGCAATTTTTCAGAAAATTTGTCATACGCGTCAGTGCAATGCAAGAAATATTAACAACATTGTTTTTGAAGTGAAACTTCTTTATTGACGTAGTGGAGAAATTTAGTTACGGTACGGTATTAGAAAACGAAAACGCCACGTTTTCTTGTAGCGTTTCACCGGCGTTGCTGCGTGAGTATACCATTATTTAACTTACTTTATGTAAAATACAAAATAAAAGATAAATGATAAGTCTTAAAGAAGTCTCACTCCGTACGCGTGCGCATTTTTTTATTTGAGCAATTAAGGAGACGCAAGCACACAACCTATGCCAAACTACGACAGTGGTCGACGCGTCATTTATACAATATCTCATATAACGCTCACAATAAATCAAAATATTGCAAAATGAGATTCAAAATCATCAGAGGCACGTACATCAGGCTTTTAATTGTAACAATGTTTTTCCACTTCCTTTCATCCCAAGGACGGAAAAGCCAAAGTGTTAAATATTAGTAAATAAAAAACTATACAATAAAAGGTATAAATTAATATCATCGATACTGCTATACTATTGTATACAATCTTACATTCTATTTTAATTATAGGTCTATATTTTGATCAACATATCAATTTTGATAAAGAAAATCGTCCAGATAAATAAATAAATAAATATATATATATATATATATATATATATATATATAAAAAAAAAAAAAAAAAAAAAAAAAAAATATAAATATATATTAGAGTTGGGCCGATGAGTACTGGCTTGGCCGATTATGGCCCAGACTATCCCTTAGCGGCGTTCGGGAAATGGCGGTCTCATTCGTTGATGATGTAGATGATTGGAAATTCTATATTTAATAACATTACAGGACAAAAACAATTTATTGTAATTTTACGTACAGAAAAATAACAATTTAATTTAATTTAATTTTTAGTACAAAAACAATAACAATTTAGTTTTAAGTACAGTAACAAGTATTGTTCTATTTGTCTTTTAAAAATCTACATGCGTGTAATTAAACAATTTTTATTAAAGACTTAATTGTTTTTTTTTTGTTATGCAAAGGGAGAGTCTTAAAATTTGCTTTTTTAAAGTTTATTAAGAATATCAATATTAATATTTTATTTTGTTGTGTTACTGCTCTGCATTATGATTAGATTACTAGATTATTTACGGTTTTTGTTTAGTTTTAAATTTAAATAGCTACCTCAGATTCTTTTTCGTAGGTTTTACTTTTTTTGCCAAAGTTCCTATGTCCCGAATAATTAACATTAAAACATATGAGACTGATTTTTCAATAAAAGTTATGTATGAACCTATTTTTATTATCTATTTGATTTACCTACCTATAAATCTGACGTGATTTTACGCATAGGAGAGAAACTATTATTTTCTTAAATTTAAAACTTTACTCATATTAATTTAGCCGCACTTACCACGAAGAAAATCACGAAAATCCTTTACTGAAATTAATAAAATAAAAAGCCGATTAATCAGCGGTTTAACCGATTAATCGCCGACTAATCGGTGACTACAAATAGGCCGATTAATCGGCTTCACCGATTAGTCAGCGGCTAATCGGCCCAACTCAAATAAAAAAATATATATATATATATATATATATATATATATACTTTTACTCGATACTATTTCCTTTTAATCGATATGTGATTATAAGACTTTAATATCTTTATTAAAGTCTTATAATTATATTATACGATTTTCCATTAGAAGTCTAATTTACGTTGTTTATTTGTCCACATGACAGTAAACATAGTACAGGTATGACGACCAGGGAAACAGATATAGGCATTATTGTTAATCATAAAAAGCAATTGTTATAGAGTAACTTCTAACTATTGATAAAAGTGAATGGAATAAAATTATAAATCATTTCTAGTTGACATGTCCATATTATTCATTACGTATTAATTTTATAACGATATGAACTAGCAATTATTGAACTATTTCTGTATTGTACATTTAGGATGAATATTCCATAATAATAAATTACAAAAACGATTGTACGTTATTCAGGTGTTTGTTATTAATGCAAATTTACACTTTAGCTTACTAAATTATAAACAGTGATGAAAATTATCAAAGATAACGAATCGTTCTTGAATGTAATACTATTATTTGCACAGTGTAATAAAACGATCGAAATAAATACAATAAAACACAACCTCGAGTAAACGTATGAAGTAGTCTCTTGATACAGCTGCAGTGAACAAGCATTACATGTCAAAACAACAAATATTTTGTAAAAAATCAAAACACGAATAGTCTTGCTATGTTCACTTCACCTTAAGACGACCTTATAAGTAGTTTTAGTGACAAAAACATACAAATATGTTCACTGTACATACATTGTACAAGCTACATATTAATAACGGTAGAATTTCGAATATTTTAAATTTTTAATCACCTCATGTCAATGTTATCTAACACAGTAGTTAACAAAGGTTTACCTTGATACATTCATGCTCCATGTTAAAAATAAAAATATGCCTTCGAAGAAATTATATTCCTTATATTAACCGGAATGAAAATAAGCATATTTTTCCATGAGCGACTTCAACAAGTTTTTTATAGTCATATGCATTTTCATTCATTGTGAAATTTTTAAAATATTTAGGTTGAAATAGAAAAAGCCCAAATTTGAAGAGTAAGTTAAATTACGGCGTCTATGGCATTCCGTCTACCTCAGAGACATCTATAGTTGATTGTAGCTATTCGTTGATACTTACAACACTGACATGGGGTCTAACAATTACTTTTAGAATCCATAATTACATATGAAGTCTGTTCCAATCCAATATTCTACGAATTTAAACAACAAGTAAATTTCTTTTAAATTTAAAAGTATTTTGTGTTGAATAGTTTATTATTTCCAAAGCATAATAAAATATTTTTATATGAATTTGCTTTAGATATTTCAAATTAGGAGTAACACTGTTATGTTCGGAAGAAAATTGCATTGGCACTGACTAGTATATTTGGCCAAAAGTTGGTCCAATCGCATACGACAACAGCGAAATTCGCGCACGCTAACGCACGGCGCTCGGAAAATTAAGCAATATGAACACCGGCTCAACCCCTCTTAGCCCTTGGTGTCAAAATCGAAGCTTTAGACCCTGTGACAAAACCTAGCGTCAAAGATAAAATTTTAGATTTTAAGAGCTAACTCTACGCCTAAGTTAACTTAGTGTAATTGAATTTTTCAGGTACTTAGTCGGCGATTTTTTAAAAATTTAAACTGAGTTAATAGATTATATTTATATTATATTTACAACGCAGCTGGCATTTTAAAAAGTCAAAGTAAAAATATTTTTTTCATTGATAAATGACATCTTATATAATTTATGTAAACAAGATAAATATTTTTATTGAATCTCAACTGCGTTTTAGTTTTTAATAAAATTTTAAATTCTTATGCCTTTAGCTTAGATATTATTTTATGTTTGTAAGATTTCATTTGTAAATTCTTAAGCAACTGCGTTTGACTTCTTAAAATGCTCTCGCTGATCTCAATAAGACTTATTTTACACAAATAAATTGTACCTAGGTGCATCTATTACTTATTGTACGCGTTCGTATGAAGAAGCAAGTGGTTTTTCTCAACTTTTTAATATTGAAACATGTATATAATTTTTAATGAAAACCAAAGGTGGTAGGGATTTTTTGTAACTCAATTTAGGAGAAAGGCATATATTTTTATCTTATATTATAATATTTTTGAATTAATATACAATAAAATATGTGAGGGAGGCGGAACAAACTAAAAACTTATAGTTTTAACAAAAACTTAAAATACGGTGATGAGTTCTACCAACGATGGTGGAACTAGTGGAGTGCAATAAAGAAAATCAGTGTAATACAATCTTAGTGCTAAAATAAATAAAAAATACTAGCTACCAGAATGTGCTGTCTGTGGCGGAAATAACCTATTACCACAGGTGGATGGGTATTACAGAAAAAAAACTGAATCCATTCAACATTTAAATCGTTAACACCTAAAAGAATCTTACAACGAAGAAAATGAGGTAGATATAATTGTGATATGGAATAATGATCAACTAACTTATATTTTTATACAATTAAAAAAAAACAGGCTTTATAACAAAGTTCCACTGTCTCAGGGAAAAGGTACACAATAGATAACGTTTAGTAACTTCCGTAACACTATCGATAAACTATTTCACGTGTTTCATATAATATTAGTAGTTCGTTGTAATATTTAATATTTAAATATTTTTATTCTTTCTACAATTTTATCTTTAAACTATCTAACTGTTTTCTTAGGTTTTAAGTATCTAAAAAACAACTTTGTGGAGTCGGATAACTGCTAACTATAAACTATAACAGGAATATAATATGGAAATAAACTGTGCGTTAGTAAAAAAGTAGGTTTTAATTACTGCGATGTGATATATATGTGGAATCTATTTTGTATAAAACTGGAATGTAATGTGGAGGTAACTGATAGCTTCTAAGGCTTTGTCTATGAAATTAAAACAGCAGAGAAAAAATAAATATTTTTTAACATCAATAAATATTTTCGCAATATGTACATATGAGTTCAGGTTTTGAATGGGTGTTTGGATTCCATTTTGGTCTATATTTTGTACGCTTAAGTTGCACTAACGGTGAATTCTATCATAATTCTTTACACGAGAATATTTTAATGTGTACTTTTGGAGGCACTGTGATTCAACGTAGACAATTCCTACAAGTGAGCGGGAAATGTTGACAATATTTAGCGCCTCGTTGTAATATATTATATAGACATTGATATAAATAAAAAGGAGAAGGTACAGTATTACAATCGTAAAATGAACTAGGTACGTAAGCTACGCATACAAACTACGCAATACAAGCAGAAATGAGACACATTGTGACCGTGGTGGCTCTATACCACTTCCACAATAACATTTTCAGTTAATTTTATTTTAAAAATAGCTAATAAAAATAAAAAAAATAAATGGTTACACATAAAAGGTGATTTCAAATGAATTTAGTCATTTTATTTTTAGTAAAAACATTGGCACGCATTTGTAAAATGAGATGGGAAAGAAAAACATTTCCAAGATTATTTAATGAATTCTTAGTAATTTTTTTTTAAGAAATAGTAGTACGTGGCAATTTGCCATGTATGTAATTCTTGTTACGAGATAAGTTTTGATCGAAATTCTTGAAGTTTGTTTGAATAATACTATATATGCTCATTTCCACGTGATTGCCGTGTTTACTGGTTTTATTTTTACTAGAATAATTGGCACACATTTGTAAAATGAGCAAGAAAACATGTCGATGATTATTTAACAAATTTTTTAGAGAACCAACACCAGTACGTATGTGCATGTTAATAGCGCCTAACGCAACTAAATGATAGTACTCCAGTTAGACATTGTTTTCGTGGTCCACTTTTTGAATTTTAGTACCGTATCTTCTCTTTTTTGATTAAATCAATGGTTTGAGGTTATAATTTTTTTATTGTCTCACCGCATAATCTCAGGTCGATCAATAAACAACACTATGTACACGTGCTTCGCCCAATAAGGGCGATAATAACGCATATTTACAATTAAAACAACGGGAGCAAACCTTGTCAGCTATTGTTAGAATGACCGTGTGAGTTTAAGCGAGAATAACTTCACGTGCCTACCGAATAAGGTCTATTTTCGACGGAACTACAATAAACTACGTATAACGTACCCGTACTACTATTGTTAGCAAAAATCAGCCTTGTATTATTGAAAATAAAGTCTAGGTTTAGGAACAAAACACGCCAAGCTATCCTCGCGCAAACCTTTGCCGAACCTCTAAGCGATACCGCACGTATTCCTAATGAGTCCATCTAGCTAATTGTGGATATTCTGTACAAAATACCAACCTATTCAGTACTAAATATACATCGACACCGCCCTTGACTGAAATTACGGCGTAAGTCGATTTGGGGGGTCGCCCACCCCCTTGTAATTCTATAGTTTGTGACGGTTGATATTTCAACCGTTGGGTTGCAGCGTTGGCTGAATTTTGCTGTTGTCTAAATGAAATTCGGTACCCCTGTTTAGTTCGGAGTTCATATTGTCGTCCGGGAGTTTTTGGAAGGAGTTGTTGGCGGTGAGGTCTGGCCGGGATTCAAACTCGGGACGGCGCGAGGTGTCGAGGAAGTTGAATGTTGAAGTTGAGTCGTCGAGCACTGTCTCCGTAGTCGTGTCATGATCGTTGCGTGACACGTCGAACGCCTCATATAGGCGGTCTTTCTTCAGCTTGCCATTTGGTGTCTTCGACTGGAGAAAAATATGTTTGCAATTTGTTTGATTTCATTATATAAAAAACCATAAGTTTACAAATGTAAGTAGACTAACAATTAAGTGGTTTCGAAACCGTCATCCGATTAACTGTGGTGAACCATATCTAACATAGGCATTACAACTATATTAAAAAAAATTAAGCATGACAATTGCCAACTATTTCAGTTTGGCAAAAATGAACACATGTATTTTAATCATTAGCGTCAGTGATTTTTTTACATACTGATAAACAGCTTTTACATAAACTTTACTAGAGTCGAACATATTTATACCATGATCATGTAGTAAATATAAGTAAAGCAAGTAAATGATAAATGTTGTGTTAATCTTAATTTAGAACATAGCAACATACATATTTCTACCCAAAACAGTGTGAAGTTATGTTATATGTTACCTATAATCTGTAATTTTATTTAAGCTCACATTATGTTACCACAACAAAAAATAATAATTTGCAAGGTGATACCCACCAGTTAGTTGTCATTGCTGTCGGGTTAGCAAAGTTGAGTTTCAACAATATTTAGCGGTAATAGAAAGTTATAAACGTGATTGAGAATAACAATTTTTTACGCTTTTCTTTATTAGCTTTAACGCTTGCCTGCTGGCCTTTAAATGGGTAAATCTGCTTGTTGGTATGATTTCATTTAATAGGTGATTTACACTTCGACAAGTACAGTAGCGAGTTTAGTTACAGGGCAGTTGACAGTAAACAGTTAAGTGGGCAATTTTCTATTTTGAGAGTCGAACGTGAACGTTGCGTCCTGTTAACTCATATGCACTGAACTAAGCTCGCTCGTTCAAACGAGCGGTGTTTAGTTGTAGTTGGTGGGAATCGCGCGGGAGGGTAACACTTCGCACTTAATTCGTCGAAATATAGACCGGCCGGCTACCCAGTTCAACTTCATTGTTAACTTACAACTTAACTCGCTAATTGCCGTTTGAACGAGATTTTCTACTTAACTCGCCAGGTTCGCAAGTTAACTCGCTACTGTAGTTATCGAAGTTGTAACTCGGTCTTAATTAAGAATGTTGCGTGATAATGTGTGCGCGCAGTACTCACGTGTGCGTGCCGCGCGTGTCCGTTGAGCAGCGGCTCTCCACACGCGCCGTTGGCGAGCCGCGCGCCCGCGCCCGCACACAGTGCCTGCCCAAATACACTTTGCTTACAAATCATAAATAAAATCCTTCTTTGCGACAATAACGCAATTAGAACATGTTACAATTTAAACAATGCGAATCATAATTTTAACTGTTCGCATGATAACATTTTTTTATAGAATAAAGGCGACAAACAAGCACACAATCCACCTGATAGTTAGTGGATGCTGTGTCCCATAGACATCTACATTAATCCTCGATTAAGAATCAAGATCCAGACATTGCCAGTAAAATGGGTCTCCGGTTCTCTACACTCACCATACGAAACCTAGCAGTCTTAAACAGCTATTTAACACTGATCATTCGTTTATTTATTATCAAAAAAATCTTTCAAGTCATAAAAGCATTCAATTTTTAACTAATTATACAAATGTTTCTTATATAATCTTTCGCTTAATTATTGAAATTATTTACGTAATTTATTATGTTATATTTTCACACATACATTTAAGAAATTTATATTTTGTTTAACGGAGACTGGGAATGACGTCTACGACAAGTTTATTGGGGTCACGCCGGTTTCGGTGATAAACTATATCACTTACTTTATTTAACAATGTCTTATTTTGAAAAACAAATATGCCAACTTCATAAATGTATAGTGAAGAGACGACGATAAATGTATAATGATGGGGTAATATATGCAACAATATATTAGGTACAAAGTACAATGATCAATGATAAAGATATTATACTGGATGACTGTTAATACCGTCTGAAAAAAATAGATTGTAACAAGTAAACAGAGTAAAAGCCTATAGCACTGATATTTTACAAAAAATAAAAACAAAATTTTGAATTAAATAAATAAATCAATTAAAACCCATCGAAACTCAAATCATTCCTCGCCCTATTTTACTAGCAGCAATAATATCAATGAATTTGTAACGCGATACTACACATTCTAAGCAACCGACACTCGAGGCACCCGCGGTAGGGCTCTATGGTCCATGCGCAAGGGCTGCCCGCGCATACCCGCTCCCACCTGCGCCCCGCGCTCTCTTTTCATTTTTCAGCCACATTTAGCGACGGCGTTATGTCGTATTGTTTATGTTTCCGCGTGTGTATCGGCCGCCCGCTGATAGTTATCGTAAACATGTACCAATACTCTAATGCCGAATACCTGGCAATGGGTCTAACTAAAACGATTAGATACATAGAAAAAGCACAATGAGTGATTTAAAGCAGCCTATAATAGACGCATTTAATGTAATAAAAAGTGATAAAGTCACGTTTCAAATCTTAACAAACAATTTACAAAGACGTGCTAGTTTGTGTTTAGAAAGAACGGTACGGAACGGTAGATATTTTGAACAACTACTGCGATATCAATAAAAAGGTAATTTTTATTTATAAATACAATAATGTAGTATAATTTTGTAAATATAAATCAGTGTAGTTTATAAATAAGTTGATATCTCTCATTTTAATACGCAAAGATGTTTCTGTATACGACAGCATAAAAATTACTATTAGAAACTGTTTATCAATTCATTATAATACAAGACAAAATTTAACATGTAATTTTAGTCAACTACAATATATTAGACGGTTCTAAGCCCGTAAAGTATAAAGGAAAAATCTAAATCACAAAAATAATAACCTGAAACGAAAGGTAATTTACCTACTTACCATTTTCTGTTTCACGTTTTTTTGCTAGTGTTTCAAGCCATAATTAATGCCACTAGAGCCATCTAGTATCAAGTGGCATAACTAGGAGAGAACTTTGTACACCTAGTCGGTCGGGACCGGTCTGTACTCGAACATTCTAGATGTTTCAGTAGAAAAGGTCCTATATAAAGCCAGTTTAGACCACAACCAGTATTGAATTGGCTATACAAGCGAATACTTCCAAGCGATATAACTGCGAACTAAAGTGTTGTGTGATTAATTATTAGTGTATTTTAAGTTGTAATTGGTGTTCGGTAATTCTAATAAATAATAAAAGTGTCAATTTTGGTAATTCAATCGGCAGTTTCTGTTGTCCCGAACCTTAAGTTCATAACACTATTTACAAACATGCGACACGCGACGGCATTATAAATGAAAGCGTGACAATGAGAAGTGCTGCTATTTTAAATCTCATTCTTTTATCGGCCAAGTATTATACTATTAACCAGTATGTGCTGATCTTGCATTAGTAGTCAGTAACTAGTACTAGGTCTATTTTCACTGAACGTTTTAAAGTAATTGACATTACATGCGAAAAAACCACCATTAACCAACGACTTTACATGCATTCCGAGGCACGGGAGTGAGACACCGCCAACTGACTCCGAGCAGCTACCTAGAATTTCTTGACGAAAAAACTCAATAAATTGATTTTGTCGGGATTCGAGCCCAGGACCTCATGATCAGCTGTTACACTACAACAACCACTAGACCGACGAGATAGTCAAAATCAAAAATAAATATCAAAAGTGCCCAAACACTTACAAAAGAAATAAGAATGGTTTTTATGTATTTTTTTGCATATTCGGAAATTTTGCTTATCTAGTTATACTTTGTCATACTTTACAAATACTTTCGAGGATATCTTCTATTCCACTTCCACAAAACATCATATTATTTTCCAGACGGTAAAAATAGTCATTCAGTATAAGTAACTTAACATATATTAGCCCGCTCTTGTTTCACATTTTATACCAATTTAAACTTGACTTTTCTCAATTCAACTAACCATTCTTTTATAAAATCGAAGTGACAAACGTATTACCAGTCCATTTGATGGTAAGTGGCTATACTTATCATCAAGTTAAAGGCAGTTAAGTAACTTAGACTTACTTAAATGTGTTCATTTAAAAGTTAGTTATTTATTAATTTGTTGACAGCCCAATAGTGCAGTGCAACGTGTGCAAGTTAGAATACTGCAAGGAACAATTATTTGTACGGCCAATTGTTTGTATAGCCTAAACATAAATGCTACGGGCCTGGATAAAACTTTTCTACAGTACTGTTTCTAGGTGGCCTTGCACGAGCATCCCATTTACTCCTAACCGAACAACCTACACTGACCGCGTTGTGGTCATTTCTGTCCTTTTTTGCAATTTACCCATGATGGTGGTTCAGCCGAGATCCATTAAGTGCATCCTGCCTTGAGGTGCGGGCCTTCACAGTGACTACATGCGTCGGCTGTTTTAGTGTAGAGTTTTTTAGTATGGGTTTTTTAGTATATAATATATAATGTTTCATTAAACAAAAGTTCTATGTTCACCGTGGTCGTGTGCCTACAGATAAGTCCTACCCACTGAGCTGATTTCTTTTAATAGGTTCATAAACTGGAGAATTTACTTATATACCTTAGAGAATTACATTATACACCAATAATATTGAAATAAAATTCTTACTTTCATTTCTGAGCCTTCCCCATCTGTTCCCTCGTTAGCTGACTGATTCCTTCTTCGTGTTCTGTCAAATAAGAAAGTTTGTGAATTAAACTTGATTAATATATGAGACAAAAAATGAACAAAGACAAAAGCCACCGTATTACCTAAATGTCACTCAGGGCAATAAGTCTCAAAAATTTATTGATGTAATGTACTACAAGGTCGACACTGAAAGTTTTTAGAACTGACCACTTGTAAACGATATAATGAAAAATAAGTTCAAATTTGAAAATGGAACTAATAAAATACATACGCAATAATATTGCCAATATTATTGTGTATGTATTTTATTAATTTGTCATTTGTTTACGATTTGGCGTCAAATTGAAAATTGTCTGTATCACGTCAGCATGTGAATTTAACGCGAGAAAATTTGCGTACAATGATTTTTTATGACTTTCGATATCATTTAAATCATCAAGAAAGTTATGATAGACTTCGATCGGCCTTTCACGATAATCTCGTGCCACTGTTTACAACTGGTTTAATGAGTTTCAACGTAGTGGCACTAATCTCACCGATGATCTGCGTGAGGGACGTTCTTCTACGGCGACGACTGAAGATAACATCAGTGTTGTGCGGCGTATGATAGAGACTGACAAAAGACTGACTTATCAACAGATTCGGACATGCCTGAGATCGGTATGAGTCAAGTGCATAAAATCCTCCATGAACATTTAGCGGTCAGGAAGCTCTATGCCCGGTAGATACCTCATAATTTAACAGAGGCCCAAAAGCTGCGTCGTGTTGATTGGTGTCGCGAAATGGGTCAAAGATTTAACGGAGATAACTCAAATGCTATGTTCGACATACTTACGGTTAACGAAAGCTGGATTTATTGTTATGAACCTGAAACTAAGAAACAGTCAGCTGTATGGGTGTTTCCTTCCGAAGAGTTGCCAACTAAAATGAAGAGAGGTCGAAGCGTGGTAAAAAAGATCGTGACCTCGTTCTTTGGAAGAACAGGTCATTACAATAGTTTTAAGGAGTTCGAAAAACAGTTACGGCAGAGTGGTACACTAACACTTGTGTGCCACTTGTCTTGGAAAACGTTCGGGAGAAACAAGGATCCTTCTTCACCACGACAACGCCTCGTCGCACATTGTCAAGCGAACAATCGACAACTGACGACGTCAGACGTGGAGTTACTGAGTCACCCGCTCTATAGCCCCGACTTGGCACCATGCGATTTTTATTTATTTCCGAAAATAAAAGAAAAACTTCGAGCAAAACATTTTACGCCGACGGAGTAGTGGCTGCGTTTCAAAATGCTGTCGAAGAGACTCCCTAAGGACGAGTGGACAAAGTGCTTTTCTCAGTGGTTCCATCGGATGCAGCGATGTATTATGTAAATGGACACTATTTTTAAAAGATATAATAAAACCAATAACTTGCTAGTTTGTTCAGTTTTTGATTTTCTAACAACTTTCAGTGTCACCCTCGTACGCAATAGAAGAGATGCCGAGACTGGGTGGTTTACAACACGCGTTAAAGCCCATGGTCATGGCACACAGTCGCACAGATTTTGTTCGCGGCGTATGTTCTAGTATGTAGTGCCTCGTTGTTCTAGTGCTTGGCGGTGTCCCCCCCCCCCGTGCCTCAGAAAGCACGTAAAGCCGTTGACCCCGCTCCTTATCGCCCTCCAGTCGTGTCGGATTGCAGTCCCATCGGACTACGAGAGTGAGGTAATAGAGAGTGCACGTGCGCTTGCACATACACTCGGGCGTCTTGTCCTGCGCCGGTAGCCAGTCACTGTTGAAACTGACTGCCGTGATATAAATTCAGTCTGGAGGATATCAGTATTAATACCCGCTCAAGCGTCCAGCCCTCGCGACTGATTTACCCTTGTACGTCCGGATACGCTCGGCCCTAATTCGGCTGCTACCGCGCTTGCATGTTGTATAATAAAACCCACATAGCTACTTAACTATAACAGATAGAGTAGATAGAGTAGAGACAAAAACTACTAAAAATTGACAGAAGAATGCGAATTAAACCTATGTATGTTTTAAAACCCAAAAATGTTATTTAAGATATTAAAAATAGTTGTGAACATTGAATTTGGAGAAAAATAAACGTATAAATTTTATTAATTTAAACCTCAACGAAGAAATATTGTATTTTTTACCCATAAAATAAAGTCACAACAAACTAGACGTATTTTCCTTATTTATTATGCATATAATATATGTTAATGTTTAATTAGCGTTACGTAATTAAATAAATCGAAACAAAACACCTACTCCTCGTAATTTTACCGCGATGCCTCGAGCGCTTTGGACTCGCTCGCGAGGGCAAAATATAATCAAGATGGCTGCCTATTTAAGGTCTCATACACACTTTGTAATTTACGCAACTTAAAAAAAGGTAATGAGATTTTTTGGGTTTTAAAAATCTACAGTTTATTGAAATAATAAAAAAAATATTTTACAAATAATAGTATTTTATTTAAAACTACGAATTGATTTAAACTAAATATTTACAAAAAAGGACTAAATGAAGAATAATATAAATGAAGGATGCGAGAACTTTTTGTTGAAATAATCAGTCACCATTTGAATTTTGCACAGTTTTTTTGGTTTTGTAACTGTATCATTGTCGACGAAATGTATCAGTGACTTCAATAATAAAAATCTATTGTGTGACATTATTTTTCGGAAGTAAGGCATAGCGCCAAAACCATTAAAATCTAAAATTGTTGTATGTATTAATTTAAACCATTAATATCATCAAAGAAAAAAAAATAATAATGTGTTAAAGAAACATTAGAAATTACGATTATGATTTATGATTAAGAATCATTATAAATTATTAAGAAAAAAAATTGAAAACCAGGACGACCCAAGACTAAGACCGTAAAAACTAACAAAGCAAAACATCTGGCAAACATATTTTGCTGTTTGTACCGACCCTTATTTAGAACTATTGTCGTTACGTCCGTAGATATAAAACTAGCCACAACAAAAAACCTGAGTAACGCACTAACATTTTTAACAAATCTTCAATAAATATAGTTTATTTCTGTGTTTTCAAGTTCACTATTATGTTTATTACGAACTAACACTCGTTTGCTTAAATATAATTTTACTGAAAAACAAAGTAAACAAAAATAAACTTGGGCCGATCACTTGAGAGCGGCCATTGCTTTCGAAATAGCTATACTTTAAATTTAAAATAAGACTCGATTTTACACTAAGAACTGTGATATGTATACGTATTTACAAAGCATAAATCATCTAGTTTATTGTGACGTATAATATTCCTAGTAATATTAAATAAAACTAAAGTACTTACGACATAATCGTTGACACTCCACAAGCACTTGTTCACAAAACACCGAAAGTAGAGTAGACTGATGTTAAATAATTACGGTTCATTCGTTAAAGCTTGTTACACTGCCATCTCGTTTGTAATACGTAAAGAAGTTCGTCAGCTATCGATTCCAAAAAACAAAACTTACAAAAATTACCGCAAATGTCCCTAGATGTCAGTTTTATAAAACTGGACGCTAACGCTACTTCACTATCCGGGAAACAAAAGTAGCGTTGTACGCTACTTTTGTTTTGGCTAGCGTAGTAGCCATGGACGTTTGAGTGGATACCGAAGTACCGAACTACATACGTACTTGATATTGCTTCAATGCGTGTGAGCTTTTGGTTGACTTAGCGGTCAGCCGCCGTAGAGTCAACATCACCTGAAGATCATCTTCAGGTGATGTTGTGACGAAACACGTGTCGTATCATCGTCGATGGTGTGTCTTTCCTAGAATAGTGGTGTTGGGAGTAGTGGCGTTAGGAGTAGTGGTTGCTGGGATTGGTGGTGACGGAATTAGTGCACGCAATTGAGGGAGGGCTGGAAGTGCTCTTCAAACTAGGGAAGACACATCATTTTATTTTATTTAGCGGATGATTGCAAAATAACTATTAACATCTATATTGAAATGGCAATTGACATGTACGCGCCATGTGTACGTGCATGTGTGCTAAAGTGCGTGTGCGCGCGTGTGTGGATATGTGGGTAGGTGTGTGTTTGTGTTTGGGTGTGGGTAAGTGTGTGCTTATTTGTGGGTGAGTGTGTGCTTATGTGTGGATATGTGGGTGTGGGTGATAGTGTGGTTGTGGGTGATAGCGTGGTTGTGGGTGGGTGTGGATGGGTGAGTGGTTCTGTGAGGGTTATTGTGTGATTGTGTGTTGGTTTGGGTGAGTGTATGGTTGTGTGAGGGTGAGTGTATGGCTATGTGAGTATGTAGGTGTGTGGGTGAATGTGGGTGAGTGGGTGAGTGTGTGCTTGTGTGTTAGTGTGTGGTGCTTGTGGGTTAGTGTGTGGTGGGTGTGTAGGTGATTGTGTGGATGTGTGTGTCACTTTTTTTCCAAAAAAAAGTTAGCTGTAATTAACAAGACAGTTACCTGACAGGCAACCCAGCCTTCTTGTATCTCCTCCAAAAGAAAGCGACGGCGATTGACATCGCACACAACACAAACACTACCGCACCTACGCCTAAACCTGAAACAAATTAAAATTATCGTAAATCGACAGTTTTATCTTCATTTTTTATCATTATTAAAATGCTGCCTATCTCCTAGTTTCTTTGGCTCCGTCGCCTCCTATCCACGGGGAGATATGGGGTAGTGGATATTCTTACGCCTCCGTCACTCGCTCTAGGCCACGCGTTATATGCCTATCGCTCTGCGTATCGCCCACGATACAACCGACATTGGGCTGCCGCAAGCACCGACATAGCACCGCGCACGTTTCCCGCGCTTACTCGTCGAAATGCCAAAACCATGTAATTATTGTGCAGTGCGGTGGGTGTAAAAGTAAAAAAACATATAAAAATTGTCTTTTTCAGTAAAGTATGAGTTATATAAGTGATGCAAAAAACATACCTGCACTAGCTTCAATGCTTTGTTACAGAAGAATCCTAATGTTGACGAAACAACACTGTGTACTCATTTCAAAGCTTATAATAAAGATTCATCTTTTTATGGTGGGCTAAAATTCCCACCAGAACCGTTTAGTAATTATATTGAAGAATTAGAAATATCATTCTCAAATAATTTTGAAAACGTCATAATAAATCGGCCTGGCAGCACCGTGTTGCAAATTTTACAAAACATTGTTTTTCCTCTGCTTTCCTCCTGTTTTCCTTATTATTATTTATTAAAATTATTTACGCGATTTAGGAAACTTCAACGATAAAATTTCCGAGATAAAATAACCGAGAAGGAAAAAAATATAAACATTTTATAAAACTCAAACATATTTGATTGACAAATAAAAAATACTGTTAGTATGTACGTATTTCGCAACATTCGTTTTATTACAATAATCGTCATAGGTACAACCCTAGCGCATTAGTGCGATGACGTGCTTGCACGTCAACACAATCTCGACTCTCCGTGCGTGTACTTACGGTACATTTTCTTCTCGCTGCGAGCAGCAGATATATTATTAAGATTTTGTAGGCTATTATAGCGTAGGTATTTTCGCTTTTGTATGGGAGTGATGTATCTGTTGGTAAACTATTTATTATTCTGTGTCCAGGGCGAATTTCGGTCACGGCGGCAAGTCTCTGCACAGGAGAGGATTATAGCGCCCGAGTGTATGAGCAAGCACGGGTGCACTCCCTACCCTCACTCCCATTTTCCATTAGAACGGTAATTCGACACGACCGGAAAGAGATCTGGTGTGGGACCTACGAATTGACGTTCTTTCCGAAGCATGAAGATAAAACACGGACTACTTTCTAACTCCCAACTGCTATTGAGATTTTTATTAAAACCCAACAACTTATTTTCACCTGACCCGGGATTCGAACCTTATGACAGCAACCGCGTTTACGACTACTAGACCAACGATGCAGTCATAATAGTACTTATATACATACTCAAATACAAGTTGTAGTTGTCGACGGGTCGCGGCGGAATTGTGAGCACTTGGTTGGACTTCCCGAGACCTGGCAGCGTCACCATCACGTACACCGGCAGAGTAGGGTCCAGGTCATTCAGCTGCAACAAACGAACCTGTATTTCACATCATTCTAACATTAAAAATGCGAAAATAAAATCAACAAAAACGTCGCGCGATCAAAGATTTCAATGTACACTACTACCACACCCCGGTTACTCAATACCACGCTCGAAAATTAAGGTCGCTGCATACAGGACGGAATCAGCACGTGCACAGGACGGAGACAGAACGTGGTTGTATGTCAACACGGACGGGAGTTTAATGCATACGCACCGTGACAGTGACTCGAAACTAACGTGCTAGTCTTGTGAAAGATGTATTTTTCATTTGCAGAATTGGCATTAATTGCTATTGCTTTTGATGATGAAGAAGCTACAACCGTCAAGAGTAAAAGGAGATTTTCTGTACATTTTATGTGGCAGAAAAGAGGACTAGAGGGAGAATACCACACTCTCTGTAAAGAACATTTGCATGACCAGACTCAATCTTATATGTATTTTCGTATGTCAACATAAATTAAAATTTATACTAACCGTTTGCAGTGAATGATAATTCGACTGCAATTTTCCGCTACAGATGTTTTTTTTTTAATATTTTGTGTCCAAGATGCTGTGCAAGGTTATACAATCATGGATACACATTTGATTAGTTTTTCTACGTCTATTTTGTTCGGTACGATACGCGCATCACTGCGTAACCAACGGAGCGACTGTACCACAGAGCACTACTACTCCTATCGGGACTGTGTATACGCAGCGGAACCACGGAAGGGACGTGGCACGCGCCGGGCGGGACGGGGACGGGGTAAACATCGTCGACAACGAAATTTTTCGCGTCCCGTTCATGCCACGTCCCCGTCCCACTCCGTCCGGAATAAAACACGTTACTTATGCAGCGGCCTCTAATTACCTATTACTACTACATAGGCAAATGACGTTTGTACACGTGAATTTTAGTAGGGAAGTGCGGCGGCGGCGGATCGGCTTCAACGTCGGCTATCTAATAAAATTATTTTTGGTTGCTAGAAATTGTAATAAAATACGTAAATTACCCTGTATAGCATAGTAGTGGTATATACTTCAATTTTGGTGACAAAATTACTACTAATTTGAATTCTACACTTTTGTTTTTAGAGAAATTTATATGAAAATGTTTGGAAATATGTATATTTTTATGTTTTATGTGTTTCCATTCGTTACTCATACCAAAATATTAAAATATAAAAAAATTAAAAAAAAATAATAATATTTTATCTGTGTGACATTTAGAACAATATTTCTAAAATAGTTTTGTGTGAATTTGAAATAAATACAACGTCAAGTTATTTGAAATATGTAAGAAAACTATTTTTACTTACATTTTACACTAAAAATAAATGAGAATTTGAAAAATAACACATTTATGACCCAGCCGCCATAATGGGCCTTCCAGATTTTGAAGCACTTTTGGCAATTTACTTTTCACTTTTTATGCCACAAATTATATATATGTGTGTTCACTATATTACAAGGAATATAAAAAAGTATAATACTTTCGTTTTTAGTCCAGACACAAATATAAAATTCTATAAAAAAAGACGGAGCACCTTCATCAAAACGACACGTGGAACGCCGAAAGTTCAGAGTGATTTCTTTTTTTTTTTTCTAAGAAACATTGCCAGGTTATGGTTTAAAATAAAAGAGCATATCTTTGTCTTTGATACTATTATCTATTGCATAGTGTCTTTGGTTTTGTTTAAAACGAAAAAATAGTTTTTTCATAGGTACACATGTTTACATAATTCTGATCAAATTAGATCACTGCTTGGCGGACGTAAGGTAGGTATTGTACGATCAAAAGTGCGCATGGCTTGGCTTACAGGTTAAATGATCGTATCGTAACGGAAATATTAATTGTAAGTAGTTACGTATTTATGGTAGAATGATGAAGTTTTAAACAACTATAAAAAAAAATAATAAAACTATGAATAATTTATAGATACCTATGTTTTAAATTGTAAAATCGTGAGTTCGCGTCAGGTTTGTGCCATCGCGCACGCCCTTGTTCAAGTGTTAGTGTTGTCTACAACGAAATGCGGGATGGGACACGGTATTTAAATTAGTGCGGGGCGGGGAGGTGAGTGGCCGTTCTTTACGTAGTACTATTATTTATTCTACGCTACGACGGACAGTACGGTACTAATACATTGCGCACCAAGTTACGTTCAATACTAAGTTACGAGTTAATCTCCGTATCTAATTTAGTTGACTCGAGCGAGCGAGAAGACTAGTTCTTAACTTTGTATATCGCGACGTTGTTTCGAGAATAAATTCGTATATACGAGGTAGAAACGCTTCAACTATATTATAGTTATAGCACGAATGGGTTTGCTCGACCGGAGAAGGACCACACACTCACAGAATACCAGCGTAAAATAACAGCTTAACACAGTACGTACCTGCACATTGGGCTATGTGACGTCGACGCCGCGCCAGTACTCGAGCGGGCGCGTGATGTTCTGTGCGCCGAGTGTACACACAGTATGTACCTGCACGCTGGGCTGCGTGACGTCGACACTGCGCCAGTGCTCGAACGGCCGCGGGACTTCTGTGCCCCGAGTGCAGGTAGCACTCTGGGCTGCGTGACGCGTATACTGTGCCAGTGCTCGAGCGGGCGCGGGACTTCTGTGCCCCGAGTGTACACACAGTATGTACCCGCACGCTGGGCTGCGTGACGTTAAGACTGCGCCAGTGCTCGAGCGGGCGCGTGATGTTCTGTGCGCCGAGTGTATACACAGTATGTACCTGCACGCTGGGATACGTGACGTCGACGCCGCGCCAGTGCTCGAGCGGGCGCGTGATGTTCTGTGCGCTGAGTGTACACACATTATGTACCTGCACGCTGGGCTGCGTGACGTCAAAACTGCGCCAGTGCTCGAGCGGGCGCGTGATGTTCTGTGCGCCGAGTGTACACACAGTATGTACCTGCACGCTAGGCTGCGTGACGTCGACACTGCGCCAGTGCTCGAGCGGGCGCGGGACTTCTGTGCGCCGAGTGTACACACAGTATGTACCTGCACGCTAGGCTGCGTGACATCGACACTGCGCCAGTGCTCGAGCGGGCGCGGGACTTCTGTGCGC
The DNA here is from genome assembly GCA_907164705.1 of Parnassius apollo. Lineage (NCBI taxonomy): Eukaryota > Metazoa > Arthropoda > Insecta > Lepidoptera > Papilionidae > Parnassius > Parnassius apollo. Next base: position 2,146,888 of record CAJQZP010001262.1, read on the forward strand.
CGAGTGTACACACAGTATGTACCTGCACGCTGGACTGCGTGACGTCAACACTGCGCCAGTGCTCGAGCGGGCGCGGGACTTCTGTGCCCCGAGTGTACACACAGTATGTACCTGCACGCTGGGATACATGACGTCGACACTGCGCCAGTGCTCGAGCGGGCGCGTGATGTTCTGTGCGCCGAGTGTACACACAGTATGTACCTGCACGCTGGGATACATGACGTCGACACTGCGCCAGTGCTCGAGCGGGCGCGTGATGTTCTGTGCGCCGAGTGTACACACAGTATGTACCTGCACGCTGGGATACATGACGTCGACACTGCGCCAGTGCTCGAGCGGGCGCGTGATGTTCTGTGCGCCGAGTGTACACACAGTATGTACCTGCACGCTGGGATACATGACGTCGACACTGCGCCAGTGCTCGAGCGGGCGCGTGATGTTCTGTGCGCCGAGTGTACACACAGTATGTACCTGCACGCTGGGATACGTGACGTCGACACTGCGCCAGTGCTCGAGCGGGCGCGTGATGTTCTGTGCGCCGAGTGTACACACAGTATGTACCTGCATGCTGGGATACATGACGTCGACACTGCGCCAGTGCTCGAGCGGGCGCGTGATGTTCTGTGCGCCGAGTGTACACACAGTATGTACCTGCACGCTGGGATGCATGACGTCGACACTGCGCCAATGCTCGAGCGGGCGCGGGATTTCTGTACGCCGAGTGTACACACAGTATGTACCTGCACGCTGGGCTGCGTGACGTTAACACTGCGCCAGTGCTCGAGCGGGCGCGTGATGTTCTGTGCGCCGAGTGTACACACAGTATGTACCTGCACGCTGGGATGCATGACGTCGACACTGCGCCAATGCTCGAGCGGGCGCGGGATTTCTGTACGCCGAGTGTACACACAGTATGTACCTGCACGCTGGGCTGCGTGACGTTAACACTGCGCCAGTGCTCGAGCGGGCGCGTGATGTTCTGCGCGAAGCGCACCGCCCGTCGGCCAGCACCGCGCCACCACACCCGCACGCCTCCTTGAGTGTACGCATATCGCAACTCCTGCGCATCTGTGTAATGCATTCAATTACAAGTTAAAAGAAATATAAGCAAACAATACTTTATTTGGAGGATTAGTCATAAACTTTATAAATTTATGTTTCAAAATTAATCATCAATTTTAACAACTCCTCTACGCGACACAATAGTCAGTTAAATGAAATATCTTAATATATATAAATTACGTGTCACATTGTTTGTCCGCGATGGACTCCTAAACTACTTAATCGATTTTAATCAAATTTGCACACCGTGTGCAGTTTGGCTCAACTTGAGAGATAGGATAGCTTTACTGCCCATGAGTGACCCACAATTTGTTTTTTGCGAATTTAAGGATTTTTAATGGGACATGACAAAGGGTCGTCGAAAAGTTACGTAGGTCACTCAACAAGTTTTGAGATGCTTGAAATTTAAAAATGAACGCACCCGTGTTATATGTTTCTAAAAAGCAAATTTATTTAAAAATAGAACTCAATATTGAAAAAAAAAACAAAGTTCTATTTATTGTCCTGCAACGCTTCCCGCGCTTTTCATTGAAAACGATGGACCTTAACTGTGAACATTTGCGCGCTATGATCTTTTATGATTTTAAATTTGGTTTAACCAAACAATTAAGTTTACAACATTTACAATCAGCATTAAGAGACTCAGCTCCATCACGCGCAACAGTTTTTAGGTGTTTTGCTGAATTCAAAAGGGGTAAAATTAACGTTAAAGATGACTAAAGAACCGGGGCCCCGCAAACAGCAATAACGGCAGAAAATGTATAAATTACTGCAATTGCAAGGTCATTCGTGAGAAATCGTAACGCTTGGGAGAAATAGGTAGATAATGTAAACAAAAAATAAACCTGAAATACGATTTCTAACAGAAATGTGATCTATTCTATTTAGTTAAAAATCTTGTTAGTACACAAAGTTTTAATTTCAGTATTTTGTGTTATTATAACTCAAAATATTTTAATTACAAAAGACAAGTATAGGAATGTATGTAAATACTTGGATAGTGAAGTAAATTTTAACTATTTGTTGTAATGAAGTACTTAGGTATTTCTTCTCTGTAGACCAAATTATTACTTCTTTTTTGCTGTGAGTACCTATCTAACAAAAAAATTAAATAAATTTTTTAACCTTTCATAACTTCCTTCTAAAACTCTTCGGTAACTTAAAGAATAATATGAAGCCTTTTGTTGGTCATTTCATTTAGTATCCATCTAAGCAACAGTTATAGTAGGAACGACGTTTTGCTATTATAATTTATCAAATAGGTAATATACATAATACCTATATAATTTTTAAAATACATTAAAACTTTTACAACTATTTTTACCTACAATTAAATATACTAAACACTAAACAAAAACTATTTCAACAACTATTTACATAAAACTATTTACGTAAACAGCGGCAAAAAACTTTAACATTCGATCGCCACCAACGCGCCAGCCCTGACTGCGTTATTTCGCCCGGGCGCGTCGCGATTTTAGGTAATTATTTCACGCAGCTAGCAAGAGTGATAGAGGCCTGACGAGACATCGATCCATCAATATGATCCGGAAAATAAAAGGCAATCATCGGTATGGGTCTGCTCAGGATCATGCTGCATCACGATAACGCCTCTCACATACCTTCCTTAGAACAAAATCATTTATTGAGGAATCTGGTGTTGAAACTCTAAGTCACCCACCCTACAGCCTTGACTTAGCTCCTTTTGATTTATTTTTGTTCCCAAGAGTCAAAGAAAAAATAAAAGGCTTGTTTTTTTCAAGTGCCGAAGAAGCCGTGGCTGCCTACGACGAAGCGATTTCTGACCTGTCTGTCCTGAGAAAATTATCATGATCACCGATATAATCTAACAGAAGAGCAGATTGAGGATTACAGAGAAACACATCGAATTAGTTAAAGATCATAGAGAAAGAGAGAAACAAAGACCCAAATTGATGACAGACGAAATCAAACTACAGAGAGAATAAGTAATATTCGATAACACGAACATTTGGTGGCTCATGTATTGGACACAATTGTACGTGCGGTTCATGAAAAACATCAAGAAAATTACAGTCTTCACCACGAAGCGTTTCATTATAACTCCACTGGGAATTATAAATAACATCCAAGTATAGTGATTGGGAGAATAGATCAAATATGTAAATTTCGTAAAGCAAACGAATTCAAAGGAGAAACACCCAGTATTTGTTGCCTAAGCGGTAAAATTAAATTACCTGAATTAAGTTCACCACCACCGAAAATTTTGGAATCACTGAAAGGAGAAACACAAAATGAAAAACGCGTCAGGTTGAAATTCCTCCGGGAGTAGCTGTGGCTCAGTAAGAACAAATGTTAAATTATTTCGCTCGAAATCCAACATCAAGTCTCCGTAGACCAGCTCACCAATTCCACACGATTCAACACTGACACAAACACAACACAAAATATTAAGAAAAAACAACGGGTCGTTCAATTACACAAAAGTACATGCTTTATTAGATAGAGATAAGCCATTCAGGTAAACCTACTGCCAATGGCTCCGGAGCAGAGTAGCTAAGTACTCTTGACTTTTTAGCAAACATAATGTGGAATGACGAGAGCACATTCACGCGCAACGGAATATGGAATCGGCAGAACTTACTGTACTGGAGTCAAGAAAATCCGCAACTGTGTCGAGAGTCTGTGCACCAATATAGATTTCCCGTTAATGTTTGGGCGGGAATACATGGAGAACAAAAAATTGAACCCATGTTTATTGAAGGCAACTTTAATGGGCTTAAGTTTTTAGAACTGCTTGGCGGCCCAGTGATGGATTACGTTAATGGATTATCGTTGGGGGTAAATAGCCGGTTATGGTATCATCTTGACGGAGCACCTGCCCATTCAGTGGTGGCTGCCAGGCAGTGCCTCACTGAAATGTTCGGAGAACAGTGGATTGGCCGATACGGACCTTGTCGGTGGCCAGCACGGTCTCCGGATCTAACACCGATAGATTTTTTCTTATCGGGTTATTTAAAAAATGAGATGTTGTCTACTGAAGTATCTCGACTATCGAGGACATAAAAATAAGAATTATTCTTACTTTCGACAAAATAAAAATTTTTGCATTTTGAAAGGTCCGAAATAATGTCATGCGACGATGTTAATTATGCATTTGGGTACACGGCAGACATTTTGAAAATCTAAAAATTTGATTTGATTTATTTATTAAACTATAGTGATTATAAGATTAGAGCGATTATTTGGATTACAACAATACCATAAAGTTTGTGATTTGTTGAAAACATCGCATTAGCATCGTCCTACGTGTGCCTAATTGAGTATGTATGTATGGGCAAGTGTAGGTATTGTAATCAACTTTGTCAATGCCGCCGCGTCGCCGCGCCGTTGCCACTTTTACAGATCACTTCAGGTCTTAACTAATATTATCCAGGATGATTTATTTCGTGTAATTTTTTACGCTATTTATTTTGTTTGAAAGATGCACTTTTATCTTTTTGTATTATAGTTTATTTTATTATTTCAACAGACGTAAATCAACTTGCATTAACTGCTGTGCTATAAAACGTGATAACATAATCGCTACGCAGTATATGGAGGTCCCATTCAAGCTTCGCATTTAGTCATTAATATAGACAAGAGACAGAAAGAGTCCGAAATTGAGAGTTGGGTCACAAATGGGTGTGCCACAGGGCACACCCATTTGTGACCCAATTTGCCCTGTATCACACCCATTTGTGCTATCGAGCCGGAAGAACTAATTACCTTTGATAACAACTTCTTGCGTTCTGTTATATGAAATAATAAAAAGAGCCTTACTTCTTCGCTACGTTTACGTTTTTACACTGTGTTTTTCAATTGAAAGTTTGAATTGGGAAATTGGACCTTAATAGTTTCACTATTTATTATACTCCATGTCACTTTAATTTAATTAGAAGCAGTCTTTATTTTGTTGCTCAAATGGAAAAACTTGGGTGTGAAGCACACTCTTATAAATATCATAAAATATTTTTTTTACAAATTCATTTAATTCTACATTAGGATTACATGCCTCTAAATGGTAACAGAAAAGATAGGTATAAAGATAATTAATAATAATGTAAAGCAAGCTATAATCAATGATTATAAGTAAAGATAATTATATTTATGTTAAATTTTTTTCCAAAAGAACATTTCACATAAATATATGTTTTAAAACATTAAAATATTTACAGTAGGCAGGTAAACATAACAACTTACCTAAATCTTTAACTTGCGCCGGAATCGTGAGAATTCGACTGTGTCCAAGTGGTTCATAACCGGTCACCATCACGTAAGTTTGCTCGGTTGGCTCAATTCCAGTTATCTACAATCGTGAAAAGACATATTATAAATATAATTAAATTAATAAGTAATCAAAGTTTGTGTGTGCGTAAGAGCGCTTGCGTAAGTATATCGCCTGGGTAAATATGTGTGGACGTGCCTAACCAGTACGGAGGCGTCGGTGGTAGAGATCGCGAGCCACTACTCGATACGTAAGAGCAGTGTGTACGTGCGTGTAACGTGCGTGTAACCTGCGCATGCGTGTACGTACGTGTGTGAGTAATTGCGTTTGCACGTGTGTGTACACTCACCAACACAGAGGTGTCAGTAGTGACTAGCGGAGGCCACTGCTCGAAGGGCAGGAGCAAGGTGTGTGCGTGTGTACGTACGAGTGTGCGTGTGAGTGTGTAAGGGCGTTTGCACGTTCATGTGTACACTCGCCAACACAGAAATGTCGGTGGTGGCGAGCGCGGGCCACTGTTCGACAGACAGGAGCAATGTATACGTGCGTATGTGTCCGTGTGTACACTCACCAACACAGAGGTGTCGGTGGTGGCGAGCGCGGGCCACTGCTCGACGGTCAGGAACAATGTGTACGTGTGTATCTGAGCGTGTGTACACTCACCAACACAGAGGTGTCGGTGGTGGCGAGCACGGGCCACTGCTCGACGGGCAGGAGCAGTGTGTACGTGTGTACGTGCGTACGTTCGCGTGTGTACACTTACCAACACAGAGGTGTCGGTTGTGGCGAGCGCGGGCCACTGCTCGACGGGCAGGCGCAGGCGCGCGCTGTGCCGCACGGTGTACCGCGCCGCCTGCCCGCTCCAGCGCACGCGCACCGCCGACGAGTTCACAAACGTGTACGACAAATCACCTACACGCCACTGGCCTGTTGAGTTCAAATCATTACCTCTAGACTAGAATTTTTTTATTGAATAAGGATGACAAACGAGCACAAAGTCCACCTGATGGTAAATAGATGCTGAATGCACATCTACATCTATCCTCGATTAAAAATCAAAATGCAGATACGTTGTCATCTCTGAGGACTAAGATGAAAAGCTTCGTTTGCAGTAAAGACGGTCCCGGGTTCTCTACACTCACCGTACGAAACAAAGCGGCATACCCCAGTAGAGCCGACCCCTTCGTGCTACAACCATAATATAGCCACAGCGCCACCACTTTTATATACGTAATTTCCTATCAACCATTCACACCACCATTTCACCGCCCTCACCAACTCAAACTTACCTTCAGGTTGCGTAGTTACGCGGATTGGGTCGCTAAAAGCCCCGCCAAGAAATCGGCCTTGCACAAGCGCTTGTACCCGCACTTCATATTCGCTGCCCGGCTCCAAGCCCTCCAATGTGGCGCTGCTCTTGTAGCTGCAGGAAGAAAACAGAAATAGGTAACTTAAATAAAAACTGGCCAAGTGCAAGTCGGACTCGCGCATGAAGAGTTCCATACCATAGTATAAGATTTAATACACGTCTCCGGTATGGGCCCCCCTTTAATTTTTAAATATTATTTTATTTTATTATAATTTTCTTAGCGAATGTAGATAAAAAATAAACAATATAAACTTTGTCAGCATCTCAAGCATCTACTTGTTGCCATTGATAAGATCGCCAAAAAAAAACAAGTTTCTAGTAGGGTAGTCCCCTTTAATTTTTAAGTTATTTTTATTTTTATTTTTCGCCACAGGAATAAACATTCTGTAAAAATTTCAATTGTCTATGTAATACGGATTACGAGATACAGTCCGCTGACAGACGGCCGGAAGGACGGACGAACAGCGGAGGCTTAGTAATAGGGTCCCGTTCGTTACCCTTCGGGTACGAAACCCTGAAAAGTAGCTCAGTAAATTTTAATTAAACTATAAAATCACGACTTTTGAATAAAATTTCCTTACAAACAACTTAATGGTAGTCAAAAATCGAAATCTACTTTAGATGAAAGTAACGTTAAGTAAAATCTACATTATAGTTAGGGCTTGCAAATATTCGAAATTTTTTGGTATTCGAATATTCGACTTTTTTCGGGTATTATTCGCATTATTCGATTTTATATATAATTAAAGAAAAAACAAAAGCTGTTATAATAATCATATTTTATTGCTATTCTCTTACTTAGAGTCTAATTTCTCTGAATCAAAACAAAATTATAGTTAAGAATTAAAGAACTGCTTGGAATTTCACTGTTATGGCACTAATGCAGTCCTATAAAAAGTTGGTGCTTAACAAGACAACCACAGCACAATTACACAACAGTCTTATAAATTGAGTTCTGAGTGTTGTCATAATATTTATATAATTAAATCATTACAAACTTATATATTACTTACTTACAAAACTTAAAAGATTTAAAAGAAAAATTTTCAACTGTCATAGGATACATATAATTAATCAGTATTAGAATTTATGAGATCAGAATCAGATCAATCCCACATTGTATAAAAGTAAAGATACGTTTTAATCTTATCATTTAACTTTGGCTTATTCTTACATCTACACGTACAACCGTACCTTCAAGGCAAAAGTGAATAGGTATCTTCTAGACAAGCGCGTTTCAACTTAGACCTCATCACTGCTTTCTTCCAAGTATTATTGTCGTCAAGTGCAAGCATATTCTACAATAAAAAAATCTTTAACGTTCTCCTTGTAAGTGGGACCTAAGGAAACTTAGCGCATCTAGGGAATCATCTTTTAAAGAACACCTTAAATGGTTGCAAATGTATTTTGTTGATGAAAACACCATTTCACACTCTACACTTGTAGGTGGTATACACATGAGAAAGTCATACGCTTGGCTCAAATGAACTTGTCTAGGACCTCCTCTGTCAAATAACGCCTTCTGCATTCGCACCGACGTTTCTAACTCTTCTCTATCTGATAAATTTGCTATCAAAAGGAGTTGTATCAAAGGAGTTGCGGAATTAGTGTCATACATCGCTTTTTGTAACTCTTCTATAAAACTTATTACAAATGTTACCTGGTGTGACTCGTTTTGTTGCTGATGCTGGCGTTGCTGCTGTTGAAGTTGAACTAAGGTTATGTCATCTTCGTCATTATCAGAGTTGTGTGTTTTAGAAAAATATCTGTCGTTAATTTCAGTTATTACTTCTGTATTAATGTTATTGCCTGGTAATGGAAAGATAGACGAAGGTGGCTCTGCGTAATATTAACTGGGACTGTGGAGATATTTTGATGTGCAGATTAAATTTGGTAGGCGTCTCTGAGCAATTCTATTCTTCAGAGCTTCAAGTAGCATGTCACTGATAAATCAGTTCACCTTTTAAATTTTTGCTACCATAAATTGAAGGGCTGTTTCCGCAGTAAGTAGATTTGCATTTTCTTGGCACAGCGCCTCTACTATTGTCTTTACAATATTCAAAGAAGTGGACAATTCCTGCAGCAAAGCTATCTCACCTAAACTAAACGTGGTATCTTTAAAATAGTGTCTTTTAATGCCAAAAATCTTGTGATAATATCGGCTAAACTGCTCCACCTGGTTTTACAGTCTAAGATCAAACCCATTTTATTCTGCTCTTCTTGAAGATAAATATCGGGAATCTCTTTTCTGGTGGGTGACTTCCTAAAACATTTAACTATTTTTCGCACTATCTCTATTACATTTTTAAATTCACATCCCCGTATAAATGTAGGTCTCGGCCTCTGTTCAGATGTTGCTCAACTACAAATTCTCCTCGCTCACTATCACTGTTAGAGTCAGTATCCTCATTTGTTTCCTCTTTGCTACCTTCAGATTCTTCCTCTTCTTCTTCTTGCTCATCTTGATTCTTTTTGTATATAGCATCCAGCACTGCACATTGGATACCATGTGCGAAACATAATTGATGATACAAAGGCACTCGTCGACTCATAGCACACATCACTCTTTGAGTACTCGTAGACAAGTAGGCCGTTGGCATACAAAACTCACTCAAAAAGACTAAAACTTCGATCATAAACAACAAAATTATAACCACGCTCCGCCGTTCACACTGAACGCACACAAAATGCACATGGCAGACAAATGCACGAGCAAAGGCACTAAACTACCAACACCACCGCACTGGGACACCGGCGCGGCGCGCCCTATAATCGAAATATCGCGCGCGAATCTTAAAAGTAATATTTTGTACACATCAATATTCCGAGTTTCGCTTTCAGAAAATGGGTTCAATATCCGAATATAGCGGATTTAATATTCGAATATTTGGACAAGCTATATTATTCGAATTATTCGAATATTCGAATGCAAGGCCTAATTATAGTCAGTTCAGGCAGTTTCCATATTTATAGACGCAGCGACAGACTATGATAGTATTCCTTAAATATAATTATTGTCAATATGCTACCAATACAGCCCATCACATGAAAAATCCACATAGAATCAAATATTAATAAAATTTACGTACTCGTTTTCTACTCAGAGTTGTCAAAAAAACATTTCGGATACTATACATGGTTATTTTTCACATAGTATTCTAATTTTAAATATAAATAATGATATACCGTCAACGAAGTTGTTGAAAATACTAATAAATAAAGTTACTACGTTTATTTGAAATTATCCCAAATTGAATATGATTTATCTGTGTGTGCGGTTCAAATCAAAAAGTTTTTGCCTGCTGTTTACTTTCTTAGTGACATGCCCACTATTTAAATTAATAACTACACGACACGGTATTATGGTTCCAATTTCTCAATCAATTTCTTCACACTTATAACGGGCTTAGGATCGTCGTATTTTTTCTTACGAACGACGTAACCGATGAGTGTCATTATTATGGCGTTATAAAAACATTGGAATAAACTATTTACAACTAAATTACACAAGTAGAACCAATAACTAGCACTTTTAACTTCCTTTAATGCAGTAATAATTCTTCTGCGGCGTCCTTCATAACTGAACTTCCTTGACAGAAATACGACTCTTTACTTTGCCCATGCGCAATCCACCTATCATCATACTGACTTTTTAAATTATCGCTCACTGCACTAGAATAGTTTGATTAGCTACCAATTGTTTTTCGATTGCTTCACGTACAATAGAGCCATGGTAGCTCAGTGGTAGAGCCGTGGTAGCTCAGTGGTTAACGGTCGCTGTAAATATAACAGAACGCGAGTAACCCGGGTTCGATCCCCGCCGGCACCAATAAAATTGTTAATTGCAATTTTAAGTGCTGATTTACCACGTGCTCGGCGGTGAAGGAAAACATCGTGAGGAAACCTGCATGTTTGAGGAATAAGAAAAAAAATATTTCGAAGACATGTGAAGTTCGTCAACACGCATTTGGGCAGCGCGGCGGACACTTCCTTGCCCTAAACCCTCTCAGAAATGAGGGGAGGCCTGAGCCCAGCAGTGGGACGTAAATAGGCTGTAACTTTACTTTACTTTACTTTTACTTTTCACGTACAATCATTTCTTGGTGCAATAAAGACTCATTTTCGTATAGTCTTCGTGCACCACGTAAACTTTCATTGCTTAAAATTTAACACCGCACCATTTCGTAGTATTCGCAGTTCGAATATTTTCTTTCCGTCATCGGTAATGAACTGTCACTAACGTAATGAGGTCACGGTCATTACTGTCAGCTGTCGGCGGGCCGGGTGGACGTAGCCACCTAGCGGTGTAACGGTTTTCGGAAGGGAAAGGCACGGGAAAACTCCCAAAGTACCTAAGTTTTTAAAGGCGGTGGTCTCCTATAAACGCCATCGGCCGCTTACAGCGTCACGCCGTACGCCGCGTTACGATGCTTACTATAGAAATGTACGGTTGTGGTCTCTTTCACAAGCTGATGTCGGCGTATGGACGTCGTAGGCGGGTTATGTCGAACCATTGCAGCGTGAAGGTCGTGTCTAGCGTCAGTACAAGATGACAAAATTTAATAAAGAAAAAGACGAGTTATTGATTTATTATTATGTTTAAATTGTTCCTGATTAATACGAAAATGTTTAGTAAATTTAGAATTTTTGTCTTTTAAGTGTTTCATTATCAATAGCTGGAAACATCCTTCTTCATTTCTCTTCATAAATAATTGGTGCCTTTATTTTTCTTCGTATACGGTCGTCTTGTGCCTCTTCAAGTAAAACAAGCACCGCCAAAAGTATTGAATTTATATCCATTTTGTGTACAAATATCACACACAACCACACGTGAGCACTGTCTGCTACTTAACTGTTGTTTGATCGAAAGTCTAGACGTCGTCCGTTGCTAAGATACGTGGGCGGCACTGAAAATTTCGGGAATCATGGAAGTGACATAACATTACTATTTAAAAATGTATTTATTACTTTTCGAATTATTCTCCGCGAAATTTGATACATTTTTCCATACGATGGAACCAATCATTAAAGCAACCATTCCATTCGGAAGTTGGGGTCTCCAAAATGGCCGTTTGTAGGCGTCCACAGCTTCTTCAGGTGATGAAACTCTCTGTCCACGCAATTTATTCTTAATTTTAGGGAAAGTATAGAAATCATTAGGGCTTTGGTCAGGGCTGTACGGCGGATGGTCTAATAATTCTATGTTTTCTTGCTCTAAAAACTCTTTTGTTCTGTGTGTGGTGTGAGAACTCGCATTATTGTGATGGAGGATGATGCGGCGGTTGCAGTTCTCTTTACGGAGTTCAGAAACGACCTGTGGCAAACAAATGCTAGCATACCATTTTGCATTAACCGTTCTTTGTCCCTCAAGAGGAATAGTTGTAACATGGCCGGTTTTGGAGACAAACGTGGCCACCATTTTTTTTGCAACACTCCGTGAACGAACAATTTTTGTTGGCTTTAACTCATTTTCAAACACCCAAACTCGTGATTGGTTTTTTGTTTTGGGTTCGTACGCGTATATCTATAATTCGTCACCTGATACGATGATGTATACAGCATTTGAGGATCCTGCGTGGAATCTTTCGAAAGTTCTGACGCACCAAGTAACGCGAGCCGCTTTTTGCTCTTCACAGAGCGAATGCGGTATCCATCGGGAAAACAACTTTTTTACACCTAATTGTTCATGCAAGATTATTTGTATTTGACTCATGCCAATGTCTAAAGTTGCCTTAATTTCGCGGTATGTCACATGTCGATCTTCCTCAATCAGCTTACGCACAGCATCAACGTTTTCTTAGGTGACTGCAGTTTTTGGACGACCTTGACGGGGATCATCACTGAGCTTGACAAGTCCACGTTGAAATTCAGCAAACCAGCGATAAATTGTGGTTTTGGATGGGGCTTCATCACCAAATGCAGAAATCATCCGGTCAACACACTGTTTTTGTGTTAAACCACTTCGAAAGTCATAATAAATCTTCGCTCTTGAATTTTCTCGACTCAATTCCATTTTCTCAACGACTAAACAAGTTTGACAAAACCTTGTGACAAGACCGAGAATCTTTTTTTAAATAAATAAATGGTATTCGATTTTTAAAACCAAGGAGTTTTCAATTGAAAAGATTTTAATATGACAGGAACAGTGGAAATATTCCATTCCCGATACTTTTAGTGCAGCCTAGTATGTATTGACCGCTAAGGCGGTGGTCTCCTATAAACGCCGTCGGCCGCTTACAGCGTCACGCCGTACGCCGCGTTACGATGCTTACTATAGAAATGTACTGTTGTGGTCTCTTTTACACGCTGACGTCGGCGTATGGACGTCGTAGGCGGCGTAAGACGCTTTGCGCTGCGTCTCTAGTTATTTTGAACCATTGCAGCGTGAACGTCGTGTCTAGCGTCAGTACAAAATGGCCAAATTTAATAAAGGAAAACTTTTTCTTCAACCGATATGGGCTTAGGATGCCTTTTTGATGGCACTTTTATTACATACTCCTGCATAAGCTCTACAATATGTTTAAATTGTTCTTGATTAATACGAAAATATTCAGTTAATTTAGAATCGCTGTCTTTTAAGTGTTTCATTATCAATAGCTGGAAACATCCTTCATCATTTCTCTTCATAAATAATTAGTGCCTTGTTGCCTTTATTTTTCTTCGTATACGGTCGTCTTGTGCCTCTTCTTCAATTAACACAAGCGCCGCCAAAAGTGTTGAATTTATATCCATTTTATGAACAAATATCACACACAACCACACTTACTGTTGTTTGATCGAAAGTCTAGACGTCGTCCGTTGCTAATATGTATTGACCGCTGACGCTGTGCCTGGCGTTCAGACGCCGATCGGAACGTTTACGCTGAAGTCGGACGTCGCGTATAGCATTTAATAGGAGACCGTAGCCTAACGCTGTACCTGGCGTTCAGACGCCGATCGGAACGTTTACGCTGAAGTCGGACGTCGCATATAGCATTTAATAGGAGACCGTAGCCTAACCGAGCGACACTAACAAATGTGTAAGTGCGTAGTAAAATAATGAATTACTAAGCATTCTGAATTTAAAGCATAAAAGGGACAGAATGTTTGAGGTTTTATTATTGTTATTTTATTCACCATTTGCCTATATTACTTATTCTGAACCTTCCCTGCAAATTTTGGCATACATTGCAAAATAGCCCTGTATAATATTAACAATGATTAATGGTTGTTATAATTGACAAAAAATTATCTCTTATAGTTAATACAATAAAAAGAGACGTACTTCGCGCTGGCATCATTTGCCAAGCTTTTTTACCTTGTCAATTTGACGCAAATGGACCAATATTGTTTTGATAGTAACGCTTTCACAATCGCCTCAACGAAGAACGCAATCAAAATAGTAATAATAAAGTTAAACTTATTCGGAGTCGGAACACATATACAAGATTACATCGCTCACCTTTCTTGACACTCTTCTGTTCCTTCCACTTTCTTTACGCACACCCTGAAACTGTACATCTCAGGTGAGGAGTCGGCCTCGTCGCATCGCCACTTCACAGTGAAGCCGTGAACGCCGACATCAGACACATTGACATCCTGCGGTACTGCCGTCACGTCCCTACAACAAAATAACTCTTATATAAAAACAATGATTAAATAGTTTAGAATAGAATAGAATAATTTTGTATTCAATATAGATTACAAGTAATTGTTATTGAAAATCATTTTTTACTTTTACCACTGGTTCGGAACAATACCTTTGTCCTGGGAAGAACCAGCAAGAAACCCAGCGGGACTTTCTTTTAAAAGTATATTATACAATAAGAAGGGTTGTGCAAACTACTTACAAAACTTATTTAACGAACAGCTTGGAAGCGGCCACCTCACTCCTATGGGTTTATTATCAACCATGTATTCATTTGTATTAAAATAACCCTTTTTATACACTTTTTAATAAAATTTAAAGAGTATCTATTTTAAAAGTTTTACGTGTTCTTAGAAGATAACAGTAAACATTTTTTTTATCATTTTCCATTATTATACTACATATTGTGAATGTCGTAGGATGCCTGGACAAGGCTAGTAAGAAGTAACGGCCACCAACAGATGGCGTTGTACCATTTCGTATATACCAAGGTTTTTGGTGGTAGGTCTGTTTTTCTGCAAAGGTATAGTTCATTTCAAATAGGATGGCAGGATTGAGGACCTTGAAACTTAGCAATTACAGCTGTAATGTTAATCTATTGTTGTGTGATTATTTTATTGCTTTAACACTTGAAGTTAAGCATCTGTTGATAATACTGAACCAGTATAGCTGGAATGACGAATTTTGGTACTTGAACATTAAAACAAATTAAATTGTAGATAAAATACCTTTATTACTTTTAACTTAACTATTTTAAATACTTATAACAACTTGTTAATATTTTTGTTTATTCAATCACTCTGAAGAACATTCATCGCTATCTGTGTCCTCACACGTATTTATTATAAATAGTTGTATCCGATCCCTCGAAAATTCGTTTTCCACTCTTATGACATGGTCAAGTCATGGACAAGTCTCAAGTGGAATCCTGCCATCCTATTTGAAATGAACTATATCCGTCAGGTTAGGTGGTCTGTGTTTGCGCTCCTGTATCCTGGTCTGCAGGGTACAGAGAGCCAGTACGATTATAGGCTGCGAGGCAATCCGTCTTAGTCCTCAGAGGTGACGACGCATCGACACCGACGCAGACGACGACGACGAGTGAGTGTGGTCTGCGTACGCACCAGGACCGCGCGCGCGGCACTCCAGGGCAGCAGCGACAGCTCCTGCGCCGACCAGCGCCCGCGCGGTTTACCAGTTGTTTGGTTCAGTAAAAAGTGTGTGAGGGAGTGAGTGTGGACTGCGTACGCGCCGGGGCTGCGCGCGCGCGTGGCACTCCAGGGCAGCAGCGACAGCTCCTGCGCCGACCAGCGCCCGCGCGGTTTATCAGTTGTTTGGTTCAGTAAGGAGTGTGTGAGGGAGTGAGTGTGGGCTGCGTACGCACCGGGGCTGCGCGCGCGCGGTTTACCAGTTGTTTGGGTCAGTAAGGAATGTGTGAGGAAGAGTGTGGGCTGCGTACGCACCGGGGCTGCGCGCGCGGGGTTATCAGTTGTTTGGTTCAGTAAGGAGTGTGTGAGGAAAAGAGTGTGGGCTGCGTACGCACCGGCGCTGTGCACTCGCGGCGCTCCAGGGCAGCAGCGACAGCTCCTGCGCCGGCCAGCGCACCGCGCAGCTGCCCAGTTGTTTGGTTCAGTAAGGAGTGTGTGAGAGTGGGTGTGGGCTGCGTACGCACCGGGGCTGCGCGCGCGCGCTGCACTCCAGGGCAGCAGCGACAGCTCCTGCGCCGACCAGCGCCCGCACGGTCTACCAGTTGTTTGGTTCAGTAAGGAGTGTGTGAGAGAGTGAGTGCGGGCTGCGTACGCATCGGGGCTGCGCGCGCGCGCGGCTCTCCAGGGCAGCAGCGACAGCTCCTGCGCCGACCAGCGCCCGCACGGTTTACCAGTTGTTTGGTTCAGTAAGGAGTGTGTGAGAGAGTGAGAGCGGGCTGCGTACGCATCGGGGCTTCGCGCGCGCGCGGCTCTCCAGGGCAGCAGCGACAGCTCCTGCGCCGACCAGCGCCCGCACGGTTTACCAGTTGTTTGGTTCAGTAAGGAGTGCGTAAGGGAGTGAGTGTGGGTTGCGTACGCACCGGGGCTGCGCGCGCGGTTTATCAGTAGTTTGGTTCAGTAAGGAGTGTGTGAGGGAGTGAGTGTGGGCTGCGTACGCATCGGGGCTGCGCGAGCGTGCGCGGCTCTCCAGGGCAGCAGCGACAGCTCCTGCACCGGCCAGCGCACCGCGCGGTTTACCAGTTGTTTGGTTCAGTAAGGAGTGTGTGAGGGAGTGAGTGTGGGCTGCGTACGCACCGGGGCTGCGCGCGCGCGCGGCACTCCAGGGCAGCAGCGACAGTTCCTTCGCCGATCAGCGCCCGCGCGGTTTATCAGTTGTTTGGTTCAGGGAGTGTGTGAGGGAGTGAGTGTGGGCTGGGTACGCACCGGGGCTGCGCGCGCGCGGAGCTCCAGGGCAGCAGCGACAGCTCCTGCGCCGGCCAGCGCGCTACGCGGCTGCCCAGCAGGCGCACCCACGCCGCCTCTCCGCCGCCTGTAGCAAACCACACCCTCTAGGTCATCTCTCTTCTCAATCACATTTTAAGTACCAGCTAGCCATGCCGCATCCATATAATGGCTGCAGTACTCATGGCTCGCTTTAAACAAGGTTGGATCACGCTCTCACTGTTACCAACGTGAAATAGAAATATAGAACCAAAAACCCCTTATACTCGTAACGAGGCATTCCATCTTAATACTCAAAGTAACAAGACATCTGCTTTCTTAATCAATAATAGGTAAAGATGTCTATGAGCCAAAACATCCACTTACAACAATGCCTGCACCTTTATGTTTTAAAAAATTCTCTTTTTTAAGTTAATTGCCGGTATCCATGAGTCACATTAAGGTGGAAGCGCCGGCCGTCCGTCGGCCATATACATTTTTTTAATCAAAATATACACTAAACACAGACACTCTTTCTTTGAAACTAATCATTTTATCACTTCTCTACAATGAAATGTGTCCGGACCTTTATAGGCAATAACTTACATTATATACTGAGAAAAACAATAGTGGAATCCTGGAAAAACTTGACACTTCTTTAGTAGTGTGCGTGACTTTTGACAAGCAAACGAAAGGCGACGTTTAAACATTGGCACGCTAGATGGCATGCAAGTGATCTTAAATAATCCTGATAAATCAATATCTTAAGTCCAATAATTGGTGAATTTCCTTTCCAACCGTTAAAAAAAACAGTATAAAATAACATAAAACTAATGACCTTAGACACCTATGTTTTTTTTGTTAACAATTTTATTACTTATTATTGTTGTGTGGCAACATAAATACCAAAAGTCATAGGTAGAGCGACGTTGCCGTCCTTCCTGACCTTGAATTGACGAAAAAAAGCGTTGCCAAACTTCGTTCACCTGTTCGACTTGTTATAAAATACATTCTGATTTCGGTTGTCACGCGCTATGATTTGCGCGCGGAATTTCTTGTGTATTATTGATATTTTGTATGTATGTTTTCATTGATTCGAACTGCAATATTTCTCTAGTATATAATATTTGAGTCTATATTGTAATTTATCGTAGGTATAGTAATTAATTATTCTAAAAACGCAATTATGTTTTCGTTGGTATAAGAAACAGCAGGCTGGCCCGTCATTTTTCTGAAATATCGTCACAATACTGATTACCCACGTCATACATATATTATGAATGTGTTTGAATATGTTTTTGGTCAACAATAAATACAATTATTATAAATCAGTAAACTACCGAAGTACTAAGCTGCACTAAAAGTATCGGGAATGGAATATTTCCACTGTTCCTGTCATATTAAAATCTTTATATTTGAAAACTCCTTGGTTTTAAAAATCGAATACCATTTATTTATTTAAAAAAAGATCCTCGGTCTTGTCACAAAGTTTTGTCAAACTTGTTTAGTCGTTGAGAAAATTTAATTGACTCGAGAAAATTCAACAGCGATGATTTATTATGACTTTCGAAGTGGTTTAACACAAAAACAGTGTGTTGACCGGATGATTTCTGCATTTGGCGATAAAGCCCCATCCAAAACCACAATTTATCGCTGGTTTGCTGAATTTCAACGTGGACGTGTCAAGTTCAGTGATGATTCCTGTCAAGGTCGTCCAAAAACTGCAGTCACCCAGGAAAACGTTGATGCTGCGCGTAAGCTGATTGAGGAAGATCGACATGTGACATACCGCGAAATTCAGGCAACTTTATACATCGGCATGAGTCAAATACAAATAATCTTGCATGAACAATTAGGTGTAAAAAAAGTTGTTTTCCCGATGGATACCACATTCGCTCTGTGAAGAGCAAAAAGCGGCTCGCGTTACTTGGTGCGCCAGAACTCTCAAAAGATGACACGCAGGATCCTCAGATGCTGTACATAACATCGTATCAGATGACGAATCCTGGATATACGCGTACAAACCCGAAACAAAAAACCAGTCACGAGTTTGGGTGTTCGAAAATGAGTAAAAGAGTGTTGCAAAAAAAATGGTGGCCACGTTTGTCTCCAAAACCGGCCATGTTATGACTATTCCTCTTGAGGGACAAAGAACGGTTAATGCAGAATGGTATGCTAGCATTTGTTTGCCACAGGTCGTTTCTGAACTCTGTAAAGAGAACTGCAACCACCGCATCGTCCTCCATCACGACATTGCGAGTTCTCACACCACACACAGAACAAAAGAGTTTTTAGAGCAAGAAAACATAGAATTATTAGACCATCCGCCGTACAGCCCCGACCTAAGCCCTAATGATTTCTATACTTTCCCTAAAATAAAGAATAAATTGCGTGGACAGAGATTTTCATCACCTGAAGAAGCTGTAGACGCCTACAAAACGGCCATTTTGGAGACCCCAACTTCCGAATGGAATGGTTGCTTCAATGATTGGTTCCATCGTATGGAAAAATGTGACAAATTTCGCGGAGAATACTTCGAAAAGTAATGAATTTTTAAATAGTAATGTTGTGTCACTTCCTTGATTCCCGAAATTTTCAGTGCCGCCTCGTAGTCACAAAAATAAGCTTGCAAACATTTGCTAAATACGGTTTTGCTGGGTTACATTAAACACCTTTTTACGTATTTTTCAAACAGTTTCAGACAGACACACATTATTAGTTTGTTATATTTTGTGGAGCTCAAGTTCACGGATTATTTATTTATTTATTTATTTATATGGATCTCCAACAGTTGTATATATTAAATTACTTCTAACACATGCTTTACATCTATAAATAACTATGTACTACCAATTACAGGAGAACACATCATTCTAAAACAATAGCAGTGTTTATAATTTGCCTATTTTAATGGTATTTGGAACAAAAACAAGTTTTACGAACAAAAGAAAGTTAATACTTGTTATAATATAAATAAAAGTTAAGTTTGGCATAAAGTTAGTGAATAATTAATTTTCTAAACATTCGTTACATTTTTTCATAAAAAGTATGAGCCCGTCACAACCAATGTCCAGTGTTGCTATATTTTTTACACAAACATTGTATACGCGTGACATACGTGTTATTGGAGAATTCTGTCCAAGTTTTGTTCGAGTGCTGTCAGTCCTAAAGAAAGGACATGGGTTGCGAGGAGGTCTCCGAGGTACGTTAATATTAAATCTGCTCAACAGCTCACTGCCATTAATTTTACCATTGAAAAGTTTATAAAGAAATTTCAAATCAAGAAGAGATCTACGAACTGCCAGTGGTTTCAGCCTAAAGTAAGCAAGTTTATTATTGTAGCACTCACTATGACTTGACGCCTTAAAACGGAATATTAGGTGTTTAATGAGTCTTTTTTGAACACGTTCGATTCTTTCAATGTGGTTTTTGTAAGCGGGAGACCATACTTGACAACAATATTCAAGTTTGCTACGGACCAAGCTGTTGTACAGTTGAAGTATTGTTGTTACCTTTTTTGAAATCTTTAGACTGTCTAAGAACAAAGCCGAGCAGCCTAAAAGAAGCAGTCACTATAGAATTAATATGTTTATCGAATCTTAATTTGCTATCAAATATCACGCCCAGGTCTCGAATGGAATTGGTTTCCGTCAGGTTTTTACCCAAAACATTATAAGAACTCATTAATGGATTATTTTTTCTTGTGAATTTAATAAAACTACATTTATCCGGATTGAGCAGCATTCGATTTGTTTCACACCATTTTACAAGTCTATCAAGATTCGCTTGTAGTTCTAATACGTCAGATTCTTGCTTTATAACTTTAGCTATTTTTAAATCGTCTGCAAACAAATAAACCTGATAATTTTTAAATACACTTACTATATCATTAATGAATAGTACAAAGAATAAAGGCCCTAAATTTGATCCCTGTGGAACACCAGAAATAGCATTGAAAGAATCCGAACACTCGCCATCAATTACTACTCTGGCATTACGATTAGAGAGAAGAGAGAGAGTTATGGTGCGTTCAGAAACAAATATAATTCAGTTACATAAAATCCTTTTTTCTGTTCCGTGCTTTTTTGTAGAGATGGGCCAAATATTCGTTTTATATTCGGTATTCGGCATATTCGGCAGCTTTGCCGAATATTCGTATTCGGCCGAATATTCAGCTAATTCACCGAATATTCGTTAAAATGGTACTAAAATATGGACTGCATGGAAATGTACGAATTAAGTAATGACATGTCTTTCATAATTTTGCTGTTGAAAGTATTTTTATTTATGGGTTAAATTTACTTGTATAGCGTTGTGTACTTGTATAGCGTTATATTTTTGAGGCACTGTAGATTTATTTCCAATTAAAGCCAATAGAAAACTTGATAAAATCTTGTTTGGAATCAAACAAAGAAACATTACAGTCGTCAGTTTCTCTAAAATAGGCTCAAATAGTACATCTCCTCAAATCTCCTGCCACTCATTTTCATCATATACTTATCAATTTTCACTAAGAATAACACAACGAAATACTTTTTTTCTCACAAAAATAGTCAAACATAAGCATGTGCCGGCAATTTGTTCAGTACTATATTTAGATTTAGATGATGCAATAACATGACTGGTGTGGCGGGGGAGCGAGGGGAAGGGTCCGGCGCTAATCCCGCGCGCTTTACGGTAACAAGTTTCGACATAAATTGGTTAGGTACCGAGGTAATCCTGCCCCCAACAAGCTGTCGGCTGACCTGAACTGCCTCCTGGCGGCTCAGGCCGAGCCGACATAACACATCCCTTAATCTGCCTTAGTTAGGCACTCTTCTAAGCGGCTTTTCGCCGCTTGCGCCCTCCTTTCTGCCAAGGAGGGTCGCGGTCGTATACGGCTTAGAGATCTCTAGTTAGATCGTTAAGCCAGTTCCTAAAAGGTTGGGTTTAGTGGGTAAAAGGCACCACATAACCACGCAGCCGGCTGCGTGGTATGCTATGACCATTCCCAACCTCCCTCCCCCGCTTTCCGGAGGGTTGCCCATATTTGCTTCGGGCGCAAAATAAAAAAGGTAATCCTGCCGAATAATGTTCGGCCGAATATTCGGTTCGGTAAAAATTTTACCGAACTTTCGGCCGAATATTCGTATTCGGTGAAATCCATATTCGGCCCATCCCTACTTTATTGTTTATAAATAAATAGCTTATTCTAATCTGAGTTATATTTTTCTTATTCGTCGGCCAATTCTACCAGAAATATAAAGATAACATTGAAATAAAAAGATAAGTAAATTTTTGTACATTTTAGTGTTCTAGATCTTGTGTTCCGAACGCAACCCAATTCATATAGAATTGAAGGAAGATTTGTATATAAATTGTATATTTATATTTTTGTTTTACTAAAAGCTTTTGTTGAGTGCTTCGAAATTAGGAAATATTATTTTCACCTTCCTGGTTATTATCACAAAATAAATAGTGTTATAGATTTGTTGTTATCTCTTGTTTATGAATTATAGTTTCTTACATGTTGGTTATGAAATGTCTAATTATTTTAATAATTGATACTGTTACAAATCATCAGTGTTATTAGTTTGGAGTTAATAGGCATGTATCAGCATAATTATGTTGCTTCAAATAGGTACTTCGTTTTGATAAAAAATTCAATAGTGTAATGTAATAAAATAAAACTGCATTATATTGTAATCAATGTTGACATAATTTATTTACCAAAGTTATAAATCAATTAAATAGTTTACGCCAACAAATATAACTTTTATTTTTATAACAACCATACAAAGCGTTTTGTAATTCTGCCTACCCAATCTACACATACAGAAAAATTAAAAACTTGTTTTTTACATACACGCCATCTAGTGCTTCGTAAACGCTTCGTAAACGTAGGGATACGTCTGTGTACGTAAACGACACTATATTCAATGACAGATGTTATAATCAGACTTTGTGTCGAATTGGGTGGATTTTGAGGCAATGATTATGACCCATTCCAATAAAATGTATTATCCGATAAAGCCGCAAAGTCTACTCCTACGACTTAATAATTTTCCAATTACACAAAAACACAAATAAACTAAAAATTTTGACTTCAGCGCCATCTTGCGGGAGAATGGCTAGAAGCAGTCCGTAGGTTTCACCTTAATCACTTACCACCAAGCCAGCAACTAGTTTATAACTTCGTATGTCATTCCATTTATACGAGAAGAAATTTTTCAAACACAGTCTCACACAAAATTTGTTATGTCCGTAGGTAGCACGTAGTAGTAATTCGAGAATTAATTTAAAAATCGTAGTAGGTCCGTACGTAGGTGTACAAAATGATATAAAAATTACATTTGTTACCTATAGTTTCCTCAAACGTTTAAAAGGGGAAAATTATTTTTACAAAATTGGAATGTAATAATAAACATGTTCCGGTTAAACTGCTGGGCACATGCCTTTTCTGATATCTAATCTATAATACATATACGAAAATATAAAACATATGAAGTTTGTTGATGAAAATATGAATTCAAAAAGTGTCATAGCTACATCATCATCATTTCAGCCTATCGCAAGCTCACTGCTAAACCTAGGACTCCTCCATAGATATCACAAAGTACGGTCCCGAACCATCATCCACTATTCATCGACAATATACATAAGAAAAAAAATCTAACTTGGCAAAGTGTAGTTGGTGACTTCTCCGGGTAACGTGACGTTGTGCTCTTGCGTGCTATTGTCGGCCTTGTACTGCAGAATCCATTCCACAACTCCAGGGTTCTCCTCTGCGAACTCACGCCATGACACTAACACTCCGTCTTCCACCTTCGAGATTTTTACAGGTACTGTAGAAAAATATTAATTTTCCTTACTTAACAAACTGACTTTAACAAATTAAGTAGATGGAATTCATGTCCTGTTGAAACAACCGGCAACCATTTTGTTGAATTTTTATTGAAGAGCAAACTTTTTTGGAATCGTTGTAGTTTGTAGTTTCGCTTGTAGTTGAACTGCACAGATGTTTTTTTTTATATACGAAGAATAAATATTTCATTGAGTTAGAGTATTTCAAAATCATTTTAATATAATTGGCTGTAAATGGTAACCTTGTGGTATTCTAAGGCAAAAAAAAGGAATCCAATTACATAAACTTCAAAAGCAAAAAAGTTTGTATACAGTGTATAACCTAATAGGCTAAACCAGATGAAGTAATGGCTGTCAGCTTGAATCAGTTTTATTTAAAGTTGTTCTTTTGTATATGTACACATCACTTATGCAATCTTTACAACATCCACAAAATTTTTTAAAATTGCAAACTTTTCGAAAAAAAAACACATTTTTAATAGATTTACGAACCTCCTTGCCCCTGGCAGATGACGCTCTCTGACATGTCGCTCGCCACATTCTTCTTGCTCGAAGTTGGGATGTAAGCTCGGACCTGCAAAAGGAACATCAATAATAAAAATAGATGTAAGAAATCTAAGACATCTTTGAACTATAAATACACGATTGGGTTGACAGACTCAGTTGAACGACTTTATTTTATACAATTTTGTGGTAGTTTTATTAATAATAATTTTACTATGCCATGTCTGACGTAAGAGAAAAAGAAAAAAGGAAATGGTCAGCAGCAGAGAACACATCAACAATAATAATAAAATATTGCTGTGGCCAACCAGCCCAGCGTTGCAGCTAGCGCAAATGGGCATATGGGACTTTGTTTATCATTGGAATTTCCATAAGTTGTAATTATACAGTAGCAGCCAGGAGTCAGGAATGTAACGGTATTTACCTCGAAAAGTACGACGAAGTATTGGCCCTGGGCCTATTCTCTCTCGGGTCGTGTCAGATTTTTTTATAGGATAGGGTGACAAACGAGCACACAGTCCACCTGATGGTAAGTGGTTGCTGCGGCCCATAGACATCTACATCCATCCTCGATTACGAATCAAAATCCCATCACACTTTGAAAGCGAGAGAATGAAGAGTGTACCTGTGCGTTCGCTGGAACAAGTTCTATATTATATGTCCTATAATTCATACAATCCTGTCTCCGTTATGACTGAACGCCTGACTAAAATTCGTTCTGGAGGACTTTGTTATCTAAGGGTTCAAATTCGCACGAAAAAACTGTTTGAAAAAATTATTTGTTACAGATGTTCATGAGCCGTTTATATTTCTAAAACACCTCCACGTTATCTACCAAAGAACATTCTAGAGTGGGGATAGGATTAAGAAAATACCTGAAAGATGTAAGGAGTGAGCGGCTCTTTCACGGTGACAACTTCTTCGGTGTTGGTGTGCGGCTGGCCTGTCAATGCAATGCCCGGTTTGTCTGTAACAATAATAGTTATTATTAGTAAAACGAAAAACACGTTCCACATAAGTTATATTGAATTTGAAAGGCTAAAACCAGACTTAATTTATATTGAAATAAGCCATTAGAACCAGCTTTAGAAATATTGGATCGTAAGTAAAAACTATAATAGACTTAGACTTAAATTATCAAACAAAAATGATAATTGTATTGCATATTAATTTAGGTAAATTAAATTTTCTATATCTAATATTATTGCAAAATATTTAAGGATGTTTTCTATCTGAAAAGTGTAGATATAGAAGCTTAAAGGTAGACTTTGATTATGTTGAAGTATGGGTGACGAACGAGTATACTTTCTCAATGGTAAATGGATGATGTGACTATAGAAAACTATATCTAACCTATGTATGTACGCATCTGTATTTCGTAGAATCAAATTACGGACGCATTGCAAGTCACAATTGCAATTAAATCTTCTGCTGCGATTCGTCTAGTGAGTGCAGGTGAATGGAAGCCCAATCCCCCCCCCCCCCCTATCAGCATGCTAGCGGAAGTAGATTAAATACTATTCCAGGAGGGTACTAGCACCCCTGGTAAGAGCGTCCACGTGCAAGCTACTCGACCTCTGAGCGTTGGGTGCTTAGACTGCCCCACGTATGAAGGGGCAAGGGGTAGGGGGGGAAGGTACACTCAAGACAGAAGCTGTTCGGGGCAAGCTGAGCAACAAGACCAAGGCGAACCCTACCACGCTATCAGTGAATTTCTTTGAATTTTAATGAAGTTTGAGTGATTTTTTTTTTTGATTTTACTCAAACCTAAACGCCGTAAACTACCATCTAGAGAGCTCTTTCTAACCAAGACGCAGAGGTATTCTCCGGCTGATACTTCCTATCTTTCCTACCCGGGGTACAAATTGGAACACTCCTTTGTGCCTCGGACTGGAATTTCAGTATTCTTCAGAGAGAACATCTGTTATCGATGCCTCGGCTGTCTTGAAGTTTCGAATCTGTCTATCTTTTGGTTACGCGTAGACACTAACGAACATCCGCGCAGGTTTACTAATCCATTGGGCTATGTCGGTCACATTGGTTCTACTGCGGATATCCTCATTTCTAAGTTTATCACGCAGAGAAACCCCGAGCATAGCCCTCTCCATAGCTTGCTGAGCGACCTTGAGCGTCCTCATACGACCAGCAGTGAAGATTCTCATAGAATAGCAGCTTAATACTTCTGTATTTCGTATGGTGAGATCCGGAGCCCCTTTTTTACTGGAAACGAGGCATTCCATCCTGTTCCTCATTTTTTTTTAATTTAAATATTAGTAATCTTATTAATTAACATTACTAATATTCCTTTTAACCATTCCTGATAAGTTTAAAATGCTTGTGTTAGAAGTGGTTCACGACAGTAGTTGGATGGCGGATTCGAACCCATGAACTATTGAGTTCGCGATTCGCGCCCTGCATTTGCATCTGCATTTTGACTCTTAATTGAAGATAAATGTGGATGTGTATGGGCCACAGCATCCACTTATCATCAGGTGGACTGTGTGTCACACTTATTCTATAAAAAAAAACTAAAAAACGAGTAAACTCCTGCGACGCGAATGGTATGCCGCATTCTTAAAATAAATAATTAAATCCCTTTAAAGTCAAAGACTGTACCTACACGAATTCTTAGTGCCGTATTGTGTCATTGTGTAAGATAATAAGATTAAGTAATACAAGAAGTACACCTTCATGCATCGAGAAATAGAGACATTGCAAGAAATTCCGTTGGCTTATTGAGGTACCTAGTTTTTCTCTGTCACGTACAGCCAACAGTATATTGCATAGTGTACCTGCGCGCGTGGCGTCCACAGTGTAGGCGACGACGCGCGCGGCGGGCGGGCGCCAGCGCAGCGTCACGCGGCGCGCGCCGTCCGGCACGCAGCGCAGCGCACCCGGCGCCGCCGCCCACGCGCCCGTCACGTTCAGCCAACAGTATAGTGCATAGAGTACCTGCGCGCGTGGCGTCCACAGTGCAGGCGACGACGCGCGCGGCGGGCGGGCGCCAGCGCAGAGCCACGCGGCGCGCGCGGGCCGGCACGCAGCGCAGCGCGCCCGGCGCCGCCGCCCACGCGCCCGTCACGTTCAGCCAACAGTATAGTGCATAGAGTAACTGCGCGCGTGGCGTCCACAGTGTAGGCGACGACGCGCGCGGCAGGCGGGCGCCAGCGCAGAGCCACGCGGCGCGCGCCGGCCGGCACGCAGCGCAGCGCGCCCGGCGCCGCCGCCCACGCGCCCGTCACGTTCAGCCAACAGTATAGTGTATAGAGTACCTACGCGCGTGGCGTCCACAGTGTAGGCGACGACGCGCGCGGCGGGCGTGCGCCAGCGCGGCGCCACGCGGCGCGCGCCGGCCGGCACGAAGCGCAGCGCGCCCGGCGCCGCCGCCCACGCGCCCGTCACGTTCAGCCAACAGTATAGTGCATAGAGTACCTGCGCGCGTGGCGTCCACAGTGTAGGCGACGACGCGCGCGGCGGGCGGGCGCCAGCGCAGCGCCACGCGGCGCGCGCCGGCCGGCACGCAGCGCAGCGCGCCCGGCGCCGCCGCCCACGCGCCCGTCACGTTCAGCCAACAGTATAGTGCATAGAGTACCTGCGCGCGTGGCGTCCACAGTGTAGGCGACGACGCGCGCGGCGGGCGGGCGCCAGCGCAGAGCCACGCGGCGCGCGCCGGCCGGCACGCAGCGCAGCGCGCCCGGCGCCGCCGCCCACGCGCCCGTCACGTTCAGCCAACAGTATAGTGCATAGAGTACCTGCGCGCGTGGCGTCCACAGTGTAGGCGACGACGCGCGCGGCGGGCGGGGCGCCAGCGCAGCGCCACGCGGCGCGCGCCGGCCGGCACGCAGCGCAGCGCGCCCGGCGCCGCCGCCCACGCGCCCGTCACGTTCAGCTTCGCCCACGCGCTCACGCTGCTGCCGCCCGCGCCGCGAGCGAAGCATTGGTACACGCCTGTCACACACAACACATGCAAATTTATTTATATTTTTGAAGTAAAAACTTCTTGAAGCACGGTTGCCACTTTTAGGATGAGGAAAAAGCACTGAACTCGCGTGAGCTTCACGCTGAGATACATTTATACAGATGTATGTGTTGAACATCACATTCATAAAATTCCACCTCCCCCCCAACAACCCCTTGAAGAGATAAAGCCTTGACACATACCCCCCAGGGGCGGCATCAAAGGCAGCCAAATTTAGTAAATGGCGCAAATATGAGTCTTTGAGAAATGACTACATATTTGTGCCATTTGCGGTAGACTATCGGTCCGTGGGGTCCACGAGCAGTGAAATTCCTAAAGGAACTGTATCCACGGCTGGTCGTCGCTGCTGGTGATAAGAAGACTGGTTCTTTCCTCGCTCAAAGGCTTAGTATAGCTATTCAGCGAGGAAACGCAGTCAGCGTTCTTGGCACTATTCCACGGGAAGCAGGACTTTATGACTATTTAAATTTTTAGTTTCTTTTTTTTATATTGTGTATAATTAGTATTAATTGTAAATATTATAATTTTAATTACTATTTTAATTAAGTTTCTAAATATAAAATTGATATTTAGGTATTAATGAATTTGTAGATAATAGTCATTCTTTTCATATAAAACAGCAAAATAAATGACAATTTTATTACCATATTAATACGACGATAAAAATAATTTATAATAAATATACATCCTAAAAATATTTCTATTAACAACCTAAAAATAATTTTTACAAGTTTATGAAGCTAATAGTTCACTTCAGACGTGCAATCCTACAACTGATATATTTTTTAAATATCCCTAAGCCAGCACTTACTGCACTACTTAGTTACTACTGGCAGTGTAAGAAAATCAACTACACGGACTGTTTCGTGTCGTAACAAGCGACAGAGTTAAATCAGGCGACGGGCAACAGTCTTCCTAATAACGACTAAAAGTAAAAAAAAACTGCGGTTGCCAATCTGCTGGCCAAGCATAGTAACTAAATCAAATGTCCCTATGATGCAATGTATGATAAATGACTATGTTATGTAACTATTAAAGTACGTTCAGCAATGGACTTTAAAAAGATGTAACGGTCACGGTAATAAAAAAAACTAAAACTAAAAAGTCAATTTCGTAACTTCGGCTCACCTGATGGTAAGTGATTACACAAGTCTCCAAGGGTAAGATGCAAAAAAAGATCGCATCCCGTCCCAATCGGCTGACCTATAATGCCAAACACGGCGGCAACCTGCAGTGCGCAACCGCTATAGGAGCGTAAGTGGCACCGTATTCCAGATCAGACAATGGATCGAGGAACATTATTCTCAGTTTAATATGATCCGTTTGCCTATGAATATTCGAAATTCTAATATTAGTGTCAGGATGATTCTCGTAAACGTTGTCTACTTTATGCGTAAAATTCTAATCTCCTTATCCCTCACTGTTTTAGTTCAAATCTTTTACTCTCTCTGAGTAGGACTTTGGAACGAGTTACCGAACAGCAGCTTACTCTCAAATTATTTTCTCACTTTACAAGAGTGGTTAGTGATTTTCCGTTCTACTATATTATATTATATACCCTTCAAACACAAATGTACTATTGATCGCTTTAGTTCGCAGTTATATCGCTTGGAAGTATTCGCTTGAATTGTCAATTCAATTCACTCGGGTCGCGGTCGATACCAGCCTTATATATGGTCTTTTCTACTGAAACATCTAGAATGTTCGAGTACATACCGGTCCCAACTGACTAGGTGTAGAAAGCTCTGGCATGGAAATCTTCTTGTGAAGTGAGTGAGTGAAATGAGGATCTTGACTCTGTTCTCTTACTCGATACTAGAGGGCGCTAGTGGTAACTAATGTCTTCATGTACCAGGCATTCATTATAGCGCGCAACAGTATTTAGGTAAACCAAAAATTAAGCATACACAAATATTAACTGTGTACAATTATTAATCACTTCCGTTACCATTTACGTTACAGTCTATCTAAACTCAGAACCATAAACTTTTTCGTCTTTTACTAGACGGATTCTGCGGCCATAATACATTGCGCGCTAAGTAGCGGTCAAGTCTCCGTGACACTTTTAGTCGACTGCGAGCGGACAAGGAGCCTAGCTCTTTGTTTTGTAAACCGTGAACATTGTTTTCGATAATCTAAAACTGATTTTGTTTCTCCCGATTTTGATTATTGCGTCTGATCTCTCTCCGGTCGTGTCGGTTTGTAGTCCCATCGGACTATGAGACGGAGGAAACAGAGAGAACACTCTCTGTTCCCTCCCCAATCTATATCCCTAATCTGTGCTTGCGCATGCATGCACACATACGTAACATAGGCCTCAAAGATTGCCTCATAACGGGGATTTTGCCATAGTTGCCACACTCTGCAGGCGGGTAAGGTACCAAATATTAAAATTGTATTAAACAATTTAAGTGGTGTTGGCGCGAATCGAACTTCTGTGCGCATACTTTACGGTTTCACGTACTATGAAAAAATATTTTATTCCATTAGCCCTGACATACCACAGTTCTCAGCACATATATATTATAAAGGAAAAAAAAAGTGATATTTACCGGCATCATCCGACGTCACTCCGCTAATCACCAGCTGGATCTGACTACCATCAGCGGAAGTTCGTAAATTTATCTGAATTAAAAATACAAAAGGTATTTTTTTATTATTATCTTTATGTACATAACTGGAACATAAAATATTTAATAAATTAAGAAACTAAACTAAAAATTATAACTATCATACAGTTATACTCAACACAATACGGTACCATGAATGCTGGTTGGTGAAAGCTCAGTTTATTCAAGGTTACCTGTGAATAAACTGATCTTTCACTTTGAATAAACTGAGTTTTCAATGGATTTCGTTTCTGAGTTGTAACTATTCAGCGGTAAACAATATATTAAGCATTTATTTGTCAACTCATGCAAACTATTTACGATAAACGCTATATGTTATGTTACAGTTGAACTGCCCAGGACATTCATCATGGTAAAATCATGGAATGTTACAGTGTTTATTATACGTCACATAGCAAGGAATCACCGCATCGCAGCTCCGTAAACCGGCGCGGAAACACGTTTTTTTTAATAGAATTAGGGTAACATATGGACACACAGTCCACCTAAGGATGACAAATACATCGACGTCTATCCTCCAATAAGAATCAAAATGCAGATGCGATTTCACCCCTGAGATGGAATACCTCCTTTCCAGTAAAAAGCGTATCCGGTTCTCTGCACTCACCATACGAAGCATAAAAGCATCAAGCCGCTATTTCACGCTGATATTTAGTGACAGCGTGGTTCTTCCGCGGGCAAGCTGACCCCTTCGTGCTACAACCAAAATATGCTGTAGCGTGGCTCTACCACTTCAAAATTTGTTGTCTGTAGGTATGTTAAAATAACGTTCGAATCAAACTTAAATATGCACAATAACTTTAAAATAACTTACCCGTCCTGCCAGTACTAAAGGTTGACCATCTTTGTACCAGGTTATAACGGGCTCGGGTTTGCCGGTGGCCGTGCAGTTGAAGCGCACGGTGCTTGCTCGCTGCACCTCTTTGGAAGTAGGGGGATGCGTGATGTTCACCGGTGTGGTCAGAGTCACATTGAAGGTCTGGTGGAAATGACAACAGAATCAGTTCATAAGCTATATGTATCAATCTTAAGAAGAATAATTTTAAACGATATGTGGCTAAACCCCGTTATTTTTTATGCTTAGTAACATAAAACATGTTGATTTACAATTGTGTATAGCGAAAAATTTGAAACACATAATAGAAATCATCATCATATTATTTGCATTTCCCCCGAAGGAGTGCCCCGTTTCCAGTAAAAAGAACCTCTAATTCTCCACACTCACCATACGAAACACAGCAGTATTAAGCTGCCATTTTACGTATGTTTTACTCGAGTACAAAATTACTTGAGGGTTCTATATTCGACGCAATGATATTTATGTTTACCGATTTCTCAGAAGCGGCTATACTGATTTAAATTATTGGTTTTTTGTTGATTAATTTTTACTTTAAAGATGGTGAAAAGGAACCCAGGTTCGGGCGTCCTCTCAATCCGGCCGCGAAGGACCAATTGAAAAGGAAACGCAGCTTATTCAAACGTTCAACTAAGAAACAGAAGGGAGGAATCGAGGCTTCTCTCGATCCGGCCTCCTATAACGCCTACGTTGGGTTCGGGAACAACGTATGTGATCTCCGCAACGGAGTAACACACAAGGGCGATAACCTCTTCCTTTTCAGCAAGTAGGTTCAGACGGGGATTACGGGTCTTCCGAAGTCGTCCCGGTCCCAACGCCTTAATTCTTCGATGTGGACTGTATAACTTGAGGGATGAATTTCTTGGGAATAAAACAGCAATTATCTTCAAACCATTCCGTGAGAGAGTAATCACTTTTCCCTATCACTTCCCTACACTTTTTCTTTCTTCTTCTTATTGACTGCTGGTATGATTTCAATAAAACCCGTTCACTAAGCTACCCCAGAGCTATACGCGAAAGTGAGCCGCGCCATTCGCGTGCTTGCGCAACTTAATTACATGAATTTGTTCTATTACTCTCTCACGTTTTACTTAATCTCTTTATTTGCATAAGTCTTACATCAATACAATTTATCTATGTAGATAGCACAAAACAATATCTACACTACGATATACATTACGTTTTCATATCACGAAAAACCTTTTATTTATTAAATGAAATATGCCTATTTTACTCACAAGTTCGAAGTCGAAATTTCTTAAATATTTAACACTGAAAGTTAAAACAATGTTTTCCACTTGAAATTATACATAAGTTAACTAATACAATAGTTTAATTTACATTTTCTCTATTTATTTCACTATTTAAAACACTTTTAAATTTCTTATACAAAACTATCATTATTTCACTTATACACAGGAATTTTCACATAAAAATAACACAGAATTCACCTTTTTAGCACGTACAATCAACCTGAAATGTTTTATAAGTCATTTTTACATAAATTGCTGAAATTACAAACATTTTAAATTTTTACATATTCGGCCTCCTAAGGGCGTGGCCAGCGTGCTTCCGTGAACTCACACTATTTGAACAACTAACTTTTGCACGGCTCTCGGCTATCATAAAAAATGGAAGTCTGATATACACTAATTTTAACAATACTAGGTAAATTAAATGCTTTTACACAATTTTCGAACTGTAGGAAACTATCTCTAATCAGATTCTTATCAGTTATCATGTTTCTTATCAAACAATATAAGTGAATGTTTTCATAAATCAATCATGACAAATAGGCATTTGTTTTCGTACAAAACATATCAAACTTATATAAGACAATACTTATGCGATTAATTTCCGTTAATTCTATTTATGCACAGAGTGATCATCTCGACCGGGGAACAAATCCGATCTTTAACTTTATTTAATTATTCTTTTAAATTTACATCATTGGAAAGATGATTTCAACCGGGGAACCAATCCGGTAACATAATTTATACCTTAAAATTCCCTATATGAATTTATTGAAAGATATTACTTAGGAAAACAAATAAACTAGTCCGGCCTGGGAGTCGAACCCAAGACCTTAATATCATTAATTCGATATTTCTTTAAGATTTAACTAAGCATTTTCTTATCAGAACCTTGCTATTGGACAATATGCCTTTGAGAAGTTATTCGTCATCGGTTGACTTAATAAACTGAAATATTCTAATAGGCGCGTCGCCAACAATCTCCCCCCCCGTGCGTTAGCACCATCATTTGGGAGGCGTCGCGGGTACCAGGACTATTATTCTGGATGTAGGTCTCCTCAAGATACCTGTGCTAGTAATGACGTCAACCACTCTGGTGTGACCGTCTGGTCCCGGTAGCGTTCTACTAATTTTGCCTTTCGGCCACGTATTTCGTGGCAACGAATGATCTATTATCAAAACAATATCACCTTCTTTAGGTTCCATGAATTTTCCGTTATTACCCGTTCGAGGTATTAAAGTAGGCATGTATTCTTTCAGCCATCTTGTCCAAAAATGGTCGGCTAACCTCTGTGCAGCTTTCCAATTGTGTTGACCCGTCAGATGTTGCTCTAAAAATAATCCAGGTGGTCGATCACCACATGAGCGTCCCAGAAGAAAATGATTGGGTGTCAAACCCTCTTCAGGACTATCCATACTGAATGTTACCAGAGGCCTGGAATTTACCGTATGCTCTGCTTCTAAAAGCAGCGTATGTAGAACCTCCTCTCGTGGGCTCCTTTCTTTGAGCGTAGCGGTCAACGCAATTTTAATCGATCTTACTAACCTCTCCCAGGCGCCACCCATGTGCGGTGCTCCCGGAGGTATAAATTTCCATTTAATATATTTTTTAAATGACTCATTTTTCATGCCCTCATAGCATTCTTCGCATGCTTTCAATAATTCTTTATTCGCAGCTTTGAAATTTGTCCCGTTATCGCTGTATATAACGGCCGGTTTTCCTCTTCTGGCGATAAATCGCCTCAATGCCATTATCATTGACGCTGGTGTCAATGAGGCTGCTAATTCCAGATGTACTGCTCTGGTGGTCAGACACGTGAATAAAAGACCCCAACGTTTTTCGTGTCGCCTTCCTATAGTCACACTCATAGGACCGAAATAATCCACAGCTGAGCATGTAAAAGGTGCTTCATGATGAGTTATTCTCTCCAGAGGAATATTTCCCTGCGGCACGTTCTGCGGCTTTGACCTGTATGTCCTGCACCATTGACAATGGTGTGACACACTACGTACTACATTACGTAAGTTCAAGACATAAAATTTCTGGTTCACCTAATTCATCACCGTCTGGTGATTGGCATGTCCAAAATGATGATGAACTTCTCTAATCATCATTTTAACGATTTCGTGTTTACCGTCTAATACGACAGGTTTTCTACTTTCCTCGGTCAAATTAGACTTGAAAGGTAAACGTCCATTTAAACGGAGTAAGTTATCTTCTCCTATTTCCATAGATAATTTACTTAAGCGTGAACTTCTTTCAACGCTTTTGCCTGCTTTCAAGCATTTTATTTCCGAATGAAAACACTCGTCTTGAACGAACTTCCAAATTAACAATTCCGCTTTTTTCAAGAGCGCTATGTCCAACGCACCATCGGGTCCTTTAACCGACTTTGCTAAAACTTTGTTGGAACACATAACCGACTTTTCGGCTCTGACCTGCTCTGACTGCGGCTTTAACCGACTTTCTTAAACTCTTGAACTTTTCTACCGCTTGTAAGGTGCGTGTAGTTGCGTGTAGTTGGAATTTCTTAAAGCTGCTAAATCGTCCGTAGTCGGGTAGACGGTAACGGTTCTTGCTTTCTCAGCGCATTTACGCCCTTTGGCGATTTTTCTTCACCTGTTTCTAAGCTATTTATGGTGTCCACTTGTTTGGGCCATAAATCAGGACTTTTCCTGAGGAATTCAGGTCCTTGAAACCAGCGATGACTTACATCGAAGGTGGAAGGAAAATTTCTAGTGGCGTCATCTGCCACGTTCTGTGACGTTGGAACCCATCGCCATTCACATGGCTTACTGTGATCTTCGATCTCAGCCAATCGATGAGCAACGAATGGTTTAAAAGCGCGAGGATCTGACTTAATCCACGCTAACACTGCACGTGAGTCTGTCCAAAATACTCTCTCGGATATCTCGTACTTGCTCTCTTCACTAACCGATGCAGCCAGTCTGCTGCCCATTAGATCTGCTTGCAATTCAAGCCTTGGAATCGAAATTGGTTTCAGCGGCGCTACTCTTGCCTTTGCGGCGATCAGCGTAATCCGCCTTTTTCCTTGCTCGTCCGTGGTGACGTAATACACCGCGGCAGCGTATGCTTTTTCACTAGCATCCGTGAAAGTGTGTAACTCTCCCTTGCCGACGCCTTCAGCAACGGGTCTAGGTACTTCTAAATGACCTAATTTCTTCACTTCCGATATCCATTTACAAAATAACACGTGTAATCCGTGTGAAACTTCTTCATCCCAAGAGATGCCTGTCCTCCATACTTGCTGGATCAGCGACTTCCCTTGAATCGTTATGGGTGATGCGAGTCCTAAAGGATCGAAGACTGACATCACAGCGCTAGTTATTTATCTCTTCGTAGGTGGTCGTAAACCTTTCATCACCTCTTCCGGTGTGTTACGAAGACTTATGGAGAAACTTATTATATCCCGTTTGATATTCTAAATCAAACCTAATGTGCGCTCTGTGTGCTCTTTATCTCCCAGCGAAGCACTGTCGTTCTTATATTTATTTTCCATTTTACTTAAAACTTCGGGTCGGTTGCTAGCCCATCCCCTCAGTTGGAAAGAAGCATGTTTATGTAATGCATACATATCGTTTACTATCCTTTCGGCCGTCGTCACGTCGGGAAATGCCTGTAGATAGTCATCCATATAAAAATTGCTTTCCGTAGCGGAAGCTGCTTCTGGATAGATGTGTGCGTTGTCCTGCGCATTCCTATTCTTTACATATATAGCGATGCATGGTGATGATGCCGCTCCAAATATGAGTGACGTCATTCTATACTCTTCCGGTGGCGCGTCACGATTGTGCCGCCATAAGAATCGAAGGCTATCCCTGTCTTCTTCCCGGATTTTCACTTGCAGGAACATTTCTTTAATGTCTGCCATCACTGCCACGCTCCCTTCTCTGAATCGTAGCAGAACTCCGAACAACGACTTCAATAAGTCCGGTCCGGTTAACAATGCATCATTAAGACAACGTCCGCCCGTCCTTGCGGCGGCGTCGAAAACTATCCTTATTTTCTTTTTTTGTGGGTGAGTCACTGCGAAGTTAGGGAAGGTACCACGTACGTGGGGAAATGGGAATATGGTTCGCTTTTTCTGCGTAACCGTTAACGATGAGATTTTCAATTTGCTTCTCATATTCCTTTTTCAACTCGCTATTTTTGTCGAGCTTCTTTTCGATATTAAGCAGGCGACTTTCAACCTGCGCTCTATTCGACGGCATGCACTCATTGTCTGTGCGCCATAACAAAGCAGTCTCGTACCTATTATTAGGTATACGACGTACCGTTTTACTCAAAATATTTAAAGCTCGTTCTTCTGGGTCGTTCGCGGGCTTTCGCGCAGACACTCCCAGAGATTCCAAACTAAAATAATCCTTGATTAACTTATCCATATCTTCCTCCTTCTTGGTGGAAATGTGGTTAACAATCTTGATTGGTTTAATACCACCCGATATGTGACCATGTAAAACCCATCCAAGTTTGGTGAGCGATGCTACAGGTAGGTTCTTACCTCCTGAAATTAATTCACGAGTAACTATGAGATGCCAATTGTCCTGGCCAATTAATATGGTAGATCTGGACCTCTCATACATCAACTCATCCTTAATCGGTGTCAAATGAGAACACCGTTGTAATAATTCTCGGCTTACTGACTGAGAAGAAAGGTTAAGTGACCTAATTGTTTGTACACTTATCTCTTCTAAGTCGCTCGAGTAAATGCCTTTTATCTTAACGTTTAAGCGATACGAACTGTCGTCGTTAATTCGCTTACCTGCCACGGCTTCAATACGTAATTCCTCTTTACGTCCGCGAGGCGCTAACTTCTGAGCCATCCACTCCTCTATGAGTGTCATGGTCGATCCCTCATCCAGAAGAGCTGTTGTCTTGACCTTTCCTCTAGGTCTACACAACTCGACCGGTATAATCTTTAAGTATGCACATGCCAGTGCATTCACTGTATTAACGGTTGTAATCTGAGCCTCTTTACCCCCCTCGTCCCCTTGTGGCGAGGTATTTTCATTGGGGTATCGGTGTAGCATCCGATGATGTGACATTCTACATCCCTCTATACCACATTTTATCGCTTTGCACTCTAACCTCCTATGGTTAGGTGACAAACATTGGAAACATACTTTCGCTTTTTTGACCGCGTCCCATTTCTCGCGAATATTCATGTCCTTAAACTTGTAACAACTCACTATAGAGTGCTCCTTGTTGCATATAACACACTTATGTGTTACCCGACTTACAGGCTTGTCCTGGGTTGTCATAACCACTTGTCGGTTGTGCCCTTTATTATTTCGGCGTTCTAGACGCTCGCTCGTATTACTTCGGCGCATATAGCGCTCGCTCTTGGCACAGCTGCGTACACATCCCTTTGCAGTGTGTACAGTTTGCTTCCTGAATTCAGGACGCTTCCGTTTTTCAGGCGCATTTTCATTGCTTAAGGACGTTCCAAATTGTTCACTCAATAAATTTAAAAACTTGGCCATCTTCTGTAACTCTGGCTCCAAAGGATACTGAGCTCGATATTCAAACCATTTAAATAATGATTTCTTAAATTTACGCGAACACTACCGTCCCCACCATTACATTAGATTTGATAAACCACAAATTCTCGCAAAAGAACACCGATTCCTACCAAGGATGATACGCGAGGCTATTGAAATTAAAAAACATCCAAATTTCAATAGAGAAGATGGTTGGGTGCTACCATCTGCTTGGGATCCTATAATTAACAAAATTAAACCCAAACCCAAGCATACCACTGCAAGACTTCAAGATACTATAAGCTCGTTTTGCGTAAATCGGACCAAAAATTAATATTAAAAAACTGAAGGTAGCCGGACTAACTATGACATTGGGACGTCAAACATCTCAGTCCCCCCCCGTGACCATGGGCGCTGTAAAGCACCCGAAACGTCGGGATAATAATAAAAATAAATTAAAGTAATTAAACGCGATAAAATCCGTAAATAATAGTTTTATTCAAACCATTTAAATTTAATCATAGTTCCGAGTTTCTCCACTATGCGGCTCACTAACTCCGGTGAGTATAAATACTGTGGTTGATTCAACGTTTGTATTGTGGCAACCACGTTCGTAATACGACTTGCAAAAGATCCTATATTCCGGCAATCTTCTGCCAATCTTGGCATACGCTTTACATTCTCGATTTCGGCTAGAATGAGCATCTCAACCCTACCGAATCTTCTCTCGAGAGCGTTCATTATTTCTTCCGGTTCACACAAAGTAAACAACAATGACTTAACCGCTTCCTTAGCGGTGCCCTTTAATGCCCTCCTAAGGCGTGCGACATTCTGCATCCCTGAAAATTGGCTTCTTGTGTCTTCAAACACCGTTTTGAAAATTATCCATTCACCCGGGTCTCCATCGAACACCGGTAATTCCTGGAGGAAATGAAGCTGGGAAGACTTATCTTTACCCGCTATTTTTATTGCACTCACAATCGCTTCGGTCAATTCTGACACCTCACTCGCGTGTGTTTTCTGTGCATTTCCTTGGTTGCGCTCGATCTCCTCCCCTTTGCGGCGTGATCCTTTACACGCTTCCTTATCAGTAATATCGGGTTGCGTCACACTAACCGGCGTGCTCATTATGGTCTGCTGAACCCAACTCCTTACGAAAGGTACCATCTGAGTATTCCGCTCTTCATCATCCTCACTCGAGTCGATCTCCTCTTCTCGGTTGAGTCGCGCCAACTCCAATTGAGACTTGGCTAAGGCAGCAGCTGCCTGTGCTCGTTCGAGCTCTGAGCGTTCGAATTTAATCCGCGCCTCTAATTCGGCTTTCAGCCTCGCCGATCGCGATGACCTACTACCTCTCTGTGATCCTTTGTCACTAGTGTGCCCAATTACTGTCCTTGACGATGCCGCTTCTTCGGTCCTTTGACCTACTTTTTCGACCACCGTTTCACTCCTGGATATAACGGATTGTTGTGCGGTGCTGGCCTGCGTACCACTGGTGTCCGTCCTGTTGCTTGTCGTTGCCATGGACGTCCCTGAGTCCCACGTGCATGTGGACGTGTCGGTGGTGGCTCCACTTGAAGGAGTTGCTCCATTTGACGCAGTAGCTGTGGTCGCTCCAGATGGTTCCGCCTCTTTAGCTTTTCTTGAGAGCCCTGTCCTTGTCCTGCTCCCTTCGCTTCTCCCTGTCTGGTCTTGTGCCTTCTTCATCTTGCAGGAAGGTGATTGTTGGCCTACGGTCCCTACAACCCCTTACCTACAACCCTTCTACACCCCAACCTAACACCACTACCCCTCCCCCCCTTATCTCCCAACCCTACAACCCTACTACCACCCTAACTGCCCTATCAGCCCTATTAATCCTAAACGGGGCCTACCGAGGTGAGCCGTCCAGGGATGGAGTCGTGCAGGAATGGAATGGAGGAAAGGTTTAGGAACTGTCCCGCCAAGGAATATGACGAAACAGTCGAGCGGTAGTGCAAGCGCAGTCTCGCTCGAGAGAACTGCTCCACCCGAAGGTGTTGTGCCAGAGCCCGACCGTTTGGCACCGTTAGGTGGTCGGGATGTATGCTGTGCTCGCCGCCCAGTTGCCGGTGACGCCTCGTCCAAGCGCCCTCCTCCGGCCGCGATGCAGTCAGGTGCCCACGCGCACCCTCGCCTGGCAGCAGCAGCGGTGGATGCTTCTTCTTGCACCCTGATGACTCGACAGGAAATGCCGGACACGGTCGTCCGACAGGAAATGCCAGACACGGTCGTCCGACAGGAAATGCCAGACACGGTCGTCCGACAGGAAATGCCGAGCACGCTTGCCCGACAGGAAAAATGCCAAGCCCTGCTTGGCCACGATGAGCGCCTTCACAAGGCACTTGCGCCTGGCTGCGATACGTGCCCCATGCGAGCACACGCCCCCAGCTGCAATCCCGGTTTTCTTTCTTCCGGTAGTTCCAGGTCCAGTCCTTCTGTGCTGACGTCCTGGTCTTCTGGCCCTTGGTCCTATTGCTTCAGCTCAAACCTCCGGCTTCCTTCGGTTGCTGATCTTCACTCGGCTCCGAAGGTCTTCTTTCTCCATAACCCGCAGTCCACAGCTGGTTCCTTGATCCGGCTCGAAGGACCAATTGAAAAGGAACCCAGGTTCGGGCGTCCTCTCAATCCGGCCGCGAAGGACCAATTGAAAAGGAAACGCAGCTTATTCAAACGTTCAACTAAGAAACAGAAGGGAGGAATCGAGGCTTCTCTCGATCCGGCCTCCTATAACGCCTACGTTGGGTTCGGGAACAACGTATGTGATCTCCGCAACGGAGTAACACACAAGGGCGATAACCTCTTCCTTTTCAGCAAGTAGGTTCAGACGGGGATTACGGGTCTTCCGAAGTCGTCCCGGTCCCAACGCCTTAATTCTTCGATGTGGACTGTATAACTTGAGGGATGAATTTCTTGGGAATAAAACAGCAATTATCTTCAAACCATTCCGTGAGAGAGTAATCACTTTTCCCTATCACTTCCCTACACTTTTTCTTTCTTCTTCTTATTGACTGCTGGTATGATTTCAATAAAACCCGTTCACTAAGCTACCCCAGAGCTATACGCGAAAGTGAGCCGCGCCATTCGCGTGCTTGCGCAACTTAATTACATGAATTTGTTCTATTACTCTCTCACGTTTTACTTAATCTCTTTATTTGCATAAGTCTTACATCAATACAATTTATCTATATAGACAGCACAAAACAATATCTACACTACGATATACATTACATTTTCATATCACGAAAAACCTTTTATTTATTAAATGAAATATGCCTATTTTACTCACAAGTTCGAAGTCGAAATTTCTTAAATATTTAACACAGAAAGTTAAAACAATGTTTTCTACTTGAAATTATACATAAGTTAACTAATACAATAGTTTAATTTACATTTTCTCTATTTATTTCACTATTTAAAACACTTTTAAATTTCTTATACAAAACTATCATTATTTCACTTATACACAGGAATTTTCACATAAAAATAACACAGAATTCACCTTTTTTAGCACGTACAATCAACCTGAAATGTTTTATAAGTCATTTTTACATAAATTGCTGAAATTACAAACATTTTAAATTTTTACATATTCGGCCTCCTAAGGGCGTGGCCAGCGTGCTTCCGTGAACTCACACTATGTGAACAACTAACTTTTGCACGGCTCTCGGCTATCATAAAAAATGGAAGTCTGATATACACTAATTTTAACAATATTAGGTAAATTAAATGCTTTTACACAATTTTCGAACTGTAGGAAACTATCTCTAATCAGATTCTTATCAGTTATCATGTTTCTTATCAAACAATATAAGTGAATGTTTTCATAAATCAATCATGACAAATAGGCATTTGTTTTCGTACAAAACATATCAAACTTATATAAGACAATACTTATGCGATTAATTTCCGTTAATTCTATTTATGCACAGAGTGATCATCTCGACCGGGGAACAAATCCGATCTTTAACTTTATTTAATTATTCTTTCAAATTTACATCACTGGAAAGATGATTTCAACCGGGGAACCAATCCGGTAACATAATTTATATCTTAAAATTCCCTATATGAATTTATTGAAAGATATTATTTAGGAAAACAAATAAACTAGTCCGGCCTGGGAGTCGAACCCAAGACCTTCATATCATTAATTCGATATTTCTTTAAGATTTAACTAAGCATTTTCTTATCAGAACCTTGCTATTGGACAATATGCCTTTGAGAAGTTATTCGTCATCGGTTGACTTAATAAACTGAAATATTCTAATAGGCGCGTCGCCAACAGATGGTCTCATATAAAGTAAAAAAAACGAGCACACGGCTCGTTTGCCCCATCTTCTATATAAAAAAAAAATCCTACCTAATGATAAGTGTGAATCGCAACTGCGTTAGCGGCCCTTTAAAAAAAGAGTAGGCTTTTTTCTTTAAGGTCGCTGTCGTCATATCGGTCCGGAAAATCGCTGGTAGTAGTCGATTCCACAAGTTGTACGAAGAAGAAAACTTCTTGTACCTGTGGTGGATCGCCAAACAACCAGAGCGTATGGATGCTATCGCGAGTTTTGTCACCATGAGCAATAGTGAAATTGAACGGCTGGAATAAGTTGGAACAATTCCTCAAAGCACTCCCCGTGAAATATGCGATAAAATACGCAAAGAGATGCGACATCTTTTCGCAATGTCAGTGTCAAGGCGATCAGAAAGAGCTCAGTCGCCGACAATTCGAA
Source organism: Parnassius apollo (assembly GCA_907164705.1). Lineage (NCBI taxonomy): Eukaryota > Metazoa > Arthropoda > Insecta > Lepidoptera > Papilionidae > Parnassius > Parnassius apollo. Next base: position 2,189,909 of record CAJQZP010001262.1, read on the forward strand.
CCGCTATGCGCTGAATGCGATCAAATGAAAGGACTGGGTAGGTCCGGCTCAGAGATGGAAACAGTATGCCGTGTGAGGCCGAACTTGTGGCTTGTAAAGTTGCAGGCGGTGTGCCGGCGTGAAATACTGTCCCGCTATGCTGAGTACGTCAAGCTTTTTATAGGCCAATTTATGCCTTTCTTTCATGTGACCAAGCAACTGCACGTCATTCGATATGTCGACGCCGAACTATACTGGCTGAGGCAACAATGGTAATGTCTTGAAACTGAGGAGATGCGACAAAGGGATTATTTTTAGTGGTATACGCGCAAACTTGTGTCTTCTTGAGATTGAACCGGACTAGATTTAGTCGCCCCCAGTCTGAGATTTTGTTCCACAAAGTCTTGTAATATTCCTTAACATTCCAAAGGGTAAATTCTTTAATTCTTTTATACATTATGTTTTAGCATTGTTTCAAAGCAAATTATATAATAATATATCTTATAACGTATTAAAATAAACGCAGATTTCAAAGACCGACATAGATTATTTTTATTCTTCACACGTTACTCTCTTGGAGGTTACAACACGAATGAAGAAAGAAAAGAGTATACAATGGGTATGTTCCGAAACGTTTCCAGTACACTGCCGAATACGAATGACGTCATCAATTGATGCCATATTGTACGGGCGTGCCGCCGCCATATTGCAGGGCTGGATCTATATATATACTTTTTGGGCTGCAGCCCAGGGCCCCGTGGATATGAAGGGCACCCAGGCCCCAGTGAAGACTAGCTGTCATAGCTTTAAAAATAATTATGATAATATTATGAAAATTTCATGAGTTTTGGTAGAAATGAGGATAAAAGAGTTGATTTTCAAAAAGAGGCACGAAATTTAAAAAGTGGCTAAACCTGATACTATTTTTTTTTTGAAGAAATTTTTAAAGAGGAAATTTGTAAGGGCAAACAAATTTATTATGTCATCAAAAGAGTTTGTGAGTAACGTACGACATCGAGCAAATGAAAAATTAAAGATATACGCGGTGAAACCTTAAAACTTAAATACTAGAGTGGCACCGGAATACAGTGACATAAATAAAAGTAATACATAAGTAAAAGACAAGAATAAAAATAAAAAATTTAAAGAGACACGTTAAACGTTGTGTTGAATAAAGCTGTTTTGGATTTTGGATTTAATTATAAAATGTCAAGTCTATGAGGCATATAGTAAGAAATTCAATTAGTGAATTCGGTCTGAATTCGTGTCTGCCAGTAAGAGCCAACTGTCAAAGCTGAAGACTGAGTGTGGTAACATCGTTTCCGGGACACCTGAGATTCTGAATGAGATTGAGAGGTTCTATGGGCAGCTGTACACATCATCGTTGAAGCCACACGCAAGTGTGAGTAACGATCCAAGAGCAAGTCTTATCCGACACTATTCCGATGATATCCCGGACGTCAGTCTGAGCGAGATTAGAATGGCTCTCCAGCACCTTAAAAACGGCAAGTCCCCGGGGCGAGAATGGAATTACAGCGGAGGAAAGCGGGTGGAAAACCGGTACTTGAAGTCCTTCAGAAGCTCTTCAATTCCGTCCTCCATGGTGGCACTACTCCGGAGGCGTGGAGCGGAAGTGCGGTGGTCTTGTTCTTCAAGAAAGGTGACAACGCCCTCTTGAAGAACTACAGACCGATATCCCTTCTGAACCGCGTCTACGTGCTGTTTCCGAGTCATTACGAATCGTCTTGCACGCAGACTCGACGACTTCCAGCTTCCCGAACAAGACCGTTTCCGAAAAGGCTTTAGTAACATAGACCACATACATACCCTTCGGCAAATTGTACAGAAGTCCGATGAGTAAAATCTGCCACTTTGCCTGGCGTATGTGGACTATGAGAAAGCCTTTGATTTCTTCGAAATTTGGGCGCTGCTACAGTCTCTTCAGCGGTGCCAAGTTGACTGTCGGTACATCGAAGTGCTGAAGTGTTTGTACAGTAGGGCTACGATGGCTATGCGAGTACATAACATGAGTACAAAACCTATCCAACTGCAGAGAGGTGTAAGACAGGGTGACGTTATTTCCCCGAAACTCTTCACCGCTGCATTGGAAGACCTTTTCAAGCTACTGGACTGGAAAGGATACGGTATTAACATCAATGGCGAGTACATCACTCACCTTCGATTTGCCGACGATATAGTCCTTATGGCAGAATCGCTGGAGGACTTAAGCACTATGCTCAATGACCTCAATAGTGCCTCCCAACGGATAGGTCTTAAGATGAACATGGACAAAACAAAGATCATGTTTAATGTCCATGTCACACCTATGCCGGTGGTTGTTGGGAGCACAAAGCTCCAAGTTGCTGACGAGTACGTTTACCTGGAACAAATAGTCCGACTAGGTAAGTCCAACTTCGACCGAGAGGTCACTCGACGGATTCAACTCGGCTGGGCAGCGTTCCGGAAATTACGACGCATCTTCTCGTTAGGTATACCTCAAAACCTGAAAACTAAGTTGTACAACTAGTGCGTGTTGCCAGTGATGACCTACGGAACCGAGACGTGGTCCTTCACTACTGGCCGTATGAGGACGCTCAAAGTCGCTCAGCAAGCTATGGAGAGGGCTATGCTCGGAGTTTCTCAGCGTGATAAACTTAGAAATGAGGGTATCCGCAGTAGAACCAGAGTGACCGACATAGCCCACAGGATTAGTACGAAGAAAACTCCTTTTGAAACGTACTGTGGTGGACAGCCAAGCATCCAGATGGTGTGGATGGTATCGGGTCGTTTGCCGCGTAGTGCGTTCACGAAATTTGGCGGCTGGGATTAATCCGAACAATTCCTCAGAGCACTCTCCATGATATATGCGAAATAAAATGCAAAGAGATGCAACATCTCTTCGCAGTGCCAGTGAATCGAGCCGATCGGAAAGCACTCGGTCGTCGACGATTCGAGCCGCTCTGCGCTGGATGCGGTCAAGTGGAAGGAGCTGGTACTGGGTGGCCCCAGCCTAGAGATGGGAATAGTATTCCATGTGCGGCCGAACCTGCGCCTTGTAAAGTCGCAGGCGGTGTGCCGGCATGAAATACTGTTCCGCTGCCACGCGGCTCCACTTTTTAGAGGCCAATTTGGCTTCTCTTCCAAGTGACCACGAAACTGCACATCACTCGATATATCAACACTGAGGATTCCGATATTGGCTGAGGCAACAAGGGGAGTGCCTTGAAACTGAGGAGATACGACAAAGAGGTTCTTTTTAGCGGTTAACGCGCAAACTTGTGTCTTCTAGGGGTTAAACTGGACTAGATTTGGTCGCCCCCAATCGGAAACTCTGTTCAGCAAAGTCTCGACTTCAGACACAAGTTTGTCCCGGCACTCGAAAAACGTTTTCCCGAGAAATATTGGCTCGGCCGGTGTAAAGAGCATCACCAGTGCTGTCATCTGCATAGCAATGAATGTTCGGGTTTGCAACATATATCATTGATATGCAGAAGAAACAGCGTTGGCGATAGCACGCAGCCTTGTAGAACACCAGCATTAATAGGTTTGCAATCGGAGCTTGCACCGTCTACAACGACTTTGATGCTCCGATCTGCAAGAAAGCTGGTGATCCAATCGCACAATTTCTCGGGAAGCCCATAGGAAGGGAGTTTCGAAAGAAGCGCTTTGTGCCAAACCCGATTGAAAGCCTTCGCAATGTCCAAACTAACGGCCAATGCCTCTCCCTTGAACTCTACTGCCTCCGCCCATCTATGAGTTAGGTAGACCAGAAGATCACCAGCTGACCGACCACGGCGAAAACCGTATTGGCGGTCACTTATCAGCTGGTGATCTTCAAGGTACCTCATGAGCTGCCAGTTTACAATAGACTCCATTGTTTTGGAGAACAAGGAGGTGATGGCGATAGGTCGGTAGTTGGACGGGTCTGAGCGGTCGCCTTTTTTAGCGATCGGGTGGACGAAAGCTGTCTTCCATGATTTTGGGACTACGCCTAGGGAGTAGGAGTACCGGAAAAGACGAGTTAAAACTGGTGCCAACTCTGGAGCACACATTCTCAGCACAATTGTTAGGAATTCGTCAGGCCCACTCGACTTGTGGATGTCCAGGGAGAGGAGTGCTTTGTGAACCGAGCGCTGTGTGAACTGCACTTGCAGCATGGAGCACTCACACCGCGGGATGGTCGGCGGCGTACTGCCCCCGTCATCGAGAGTCGAGTTGGACGCAAAGAAAGAGCCTAGAAGATCGGCTTTCTCCTTTGCGGTATGGGCCAGTGAGTCGTCCTCCCTGCGCAGAGATGGAAGAGATGGCTTACAGAAATTCCCCTGGACAGCCTTGGCGAGAGACCAGAATGCACGGGTTCCAGAAGGAAGGCGAACTAGTTTGTCGCCAATTCTGCCTATGTGCTCTGACTTTGCCTTGGCAATGACTCTTTTGAAGGACCTAGAGGCGGAATTATACTTCTTTTTTAGAACGCTGGTGTTTACATCCCGGGACGCTGATGCGTCAGCCCAGGCTTGGTAGCACTCCTGCTTATAGCATGATGCTATTTTACAGGAGCGACCAAACCATGGCTGAGATTTGCCTCCAATGCGCACCACAGAGGAAGGAATAAAAAGTTCCATACCCTGAAGTACCACATCAGCGACAGAATCCGCAACAACGTTGGGATCGTCCGGCGAGAAGCAAACCCGCCCCCAAGGGTAGGATGCAAAGAAAGACTGCATCCCATCCCAATCAGCTGACCTAAAGTGCCAAACACGGCGGCAGCCTGCAGAATGCAACTGCGATTTCACCGTGAGTGGCACCACACTCCGGACAAGACAATGGTCCGAGGAGCCTTAAGGGGCGTCGACGGAAATCTGATATCCGTCCGGGTGAGAGGTCAGAAGGTCCAACAGGGAAGATGCATGATCCTCCACATCTGGAATCCGCGTAGGCGAAGTAACCAGTTGTGTCAGACCATATGCCAAGGCAAAATCATGAACAGATCTCCCCGCATGATCGGTTAAACGTGAACCAAGCCATTCGGCGTGATGGGCGTTAAAGTCGCCGAGGATCACGATCTCTGCGGAGGGGAGCTGCTGTAGCAACGAATCTATCTATTTGTAGGTATTAAATAAACAAATATGCACCATAACAAGACCGTTCGGATTATTCCTATTATCCGCCTTAAAAATCTATACTAGGGTGGATGGATACTCAGAAGTGTTCATATATAAGGAATACGTATATATTATTTTTCTTCCGATTTTCTCCTTCAATTGTGTAGTCATTTAAAGAAACACGATAAAAACTGGCCCAAAATACTTAGTAAACACTACCTTTATACATACCTTTTGTTTGAAAAGTCAACGCTGTAATAAAAGGAGTGCCTCACAGAATTACAGATTCATTAGAATCTTGGCATAAAATAATTTAAAATGAAGTTAAAGACAAACATCCAATAGTGACGTTTTTGAAATGCTTGAAAAAAAACGCTCTCTTTTTTGCTAACACATCTGTCGAAGGAAAGAAATTTCGAGGACGATTACAAATCTACATTTAAAGTGACGAATTTATCCAGAACATCAAATCATTATGCTAATAGAGTCGCTAATTTACTCGAAATATTGCAGAATTTATAAATTACGTAATAATATTATTTAAAACGAGGAAGTTTAATATGATTTAAATGTACGTAATACTAACCGTAATAAACGGTAATAGAGACGGCAATACGTAATACGTTTTTTTAAATATGTTACTAGTAAATAATAATTATATGTGTGGAACTGTACTTGGGGTAAAAAGTCGGAGAACAAATAAAAGTGAATTCCGATTCGTTTCCGAGTATCCTATCCACGTAAAATCAATCGAAAATAATCTACCCTATATCCTAAGGTAGATTTTGTTACTAATTTTTTTTTACCGTAACGTCACATGAATAGAAGAAACCGTACTGAGGCAAAGCTTCTAAGAAGCTGTCAAAATGTTTACCTAGGGTTGGCACAGGGGGATAAAATTAAACAAATAAAACATATTTTTTCAGCTGTTTATTATGTACCTATGATAGAATACTTTTTTACAAACCGCTTACTCTAAATATTTTATTTTAATTTTTTGCTTTAGAGTAATTTGTTATGCCTTTTAGTTAAATGGTTAACTTTATTTCTTAAAGAATCTAATAGAAAGCACTCATATGGCATAAATACAAGCTTGCACATGTTTTAATAAATTACTTTCAATATTAAAAACGATTATTTCAAAATTTAAATATATTAGCGAATTTTATTGCAATTCAACAAATGCTAAATTTGTTGATGAAAAATAATTACCAAGTATAACCTAGTTTAATCTTTGGGATATTAAAAAATTACTTATTTTAATTAACTTTATTTGCTTTGAACAATTACAATACTATTGCATGAACTATTAATAATTATTATTGATTGTATATATTTATGTTCTATTATTGTCCGTACACAGAGAATAGTAGACCATATTTACTTTCTTTAAAAACACAAAATTTGCCACTTATTATTCTTTACATCACCCTAAATTTGAGCACTGGCCGAGCTGGTTTAAAGCCGATTCTCTCTGAACGTGACGAGCTGAATTGATTGTAACACACGCGCGCCTCAGGCTTGTAGTAGTGTACCTGTGATAGTGCGGTTGTATGAGGCTTTGCCTCTGTGTCTTCACTCATGTACACGTGCCATGAAGTTAACGGCGATGAGGAGCACGAGTTCAATTCGTGCACCGATCAAGTATTTAGTAGTATATAGCCTACAAATAATTTTATCGAGTTTAGATATTTTTCCTTGTGATATTTATGCGTGTAAACTTAAGAAAAATTGATTGAATCGCTCCTTCTATAGTTTCCGCTACCGCCTTTCAATTAAACATTATCTGGATAAACGATTCTGTAATACATAACGTCTGGAAGTCTTCCTTTTTATTCTACTCCTCCCGCTTAGCTGATATTTGAATATTTCACGAAATTGCTTCAGACGTTTCTATAATTACGTTGCTTTCGTCTGCCTTCATGTAATTCAAAATACCTGTATTGTGTTATTTTTTCTTCTAATTGTTGCCGCTCAATTTAACGAGATAATTAAGTTTAAATTAAAATTTATAGCGTTTAAAATTTTTATAAACGTACGTTTCTTTATATACATATTATAATTATTTATGACTTTTTATTAGCAGTAAATAATGTTATATAATAAAATTATTATTATTTTGGGTTCTATCTGGTTGGGCTGTTTAAATAGATAAAATGAAATTTTGAATTATTACTTTTTATGGGGTATTTTATTAGAGTTTATTTTTTATTATTTTAGTTTATAAATTACTTACTAACCCACCCAGGATCACGGTCTGAAATGAGTGATTATTATTATTATGGGGTATTCACAGAGTATTCTCATCTAGTTGGGCTCAATAAATATATAAAAGGAAATGATAAATATACTTAAATATATATTGAATATACTAACATAAATAAATAAATAAAACATAAATAAATAAAAGCTCAACTAGACGGAGACTGTCGGCAGGGGAGACCAAACGGCCGAGGGTTAGGGGAAAGGGAAACAAACCGGCGGACGATGCGGGCGGTACCGAGGAGCACCGCCTTCTGCATTTGAGTCCGGAGCGGTTCGTTACGGAGTCCCAGCCGCTTCAGATGACCCGAGAGGCTGATCGGGATTAGCCCGATCGCAGAGACGACTACAGAAATAATTTCGGTCGGCAGACCACCCCACATGTCGGTCACCTTTTGAGCCAGTACCAGATAATTTGTTTTCTTATCTGTTTCAGCTTTCAAGAGGTTCTCGTCATGCGGAATGGTAATGTCAACCAAAAATTTCCTAGACTGTTCCCGGTCCATCAGCACAATATCAGGATTAATCGCAAGAATAGTCCTGTCCGTGATGATGGCCCGGTCCCAGTAAGAGCCTGGCGCGATAATCTTCGAGCGCGGCTTCCGGCAAATAATTCATTTTTCGTTTTTATTTTTGTTTGCCAAGTGTTTCGGATAGAATAACAACCTGGATCACTTCTGGTATTGTTCTCTATACTTACTTTCGTAGTTTTATAACAATCTATTTAGCCATTCTGAAGATTAGCCCGCACACACAAACATTTTAAAAATGGTTATTTATGTCTTAATGACTTCGTACTGGTGGTAAGCGAAGCATAGAGCCCCACCCCGTCCCCCACTAGATGGAGTGACCCCCTGGTAAGATATGCAAGAAATCGATAGATGCAGGTGATTCTAGACCGTGCTTTGTGGCATTGCTTGGGGGGAGCCCTAAGTTCAGCAGTAGAATTTTGATAATGATGATATACGTTTCTATACCATCGATCCGATAAAGTTGAAACTGTAGAGAGTAATTGTGAGCGCACACGCAAACGTTTCCGCAAATAACGGGCACTGCACAACGCATTCATTCACAGTAAGTATAGGCTGTATACCAAATTTGTTCTTGGATATATATTATCATTATTTGGAAAAATAAGTTAAAGAAAACCTTAGTGGGCTAAGTACTAGCTAAAGTACTACCTTCATTAGATCGCGTTGATCCTCGACAGCACAAGTGTAGAGGCCCTCCTGATCAAGTTCCAGGTTTCGCAAGATCAGAATCTCATCAGTTGTCTCGAGCTCGCTGCTCCTCTCGCCGGGAGGGGTCAGATGCCAGATTAGCTGCAAAATAGTATTGTGTGAATGAGTTATGGTTCATACTCATTGGTCGGAAGATAACGTGGCGCGAGCACGGTGGCCCCGCCACTAGATACAGTGACGAACTTATGAAGACATGCAGGTGCAGTCGTTGGATGCCGGTGGCTCAGGACTGTATTTTGTACCTTTCTTGGGGCAGGCCTATGTTCAACAGTGAATTTGAAGAAAATCGTGATGATGATGTTTCCATTACGCCACTGTAAAACAACCCGAAACTATCATTACTAATTATTTACTAGATAAATCAGTCTCGTATACAAGGAAGAGCGGAACATACTTAACTTATATTTACTAGTGGTAATACATATAATTGCTGATAAATAATAATTATAATTGCTGATTAATAATAATCATAATTGTTGATTAATAATGGTTATAATTGTTGATTAATAATTATTGATAATAATTATTTCTACACCTGTCTCTCTCTACTTTCATTTAGTGAAAAAAGAAAGTAACCTAAGTTACTCCTTAGAACATCAGCCATCTGTCAGTGAAAGTCCCACCAAAATCGATTCGAACAAAAAAAAATTGTTACAAGTATCGCATATATTTTTATACGCATTTAGTAAAAATCTTTTATTTTGATATTACAAACAGACCCTTCAAATTTATTTATTTATATAGAAGTAAGGGGACAAAAAGCACATAATCTGATGGTGACCGCCGTCGCCGAGAAACATCACCTACTTTAAATTCGTTCTAAATTTAATTGTCTCACCTTAGGTCTGGGCCATCCCACAACGGGGCAGGGCAACACCACGAGTGATCCCCTAGGCGTGAGTATTTGAGATTCGTGATACACTTCTAGCAAACCAGCCGGTCGATCCTCCACGGTGTCCAGGACATTCAGCCTGCCGCTGGGACTCACGCGACTTCTGTTCGCCGGTTGGTTAGTTGCTATACAGCTGCCGGAAAACAAAACGTTGAGTGTTCATATTTATTGTTATAAGAGGAAATAGAAGTAAGCAGAAGTACATAGATTTTTTTGTAGAATACGACAAATGAACGCACAGTCCGTCTGCTGGTAAGATGCATTGGTCTATAGACATCTACATTTATCCTCGAATACGAATCAAAATGCATATGCGTTGTCATCCCTGAGGACTAAGATGGAATGCCTCGTCTCCAATAAAAAGGGTTTTTTATTCTGTGAAAGCGTGGTCATTCACCAGTCTACCATGTAAATATTAGTCATTTCACCCCGCTCTTGGACCAGTTATGCGACCACAGATCCGGTCAGTAATTCCTTCATCGGGCAATGTGTACAATTTTAAAACAGTCTTAGAGAATATGCATGATCTATCTATCAAAAAAGTTTAAAATTTTTAGTAAGCAAACATATTGCTTAATAAGGGTTATTATATATAATGAGGTGATCACCATGCTGTTTCTAAATGTTTTCTTTTTTTGTACACTATATTTTATGGTAAATTATTGGATACATAAGTCCCGCTAGACTTTTTGCTGGTTCGTCCCAGGACGGAGGTATTTTTCTGTACCAGTGGTATAAAATAATGAATTTTAAAAAGTTTTCTCGTTATCTATATTGAATAAAAATTATTCTATTCTATTATATACCGTCTAAACTACAATTACGCTGAGACACATTATAGAATCTCTATCCTACAATTCTTTGTAGGACAGACACACTATATACACTATATAGACAGAGATCCTATAAACCTTTCTGATGATTTCTTATATTTACTCGAACACTACACATTGATTAAAACTACTTTTACGGATTTTATCGCGTTTATTTTACTTTTAATTACTTTTATTTTTAATTCCCGACGTTTCGGGCGCTTTCCGGCATCCATGGTCACTGGAAACGTCGGGAATTAAAAATAAAAGTAATTGAAAGTAAAATAAACGCGATAAAATCCGTAAAAGTAGTTTTAATCAACCTTTCTGAGATAATACGTTTTGTGAGTTTATTGAATATGCTAAAATATGATCCGTCACCGTTACAACCTATTAAGTCTACTTCTGAAAATAGATCCCCACAGATTTCCTTTTAGGGAAGATATTTGCCACAGTCACCACGGTCGGTTGGCAACCGCAGATTTTTTTTGTTATTGGGACGACGCTGCTTGCTGATCTCTTGGTATTCCCCCTCTGTCACTACATCAATATATATATATATATATATATATATATATATATATATATATTAGGTGATCGCTTTACCGTCTGGAAAAAATTAGGCTGTAGCTTGTAAACGAAGTAAAAGCCCATGGCACTGATATTTTACAAAAAGTAAAAACAATTTTTTTTTATTTAATATATAAATTAATTAAAATCTATAGAAATTCAAATCATATCCACCCTACTTTACAAACGGCAATAAAACAACAAATTAAGTAGGCATCAAAGATGCCTACTAAATTGACAATTTTTTTTTTTTTAAATTTATTATAAAGTGACAATTTTTACCTTATCATTTCGCAATTTCACAGGCTCAAGGGGAAAGGGCAATGTAATTGTTCAAAAGAGGTTTTTCAAAAGTTTATTACAAAATTTTTGTTTTTATTTTTTGTAAAATATCAGTGCCATATGCTTCTACTCTGTTCACATGTTGCACCCTATTTTTAACCAGGCGATAAAAAAGGTCATCCAGTATATGTATGAGTTAATAGATATTCTTAATCTGCCACTACATGGTCGTATAAAAATATGATAAATTGGTAATGTAGATTTTAAAAATAATATAATATACCTGTACGTGCCGGAGTCTTCTGATCTTGCGTCCATGATCAACAGTTGAGTATCGAGAATGTGGTATCTGACAAAAAAAGAAATTAATTATACGCTGAAAAGGAATTTCATTGAACTACAAATAAGGTGGCGAGGCAGCTCAGGAAATCAGTGCTTGCTTTATGCTTTACAATACTCGAGCAAGTACTCGACGGGAAGAAAAATTGTGAAGGAACACAACTTCTAGCTAAAAGTTATCCCACTAAATGTGGGAAGCGAACAAAGTTTGATACAAATGACGTTCGAGGTTGTCGGCTTTAGCAATAAAAAAATTGTGATTTGAACGGGCAGTAAGCTCCATAGCCAGTCATTTATATTTATGACTGTTGTCATTTTTTTAATGAAATATGGATGAAAAACAAGCGCACAGTCCACTTGGCAGATGGTAAGTGGATGTTGTGGCCCATAGGCATCTACATTTATCCTCGATTAAGAATTAAAACGCAGATGATGCACTCCTGACGACTAAGATGGAATGCCTCGTTTCCAGTAAAAAAGGGTCTCCGGATCTCTACACTCATCATACGAAACACAGGAGTAATAACCTGCTATCTTACGCTGTTATTCTGTGAGAGCGCGATCCTTCCCCGGTCGAGCCGACCCAATCGTGCTGCTACCAAAGCTGCAGCGTGGCTCTACCGCGTATAAAACTTGGTGAAACAGTTGCATAAATTAGTACTAATGCTCGGTTTTATAATTAGGATAATAATGATTTAAAAAAAATATTGTGAAACTAATACAAGTGTATATCCAAATTACAAATAACTATAGCAATTGCATAAGATGTGTAGGAATGTAGAAGGTTCTTGATCTTGACTTTGTGATCGGCACTGCCATTGTTGGCGCGGTTGTACGCGCGAACATAGTTTGTACCGAACCCTCCTTGTCACATTCATGTTTTTTGTGGGACATCATTAATTTTTAGAAAAAAACATTTATATTAATTCCTTTTATTAATCTAAATAAATGCATGACTGTTTACGTTTTTCTTGCGTTTACATTTTCCATCTATCCACTACGCCCTATAAAAATCATAGGCCCCCTAATATTGCCTAATAAAGATTTTGCCATAGTTTTATCAGGTTATTGCGACGTTGTTATCAGGAAGATGCTGCTTCCAATTTCTAGTTTCTATATGAGATAGTGGATATTCTTACTCCGCCACTACACGGTTACACTTTACTGTTTTCGTTTTTAATTTAAACAAGTTTTCACCCGTGGGGACTAAGATGGAATGCCTCTTTTCCAATAAATATAGTGTTGCGCGCCATAATTAATGCCTGGTAAATGCCACTACCACCATCTAGTATTGAGTAGCAGAACTAGGATAGCTTTCTAGAAAATGCCATGCTAGAACTTTCCCACTAGCGCCATATAATATGGAGTGGCAGAACTAAGAGAGAACTTTCTATGCATAGTCGGTTCGGGAACCGAAGTATGCTCGAACATTCTAGATGTTATAGTGGAAAAGGCCTATATAGGGCCAGTAAATACCGCAACCGAGGGAGTATTGAATTGGCAATCCAAACTAAGACTTCGAAGCGATATATATGCGAACTAAAGTGTTAAGTGTGATTAATTATTAGTGTGTTTTAAGTTTTAATTGATGTTCGGTAATTAAAGTATCAATTTTGGTAATTCAATCGGCAGTTTTATATAGTATCCGGTTTTCTACACTCACCATACGAAACACAGCAGCGTTGAGCTGCTATTTTACGCTGGTATTCTGTGACAGCGTGGTCCTTCCCCGGTCGAGCCAATTCATTCGTGCTACAACTATACTACTAATATAGTTGCAACATGGCTCTACCACGTTAAAGTTGCCTTAATCATTACACTTGCCAGAAATATTGACAATATAAGTTCCAGACGTCTCTTCCCTTTGATGCTGCTCTTCGTTGCCGATCTGAGTACCAATTTGGGTTCAGCGTAAATGAGATGAGGCCAGTCTCTGTCGAATACCTTTAGATTTTTCTAACATTTCCCATCGGCTTTTACGACACCCATGGGATGTAATGGAATGTCACATTCAGTTGATAGATGCAGGTGGCTCAGTACCATTCTTTATGGCATTCCTTGTGGAAAACCCATGTTTAGCAGTAGACTTGTAAAAGACTGTGATTATAATGATAATGATGTCAAATTATAACTACCTAGTTTAAAAATTACAAATACCTAGAATTTCGGAGTAGCTCTTCGCCGTTCTTCAACCAGGTGATAGATGCTGGCGGTCCAGAACTGATGTTGCAGGATAGAGCGACAGGTTGTCCTCTATGAATTGTCGTGTTTTCTGGATGCTTGGAGAACTGCTTATCCATGTCTGTAATAAAGAACATATCTTAAATAATTGCTATTAATTACAGTCGTAACTGCTTGCGCATTGGTCATATTCAAAATAAACAATCAAAACACAATTAATTATAGAATGCAAGGTAAGGTTTATAGCATGTGGTAACAGGTACCACACGTGGCATTTGTGATATTCGGTTTGTGTATGTAGGCGATAAGCTGGCCACCATCATTTATTTCACAATTTATTAAAGTTGGTAAAAATTACTTCACCCACATCCATGAGCAAGAATGGGACGAACCACATTCATGAACGGGAGTAGAAAAATGTTCGCCTTGTTGTGGCGGCGAAAGAGAATCCACCACCTCATATTGTCATAGCAAATATCCAGCCTATTTGACAATTTATGGGGAAGGCCTATGTGGAATTTTGATAGTAATAATGACGATGATGAGTTCTACGCATAGATAAAAGCCCCATTAAAAGTAAAAAAGTAGCAGCCTACATCTCTTCATAGTCATTACTGGGCACAGTCTGCAGACAATTTTTGGTCAAAAACGTTTTCGCTGCGCTGACCCAAACACGGGATGACCTCAACTGTTCAGTAGCCTCAATAATTAATTTAATCAGTGACTTATCATTAGTTTATTTAGCAGTAAGTAGATGGCGCTATTATTAGATGAAATAATGAAAGCCAAAACTATGTTTTCTAATAATATCAACGATAGTAGGTTCAAGTACAACTGGAAAGTCGCGAACATTTATTTATTATATAAGCAAAGCATAAAATAGCGTTGATTCTGCTTAAAACTCTGCTTGTGTTAAAAATACGCTATCAGCGCCGTTAGCGGTGAAAAACTATTCGACGATATGACCATAATATCACGAAATAGCTGTCGTTTAGTTATTTGAGCTTAATATCGTGAAACGGTCTCTTTTCATTGATTCGGACAATTTTATTATGACATGGTCAACAAACAGTGTAAAACTACTACTACTATTTCACGAAATTTATTACTTTAAGATTTGATTAGTCTACGATTTGGCCATGACATATAAATGTAGTTTTTTTAATTATATTTAATTAGAATTGGAACGCAAAATGTACTTTTTCTATTTGATCATAGATGGCGCTGTTTTGTTCATCGTGTAAATGTAGATCGTCGGCGTAGTTTCAATTTAACAAAGGTTTAAACTAACTTTGGAACTTTATTTATAAATATGCCATCTATTTGAAAAAAAAAAATACCAGTCATCTTGGCCAGACGACCTTCTTTTTGAAGTTCCGTAATCCGATAAAAAATATCCGATAAGTAAAATGGCTTATAATTAGCCCCGAGTTACTAACTACCTACCTACATACAAAATTTCATGGAAATCGGTCCAGTAGTTTTTTCGTGAAACGTGAATACACAGACAGACAAAAATTCTAAAAACCACTAATTTAGCTTCAGTACCCTTTACTTAGTCCCCTGGACTTTTAGACTTTTCTACAGATTTATTAAAAAAAATATATATATATATATATATATATATATATATATATATATATATGTGTGTGTGTATGGAGAATTAGAGTGTGTATAGAATATGTATTTACCAAACATAAGATCCGAGGCGAAATATTAGTGAAAATATTACCTCCCACGTGGCTCGATATCATACATATTCCGCTGTCATGTTACAAATCCCAACACAGCCTAAGGCAGTATTGAGTTGACATGCTTTGAACGTTATTGGCTAAATCCTATTGTAGTATATATATTATTAAATCTTAAAGGAAAATACATAGTATAAAGGTTTACTTTTGAATTATAATCAGCGGTATCTATTTTTTATAAAATAAGGTGACGACAGACGAGCGCACAGTCCACTTGATAGCAGGTGAATGCTGTGGCCCATCGATATCTACATTTATCCCCGATTAAGAATCAAAATGCAAATGGATTTTCACCAAGGACTAATATGGAACTCCTCGTTTTTAGTATAAAGGGTCTCCGGTTCTCTACACTCGCCATACGAAACAAAGCAGCATTAAGCCGCCATAACTCCCTGGTATTCTGTGAGAGCGTGGTCCTAAACCGGTCGAGCTGAGCCAATCGTGCTACAACTATAATACAGCCCCGTAGCGTGACTCTACCACGTAAGAGTTCTACAGTCAAGTACAGTCCGCCACGAAGGAACTATTAATGCTCAAATATAAGGAATCGTTACTTTCGTAGCAAAGTGAATTAGAGAGTGAGGCGCTGTACGGCTGCAGGTTCAAATACCGCACGTAACAGTTAAGTAATCTGCCTCCAGAATGTAGGAGAAAATGTGTAGAATTTCTCCCGTATCGTAGACACGTATATAATTGCTGTCAGTGGCGGATATACACATTTGCCGCCAGTAGGCTATTCAAATTTTGCCGCCCCTACCGACTTTTGCAATTCGATACCCTAGTCCTAGTTCACAATCATATTGATTGAAATTTTTTTGTCAATGAAATTAAACCACCTTTTTGCCTTAATTATGATTGTGAACTAGTGAATCGATGTGTCAATTCGTGGATTATTTTTACACCTCAAAGATTTAGTAAACATTGCACAGGAATAACTCAACAAATAGTTTCTGAGTATATTTCCGAGCTAATGAAAGCTCAATACTAATAAGGCGGAGTAAGGTATGATTTAATACTACTTACCTATATTCGATAAACGTAATTTTTTTGCACTTAGAGTTTAAAAAACAATATATTTAACTATCTAGTAACAATCTGGCCGGTGATGATAATAAAATTCAATAGGTTGAGTTACGAAATTAAAAATTCCATTTTGCAGCGATTATTTATTCGCAAAATTATCAGTTACATCGTTGTACGAAATCTTGTTCATTAGCCGACTCTACGCACAAAAGTGCTAAGGCGCTTAGCTTTATTTGGCTTATGGTAGATCTTAGATAATTGTTTATCCGTTTTAAGCAAGAAAAGCTTCTCTCACTCGAACAATTTGTCGCTAGTATACGTGAAACCATGCGAACTGCTGCATCAAAGTTTGGATAAACGTTTTGCAAATTATTTTTTTCCAGGAACGAAGACAGACTTTTCAACGACCCAGAATCAGGTTTCACTAAAAAAATTTCAGAAAAGTCTTAGTGAAACCTGTTTCTAAATCATCATAATACATTTCTTCAAAGAAAAAGACCTTAAGCTTTGCCGCCCTATAAAACCAAAACTAAGAGAAGGACAGAGATAAGAAAACTAAGTCATATACTATAACTAAGGTATTAAGAAAGCAATAGCAAACAAGCTTTGGCAATAATTAGGAAAACTTCGAAAAACCATCTTAAAAAAAACTAACTACACTACACAATACTAAAATCAAACTAAAATCGACTAAAACTATTATTACTTCAACTGTCAAAATGGCGTCGATAAAGCAGTGCCCTTTTGAGCTTTTATTATTTGATTGAATGATGAAGAGCTATCGTATTTTAGAGGCATCTATGCAAATAATGCTACAGGTTTTGAGTTATAAGAAAGTGACCATACTAACCGGATGACCATATTACCCTCACGTACTATATTCACTAATTTTGCTCTAAAACTAAAACTTTTCACTGTAGAAGGCCTTCTGTTGTTCTCTAATTCGGATACGAGTCTATCAATACGGAAGAGAAATATGTTATTTCCTGAAAATATCACTCGTAGTTATTCTCATTTCTTCATCGAGTGAAGAAAAAAAAATAAACATATTTTTTTTCGTTTTCGGTTGTCATTTTTTCTGTGTCTTTTGTATATTTATTTGATTTGATTTGACACGCTTATTAACTCCATCGCATTTTCTTCGAAATACTTAAAAACTCGTTTAGCTACGAAAAACTTGGAAAAAAAAATTTCCGCCCCAAACATCTGCCGCCCTAGGCTCCAGCCTACTCTGCCTGCTGGTAAATCCGCCACTGATTGCTGTAACTTTGCACTACTTACTTATTTGGATAAAAATATACGAAAACATGAAATATACAACTTAGACATTAGGTACATAAGTACCTAAGTTAAAGTTAAGTTACATCCTTCCTATATGCGTGTCCCACTGCTGGGCACAGGCCACCTCTTTTCTGAGAGGGTTTTAGGGCAAGGAAGTGTCTTGAAAGGAAGTGTTGTGAATTTCACATGTCTTCGAAATATTTTTTCCTTATTTCTCAGACATGTAGGTTTCCTCATGACGTTTTCCTTTACCACCGAACACTTGGTAATTCAACACTGAAAATTGCAATTAACAATTTCATTGGTGCCGGCGGGGATCGAATCCGGGTTGCTCGCGTACTGTATAATTTATAGCAAGCGCTAACCATCTAAAAGTCGTGGTAGACTCTTGTATATAGAAATTCAAAAGAAATTGTGTTATAATGTTATAAAAAGTTACGTTTATTATAATAATACTTAAAAATAATATTTGAATGAAAGTCAAAATAATCTTCAATAAACAATTGTTATAGGTAATACAGACTTTTTGTAATTAAAACACTGGTTTACTTGTTTGTTCGTTGTTTGTAATCTTAATGGGTTTAATTATAAAAGTACCCTTTTTAAACAAATTTGATCACCCCGCTTCGTTCCGTTCACTCACAACTTCCTCACAAACATATTTGTTCGGAAATTTAATACGGCCCTTTCAAAAATCCTATATGTTTGCCGACAGGCATTACAACACATAGATAAATACATATTTTCTTTTCACATTTCGGCTAACTAAAATTTCCAAATATCGCTTGTGGAAAATATAAAATTGCCGTGTAGTACCGACTTGAGATAATCCACTACGCCAAGTAAGAGGCGGGGGAAACGAATAGATGATAGACAGCTACATATTCCTGAAAACAACGCAAAATGATAAAGAAATCGCAGTAACTATAGCGTTGCAAGAACGGCAAATAGATATTTTCCATAGATTAGCTCCTATGAGGTAAGTTATGGGACGGGCCGATGTAGACTTGTAGCTAACAAACTTACACTGATGGTAAGTGGCCACTGCAGTCCGTGGACACCTCCAGCTAACTTCAAAAAACCCGTTTTTCACCATTATAATAAACCCGTTTTCACACTTATTATACAGGATTAAAATTTAAAGAGTAGTCAAATTTATTTATTACCTTTGTTGCAGTTCTTGAAATTACGAGTAAATAAGGCTTCTACTTTTATTTGAAATTATCCCAAATTTAATTTGATTTATGGGCAACAACGTTTTTGCCTACCGATCGACCCTCACGAATGTGTGCGTGCGCAGTAAAATCAGTTAAAATAAAGCATTACTCCGCATTTTGAATTTGAAAGGTAAAAAGGACAGAATGTTTGAGATTTTTTTGTTAATTTTTCTTTACCATTTGCCTTTGTTACTTATTCTGAACCTTCTTTGCAAATTTGGCCGGTTATTGCAAAATAACCCTGTATAAAAAAGAGACTTACCTACCACTTATTAAGGCGACACCTTGATAAAATGCACCTCCTTTCATCGAATAGTATGGGTCTATGACACGACTAACGAAACTGAAATTTTGATATAAGTAAATTCATGTCTTTATCTTGAATTTGCTTGCTCAAAAACACGATTGTATAATTTTGACTCGATCATAATTATTTGCGAAAACACCTCTAAAAAATCACTATAGTTGAAATTACAACAAAATTACTTAATCTATATGCTTGGGAATCACTCAAATGTATTCGTAACGTCAATATTTATAATTTAGTTGCGCATTATTATGATTACTTAATTCATTAATTTTTTAAAAATATTTTAAGATTCTGACAATTTCTAAGCGTGTTAATCGTCGCGGACGTTACGCAATTTTAGACCTTATGACGGCGTTTTAAAGTTTAATAGAAATTATATATTCACGGGGACCAGTCCGGCGAGAGGCCGCCACAACGGAGGACCTACGCAAGTCGTTCGCTTGTACTCTCTATTCTTATAGATATATCTTTATTATTATAAATAGCTATAGTTGTAGAATAGGTTTATTATTATAATAGGAAATTATTATTAGTATAAGTAGGTACTTAAATAATTTGTTTGTGGTAATGGGAAATACTAAGAAAAAAATATATAGGAGAAAAAGGAAAGAGCAATTTGAAAAAAAAAATGTTCTTAGAATGACGGAGGCGAACAAGTCAAGGTAAATAATATCATTGTAAATATTTTAATAGCATTTTAGTGTCACGTATGTCTGTAGTTAATTATAAAGAACATTACCTGCCTACCTAGATTCAGTATGATTCAAGCAACTTAGCCATTTAGATAATTCGAATTACTTAGTACTTACGTACAAGAGAATAGAGAACAAAATCGTATATAATAAAATAAGCCTCTGCGTTATACGTATCGAGGTATGATTTTTTTTATATGATAGGGTGACAAACGAGCACACAGTCAACCTGGTGATAAGTGCTTGCTGTGACCCATAGACATCTACATCTATCCTCGATTACGAATCAAAATGCATATCAAAATACAGACTTTTACGAGGTGGAGCCATGCTGCAGTTATATTAGTAGTATAGTTGTAGCACGAATGGGTCGGCTCGACCGGGGAGGAACCACGCTCTCACAGAATACCACCGTGAAATAGTAACTTAATGCTGCTGTATTTCGTATGGTGAGTGTAGAGAACCGGAGACCAAACTCAATGGTGGCAACGCATCTGCATTTTGATTTGTTATCGAAGATAGATGTAGATGTCTATGGGCCGCAGCAACCACTTACCATCAGCTGGACTGTGTGCGCGTTTGCCACCCTATCCTATAAAAAAATGTGTTGTCACCCGTGAGGACTAAGATGGAACACGCACCATACGAAACACAGCAGCATTACGCTACTATTTTACGCTAGTATTCTGTGAGAGCGTGGTCCTTCCTCGGACGAGCAGGCCCATTCGTGCTACAACTACTAATACATAATATAACTGCAGCATGACTCCACCGCGTTAAATGACACTTGAATCATTATGCTTCCTCCACACTACTCGCGAAGTAACTTCGACGAAGTGCTCGTCGAAGTCGATCGAGGCCGAAGTACGTGACCACACACTCGTGCTACTTCGCGAAGAGCTCAGTCGTCTTGAGTCTCCCGTACCCTTAACATGAATAACGTTCAAGAGGCAGCTGCTGTTGCAATGTGTTCGCTCGCGTATTATAATTACGTGCGTGTTTTATATACAACAAAAATTAAAAAGAAATGGAGAAAAAGGAGATGGTGGATGATTGCAATGCACCGGAACAGAACTAGGTTAGTAAACAAGGCACAATTAAGAACTTTTACCATAGGTAGAAAAGTCTAAACATAGGCACATATTATTATTACTATTATGATTATTTTTAATTTATATTTCATATTTTTGCAGACATAGTATGGAGCAACAATTTGTTGAACTCATACAAGAACCATCTGGAGAATTCGAAAATTTCCATCGAATGTCATTGACGGATTTTAATTACTTGCTTTCCAAAGTTCTGCCACTTATCTCTAAGCAAGATACTCATTTAAGGGAAGCTTTCTTTTCAGTTTCTTTTTTTTTCAGTTCTAGGATAGGCATATTGAAAATTCCTTGAATGCGCACCCAAGCATCGTTGATTTTT
The DNA here is from genome assembly GCA_907164705.1 of Parnassius apollo. Classification (NCBI taxonomy): domain Eukaryota; kingdom Metazoa; phylum Arthropoda; class Insecta; order Lepidoptera; family Papilionidae; genus Parnassius; species Parnassius apollo. Next base: position 2,211,271 of record CAJQZP010001262.1, read on the forward strand.
TTTTCTATCTTTATGTCCTCTGTCAGTTGGGTCCCAAATAACTCGCTCTGATTGTAGTGTTTCCAAGAAGAAAAGGACTTGTTCCTGTGACCAAGTCGCACTCATTATATGTACCGAATTTTATGCGCGCGCACCCACGTGTGAACAGTACGGCGTCAAAGCGCTAATGGACGTACGCCGAGTAGTGTAGTGAGATGCTTCGTGTCACTTCGGGGTACTTCGCGAAGTCCTTTGACTCTGGCGCAAAAAAACCGACAGCGATCGGAAGTCGCCCGAGGCGAAGCGAGGTTGGACGAAGGGAATCGAAGTACCTCTCTACACTATTCGCCTCGTCCAACTTCGATCTACTTCGCGAGTAGTGTAGAGAAAGCATTAGGTTTTCTACGCGTGGTTGCTTATAGCTGCATTTTAGTTATTTTTTGCGGGAATAAAACATGACATTTGACTAAATGCTATCTATATAGGTATATTGACAACATCCATATACTGGCCGTATATCGAGATAAGGAATCGGGACTCCACACTCTTGTTATATCCACTATAAGCTTGCCTGCTTCAACCTAAGCTTTGTAAGTCGGTGGAGGTCACATTCCGTTGGTCGTTATACAACTCAATACGCACTATTAGGACAGTAATCCGATGGAGACGCTGTGACTGTGCTCTATATTGTTCTAAGTGAAATTAACGAGTTTTTTTTCTATTATTACAACCTCCAATTTTGAGAAGATTGTCACAAGAATTAAAACCAACAGTAGTGCTAGTACAGTAAAAAATATCAAATTATCTAGACCTAAATATAGATCCTTGTCGTTTATTCATAGACAAAAATCATCCATTTTTAGTAGCAACGCCTGACAGTTTTATAGGAAGTAACACCCTGTTTGAAATCACATATCCCATAATTGCATACAAGGTCGGTATTGACGAAGTCATAATACAAGAAAAATGCATTTCTGGCGAGTAAATAAAAAAGTGGTGTGATCCAGGTGAACAAAAATTCTGATTGGTACATGCAAGTTCAAAGACAGGTGCATATTTCCGAAATATCTAAATGCTTATTGGCAGTTTGGTATCGATGTAATTAAATCAAAGTGGAAACAATAGTAAAGGATGACCAATTTTGGAAGGATAGAATGGAGAAAAACTACTTTCATTTTATTTTCACTGCTTGCTACCGGAATTGGTAGAACCGCGACTTACTCGTAATAAACAAATTCGGGATCCAAATAATGTAACAAAAAAAGAAAAATAAAGAAAATGTGCATAATGGCCCTAAAAAAGAAGAGGAATAAAATATCATTAAAAACGTAGTTACAAATTCTGTTATACAATATAATCAGTTTTAAAAATTATGACTTAGTTATTATTTCAATAAATAAAAAAATATAAGCTTTGTTGATTTCTCTTTTGATAAACTAACATGACAACAACAATGACATATACAGTTACATTTTATTATACAAGACAATAAATGATGCAAAATATTAAAAACATTAAAAATAATAGTGTGTCGCGACTCCGACGCTTGCTTGTTCCTTTCTGTATATCGCACGTTGACCTCTGATTGAGCATTTGGCGCGAGTTTGAAATTTTAGGAACAGAGTGACGAGTGTCGCAAGCGGGGCGCGGGGTGGAATAGGCGGAGCCATTTTAAGCGTTTATTTTCGATGTGTCGTCTTAAAATACATTGAATATAATTTCATTGATATAAATCGATAGGCAGTGATAAATGAATGAACAAGCAAGGTTAACATTGTTTTAAAAAAACACAACTACGTAAATAAATTACTGATAAAGGTATTATTATGAGTATTATTCGATAATATAAGAACATCAGCACAGCTTTATTATAGGTTTTGAAAATTTAAGCGAGAATGGTCGCTAACGAACTTTAAATCGTTACAGATCCTAAATAGTCATTCAAAACAAAAAATGCCTAGACCTTTGAGTATTCAACTAACGCCTAGACAAACATACTCCTCTTGACATAGTTCGTAGACTTTCATTTATAGGCGTCTGGTTGTCGCCATATTGAATTTTGATTACTTTCATGTCTTTAGTGACACAGAAGATTAAAACGAATCGATTAGGAATCATCAAAATCAGCCTACGCGTTTGGTTTCCAGAGCGCCACAAAGGAACAAACATTCACACACACACACACACACACGCACACGCACACGCACACGCACACGCACCACACGCACACGCACACGCACACGCACACGCACACGCAACGCACACGCACACGCACACGCCCTGGCACACGCACACGCACACGCACACGCACACACGCACACACACACACACACACACACACACACACACACACACACACACATGCTGATAAACACACACACCAAACACAACAAAAAATTTGATACAATTTATCGAAACATGCTCTTGTTCTTGGTAGGCGGTAACAAAGGACTGAAACCTTATTCGGAAAACATTGTTTTAACCGCGCACCTTTTCCTTTGTTCAAAGTTAGCGTCGGTTCTGTGAATTAATTTTCCGCCGCTAAAACAATATTTAGACGAGATCTTTGAAACGGGGCTCGAATTGTGATTAAGATAAACGTTGGCTGAATATCCAGGGCCTCACGACGGAAGGATAACACGATCGTTGTTATTTTATAAAACTCGTCTTTTAGTCTTTTTCTATTTGTTGAGATAGGGGTTTACTTTTCTCGTTGAATGTAATAAAATTAAAAGTAATCATATTCTTCCGAATATTAACTAAATAAAAACAAAATGTTTCTTATTTTCAGAAAAATAAAATTGTAGGCGACAACACGGACGATCTGTTCGTAAGCGGTTGTGGTGCATAAACACACATCTATCCTCGAATAAGAACGCAGATACATTGGGTTCGTTTGGCAGAAAAAAGCGCTAGCAAGCGCTTGTAAGCAAAATGGCGAAACTAAACAGTTTTCGGCCAGCACACGTTTGCTAATTTCAGTAGCGTTGACACAATCCGCCATTTTGATTATTTAATTTGTTTGTTTTGAAGTAGAGTTTAGAAGTTGTTTTGTGCAATATTAGTTTTAGGTAATATAATGACATGAATAAACATATACATATTATTAAAAATTCATGATTGGTAAGTTTTTAATATGGATACTTTACAAACATATTTAAATTAGGTTAGGTTCCCCGGTTATAGCTAACTTCGTGTCCTAGAGGAAAATAGCTTCTTACGATTTGACAGCGCTTACCGCTTACGATCGCCATTTTGCTTACAAGCGCTTGCTAGCGCTTTTTTCTGCCAAACGCACCCATTGTCATCCGGAAGACTAAACTGAATGGGTGTATTGTGTGCTCGTTTGTCACCACTGTTATTATAAAAAGTAACCTTAAGCGTAAAAAAGACGTGTAGCACTCGGGGACTGCCGCGGTAAAGCTATTGCATAGCATTTTGTATCAACTTATGCAATTATAATTATTTTTTATTTATTTTATTTATGCAGTATTTCTTTTTCTTTGATATTAATTCAAGTTACACTTTTTGAGCGTGGTGACCGATAAGAAAACAAATTTAAGAGGGCTACTTTTAATATCGCTCATTTTAATATCAAAAATTTAGGTTATCTTTATAGCAGTATTATATTTTCAATTCAAAATTAATACTGCATTTGTGATAATAATAAAATTTATGTATATAAAGTACTCACTCATTTTCTTTCACTATTTTTTCGTGACTTTCTTCATTAATAATAAATGCACTTTGTTCATTCATATTCAAAACACTTTATACACAAATTTTACAAGTACAGCTATTCACTGTTGTACATAAATACCTATACACCTATATACTTTCTCATAAACAGCTGCTTATGTATTCGTCCGATTTCGGAGCAGCTCGTCTCGATTCGTGCGAGCTTCGTAGAGTCGTACAATACGTCTAGTTGCACGCACACAAACACCGTGTCGAAGACTGCCACAGAGTACTTTTTTATATATAGGAAAAGACTGCCGAAAAGAAACGACGTTAGACAACGCACGGCCTTCAAGCCACACCTCCGTGCCCGTCGGAGTGGGGAGCGTGAGGTTTTTTTTCGTTACGGAATTTCTGGATTCGGTCCCCGCGCTCAAGGCCCGCGATAGAAGCTATGCAATAGCTTAGTAAAAAAAATACAAGAAATTAAAAAAAACACATAAAATAATATTTGTTGAAATAACATTTGGGAGAAAAATACTCCACAAATTTTCCCCGAAGTATAAACTTGTTGAAGTAATGGCGCGTAGCGTTTGACTTTCAAAACTTGCCCGGTAAAAGCCAATTTTGCATAAAATATTTGATTTCGAATACTCGACGTTAAATAAAACTAATTTTACGGATTTATCGCGTAAAATTAAATGCGATGGACATGTAAAATTCGTTTTATTAAAAAATATTTTACTTTGATATTGACATTCACAAATTTATTTATTTATTACACTAGTTTTTGACCCGCGACTTCGCTCGCGTGGGCTTCAATTCAGAAACATCATTAATACTATTCCGTGACAAAATAAGCGAAATTGGATCCACCCCACAGCACTCCTTTTATAATCGCTCCGAATACCTATCAAAATGCGTATGTACATCATATTTGTATTTGCTTAAATAAAACTCATAAAAACATAAAAATTGTAGCTTTTGCACGATTGTAGACCACATTTAGCTAGTAATTAGTCATTCAACGGTATCACGAACTATTCCATCAATTGGATAGAATTAGATAAAAATCTCACCGTACACTTAATTATCAATTACTTATATATCGCACTTGATACAAAAAATAGGTTAAATATTGCTATGCTGATATCATATCACGGTTTTGTGTACATAGTTTTGTTAATCTAAGAACTCCAGAATGTGGCTACCGGTCTGCATATTTTAAATCTGACAATTTCTGATACTGCAACAATAAGTATTTAACAAAGTTGTTTTTAATTTGATCAATTACTTATGAGTTTATTTAGTGGTCCTTCACTGCTGGCCGTATGAGGTCGCTCAAAGTATCAGCGAGCTATGGAGAGGGCTATGCTCGGAGTTTCTCTGCGTGATAGACTCAGAAATGAGGATATCCGCAGTAAAACCAGAGTGACCGACATAGCCCAACGAATTAGTAAGCTGAAGTGGCAATGGGCCGGCCATATAGCTCGAAGAACCGATAACCGATGTGGAAGAAAGGTTCTCGAGTGGCAGCCTCGTACCGGTAGGCGTAGTGTAGGGCGACCCCCTACTAGATGGAGTGAAGACCTGGTAAGATATGCAGGAAGTCGATGGATGCAGGTGGCTCAGGACCGTGCTTTGTGGCATTACTTGGGGGAGGCCTATGTTCAGCAGTGGACTTGTGAAGGGCTGTAATGATAATGAAGATGATATTGAGTTTATTTAGCAGTATTATTAGATTAAAATATGAAAACTAAAACTGTACTCTCTAGTACTCAGCCATAATAAGTTAAGGTGCGACTGAGATGGCTCAATCGCACAACAAAGTCGCGTACATTTGTTTTATACAATAAGTATTAGGCATAAAGTGATGAAGATTCTATTAATAATTCTGCTTCTGTCAAAATACAGTATCAGCGCTGCTAGCGGTGTGTAATGAAATTATTTTATGATATAACAATAATATCTAGAAATAGCAATGTAGTGATCAGTTAATAATATCGCAAAACGATCTCTATGCATTGATTTGGTCAAGTTATATCATGACGATAGTCAACAACCACCATTTTACGCAATACTAATTCATTATGTTAATAATTCTAAGATCTGACCAATACAAAAACTCTGAACTATTAGAATAATAAGAATTTTGTAATAATTGCAGTTTTTATCAGTTTATTTATAGTTAAAAAACTAATAGGTACCTTCTAAAAACTTTTTAAAGCTAAGAAATTTATCTTAGAAACATCGCAGATATTATGATTTTCTATAGATGATTAGAAAAATACATCAATCATATAAAAATGAAATTAACATCTAAAGAAAGGAAAATATTTAACCCTCCTTTTTTGTAGTTCCGTAATCAGATAAAAAGTTGCCTATAAGTTCCCCGGGTCCCCAACTACCGACACACAAAATTTCATAAAAATCTGTTGAGACGTTTTTACGTGAATCGTGAATACACAGACAGACAGGCGAAAATTTTAAAAAACATCTAATTTGGCTTCAGTGCACTTTATTTGGACTCGTTTTTTTTTTCCAGAAAATACTTAAATTACAGACACGACCTTTCTACAGATTTATTATATGTATAGATTAACATGCCGTGTAGTGGCGGTTAAGAATATCCACTACCCCATATCTTCCCGTGGGTGTCGTAAAAGGCGACAGAGGGAGACAGGCAGGAGATGGGCAGCAGCATCTTCCTGATAACAGCAACTGTACGACAAAAAAAACTGCGGTTGCCAACCCGCTCGCCAAGCGTGGCAACTATGGCAATATACCCCCCCATGAACAATTACACAAATAGACGGCCCCCAGTCCCCGGCGGCCCCGCTATTCCTGGCTACAGTGGCGACCATGGTAACGGCGGGGCAGGAGGTGCTAAGAATCTCCGGTGGAGGTTCGGTTGCCACCTACGACGACTCGACCTGGCAACATTTAACGCACGCACCCTGAGGACTGACGAGAAGATCCAGGAGCTGGAAGAAGTGATAGACAAGTTGCGCTGGAAAAGGATTATCCGAGGTCCGAAGAGAGGGGGGAGGATACGGTGATTCTCGAATTCGGCAACTTGTTCTATCACCGGGAGGGCGACCATCTGTCCCAAGGAGGTGTGTTAAAAACCAAACGGTATTCGCTGAAGGTCATACAGGTTTACGCACCAACCTCGGCACATCCCGATGAGGAGGTGGAGGAAATGTATGAGGATATTTCCAAAGCCATGCATTCCTCCAAAACCCACTACACGGTGTTGATGGGAGACTTCAACGCAAAACTAGGCACAAGAGAAAACGGTGAGCTGAAGTTAGGGAAATTTGGAGTAGGGCAACGGAACCAAAGGGGCCAGCAGCTGGCCGACTTTATGGAGAAAGAGGGACTCTTTATGATGAACTCTTTCTTCCAGAAGCGGCCCCACAGGAAGTGGACCTGGTCGAGCCCCGAGGTTCGACAAAAAATGAGATTGACTTCATTATGGCGACCAGACGCCAACTGTTCAGTGATGTCTCAGTGATCGCAAGGGTGAAAACTGGCAGCGATCACCGAATGGTTAGAGGCACACTGAACCTAAACGTTAAGTTGGAGAGGTCTCGTCTAATGAAGTCAACGCTCCGTCCCCTCTCGTGATCTAATACAGAATCCCGAAAACTTTCAGCTCGAGTTACGTAACCGCTTTCAATGCCTACAAGATTGCAATGCAGTGGACGATATGAATGACAAGCTCGTGGAAACTGTCCATGCGGTCGGAGCTAAGTTCTGCAAGACCCGCCGCAGAAGTACACACAAACTCTCCGATCACACTCTTAATCTCATGGCTGTTAGACGGGAGATGAGGCTGCAATCGTCAACAGATGACAGCATACAGGCAACTAAACATACAGATCTCCAAATGCATGGCGGCGAAACTTACGCAACTTTAATACTGCTCGTATTAAAGAAGCGATCGAGCGGAACCAGGGCTCCAGTCTTTTCCAGAGATCGTCTGCCAGAAACCATCCAAAAAAAATATACCGTACCACAAAAAAAAAAAAAATTAAAGAGACACCTGAAAATAAGTCATGAGCTATAAAGAAATTCAATCATAATTCGGTCTGAATTCGTGTCTGCCAGTAAGAGCCAACTGTCAAAGCTGAAGACTGAATGTGGCAGCATCGTTTCCGGGACACCTGAGATTCTGAATGAGATTGAGAGGTTCTATGGGTAGCTGTACACATCACCGTTGGAGCCACACGCAAGTGTGAGTAACGATCCAAGAACAAGTCTTATCCGACACTATTCCGATGATATCCCGGACGTCAGTCTAAGCGAGATTAGAATGGCTCTCCAGCACCTTAAAAACGGCAGGGCCCCAGGCGAGGATGGAATTACAGCGGAGCTTCTGAAAGCGGGTGGAACACCGATACTTGAAGTCCTTCAGAAGCTCTTCAATTCCGTTCTCCATGGTGGCACTGCTCCAGAGGCGTGAAGCAGAAGTGCGGTGGTCTTGTTCTTTAAAAAAGGCGACAACGCTCTCTTGAAGAACTACAGATCGATTTCCCTTCTGAGCCGCGTCTACGTGCTGTTTTCGAGAGTCATTACGAATCGTCTCGCACGCAGACTCGACGACTTCCAGCCTCCCGAACAAGCCGGTTTCCGAAAAGGCTTAAGTACCATACACCACATACATACCCTGCGGCAGATTGTACAGAAGACTGAAGAGTACAATCTGCCACTTTGCCTGGCATATGTGGACTATGAGAAAGCCTTTGATTCCGTCGAAATTTGGGCGGTGCTACAGTCCTTTCAGCGGTGCCAAGTTGACTGTTGGTATATCGAAGTGCTGAAGTGTTTGTACAGTAGGGCTACGATGGCTATCCGAGTACAGAACCAGAGCTCGAAACCTATCCAACTGCAGAGAGGTGTAAGACAGGGTGACGTTATATCCCCGAAACTCTTCACCGCTGCATTGGAAGACGTTTTCAAGCTACTGGATTGGAAAGGATACTGTATTAACATCAATGGCGAGTACATCACTCACCTTCGATTTGCCGACGATATAGCCCTTATGGCAGAATCGCTGTAGGACTTAAGCACTATGCTCAATGACCTCAATAGTGCCTCCCAACGGGTAGGTCTTAAGATGAACATGGACAAAACAAAGATTATGTTTAATGTCCATGTCACACCTATGCCGGTGTTGGGAGCACTATGCTCGAAGTTGTTGACGAGTACGTTTACCTGCGACAAATAGTCCGACTAGGTAAGTCCAACTTCGACCGAGAGGTCAATCGACGGATTCAACTCGGCCGGGCAGCGGCAGTTCGGGAAATTACGACATATCTTCTCATCAGGTATACCTCAATCTCTAAAAACTAGATTGTACAACCAGTGCGAGTTGCCAGTAATGACTTACGGATCTGAGACGTGGTCCTTAACTGCTGGCCGTATGAGGACGCTCAAGGTCGCTCAGCGAGTTATGGAGAGGGCTATGCTCGGAGTTTCTCTGCGTGATAGACTCAGAAATGAGGATATCCGCAGTAAAACCAGAGTGACCGACACAGCCAAACGGATTAGTAAGCTGAAGTGGCAAATGGACCGGCCATATAGCTCGAAGAACCGATAACTGATGGGGAAGAAAGGTTCTCGAGTGGCAACCTCGTACCGGTAGGCGTAGTGTAGGGCGACCCCTCACTAGATGGAGTGACGACCTGGTAAGATATGCAGGAAGTCGATGGATGCAGGTGGCTCAGGACCGTGGCATTACTTGAGAGAGGCCTATGTTCAGCAGTGGACTTGTGAAGGGCTGTAATGATGATGATGATGATGATAGATTAATACCCAATAGTTTAAAAAACCGGCCTTATAGCTCTGTTAGTTGGTCGCATCACTTTATTATTCTATCACTTCATTATTATCTATTGAAATCAGGCAACAATGGTAGACATTAGAAGTGTTCCCATTGTATTGTAATTTTAGATTAAACGCTTAGTGTGCGAACAAATAAAAAAATCAAGCAATTGTTTCCTAAATCGAAGCTTAACAGTGTCGCATTATTACGTTAGGCGGGAAACATTCTTTGTTTCCCGCTGAAAAGATACTACGAAGTATACGATCTCCTTTCTGTACAAGAAATATTACAACGTAAAATATTTTCGCCCAAGGTCGATCCGGAGGCGGCAAAAGCCCTATTCTTGTAAAAGCAGGAAAACTTTTATAATAGGGAAGAAATACGAACGCCGCATATGTCTGAGATATTGTGTGAAATGGATCCAAATGGTTGTAGGTTTTTCATAATAACGTCCCAAATGATGAACAACTTAGGCGTATCCTACCGTAGTGTTTAATATATACGCAAATATGAACAGTTTTCTCGTTTCATAGCAAATAGCAATATTCTCTTTTCCCTCTACATAAAACTGTTGCCCAAATACTCAAACGCTGCTCAGTTTCAAGATGCTGATAAGCGGCGTGCTGTCTCTATCACTTTAAGTCAAAATAACTGTGACTACACAAGACTTAACGAGCTTAGAGTATTAATATATAAGCTTGCTTATAAATTTATTACCCTGCTTATAAATACTCTAAATTTAAGTTTAAACGACATTTTAAAATTGAGTAGCGATTGAGTCACATGAGTAGATAAAGTGAGTATTATTATATTTTATAGGAGAGGGAGCAATCGAGCATACGGCTCACCTGATGGTAAGTACATTTATAGTATTGAGGTAATGAACTGCACTGAAACCCATGAACAACTGCAACACCAGGGAAGTCGCAGGAGCGTTGCGAGCTTTTTAAAAAAGAGCTCTTTTATTGAACGTCCCTAAGTCGTATTTGTCCGGAAAAATCACTGGTGGTAGTCATTTCCACAAGGAAGTTGTACAAGGAAGAAACCTTTTTAATAGGCTATGATGATGATGATGATGGACTATATAAACCGCAAAATTGTGCAGATTTGTGCGTTGCCGGCCATTAGTCACTTAGTTTTAAAAAAAGCGTTACCATCTCCCTAGGATTTCCTCCGGTATCGTGGAAACGATTTACGTACACGAATTGCACAAGGACAAACATTTAGAACCGGAACAAATAATTGTAGGCCATATTATTCGTATGTACTTGGTCTTGGCGGAGTTAGAACCCGCGGCCCCAAACGCTGCAACTTAATGCTAAGTCACTACGTCACGGAACCGTCAAAATTATATAATAATAATAATATATATATATATATATATATATATATATATATATATATATATATATATATATAGTGCTTAGCATTTCCGACCGGGAGACCGTATGGAAGGAGAAGGAGCTCCACGGGAGGTACTACAGGGTTCTACATGAGCCCTTCGTAGATACAGTCGCCTCCCTCAACTGGCTACGTTTCGGTGACCTCTTCGGGGAAACCGAGGGTTTTGTCTGTGCAATACAGGATCAGGTTATTAAGACCAACAACTATCGGAGATACATCCTAAAGGATGGCACCGTCGACGTCTGTCGAGCTTGTCAGCCCGGGGAGTCACTTAGGCATGTCATCTCCGTTTGTTCGGCGCTTTCTAACTCTGAGTACTTGCACAGGCACAACCTAGTAGCCAGAATTCTACACCAGGAGCTCGCTCTGAAATACGGTCTCGTGGACCGGAAATTGCCGTATTACAAGTACTTGCCGGAAGCCTTGCTCGAAAATTACCGCGTCAGGCTCTACTGGGACCGGGCCATCATCACAGACAGGACTATTCTTGCGAATAAGCCTGATATTGTGCTGATGGACCGGGCACAGTCAAGGATATTTTTGGTCGACATTACCATTCCGTATGACGAGAACCTCGTGAAAGCCGAAACAGATAAGCGAACAAAATATCTGGGCCTGGCTCACGAGGTGACCGACATGTGGGGTGGTCGGCCGACAGAAATTATTCCTGTAGTCGTCTCTGCGAATGGGCTAATCCCAGTCAGCCTCTCGGGTCATCTGAGGCGACTGGGACTCCGTGACGGACCGCTCCGGGCTCGAATGCAGAAGGCAGTGGTCCTCGATACCGCCCGCATCGTCCGTCGGTTTCTTTCCCTTTCCTCCTAACCCTCGGCCGTTTGGTCTCCTCTGGCGAGGGCTTCCATCTGGGTGTTTTTTTTTTTTTGGATCTTTATTTATTTGTGTATTTTTTGTATTTATTTTATTTTATTGATGTTATGTATATTTATCTTTTCATTTTAATTTATAATTATATATTTATAGAACCCAACCAGATGAGAAAACTATATTGATACCGCACAATAATAATAATAATAAAAACATTTATTCATTACCACCAATAAAATTACAGTAAGCAGTACACACAGAAATAACCATAATTACATATTGTAGTAATGAATAGGCTCTAGCTCAGCATAAATGTTGCAGTTGCCCACAACGCTGTTATTCTGCCAGCGCCCAACAAATGAAGAGTACAGTACGCGCGCGTCCGCATTATTATTATTTATTGTGAAATTTTGTCGTACCGTAAACGTGCTGCCCCCATTCCCATATGTAAATTTTACCTTTAGTTAAGAAATAATGATCATATAATTTTATAAGTGTTGGAGCCTTAAAGCCAGGTTGCGGCTATATTAATAGTATAGTTGTAGCTTGTAGCACAAAGGGGTCGGCCTCGGCTCGACTGCGGAAGTTCTCCAATCTCCACAGAATACCAGCTAGCCTTTCCAACATCGATATAACGACGAAACTCGCCGCCATCAAAAAATTTTAACTACTACAATATAAGAATTTAGTTTGATGTTTTACTAGCAATGCAGTCTAGAGGTTATCATTGTAGTTAGAGTAAAAACACATCGCTTTATGAAAGACTACTAACGCCATCTATTAATGTAAAAGTACAAGTTACCTTAAAACAACAAAAATTAAATTTGGATTGGCTTTAATATCAGCAGTTTATGGCTTTTTAATTTCCCTATTGTTTAATAATAATAATAAAATAATAAAAACATTTATTCATTACCACTAATAAAGTTACAGTGAGCAGTACACACAGAAATAACCAAAATTACATATTGTAGTAATGAATAGGCTCTAGCTCAGCATAAATGTTGCAGTTGCCCACAACGCTGTTATTCTGCCAGCGCCCAACAAATGAAGAGTACAGTACGCGCGCATCCCTGCTTTATTACATTTAATCACAACTGTTCATATTAGAGTACATCTCGTGGTTTCCCAAGTATGTATAGCGAATATTAAATATTAAAATATTAAATATTAGATATTAGCCAGTTCAAATTAGTAATTAAGAAATATTTTTAATATAAAAATAGAAATATTTCCATAAAATTTATATCTTAAATAATTATTATATCTTTAATAATTATTACAAAAATACAACTAACAGTAACAACAAAGTATTTTAAAATATTTATTTTACTGAGCCTAACTTATTTGCGCTTTAAAGTCTACTACCGCCTACTGGCAATGTTTATTTATTTTATTTATAAAACGGCCCTGTAATTTATATGTAGTAAAAAAATTCGATTATGACAGTAATTGTTCGCTTAGTAAGTGACGTCTATAATTTTTTTTTTAAACTGGCTTTATTTGTCATAGTGCGTAGTGGTGGTGGGAGATCATTCCAACACTTAGTTGCCATAAACTTAAAACTACCCGGAAAGCCAATGTTTTGTGTTTAGGGACGCAAAAAACTTTAGAGCATAGTCGAATTTTTGGGAATGTGGGTCATTTCTCCAGTTAAGCTTTTTGTTAATATTCTGGGTTCTTTGTATTTATTACGCCAAGTAGCAAGGAAGCATAAAAAAATTTGAGACACCCCTGCATTTTTAATATATTCGAAGCATTAAGATACGACGTGACATGGGATCGTCACGGTATGTAAAAACAATAGCGTGCACAAGCATTCTGTACCCTCTGGATTAATTTTTGAGATTTCTTAAGCAAACAAGGTCCGTAAACAGTTATACAATAATTTAATTTAGCTAAAACTGCAGTTTCACAAAGTTTTACACGTAAATTAACTGTAATAAATTGTCTAAATTTGTATAGAACTTTTAATCTGTAAAAGCAGTTTTGTACCAAATTGGTTACATGGGTTTCAAACCTCAAATTGCTGTCAAATAGAATGCCTAAATTTCGTGCTTCATGAACTTGTAATTGTTCATTTACACGTACCTAGTATATTGGGTTTTGTTATAGCAATATCAAGTACCTGCTTTTTAATGCCAATGATAAGGAATTTCGACTTTGAAGGATTAATTACCATGCAGTTATTTTTTGACCAATCGCAAATACGTTAAAAATCCTGATTTAACTTATTTACTAAAGCATTCATATTTTTTCGATCTATGGTTAAGTATACCTGTAAATCATCGGCGTATAGATGGTATTTACAGTTTTGGAGACAGTTTATTATATCAGCGCTGTAAATGATAAAAAGCAAAGGCCCTAACACGGAACCTTGAATAACACCTCTATTAACAGGAAAAAGCTTCGAGACACAGACTTTACCATTGTGCCCGTCTAAAACTACTTGTTGATGACGGTCAGTTAAATAGCTTTTGAACCACTTGAGTGTTTCATAAATCATTATGAAAGCTTAGAAATCAGCAAATTTGTGTTAATTGAGTCAAAGGCCCTTGAAAAATCTAATAAAGTGAGAATAGGACCTTCTCCAGAATTCGAAAAAGATAACAGATCATCCACGAAATTAATAAGAGCTGTTGCTGTTCCGTAATTTTTTCTAAAACCTGATTGTAGGTTGGGTATTATTTGATGTTTTTCACAGAAATCCAAAACTTGTGAGTAAACAGCCTTCTCAAGTATTTTCGATAAATGAGGCAGTATACTAATCGGCCTTAGGTCACCTACATTTGTTGGGTTACATTTTTTTGGTATTGGACGAATAAGCGCAGTTTTCCAAGAAGAAGGGAAAACAGACTCTGAAATGGATTTATTAATTATTGTAGTTATAACATTTAAAGTTTTCGGAAGCGTTAGAATTATGATATCCATATTAATGCGGTCAACGCCTTGAGCATTTGACTTAACTCCCATTAAGTCAAATTTTTGCAACTACATTTTAATGAACTGGCATTAGCTTAAAAGTATCAGATATAAGGTTTATACTTTCCAAATTAATTACATTAGATGAATAAGCGATGTTTGTTCCCGGTATACTCAAAAAGTGACGATTAATTTCGTCAGGATCACTAAAATATTCTGGTAAGTCATTCGAACTTTGAAATCACGGTAACGCAAATGACTTCAAATTTTTCCATAGAACATTTGTGTTATGTAAATGTTGATTAATGTGGTAATCAAAACATGCCTTCTTCTCGGTATAGAGAGTGCTGTTTACCAGACTTTTAAGAGTCTTATATTGAATTTTATCTCTCTCAGTTTTTGTGTGACGATATTTATTGTGCGCGCTATCACGGAGCTGCATAATGTACTTAACATTACTCGTGAACCATGGCAGTTGTTTCTTACGTATAATTATTAGTTTCTCTGGAGCATGTTTATCAAACAACTCTAAAATGCGTTTGGAGAAAGCAGAAACCATATCGTTCACACAATTGTACCTAGTAATGCTATCCCAGTTTATGGATTCAACTTCCGACTCAAAATCTGAGAGATTGATATTTTTCATAGATCTTATAATTTGCTGCCTTAGAGCTACGTTAGGTCTTTTAATCTTAAAATCAACTGATATGATAGCATGACCACCAAGTTCAGGAGTATATTTTACACTAGTATTTGTCACACCGGCGTCAGTCATTACCAAATCAATTAATGTAGCATTCTCTTGTGTATAATATTATTATTGTAAAATATACACTGAATTATTCTCTTCTAAATTTTAATTGTTTAATTTTACGTCATAACGACGTTATTAGAGGCTCATTAAACTTATTATTATTATGCTAGCACCACACTCATCAAATGAAATGCTAATTATTTATTTTAGACGTAACAAAATTCAGAAAATATATTTTTTTGTCTTAATATAATATAAATTAACGGTGATTCGTACTTTGTTATCGAAAAAAATTGTCAAATTTTAATGAACGGGACGGCTTACAATTATCAAATTAAAAGAAATTCCTAAGGATTAAAATCTAAAGCTAATAAAAAAATCAAAGTGATAAGTTCGGTTTTTCGAAATATATCCAAGCCTCAATTAATCCCCCTTTTTCTTTTGTTAAGGATGCAATAAAGAATAAAATAAATAATAATATCTTGTTCACATCCATACCAACCAACTGATGTGAAATTATATTCAATATATATAAGAAAAAGATAATTTATCTTATAACTACGTCAAAAGTATTAATTGAATTCTCCTCTTGCTATTAGTGGATTTCTTTCTTTCTTTCTTTCAATATACAGCTGGTGGAAGTGATTTGGGTTGAGTGGATCGCAATTTTTTTGATTTGTTGACAATAGAGCACTACATCATCTTCGCTTCGTAGTAGTTTAGGAGTCTATCGCGGAAAAACAAAGTAACTTATATAACGTAATTTATATAAGGTGGGTAGACCATAGAAGGGCATGGTCCTTCTTCATCAATATTGATTAAATCTGCAATTTAAAGAAGTGGTTTATACGTTACGTAATAAAACAAAGTATTACTTAAATATTTGTTAGTTTCATTTATGCAGTAAATAAACGAATAATAACTGTTTATTATTCGTTTATGTATTAAGATTGAATTGAATTTTATATATTAAGATTGTGCAACAGTTTAGCGTAGTTTTTTTTAGTTGTTCTTTAATGAGAAATGTCTGCCAGACCAAGCCCCAAAGTGTGAAGCGTGAAGCTGAGTCACGCAACGATTTCATACACGAGAATCGTCCGCAGGGTTCACGCTCAAGGACAAGTTTTAGTCTCAACGAAATAAGTGCTAACTAGATATTTTATGTGTGATTACTTGCTCAATCGATTTCTAATCTCTAATAACAAAAAATTTCCCTATGTACAAAACGAAAGTATCTATTCATCCATTACAGAATATCAAAAGTCCCCTGTTGCACATAGGCCGTTCTCTTGCCCCGATCCGGGGCGATGCGATTCGATTCCTTCCGATCCGATCCCGAATCTCCTTGTTTCTGCTAACCCACGGGATGATATAGGATAGTGGATTCTCATATGCGGCTATTACACGGCGAACGTATGGTCATTAGCAAGTCCTTTTTAAAGTAAACAGAATATATATTAACTGTGACTAGCACTTTCCATGTTGAAAAGTGCTAGTCACAGTTAAAATATTGTGTATTTCGTATGGTGAGTGTAGAGAACCAGAGACTACTTTTTCCAAGAAACGAGACAATCCATCTTAGTTCTCAGGGGTAATAAATAGCATATCTTCTTTTTGATTCTTTATCGAGGATAGTTGAAGATAGATTTTTATGGGCCACAGCATCCACTTACCATCTAGTGGACTGTGTGCTCGTTTATCACTATTCTATTTCTAAAAAATGTAGTAAATGAAATAATTTTATTATTGATGGATTATGTTATCGATTTTTGAGTGAATGAAATTTGTACACGCAATTTTAGTCTTTATACTGTTACGACTTGAGGTTCGTGACAATAAAAATTCCGATAAAATACCTAAATTACCCCTGACACTAGATGGCGCTATGATTTTAGCACGTAACAATACTATGTGGACTTTAGCAATTACCGCAATAAACACGTAATACGTATAGTTTCTGCAAAAGTTGCGCATATAGTAACATATGGGGGAAACATAACGGCCTACGCGAACACGCACACTGATTGAATTAAATTTTATGGATTTAAGAGTGTTTAACTTATGTATTGATGGTTTACGGAAATTAAGACGTTGTAAACTGAGAGCCTTCTTCAGTCGGTTAAAACCTTTTTAAAAGTTGCTTACACCATTTAGCTGTTTAAAAATATTGTTCGCTAGCACACGCCTTTTGTGAGTTGACACGGGTACGTTGCGGAATTCCTTTGAACACAAATTATGATTGATCGGCTCTAAGATAGCTTTAATAGTGTAGAGATGAACTTTTATTTTTATAAAATAAGGGTGCCAAACGAGCACAAATTCCACCTGATAGCAAATGAACGCCGTGGCTGTGGCCCATAGACATCTGCATCTTTCCTCGATTAAAAACAAAATACAAATGCGTCCAACAATGCCTCGTTTCCTAACGGTCGCCGGTCCTCTACTCTCACTATGCGAATTACAGCTGCTTTTTTAGACTGTTCTTTAGTGAGTGGTCCTTCTCCAGTCGAGCCCTCATTCGTACTACGACCATAATACAACTGCAGCGTGACTCTACCATGTACTTTATCGTTATTGACAAAAATCCGTAGGGGATGTAGGGGATGTAGGGCGGAAGATTTAAATAGATAAAACAATGTATATCAACAAGATATAAGCATATTAAAAAAAATCAGTTTTAGTTGATACGTGAAAGTTACAGCCTATATACGTCCCACAGCTGGGCACAAGCCGCCTGACATCTCTGCGGTTTTCATAGCAAGGATATTTCCGCTGTCCCGATGCGTGTTAGAGGACTTCACATGTCTTAGAAACATTTTTTTAATTTCTCAGACATGCAGGTTTCCTTAAAAATGCTCAAAATTGCAATTTACAATTTCAAAAATCGAACCAGAAAAGATTTCATAGTGTGAAATTTAGAGTGATTAGCCCCTAAGCTACCACCGGCTATTGGTTTTTGTACGGATTCACGTAATTTAGGGATTCGCTGCACAGAATTCCTTACTTATTTTTATAGAATATAGCTGACAAACACTCTCACAGAATACCAGCGTAAAATAGTAGTTTAATGCTGCTGTGTTTCGTATGGTGAGTGTAGAGAACCGGAGACCCTTTTTACTGGAACCGAGGCATTCCATCTTAACCCTCACGGTTGACAACGCATCTGCATTTTGATTCGTAATCAAGAATAGATGTAGATGTTTATGGGCCACAGCAACCACTTACCATCAGGTGGACTGTGCGCTCGTTTGTCACCCAATCATATTAAAAAAAAAACAAAAAAAAAACAAACGAGCACACAGTCCACCTGATAGTAAGTGGATGCTGTGGCCAATAGACATCTACATTTATCCTCGACCAAGAATCAAAACGGAGATGCCTCGTTACCAGTAGAATGGGTTTCCACTCTCCAGTTCTTTACATCAACCATACGAAACACAACAGCATTAAGCTGCTATTTGACGCTAGCAATCTATGGGATCGTGGTCCTGCCGCGGACCCATTCATGCTCTAACCATATTACAGTTGCAGCGCGGCTGTACTATGTATAAAATCTAAAAAAATATTTACAAAAAAAATAAAAAAAACATAATTTTCTTACGTGTTAGAGGCATGCTGCAGCTATATTACTATATTTGCAACACGAATGGATCGGATCGACCGTTTTAGTACCACCCCCTCACGGAATTCCATTGAAAAATAGCAGCTTAATGCTGCTCTGTTTCGTATGGTGAGTGTCTCTACACTAAACCGGAGACCTTTTTACTACCGA
Source organism: Parnassius apollo (assembly GCA_907164705.1). Lineage (NCBI taxonomy): Eukaryota > Metazoa > Arthropoda > Insecta > Lepidoptera > Papilionidae > Parnassius > Parnassius apollo. The sequence goes on from CAJQZP010001262.1 coordinate 2,230,435, forward strand.
CAAGGCTTTCCAACTTAGTCCTCAGGGATGACAACGCATCTGCATTTTGATTATTAGTCGAGGATAAGTAAGATGTCTATCGATCACAGCATCCACTTACCATTAGATGGACTGTGTGCTTTCATGTCATCCTAATTCTATAAAAAAAGATAAATAAAACAGAATTTATTTCCGACCAACGCACAAGTTTCGTTTTTATTTTCAATCGATGTAAGCCGCAAAAGAATCGTTCGAAAATAAATTTTATAACCTCTTCCAGGACCGTAAAACTCCGCTTAGGCCGTAATACGCATAAAAGATATTATTTATTATGTTGCTGAAAACTGGCAAACAGTGCTGTTGACGAGCAGAGATTTACAACAGGCGGAGTTGTCTCTGCGCTACAAGGACGCAAACGGAACGAAATAATAATCAAAAACCTAAAACTTCGATCAATAGAAATAGAAACTTTTTTATTCAATATACATTATAAATAATACTTATTAAAAGTCTCTCTTATGCTTAATTTACCACTTGTTCGGAAAATAGAATAAGGGTGGCAAACGAACAAACGGTCCACCTGATGATAAGTCGATGTTGTGGCCCATAGACCATCTACATTTAACCTCGATTAATAATCTATATGCAGATGCGTTGTCACGCCCGAGGACAAAGATGGAATACCTCGTTTCCAGTTCCAGTTCCACTCATCATACGTAACACAGTGGCACCGACCTATTCGTGATGCAACCATAATAGTGGCTCTACCATCTTCTGGGATTTTGTTGTAAAAGCCCATCGCCCCCAAGAATGAATGACTGACTATGTGAATCACGCTATTGAAATATCCGAACGATTCTTCGTAATCGCGTGATCTTACAACTTCTAAACGATTGGTCAGACTGAGGTCACACAATATATTGGTTTTGTTGGTTGACTGCCTCGTTGGCGTTTCGTTGGTTGAAATCCTGGGCTAGGCCAACATCCGTTATTGGATTTTTCTGTCAAAAAATGTTTAGTAGTCCAGAGCCAGGAACTTGGAGGTGTTGCAACCCCGTGTCTCGGAAAGCACGTGAAGCCGTGTTCCTGCGTCTGATCTCCCTCCGATATTGTCGGATTACCGTCCCATCGGACTATGAGTGAGAGGCAATAGTAAGTCTTCCTATCTTAGAGCATACACTCGTGCGCTACAATCCAGCCCTGCACAGATGCCTAGTCTACGTAGAGACTGGCCGCCGTGACCGAAATGTGTCCGCTCTAGAGGACATTATTATTATTTTATTATATTAAATTATGTACTTAGCCTAGAAGAAGTTGCTCACAGTTAAGCAACTCTTTTAATTCATTGCAGACTGACCTTCAATTCAATGAAGGCCTAGCAGTGAAGTATAGCCATAGCAGCGATCACAATAGTACTAGATACTGGTCTTTCTAGACCTCCATAGCTGCTTGCTTGCTTCAATTCCTTGAAAAATATCTCCACGTTTTTTTTTCAATATAGCTTAGATCACTCCTGGCAGTACTATCTATATGTAACCTAGTGAAAAGAAATTTGAAAATAAATCCAATTAATTTGTAGAGCACCAAAGCGTTTTTATAACAAACACAAATCAGAAGCATTAAAAGCATTAAAAAATTAAAAAAATAAGTTAATACATATTTAACGAAAAAATGTTATTACTCGTTGCAGGAGTTTTTTAGTGATTGAGTAGGAAATAGGAAATTGAAACAAATAAATAATATAATATGACCCAATTTATATTTAAGTTAATTGTAAATATTCATTAAATGATAATTTTATAATACTATAATGTGCATGTAATAATAATATTAATAATTGCCTATATTTGCAGTACCCTTGCAGGGTTCTTGTATTGAACATTTTTTTTTAAATATAAGACCAAATGTACACCAAGAATAGCAAATAAATTGAATTAAATTGAATTGAATTGAATTGAAGTCTACGAGTATACTACAACTTTTTGTTTGTTTACCCCTCGAGTAATTTGTGTTAGAAATATATCATGTAACTAATCCTGGACAGTGTAGCCTTTGATCCTAGGAATCTGTGACAGCTCCGGCAAGGGCAATCAATCATTCGTTAGATTAATAAAGCGCGCCGCCCACCGATTGGGCGGATCCGGACTACGCTCCGGCGAAGTTTCATTTATCTGGGCGGGTGGAAGTCGCGGGAAATTTATGAATGTTGTCATTTGTTTGTTATCCGTATGTTGATGTTTATATATATTGTGATGTTTTAGGAGAAATTTTGCCAAGAAAATTATTTGTATACATAACAGCAGATATATATAATATATATATATATATATATATATAGCGTATAGTTTTGGAGATCTCGTGAATTGAGTGAATCAGTGGTATGTAGGACTGAAAAATACATAGACGTGTGTTAATCGTGAATGATTCGTTCCTTGACCTCGGTCGGGTCGCATCAAAATATTGATGATTGCAATTACGTTTTTTTACCGTTCCGGATCAAACTATGATAAGACCTACGACCAGAGTACAGTGATGTCCGACGACCGACATTATCGAGCGGGCCTCACAGATCACAGAGTACTGCAACCAGTAATGATCCATTTGAATGAGCGACCCGAATGATCCGGTTTCTAAGACGAATCAACCCTTGAACGAACGGATCCCCGGTAATCCAGCCCTTATCTAATCCGCTATACCTTGTAATCCGACTTGCTTATAGCCTGTACGGTCGAGTCGCATTATGATTCCGCCACGGGAGAGAGCGGGGGTTACCTTCACGAATACGTGGACAGACAGTATGTAACTAGCTCATGGCACCACGAATTGTGCTTGACACGTATTGTTTTAATTTGAACGTGACTTTGGTAGCGGCCTAGCGGGCGTTCATTATTTACTATTTAGGTATTCATTGGGCAACACATGATTTTTATATTTTATATTTGGTTTGTAACTTGTCGGATTACAAGGTACTCTTTTTCAATAAGTTCATGACTACGTTGGGGATGTGGCATGTTACAAATTTGATAATGCGACATCGCCTCGCGAAACGTTTGTCGTATTAGGTACCGCGGTTTAACTGTAACAGTTTAGACGTGGTAGGTTCCCGCTGACTCTGTATTACAGTTGTAGCACGAATAGGTCAGCTCGAGCGGGGGTATCATCACGAAATACGCTCTCACAGAGAACCAGCGTAAAATAGCAGGTTAATGCTGCCGTTTTTCGTATGGTGAGTGCAGAAAACTGGAGACTATTTTTACTGGAAATCAACAGCATGTTGGGCAGACACAGTAAAATGTCACTCCGCAACAAGCGAACCCTATATAAGGTCTGCATACGACCTGTCATGACCCACGCGGCCCCCATTTTCGCACATGCTAAAACCCAAGGCTATAAATGAACTTCAAATAGTTCAAAATTTATTATGTCGTAGGGCCACTAACTCGCCCTATTATGTCCTAACTACCTACACCGAGACTTAGAACTCCCAACAATTCAGCAGTTCCTTAAATCACTCTCTGAGAGATTTTTCAAAGCCTCAGAGTCCCACCCAAATCATCTCATTCGTGAGACAGATCCCTATGCAGCCTCTACCCACACTCGCTATAGTGTGCGCAGACCGAGAAACTCTCTCTCGGACCCCCCCCAACAAGCTGTCGGCTGACCTGAACTGCCTCCTGGCGGCTCAGGCCGAGCCTACATAACACATCCCTTAATCTGCCTTAGTTAGGCACACTTCTAAGCGGCTTTTCGCCGCTTGCGCCCTCCTTTCTGCCAAGGAGGGTCGCGTTCGTATACGGCTTAGAGATCTCTCGTCAGATCGGTAAGCCAATCCATAAAGGCGGTATTTAGTGGGTAAAAGTCTCCACATAACCACGCAGCCGGCTGCGTGGTATGCTATGAGCACTCACCGCCTCCCTCCCCCGCTTTCCGGAGGGTTGCCCATATATGCTTCGGACGCAAAAAAGAGAAAAAGCTCGCGCGCGTAATCGGCGAGCGGCGGTGGCGTCGGACACAACTCCGGAACAGCAAGAAGAAGCGAGCTGCGGCGTTGAAGAAACGGCTCATAAATGGTCGACGGATAGAGTTCTGCCCGGAACCGAAGGCGTGGTGTGTTCGTCCAGCCCAGAAGGGGAGAGTGGAATACAAGGAACAGGAACAGATTAAATAACTTGTAGAGAGTCAAGAAAGTGCACGCGGGAAAGAGCCCAGAGCAAGTACCGCGTGCATCTCTCGGGATTCGGCCCGTATAACCGTGAGGTTGGTGGGGCCATGAGAGGTGGAAGGATACATGAAGATAGCGGCGTGTGAAGACGATGTGGCGCTGAATGATATTTGCGGCTGTTTCTTGTTTCTATATTATAACGTTAAATATATACGTCAAATTATCTCGCATCGATATGCAGCCCGCAGTATCTCAGTAGCCGGGGATAATTAGGAAATAAATGTTTTCTTCAGACTTTCGCCTTCTGTGTTATGGTAGCAGCAGAGTATATATTATTTATTGCCGTTTAGGGTTGATTAGCCTGGCTGCTACAGGCACATTGCGTGATTCCAGGAAACGAAAGGGCTGACGAACTAGCCAAGTCAGCTGCTGAAACTTCTAAGCAAAAACCAGCATTCGACTGCTTCCCCTTATCATTCGCAAAGCGAACACTTAGCGAAACACTTTGCAAAACTGGCAAGAACGTTACACCACAACGGAAACCGGACGAGTGACGAAGAAATTCTTCCCATCAGTAACTCAGGCATATAAGACCATGACGAAAGTTCATAGTAATAACCTATGATGTCAGATTTTTACTGGCCATGGAGGATTTAAAGCGTATTTGCATAAGTTTAAGTTAGCGCAAAGTCCATGGTGTGATTGCGATCAAATTACACCGCAAACTATAGAGCAAATATTAATCGATTGTCCCAAATATGCAGTTAGAAGGTTTTGCGCTCAATGAAGATACTCTAACAAAGGCAATCAACGACAATGACAGTCGCATTCATTTCCTCGGATTTGCCGAGTGGTGCACGAAAAAGGTACTAAAAGAAAATGGTTCCAAAGTGTATAATTAAAAGATTTAAAAAAAATTGAATTAAGTAGTGAGTATGATGTATGATAATAAATATGTAAGAACGTCACGTTAATAATTATGCATGCTGTGTGTATTTATAGAAATAAAACTAGCTAGTATCATATTTATATTGTAACAAAACAAATAACATATGTAATTATCAGTTAAGTTAATATAAAATTATATATTGTTCTACCAGCAAATAGCATAGTTATAATAATAACAAAAAATAGCATAGATATTTACTAATGTATGGCAAAGTTAACACCGAATGTTATATTACATCACTGGCTAATTACATGCTAATAAATGTAACAAGAGAAATAACATAAACAATTACATGTATAGCCAAATAAATACAGGCATAATGATAAAATAGTTAAATAGCTAGTAACTTGGATTTATAAGGACACATACGCAGAATACAGTAAACAATAAAATGTAAAATAAATGTAAAATACTTAAAAAATATATATACATAAATTAAAAAAAAACAGGGAACTTGAATGATGATGTCGTAATTCCAATATATTATAAATTATATTATGTATGAACTTGTGAATGTAGTACATAATACCAATTCATTAGTAATACTAAAATATCATAGTTCCTACCTGGTTTAAATTAGCAAACTTGAAATAAATTCACTAATATATTAAAAATAATACAAAGTGGTGGAATATTATGAAAGCAAATTCATCACCCCATTGCGTTGATATCGTAACAGACAACTAGGTCCGATTTGTTTTAAATCGGTGCATGAGGTCAAAAAAATCGGGATTTAGGGTTGCAGATCGGGACAAACGAAAAACGAGGTGTTTTTAAATCAGGGTTAAATTTATTGCGTTTTAAACTACTAGTGCAAGTACAGTATTATATTACCTAAATTAAATACTTACATATTTAATCTTACATAGCAAGTAATCAGTCTTGCTCGACTAGTAGAAATTTTAAAATGAAATCGTACTTATTAACGCACGTAATTGACGCGCTTCAAAAGAATAAAGTAAGTATTTATGTAAATTATATATTTTTTATTAAAATTATTTTTTCATTGGAATTTGGATTTTTTTTATTTTTTGATTTGTCGTGATATTTATTCCCGACCAGATCCGAATCGGGACGCGTCCCCAGACCCCTGAAAATCGGGACGTCCCGCGCAAATCGGGACACTTGGCAACACTACAGACAACTAAGAACGCTAGGAAGCTCTTAAAGCTTTCCGAATGGCGGTATAAACATCTCTGCCATTATCTATTGCTTTACAAAAATTTAATGCTGCACATGCCTCCATCACAGATTGCCCCTTTGGGATATTTTTAACGCCATTAGTAAAACTATAATATCTATAATATCCATATAATATTCTATTATCTTTGGTAAAATACCCAGATCAGTGCAAGGTAATGTCGATGAAAGGATTATTTTAAAGGTAATTCGCTAATTGGTATCGTAATCATAATAATTATCATGCAGTCCAACTCGTCACAGTATAGAACACTTCTACACTCACCGTACGAAACACAGAAGCATTAAGCTGCTAATTTAAGCTGGTATACTGTGATAGCATGGTTCTACCCTGGTAGAGGTATACGTGCTACAACCATAATATAGCTGCAGCATAGCTCTACAATGTATAGAAAGTTAAAAAAAACTGCTCTAAGTCATATTAAAATCTAACAACAGCCTCTTAAGCGTTTTTATCTTTAGATCAGTACATTTTTGTTACGACGGTCAAGGACAAGACACTTTAATCTAGTCAAAAAGTCATACAATATCATCTATTAGTTATGAAGGGTGCTGGACTATATTACAAACGACTATATTAAATACAATGAGACCCTTCGAAGCTTCGAACATTATTGCTCTCATGAATAGAGAGGCAGGGTGAATAATGAAATGCGCGCGCTGAATTTAAATATTTCCGACATCAGTCTCCGCTACAAACGCCAGCCTCGAGGCTTTGACAGATGACTTAGATTAAGTAATGCATTCCTTTCCATCCCATTCCATTACAGCCCATGAAAGTCCACAGCTGAACATTGGTCTCTCCTATAGATTGCCTATGGAGGATTTTGCTATCGTTGCCATGCTTGAATAGAGAGATTAACTAGTTATTTTTGAGATGATACTCAAAAAAGTTGATAGCATACTGATGAACGACTTAAAAATTAAGGAGTGTACTTTACAACGAATTTCTTCTACACTGAAATAAATAAATAGAGTTCCCCAGACCGAATTTCGGACACAGTGGCCAGTCTCAACGTGGACTAACCATTTAGGACAAGATTATAGTGTATATTTGCACTAGCACAGGTGCACTCACTATTCTCTTACTCTCAGAGAACATAGATCAGGCGCAGGACCAACGGCCTTACGTACGGGCTTGAAACACTGCCAGCTTGTTAACTCCAGGCTGCTTACTAAGACTTTCCTGACAGAAAAAGACCCCGGAGCCTCATGATCGGCAATTGCGGTTTACGATCATTAGACCAACGTTTCGTTCACTGTCGAGTCACTGAAAAAAGTACATTAAAATAGAGCCACGGTTGCTCAAGTATTAGATCCCTGTCGCGTCAATTTCACAACGCAAGTGTTCAATTCTCGACAGCACCCATTAAATTGACGATTTCAATTTTAAGTGCCGATTTACACGTGCACAGCTGTGAAGAAAAACATCGTGGGGAAACCTATATATTTGAGGAATGAAATACTTCCAGGACATGTGAAGTCCGTCTAGATACACTAGAGCAGCGCGGCGGATTGATTTGTCTATAATAAAAAATATAATAAAAATAATCCTCAGGTAATATAGACTCTACGGCAGCTGCCGTAGAGTCTATATTACCTGAGGATGCCTCGTGTAGAGGCGAAACACGTGTCGTATTATCGTCGATGGTGTGTCTTGCCTGGAATAGTGGTGTTGAGAGTAGTGGTGCTTGGTCTAGTGGTGACGGAGTTAGTGTATCCAATTGATGGAGGACGGGAGGTGCGCTTCAATCCAGGTAAGACACATCATTTTATATGTTTAGCGGAAAGTTGCAAAGAAATTTTTATTTTTATTTTTTATTATAATGGATTTCCGCAAAGTAACGCCTGATTCTATCAATGATTTGTCTATAACACTCATAAATTAGAGAAGGCAGATGCCCGCTTTTGTTGACGTTTACGGGCTACAACTTGACATTGTTTACATTTTAGGGGTCTACGCCCCAGACATGTCTAAGCCCACTTATATCCGAGAGCAGTTTTGGGAAATGGTAAGGATGGTGTTAATGAAGTGTAAGGGAAATTAAAATATTATTATGCTAGGAGATTTTAATGGAAGGGTTGGGGTCAGGAGGCTTGGTTATGAAAGGATATTAGGAACGTTTGGTGATGAAAGTATAAATGAGAATGGTGAAAGTCTCCTCACCGTATGTATGGAAAAGAATCTTTTTGTGAAGAACACTTGCTTTCGCTACAAGAGGATTCACATGTATACTTGGGAAAGAGGTGACGATAGAAGCATGATAGATTTTATAATTGTGGATGAAAGATTGAGGGGCGCAGTGGTAGATACGAGAGTTTACCGGGGTTCTAACGTAGGAACGGATCATTATTTAGTTTTATGCCGAATTAATGGTCTATTCAGGCGTTGGCGCCATCGATCGTCTGTGTCTACCACTGCGTTACAGCGTATTAGAACAGAAAGGTTACAAGATGAAAGTGATAAAAACAAGTTCAAATGTAGACTACAAGAAAATATAAGTGGTTTGGATGAATTATGTATGAAGGAGTTAGACTTGGAGAATATATGGCAAAATGTAAAGAAAGGTTTAGTGGATGCAGCTACCGAAGTATGTGGTGTTAGTAAGAGAAAGAATGAAAGGAAAAATAATACGTTATGGTGGGATGATGAGATACGTATGGAAGTTGAAGCAAAGAAGAGAGCATGGCTAGATTTACTAGCAACAAAGGCTGCTAATTCTAGTGGTACGAATGGTGATATTGAAAGAAAAAAGGCAGTCTTTAGACATCTTAATAAGAGAGTAAAAGAAGTAGTTGAAAGAAAAAAGCAAGAAAGAACGGATAAGAATGATAGAAGAATATCGGATAACTTCCAGGCAAATATTAAAATGTTCTGGAAACTTGTAAGAACTGCCAGGGGACATTCAAAACAGCCTATGATGAATGCTATAAGAGACGAGAATGGTTATATCCTGAATGATGAAGTTTTGAGTTTAAAGAGATGGAAGGAATATTTTGAAAGCGTGTTTATGAGTGAGGAGACAACGTGTGTACTAAGTGAAGTAGAAACACCGAAAGAAGAGGAAAGAGGTAGCGAGATAAGTATAGATGAAATAATGAAAGCAATGAAAAGCATGAAAGCAGGTAAGGCTGCCGGATATGATAGAGTATCACTCGAAATACTAAGGGCTGGAGAGGAAGTGGTGGCAGGCCTGCCGCACACTTTGTTTAATTTATGCTGGGAACTGAAGCGGGTACCGGTAGACTGGTGCAAAGCCGTGATAGTCCCAGTATATAAAGGAAGAGGGTCGCAGCAGGACTGTAAAAACTACCGTGGCATCAGCCTTCTTAGCATTATGGGAAAACTGTATGCTAAGGTACGTGTAATAGATTGAAAGGGTCATTAAAGAAACTGATGGAAAAATTTGGGATGTGCAAGCGGGATTTAGAAAGGGAATGGGATGTACAGATCAAGTCTTTTCCATGCGCATGATCGCGGAGAAGTTTCTGGCCAAAAACCAAAAGGTATTTTGTGCGTTCATGGACTTGGCAAAGGCCTATGACAGAGTGGATAGGGATTTGCTATGGCAAACACTGAACTCATTTGGGTTGAGCGCTGGCTTGATACAGGCATTGGAGTCTCTTTATAGGGACTCTAGTGCTTGTGTTAGGATCAACGGGGTCTACTCGGACTGGTTTGACATCCATAAAGCTGTCAGACAGGGCTGTGTGGCTTCCCCGTGGCTGTTCAACCTATTTATGGACAGTTGTTTGTAAAATTTGAAAGTTGAAGAATGCGGATTAAGAATGGGTAAGTTAACCGTCAAATGCCTTTTGTACGCCGATGATCAAGTTATTCTTGCGTCGTCGGCGGCCGAGTTGATGATGGTTACATTAATGAACGGATCATTAAAAGAAAGGGGTATGAAAGTGAACGCAAGTAAGACGAAGGTTATGGTTTTTGAAAGAGTAGAAAGTAAAACGATTTGTGAAATAAGAATAGAAGGGGAGTTGATCGAGCAAGAAGATGAGTTTGTATATTATTTGGTCTGCGTATTTAGCAGGGATGGGAGATATTATAAGGATATAGAACGACGAGTGAATGCGGGAAATAGAGTAAATGGGGCCTTGAACTCTATTGTGAAGAGTCAAAATGTGTCGAAAAAGGCACGTATGGCAATTCACAATGCTGTGTTGGTCCCTACTTTAACGTATGGTAGTGAAAGTTGGGTGTGGCAGAAGAAGCACGAGAGTAGAATGAACGCAGTAGAAATGCGGTCGTTAAGGAGTATGTTAGGGCTGAATCTGAATGACAGGGTAAGAAATTGTGTAATAAGAGAAGAGTGTGGTTTGCAAGATGATGTTGTGACCAGGATTAAGAAAGGAATGCTTCGGTGGTTTGGTCATGTGGAAAGAATGAATGAGGAAAGAGTGACAAAGAAAATTTATGGTGCAGAAGTGAATGGCAGAGTCGGAAAGGGAGGTCCTAGGCGAAAATTTATCGACCAAATTGGCGATTTATTGAAAACGGGCCAAATTAGGAGTACCCTTAACCGACGAGCACGTATGCGTAGGTGTATGGATGTGAAGGAGGCAAGAGAGGTGTATCAGGATCGTGCCAAATGGAAGTCTGTAGTCTCTGCCTACCCCTCTGGGTGACAGGCGTGAGTGTTTATGTATGTATGTATATGTATGTATGTATTTTTATATAGTATTGAATTAAAAACAAGCACACAGTCCTCCTGATGGTAAGTGGATGCTGTGGCCCATAGACATCCCCATTTATCCTCAATCAAGAATCAAAATACAAATGCGTTGTCACCCGTGAGGACTAAGATGGAATGCCTCGATTCCAGTAAAAAGGGTCTGCGGTTATCTACACTCACCATACGAAACACAGCACTAGTATTCTGTGAGAGCGTGGTCCAACCCGGTCGAGCCGGCCCATTCGTGCTGCAACTATAGTATAGCTGCAGCGTGGCGCTACCACGTACAAAATGCATGTTCTCAGCAGAGCGGTTGTGACCGATTGCCAATCAGCATTCAGTGATAGACAAGAAGTATATAGAGTATATAAATCTCAACGTTTAATGATTAGCGAAACAGGGCAAATTAATTGCATACATGTAGTTCTAGTCTGTCTGAAATGGATGAGGTTATTTCGCATGCCCAAAAAACGCACGAGGTATGATGGAAGGGATTTTGCATGTTACCCATAAAAATCGTTTATGAAGGCGAAGATTCCCTACGTCTAAAAAGCCTTCCTAAAAGCCTTATATTTTCCGACTTACGACTACTTCTCCGATTCATGTTATTTTTCCAGCACGAAGTAAGCTTGCGACATTGCATGTACAAAAAGGTATTTTATATTTGCTTATTATCACAAAATGAAGGATCTAAATAAATTTGTAAAGACTATAATTCAAAAATGTTTTCACATTCATTTTCAAAAATGTCATATGATTATAACACAAAAGATGAGAACTCCAACATCTCAATGTTTTTTTCCCAGCGATTAAATTATGGATATATATCATCTAGATTCACATAAAGCATTTGATTATGGAACTATAAGCATGTTTTTATCCGAACATATTTCAACAAGCATCAATTTTCGAACGTTAAAATCGCGTCTAAAATACGAAATTTTGTCCAACCTGGTCTTAAATTCCATCGATACCATATAGATATCTTGATATAGTAATAAATTGCTAAGTACAATCGAAATCCGGTACGCCTGTAATCTATTGATAAACTCTCATTAAGACGAGGTAGAAGCAAATTTGACTTAACTTCATCAGAACTTTCGTTCAAATTCCAAGTAACGAAAGTCGTACAACAATTTAAGCGTGTAGAATAGTTTCAATTAGTGGAACAAGTCGTTAACTTTAAACAATCCTTCACTCCGTTTCTTCCAGTGGGTGTGTAATTAATAGGCGATATGCTATAAAGATTAGACTTAGGATTTTTTATAAAATGAGTATGACCAGCGAGCACAGTCCACTTGATGTTAAGTGGATGCTGTGGCCGATAGACATCTTCATCTGTCCTCGATAAAGAATCAAACTGCTGATGCGTTGTTACCCCTGAGGACTATAGAATACAACAGAATTGATTACCGTTACCGTCACAGCCTATTAAAGTCTGATCTGTCTCCATTGCTGAACACAGGCCTCCCCCATAGATTGCCTCATAGGGGGATATTTGCGATAGTTTCCACGCTTGGCAAACGCGTTGGTAACCGCAGATTTTTTTAATTGCTACCAGGAGGACCTTATGCCAATCTCCTGTTTCAATTTCCCTCTGTCGCCTCTTACGACACACTTGGGACGATATGAGGTAGTGGATATTGTTACACCGACACTACAAATCTATAATGAATAAAAATTAATCTTATATCGTATAGCGAGGGTGTAACAATATCTACTACTCCATAGGCTCCCACGGGTGTCGTAAGAGGCGACTAAGGGAAACAAATGGCAGCAGGGAAAGAAAAAGTAGCAGCGTCTTCCTAGTAACGATTGACAATGAGAATCAATATAATTACAGTCTGGGAGGCATTCCATCTTAATACTTACGTAACAACGCATCTGTAGCTTGGAGATGTTTGAAGTTGAGTGAAATTTTATACACCTGCTCAATTATATACACAAAAATAGAAGATTCGCGACAACCACTTACCATAGTGGACTTCCGTTTGTCACCCTATCCTATAAAAAAAAAAAAGTGAGGCTGCAGGTGTCAGTGAACTGCAGTAGCCACTTACCAGCAGGTGGACAGTAAGTTCATTGCTCACTTCAGTTTATAATATAAAACAGTGTACTTTGTGTACACATAGTCATGTTGACATCACACAAATTTGGACAATGGCTCATAGTTTTGCTAGACTTCGATAGATGGCTCTATAGTACGTATATTAACATATACTTTAATTATAATATCAAATAAATCAATTCCATTAGACTATCAAACGTTGAATACTGTCTGTACCATAGGCATCCACCATAGATAACCTCATAGAAGGAATGTCTGGCATAACTGCCACGTTTGGCAAGCGAATTGGCAACGGCAGTTTTTTTTGTTTTTATTCAGCTATTAAATAACTATCAGGAAGATTTAGATTGTAGCACATAATACCATTTTTAATTGCCTCTTTAATTTTTATAACAAATCCTAGCCGAGTATGAATGCTGAACACTCAGAGTGTTAGCCCAGCTTCTGTTGGACCATAGGGATCACTCCCTTAATTAATATTCAGGGTAATGAAAAGCCACAATGGTGCGCCCCAATTGAACGCACGACAACCCTACGAGCTGCCACACGGTCTGAATACAAGCTGCATCTAAAGTTGAAAGGATTAAATAAAAACCCTTTTAGCTCATTACTGAATGGCTACGCCTCGCCGAGAATGAAGGCAATGTGAAACTGCTTTTGTTGCTATCACGAAGTTAATATCTTCCCGCCAGTTATTTTTATTAAAAGCTTTTATTTAACATCACTTGTATGTATGTATGTCCTGAAATTTTGCAATCAATATTTCACCAGCCTAAACTCAAGGTATCGGGTAAAAATTTGGCACACACATTTTTTCACACATTGATTCGTTATAAAATGCAGGATTACTTAATCGCCGCCATTTTTAATCCAATATGGCGGACCTTATAAAGTAGCGATTGACCATTTCCACCACAATTTGAACATTCTAGAATAAAACGTGATAAGTAAGATTTATAAGTTTATGACTAAACTAACAACATCCTTACTGGTCCTTATATTTATTATGAAATTTACTTTCCCAACTTCGAGAAAAAAAACTATCCCTCAAAGTACATAGAATTACTAAAAAAGGAAACCTTCGCCGCGTCGCAAATAGGAGTCGACACGCGGCAAGATCAAAGTATTACGTACTCCACTTATAAAAAAGCGCCTATCTCTACAGAATATTCTGCACGGAAACTCGTAAACGTTGCTTTGAAAAATTCCTTGTGGAGACTTTGTTGCAGAGGCTTAAAATTTACAGCGAATTGAAAGAAACACTTGAATCAAATTTGAACAGGACGTACTTATGCAAAAAGGATCCAGCCCACTAAAACTCAATGTCGAGATATTGAGGTTAAAGTTTTTAATCAGTAGTGATTTATCGAAGTTTATCGAAGCAAGTCATTAATAGTGACTTGCTTCGATAAACGAGCATGCGGCATACCTGATGGTAAGTGCCGAACGTCGCCTATGAACATCTGCTGCACAAGCGCAATTGCAGGTGCGTTGCAAGCCTTTTAAGAAGCAATTATCTCTTTTTATGAAGATCCCTAAGTCAAACAAAAATTGTTGTTTGATTTTTTTGGATCGTATGGTTCGAGCTCGGATTGGGTCAAAAAATCAGTTATTGAGTTTTCTAGTAAAAAATTCTCAATAGCAGCCCGGAGTCAGGTAATTAGCGTGCCCTGGTAGTCACAAAAAGCCATTGGTCCTGTGCATTAGATTTCTCCGATCGTGTCAGAATACAGAGTACACCTGTGCTTGTACATGCACTCGTGCACTATATTCCTGTCTTTCGCAGATAGGTTCTTTATGTTGAGAATTGCCGTGACTAAAATTCGGTCTGAAAGATATTTTTATTTTCATCTTTAATAACTCATTTTTGTCTTGTCTCCGGGTTGAATCCTTTTTGCGTAACTTCATCCAATTTTAAGTTATGTACGACGGGCTCATGTTAAGTGGTGACGTAGTCACAGATACAGTTCAAATTCATTATAAAAAGCCGTTGAAATAAAGACGTTTTGAAGGGACAGTAGCCTAATGGATGGGCGCGGACCGCGAACTCAAAAAGGTCGTGGGTTCGAATCCGCCATTCGACTACTGGCGTGAACCAGTCGTAACACAAGCAATTTAAGCTTTACCTTTTACCACGAGTGGTTTAGGGGAATATTAGTAATGTTTGTAGCATTGTTAATATTCTTTTTAAATAAAAAAATTCACTGTAAAAATAGAACTCGAGACAATTTTAATAGAAGAGGAGGCACTTATTTTTAACAGTGTAACTCAACTAAAATCTTTGATACATTTTCATCATTTTTTTCCAATACTCAATTTTTATCCAATTGATAAACTTTGGAATGAAAACAAACAGCAGTCCATCTGGTTGTAAGCTGCTACATCCATCCTACAGCCACCTGCAACCTTTAAACAAAGGAGGCCACTTTGAGTTGTCCTATTGTAACCAGTCTGTAATTACAGCGACTTTCCAACCCTTTGAACCAGTTTAAGTCAAATCCTCCAGTGGAGTCCTTCAAAATGGAGTTTGTGGAGCGATAATCGGTAATAGTATCATATTACGTATGATACAGATCATGCCATCAAAGTTTCCGAACCATGTGGCGGCGCTGTCATCGTGCCACTTTATCATGAACAGATCGAACCATAGACCTGGTCTTAGGATGTTATTTAGGCCTCATGTAATTTTCACATATCTCTTCACTCAATTAAGTTTATTAATTTTGTAACTCATAATAGCATAAAAGTTAGTAAAGCCAACGACACAATAGCATTGTTTTATACTTACAGGCAAACTTGAGATGCACGGGGTTGCCTAGCACCACACCGGCATGGTGGCGCACTGCACACTGGTACACACCGTCCCCACCACCGTCGCGCTTTCGAGACACCTCCAGAGTCCCATTCAAAGAAACCCTGGAACAAAAGGACAAATGAGATCGTGTTAAGTGTCGGGATTCTTCAGCTTCATCATAATAATAATTTTATACGCGGTTCGCCACCGCCAAATCCACAAAATTAAAAAAAAGCTCAAAAAAAGAAAAATAATGGGGAGGGCCCCCGCCCCCCCCTATAAAAAAAAAAAGGCGCCCCAAAATTATTATAAAAAAAAAAACGCAATAGACACGTCTTATTGGCATTACTACAATTACATACATTATGAAGTAGACAGAAAACACAATATAAAGGAAACGTAAAAAATATATATTAATAAGAAAATTACTTTCTAATCTCTATCGATATTTGTATTGTTGAGCTGTGGTAGCTCAGATGGTTAGCGTTCACTGTAAATTTTACAGTACGCGAGCGACCCGGATTCGATTCCCGTCGGCACTGATTATGTTTGTGTTAATACGTGTTGGGCGGTGAAGGAAAATGTATTTCGAAGACATGTGAAGTTCACCAACGTGCATTGAGGCACACACGCGGCAGACAATTCCTTGCCCCAAAACCCTCGCAGAAATAAGAGGAGGCCTGTGCCCAGCTGTGACAAGTATATAGGCTGTAACTTAAATGTGCACTGGTATTTTACGCGAGCATGGACTGTTCGCTCACCGATCAATCTAATCATTCGCGCTGCAACCAATATGATAATGTAACGTGATATAGTACAGATACTACTATAATATTATGTTTAAATAATGACAAATAATAATATTAGAGTTAAAAAAACATAAACAACATGCATAGATCATGAGCTGTGATGATGTTAGTGTGAACTACCTACTAGATCATAATAATTAAATTATTGTATTGTGATCGGTTCTTAATACGTCTGCAAAATTTCAAGTTAATCAGACTTCTAGAAGTGGGGGAAAGTCGTATTACAAAATTCCATTACATTAATACATACTTACTATTATTTACTAATATAAAAATAATATGTAAAAAATATGTAAGTAAAATATGTAATTATTTTATTTTATCCTGATGATCTGAACCAGTATACTAGGATAAAGTTACTAAATTATTGTATTATCGTCCATCCTTGATACGAGAGCAAATTTTCAGGTCAATCGACCGGCTAGAAGTTGCTGAAAACTACATAAAAATATTTCATTACATAAATAGATAGATACACGCGAAGCTAACAAAACAATTGTGAAATTAATAAAGGGCAGCAAACTTGACTGCTGCTGACATCTGGCTATCGACTCTAAATCAAACTTTTAGGATTTAGGCTCGCGTCAGTTTAAATTGAATTTGAACTCGATCGGCGGAATTAATTTGTGCGACCGCTCAAAAAACGAAAGCCTTTACAAGCAAAACGATTTAGAAAAGCTAATCTTGTTAGAGAAAGATGCGAAATGGTCTCTTTCATATAAATTAAATTAGCTATGTGTATAAAATATTCACTGATCTATACGCAGTAGGTACACGTCAAGAGAAGGCTTTATAAGGATTAATATTAAACTACGTTTTTAATTGCTAATTATAGGCCTAACCTGTAGACAGCATTACAGCATTTTAGCATTATGCCATAGCTACCACACCTAGCAGGCGGGTCGTCACAGCCCAACGGAGCAGTAGGTAAAGCGAAGTGGCAATGGTCGTCATATAGCTCAAAGAACCGACAATCGATGTGGAAGAAAGATTCTCGAGTGGCAGCCTCGTACCGGTAGACGAAGTGTAGGTCGGTCCTCCACTAGATGGAGTGACGGTCTGGTAAGATATGCAGGAATTCAATGGATGCAGGCTTATGTTGAAGTTATGTCTACTACTACTGCTTCGAGCAGTATAGTCGGCCCGTTGCCACTTCAGCTTACCAATCCTTTGGGCGATGTCGGTTAATCTGGTTCTACGGCGGATATCTTTTATTTATATCTATAAGCATTTAAATAAAATTGATGTATCCGTCTGTAATTCGAAATAAGTGTCTTAATATATAGCTGATTATGATAAGCAGTGTGCACTGTCTGTCTGTCAAAATGGGTACGTCCGGGCTAATCTAGCAAATGGTTGAACCGACTGTAAGCTTTAGAGTGATCTAGATTCTATTTTAAACCAAAAACTTGCAATTTTTTTAGTTGCTTTTGATTATCTTAAATCTAACTAACACACATTTATTGACTCTACCTATGCGAAGCCAATACTGGTCTTTAGTTGTTAACCTAATAATGTATAAAGTAAAGTAAAGTTACAGCCAATATACGTCCCAGAGCTGGGCACAGGCCTCCTCTCATTTCTGAGAGGGTTTTAGGGCAAGGAATAGTCCGCCGCGCTGCCCTGCCCTGCGTATTGGCGAACTTCACATGTCTTCGAAATGTTCTTTTTTTCTTATTTCTCAGACATGCAGGTTTCCTCGCGATGTTTTCTTTCACCGCCGAGCACGTGGTAAATCAGCACATAAAACTGCAGTTAACAATTTCATTGGTGCCGGCGGGGATCGAACCCGGTTTGCTCGCGTATTATGAAATTTACAGCGAGCGCTAACCATCTGAGCTACCACGGCTCTAACAATGTATGTTGCATACATTTATACGTGGTAGATCCACGCTGCAGTTATATTATGGTTGTAGCACTAATGGGTCGGCTCGACCAAGGGAAGACAACGTTGGCACAGAATATCAGCATAAAATAGCTGCTTAACGCTGTTGTGTTTCGAAATTAAGTGTAGGGACCGGAGACCCTTCGTACTGGAAACGAGGCATTCTATCTTGGTCCGCAGCGGTGACAACGCATCTGTATTTTGATAGTAATTCGAGGATAAATGTAGATATCCATGGGCCACAGCATCCGCTTTCCGTCAGGTGGGCTGTGCGCTCATTTTTTTATAGGAGAGGAGACGAACGAGCACACGGCTCACCTGATGGTAAGTGATCACCGCCGCCCATAAGCAACTGCAACACCAGGGGAATTGCAGATGCGTTGCCGCCCTTTTAAAAAGGAGTAGGCTCTTTGCTTGAAGGTCCCTAAGTCGGATCGGTCCGGAAAAATCTCTAGTGGTAGTCGATTCCACAAGGAAGTTGTGCGAGGAAGAAAACTTTCTTTAAATCCCTTATTCTTTAAAATAAAACTTGTAAGCTGTCGGACTTACTTATACCTGCAGGGATTTTCCTGTACTTAAGAAGCTTGTAAACAAATATTATGTATAAGTTGCATACCTTTTAGGGTTGACTTCCTCCCCATCAAGTCTCCAGAAGTAGGGCTTGAGGCGGGCGCGCGCGTCGTCGAGGGGGGGCGGCGGGCGGCGCGGCTCCGCGCCCGCTGAGCACGGCAGCCACGAGCGCGCCGGACCCACCCATCTAATTGCCACGTCTGTGGAGATTACCGGATGCTTAGTAAGACAGAAGTCTACAGCTTTTGTATATTTTCCTTAAGGCCAGGTTGTACAAAAATATGCGAATTTAAGAAACGATCTTGCCGTTCGAGATTTTTTTTATAACACAACACAACAAGTGACAACTGCCGCCCAAGAACAGCTGCAAACGGCAGATTAGTTGCAGGATAATTGATAACAGAATTGCATTCAATTGTCAATTCAATTGAGAACTGAAATTTCTTTAAATAGTATACCTGTGCTCGGAAAAAATATCCACATTTATGAAATACTCAATTTAAATAATAATGGATTAAACACTATATTAACGGAGATAAAATTATTATTTGATCGCCTGGAAAAAGCTTTGACGTCCGAGTTTTTGCTTTTAAAGCGATAACCATATAATATTTTTCTGCTACCTTTTTTATTTAAATCCTTTTTTCAATAGTGTAAGGGTGACAAGCGGGCATACAGTCTACCTGATGGTAAGTGGATGTTGTAGCCCACAGAAATCTACATTAATTTTTGATTATAAAAGTTCCAAATTAAGAATTATTTAACATTTTGTCCAGCGCATATCGCACGCTTACTTCGTGCTGGACAAATAATATGCATGTAGAGGAAGGGAAACCAAAATCCATTTAATTTAGGAAATCCTCACCTCAAACTGTTAATACCATATCATTATATAAAACCAGATTATTTAAATAAATAATGAGGATAAATTGAAATATTTGAATTCATTTAAAAATTTAAAATTAATGTCAACCAGATTAATTAAATTAAATTATTTATTTAAATAAAACCAGATTATTTAAATAAATAATGAGGATAAATTGAAATTAAATATTTCAATTTATCCTCATTATTTAATTCCAGTCAACAATAAAAGGTAAGAAGGTAACGAAATACTATTTGAAATCTATAGTAAATGTAAAGAAGCTGAAGTGTCCGTACATGTATTAAAATCTTTTTCTTTTTGATATAAGAAGAAACAAAGGAGCTTGCGCCGCAACTAATGGTGACTACCGCCGTCCGCCGGCCATGGGCAACTGCAACACTAGAGGCATAGCAGACGCGTCTGTCCGGAGTAATCTTACGGCGTACATTACGCGTTCATGCAGGCGTCAATCACTGCATTACACGGTAGGTTATTCGTCAATCACAACCGTGATTATTGTAAAACTGATTGCAAAACCTACTGTGTAATGGGCACCTTAAAATAGATGAATCGATTCCAATGAAACTTCACATACAGATAGAGAGAAATGCCAGAAGTGATAAAATAAACCGAGATAAGTCGATTTTGTCATTTCAAAGATATCGTGTTGCATACTGATATTTTTTTATATACCTAAATCGACTAAGGGTAAAAAAGGCCGAAGTCGTTTTCAGACGTAGTAGAGCCATGCTGCAGCTATATTAATTGTAAAGTTGTAGCGCAAATGGGTCGGTTCGACTGGGGAAGGATCACGCTCTCACAGAATACCAGCGTAAAATAGCAGCTTGACTGTTGTGTTTCGTATGGTGAGTGTAGAGAACCAGAGAACTTTCTTACTGGAAACGAGGCATTCCATCTTAGTCCTCACGGGTGACAACGCATCTGCATTTTGATTCGTAATCGAGGATAGATGTAGATGTTTATGGGCCACAGCAACCACTTACCATCAGGTGGACTGTGTGCTCGTTTGTTATCCTTATCCTATAAAAAGGACAAAAAAGGTTGAAGTTGTGATAGCTCGGAGTGTAAACACGGTAAAGTTCCAACACGCGAAGGAACCGAGTTCAAACTCCGCCGATATCAATGACATTGTTAATAGCAATTTTAACGCTGATTTTTACCACGTGCTTGGCGGAGTAAAAAAATCGTGTCAGGAAACTTGAATATCTAGATCAAGATGAGAATCAAAGGAACAAAGAAAAGCTCTTAATTTTGCGTAACCAAAATTCAGTCTGGAGGACAAGAATAAGATTCACAACAATAATTAAATGGAGGATTCGAATTCAAGACTTTTATATTTGCAGCCGGTACCTTTAACCGCTACTGTTGCTTGTTAGTTTTAATTGAATAAGGATAACAAACCAACACACATTCCACCTGATGTTAATCGTATGCTGTGAGCCATAGACATCTATCTTCATAAGGAATCGAAATACAGGTGCATTATGATTTCTTAAATTTACGCGAAAACTACACCTTGAATAAAACTGTATTTACCTCCAGAAGGAAAAGTTCTACAAGTGTGGCCATGGGCTCGCCTGTATCTCCCATAGTCTCCGACATATTCATGGAAGACTTTGAGGAGAAAGACCTTCTTACTGCTCCTATAAATCCAAAATTCTACAAGCGGTACGTAGACGACACTTCCACAATTTTACCATCTGACAAAGTAACTGTATTTTTAGACCACCTTAACTCCATAAACTCTAAAATACAATTCACAATGGAGTTAGAGGTAAATAATTCTTTAGCTTTCTTAGATGTTTAGTCATCCGAAATCCTGATAAGACTATTGGTCACACTGTGTATAGGAAAAAGATCCATACCAACCGATATTTAAATAGTGAATCTCACCATCCTCCCTCACAGTTAGCTACCGTAGGTGAATCTTTGTTTCAGAGAGCAGAAGGGATCTGTGAAAGAAAACATCTGGCCACCGAGTTCCATCACGTCAAACAAATATTGCAAGACAACAAGCTTCGGGTCCCGCTCCTACCTCTCAGTGAGCGAGTGAAGCTGACAGTCGAGCGTGTGTCTGCTGTACTACCGTATGTCAGGAGTGTCACAGACAAGGTTGGCTATATTTTAAAGCGAGCTTCCATTAAAACATGCTACAAGCCGCCGAAGAAGATTAATAAATTTTTACCATCCATCAATAGTAATATTCCTCTACAATATGCAGGAGTGTACAAGCTAGATTGTGAATGTGGTCTTTCTTACATAAGTCAAATCTTTTTTGACTATAAAAACCCACTTGAAAGAACACAATATAGCTGACGTGAACATATCACCGACGCTCCGGGAAGTCTTCAGTCTGTGAAAATGTTCAAGATCGTTCCCACCATTACATCGGATTTGATAAACCACAAAACCTCGCAATATAACACCGATCCCTACGAAATATGCGAGACTATTGAAATTAAAAAAAAACATCCTAATTTAAATAGAGAAGATGGATGGTGCTGCTATCGGCTTGGAATCCTATAATTAACAAAATTAAACCCAAACCCAAGCATACCACTGCAAGACTTCAAGATACTGTAAGCTCGTTCTGCGTAGATCGGACCAAAAATTAGTATTTAAAAACTGAAGGTAGCCAGGCTAACCATGACATTGGGACGTCAAACATCTCAGTTACAAAGAAAATACTTAAATATGTCTCCAAGAGAAGTAATTGCTTATGGAAGTATTTCCGAAGTGACTGTAAAGCGGGAAAAAAATTAAGAATCCCTTTGACAACAGCGAATAGAAATTGAATCAAAGAAATTTTCTGCGAACTCATAAATTTGGTATGTGTACAGAAAAAAACATTCAGGGTATATCCAATTCACGAACAAATATTTAACGGCGGTTTGGCTCATAAACATACAAAGAAAACAATAAAAAACAATATTTTGAAGAAAAATATAAGCGAACATTTACTGATGGAATGTTCTTGATTGTACTGTTGCGGCTTGAATCAATTGCTCAATAGTAATTTGAAGTGTTAAATGGGAACATCTATTCACTATGTCTAACACAACCCATGCTCCAAGCCATCAATAACGTTCTTCGTATCCTTCAGATCTGAGATTTGGACCACAGTAACAGCGTTTTATGTTGCTTTTTAGGTCACAAAATTCGCAGTCCCTCTTTATAATAGTAAAAATTTCATTAATTTAAAATAAATCTGACCAAATTACGGTGATAGTAAAAGGTGTGATAAGTAGGTACGAATCTATTTCTATATTTATAAAGGGGCAATTGAAATGAAAGCTCTCAAAAACATTAATTAGATTTCAGAAAAGAGCTCTCATAAAGCAAATCATAATAATTTTTTTTTCATAATTTTTTTTAATTTAAGATAAGAGAATTTATCATAGGATTTCGTGCCTATGATGTCCAAAAGGATTGTATGATAATTAAAATTTTTAGTTTTTTTATTACAGTAAACCCTCGTTAATGCGAACACGGTTAACACGAATTTTGGTTTAAGGCGAACAAAAATTTGCTCTAGAAAATAGTTCCATAAGCTTCAATGTAAATATGTTCGGTTAAGACGAACCCTCGTTAATCCGAACTTCGAACAACTTTTTCGTCCCTTCACGGTCAATTATCGGATAATACGAACTATAAAAATTCCCAAATCATGTATTTTGTATATTTTTTGTCCTTTTTCGGTCAATACAAATACCGGTAAACAATGGCAAAGTAAACAAAATGCATCTGCTGTCAAGTAGCTATTTTCCTCCAGAAGTTTAACGAATCTAACTATAAAATTCATAAAACTTACAACAGAATTAAAACAAAGTCTTCAGTCATTATATACTTAAAACTAATATTGCTCAAAATACTTATAAACTCTACTTCAAAATAAACACCACGCAAGGATTAGGATATCAAACATTCACCACTCGAATACCTAAAAATAGAAACCATACCTCAAATTTTCTTTCCGTCTTACAAAAGCTATTGAAAAGGTTGTAAACTTTTGAAAACTAATTAACAAAAGCAATGGCTTCTTAACAATTTGGCTTTGTTAAGAAGTGTACATATAAACTGATGTCTGATGAACATAATAATAATGTTAAGTTAAAAAATTTATAACAAAAAATTATTGTAAATATAAAATAATAATATCAAAGTTATTAATAAAAATGTTTCTATGATGAATCATAATATTGAGTTTAGATACGAATTCATTTTTTGCATTGTTCGGATTACACGAACTCCCCTGTAACACAAACTATTTGTCTGATTTTTTCGTGTTCGTGTTACTGTATATTTTTTCAATAAACGATAATATTTACATTAAAGAGTACATATATTTTTCTTCTTTGTACTAACCTTAATATTCGAAGAAATTTTTTTCCAACTCGCCCATAGGAAATCTTGGAACAATACTTACGCAAATCAAACGGAAGAAAAATTCCTGTCATCTCGAAACAGGAGTCGGAAATCTTAAAATACTTTAGTAATGACTAACCTTTTACTTGATGAAATTAACTGCGTGATGTGATCCTGTGAGTTCCACTTGGCTATTAATTTAGGATGGGATAAAAGGATTACATATTATAGGACACATTATTATGGAAAGTAAATAAAGGTTAGAAATCGTGCGACTTAATTTGCCTATATAATATTTATAGCACACACACATACACACGTCATGTGTGTGCGTGTGTATGTGTGTGTGTGTGTGTGTGTGTGTGTATGTGTGTGTGTGTGTGTGTGTGTGTGTGTGTGTGTGTGTGTGTGTGTGTGTGTGTGTGTGTGTGTGTGTGTGTGTATTCGCGTGTGTGTGTGTATGCGTGTGTGTATGTGTGTGTGTATGCATGTGTGCGTGTGCGTGTGTGTGTGTGTGTGTGTGTGTGTGTGTGTGTGTGTGTGTGTGTGTGTGTATGTCCTCTGGGATGAGTAAGTAGTTCCTTAGATAGATGCACGTATACGTTCGCGAGCAGTTACAATGTGTACAGATCATGCACTTCATAGCCATGTGGTTTTCGATACCGCAACAGTGGCGAAGCTTCCATTAAAGCCAAAAAGCCGGGCTTGCCTTATTAAACCTGAATCAATCAATAATATCAACTAATAAAATAACTCGTAAAATGTTTCAAGCTATTTCAAATTTCCCGCGCACTCCTCTGTTCGACACATGTCGACCGATGACCTCGTATTGCCTTAGCGATACTGCTGCTGTCATAAAAAATGAGTTTTAATAGAGCTAATAGTTGTCTCCCTCGCTCGCGTGGGCTTTTTACGGGGCTTTCGAGAAGACGATCGCTCTCTTTCTAACCTATGGCAAAATATTCTATAATGAAATATAACTACGATTGTATATATAGCAATTAGTATAGAGATTTAAAGCCAGGCTTTTGGGAATAAATTTGTTAAAAGCGGAGGCGCGCGGGCAATACGTTTGCAAGTTCATTTCACGTTTCAATGTTTATTTACTCTGTGTGCTTATCTTAAGCGATTTAATATTACGAGTTCAAAATTTATGCTTTTTTAAAGATTTTTAATCAAAATGGAGGATAATAGTGTTCCTTGTGATGAATTGAAGTGTGTTAAAGTGATAATCGGTGAGGAAATCTTTAAACTTTGTTGAGATAATACACAAGGTTAAGAGTGTATTTCAGACTTTTCAATTATCGCAATTAAAAACAGTTATTGGTACAATTAAAACGTTCACACAAAATTTTACGTGGACGTAATTAAATCTTTCCATAAGAAAGCGAGACGATTCCACTTATCTTATCTTATTTCTTATCCATTAGAATGTAAATAATTATTTTTTTTTTAATTTTGTACATAATTTGTTTGTACTTTGTTCGTGTTTTACTTTTGTTCATGTATTGTATTGGATGTAAATATTTTTTTTCTTTCGCTTAAACAAACCCAAACGGCTTTCTTCAAAGCCACCGAAGCTATGCAATTGCTGATATGTAATACAATCTATCTAGCAGTGGTATACCTTCTGTGTGCTTTGAAACACGTCCTTGACAGCACTGAATATGAAACTGAAGCGTGGAGACAGATCAAGATTGGTGAATTTTTTATAAAACTGCTAAAAACAACAATCTATATTTTTATCAATTTATATCTTGGGCTTGCCCTAGCTTGGAGCTCTAGCTTCGCCACTGACCGCAATATCTAGTCAAGGATCATTAATTACATCCTGCCACCACTGAACATAGATATCATCATAATTTGACCTCATAGTGGGAGAATATTTTCCATAATAGCCACGCTTAGACACAAAGTGGCTCACGACAGCAATCGCAGCTTGTAATTATTTAGAGGGTTGTAACTTAATCTAAAGCGACGTTGCGATCATGCGTCCAGATTAAAGTTTTGGAATGAATCAAAGCCTGATGTTTAAGACACGACCATAAAAGATTTGAAGGGTTTCAAGAGTAAATCGGGTCAGGTTTTTAGAGAATTCACTAACTGAGCCAAACAATGTTCTTCTAGCATCACAGAGTGTTAAGGCAATTCACGCAATCTCATGTGTAATCGCATACCTATTTCCACAGATAAACCAACTGATATAATTCAATATCACAATTTCGCCTATACGCTACCGATTAGGTGATTGAAATAGCAATAATTCTAGTTCTAATTCCAACGAATAGGCCACTAGAGGTAGCAGTGATATTTGCCATCGTTTTATTGCCGCAAATTCGATAGAATAAGCCGTAAATTACGAATACTAGTACATAGATATAGATATAGAATGATAGTAAATGTAATACCTTCTTTATACGTTGTAGAGCCGCAACTATATTATGGTTGCAGCACGTATACGTCCACTCGACTGGAGAAGGACCACGCTCTCATAGCATACCAGAATAAAATAGCAGCTGTGTTTCATTTAGTGAGTGTAGAGAACCCTCCCTAAGGGTCTCCCCTTATTACTCGAAATGAGGTATTCCATCTTAGTCCTCAAGGGTAACAACGCATTTTCATTTTAATTCTTAACTGAAGGTATATGAAGGTATCTATGGGCCACAGCATCCATTTATCATCAGGTGAACTGTGGGTTCATTTATCAACTTTACTCTATATTAAAAAAATCAGTTACTCTTTTATAGTTGGGAGTTTACGAGTAGGGAAACTGATGTTAAGTTTATTGTCATAGTTTAATAAACTGTTTGCTGTAAGTAAAAGTTTACAGCTTATATACGTCCCACGGCTGGGCACATGCCTCCTCTCATTTCCGAGAGGATTTTAGGACAAGGAAGTGTCCGTAGAGCTGCCCGAATGTGTGTTGGCGAACTTCACGTGTCATAGTAATATTTTTTCTTATTTCTCAGACATGCAGATTTCATTGAGATTTACAGCGAGCGCTAACCATCTGAGGTATCATGGCTATATAAAATTACTATGTTTTAAACCTCATTGCCGTGTCGTAGCACCTTAAATACGCTGTCGTCAGTCATGTTTCAAATGCAATACTACTAATCGTACAAAGTAACTAACAAGGCAGTGAAAGGGTTAAAACAATGCACTGCCCCATAAAACCGCGGTGGTGCCGTAAGAGGCGACTGAGAGGACTGAAACTAGCCTTTCCTTGATACAAAGCCAAATAATAATAAAAAATCCAGTGTTGCCAAACAACATGCTTGGCAACTATATCAAATGTCCTCCATATGAGATAATCTACGGGTGAGGCATATGTTCTGAAATAGACTTTTGGAAGACTAGTATTAAGTAAATCAAAAATAAACAAGTGAATAAACAAGCGTTGATAGTTTCATCAGGTGGACTGTACGCTCGCTAAACGCTAAAGAGTAAATCTAGACTATACTATAATAGCTGTCATAAAATTACGCTCAATTGAATTATAAAACAACCCTGAGACTGATTTTTAATTGAATCCCAAACCGGTTACAAATGTATGAACAAAGGTGCAAAGTACTCGAACGTGTGGCTTCCTCCACAAAGGACACGTTGTACTTCACATGTGTTCCTACCACGTACATCATAATTAGTGATTCCGGTTAACACCGAGTTGCGCAAAGCCCGAAGGTGACGATACGCCCTCGGAAACTTCCAGCACAAGGGGAAACTGAATTAGAAAGTACTCCCGTGTTGAAAATTGCTTTGTGGTTGTGGATTTAAAATTAATATTTAGATTAGCTAAGTTGTCAATTGAAATTTTATGTGGTGATTTACCGCGTACCTGCTCAGGACGTACTCGTATATAGGTTCTAACTTTACTTTTAACTTAGATTATGCGATGAGCTATGATAAGGAAATTTCAATTTTCAACGCTTTGTTCACTCTTTCATGTGACTAAAGAACTATCAATCCATCTGATGGTTACTAATTACAGCAGAATATGAACCACTGTATCCAACTTTAAGAAAAGAAAGCCACAGGTGCGTTGTTGAGGAACTAAGGCATGTTTATAATATAAGAATATAATACATAGAATTTTAAAAAAATATCAATTATTGTCGTTGCTCATATGTTTACGGTGAAGTTTGCCATAGTTGTCATTTGACACACGTGGCATTTTTGAAATTATTTTACACAAGTTCATATTGATTATAAACAAAGCAAAATAATATTTTTTAAAGAATACTAGTAATTCTAGTACTAGTATTAGTTTATTATTTACATTAGTCACCATTTCAAGTAGGCTTAAAGTGTTCGTGTTAGGAGTGTTTCGTGAGTTTACGACCGTCGTTCAATAGCGGATACGATTATCATCATCATTACAGCCCTTAACAAGTCCACTGCTGAACATAAGCCTCCCCCAAGGAACTCCACAATTGCACGGCCCTAAGTCATCTACACGACTTAAAAGATTGTCACTCCATCTAGTGGGGGCAGTGCCGTTACAAATAACCACAAGGCTACTGTCGCTTGAATGAATTAAATTTTAAATAAGATTCCTTGAGAATATTCAAATAGTTAGTAAAACGTAAAGTAAAGTTACAGCCTTTATACGTCCCACTGCTGGGCACAGGCCTCCCCTCATTTCTGAGAGGGTTTTAGAGCAAGGAAGTGTCTGTCGCGCTGCCCTAATGCGTGTTGACGAACTTCACATGTCTTCGAAGTATTTTTTTCTTATTTCTCAGACATGCAGGTTTCCTCAGGATGTTTTACTTCACCGCCGAGCACGTGGTAAATCAGCACTTAAAATTGCAATTAACAATTTCATTGTTGCCGGCGGGGATTGAACCCGGTTTGCTAGTGTACTGTGAAATTTACAGCGAGCGCTAAGCATCCGAGCTACCACGGCTCTTTTTACGGGTTTTAAATAGTTATGAACACAAAAACCCTATTGTATCATTAAAATCGACTATCTACTAAAACCACAATAAAGAAAAATAGGCACAAATAATGTGACTTATTTTTTTGCAATTTTCCATTTTCACGATCAATTACTCTTTATCACTTCATTTCATTCTTTGTATCACATCCAAATTACAATTCCGATATCAAGTGGAAAGCTTTGTGAGAATTTAAAATTCGAGCTCACTCAACAATACAACTAGACTCCCCTCTCCTCAGGAGCCTTCACAACAATCACCTGAATGTTACGACGTGCTTCAGTTCTCACTGTGATACTCGGCACAATAAAATGATTAAAGTCGCAAGCTGTAAACAGTTTCGGCATTTCGCTTCACCGATCATGGATGGAAATAGGGTCGCCAATATGGCGGCTAAATTCAGGAATGTTCGATATAGATTAAACACACGATCATAACAGCAAATTAATATTAAGAGTTCAACTAGGTACCGTTACAACCTATTAAAGTCCACTGCGGAACATAGAACTCCACAATCCGGTATCATCCCGCGGGTGTCGTTATAGGCAACAGAGGGAAACAAATCAGGAGATGGGCAGCAGCGTCTTCTTAGTAACGACTAAAAATAAAAAACTGCGGTTGCCAACCCATTTGCCAAGCGATGAAACTATGGCAAATATTTCCCCTATGAGACAATCTATGTTCATCTATGTAACCACAGAAATCGTAATGATAAGACAGTGTCTTATTATTACGATTTCTGACCAACGAAAAACGTACTATCATTTCTAGTCTAAAATAATTTTAAATTCTGCAGACGACTTAAGAACTGATGACTATACAATAATTTCAAAATGACAGTAATATCTTCTTTTTTTTGGTAAAGGAATTGCACGATTGTGCTTTTGCCATATCAAGTAGTAAGAATGTATCATTTATAGTACACTTCTTTACAATATGTTGACACGTTACATTGCGAAGTTTTTAGAAGATATTGACGGAAGCTTCTCCCAGCAGGCAATTGATGAAAACAAAATCGCACCATTTTTACATTTCTGGTATAAACATCCACTTCTCAATAATACAGGAGCAGCAATCAGACGGCGATCAAATTCCTGCCAAAACTCCATGCCCTAGTTATCTCGATGGGATCATCATAAATTATTATATTTTATCTTTAATCATATTATATAGATAGATAAGTACTAAACATTTTTACATTCAATTAAAACGGTAGTTTTGACTTAAGAAATTTTATTAGATGATAATTCGCAAAAACAAATAAAGGAGCTCAAATAAATGACAAATTATGTATAAGAAGAAAAGGTTTCATTCAGCATTTTTATTATATTACCCTAATTGACGGGGTCTCTTCAATTTGGCTTCGTTTAGATTTAGTCCAATTTGTAAGCCTTTGTCCCGCTTGCAATTGTTTTATCGGTCCAACAACAAAAAATGTTGGCGAAACTGAATTATATAAATACTGATTGTCTGTGATACTAGTTTGAACCATTTTCAACGTATTGCTTCATAAGTCTTTCACATGTCCGCAGCTGAACTTTGGCCTCCCCAAGAAAGGCCACAAAGTGTGATGCTTAGTAAAACGTATTGCTT
Source organism: Parnassius apollo (assembly GCA_907164705.1). NCBI lineage: Eukaryota > Metazoa > Arthropoda > Insecta > Lepidoptera > Papilionidae > Parnassius > Parnassius apollo. The sequence continues at coordinate 2,261,320 of CAJQZP010001262.1, forward strand.
GGTGAGAATAAATTTTATAGTGTTAAGAGCTTGGGATTCAAGACAATAAAAACTGCTGAGTGAATTACCAAAATGGACACTTTAATTACGGAACAATAATTACAACTTAAATCCACACTATATGTAGTATATACACACATGATTCGCAGTTGTATCGCTTCGAAGTATTCGCTTGAATCGCCAATTCAATATTGACCCGGGCTGCGGTCTATACCGGCCTTATATAGGGCCTCAAATATTTCCAGAATCTTCTACTGTAGAAACATCTAGAATGTTCGAATACACACCGGTCCCAACTGACTAGGTGTCGATAGTTCTAGAAGTTCTTCCATGGAAATTTCTAGAAGGATCTTGACTCTCCTAGTTCTGCTATTCGATACTAGAAGGCGCTAGTGGTAACTAGTGTCGCCATGTACCAGGCATTAATAGTGGCGCGCGACAATTGCATGTTTAAACAAGGAACATAAAGATAAGTAAAGAAAATATAGAAACGACTAGCCGTGTAGTGGAGTGTAATCATACCACCATTACCCCATATCGTACCGTGGGTGTTATAGCAGTGGATTTCCAATAACAACTAATAAATAAAATACTGCAGTTGCCAACCCTGCCTGCCAATACCTGCCAAGCGTAGAAACTGTGGCAAATATCCCCGCTGTGAGGTAATCTAGTCATACCAGTTACTCATTCAGAGTCAGTAATTCCCTTATTGGGCAATGTATACGCCTCTACAACAAAATCCCAGGAAATATTTATCGATGAAAAAAATTGCTGAAATTGTGTAATGAGTGTTGTTATACCACTAAGGATTACAACATGATTGATATTACCCCTTGGAACTGAAGTAGTCGCTACCATGCTGTCTCTAAATGTTTTCGTATTCTATTCTACAACATAATACATATTGTAAATTAATGTTTAAATAAATAGTCCCGCCTGGTTTCATGAAGGTTCTTCCCAAGACAGAGATTTATTTTGGAATCAGCACTAAGAGCATACATGATTTTATATATATTACAACGTATCTACAACAAAAACATGAACAAAGAAAATTAAAGCAAAAAAAAAAAAACCCCCCCCCCCCCCTTTTTGTTGGGGGAATGTGCGCCGCGCGCGCCACCCTGCCAAGCCTTTTTTTTTTTTTTTTTTTTTTTTTATTAAAGTTTTATATAAAAAAAAAAAAAAAAAAAAAAAAAAAAAAAAAGGAAAATTTTGTTAGTAAACAAAGTTTTAATTTCAGTATTTTGTGTTATTATTTATAACTTAAAATATTTAATTACAAAACACAAGCATATGTATGTAAGTAGATACTTGGATAGTGAAGTAAATTTCAACTAAGTTTTGTAGTGAAGTACTTAGTTATTACTTCTGTAAATAAATTATTAATTCTTTTTTGCTATAAATACCTATCTAACAAAAAATATATGAAATAAACTCACTTTTCACAACTTCCTACCGAAATCCTTCGGTAACTTAAATAAATGATATATCTGTGAAACCTTTTGATAGTCATTTAGCATCCATCCACGCAATAATTATATTAGGAACGATGTTTAGCCATTATAATTTTTATCAAATAGATAGGTACTTAATATACATACTATATACAATTTTTAAATTACATTAAATCTTTCTCAACTATTTTATTCTACAATTAAATATACTAAATACTAAACAAAAACTATTTCAACAAGTATTTATAAAAAAAATATTTACGTAAACAGTGTTAAAAAACTTTTAACATTCAATCGCCTACAACGCGTTAGCCCCGACTGCATAGATTACTGTATAATATGTGCCCGACTGCGTATAAAGCTATGAAGCCCGGGCGCCTCGCGATTGTAGGTGGTAGAAAGAGTGACAGAGGCTTGCTTCTATCCAATAAACAACCTGATTTTAAGGCAATCATTATGTTTTTTTGACTAATTTGGCTACTAACAATGGATTCTACGTCCATCGTTCCAGCGTCAAGTGTGTCATGAAAGTCACACAATGTTACTTTCATGACACACTTGACGCGTTTGCGTGAAGTTACAAATTATTTTCGCATGAATTTAAATAGATTGGTTAACAAAATTACTGCAAATATAATAAAATGGATGTAAGTGACGAAATACTATAGACTTTTAGGTTGTAGTAATGCATATGAAATCAGATAGTGTGTGAGATATTAGACATATTTGGTCAATTAAATGCATTTCTAAAAAAGATAGAAAACAATGTCAAGAGTGAGCTACTTTATATTTTGTCCGAAAATTTTGGGAAATTTATTTCTAGATAAAATAAATGGTTTTTGATGATAATTTTAAATCTAAAATCACATTAATAGATCCCATCCAAGCACAGCCGGACCGCGTCACTAGTGTAGCATAAAACAGTGAGGAAATAGTATTAAATAAAACTGTAAATGAGGGGTGTTAGATTCAGCGATGAACGTAGCATACAATTTGAGAGGCCATACTGTAGAATTAGTAGTGTAGGCGTTGAACAGAAGCATTTGTTTTTGATGCAGTGATCACTGAGTTTGTATACATATTGTTAGCCTAAAGGTAAGCACTCAGTAGAGCATGTTAAGCGAAGCGTGCAGCGTGGCGTCATGACTTGCGTTTCATTTTATTTTATTAAATGAATTAGTTATAATAATATATTTGTAAAAATTCTTAAAAAAACCAGTAATCTTAAATTTTAAGGTATTATTTTAATTGTAAAAGTAAAGATAGTTGAATAACTAAGATAATTAAATTTTGATGAGTTATTTTTAACGTGGTAGAGCCATGCTGCATCTATATTAATTGTATAGTTGTAGCACGAGTGGGTCGGCTCAACCGGGGAAGGACCACGCTCTCACAGAATACAAACATAAAATAGCAGCTTAATGCTATTCTGCTTCGTATAGTGTGTGTAAAAAACCAGAGACCCTTTTTACTGGAAAAAAGGCATTCCATCTTAGTCCTCACGGCTGAGGACGCATCTGCATTTTGATTCGCAAACGAGGATAAATGTAGATGTCTATAGACCACAGCAACCACTGACCATCAGGTGAACTGCGTGCTTGCCTGTCACCCTTATCCTATTAAAAACGTTATAAAAATAATACCGGATTCATTAGGAGTAATACCGAATTAAATTATATTAATTTCAATAACAGCAATTTAAGTTGGAATAATCTAATAAAAAAGTTTTAATTAACACTAGTTTGGAAAATACATCAATCGTTGGAAGAACTAGCAAGTAGGAAACGGAACTTTATTTAAAAAAAATAGTTTACATAAAATCATATAAGAAAAAGCTTAGTGATTACCTTTTTCCCAGGGCTTAGTTGTTCATTTATAATAGCCTATCAAAGTCCACTGGTGACCATAGGCCTCTGCATAGGGCATACTCCACAGGGATGGCCTATAGGGAATATTTACCACAGTTGCCACAATTGGCAAGCGGGTTTGCAACCGTAGTTTTTAGTTTTAGATTTTTATTTTATAGAATATAGAATATAGGTAACAAACGAGCACAAAGTCCACCTGAAGAGGATGCAGTGGGCTATTGACATCTATCAACATTTATCCTTGATTAAGACTCAACACGCAGATGCATTGTGACGACAAGATGAAGATAACATTCCATCTTGTTTCTGAGGACCAGGATGGAATGCCTCGATTCCAGTAAAAAGAGGTATCCTTTATAAGTATAATACGAAACACAACCACATTAGGCTGCCTATAAGTCCAAATACAAATACAAACATATCATGATATAAATAGTAAACAGTACACACGTCGGTATTTCTGCGCTCGCAAAGTTCAAAAGTGCTAACAGAGAAAGTTTTAAGTTGTGCTTCGATTTCACAACGTCTATCAATTTGTATATTAACATAAACTTCTTAATAGAATGTATATTATTATTTATTACATTTATTCCTTTAATAAGCCTCTAACAACGCGATTAACAGTTTTTTTTCAGTTTTTTAGTCGTAAAAATGTCTGTTCTTTAATAACTTTTTAAACTTTATTATGACTAATAATTTAGAAAGTATATGATTAAATATCGAAATATATTATCCAACAATCTTGTATTTATAGCTTATAACCGAACATGGTAGAGCCACGTTGCAGCAATATTATGGTTGCAGCACGAATGAGTCGGCTCGACCGAGTAAGGACAACGCTCTCAAAATACTATACCAGCGTAAAATAGCGTCTGCCTGTATTTTTTTATAGCATTGGGTGACAAACGAGCACACAGTCCACCTGATGGTAAGTGGATGCTGTGGATCATAGACATCCACATTTATATTCAATTAAGAATCAAAATGCAAATGCTTTGTTACCCCTGAGGACTAAGATGGAATACCCGAATTCCAGTAAAAGGGTCTCCGGTTCTCTACACTCACCATACGAAACAGCAACATAACGCTGATATTTTACGCTGGTATTCTGTGAGAGCGTTATCCTTAGCGTGCACCTACCCCCCCCCTCCCCCGTTCGGCCGACCCATTCGTGCTACAACTATAATATAGCTGCAGCGTGGCTCTGCCACGTAATGTACGAATTATTCAAGAGGGCTATTTAGACCCTATTAAGACATAAAAAACGGTTTTTGAAATCTATAAACCATTGTTACCCCCACCACCATTGATTATCTGTTAGCATTACCTCAAATAGTAATGCCATATATTATGTATCTATACAATGACTACAGACATAATACACAGACATGGATGTCTTTATATTATTATTAATGGCTTGAGTTTAAATATATATAATTACATAGCATGAAAATATTTAGAAACAGCACGGTAATGTCATTCCCAGGGGTCATTGTCAATCATGTACTCTTTAGTAGAATAATAACCTTTACTAAACAATGTTTTGCTTAACACGAGTAAAATTTTAAACCTTTTGATAGATAAGTCCTGCATTTTTTTGGCTTTAACTAGTCAAGTCTAACTGATATAGCCGGATATACGATAACTCAGTTTTTTATTTGTTTTACGTAACAGACACTAGCGTCTAAAACATTAATTATTAGAATCTGACCCGTACAAGGAAGACGTCGTAGACAGTCAATCACAATCAATAACACAAACCTCGCTTCAAAGTGAGGAAACGAACGTCTCCCGAAGATAAAGCTGAGACAGCGAAGCAATTTCTAAATTGTTTTAACCCAATGATTGAAAACGCTTTACGTACCTATCCGCACCCTCGAATGTCCGGGCTGAAGACGAGGGTTGTTAAATTGAAGGGTAGGAAACAGCCCTGAATTACCGATAAGTATTTTAAAGAAACGTGGGCAACGAGCTACCAATGAGAGTGGAGGGGAAGGGTCCGCGGTCTTTAAGATATAGTAAAAATTTTAGACAATTGTAAGATTTAATTTTGATTAAAACTACTTTTACGGATTTTATCGCGTTTATTTTACTTTTAATTACTTTTATTTTTAATTCACGACGTTTCGGGCGCTTTGTTCTTTTTTTTCGACTGAGATGACTAACGTCCCGATGTCATTGTAAAACCCTTCCTAGAGTACCTTCAGCTTTTTTAATTATTGTTTATGGTCCGATCTATGCAAAATGAACTATGTCCTGAGGTCTTGCAGTGGTATGCTTGGGTTTAGTTTTAATTTTATTGATTATAGGATCCCAAGCAGGTGGTAGTACCCAGCCTCCTTCTCTATTGAAATTAGAGTGTTTTTTTAATTTCAATAGCCTCACGTATTACCCTTGGTAGGAATCGGTGTTCTTTCGCGAGGATTTGTGGTCTATCAAATCTGATATAATGGTTGGGGCCGTCTAGGATATGATCGCAAACTGCAGACTTCCCGGAACGTTGATGCTTCACATCACCTATATGTTCTTTTACGCGGGTAAAAATAAAAGGTAATTAAAAGTAAAATAAACGCGATAGTTTTAATCAATGTGTAGTGTTCGCGTAAATATAAGAAATCATTAGATTTAATATTATTAAACTTTAACATCGCAATAATTACAATTTCTTATAATTAGGTGACTGTAGCCTAATGGCAAGGTGCGGACTGCTAATTCAAAGGTCGTGACTTCGAATCCGTTTTCGACTACTGTGGTCCATTCTCAACACGAGTATTTTAAGCTTACCATGTGTGGTTAAAGGAAATATTAGTAATAATAATAACATTGATAGATTTTCTTTTTTAAATCACACGTGAGCTGAAATTAAACTCTTCTCTATGTGTGTAGTTTATGAGAATTTGTTACGATTGATTCCAATGACAAGTTGGACTGAAGTCATAGAAAAAAAAACGTACGAAAAACGCATATCGCAACATATTTTTTTGCAGTTTTACCGGCGGGTGTGCTATAGATAGCGACTGCGTGCGAGCAAGAAGTGAATAGAGGCGACGACAATTTCAATCCCATCCTTTAAACGCACGTGTAAGGATAAGTATAGGATATTGCAACAAAGTCCTAGAAAATATTCAAGGTTTCTCTATTTCAAAGTTTAAAAGCTGTTTCTTAAGGGGATATAGTAAGTCAGCTCAAATTCTAATTTCGCCCCCACTTCCCCGTGCATCGTATGCTATGTACCGACATGTTTGTAATCACTAGTACTGTAAGTAGACAGGTCGTTAGATACTTATTTCATTAGATTTATCTATTTATGCCTGTTTTTAACGCCAAGCCAGCCGCTTCTTATTTTTATTACGGTTATTTCCCATTTTAATTTTACGTCGTCCTGTTGCGTAATGTGTATTCTGATCGTAAGCGACACAACCTCTTCCTTCAAAGGCCGAAGCGAAACTGACCGGGCGGCAGGAATCACGCTTCAAGAGGCCGATAGTTGAGGTAATTTCTTTTTACAGTGAAAATAATGGTATTTTAAAAAAGTAAATAACATAAGCACTGCTTTATAGTTAGTTCAGTTAGTACGCAAAGTTTCATGATACTATTTAAAGTATTTTATGAATAACAGCGGTTTATTGTTTATTTTGGAGGTAAATTTGGATTTTTTTCTATCGAGAAAAATTTACGGAATCGTGTTTTCGTCTAACATAGTCCTTAACATTAATCCTCAACTTTACCATATATTTATTTCAAAATTAATGCTGCAATATTTTCGGCATAACGGAGGATCTTGCTAAGCCATTTGAGGTTATATTTCCCCTTAAATAAGTTTTGTAAGTAGCGTGCACAACCTGGGTTTCCTACTGGTTCCTACCAGGACAGAGGTTTTTATTCCGAACCCGCGGCAAATATAAAAAATAACGACTTCCAATAACAATTATTTTATTATTGTAAATAATCTATACAGAAAAAAAATACTTTGATTCTATTACATTTTACTCATTGTTTTTTGTGCGTATAGAGAGCTATTTTATTTCCATACCTGTTTTACAAAATATTGGACTTTTCAAAGCAATTAAAAGTGAATAGGCATTTTCTGGATTAAGTAATCTGGGACCAAATCAGTCGCTAAACATCGAGGATATTAATCAAACTAATGATCAATAACGGTTCGTTTCGGTTTCGGATATTAGCTGGGGCAAACAAACAGACAGACAAACAAAAATTTTAATAATTGTGTTTCTTTTTTGTTATAATTTCCGTATATATTTTCATACGTTTTTAGTTAAAAGCTGTTATTTTGACATTACAAAGAAACACTTTTATTTATTTGTATAGAATAGAAGATTATGCAAAACTGGCTCACTTCCAGTATAGGATTCAGCAAGTTCTAGTTCGTAATTTAAGAAAATACGTCACCCTAACTGAAACGTTTTGTTTATTAGTTAATAGCGGAGAGGTCTAGTAGTCCTAGGTCGTGAGCTCAAAATATTTAAATAACTGACGTCGCGTGGCCATATTTAGCCCCAGCAATGTTTGAAGCGTCGCGTCGCGAACATGTCTGTTAACATATCTATGTATGAAAATCTGTGTGTCGAGGTTTGTACACGACGTAGTTGACAACCGTTCCGTTTTGTTACAGCCTATTAAAGTGCACTGCTGAACAAAGGTCTCATAGGGGGAGTCTCATATTGCCCCATAGGGGGGATATTTGCCACAGTTGGCACGCTCGGCAAGCGGGTCGGCAACCGCAGTTTTTTATTTTTAGTCGTTATTTGGAAGACGCTGTTGCACATCTTCTGATTTGCTTCCCTCTGTCGCCTCTTACGACACCCACGGGACGATATGGGCTAGTGGATGCTCTTATACCACCTCTACATGGTTATTATTGCGAATATTCAAAAGAATTACAATGTTATGTTCACTAGTGTAATAGTAATAATTGTAATATACTATTTATACGTGGTAGAGCCACGCTGCAGCTATATTATGGTTGTAGCACGAATGGGTCGACTCGACCGCGGAATGACCACGCTCTCACAGAATACCAGCGTAAAATATACTGCTATGTTTCGTATGGTGGACCCTTTTTTACTGGAAACGAAGCATTCCATTTTAGTCCTCAGGGGTGACAACGCATCTGCGTTTTGATTCTTAATCGAGAACGAATATAAATGTCTATGGGTCACAGCATACACGCACCATCAAGTGGACTGTGTGCTCGTTTGTAACCATTATTCTATAAAAACGGTATGTGGTGATGTAGCCGTCGCTTAGCTTAACAAAAGCCTATTCAGTATTGCATTTAAGGCTAAAAATCGTGGTTGGTTCTAGGAATCAAGATGATTTTAGCTAAAGTTGAGTCACTTTGTCATTTATACATGCGGCACTAGAAACCAGTGCAGCGAATCTATTGAACAGCGTAACGTATGCCGTGCCTTTGCTGTTACATGACAGTAAAGCCATAGTGGATGCAGGTGGCTCAGGACCGTGCTTTGTGGCATTACTTGGGGGAGGCCTATGTTCAGCAGTAGACTTGTGAAGGGCTGTAATGATGATGATCATAAAAGCAGTAGTGGAAAGGGTTCGGCGGAGCGTATGGCGTAGTAGTTCGTTCCACGTCGAAGGCTAGCTATTTGTACAAGCGCCAACTTTTTGTTTTTGTTCCATTTAATTTAGTTATATGGTGTGTATATCAAATTTACATAATATATAAGTTATATTTACATACTTACATAAAATTTCAAATTTAGTCGCGGCAGTTTCACAGTGCTTAAATATGTCAAATTATGTAATAACCAACCTTAGAGTAATTACATACATATTGTACTTACTCTGAGTGACCATCAACTGTAAATTTTGCACTACTAAACATCGGCTCCTCCATGAACGAGAAAATGTGTTTTTCCGACTTTGGGTTTTAATCAATTGTGAGTTCCACGTGCAGTGAAGGTCCTAAAGGAACTCTATCCGCGACTGGTCGTTGCTGCTGGTGATGCGCGAGAAAAGTATCAGCTACTTTTCTCGCGCATCGTTCTTGGTATGATACCACGGGGAGTGGTACTGTATGATAATTAATTTATTAATTTTAGTTTTTCATTATAGTTTGCTAAAATTATATTTCAATGTTATGTAATAATTTTTTTATCAATTGTTATTAGATATTTTTATTGCTAGTGCAGAAAATAAAAAAGATTAAAAAACATATTCTGGATTTATTCTGCGCTATTTAGCATTGATCATAAGGTCTAAACTATGACAATCACAAATATGAGACAGCATGTTGGATTTTCATGAACGACAGACCGCGACAGAGACCACGCAGTAAGTTTTGCGAAAACAAAAAAAAATGATCATATCATTGGCCGTATTTTTGAATTACTTTGACTATTTTAATATAGTCATTATAAATGATAAATAACGAATAAGTAACGACCATGATTTACATGTAAATAGACAGTTCGTTGTAAATATAGAATTTAAAATACAGCACCTAAAAATACTTTTAATAATTTTCATCTGTATTTTTTAAAATAGTTCTTGTTATGTTACAACTAAGGTTTAAAATAAAATGTGTCTCTAAATAATAAATTGCAAAGGTATTCTTTTATATATAAACTTTTACAAATTCTAGTATAAATCACTTTGCTTCCATCAAATAAATAATTTATAAGAGCTGTCTCGCATCTGTTGCGTGATCCCTATCGAAGGAACTTTCGCCCCCCCCCCCCCCCCAGCCCAACGTGCCTGCATTAGTTTGAGGCACCGGCTGTACTTTATTACGTGCTGTATGTACTATGTAGTAGAACCTTCTTTTATGTAATATCAAAATTTGTCAAACTATGGAGTGGGTGTGACATGAGAACTTTAAATAAAATGAATGCCAATATTTTTTTCGCGCAAGTAATGAATCTTTACGTATTCAACTCTATTCTAGGGAAAAACACAAGCCTGAAATGCCAGTTACTCGAATCCACTGAGTTATGAATTCGTTCATAGGCACATCATCATCTATATTATTTACGATTACCGCCCTTCACAACTCTACTTCTGAACAAAGTTCTCCCCCAAGGAACGCCACAAAGCGTGGACCTGAGCCACCCGCATCCATTGACTTTCTGCATCTTTACCAGGTCGTCACTTCATCTAGTGGGGAGACGCCCAACATTTTGCCTGCCGGTACGAGGCTGCAACTCTAGAATCTTTCCTCCCCATCAGTTGTAGGTTCTTCGCGCTATACGGCCAACTCATTGCCACTTCAGCTTACTAATCCGTTGGGCTAAGTCGATTACTCCGGTTCTACTGTGGATATTCTCATTTTTAGGTCTATCACGCAAACAAACTCCGAACATAACCCTCTCTATTATTCTTGAACGACCTTGAGCTAAAAAAAATACGGACGTAATATTATACAAAATGTATGAAGTACGCTGTAACATACAATTTTGTTTCTCATACGCGCGATGTACGTACATAAATGTCAATCGTCGTCATTATTTAATAAAGAATGAAAGAACGCCGAATCAGTTATTTCGACGTACGCCATTGCGTGAACTTTAATTAAAGCGACAGTACCTAATGGCAAGGTGCGAACTGCGAACTCAAAGAGGTTCAAATCTGCTATTCGACACATATAGGTATGGGGAGTACTCTGAGGAATTGTTAGGATTAATCCCAGCCGCCTTTCATGAACGAACTACGCGGTAAACCTCCCGATACCATTCAAACATCCGGATGCTTGGCGGTTCACCACTGTACGTTTCACTAGTAGTTTTCTTCCGCTTACGACCTCTATGTGGAATAGTTTAACACCGACGATTTTTAAGGACCGATACGACTTAGGGACCTTCAAGGAAAGAGCTTACTCATTTCTAAAAAGCCGGCAATGCACCTACAATGCCCCTGGTGTTGCAGTTGTTCGTTGGCGGCGGTAGTCACTTAACATCAGGTGAACCGTATGCTCTTTGCCCCCTCTCCTATATAAAAAAAATATAAAACAGTTCAATAAAAAATTCTTGTCATGGAATCATGTGACAAACAGTCACGTATTTTATTAGCCTCAATGTTGTCATATTCTCAAATATGAGCGGAAAAATTATTTATATTCTAAAACAATCCAGAACAAATAAAAGCTTTCAAATTCCCAGTCACATCGCTTCCTCTCACGAGTGAACGTGACCGAATGACGGTGCTTCGCAAACGTAACGTGCATAATATCTCATTTCTTGTCATGTCGATATAGGCAGAAGAGTATTTAATAGTCAGCGAGTTCTTACATTTCTACAATCATACAAGTTTTACATTATATGTTTTTTATCTTTATCTATCCTGTCACAGTAACATAACTTCTATAGTTTTTACTGTAGGTAGTAGTTATTTATTATTTATTTATTTTATGATTTCCAAGCGATCCACCCTGGCTTTTTTCCATTTATTCATCAATTTTTTGTATTGCAAATAAATCTTCAAATTTATCTAATAAAATATAACCTAAATTTTTTCTATTTTTATTTTTTTTAAAAAGGTTACCTCCACACTAGGATTTGCTCCTGTATGGTAGGAGTAGTTTACAAACATAAATTTCACAACGACAAACATCCAGACCCGGAACAATTAATTGTAGGCCCGAACCCGCGTCCCTTAGCGAAGTAACTTCGTCGTAAATACCTCCCAAAGCTCTTTACCTATTGGTAAAGTTTCAACACAGTCGATTAAGCCATTTCAAAGATTAGCCCAGATTGAGAGACAGAGGCAGGCAAAAATTAAAAAATTGGTAATTTATGCTTAATTTTCATGCAGATAACCTCCTGAGCTTAACATAAGCCAATTACTTCCATACCACAGACCAACAGACTCAATTCGTAAGTGCAGTTTTTTTTTTTTAATTACACACTATGATTTTCTCTTGTATCGAGGGGGGCAGTTTACATACATAAATTGCACAAGGACAAACAGAGCAACATTAACCTATTTAAGATTTGTCTGCATACTACAGTTTGCCGTCTTTCGTGCGTAAACATTTAATATTACGAATATTTGTTGTAAGAAGATAGCTTGTTCGCTATAAAAACAATATGAGGATGAGTTGTGAATTTTGTGATACAATTATAAATGAACTAGGGACACTCAGATGCGATTGGAAATAGAATGGACATGAGTGAAAGTTACGTGGTGTCACGCTACAGTTATATTATGGTTGTAGCACAAATGGGTCGGTTCGACTGAGAAAGGGCCTTGTTTAACACCATATTATAAGAAAAAAATCAAAATGTAGATGCGTTTTCATCCCTGTGGACTAAGATGGAATGCCTCGTTTCCAGTAAATAGGGTGTCCGGTTCTCTATACTCACCATACGAAACACAGCATCAGTATCAGGGAATATAAAAAGTATGTTGTTATTATTATTAATATTGATTATTATTTTACCAAACAAGTATTGGTGCAATACGTCAGTCTTCCGGCATATAAAGCTACAATATTCCAAGTATAATGTCTATGTTACATGCACCGCGGCAGTCGAGGGGTTCAATAAATGTTGTGGGAGGGAGAGCCGCGTTGCACCTCCCTTTCGCCTCGCGTTAGAGAGGGACAGAGCACTGACCTACATCAATAAGTGGACATTTCGCGGAGAACGGAAGAATGCGCAGTGTACGCGCGCTATACGTATAGCTATGTCGAGAGCTATGCCGTTAGGGTTGCCACACGTCATTTATTTTAAAGAACTTCCTCAACTTCACACACAAAATTGATCTTGTCTCCCCTTTATTTAAAATGTTTAAAGGCCACGGCAATATCGCGCGTATTCGACATTCCCTTTGCCAGTTGAGGTCAAAGTTTAAAAGACATTGAGCCAGACCAATTATGTTACAAGCACTTTAAATGCCTTAAATGGAATAATTCGTAAAAATGACCTACACGGCAGTCAAAGGCTTAATAAATGTTCCTACTGATATCATACCCACATTTTATGGACGACACACACTATCTGTATTATATATATATATATATATATATATATATATATATATATATATATATATATAACTCTGATATTGATATATATTTAATTATCGATATATCGAAAATCAGATATTTTCAAAAATATCAATAGTCGTATTTTGTACTGATCAGTTGGAATGACCAATTGCACTTACCGTGTGCGTCGTCCATTATAGAAAACATTATGATATCATTTTGTACTGATCAGTAGGAATGACCAATTGCACTTACCGTGTGTGTCGTCCATTATAGAAAACATTATGATATCATTTTTTTATCATACGTCCTTTATTTAATCTTATCAAATCCTTTAAAACACAAAACGGGAGCTGGCAACCCTATACGCGGTCGTAACTGCGATATCTGCGAGTTGGTTCCTTGTTGGTTCAAAGCTTTATGTTGATAATTATTGTGTCCACTGTACACTGAATCGGAATTAATAGGCACGTTGGCGCTTGTTTTATCGATTGGATGCCGTGCTTAAGAGAAAAAAATACATGTCTTATATAAGTAAAAACCTCTTTTAAGGAAATCATCAAAAAAGACTACGATATTCCTATTTATACAAGAAATATAAAATTACGATAAATTGATTAACTATCTTGGAATATATAGCTGCAGCACAAATGAGTGGCCTCGACCAGGGTAGAACCACGTTCTCAGCGAATACAAGCGTGAATAGCAGAATAAACGTTTCCAATGATGAGTGTAGAGAACAGGAGACCTTTCATACTGGTGACAACGCATCTGCATTTTTATTCTTAATCTATGATAAATGTGGATGACTCTATACATTAATTTGTCACCCTTATTCTATTACAATTAGATTAAATAAGGTATCCTAAATATATAATAATCATTAGAACAAAACTAACCGACTTTTGGTGCGTGTTGATTAATTTTTTTTTTGATATTATGAAAAGGCTAAAGCGACCTCATAACCTTTTAACTACAACATGACAATATGGCGTCCACCGTTATACGAATAAAAGAAAACAATATTTAATATTTTAGTGGCGTTCATAGAGCTCCATGGTTACATTATTACATGGTCATCAAAGTTATTTATATACATGCCAAAATACAGCCCAATCGGATGCCAGCAAGTGCGTCAAAAAAATTTTTAAAATTAAAAACAAAAATCAATGACTGATGTCTCGATTTTGACCCCTTCATAAGCTTCAAATATACAATGCACAAGGAATTAAGCCTATTACTAATAAAACTTATCATAGCAAAAGTAATGATAATTTGTCTAGGCCAGTAGGTAAAGTAAGTCAGCTGCCCACTCTTGGAAAGTTGCCCAGCGGTGTATTTGAAAGGGCGGTTAAAAATAAAAGTTTCATTGCCGTAACAGATAAACAATCATCTAAAACAAATAAAACGAGTTTAGTAACTTTTCAGTTTTGTAATCGCTGCCGTTCGAGCATTATAAAGTCCACTGCTAAACACAGATTGCCCCATGGAGGAGATATTTGACACAGTTGCCAAGTTGGCAGCAGGTTGGCAGCCACAGTTTTTATTTTAGTCGTTATTACGAAGACTGATTTATTCCGCTCTGTCGCCTCTTACGACACCCACAGGATGATAACATGGGGTAGTCGATATTCTTACACCGCCACTTAAAACATAATATCGTTTAGTAACTTATAAGATTCGATCAACAGCAGTAGTTAGCAAAGCAAAAATGAGTTAATTTGATTGAATTTTAATAATTTATATTCTTAAAAAACCAAAATAGTTATATTATATATATTATGCCTAGGTATATTTATCAACTCACCAATTTAGGCACTGCAAAGTTCGGCATTAGTATGGCCGCCGCGTAGCGCACGCCGTATAAAGCGCTTTTACGAACTTTTTTCAATGCGTATTCTCCTTGTATAAGTTCCAAAGGGAACAAATTGATCACAATATCAGTATAAAATTAAACAGTCACTAATATAAGTGATATAAAGTAAGACGATATCTGTTAACGCAGTTAAATTTAATATCACTAATAATTTAAATGTAAACTTTAAATGTAAAATATTGTAAGTAAAATGAAACGTAAATTTATAATGTCATATCAGAGCAATGACACCGTATCGCATCACGTGAGCCAACGTAACTAGCAAGTTACCTATTGTTATTTGAATTTACTTGTGAATTAGCTGTTAAATTTATAATCTCATACGCATGTACGATGTCACAGTTACATATGCAGCCTTTGAAAGTCCACTGCCAAACATACTCTACCCCAAACCCAATAGATTGCCTTATAGAGGATAATTGCCATAGCTGGCACGCTGGACTGGCGAGTTTTTTTTTAAATATAATTAGGGTAATAAACGAGCACACAGTCCACCTGATGGTAATTGGATGCTGTGGCCTATAGACATCTACATTTATCCTCGATTGAGAATCAAAATGCAGATGCCTTGTCACCCCTGAGGACTAATATGGAATACCTCGTTTCCAGTTATAAAGGGTCACCGGATCTTACACACACCATACGAAACACAACAGCATCAAGCTGCTATTTTACGCTGGTATTCTGTGAGTGCGTTGGCCTTCCCCGGTCGAGCCGACCCTTTCGTGCTACAACCATAATATAACTGCAGCGTAGATCTACCACGTAACATAAAAGTTTGCAACCGATTTTTTGTAGTTGTTGTTATTAGTAAGACGCTACTGTCCATTTCCTGGTTTATTTCCCTTTGTCGCCTCTCACGACACCTATGGGACGATAAGGTCGAGACTTGAATATTAAGTGTTACATAGAATAGATAGAAGTTTTTAAATAAAAATTAGTCCAGTATAACTTATTTATGACTACAATAAACAATGTTTAAAAAAAAACAGCTAATAAAACTAGTCTATACGCGACTTCTGTTAATGTTTGAAATAACCTTGCAATATTCCCAATGTCGACTCGGAACAATTCCCATTAAATTAAAAGACATTAACAACTAAAATTCCGTTAGGGGAAGAAGACAACATTAACGGGCAGTAATGCTCGTACCGTTAACGTGATTTATAGAGAGGACTTGGCACTAGACAATTCTAAGTCTTAACCTAAATCAAACAATGACAGAATTTGATTCATTAGATCTCATCTACATTGCCTGCGTATAATTAACGAAGTTCAGTAACCCATGATAAATGACATCACTGTTTGCGACTGCGATGCGCAGTCTGCACAGGCCGCCGCATCTAAATTAATGGATATACGTGGCAGAGCCACGCTGCAGCCATATTATGGTGGTAGCACGAATGGGTCGGCTCGACCGGAGTAGGACTACGCTCTCACAGAATAACGGCGTCAAACAGCAACTTAATGCCTAATGGGAACCCTTTTGGAAACGAGGCACTCCATCTTATTATAGCTACTTTTGCTTTTACTTTAACTAGCATTTTGATATTAACTATGGATTAACTATGAGCCATATATGTGGACTGTATTCGTTTGACACCCTTATTATAAACAATATATTTAAAAAAAAACATGATCTGTATATGTACATAGCAAGCCCACCAATATCACAACATTATACATACATGATTATAATACATGGTAGAGCACGCTACATTGTGGTATAGCTGAAACACGAATGGTTTGGAATCGACCGGAGAAGAATCGCAGCAGAGATCTTAAATTACTAAGGACAACTTTGATAGAACTATAGTTGATAATTGACAAATTTATTATTAACTGACATTGTATATAATATTTTATTTTTATTACTTTAGACATGTTTATATCATGAAATGGAACTGTTATTACTGCTTTAATGATATAATAATGATTAATACTATTTTTTTATAAAACAAATATATCAGAGAGAAAACAAAATTGCACGTCTCTACCAAAGATTTAGTTTGTAATGTATAGTATTTAATAATATCTGTATGTAACATACTAATAATCAAAGAAATAAAAAATACATAATGCTGATATGTTTCTTATGGTAAGTGACGAAACCCGTAGACCCTTTTACTGTAAGGAGTCACTCCACATTCGTCTTCAGAAGTGACGACGCATCTAAATATCGGATTGTCGGGTGGACAGTTTCCTCTTTTGTTACTTTTACTTGTCCTAAAAATTGTTGACAGTTTATAATTACAAAACTTTACCTAAGAATTGTTCTGCCTTTTGCCGTTGGTTTAGTGGTACTTATCGCGGGCATGAGGTCCGAGGTTCGGATTCCGGGTCAGGCCAAAATAAGTTATTGTGTTTCGTGTTATTAATAAATTTTCCAAAACAGTCTGGAGCCAAGAAGTTAGTGGTGTTTCACCTCCGTTCCTCGTAAAACATGTAAAGCCGTTGGTCTTGCGCGTGATTTCTCTCAGATCATGTCGGATTTCCGACTAATCGGACTGAGGGTATGAGGAATTAAAATTAAATAGTGCACACACTTGTGCATTATAGTTCTGTCCTGTGCTGATGGCGTCTCCGTTGAGCCTGCAGACAGACCGCTGTGACAGAAATTCGATCGCATCGGCCTGTGAGAGTGTGGGAAAATAGATCGCACCCGTGCCTGCCGCATTATAATTCCTTTGCTTTGTCTTTGGCGGAATAATATTCACTATCCCATATGGGTGTCGTAAGAAGCGACGGAGGGAAACAAATCAGAAGTTGGCCTTCTTATGAGGTAATCTATGGGGGAGGTTTATGTTCAGCAGTGGGCTTCAGTAGGCTACAACGTAACGTAACAACCGTATGTCTCTGATAAAAAACTGGCCACCGTGACATAAATTCCTTCTGGAGGACATTATTATCATTATATAATAAGAATTCTTAGGTCCCTCATAACACTATCAATTCTTATTAATATTCAAGATATTTCTACTGCCGCTATTAAATGTTAGTCGGCAATCGGCATTCTGCAATATGAAGTGAATCAATATACAAGCGATTTACCGTCGCGTCAAAGAAGTCATGTTAACCTACCCTCGCAAAAAGCGCA
The DNA here is from genome assembly GCA_907164705.1 of Parnassius apollo. Lineage (NCBI taxonomy): Eukaryota > Metazoa > Arthropoda > Insecta > Lepidoptera > Papilionidae > Parnassius > Parnassius apollo. The sequence continues at coordinate 2,279,582 of CAJQZP010001262.1, forward strand.
TGCGACTAAATATGGTGCATGCATACAATACGAAACTGACGGTGACGCAATCTCGCTCCGGACAATGATCTTCAGTTTGAGAAATTAGCGTGCGATCTGTTGCCTCGTGTGTAGACTGCAAAGGGCGTGTTGCACTTGACACCGAAGGAATAAATTACATCGTTTTTATAACAGAACGGGTAACGACCTGATATGCGCGTTGTGTGAATACTGCTTTCACATAGCACTCTGCCTGGTTTTTGTCGCTACGTGACTCTTTCCATGTTTCATATTACATTCTTTACAAATAAAACAAAAAATGTGCTGCCGATTTCATGTCTACATGTCCATCTCAAAACTATGCAGAATATTCTTTTTTCTTTTAAATATGCAGTAAGACGTTGCCTGAGCGTCCCAGCAACGGACTTTTTTTTTATAGAATGTGTGTGACAAACGAGCACACAGTCCATCTGATGGTAGGTGGATGCTGTGGCCTATAAACATCTACATATGTGCTCGATTGAGAATCAAAATGCAGATGCGTAGTCACCCCTGATGACTTAAATGGAATATAACTATAATGTTAACTAAAGCTTCTCTTTTCTACACAGGCTATGTGTAGAGGACCGACACTCAACATAGAAAACACAGCAACATTAAGCTGTAACGCTGGTATTCTGTGAGTGCGAGGTCCTTCCCCGGTCGAGTCGACCCGTTTGTGCTACAACCATAATATAGCTGCAGCGTAGATCTACATCGTATAAAAATTATAGCAAATCCTCGAACAAATCAACAACAAATTTGAAGTCATAAAAATTTAAATGAAATTTTGATGAGTGATGTGTATTTAGATTTCTCTTCATCTTTGCAGTATCGCAGCCTACATCTATGGTATAAAGTTCAATACCATTCTTTCTATCCTTGCAAAAAATTTGCAACCGCAACTATACAAAACTATCCTTGCAAAAATATGTGGCGCTTAATTCGAAGCGTACTCTAACGAACATATTATTATTTTATTAGTAAGTAATTGAAAAGTTTTAATAGCTAATAAATGCGAAGCTCTAACATCTGTCCAGCTCCAATATCTGTACACATGTACTTACAAAATTAATGTAAAAAAAGTCTTTCTTGTGTTATTACAACGTACATTCAAACACAACACCTTATATATTATATTTTTAGTGACTAAGTAGGAAATAAGAATATGTAATATAGTATGATCTCGTTAATATTTAAGGAAATTTAGGCGTGAGTGTTTATGTATGTATATGTATGTATACAACAAGATTAGCAAATAAATTGAATTGAATTTCTTTCGCATCATAGTCTGTTAAGAAAACTAAAAGGAAATGCCAGCCGCTATACCGATAACGAATGCTAATAAAATAATGATTACTTCATTTATTACGAGTATTTCTGTCCTAAGCGTGTAATAAGACATTCCGATGCACCGGAACCACAAGCCACAAATGGCGGTCGCGAAATGCAAAGCACAAGTAATGCAATTAAATTCTAAATATATATCAAGCCCCAATTTACATAATTAAGTGCTGGAGTAAACAGGAAGCTGGGATGACACATCCATTTCAACCGCTCAGGAATAGGGTAACCAAGCATTACCACAAATATGAAACGTCCTTAAAATTTAAATATTAAATTATAACGTAGCTTGCAGTATAACACAACCGACAAAAAAACAACAAAAAAAGAGGAAAAAAAAAAGCAAAAACACCCCCACCCGGGAAAGAAAACCACAACCACGCGGGCCAGTTATAATAAGGAGTCCTTGGTCTTAACCTCACTAATAACAAAATAAAATTATCAACAACATATAAAAATCTAGTAGTTCCCGTATAGTGGCGGCGTAAGAGATAGTGGATTGTCTTGCGCTGCCACCCCCAGTCATCCTGTGGGTGTTGTAAGATGTGACAGGGAGAAATTAAAATAAGAGATGACAGCAGGATCTTCCTGTCAAGAACTTCTTGATAACAAGTTAATAATTATAAAAACTGCGGTTGACAACCCAACAGTCAAGCGCAGCACCTAGGGTGAAGTCTATGTTCAGCTTAAGACTTATGATAATATGTTGTAATGATGATGATTGTCGTGTGAATGTAATAACTTCAATGTAAATTATTGATGATATCCTTCTCACTGGTTTTCAATTAAGTTGTTTTTGTGTTGTTAAAAATTCGATAAGTATTGTTGGATAAGTTATTTGACCATTAATATTTGCACACCACTGAGGTAGAATATGTAGAACGAATTATACTCGAACACCATTGTACAACCATATTCTTGCAAATAAAGAATATTATTTACTGACCTCTATTCCATAAAATCGGAATTAGACTAGGTTGCAGTGCCAAAAACACAGGAACAATAACAACGCAATCAGACCCGAAAATCAAGAATTTGTTTTTGCAAAAATGTTGTCACCGGTTAATATTCTCACCCAGGAACCGAGGCATAGGACCCAGGTACTCTCTACGAGACCACGCGAGCGTTTATACTTCTCTCTCTCAAGAGAAAAAAAGTTGATATATATATATATATATATATATATATATATATATATATATATATATATATATAATACAACTTTTTTTAAAATAATGAGGAAAGATCAAGTTTGGGACATTTTAGCAAAATAAATAATTATGCACACACTAGCAGTGCGTCTGAATTCAGGAGGCGTGCAAGTGTCGCATATAAATAGTGTCCCGTGCAGGAAGGCGCAAAGGATGCGGATTGATACGTGCGTGACGTCACAGCCTCCCTCGGGACGCAGAGTGGCGTCACGACATAATAATGAGCTTAGCAGAAGCAATTTTGATATCCGGATCAGTAATTCTTTCATGGTGCAATGTGCTTTTACAAAGAAGTCTCAAAAATAGGCAGGACCAGCAGGCACACGCTGCAGCTATATTATGGTTGTAGCACGAAAGGTTCGGCTTGACCGGGGAAGGACTACGCACTCACAGAATACCAGCGTAAAATAGCAGCTTGATGCTGTTGTATTTCGTATGGTGAGTGAAGAGATCCGGAGACAGTTTTTTACTGGAAACGAGGCATTCCATCTTAGTCCTCGGGGAAAACAACGCATCTGCGTTTTGATTCTTAATTAAGAATAAATGTAGATGTCTATGGGCCACAGCATCTACTTACCATCAGTTGGATTCTGTGCTCGTTTGTCACCCCTATTCTATAAAAAGAAGAAAAAAAAAACCTATTTATAAAAAAGTTTAAAATGTTATTAAGCAAAAATTGTCAAGGGTTATTACTTATTATACAACAAAAGAGTACATGATTGATAATCACTACAGAGAGTGCTGATATCTACTATGCTGTTTCTAAATGTTTTCATATTTAATTGTACTACGTATTATACTGTAAAGTAATGTTTTAAAAGTCTCACTGACCACCCCTGAGGACCAAGATGAAATGCGTCGTTTCCAATAAAAAGGGTCTCCGGTTCACTACACTCACCATACAAAACAACACTACGCGAGCGCTGGACCTGGGTTGAGCCGACCTATTCGTGCTACAACCATATTATAGCTACAGCATAGCTCTACCATGTACTGGCAAACTGGCATGTTTATAAAATACATAAATAATTCACAAACTTTTTTTTAACTGCATTCTTACTAATCATCCCGAACGCACCCGCCGGGATCGTTTTAAGCGGGTCTCATGTGTAGTATGCATAGACTATAAAATGCATATGATCAATATAGTTTTTATACTAATTCCCAAAATGGAATATTTATCTATCCTCATACACATATAGAGATTTACTAGATCTAGTTAATGCATTAAAGATAATGACGTACCTTTGTTGTAATCCAAATAACAGAAACAGAATGAAACTATGGCAATTCACAATGCTGTGTTGGTCCCTACTTTAACGTATGGTAGTGAAAGTTGGGTGTGGCAGAAGAAGCACGAGAGTAGAATAAACGCAGTAGAAATACGGTCGTTAAGGAGTATGTTAGGGCTGAATCTGAATGACAGGGTAAGAAATTGTGTAATAAGAGAAGAGTGTGGTTTGCAAGATGATGTTGTGACCAGCATTAAGAAAGGAATGCTTCGGTGGTTTGGTCATGTGGAAAGAATGAATGAGGAAAGAGTGACAAAGAAAATTTATGTTGCAGAAGTGAATGGCAGAGTCGGAAAGGGACGTTCTAGGCGAAAATTCATCGACCAAATTGGCGATTTATTGAAAACGGGCCAAATTAGGAGTACCCTTAACCGTCGAGCATGTATGCGTAGGTGTATGGATGTGAAGGAGGCGAGAGAGGTGTGTCAGGACTGCAAATGGAAGCCTGTAGTCTCTGCCTACCCCTCTGGGTGACAGGCGTGATTGTTTATGTATGTAGAATGAAACTTTAATCAATAATCTAATAATACTTATTGAAAGTAATTTTTATGTTTGATTTATCACTGTGTCGGAAAATTGGAGAGAGGGTCCTGGGAAAAATATGCAAGTAAATCAACAGGACGTATTTTTAAAAACAAAGTACAGTTTACAATCATTTAACATGATACAAACAAAAATAAAAAATTAAGAACAAAATAATTAACAACACAAAACAAATTATAAATAGCTTGGTGCTCACCTGATTCTTATGGGTGATTATCATACATAAATTTCTTAATATTTTTCGTCCGTTTTTATATAATCTTATCAATCTTAAACTTTACTAAACAAATAAAGTTTTAAAAACTAGCGGAAGTCTGGTTTGGTATATTTTCAGGGATTTGTTGTAAGAGCGTATACATCGCTCCAAGAATGAATTACTGACTGCAGAGTCAAGTAACTGGTACTACATACTACTAACATTTTATTGATGGCGGCAATCGGGCTTGTTATCATTATCATTCGAAGTCGCAAGTAATACAACCGAGGACGGTGACATTTGTGGCAACTGAAGAAGCGCCAAAATAACTTTTTTTATCACACAGAAACGTTTTCAACGAGTAAAGTAGACTGTTTCTAAACGAGGAAAGTAGCGAAGAAAAAAATTCATTTTCGTGACGACATACTCACATATTCGTAATTATTTTTATTATATAGAGGTGAGGGGATGAGGTTGACAAGCGAGCATACAGTCCACCTGATGGTAAGTGGATGATGTGGGCCATAGACCTTTACATATATCCTCGATTAAGAATCAAAATGCAGATGACACCTGTACTAAGCTGGAACGCCTAGATTGCAGTAAAAGGGTCTCAGGTTAAAAAAGAGCAGAAAGATACAATTTTACGCAGAAATTTTCAAGTCAAGTCGACTCATACGTGCTTCAACCATAAACAGTAACGTAGCAGCTTGACTCTACCACATATAAATTCTTAAAATGTAATATCGGCTTTGCCCAAACTATCGTCTGGTATGGCGGCCTGAATTTCGAAACGGTATGTTATTTTTTTGATACGTATCATATGTAACGTAATTAACGCACACCCTCAGACACCCCAATTAGTATATTATGTTATAATCATAATACATACACTGAATTTTTAGTTAAACATTTTTATGCACTGATTATTTATCAAATTAGTTATACTAATTCCGGAAGAATGTTGTGGTCACAGTACAAATCCACGAACTCAAAGACTTTAACATTCTTGAAGTAAAGTTCATTTTTCTTTAATTTTATTCAGTGACAGAATTAGTAATAATACAAATAAAACTGCACTCTTAAAAGTCTTATTGCCTTAAGTTACGGTCCATTTCAGTTTGTTTTGAGTGTACAGATTTATTGTGACTGTAATTTACGTTGTTATAATAATTTTTGGGATAAAAAATTAAGTAAATTCAGTAAACGATTCTGAACAAACTACTTTCTCAAAGTGCGTTAATTATGTTACATGTTGTATAGTGTTCAATTTAAGTGTTAAATACATTATTGTGTCGATACCGATATGGTATCGAGGATTACCACATTCTGCATCCGAGATAGTTTTTAAATAATTACAATATTAATTATTGCGATGTTTATATACTTTTATCATCTGGTAGTGTTGTATAAATATATAAATGAAAATGATAAATACACATAAAGATTAACTACTACAGCAAAATGTATAAATAAAAAGTACATAAATAATAATAATAATTATTATTGTTGTTATTATATACAAAACTTTAATAGACATTGATGTTATCCGGCGAGTCCGCGACGTTGCGTAAGTCTCTCGCGTCGCGGAAACAAGCGCGATACTCCTCGCCGGTGCATTCATAATCCGGCGTGATCGACCTCCGCCAAGGCTGTCTCCGTGACTCAATAAGCGCCGCTCCCCTCCTCTTCCCCTCCCTGCACAATCTAACCCCAATTTTTTATATTCATATGCTGCCTAACACGTTTCTGAATCTCAACACTAGTCCAAAGTTGTTTATGACAGACAGAGAGTTTCGTATTCTGGCTGCTCGCGAAACTCGAACATAATGAGACTCGTTCGTATTTAATGTGGACGCATGACGGTAAACGCTTGAAAAATATATGTGTTGATCTTAATACGACGTAGGAAGACCAAGAGATAAGCGGTCCATTCATAAAATATATACATCGTCGAAATATTTGAAACCTACTTACTCTCCGTATTCTTTGTTATACCGAGTAATTCACTCCAGAAGTTTCAGCATCGTAACGCGTATTATTACGTCATTCTTCATCTATTTTATGAGACACAAACAGTCCACAGTCGGACATGAGTCTCTTCAATAGCAGGTATTTACCATAATCATTCACCACGCTTGGTGGGTTAACCGTGTACAGGCGGTGAAAGATTATCTACTACCCCGTATCATCCCGTGGGTGTCGTAAGAAGCGACAGAGGGTAACTAACCAGGATATGGGCAGCAGCGCCTTCCTGATAACGCAAAAGTATTAAAAACTGCGATTGCTAACCTGCCTGCCATGCGTGACAACTGTGGCAAAATCTCCCCTTTTAGGCAATCTATGAGGGTGGCCTATGTCCAACAGTGGGCTATTATAAGCTGTAGTGGTAATATCGTCCCGTGTATGTTGAAGAGGCGATAGAGGGAAACTGAACCAGGATATGAGTAGCGACATCTTCCTGATATCAACTCAAAATTATTGAAAACTGCTGTTGCCAACCCACCTGCCAAGCGTGGCAACTATGGCAAAATTCATATGAGTCAAACTATGGAAGAGGAATATGTGTAGCCGTGGACGAATTGTGATTACAGCAACAGTCGTTTCGCACCTTTGACGAGGCTCTTTTCGCCGGCCAGGATATTGTTGTTTTTTATTTATCTATTTGCTAGCTTCGCCCACATGTAATTGAGGGTTTTAATTTTTTTTGTGCGGAACCCACAGTAATCGTAATAATATTATTACAATTTCTGTGGCGGAACCCTAATGATTTTTCTAAAATAAAAGTAGCTTAAGTTACTCATAACATCAGCTTTTTGCTAATGAACGTCAAAATTGGTCCAGCCAACTCGGAGATTAGCCGGAACAAACAGACAGTCAGCAGACACACATTTTTCAATGTGTTTTTTGGTATAATGTACCTTATATACTTTTATATGCATTTAGTAAAAAGTTGTTATTATGACATTACAAACAGACACTTCTATATTATTCATTTGTATAGGTATATATCAATGAATCAATGTATATTGTATATATTATATAAAGGTGCCACATAAGCGCACAGTTCTGATAGCCTCGATTGAGAACAAATATGTAGATTTTTATCGGTCTAGGATAGATGTAGATAGATGTCTATGCAGCAGAGCATCCTAACTTAAGGGGAAATATAAACTCAAATGGCTTAGCAAATCCTCCGTTATGCCGAAAATATTGCAGCATTAATTTTGAAATAAATATACGGTAAAGTTGAGAACTTATGTTAAGGTCTATGTTAGACGAAAACACGATTACGTAAAATTTTTTCGATAGAAAAAAAATCCAAAGTTACCTCCAAAATAAACAATAAAGCGCTGTTATTCATAAAATACTTTAAAAAAGATCAAGAAACTTTGCATACTAACTGAACTTACTATAAAGCAGTTCTTATGTTATTAACTTTTTTTTAAATACCACTATTTTCACTGTAAAAAAGAAATTACCTAAACTATCGGACATCTTTAAACTTGATTCCTGCCGCCCTACCAGTTCGTTCGGCCTTTGAAGGAGGAAGATTTGTCGCTTACGATCAGAATACACATAACGCAACAGGACGACGTAAAGTTAAAATGGGAAATAATCGTAATAAAAATAAGAAGCGACTGGCTTGGCGTTAAGAAACAGGCATAAATATGATATACCTAATGAAATAAGTATCTAACGACCTATCTACTTACAGTATTAGTGATTACAAACATGTCGGTACATAGCATACGACGCGCGGGGAAGTGGGGGCGAAATTAGAATTTGAGCTGACTTACTATATCCTCTTAAGTAGTTACGTTACTTATGGCCAAATACTAAAACAATATTCAATTTTAAAACGTCGTTATGTCTCGTGTTATCACAGTCATTATGACTTAAAGTGATAGAGACAGCACGAGACTTAACGGCATCTAAAAATTGAGCAGCGTTTGAGTGTTTGGGCATAAGTTAATAATAATTTACACATAAGTACAACTCGTGGCACGAAAGTCCAGCGGTGACCCCCGTTACCCGGCCCCTGCCTAATCTGGCACCCCCTATAATCCAACATGATCTATTATTTATTACTGAATATTTTGACAATCTTCGCTAGTGCATGATTGAACAGGTTATAACTTGTACGCACCACCACTATTGTGCTCGACGCGTAGGATATTGTTTTGATTCTGATTGCTTAGTTTTAGTTTGAGTACATGTGATGAGGATAGCGGTGCGGCCTAGCGTGTGTTCAGAGAAGAGTACATACATATAAGATATAGAATCTTATCATTGGATCTGTAATTTGTCGGATTACAAGGTACCCTTTTTGTAAAAAATTCTGGACTATAGGGGTATTAGGCAGTACTCTATAATGCGACAAATTCGATAGTCCGACACTAAACTGCAAAATGTTTGACGGATTATCGGGGGTCCATTGTGTGCTGTGCGTTTCGCTCGCACGAACTGATTGACTCTCTAGTAACACATCGTGCCCCGTACTGATACGACATTCGCAGCTATCCCCTTCACGTTTCGTTCGGCGCTAGAGTTAGGGGCTTAGGGGTACTATGATAAAGTATAAAGAAGAATTAGTGCCACGATTTCAGAAGCTATTATGTGGAAATTAGTTTATTTTTTTAATTCTTCGAAGTTCGTTTTTGCTTTTACATAAAAGTTATTCTTGCCCTTAATTGAACTAAGTAATGTCACAAGCTCAGGGTAATGACTAGGATATAGTCTTAATAGTTACATTAAGAACTTCATAGGATAGAATTTCTATCTCCAACTTTTCCACCACCCTTGAAATATAACTTAACACTTTCACTGTCCGATTTTCAGACACAATAGTAAGACAATAGCAATGACCTATATGTAGTTCACGGGACAGTGAAAGAAACTTGACTTTATCCAAGGTTCCAGTACCTAATAGTTAATGTTACAGCCTATTAAAGTCCACTGCTGAACATATGCTCCCCCTAGATTGCCTGGTAGGGGGATATTTGCCGTAGTTGCCACGCTTGGCAAGGTTGGCAACCGCAGTTTTATTTTTATTTTTAGTCGTTATAAGGACGACGCAGCGGCCATCTGCTGATTTGTTACCCTCTGCCATCACCGACGACACCCGCGGGATGCTATGGGCTAGTGGATATTCTTACCTACTCCTCCACTACACGGTAAAGTACCTAATAGTACACTTACACAATATTGTTGCGTGAATAAGTCAACGTCATACACTAGCGCCATCTAGTGTCAGGAACGAGAGCGAGGGGAGCTTTGCAGAAAATGACATCACAAATCTTTCAATCGACAGCGCCATCTAGTCTCAAACCGAAGAACTAAGTTTCTGGAAAATCTACACTCGAACACTCGTCGCTTTGCGCGCATTTACTTGAATATTCCGGAAGCTTCATTGCTAATTTGTATATATAGGCGCTGCAAGATGCGATCGGGGCAGCATTGTATTTGGCGAGACAAGCGAAGCTTCGGAGCGGAATGAAGTGAATTAGTGTGTTTAATTATTAGTGTTTTAAGTTTTAATTTGTGTAAAGTAAATTAAAGTGTTAATTTAGGTAATTTTATCGGCGATTTTTATTGTCACGAACCTCAAGCTCGTAACAATACATTAAAAATACGCTCATATATTTTTTGAAACAAGTGTAAAAACTAAAAATCATATTAAATTGGTTATTTACAAATTTACCTACCTATAACAAAAACAGGAAGTGCATTGCTGTTCCTAGAACTAGACCAAACATAGATCGCGCGTCCAGAATGCCTAAATGCTTTTCCATCTAGGCATTCGCCGACACATAGGAACTCAACTTCCGTTTACTTTACAATAGCGACATCGTGTCGAGACTGACAACTTTGACAGCGGGACCGTGTAGGGCAACATGCAACAACAAGAATGCCGAATCGTTTGATTTATTTGCGAACGGCGCCTTATTTTTCGGTTGTTCTTCTTTTTCTATAGGACAGATCACACATATGTAACGTGATCATACATCTCGGTTTAAGCGGAACAGTCTCGCTTTTAAGGTATATGTCCCGCTGTCCCCGAAATACGTAATCGTAGTAGAATGCAAACCTTAAACATAGCCTTAGTCATCATTGTAAGAAAAGGGTCCGCAGTCCGCACCGCTCGTACCAATTTTACCAAAGTGAATTGACTACGAGTTACGCTGGCAATTTTGAAGTTTTGTTTTTATAGAATAAGAATGATAAATGGGTATACAGTTCACCTGATGGTAAGTGAATGATGAGGCCCATAGATATCTACATTTATCCTCGATTCAGATGCTCTGTCACCCCTGAGGACTTATATGGAATAGCTCGTTTCCAGTAATAAGGGTCTCCAGTTTTCTAAAATAACCATACATAGAAACACAGCAGCATTATGTCGCGATTTCACGCTGGTATTATGAGAACTTGATCCCACCCCGGTGGAGCCGACTCATTCGTGCTGCAACCATAATATAGCTGCAGCGTGGCTCTACCACGGAAAAGTAATCACCCCATCAGACTGTATACGATTAGCATTTTCACTTTAGAACAGATCTTTCATAAACATGCTGTTTATTTTTAAAACCGTAAACATTTACATATCAGTGGCATTGGTGTGATAGTCTAATAAGATGTAGAGAAATGCGCAAGCAGAGAGATAATAATAAAAAGATGACAATCTATGATAATTAGGTAGTTTATGAAGAGTAGGAGTGTGCCCTACACTCTCTTAGCCAACGTCTTAAGCATGTATGATCAACAAAATCAAAGTTGCACACAAACCCGTAAAGGATTATGCACTTAACTTTATTTTTGAAGAAAATATATCAAAAGTGCATTTTATTAAAAGCTGTGTGATGATGATGAAACGAAAATAACCCATAGGAAAGAGGTGAAGAATTTGTTTCTATAATAATTCATATAAATGTTGTAAACTTTCACATTAAAAAGTCCTGTGTCGTGTTGGTTCTTTCCTTAACAGAGGTTAAATCCAAACAAATAGTGACTTAAAAATCCTTATTTTTTATTATAAAAAGATTATATTTAATAATTAATTATTATATTTGAGACGGAAGGAATAGGTACCACTGTATACTGTATTTTATCTCATTCTATCACAGGCTAAATCCTATTGATGTATATGTTTCTCTCTTTTTAGGGTTGCCTTTTCATTTCACCGTGTTTAAAATTCTAAAGAAATTTCACTTCAAAAAACCTATAAATTAGTATTATTGGACAATCTATATTGAATAAAATATAATATTCTGTCTAAACAAACTTAATTAATAAAACCAACAGCTAAGGTATCTCGAATATGAATGAAACGGCAACAAAATTCGAAAACTGGTTTATTATTTTATCACATGAAGTTACGTGGGAGTAAATGAAAAACCTTAATTTATTCAGCCCTTTTTGGGAGACTAACTGACAACAGAATCTAAACACAAGTAACTAACAACAACAAAGATAAAATGTTGCCTTTTTAATGATGTCTTACATTTACGCAAATACTATATTATATAATTATGTACTAGCTTGTCAGGCAGACGTTGTTCTGCCCTTTTCGACGACCCTTTGTCATGTCCTATTAAAAATCCTTAAATTCACAAAAAAAAATTGGGGGTCACTCACGGGCAAAAAACTATCCTATATCTCAAGTTGGGCCAAACTGCACACGGTGTGCAAATTTGATTAAAATTCGATGAAGTAGTTTAGGAGTCCATCGCGGACAAATCACGTTGTTTGTCCGCGATGGACGCGAACATCGGACGCGGACGGAACAACGGAACGCGAACGGCCGGGGGGTTCGAATCCCGCACACGCAACAAGTATTTGTTAGGCCTACAATTACTTGTGCATATTATGTATGTAAACTACCTCCAGGATACAGAAGAAATTAAGTTTTAATAAAATATATAAAAATAATATATCAGTGTTGTCCCACAACAAAAAAAATAGTAAAAAAATTACAGTAGCCTGCGTTAACTACGATTTTTAGGACGTCAAACATCTGTCTTTCCAATCCATGTCCATGGACGCTGCCAAGTGCCCAAAACGTAAGGAATTAAAAATAAGTTAAACGCAATAAAACAAATAAAATAATATTTTAGTTTGTAAGTGGATGGTATGGCCCATAGACATGTACGTCTATGCTCGATTATGTAATTAAATCAAAATTTAAATTCGTTGTCACCTTTGTGAACAAAAAAGATCGAACGCGTAGTTACCAGTAATAAGGTTCTCGGTTATCTACACTCGCCATACGAAACACAGCAGCATTAAGCCTGGTCCTGTGTTGGAGCCGACCCATTCGTGCTATAAACATAATATAGCTGCAGCGTGGCTTTACCACGTAGAAAATTATTTTACTACCTTATCCAATTTTTTTTTTGCATTATTAACTTTAACATAAATAAACATAAACACTCACGCCTGTCACCCAAAAGGGTAGGCAGAAACTACAGACTTCCATTTGGCACGATGCGCTATCCATACACCTACGCATACATGCTCGTCAGTTAAGGGTACTCCTAATTTGGCCCGTTTTCAATAAATCTCCAATTTGGTCGATAAATTTTCGTCTAGGACGTCCTTTTCCGACTCTGCCATTCACTTCTGCACCATACATTTTCTTTGTCACTCTTTCCTCATTCATTCTTTCCACATGACCAAATCACCAAAGCATTCCTTTCTTAGTCCTGGTCACATCATCTTGCAAACCACACTCTTCTCTTATTACACAATTTCTTACCCTGTCATTCAGATTCAGCCCTAACATACTCCTTAACGACCGCATTTCTACTGCGTTTATTCTACTCTCGTGCTTCTTCTGCCACACCCAACTTTCACTACCATACGTTAAAGTAGGGACCAACACAGCATGGTGAATTGCCATACGTGCCTTTTTCGACACATTTTGACTTTTCACAATAGAGTGCAAGGCCCCATTTACTCTATTTCCCGCATTCACTCGTCGTTCTATATCCTTATCATATCTCCCATCCCTGCTAAATACGCAGCCCAAATATACAAACTCATCTACTTGCTCGATCAACTCCCCTTCTATTCTTATTTCACAAATCGTTTTACTTTCTTCTCTTTCAAAAACCATAACCTTCGTCTTACTTGCGTTCACTTTCATACCCCTTTCTTTTAATGATCCGTTCATTAATGTAACCATCATTTGCAATTCGGCCGCCGACGAAGCAAGAATAACTTGATCATCGGCGTACAAAAGGCATTTGACGGTTAACTCACCCATTCTTAATCCGCATTCTTCAACTTCCAAATTTTGCAAACAACTGTAATGTGTTTAATTTATTTTAAGAGTGTGTTTAAATACAAATGTCCCCCCTTGACCATGCGTGCTGCAAAGCCATTCGAAATAAAAATAAAATAAGTTAAAATAACCTATTTTAATACTTTATTGTTTTAACCATAAAGGTTACAAAGGTCAAACTAATGCCAGGTAACATTCTCTGCAGTCAACTCGTGGCGTGGTGAAAAATTAGTGGCAGACGACTTAAATGACTAAAAAACCTATAATAAACATAAATAGATATACCCATATTAAAATAAGACTTATAAATTACATAAATATAAATGAATACTAAAACATACATAATAACTAATATTATAAAACTAAGAAATGCTTAATTGTAAATTTATTTATTTTGCTTTTGTATCTTATCAAATAATTTGATCGTGTGCCCCCGTGCCTTGCACATGACTGTTGTTACGCTTTTTGTTGTGTTGGCCTTTTGTTGTTTTCATGGTAAATTGTTATAAGTGTTTGAAGTTTGAACCTGCGATTAGATTGATTAGTTAGTTTGTTTTCTTTAGTTTATTATCAGTAGTTGTTATTACCAGTATGTGGTTTCTTAACATTTCTGCTGAGTAGATGCGTTTTTAGTTCTATTCCATTAAATTTATTATTATGTTAATTTGTGTGTACGTTTGGAACTAAATAAATCATATTATTATTATTATTAACAATATCCTTTGTAACGTCGTATGTCAGTTTCAACTAATAAAAATAATATATAATCACGATCGAATAAGCATTTAGGGGACGCAAAAAAAAATGTTATATAAAAAAAAAAATATATATATATATATATATAATATAAAAAAGCACATAAAGAAATTAAGAAAGACTACAAATAACACAGGTTAGAGGTAATAAACAAACATTTAATTACAACAGGAAGCACAAAAAGAGCATACAGACAAATACCAGCAAACCTTGGATTATGTGCCTAAAACAAACTCCAACATCAAAAACTCAATCAAGGACCGATATCGTGAACATCGCCACAACCTTCTATCAAAAACTGTACAGCGATACATCATCAACTGATGTAGAATCATATAAGAAAATGGAACAAAGCCAAGAGGAGACGGTAATCCCATTTAATGAAATTGAAATCATAAAGAAAATTGAAAAACTTAAAAACCATAAAAGTCCCGGACCAGACAATATCTCAAACGAGGCAATTAAAGCAGCCAAACAGGTATTAGCAACCCCATTTACATATCTGTTCAACAAAATCCTAGAAACGCAAAAGCTAGCGAAAAAGCTGGTTGGCAACTGATATAATTCTACTATACAAGAAAGGAGATCCCACAGACGTTGGAAATTATAGGCCTATTAGCTTACTACCAACCATTTACAAGCTTTTTGCTTCTTGCCTAGAAGAAAGATTGAGTCCAGCTATCGAAAAATATCAACCTATTAAACAAGCCGACTTTCGTAAAGGATACTGTACCATCGATCATATTCACGTTGTTGAACAGGTAATAGAAAAATATAATGAATTTAGAAAACCACTATTTTTGGTGTTTATCGACTATGCTAAAGCTTTCGACTCTATTTCACACAACAGCATTTGGAAAGCTCTAGAAAACCAAAACATTCCCCAACAATACATAAACATCCTAAAATACGTCTACCATGAGAGCACTAGTAGAGTCAAATTAGACCGAACCGGACCAGCCTTCCCAATAAAAAGAGGAGTTAAACAGGGAGATCCACTTTCACCAAAAATCTTTATAGCAGTATTGGAACATATCATCAAAGGCTTAAAATGGACAAATAAGGGTATAAATATAAAACGGAACTACCTCAGCCATCTTAGATTTGCAGACGATCTAGTAATATTTTCCGAGTCAGCAAAACAGATAGAGTCAATGGTAAATGAGCTAAACAACGCCAGTCAAAATGTAGGCCTAGAACTAAACACTATTAAAACCAAAGTAATGACGAATAGAGTTCAAATACCTATAATCGTGAACAACATTCCATTAGAATATGTTGATGAATATGTGTATCTCGGTAAATTAATATCATTCAAAAGAACGAGACACCTTGACGAAATCCAAAGGAGAATAATATTAAGTTGGGGAAAATTCTGGACCCACAAGGAGATTCTAAAAACGACTCTACAACACTCAAAAAGAAAATAATAGATTATTGTATACTGCCCTGCCTTACTTATAGATGCCAAACATGGATATTTAACAAACACAACAGTGACAAGATCGCAAAATGTCAAAGACGAATGGAAAGGACAATACTTAACATAAAATTGAAAGACAGAGTAAGCAACTTGGAATTAAGGAACAAAACAGAAGTAATAGACGTTCTTCAATACGGTCAAAGGTTGAAATGGCGATGGGCAGGACATTTAGCACGCATTTCAGACCAAAGATGGACTAAATCGGTGACAGAGTGGCAAGGACCAGCTGGAACACGTGGCCGAGGCAGGCCAAAAGAGAGATGGGTCGAGGAGGTGATGGCTACAGCTGGGAAAAACTGGATGAACAAGGCACAGGACAGACAAGAATGGGCAGCTCTGGAGGAGGCCTTTACCCGAAGAGGGGTCCTCAAATAACAGGTATAATAAGTTAAAATTATAAATATACTTAAAATAATAAATAAGTACTAAAATAGTTACGAATCTATTTAAAAAAAAATTAATAAGATCTGTATTGTAAGAAAATATTATTTAAAAGAAAATACTAATAATATAAATCTGTGAAACTAAAATGTCAAAATTGTTTTATATAAAAATTAAATTATCTAAATAAAAGCAAATTAAATGCAAAATGAAATTTCCAATTGAATGAAATTCTAATATTACAATAATTCATGTACTTAAAGTTATTTAAATTGATTTTTGTAACAAATTTATTCAGTGTAATGAAATTTCCAATTAAATATAATTCTTACATTATAGTAATGCATGTACTTAAAGTTATAAAATTGATTTTGAGTGTAAATTAAATTTTCAAATGGAATGTAAGTCTAATATTTATAATAATGGATGCACTTAAAGCTATTAAAAATGATTTTCTAACGAATTTACTAAGTGTAAAAAATGAGGAATAAAAAGGCTATTTTATTTTATTTTATTAAGGTTTATGGAACTAGGGCACTTAATATCAGCTTGATATTGCCTTTGACGAGCGATAAAACGGAAATCGCGTTTAAGCAGCATCGCCAACGCAGAGTCGTAAAGATCACAATAAAACTAGCGAAGGGAAACTCCAATAAAGCGCCACGAGGAAGGATATGGTCCTCACTTAATGACAAATGTATTATACGTGGTAGAGCCAATATGCAGCTATGCCACGGTTGTAGTACGAATGGGTCGGCTCGCCTGGAGTAGGACCACGTTCTCACAGAATACCCATGTAAATTAGGAGCTTAATGTTGCTGTGTTTCTTATGGTAAGTGTAGAGAACCGGAGACCCTTTTAACTGGAAACGACACATTTTATCTTAGTACTTAGGGGTGTCATCGCATCCGAATTTTAATTCTTAATTAAGGGCAATTGGTGAGGAAAGATGTCTATGGACTACACCATCTACTTACCATCAGGTGAACGGTGTGCTCGTTTGCCTCCCTGTTATAAACATAACTAGTTGTCCCCGCTAACCCTGCTGCCACCGGAAGCCTTTTGCCCCGCTCCGTCGGGGCTGCGCCTGTTTAGTTACCGCCCTGAATATTTTATGAGTTAGTGCTTCAGTGTGTTTAAGGGGGTAGGCTGGAGTATGCATTTTTAATACGTTCGATAGCATCGCAAGCTGTGTAGTCGAAAATTAATTATAGTGTAGCAGCTTTGAACTCTGAAAACGTATGTTTTGAAGGAGGGATTATATTATTTATTGAAGTGAAAACATGTTTAAAAAAGTTGTCAGTTGAAACCCGACGAAACGTAAAAGCGACACCAAAAAAAGACAAACATATACATGTATAGGATTTATCCTGCGAGAGAATGAGATAGAATAGAGTATACAGTGTTTCTGTTTCTATGCATGTGATCTACGAGCAGCAAGATACGAAATTTGTTGATTAGAAAATATTTAAGTACCTACGATCACTACGATGATGAAAAGAAACTAGAAAAAAAAACTAAAAACTAGAGGCAACAATGCATACTTATAGCCGTTAATATTTCTCGTACCGGTAGTGAAGTGTAGGGCGACCCCCCACTAGATGACTGACGACGATAGATACAGGTGGTTGAGGACAGTGCTTTATGGCATTCCTTGGAGGAGGCCTATCTTCTATGCCTATATCTAGCAATGGACCTGTAAGGGCTGCATAGATGGTGATATGTTGAAGAGAGATGTGTGTGGTCTCAACGCCGATACTGACTTGTCTTTGTAAATACTGTTAACGGTCGACTACCACAAAACGGTCGCACCTAAAATTTCAATTTTCGATCTTTTATTTACACTATTCGGAACACGAACGAGTTTGTGGTTTATTTATTAATTTTAGCCCACACTTATATTATATTTCCTATTTTAAATAAAATTTACGTTTACGCTTGGGATAAATGTAAACGAACTTACCGCAGCTGCGGTTTTCGACTGGGTCATCGAACCTAAAAACTGAAAAAACTACGTTTCTTAAAATATCGATTTGTAAATCAAGGTTTTTTAACCAATGGTACTATAAGTGAAAAGGTTATAATATTGTTGTTTTAGCTAACAGTGACTTCATAACTGATGTGTATTAAATAAGAACTGATATTGATTTATTTGATTTAAGAAAATATATTATCATGTCCTAAATTTTTTATAGAATACGGTTGACAAACGAGCACGCAGTCCACCTGATGGTAAGTGGATGCTGTAGCCCATCGACATCTACATCTATTTTCGATTAAAAATCAAAATGCAGATGCGTTGCCACTCCTGGGGACTAAGATGGAATGCCTTGTTTCCAGTAAAAAGGGTCTCGGGTTAAACCACGTTGACACGATAAAAGTCTGCTTTGACAGAGTAACTTTGACAATATAGCTTTGATCAAGGTTCACTTTGATACCGGTCGACACGTACATAGTTGACTTGGATCAGTTTGTTCATATTTACCGCCCTTCGAGAGTAACAACACCTATAAAAATATGTCTGACGAGACAGATTTGTTACTAGACAGTAGAATTATTGCAGACTTGTTAATACAAGAGCTAAAACGAGTAAAAAAAAGAAAAACTCGCAAAAGATGAATTTGGACTCCCTCCTGGATTGTACATAGCAATTATTTGGGATCATCTAACAATTTCCTTCGGGAAGTGGAACAAGAGGATCCCGCTACACAACGCCGCGTTTCTGGCATCCTTGTTCGTGGTATTCTTTGAGCCTCACGTCCCAAACAACTACTTCTGCCTCATATAATTCTAAGAATTTGAGAGTATCCCGCTCACTTAACTTTCGTTTATTACGAAATGCCATTGTTTTTACATCTGTGACGCCATTTCGTTTCATTTTTTGACATCAAAGTTAGCATGAAAAGTAGAACACAGTCCAAGTTCACTTTGATAACGCCCATATTAAAGTGCGCTTTGATTGCTCGTTTACACAATCAAAGTAGCGTCAAAGAAGTCATCAAAACCACTTTGTCAAAGCAGACTTTGAACGTGTCAACGCGACTTTTTGTAGGTACACTCACCATAAATTCAAATTCAAATTATATACATACGAATACAGCAGTTTATATGCTGGTATTCTGTGAGAGCGCCATCCTTCCTCGGTCGAGACGACACATTTGTGCTACAAACATATGTATATAGCAGCAGCGTGGCTCCATGACGTATGAAATGTCTACCACATATGAATGTCTATTAAGTACGAACTGATTTTGATTTAGTAATTTAATTACATTGACTTATATATTTATAATTATTACCACGAAATACGACAATGCTATTGTAGCGTTGTTAAAATTGTAGTGCGCATTGTGAATTCTTACCAATATTATACGGGTAAAGGTAAATTTTTTTCATAAGGAAGTAGGCGTGATTGTCGAGCTCAAAGCCTAGACGGTAGTTAAATACTGTGGCCCTTAGACACTTAGATAGTAACATTGATTAAGAATCAAAATTCAGATGCGTTGTAACCTCCGAGAACTAAGCTAAGATGGAATGCCGCATTACGTAAAAATTAAGTTATTTGAACAAAGATAACACCTGCAGCGTTTCGTATGGTGAGTGTAGAGATCCGGAGACCCTTCTCTATTTGAAACGAGGCATTCCATCTCAGTCCTCAGGGGTGACAACGCATCTACATTTTGATTCGTAATCGAATCGTAAGTTTAACCAAAACTTCTTTAATTTCCAATCGAAATCAAATTTAACTTGCTTAAATAAAATCACATTTTGGAATAAATTTTGAATTCTATGAAATCAATCAAAAGTTTCTTAAGTTGAGATGAACGTATTGGCAAGAAAATATTTACTTGAGCTATGAATAAATTAAGATCAAAATAGAGAAGAAGAAAGTCGATAAAAATAACTTTTCATAAAATGTTAGAGCAGACTTCAAAGAACTAAATAGGATTTTAAAAAAATCACATTCTGAACTCGGTGCTGAGCCAGTGTTTAGAAGAATTAAAACTACGACATTTAAAAGAAAAACATTTAGTGGTATCAGGTACTAAATCCTGATAAAGAGATAAATAATGGAATAAAATTAATGTTAAGGATTTGATGAATCTCCTTTTTTGAAGTCGGCTCAAAACATAAAAGAGATCGTGATTCATAAATAATATTGAGATTTTTACGTGGTAGAGCCATGCTGCAGTTATATTAGTAGTATAGTTGTAGCACGAATGGGTCGGCTCGACCGGGGAAGGACCACGCTCTCACAGAATACCATCGTGAAATATTAGCTTAATGCTGCTGTATTTCGTATGGTGAGTGTAGAGAACCGGAGATCCTTTTTACTGGAAACGAGGCATTCCATCTCAGTCCTCACGGGTGACAACGCATCTGCATTTTGATTTTTAATGGAGGATAGATGTAGATGTCTATGGGCCGCAGCAACCACTTACCATCAGGTGGACTGTGTGCTCGTTTGTCACCCTATTCTATAAAAAAAAAGATGGAAAGACTTTTTTTATAGAAAAAGGGTGACAAGCGAGTCCACATTCGACCTGACCGTAAGTGTTAAGAATCAAAATGCAGATGCATTGTAATCCCTGAGGACCGAGATGGAATGGCTTGTAACCTGTAAAAAGGGTCTCCGATTCTCTACACTCACTATACGAAACACAGCAGCATTAAGCTGCTATTTTACACTAGTATTCTGTGAGAGCGTGGACCTTCCTCGGTCGAGCCCACCCATTCGTGCTACAACCATATTATAGTTGCAGCGTGGCTCTACCACGTATAAATATTTTACTCTGATATACTGTAAAAACTATCATGTAGCCGCAACGTGGCTTTACCACGTGTACCTAGATCATTCAAAAATGAGATAAGAATTGCAATCCGTCTTAATTTGACTAATTTGACTCGTGTTTCAGAGGGCAAGCAACGAAAGAATAGTAAACTCTATATTATGTCTAATGACACACGGTGACACGCCTCACGCAGCGCGCTATTAATTTATTTTGACGCAAAGTTATTTTTTTTTCTATTTATAACTCGTTTTATCGTATATAAGCACGAAAGTGCAAGAATAGGACATTGTGCTTGTTGTTGTAATAAATAATACAAATTTTATGGAATTAATGCCGTTCATTTTATTTTATTAATATTTTAATACTCTATACGAACGAAGTCGCGCGTACAGGTAGTTTTATACGTGGTAGAGCCACGCTGCAGTTATATGTATTAGTAGTATAGTTGTAGCACGAATGGGTCGGCTTTACCGGGAAACGACCACGTTCTCAGAGATTACCAGTGTGAAATAGTAGCTTGAAATAGTGTTTCGTATGGTGAGTGTAGAGAAACGTAGACCCATTTACTGGAAACGAGGCCATTCTATCTTAATCTTCACAGATGACAACGCATCTGCATTTTGATTCGTAATCGAAGATAGATGTAGATGTCTATGGCCACAGCAACCACTTACCATCAGGTGGACTGTGTGCTCGTTTGTTACCCTATCGAAAATAAAAAGTTTATGTACTTATATTTTTTAATATATCTACCGTAATTTTAAAACGGAGTAAAAATTATAGCATTCTTTTTCTTCTTCATAATTTTACATCGTCAATATTTTAAGTCTCTAACTGATCGGAAAGTTAGTTTAAAATCAATTATTAAATTCGACCCAAAAAGGCACAGGAAATCGATTTGATTAAAACGTGGTAAAATTGCATTTTAAACGCTAAGCACGCTCGTGTCGAAAATGATCCCAGGTGTTAAAACTGCAACATATTAACTGTTACAAAGACCAGATACCAGTAGGCAGTCGTGCGCAGGCGTGGTTGCCCGCCCGGGCGTCGAACCCGCTCCATTATCCTCCAACCCACCCCACAATAGCGCAATGACACGCAAAGCGTTAAAAATTACTTTTAACTAGGTACATGTAAAATGTCAATGAGTCTGTATTTATAACGACGCCGACCTTCCCCATATCGTAATGTTGGCCATTAAAATATTTACACTATTCCATTAATAGTAGTAGGAGTAGATTATAGCTAACCGTATTTTTATAGTCCGCATTAAGGTACAATCTTGTTTTTAGTTCAGCATAAATATAGCTGTTTTATATACTCGAAATTAAGGGGAAATATAACCTCAAATGGCTTAGCAAGATCCTCCGTTATACTGAAAGTATTGCAGCATTAATTTTGAAATAAATATATGGTAAAGTTGAGGATTAATGTTAAGGACTATGTTAGACGAAAACACGATTCTTTAAAATTTTCTCGATAGAAAAAAATCCAAAGTTACCTCCAAACTGAACAATAAACAGCTGTTATTCATAAAATACTTTAAATAAGATCATGAAACTTTGCATACTAACTGAACTAACTATAAAGCAGTGCTTATGTTATTTACTTTTTTTTAAATACCATTATTTTCACTGTAAAAAGAAATTACCTAAACTATCGGCGTCTTGAAGCTTGATTCCTGTCGACACGTTAGTATCGCTTCGGCTTTTGAAGGGAGAAGTTGTGTCGCTTACGATCAGAATATACATTACGCAACAGGACGACGTAAAATTAAAATGGGAAATAATCGTAATAAAAATAAGAAGCGACTGGCTTGGCGTTAAGAAACAAGCATCAATATGATAAACCTAATGAAATAAGTGTCTAACGACCTATCTACTTACAGTATTATTGATTACAAACATGTCGGTACATAGCATACGACGCGCGGGGAAGTGGGGGGCGAAATTAGAATTTGAGCTGACTTACTATATCCCCTTAAGTAAGTGTATAAAGATAAAATACGAATTCTCTCAGCAATGAGGGCTTCTTCTTCCGCTCACCAGATGTCGCTAACTGACACTGAGGTGATGTTTTTTGCTACACAACGTCATTTAATTGACAAGTTAGATTTAAATAAAAGTTTAACAGTTTCTAGAGTGATATATTAATATACAAAACAATGCCTCAGTGGTTTGCCCTTTAATCTCTTGCACATTTTAAACTCTTTTTTATTTTTTTACTTTAATGAACATCCGTAGTTTGGTTTATTTATTTTTAATCTAATTAAAATAAAATGTAACTAATAGTTCAGAAATAAACATTAAACTTTACATTTTCCGAACAAATTAACTTTCCCGATATGAAATCTGTCAAATATTACACCTCATTTTTAAGAGGCACAGCCCTGATGGCAGAAAAAGTCGTGGATGCCTTCATTCGCTAGTTCGTTTCGGACTGTGTTTTTTTTTATTACTAGGTTTCTTTTATGCATTGCAGTCCGTTTGGAAAGGTATCACCCCCTTTACAATTTCTGTTGCCGAATAGCAGTGCTTGCACTGCCGTGTTCCAGTCTGACATGTATAGAGAGCCAGTTTAATTACAAGATGTGAGGTCCTCCATCTGCGTCAGATGCGTTGTCACCCCTGAGGACTAAGATGGATTGCCTCGTTTCCAGTAAAAAGGGTCTCCGGTTCTCTACACTCACCATACGAAACACAGCAGCATTAAGCTGCTATATTACGTTGGTATTCTGTGAGAGCGTGGTCCTTACCCGGTCGAGCCGACCCATTCGTGCTACAACTTATGGCTGTAGCATAGCTCTACCACGTTAAGCCTACAACGAAAAATTTCATAAGAAAGAAAGAATGAAGCATTACTTGATATGCCTATTGACGTACTTCTTACATTGACTCACAGACTTCTAGACATACATAGAACAGAATCATTTTTATTCAATACAAATCAGAATACTTATGTAAAGTCATTTGAGTTTTACCATTGGTTCGGAAAAAATAAACTCTGTCCTGGGAAGAACCATCAAAAAACCTAGTGAGACTTTTTTAAACAATACTCGTAATTCACAATATAATGTTTAGTGCAATTAGTATGTAGACTTATTTTTGTTTAATAAAAACTTTTAAACCTTTTACTAGATAGGACCTGCATACTTTCTGGGACTTTGTTGTAAAAGCGTATACATTTGCCCCACGAAGGAATTACTAAGTCTTTAAAGTCGAAAATCTGGTATTACTAGCTTGGGCTACAGAAATTTAATCACTATTTTTGTTTTTGTGTATGTGTATATTGCATAAAAGGAAACCTATATAACCTTTGCATGTTTATATCAAAACTGTTCCACAAACAGACAAATTTTCAAGACAGTGACATGAAAGTTACTTATGAAAAGTACGTTCATGTGTACGCGAGTAGAATTTCAGGTAAATATTAGCTGTAGTCAAAATAATCGAGTCGCTCCACTGACGGCGATGTCTACGGATATTTATCAACGATACTATAAAACAAATATGCGCGCCGCTGTGTAAATGTTGCCACAAGTGAGGAAACACGCGACCCGGGCGACACAAAGCAAATAGTTATTTAATACTGTATGAACTGCGCAAATCTGCGCTCAGCTTTCTTACACTGGTAATAATTGTTGTAGGTCTTTTTGACTACCTCATAGTCGTAAACGAGACTGCTCTTCATGTCAGCCCGGGCCAATAAATGAGTTTTCACGTGAAGTCTTTAAAAAGTTCGTGAAATTTCGTGGTAGAGTCATGCTGGAGCTATATTGTGGACCACGCTCTCATAGAATACCAGCGTAAAATAGCAGCTTAATACTGCTGTGGTTCGTATGATGAGTGTAGAGATCCGGAGACTCTTTTTACTGGAAACGAGGCATTCCATCTCAGTCCTCAGGGGTAGATGTAGATGTCTATGGGCCACAGCATCTACTTACCATCTAGTGGACTGTGTGATAGTTTGTCACCCTTATTCTATAAAAAAAAAACCCCGAAACACCATGTCAGAAAAGTGAAAAAAGTTCTATATCATCTTGCCTTAATAATTACTAAACTGTTAGTCTTAGTGATCTAAGTGAAGTCATTATTGAACTTATATAGTCAGCTCGCTGTTACAACCTTGAGTTTGGATCGGAGCCAGGAGGGTTTACAGGTAAAAGACAACTTTAAGATTGACCAAAACCGGCGCTCTCTCTCCTTTCTAACAGTAAAAGCGACTAGCTGACATGACGTTTCACGTTTAACCAACGGCCGTGTACCCAGACACAGCCGCAACCGATTTTTTCTGTCAACAAAGCCTCAGTGGCAGGTCCTGTACCAATGCACCTCGAAAGTACGTAAGGCTCCTGCGCCTGCTATCCCTCCATTCGTGTTAGGATTCCGTTCTATCGGAGCATGAGAGAGTGAATAGAGAGTGCAACTGTGCTTGCACTCGCACTCACACGCGTGTATTGTAAACCCTCTCAACAGATTCTAGTTATCTGCGCAAGATGGCTGGACTCCGCTGAGCCTGGCCGCCGTAACCGAAATTCAGTTATGAGAATATAATTACATAATAATACCGGTTTTAAATGTCTAAAACTGCTTATCCATGCATCCATTACGGCCCATAAAGGTCAGCTGAATATATGCCTCCCCCGTTGGTTGTCTCATGGGGGATATTTTCATAGTTGCCACGTTTCCACGGGTTGAAAACCACATTTTTTTTAATATAAAATTCTTATATATTTTTAAATTGATTAAAAACTTCGATATACTATCGTGGAAGCATTGCTATTTGGAAACGGAAGAGTTACCAAGATTAATACAAACCCAGCCTGAATCCTAGACAGCGCAGGCGTCCTATCACCTAAATTCTACCAATTGTGTGATAACAACACTAAGTATTTGTTTGCATAACAAATACTAGCAAGATTAAAATGCTTCGATTTAATCGGCACATATGTACACTTTATCTCCTTATGGCAACAAACATACATAATTTTTTTGTGCACTATAACTTTCGAATAATATCAGCTTCACTTCGAAATTAAATACACCTTGAGTAAATTTATTTTCCACAAAAGTACACCAGCTTTTAGTCTTGTCAGATGTAAGAAGGTAACGTATATTAACAACTTATCTCTTTATAAGAATGAAATATGTTAAACAAAACATAATCATACTTCATTCTTGATTTATGCTAAAAGTATAATGACTTCATTCATATTATGGAACTGAATTAGCGTGAGCCGCCATTAAAAACGAAGAAACAATATGGCCGAACGATCGCTACGGTGGGAATAGATAATGGTAAAATCCCAATAAGGAAGTCACCAACCCTCCAGCGTTTATGCCGGGAAACAAAATCGTTACAACTTCACGGTTGAATAACCCCGAGGTATTGAATAAAACTATTATTTACGGATTTTTTCGCGTTTAATTACTTTAATTTATTTTTATTATTATCCCGACGTTTCGGGTGCTTTACAGCGCCCATGGTCACGGGGGGGACTGAGATGTTTGACGTCCCAATGTCATAGTTAGTCCGGCTACCTTCAGTTTTTTAATATTAATTTTTGGTCCGATTTACGCAAAACGAGCTTATAGTATCATGAAGTCTTGCAGTGGTATGCTTGGGTTTGGGTTTAATTTTGTTAATTATAGGATCCCAAGCAGATGGTAGCACCCAACCATCTTCTCTATTGAAATTTGGATGTTTTTTTAATTTCAATAGCCTCGCGTATCATCCTTGGTAGGAATCGGTGTTCTTTTGCGAGAATTTGTGGTTTATCAAATCTAATGTAATGGTGGGGACGATCTTGAACATGTTCGCAGACTGCAGACTTCCCGGAGCGTCGGTGCTTCACATCAGCTATATGTTCCTTCACGCGGGTTTTTATAGATCTCTTTGTTTGACCTATGTAAGAGAGACCACATTCACAATCTAGCTTGTACACACCTGCATCTTGTAGAGGAATATTACATTTGATGGATGGTAAAAATTGACTAATCTTCTTCAGCGGCTTGTAGTATGTCTTAATGGACGCTCGCTTCAAGATGTAGCCAATCTTGTCCGTGACTCCTCTAACATATGGTAGTAGAGCAGGCACGCGCTCGACTGTGGCCGGCTTCACTCGTTCACTGTGACGTAGGCGCGGGACCCGAAGCTTGTTGTCTTGCAATACTTGCTTGACGTGCTGAAGCTCCGCGGCCAGATGTTTTCTGTCACAGATCCCTCGTGCTCTCTGAAACAAAGATTTACCCACGGTAGCTAACTGTGAAGGATGATGGTGAGATTCACCATTTAAATATCGGTTGGTATGGGTCTTTTTCCTATACACAGTGTGACCAATAGTGTTATCAGGATTTCGGATGACTAAAACATCTAGGAAAGCTAAAGAATTATTTGCCTCTAACTCCATTGTGAATTGTATTTTAGAGTTTATGGAGGTTGTATGGGTTACCGAAGATACACAAACCAAACGCTCCACTACGTCCCATAGTGAGCCAGATCGATTCACCAACTTATAAGCTGGCACAATACTTAGCAAAAATACTATCACCACTAAGAGGACATACCAGAGCACACACAAAGGATTCATACCATTTTGTGAGTGAGATAAAAGACCTACATCTCGCTAACAATGAAACTATGGTCAGTTTTGATGTTCAGTCACTATTTACATGCCTACCTATTGTGGACTGCATCTCAATTGTAACTAGGAAGCTAGAAGAAAATAACATGCCTCAAGAATATGCAATACTACTTGAACATTGCCTCACATCTGGCTATCTATTGTGGAAGGAGGAGTTCCACAAGCAAGTAGATGGTGTGGCGATGGGCTCACCTGTGTCTTCCATAGTCGCCGACATATTCATGGAAGACTTTGAGGAGAAAGCCCTTCTTACTGCTCCTGTAAATCCAAGGTTCTACAAGCGGTACGTAGACGACACTTTCACAATTTTACCATCTGACAAAGTAACTGCATTTTTAGACCACCTTAACTCCATAAACTCTAAAATACAATTCACAATGGAGTTAGAGGCAAATAATTCTTTAGCTTTCCTAGATGTTTTAGTCATCCGAAATCCTGATAACACTATTGGTCACACTGTGTATAGGAAAAAGACCCATACCAACCGATATTTAAATGGTGAATCTCACCATCATCCTTCACAGTTAGCTACCGTGGGTAAATCTTTGTTTCAGAGAGCACGAGGGATCTGTGACAGAAAACATCTGGCCGCGGAGCTTCAGCACGTCAAGCAAGTATTGCAAGACAACAAGCTTCGGGTCCCGCGCCTACGTCACAGTGAACGAGTGAAGCCGGCCACAGTCGAGCGCGTGCCTGCTCTACTACCATATGTTAGAGGAGTCACGGACAAGATTGGCTACATCTTGAAGCGAGCGTCC
This sequence comes from Parnassius apollo, assembly GCA_907164705.1. Taxonomy (NCBI): domain Eukaryota; kingdom Metazoa; phylum Arthropoda; class Insecta; order Lepidoptera; family Papilionidae; genus Parnassius; species Parnassius apollo. The sequence goes on from CAJQZP010001262.1 coordinate 2,308,286, forward strand.
ATTAAGACATACTACAAGCCGCTGAAGAAGATTAGTCAATTTTTACCATCCATCAAATGTAATATTCCTCTACAAGATGCAGGTGTGTACAAGCTAGATTGTGAATGTGGTCTCTCTTACATAGGTCAAACAAAGAGATCTATAAAAACCCGCGTGAAGGAACATATAGCTGATGTGAAGCACCGACGCTCCGGGAAGTCTGCAGTCTGCGAACATGTTCAAGATCGTCCCCACCATTACATTAGATTTGATAAACCACAAATTCTCGCAAAAGAACACCGATTCCTACCAAGGATGATACGCGAGGCTATTGAAATTAAAAAACATCCAAATTTCAATAGAGAAGATGGTTGGGTGCTACCATCTGCTTGGGATCCTATAATTAACAAAATTAAACCCAAACCCAAGCATACCACTGCAAGACTTCATGATACTATAAGCTCGTTTTGCGTAAATCGGACCAAAAATTAATATTAAAAAAACTGAAGGTAGCCGGACTAACTATGACATTGGGACGTCAAACATCTCAGTCCCCCCCGTGACCATGGGCGCTGTAAAGCACCCGAAACGTCGGGATAATAATAAAAATAAATTAAAGTAATTAAACGCGAAAAAATCCGTAAATAATAGTTTTATTCAATGTATAGTGTTCGCGTAAATTTAAGAAATCATTATGTGAACCCCGAGGTATTTTCGCAACCGTCGGTACTTGGACAAAAAAGGCCATAGTACCTATGATAACAGGCTGGTGCTGCACGTGGAGCGAGGCGAATTGGATGGGATTAATTTAACGACCTGTTTTATCTGCAACATATTTGAATTGACTTGACTGTCTAGTTGGTCTAGTGGTCGTTAGCGCAATTGCTGGTTTAAATGTCTCTGGTTCGAATACCGGGTCGAAACAAAATTAGTTATAGTTTTTTTTTTTGGCAAGAAAATCTCAATAGCAGCCCAAAGTTAGGAAGTTGGCAGCGTTTGATCTCCAAGGCCTCGGAAAGCACTTAAAGCCGTTGGTCTCTCTCCGGTCGAATCGGATTGTCATTCCGTCGGAGTATCAGGGTGAGGGAATTGAGAGTGCACCTGTGTTTGCGCTTACACTCGGGCACCATAATCCTGTCATAGTATGGCGGTAACGTTTTTGAAAGATAAAAATAAAAGATTTTTTTTATTTGTGGAATAGAGTAGCTTTGTCTTCGCTCGTGGTGTGCCATCAACTTTACCACAGCTTAGTGCAGAGTGGACATTGTTAATAATCTGGTATTGTAATGTCAATCATTAGAACTGTAACAAGAGAGGGGAAAACAACCGGACTGCACCACTAGCGTTGCATCAGTTTGGAAACGGAATACGAATTGTTACTTGGCATTCATTTTATGGTGCCTACTTCCTGCCATTGTCGCCATCCTTATTAAGATAAACTTTGAAATTTTTAGTTCGATATATTTTATATACTCTTTATACACATATTTACATTACATGAAAATAAACAATATTTATAATATTAATTTAATAAAACAAACTGAAATAGCTTCCCACGAAGATCGCAGCAATCACAGAAGCATCATACAAAGAAGCCTACAGTCTAGTTGTCACCGTTAGTAAAACGAAATGTCACATTTTCTTATGGAAGTGATGATGACAATGAGCGCACAGTCCACCCGATGGTAGGTGGCTACTGTAATAAAGACATCCACTGTCACCACGCACCGTAATATAGAAAACCCTAAAAACAGTATTTTTGTACTAGCTCTATTGATCTTAGGTAGGTATCTCAAAAGTATCTGGCCTTCAACGGAAAAGAAGATCTCAAAGTACTTTTTGATGTCACGATAAATGTGTTTGTGGGCTTGTCAAGCGTGGCAGCTATGGCAAATACCTCCCCTATGAGGAGATCTATAGGGTATAGGGGAAGACTTTAATAGGCTATAGCGGTAATGGTTATGTGGGTTTCAGCATCCACTTATCATCAGATGAACTTGGTGCTCGTTTGTCAAACTTAGGCGCTACTATAAAAAAAATTCTAGATCAAAATTAATTCAACAATGCAATACTACATTCTTCCCAAAAATAATTCTTCCGTTTCACCGTACCACCTAAACACGCAATGTCAAGGAGTAAGTAAATTTATACAATAAGTAATGGCGACGATAAATCTCCAGGCAGGTGCGCGCTAGCTGTCGATAATCTTCGGATAATTAACCAGTTAAAACTAAATCTTTATTCCGCTTCGCCAGTTACCGACAATCGATAAAAATAATTCCTTTTTTCGAACTCTAGAGTTAGTGTTACAATGTCTTGTAGTAAGACTTTAATTTTTTTTTATAAAAAAAAGTTACCACCACCACACTATGTATTTCTCTTGTATTATGTGCAATTTACATACATAAATTTCACAAGGACAAACATCTAGACCCGGAACAACTATTTGTAGGCCATACAAATTCTTGTTCCATGCGGGATTCCAATCTGCTGCCTTTAGCAGTCCACCAGATGGTAAGTGGATGTTATGACTCATAGACATCTACATTCTACATCTATCATTGATTAAGAATCAAAACGCAGACACCTTTGAGGACTAGGATGGTATGCCTCGTTTCCAGTAAAATGGTTCTCCGGTTCTCTACACTCACCACACGAAACTAAGCCAAATCACCATGGATGCGTCACCACTTACCATCCGGTGGGTAATTGTAGTACAGGCTAATATTCTTCCGAAAACCTCCTAACATTTGTAATCTAGTAAGATTTTTTTAATTCCAGTTCGAGGTTCGATTAAACTTTAACTTTAACTAGTTTCAATCTAATCGCAAAGGCGTATGTAGGTAGGTTATATGGCGAACAAATTTCGACTTCATTTTCTTCTTCTTTTATTATTGTTTTTTTTTCTTTTCTTATTATAAGCCACAGTTTGACCGCAATCCCACTTAGTGGTAAGCGGTGATGAAGGCCTAGATGCTGAACCGCACTGTCTTAGCGTAACAAAAGCGTATTTAGTCTTGTCCAGATTATAATAAGACGAGTTTTTGTCGTTATCTTAGGTCACAAACACATCATCAACATTAAATATGCGTAATTATATAGAACACTTGCTTGGACCAAATTTAAATAAGATCTAAAGTCTTATTTAGCTATCTATTCTACGTAAAGAGCACGATTCACAAGTCCACCACTAAACATAGACTTCCCCAAGGGATGTCACAAGGAACGGTCCTCAGCCACCTCTATCCACCGACTTCTCGCATGTCTTGCAAGGTCGGCACTCTATCTAGCAGGGGCCGCCCTACACTTCGCTTACTGCCACGAGACTTCTTCTCCAAGCTACCTAATTATCATTATTCTATAACATCTGATGGACCGTCTAGCTAACCTTTCATTCTAATTTTCAATTCAATCGAATTTGACTGCCTCCTCATCTAGTGGGCGTAAACGCGGTTGCTGACCACTAAACATCAGTTATTGAGTTTATATGTCAAGAATTACTCAATAACAGTCCTCAGTTGTAGGCGATATTTAATCCCCGTGTTTCGGAAAGCATGTAAATTACCAAGTTAAAGTAAGTTAGTTAAAATGTTAAAATGGTACTTTGCATTATAGGTCCTACGATGTTGTGTCTTTAAGCGGTATAATGCTGGAAACCAATATTTCAAAGAAAACAAATCGTAAGTACAAGCGATATCAGGGCATCATGAGTTCATGTGGCTTGACTGGGCGGGAGGTAACGTGTTTAAAAAAACTCATGTGTCATAGGTAAAAGCAAGGTAAACGTTTTGTATGGCTATGGAAGAGCGGTACCTTAAAGTACTTAAAAGATGCTCCCTACTTTATGTCAATTGTAAAATACCGGATGAAATAAAAGATTATTATTATTATTAAAAGCGATCAAGCGATACCAGGGCATCATAATTTCATGAGGCTTGACTAGGCGCGGATCAGTTGGAGCTTCTCCGATATCACAATTAGCGTCGTGTGTCGGATCAAACGCGCCGGCGTAAAGTCGCCGCTCGGATAAAGTTACAACTCGTGATACGACACCCGCGATATTAAATACCCAACGGTCAATATAAACACGAGAACTTTGTGCATACGCCTCACGAATAAAAATATTTACTTCCTGCCTATGTAATCTTGAGGTACAAGCAAATGCAGCATTATCTAGCAATTTATGCCATTACTGAAAAAATATTATATTTCTTGTTATTTATATCATATAGGTATGTTGACATAGGGTTCTTTTTGTAAAATAAGGTAGGCCGGTCGAGCCGTATTGAGTTGCGTAATATATACATCAATGTCGAGCCGACACATTCGTGCTACAACAAAAATATAGCTGCAGCCTCGCTGCAGCGTGGCTCTACCCCGCATAAAATGTAAAGGTAAATGAGTGTTTTCTTTTTTCGGTGATGTTGGTATTAAATGAGCCCAAAATTTTCATAGGTCTCGTGTGGTATGATCACATACTTATGGCACTGTAAATTCTACCTTTGTTTGAAGAGACAATTGAAATTACCAGGTACCTATATCATTTGGCTTTCAAGTAGGATTGCCAGATGGTCAGGATTCGTCTGGATTATCCCGATAACTCAAACTCAAAATCTCCAGAGAAACAGTTTCGCGGAAAGCTAACGTACGAACTTTGATTTATCAAAAGCTGAGTTAGTAATTAGACTAAGCTTTGAAGTAGGTAGGTAAATCGTTTGAATTTTTAATATTTTCTGAATACCTACTACTAAAGGATCCAAGAGAGAAGAGTCGAATGACAAATACATATGGCAACATAAAAATGAAGTGTACCTACATAAATAAGTTTTGCTTAAAGTATTTTTTGCGGCCTCTTAATTAAAAAATAAACTTTTTATTTTTAATATTTATTTCTCCCGACAATAACCCCACACACTCCCGATATTTCCAAAGTTTGTCCAGATATTTTGGTCTTCTGATCTGGCAACTCTACTTTTATGTGATATGTATAGGTACTACCTACGTATTACCACCCCAATGTTTTAAGATAGAGCAGTATGTAGAATGTTAAAACTATAAGAATTAGAAAAGCAATAGCCTTAAATGTAATAAAATAATAAAATAAGCTATACTACAAGTCGCCCAAGAAGATTAGTCAGTTTCAACCACACATTAACGAAATTGGAAGCCTTGAACGAATTAACCATGGTTAATTCGTTCAAGCTGGAAGCATTTGAAATGTGGATGTATCGCCGAATGCTCCGAATAAGCTGGGCAGACAAAGTTACCAACATTGAGGTCCTCAAGCAGATGAAAAGGAATAAGCCCCTACTTGTCAAAACCATCAAACAGAGAAAAGTTGCGTACCTAGGACACGTGCTAAGGCATGAAGGTTGCCAACTGCCAACTATATAGGCAAAGTAGTAGAAGTGTTTAGAAGGAAAATGTCCTGGCTCCTTAACATCCGGAAATGGACCGGGATAAAGAAAGTAGAAGATCTGTTCAGGCTAGCCCTGAACAAAGAAGAATTTAGGAGGATGACTGCCGACCTTCAGTAATGAAGAGGGAAGAACCACACGTCAAGTGTAATTTATACCACCTGTATGTATAAATTAAAGCCACCCGAAACATCGGGAAATAAAATACCTAAATAAAAATAAATAAGACGCCATAAAATTCGTGCAATAAGTATTATTCAATGTGTTGTGTTCGTGTCAATATGAGAAATCATTAAATATGAATACATTTAATAAAATGAAAGGTATTTAGAATGATTTCTTATAATTACAAAAATATTACACGTTAATTGCAATAAATAAAAAAATCAAACACGATAAAAATCTGTACATTTTCGACTTTTTAATTCTCAACGTTTCAGGTGCTTTACAGCTATTTTTAGCGGTTTAGATTTTTTAATTAACTTTTCATTGAATAACATTTATTAAGTTAACTTTTATACAAGTATTGCGGGCGAATAGATTTTGATGGAGGCATAGAAATACGTTTACAGATTCTAGATTGGACGAAATATCCAAAAGTTAGAATAAGTTTAAATATTAATATTACAAATATTGATTAAAAGCTTAGGAGTTTAGCTAATGGAGGTATACTTATATCACAGAGAAAATAGCACCGCTCGTAAGGCGGACCTAGATACAGTAAGCGACCGGCGCGGCGGCGGCGGAATGCGAAGTCATGACCAAGGATCTCCCGTTAGCACAAATACCGATGCAAGTAGCGATCGGCATTCCTAAGCCGAGCGCTCCCACGACCCAAAAGGCCCCCTCCACCTCGCGCACCCCTCGGAAACCTCCGGAAATGGTTGCGCGGGCGCACAGGGCATGCAAAGCCGTAGGGTGAATGCACGCTATGACCACTGGCCCGGGAATTTTTCGCATATCTCCGCAATGACAACCTGCGCAATGTGTCAGCTGTTTGCGAGCATGAAATTTAAATTGTCATGACAGTTTATGTTAATTTGCGTGGAAAAATTCAATTAGATGTTAATTGGAGAATATTTCGTTCAAGAAATATTTAGACATTTTGTACGACTTAAAGTGAGCTGCATGCTCGTTAGCCGCCTCTCATATACATAGAAGAAGAAAAAACGGAGGTATACTTCAGTTACTAGTGTATTACATATAGGTAGTAGGTACTAATAGATATTAATATAATTACGTCAAATGTAATAACGGGTACGACAGAACTCCACAAACTAACATCTTGGATAAAATTTATGAAGAAGAAAACTCATACTTGAATGCTGCCAGTCCTTAAATAAGTTTAGTTGTTGCAATAACATAACCTTCCAGTGGTTTAAAAGTCCAATCAACTCGCCCAGAATGGTTCAGCAAGGGTTCAGCGTTAGAAGCAATGGGACCTGGTATATTAATTTACATAAGGTTAAAAGGTAACTTTAAGTTTACCTCATAAAATAAAATAAAAAACATTAAAATATGCACAAGAACAAACACGTTGAATTCATAAGATTACATCGGAAAACGTTAACAACATTCGGCGAATTCTGAATTTTAAATTTAAGAATTTTATAATATTGTTTTCAAATTTTTATGAATTCATTAACTTTTTATACAAGTATTCTGAAAGATATTTTTCTCACACCTTTGTAATAAATAGTCTTTAAACAAAACGGACCCATCGCACCGTTTAAACGGCAAATATTCTCATAGTTCCGGATTCCATTCCGATTCGCCACAGGCTATACCGCGATGCCAATACACGGCCAAAAACTAAATAGTTTTAACAGCTTAATGCTTTGCCTCTTTCAATTCGCGTATAATTTTAGGTGCTTTAAAATGATATTGAAAACAAATAACATTTAAAAAAATTAAAATTAAATAATTACCACGTCGTTTTAAACATATTCTTGCATTGTCATCCGAATTTGAGCTTTATTCAAAATTTCAAGTTTCCACCCCATCGGGAAGTTAGTTTAAAATCAATTACTAAAACCTACCCGGAGCGACAGACTTAATAAAAACGTTGTAACTTGGTAATATTCCAATTTTATGTATAATTTTTAATTTCATATTTGGATATGATTCTTATCGGTTTGAATGTGTGAGAACATAATTTTCTACAAATGACTATTTCCACAGCGATCATATCATACCAGGGAGTCTGAAGCGATAGCCTCGTGTAGGAAGACGAGCCAGTATCATGCAGGTGGACGATGGATGCAGGTGGCCCTGGACCGTACCATGTAGCGTTCTCTTGGGCCTCAACAATGTCATGTTCAGTTTTTTTTATATAGGAGAAGCGAGGGCGCAAGCAAGCATGCGGCTCAGACTACGTCGTAACTCGTAACGGCGCGACGGCGCCGGCGCCGTGCCGGTCACAAGTCACAAGTATGTTACTCCAAAACTAGATAATATGTAAACTGCATTATTAATAAGACGGAAATAAAATTACAAGTAAATTTACTTTTTAATTTAATTTAATTACAATGTATGTAGGAATGTAAATAGTTTAGTATCAATTAGCAAATACCAAAAATAATGATGTCTATGATTTCTTATATTTACGAGAACATTGAATAAAACAATTTGTACGGATTTTATCACATTTAATTACCTTATTTTTAATTCCCGACGTTTCAGGTGCTTTACAGCACCCATGGTCACGGGGGACTTAGATGTTAGCCCAGCTACCTTCAGTTTAAAAAAAATTAAAATTACGGGAATTAAAAATAGGTTAATTAAACGCGATAAAATCCTTGTAAATAGTTCTATTCGATAAGGATTTCTTACCGAGAATAGCGATCAGATGCTTTATAATATGATCACAGGGGAAGAGGGGGGGGGGGTTTGACGTCTCAATGTCATAGAACGAAGGCTATCTTCAACTTTTCATTATAATTTTTGGTCTGATCTACGCAGAACAAGCTGACAGAATCTTGAAGTCTTGCATTCGTATGATCCCAAGCAGATGGTAGCACCCAGTCAATGACATATCAAAGATTTTCAAAAGGCGCCACGTCTACAAACTATGAGAATGGTTTGGCGACAAATAAGAAAGGTAAATATGTTTTTAAATTGATAGATTCTATCTAGGAGTTACTTTGCGGAAAAAAAATTTGAAAGTTAAGTCAAGCTTAGCGGTCAGCCGTCGTAGAGTCTACATCACCTGAGGATGCCTTGTGTAGAGGCGAAAGACATGTCGTATTATCGTCGATGGTGTGTCTTACCTGGAATAGTGGTGTTGGAAGTAGTGATGCCGGGAGTAGTGGTGTTGGGAGTAGTGGTGCTGGGACTAGTGGGGACGGATGCACGCAATTGAGGGAGGGCGGTAGGTGCTCTTCAATCCAGGTAAGACACATCATTGTATTTAGTTAGCGAAAGGTTGCAAAATAATTAATATTTTTATTATGTTTTAAATTTTGTCGTAAGTATAAAAATTGCACTTAAAATTTTTTAGTGTCGGTGTAAGAACATCCACTAGTCCATGTCGTCCCGTGGCCGTCGTAAGAGGAGACAGAGGGAGACAGATCAGGAGATGAGCAGCAGCGTCTTCTAAAAATAAAAATCTGCGGTTGTCTTCACGTTTACCTCGAACGACGACACTACACTAAGTCTTACGAGGCACACAATTACTAGTATCTTGTAGATGTAGATGTAGATGTATAGTTTAGTACAAAACCGGTATTAAGAGAATGGATTAAGTTAGCCTTACGTGTAATCACCCGGGTTAAAACAAGTTAAAACCTAGACAATATAACTTTCTTTTTAATTTGTTGCAAGTTTATGTAAATTTTAAGATAAGCTTTGACATATGGATGTAGTAGTTGGCCCTATAATGTTAGTCACGTTTGACGGATCAGTAAGTAGCGTAGTGACTAAGAGTTTGGCTGCGTCGCTTTCAATCGCAGATTCGAATCTCTTACAGAACAAGTATTTGTATAGCCCATTAATATTTGTTTCGGGTCTGGATGTTCCTCCTCGTGTAATTTGTGTATGTCACTTCCACGATACAGGAGTAATTCTAAGCGCGGTAGTGCATTTTATAAAAGAGAAGAAAAGGTATTTTTCGTGAAAATAGTTAAATATTTGTAAGACATTTAACGTAGCAGAGCCACACTACAGCTATATTATGCTGTATCACGAATGGGTCGGCCCAACGAGAGTCTCCAGCGTAAAGTAGCAGCTTAATACTGATATGTTTCGTATGGTGAGTGTAGATAACCGGAGACCCTTTCCACTAGAATAAAGACATTCCATCTTAGTCCTCGGGGGTTACAACGCAACTGCATTTTGTTTCTTAATAGAGAATAAATGTAGACGTCTATGAGCCACGCCCACTACCAACATACCATGTATAAAAATGCATGACAGCCTTCGAGAGTTTGTAAATCAAAAGAAATTCCTTAAAAAATTCTCAACCATTACAAATCAAAAATGATTACAAAACAATGAGAACAAGGTTAAGTTCAAGTTATTGCCATAAACACTTATTACTTATAATTTCTGCGTCATACATTATAGCTAATGCGTGCATCATTCGAGGTCATTTGACTCTTGTAGTCCCCTTAATAAGAATTCTGTGCCAATACATTATAGCTAGTAGAATCAAATACACGTTCCACTAGCTGGACCATTTTTGCAAGATGTTCATGCGTCACATTGTGAGGAGGACACAGAAGAGTTTAATGACAGCCAACAGACAGAAAACCCAACATATGGTTTTGGCTGTCACGCTGGATCACAACATGATCAGCAGTCCCGCTTACAACAGTAGACAAACGAGGTTATTTTATAACATCCCACCTTTATCTTGCCGGAACGTATTTCATAGATACCTTCCAGTACGGGGGCAACGAAGCAAAGAATAGGTTATGCAGGACTCCTACCTGATAAAACCCATGGTGGTCACCATAAACGTATATACGATATCCGTTCGGAACGCAACTACGGCCCCTTTCTTGTTTTGCTTTATTAAAGCACGTACCGGGGACAGTAATTTCTGCAATCAGCAACCTCGCAGTGCTATCACGAAATTTTGGACCACTTTCGAGACATCGTCCTCCTCGGGGGTTACATAACTTGAGGCCTATCCAAGCCAAAGCAAAAAGCTACTATCCCCTCAAATGGTAGGCGGTGGTGAAACCTCAGAAAGCAAAGCGCACTGTCTTAGCGAAACCTGAAGAAATGCTATTCACTACTTACACTCGTCGACGCAACTAAAGCTCGCATGAATTCAGATTAAACTGTAATGTATAGAATCACAAATGCTTAAAATTAAAATATAATCTTGTGAATAAGTCAGTAATTTGTAATATATAGTCAGAGAGAAAAAGTAAGAAACGACTTTCATTTCTCATAAACACTAAAAGAATAATAATTCCATAAGAAAATAACCACCGGTTAAACAACCGTCACCCTCAATTTACTATATCTGAGAATCTAAAAATCAAGATAAAGCAGTGAAAGCTCAACAAGATCAACGCCCGCTGCTGATGTCTATCAGAACAGAGCAGATAATTAACGTCTCTATAGTGTACGCATTGTTAGTTATAATCGCTTACGTGAGCTGTGGGTGTAGGATATGTCGTCCGCTTATGATGGTGGTGGTGGTGGTGGGGGGGGGGGGGGGGGTGGATTTTTATACGCCTTTACGTTTTTCAAATTCGGTTGTAAAAACATATATTACATCGAAACTCAAAAGAACACATTGAATAAATTATAATCATTATATTTTATAATTTTCAGATAATATTAGTAATACAATCAAAGAGCGATATACTAATAGTTTTTTTTTTAATACAATAAGGATACCAAACGAGCATACAATAAACCTGACGGTATGTGAATACTGTGGATAGACCTTTACATCCATCCTCAATTAAGAATTAAAATGCAAATGCTTTGTTGCCCATAAGGACTAAGATGGAATAACTAGCTTTCAGTAAAAATAGTCTAGTCGGTTCTCTACACTCACCATATGAAAAACACAGCAACATTAATTCTATCGCATTTGGAAAATTCCTCACAAAGTGTAGAAGTCCCACATACAAAATATAAAACACGAAAAAGTCAGAAATAAATCAGACAAGATCCTGATTGCAGAATCGATTCCTGAGTGAAGAGTTTTAGGTTGTAATCTATTTCTGATTAATATAAATCAGAGGCGACAGATGGAAATTAAAACAGGTGATCGGCAAGAACAATATATTATATTTGCGGACGATGTTTATATTGTTTTCATCAACAGACACTAGTGAATATACACTCAATAAAATTCTAACCAGTCGTATAATTAGAACTGAACCTAAACAAAACAAAAACATTACAAATTTAAGGTAACTAAAAAAACTACAATTGAAACGGTCGACTATACAACACTACTAGGTATTAAAATAGATACGAATCTACGTTGGAAAACCCACTTTAAAAAATTCAAGTCAGTCAGTCTACATTAATATTTGCACTCGTTCGTTTAAAGAAGTAACCAACTAAAAACAGCTCTTTCGGCATATTAACATTTTATGCACATCGCTTGGCTACTTACGGCATAGTCTTCTGAAGCCATTGTAATTACATAGATAACATTTTCAGATTGCAGAAAAAGTAAGTAATATTAGTAATACTAAGAAATATGTTTATTTTGTTTAATATTTAGAATATGTTTTTAAATTGCGATACAGCTATTGGAAGTTATAAATAAATAGTGTAAAAGCGAATAAAAATCAAAAGGTAATTGTAAAGTTTTCATCAATAGAGATACGTAGCATAAGAGTTTTGTCTACATTTAGTCAGAACTTCCGGTATAAGCAGTAAGCGAAACTATAAAACTATCTTCAAAATACATTTTACTAGGTAAATGAGGTTTTAAATTAGTGTATCACATACAAAAAAGGAAAATAAATAAATAGAAAAGCTTGTAATAAATGTAATATAGTGGTTTTCTTCTCAGTTACTACTACACCTACTCATAAGAGATTATATTTTCGATTATATATTATTATATTTCGGCCTGACTTCAGGCTCTTCAAGTAAGCTAACCTTCAACATAATAACATAATAATCATTAACGGTTGAAGGGCGATTTGAAGGACGTGTCAGGATGAGATTAGAAGGTTTTTGTTGAGAGAATTATTCATAACTTGCAACCCCGGATGCGCCTATCTATTAATGTGATTTTTTTCTATTTCACAAAAAATATTCCAAGTTTTTTTTAGACAAAATATAGCTTAGATCTAGGGTACACCTGTACCGTAATATATAGTATCATACTATATATTATAGATAAATAATATAATACGAAAAACACTATATTTTTATCCGTGAGTCAACTGTCGCGCTTGTCTAATATTTACTGAGATTTGAAGTCTGGAACAAGTATGTTTAACGGAAATATTTTTGAAATAATACTGGTTTTTACGGAATTTATCGCATATATTTAACTTTTTAAATACCCGACGTTTTGAATTAAAGAAAGTTTTAACGACGTTTGATTATAATTTTTGCATGGAAACATTAAATAAACGCGAAATTAGTAAATATAACGAATGCAAAAACAAACATATAGAAAAATATCAAAAATTAACGGCCAAATCAAATGTAAAACATCCGAATCAATGCCAGAACTAAAAGCAACCATTGACAAACACAGATCATAGATTAATCGCGTTCTATAATCTGTTAAAACAAACACTGGATGATGCAACAATTAAAGTTTTATCCAAAGGCCTCAATTATGCTATAACTCCACGCAGATTACCGTACGAAGAAATTATCTGTAGTGTCGAGGACTTTTTATTTAAAAACAATATGCGGAAAGAAGATTTGGAGGCGATACGTCAAGACATTTCGTCTATGTTACGTCGATGTTCAGTGCCTAAACCGAATCTTCCCAAAAACGAATTTATAGCGTTAAAGAACCTACGCAATAAACCACAACTTACGATTCTCCGCGCAGATAAGGGAAACGCCACGGTAGTCATGGATACGTCAGATTATAATTCTAAAATACAAGAACTTTTGTCGGATGTAAGTACTTATAAAAAGGTTAAAAACGACCCAACAAATAGCACACTAAAAACAATTAGTGACCTCATAAAGAAACACTCCGAAAAATTAAATCTGAACGTAAAATGGATAATACCTACGTGCGCCAAATCACCAAAGTTGTATGGGTTACCAAAAATACACAAGCCCAATGCTCCATTACGTCCCATAGTGAGCCAAATAGATTCACCAACTTACAGATTGGCTCAACACTTAGCGAAAATACTCTCACCCTCAGGGGACATACAAGAGCACACATAAAGGATTCCTACCATTTTGTTAGCGAGAGTAAAGACCTACATCTGGCAGACAATGAAACTATGGTCAGTTTTAATGTGCAGTCATTGTTTACATGCTTACCTGTTGAAGACTGCATCTCAATTGTAACTAGAAGGCTGGAAGAAAACAAAATACCCGTAGAATATGCAGTATACTCAGACACTGCCTTACATCTGGCTACCTATTGTGGAAGGAGGAGTTCTACAAGCAAGTAGATGGTGTGGCGATGGGCTCACCTGTATCTCCCATTGTCGCCGACATATTCATGGAAGACTTTGAGGAGAAAGCCCTGCTTACTTCTCCCATAAATCCAAGATTCTACAAGCGGTATGTAGACGACACTTTCACAATTCTACCTTTAGATAAAGTAACTGCATTTTTAGACCATCTTAACTCTATAAATTCTAAAATTCAGTTCACAATGGAGTTAGAGGCAAACAATTCCTTAGCTTTTCTAGATGTGTTAATAATTCGGAATCCTGATAACACCTTGAGCCATACTGTGTATAGAAAAAAGACCCATACAGATATATATTTAAACGGTGATTCTCACCACCATCCTTCACAGTTAGCTACCGTGGGTAAATCTTTGTTTCAGAGAGCACGAGGGATATTTGACAGTAAACACCTGGCTGCCGAGCTCCAACATGTCAAGCAAGTTTTGCTTGACAACAAGCTTCGAGTTCCGCGCCTACGTCACAGTGAACGAGTGAAGCCGGCCACAGTCGAGCGTGTACCTGCTGTACTGCCATATGTTAAAGGAGTCACTGACAAGATTGGCTACATCTTGAAGGGCGCTTCCATCAAAACATACTTCAAGCCGCCGAAGAAGATTGATCAGTTTTTACCATCAGTCAAGTGTAACGTCCCTCTGCAAGATGCAGGAGCGTACAAGCTTGATTGTGAATGTGGTCTCTCCTACATTAGGACAAACTAAAAGATCAATTAAAACCCGCGTTAAAGAACATATAGCTGATGTGAAGAATCGACGCTCCGGGAAGTCTGCAGTCTGTGAACACCATCTGCTTAGGATCCTATAATAAATAAAATTAAATCCCAACCCAAGCATACAACTGCAAGACTTCATGATACCATAAGTTCATACTGTGTAGATCGGAACAAAAGTTAAATTTTAATCTATGATAACCGCGGTTAACTATGACATCTGGACGTTGAACATCTCAGTCGTTCCCGTGACCATGGGTGCTGTAAAGCTCTCGAAACGTCCGGTATTTAAAAGTTAAATATATGCGATAAATTCCGTAAAAACTAGTATTATTTCAATGTGTAGTGTTCGCGTAAATATAAGGAAAGATTTTTTTCCATTATGAACGCAAAATTAAAACTAGAAAGAACTAGTTGTACTTATAAATTTAATTAAAAAAAATATTTCTAATTTATTTTAATATGAATCTAAATTGCTGACTTCTATAATTGTTTTAAAAGTAAGGTTGAAGGTAAGTGGTTAGATCAATGATGGTCAAAGCAGAGAGCAATAACAAATATGTATGGAAACATATTTCGTATTTGTTGTAGATGCAGACAAATATTAAAATTAAATGTTTACTTTTTCTACACCGAAATTTCGCGATAGTACCATATTTTTGCGTCTTTTTTAGGAAAAATACTACATTTGTTTAAAAAAATGCCCCTGCCTAGATCACTCCTGAGATTGCTCTCTATCTTTTCGTGAGGTTTCGCCAGAAATCATTCAGGGATTCCAAAGAGCAGCCCTGACAGACAGACAGAAAATAACAAATTGGTTATTTTTTTCTCTTAATAGTATTAAAAAAACCCTGAGCTGAATGAAAACCAGTTATTTCAATAATACAGTCTGACAATTTAATTTAATTTATATGTATAGATACATTTTTCAGCAACAGACTTCAGTTAGAATGATAACGATACAGAATGTTGTGATCGATCTCGTCCAGGCTTATCTTCAAAAAAAAGTTACACGGCAATATACAAATGTTACTATGTAATAAAGTTTTTTTTAATACCTCTCACCGTTTAGAAGCAGTGTAAGAATATCCGCTACCCCCATTTCATGCCATAAGAGGCGACACAAGGAAACATATTATGATGTGCAGCAATATATTAATGATAACAGCTGAATTAAAAAAAAACTGCGGCTGCCATGCGGCTTGCAGAGCCTGCTCCTGTGAGTTAATCTATGGGGACTTTTGATAGCCTCTAATGGTAAAGGTAACAAATTTTCTATTGAAATCTCATTAAATCTGTCAGTTTGAGCCGCTTACATCACATACAACTCGCGAAAAACGACACGACGGCCAACAAACACTGTGACAGATCTACTTTATTAATATGTTAGTATGCTATAACAACAAATATGTAAAGTATAGAACTAAAATGTAAAGTATGGAATTTGACAGCAAATGTCAAGTTTAGCGAAGATAAGAATACTTCATACGTATCTATGTAATTACTCCTTAGAGTAATTCC
Organism: Parnassius apollo; assembly: GCA_907164705.1. Lineage (NCBI taxonomy): Eukaryota > Metazoa > Arthropoda > Insecta > Lepidoptera > Papilionidae > Parnassius > Parnassius apollo. The sequence continues at coordinate 2,324,512 of CAJQZP010001262.1, forward strand.
ATACATATTAATTACTCTGTGAATCACTCTAAGAAGAATTCCAATAAGCCGAGTTTTGTGATGACAGTATGTTTTTATAGAACAAGGTTGACAAACGAGCACACAGTCTATCTGACGGTAAGTGAATGCTGTGGACCATAGACATCTGTCTATATTTATCCTTGATTAAGAATCAAAATGCAGACGCGTTGTCACCCCTGAGGACTGAGATGTAATGCCCCGTTTCCAGTAAAAAGGGTCTTCGGTTCTCTACATTCACCATACGAAACATAGCAGCACGCTGTATTTTCCACTGGTATTCTGTTCTTCTATTCGTGCCAACCAATATAGCTGCAGCATGTCTATACAACGTACAAAACGACAATATTGCAATTTGTTGAACTTTTTAGTAGTATAGTTATAGCAAGAATGAGTCGGCTCCACCGGGGAAGGACCACGCTGTCACAGAATACCATCGTAAAATAGTAGCTTAATGCTACTGTGAAACGGGTGACAATGCATCTGCATTTTTATTGGTATTCGAGGATATCCATCAGGTGAACCGTGTAGTCGTTTGTCATCCTATCCTATAAAAAAATATCAAGAATGAGTTATTTAATAAAGATCAACAATCTTTGTAAGATAATAAAATAATATTATCAATCACGAAATAAGAGACATCTGTTTAAAAAGAAAAATATCTAAATTATATATATCTATATCTTAATTTTTTTTCGTCGTCGAAGAAAAACTAATTCCGTATTCCAAGTGATTAAATATTTGCCATATTCGTGGCAAACTCAAACAAATTTATTATTTATCTTTGTTATTGATTTTTTACTTAAGCGAAGATTATTTATCGCTTACAATCGGGTGGACTGTATGCTCGTGCGTCACCCTCACTAGTACAAAAAACTTACTAAAGGATTGTGAAGTGCCGATACGCGACGCGAGTAGGTATTTTCAAAAATGCTATCTGTTTCATTTCGCTCGCTTTGCCTCCCTCCGGGCTTGACAATCACAATAACATATTATAAACAAATTCTCACGCACACTATAACAACAGCAGCAGTAAGCGACGCTCGGACGTCGGCTATCTGCGGTTTGCATACATTTATACAAGCAGAGATTTAAATTCTAATACCTTTAAACGAGCAATTCTTTTATATATATATATATATAATACTGCTACAATATCATTACAATACTAAGGTAAATTTTGCTAGTGTTTCGAACATTACTATAACCCAAATGAGAAATTGGTGGTCCCGAATCCGTGGTTCGAATCCAAATGACTTCGGCCCGACTTTTTTTCAAGTTCCCTTATTTTGTGAGAAAATCTATTATTTCGAGCCCTTTTTTAGTATTTTATAAAACACGAAAAATTATATTAAAACTAATTGAACTATGTAATGATTTTTATTTAAATAACCAGTTCAGTTTTTTTATTAAGTAAGTATAAGATCGAAAAATATTATTCATATTACATCAGTATGTAATTTGTATCTAAATATAATTTCCAAAAAACATGATTACCAAAAAAAATACCGAGCAAAGCTCGGTCATCCAGGTACTACATACTCAAATGTCTTTGACGACAAGTGACAGAATTAATCAATTTGTTTGTTTCTTTGCAATGTTATTATACTTATTGCATAATGTGTAGTGTAGACTGTAGACATTTAGTAGGTACTAGCTACATATACCTTATAGAAGTGAGCTGTTATAAAAATAATGTAAGTATCTAACTATCTATATCTGCCAAAGGCAAATGCCAGTTTTTACGATGAGTATTATATTCATTCAAATAAAATTAATTTGTACCTTTTAGAATGGAAGATAAAGATTATAGACGAGGAAAAAAGTCAACCGTGTTTGTCAACAAAACGAAAAAAAATTAAATTTTCTTCGTAAATCGAAAGGATGGGTAACGCCAACTTCTAAAATCAACAGGTATACCACATAACATACTATTGCACATAGGTATCATACGTAATATTATTTATTCTGTGATCATACTTTGATTATTACATATTATATTACTTTGATTTGTGATAGACCGAAATTTATTTCGCCAAAATATAAAATTATGGAATAGCTGATGTTGATTTTTAAAACTTCATAAAAGGAGGAGGCTCTATGTTAGGCTATATGTGTTTTCTTTTATTTTATATTTTATGTATGTTCACTAATTTCTCCGTCAATTGTGGACCGATTTTGAACACCTATTCATTTTTTCTTCGATAATGTATGTCTTACATTTGGCCCCATATAAATGTCATAGAAATCATTTCAACCACGACATATGTTGTAATTGAGTTTTATTGAAGTCGGTTGTACAAAATTTTCAATTTTACCACTTATCTAGTAATAATATTAGTCCGTTAGAAAATGTTGTTCGTATTACTAATTCTACTTACTAATTTACTAATCTAAATTTTAACAAAGAACCGAAGTAAACTAGCTTTTGCCCGCGTTAGTTAGCCATAAAATATATTTTAAACTATTATCATTCTATTTATTTTTCAGTCACTCTGAGCTTGACAAGGAATTACCGGACAGTAATATGCAGGGACGATGTACTCCTAATATTCGTCGAATGAATATTAGAGGTCTAACAGCGCTAAATCGATGGAAGAAGGCATAATAGTGGAGGGTTTCCAAAAAAGCGTTGAAATAAATGGCGTTAAATATCATATGCTGATTGGCGATGGCGACTCTGGTATCATAAATAGACTATTGATTACTATGACATACGGTTCTAACCTCATGGTGAAAAAAGTAGAATGCAAAAATTACCTTTTCAGACATTTTTGTTCCAAACTGATGCAGTTGGGGAAGAAAACTAACAACCAATAAGGTTACTTACCAGTACCTACAAGAAAAAGAGTTGAGAGCAATGTTTTGCGGCTCCGAAAAGTAGTAGTTGGCGCCGTGAAACATTGGAAGAACGAACACATCACCGACGCGGAAAAAATTAAAAACATCAAAAATGACATAAAAATCAGTGCCAATCATGTTTTTAGAAAAGAAAGAAGAGTTTTTGGCTTCTTTGCAAAAAAACGAGGACGAAATAAAAGAATTAGAATTGGCTACTAGAGGTCAAAGAGACAATGATTTGTGGCACACTGAACGGAGAAAAAGGCTAACTGCATATAAATTAGGAACAATCGCAAACTGTGCCCAAATAATTCCTGTTTGTCTACACAAAAGAGTTACTGTATACTCATTTCAAAGGAAATACGACAACCGAATATGGAAACCAATACGAATCTGAGGCCATACGAGAATTTTCCACAATTCTACCGATCTAAAAGTTTCGGTGTGTGTACTATTTATTGATTAAGATGATTATTATTTAGGGGCAAGTTCCGATGGACTTATCGGAGATGACTCCCTAATTGTAGTCAATTGTCCTATTTCTGCTTCTAATATCTAAATATAAATAAATTTGTGGAGGCCATAACTGAAAAAAGTCTAAATTATTTTATGCATGGAAGGATGATGAGCTAGAACAATGTCCACCTCATGATAAGTGGATGTAGTGGTCCATAGAACTGTCCTTAACTAAGCATATAAAATTATAAATGCAAATGCGTTGTCACTCCAAGGGCTAAAATGGAATTCCACGTCACTAGTAAGAAGTATTTTACATCTAAAAATCAATTATAGCACATATAGTTTCCTTCCGCTATCATCACGCCAGTTTGTTAAATAAATAAAAAAACAGTTTATTTTAACTATTAAAAACCAGTTATTGACTATTATTCCACCTAATGGTACATGGTGATGCAACCAAAGATGGTAAAGCACACTGACTTAGCTTAACAAAATAATACTCTCACTCTTGCCTCGAAGACACCCACATGGTAATCGGATGGAAATACAGGTTGGCCAATTTTTCCTATTCATTGCTGTACGCATTACGAATGATGCGACGAAGCCAATTTTGCTATAATCCTTGGTAACTCGACAATAACGGGGTGGAGACAGCATCAGATCTTCAGTATCAACACAGAAAGGGAAAAATTTGTAAAGTGAGTCGAGCACTAATTTTATTTTTGTCAATCTGTGTATATGGCTCTCACCATACTGGTCTGCGCGCATAGTGTGAGAACCTATGATACATTTTTTGTTACGGTACAAACTGTCAAATATATCATTTTTATTATTTTCATTTTCATTTAATTTCATCCGGATATTCGATGAATAGGAAGAGGGCAAAGTTGGCTCGCGTATAACGAAATTAAAAATAGAAAACAAGGTTTATAGCTATTCAGCGTGCTTAATTATAGCAGTGGTGGAAAATTTATATGTGTGTATATTATAAGTTTACTCCTAAAGTAGTTGTTAAACAAATTAATATGCATAATAATGTTATTTCAACAAGAGGCGCTCTTTCGTTACGAAATAACATCTAGCATTACAGCTATAATTTACTTAACCGCCACTTTGAGTTCGATAAAAAAACATCACGAAAGCAAATTAAACAAATTGCGGGTTTGATGCCACGAGATTTCATATTTTGGTAGAGATATATCTCTGAACAAAGAACCAGAGTTGAACGAAACTATGAAGTTGGAGTATATCGCATCATCTGACCTCACGTTCGAAATAAATTCATGTGGTGAATGCCGGTTTTGTTAGCATATTTCGCACAGTCTTTTTAAAGATATTTACGTGGTAGTGCCATGTTGCAGCTATATTAATTGTAGCACAAATTGGTCGCCTCGATCGGGGATGAACCACGCTCTCACAGAAGAAGTCCAGCGTGAAATAGCACCTGAATACTGCTCTGTTTCGTATGGTGAGTGTAGAAAATGGACACCCTTTTTACTGGAAACGACGCATCTTAAATATCAAAGGTGACGTCGTATCTGCATTTTGGTTCTTGATTCTTAATCGAAGATATATGTAGATGTCAATGGGCCACAGCATCCACTTACCATCAGGAGGACTATGTGCTCGTTTGTGCCCTTATTCTGCTGTTCTATAATGATTTCATATATTTACGCGTACACTACACATTTAAATAAAACTAGTTTTTACGAATTTCATGGCGTATATTAACTTATTTTACATTCCCGACGTTTCGAACACTTCATAGATGCCATGGTCACGGGGGACTGAGGTGTTAGACGTGCCAATGTCATGTTAACCACGGCCACCACTATATTAAAATTTTTAATTTTTGTTCCGATTCACATAGTGCATTATCTGTTACGTTACTGTAAATTTAAATTTATGTACACAACGGAACGTTTGAGGTAATAATCATGAAGCATAGATTAGGTTCATCACCGTGTACTGAGGGCGTGAGAGAATCCTCTCCTCCATGCCGAGACATGGTCACGGGTATTGTAGGCGCCGACAGAGGAAAATGGAACAGATTATGTGCAGCAACATCTTCCTGTTAACTGCTTAAAATACTTATTAATATAACAAAATACTTGTACTATAACTGCAGGCGCCGACTCGTCTGCCAAGCGTGACCACTATGCTAAATATCCCCCATATGACTGCCTTTTGATTTTTTTATGAAAGAGGTGGCAAAGCGGGCAAACGAGCATGCGGCTCACCTAATAGTAAGTGTCAACCACCACCCATGAAAATCTGCAACACCAGGGAAATCACAGGTGCGTTGCCGGCTTTATTATTAAAGGTGCCCTAGTCGTATTGGTCCGGAAAAATCGCTGGTGGTAGTCAATTCCACAAGGAAGTTGTACGAGGAAGGAAACTTCTTAATAGAATGAAGATGATGATGATGGACTACATAAACCGCAAAATTGTGCAGATTTTAATATACCTTACTTAGATCAAAGAAATATAGAACACTACCTATGGTTTCAGTGACGCTTTAAATATCCTCAACTTACTACACGGTGTACGAATACGCACGCGAATTCGGTCACGGCGGCCAGCCTCAACGGAGACTAGCCATTGGCGCAGGACAAAGATTATAGTGCCAGAGTGTATGCGCAAGCCCAGGTGCATCCTCTATTCTCTCACTATCGTGGTCTGACCGGACGGTAATCCGACACGAGCGGAGAGAGATCAGGCGCAGGATCAACGGCTTTACGTGCTTTCCGAGGAACGGGGATGTAACACCGCCCACTTCCTGACTCCGGTCTGCCACTGAGAATCTCTTGACAGGAAAACCCAATAACTGATTTTGGCCCGACCCGGCACTCGAATCCGGCACTTTATGACCACTAGACAAACGAGGCATACATATTATGCACATAAAACTACATTGTTGATTGCAAAATATTCTAGGTGTGTATATATGTGTCGTGTCAGTCCCAGTTCTCAGTTCTTACAAGAAGCTGGGCAACGCGACGTTCTAGAATTACTTGAAATTACTACTAAGTCTAATCACCTGATCAGTCCAATCAAAGTTTAAATGAATTTATATTTAATCCGGTCTAAGTTGTTTCTGGTTTCTATTTTTTTTGACAGTTGAATTTGATTGCGAAAAGTAAATTAGTTTTGCTTCTAATCCTTAGTAGCTATGCAAATGGAGGATAAGGTGCCAAGCTTTTTATATACAAAAACACCAAGTAAAAACTGGCTGCTCTGTGTCCCACTGAATGGGAGGAAAACGTACAGTTTCAAAGAGATAAAAGGTAACTTCTACTCCGCATGCTTTTCCGTAAACGGGGGACAATGGAGGGAATTGTTAGCAGCCGGTCATTGTAAAAATTGTTTTCTCTCGCTAAAGTTTCTTGCATTGTTATGAAAGTAAGTTTAATATAAAAGTACACAAAAAATAGTTTTTTGTTCGTATTTTTTCTCATATATTATTATTTTTTATAAAATATACACTAATTTCATAAACATACATGCATAGACCACTTTGTCTGCCTTGTTGGTCTAGTAGTCGTGAACGATAGCTGATCAGTCAAAAGTCAGTTATTGGGTGTATCTGTCAAGAAATTCTCAGTAGCAGCTCGGAGTCAAGAAGTAGGCGGCGGACCCCTGTGCCTCGGAAAGCAAGTAAAGCCGTTGGCACTGCGCCTGATCTCTCTCCGGTTGTGTCGTGTTGAATCACCGCCCCAACCAACTATAAGAGTGAGGGAATAAGACAGTGCACCTGTGCTTGCGCATCCTGTCCCGCGCCAATAGCTAGTCTCCCTTGAGCCTGGCCTCCCTGACCGTAGTTCAGTGACACTATTATTATTACAAACATAAACTCCCACACCTGTCGCCCACTGGGTTACGCAGAGACTACGGACTTTTTTTAGCACGATCCTGATAAAATTCCCTAACTTCTTTTACATCCATGTAGCTACGCATGCAGGCTCGTCGACTAAGGGTACTTTTAACTGAATATAAATAAATGTATCATGCATGATTTCAGTAATATATACAATGGGTTCATTTACTAATCTACATTATATTTTATAATTTTAGGATACGACGCGACGTCACCCTACATTACTACGCATGCGACTGACCAAGCACTGACTTGGTGACTTGGTCGTTTAGACAAGGTCAATACCGCTGACGCGGGTGGCGGGGGGAGTGAACTGACTTCAAAATATTCAGCCGGGAATATTGAAATCAGCACTGGCGCGACAGCGCTGTACTGACTCCAAATCAACACACTATACCAGCAGCGGGTCAGCACGAACTTGCCTCGAATTTGGAGCCTTTTACTGTCCCTGTGTAAATCAGCTTATCTTCAATATATCGTCAGATTAGTCGATAAACTCGTCTAGGTAGTCTATCGACTCTGTCAAACAATTCCGCAGCATGAATTTGCTTTGTTCCACTTTCTTCATATTTTTTCTACGTGTTCCAATCACTTTTACACAAACTACATTTTTATATGTTAGAGCAACGCTGCAGCAGAAATAGGAACCGAAACAGAAACTTTTTTATTCAATATAGATTATAAATATACTACTAATTTACAGCTAAATTATAGTTGTAGGTTGAATGAGTCGGCCCGGTCGGGGTAGGACCACGCTCTTACAAAATAACAGCGTAAAATAGCTGCTTAATGCTGGCATTTCTCGTATGGTGGGTGAAGATAACCGGTGACCCTGTTTACTGGAAATGAGGCATTCCATCTTAGTGTTCAGGGGTAAATGTAAATGCCTATGAGCATCCACTTACCATCAGGTGCATTGTGTGCTCGTTTGTCACCCTCATTCTATAAATAAAAATATCACTCATTTCATTAAAAAAATGCGATAAGCTTTATGTTAAAAAGAAACCAACCAATCAAAAGAGAGTACGATTTAAAAAAAAAATATATGTAGCAAACTGACTACGTTAGCAGACATTTAGCAGCGTCTAAACAATATACATTTAGGGGCAGTAACTATTTATAACCGATAAAGGTTTTATGAATTCCAAACGCGACGCGATCAAATCAAGTCGCAGTCTCTAATTAACAATTTAATTACAAAGTTGAACATTCTCCAGATCATCGAGATATTTATAGTTTGACCAAGACAAACACACGAAATAAACATTAGCATTATATTAGTTTTAATTTTTATATACTTTAACTTCACTGTGAAAACGATTCGGAGGAATAATATGATAATATCTACCAAAACGCTGATTTTTATTGTAGCAATAACATTAGAGTTTAAAAAATAATACAACACGCATAGATCATAAGCTTTGATGATCATAATCAAAGATGTGAATACGTGGCATGGCAATGCTGCAGCTATATTACGGTAGCAGCACGAAGAGGTCGGTTTGACCGGGGACCACGCTCTCACTGAATACTACTGTAAAATGGCAGCTTTATGCTGTTGTCTTTCGTATGATGAGTGTAGACAACCGAAGATACTTTTTACTAGAAACGAGGCAATCCATCTCAGTTCTCATGGGTGACAATGCATCTGCATTTTGTTTCTTAGCGGATTAATGTAGATGTCTATAAGCCACAGCATCCACTTACCATCAGGCGGACTGTGTGCTCGTTTGTCACCCTTATTTTATTTAAAAAAAAATAATTTATTAGGTCAAGAGTATGGTTTGCAAGATGATGTCGTGACCAGGATTAAGAAAGGAATGCTTCGGTGCTTTGGTCATATGGAAAGAATGAATGAGGAAAGAGTGACAAAGAAAATTTATGTTGCAGAAGTAAATGACAGAGTCGGAAAGGGACGTCCTACGCGAAAATTTATCGACCAAATTGGCGATTTGTATGACGAGCATGTATGCGTATGGATGTGAAGAAGGCGAGAGAGTTGTCAGGATCGTGCCAAATGGAAGTCTGTAGTCTTTGCCTACCCCTCTGGGTGACAGGCGTGAGTGTTTATGTTTTATGTATTATTAGGTCATAGACAAACTCTGGTTTCAATAATGTCGGTGCTGTTAGCCTATGCGGCTCTTACAACTTCATCGAATCTTAGACATGAAACAGTTCTTTGTCGCAAAGATTTCTTTTAATTGCCATCGCATTACGAGACGTCTTGCACCGTTAATCCTGCAGCCACTGCTGGTCTAGATTATTTACATCTGACACATACGAGATTACATACAGCATCTCTCGGCAATGAGGTATTTCTGCCCTTTACCGAACGTCTCTACAACGGCCCCGAAACGACAAGGACGGCTATATTCTCTTACTCTGCCACCACAACAGTACTATAATAAAAGACTTGTGTAATCTTTTCCAGAATATATAGAATTATAATATGTTCTTACGGCATACTCTAGCCAAGACCAAACGTAATTTTACTTATTTATTTACGTCCACATTTAATAATATATAATCTTTATCTCACCATATAAATAAATCACACCAGACAACAGAGAAAAACTGTGTTTTCTTAGCATACATTTCTTTTACGACTTGTTGATTTCATCACGTTAAATAAACCTATGTCTTTGTGCTTTAATTTGATAGCAATCATTACGTAATGATTTCTATTATTTACGCGACTAACAAAACTTCCACCAAAATATTTTAGAAATTTTGTCGCGTTTAGTTTTATTTTACTTCCAAATCCCGATTATGAACCCCCCCCCCCACTCGTGACTATGGCAATGCAAAGTACTAGAAACGTCGAAATTGCAAAATATGTTAAAATTAAATGCTATTAAATTGAATTAAATACGCAAACTTAGTTTCTTTTAATATTTTTCCACATTTGAATTTATCTTTTTTTTTGCATTTCTTATTACAAAAGAATATTAAAAGCGGACTTATTGCCTTTAGGCATTCTCTAGCAAACAACCCTCGAAAGTTTAGCAATAAATACAATGAAGCTCGCTTCTTGGTTGACGATCGACCGATGTATATTTTACTACCCGAACGCAGTAGAATTATGATTATTACACAGACATTATTGTTCTCATAACATTTGTCTTAATGAGAAATAAAGTTCTTTAAACCGATATAATGTAAGCGGTGAAACTCCTTTTTCTGCCCAGGCATCTGTCTAAGAAGGTATCTTCTTACCTTTAAACCAGAACACCGTATTGCGGTCTTACGATCTGAAGTAAGAACCATATTTGCCACATGGGTATGGTGAGTCTGATTTACATGCAGTTAGTTACCATAACAGCCTATTATAGTCCACTGCTGAACATTTCTCGACTCCACAAGGTCAGTAATTCATTATTGGGGCAATGTATATGCTATTACAACAAAGTTCCAGAAAATACACAACATCTCTCTATTACCAAGTTTAAATATTTAATTAAACAAAAACTATAAAAAGGGTTATTGTAATATAAATGAATACATGGTTGATAATAACCCCTGGGAATGAGGTGGTTGCTTCCAAGCTGTTTCTAAAATAAATTTTGTAAATATTTTGTGACGTTGTAGTTTTTTTAATTCCCGTTACGTTTCTTGCTGGTTCTTCACAGAACAGAGGTTTTATTGAACTAATGGTAAAGTAAAAAATTGACTTTTATTAAAAATTACTTTATATATTCATTAAAATTATTCTATTTTAAAATTGCCAAATAGGGGAGAGGGATATTTGCCATAGTTGCCAAGCTTAGCAAGCTGATTGACAACCGCAGTTTTTTATACCCACTAAAACCTTATCTTAATTTATTTAACGCTGAGTTCCGTGTAAGTGCTCCTAAGCATTGACATATATTACACACGCAATCATGCGAAAAAAAAATGGAGTCTCTTGTACGACGCGTGCAACGGAGCCCGAATTGAGTCATTTGAGTCCTACAGATGATTATCAACACAGTTGATACTAACCTGCTGGCAAGGTTTTTTTAACTACATGTTGTATAAGTTCCATAGGCCGTCAAGCCAGAAGTTTAGTCAATGTGTCAAGTTTTGTGTAGATTTCGTTCAATTTTTAGTACCGTAGCATATAAGAAAAATTGTACCAACATAATATATAGACCTGTCTCTGAAAATAAATGATTAACAATAATATATATTAAGAAAAAGGATTACACAAACTACGAGCACGCGTAAATGATGAATGCCAAGTGTGTGAAATCCGAGATCACATCGCAATTTTTTACATTAGCGGTTACAATAATTTTGTTGTTTTATAACACGCTTTTAATACCTTCGTGTGCGCTTCGAACAACAACAAACTATATCTAACCTTTGCCGAGTTATAGCTAGCGCTATTACAATATTATTACGATTTGAAGTAGATCTAATGATATAGCTATCATCAGATCTACTTCAAATCGTAATAATATTGTATTTTCATATTAGACATCCACCATAGTGGACTAAGAATGACGTTACTTTACTTAGTGTTTCGCTCATCAAGCCCTTTCATTTGATACTCGTATCACAGGGGCTACTATCTATTAATCTATCTATAACGGAATATTTTAATGCTATTTTCACCAACTTCTAGACGGTCGATTGTCGAGAAAATTTGCACACGTATCAAGGATCGATGGCAATACAATAATTTAATAACTTTATCTTAGTATGCTCATCAGAACCACAAGGATAAAATAAAATAATTATCAGGATCCATCACAGTTTATGATCAATGCGTGTTGTTTATATGATAAGGGTGACAAACGAGCACACAGTCCACCTGATGGCAAGCAGATGCTGCGGCACATAGACATCTACATTTATTCTCGATTAAGAATCAAAACACAGGTGCGTTGTCACCCCTGAGGACTAAAATGGAATTCCTCATTTCCAGTAAAAAAGGATCTCCAGATCTCTATACTCACCATACGAAACACAGTGTTAAGTTGCTATCTTACGCTGGTATTCTGTGAGAGCGTGGTCCTTCCCCGATCGAGCCAAACCCATTCGTGCTACAACCATAACATAGCTGCAGCGTGGCTCTACCACGTACAAAAATCTTTCTTCTGGGGGAGGAATTTTTAATTGTATCTTGTCAGCCATAATATATCTTAATCACCACGGCTGTAGCAAGAATGTGCCAGTTTTATTTACATGACGCAATATATTCTGTTTTCGAGAGTCATTACGAGAATCGCCTCGCACACAGACTCGACGAGTTCCAGTCTCCGACCAAGCCGGTTTCCGAAAAGGATTTAGCACCACAGGCCACATACATACCTAGCGGCAAACTGCACAGAAGACTGAAAAGTACAATCGTCACTTTGTCTTGTGTATGTGAGTCATGAGAAAACCTTTGATTCCGTCGAAATTCGGGCGATGCTGAAATCTCTACAGCGATGCCAAGTTCACAGTCGATATACCTGCTGAAGTACATTTCAGCACTGAACTGTAAACAGTACGGCTATCCAACTGCAGAGAGGTGTAAGACAGGGTGACGTCATTTCCCCGAAACTCTTCACCGCTGCATTGGAAGACGTTTTCAAGCTTATGGACCGGAAAGGATACGGCATTAACATCAATGGCGAGTACATCACTCACCTTCAATTTGCCAACGATATAGTCCTTATGACAGAATCGCTGGAGGACTTTATCAGTATACTCCCAACGAATAGGGTTTAAGATAAACATGGACAAAAGAAAGATCATGTGTAACGTCCACGTCATACCCATGCCAGTAGTTGTTGGGAGCACTGAGCTCGAAGTTGTTGACGAGTATGTTTGACTTGGAGTCTTGGACAAATAGTCCGACTAGGTAAATCCAACCTCGACTGAGAGGTCAATCGACGTATTCAACTCGACTGGTCAGCGTTCGTGAAATTACGACACATCTTCTCGGCAAGTATACTTCAATACTTGAAAACGAGATTGTACAACCATTGCGTTTTGCCAGTGATGACTTATGGATGTGTAGGTCCTTCACTGCTGGCCGTACGATGAAGCTCAAGGTAAACTTAGAAATGAGGAGAACCAGTGTAACCGACATAATCCAACGGATTAGTAAGCTGAAGTGGCAATGGGCCGGCAATATAGCTCTAAGAAACGGAACTACATAGTTAAAATATGCAGAAAGTCGATGGATGCAGGTGGCTCAGGACCGTGCTTTGTTGCATTCTTTGAGGGAGGCCTATGTTCAGCAGTGGACTTGTGTAGGGCTGTAATGATGATGATGATATGTTCTGAATTCTTTGCACTACATCCGACATCCCCGTTCAGATGTCTGTTACGCAACCAATTAATACGGCTGGGAAGATGCTTAACGTGGTGTTTGGTGATTAAGTGCAAATATTATTTTAAAAATATACAATACAATACAATCTTTTTATTGTACATCACGAGAAGGTTATATTAACAAAATTAAACAAATATTGAGTGTAAAACAAAAGGCGGTCTTATTGCTACATAGCTATCTCTTCCAGACAACCCAGAGGAAGAATTAAATAAAAATAAGAGAAAGAATTAATGGATTCAGGTATCACAAAATTTAGAGACATCTATGTGAATTTAAAGAACCTTGGGGCTAAGCTGTCGCTGTAAATTTCGCAGTACGCGTACAATTCGCAATCGATCTCCGCCAGCACCAATGTAATTGTTAAATTCCACTCTTTAGTGGTGATTTACACATATTTTTTATAAAATAAGGGTGACAAACTAGCACACAGTCCTCCTGGTGGTAAGTGGATGCTGTGGCCCTTAGACATCTAACCTTGATTAAGAATCAAAATACAGATGCGTTATCACCCCTGAGGCTAAGATGGAATGCCTCGTTTCCAGTAAAAGGTACTCCAGTTTTCTACACTCACCATACTAAACACAGCAGCATTAAGCTGCTATTTTACGCTGGTATTTTGTGATCTGCGAGAAAAAATTATAAAAGCTCTCAAAAGATACTAGCGTGAAACATCAGAATAACACTACTGTTTCGTATGGTGAATGTAGAGAACCGGAGACCTTATTTCTGCTAACGAGGTAACAAGGTAGAGTATCTGCATTTTGATTCTTAAACGATAATAATGTGTGATAAGTTTTTGGGCCACAGCATTAACTAACTAAATTAAATCCAACTTCACTTAAATATTAAAGCTGTGTGATCCATTATAACTCACATTTAGGAACCTCGTAACTACGGCGCCTTTTGCCATATCTCTCACTAATTGCATGTTAACTTAATGAGTTACATCCTTACGTATGGTTTTTCGATAGCCCGAATTGCCACTTACATTCAAACATTAGGAATCATTAACATGACCATAACGCCGGGGATAAGTGCTGGCATTCCGCATTGATACTCAATCAGTGCTCAACATGTGGAAAATTTGAAATAAGCTAGATTTTTTTTATAGGATAGAGTGACAAACTAGCACACACTCCACCTGATGGTAAGTGGTTGCTGCGGCCCATAGACATCTACATCTATCCTCGATTGCAAATCAAAATGCAGATGCGTTGTCACCCGTGAAGACTAAGATGGAATGCCTCGTTTCCAGTAAAAAGGGTCTCCGGTTCTCCACACTCACCATACGAAACACAGCAGCATTAAGCTACTATTTCACGCTGGTATTCTGTGAGAGCGTGGTCCTTCCCTGGTCGAGCCAACCCATTCGTGTTACAATTATACTACTAATATAATTGCAGCAAAGCTCTACCACTTTTTATATATTTATTTAAGGCCCCATATCGCAAGTTATGTACGTAAACTGCCTCCACAACGCATCTGTAATCGAGGATAGGTGTAGATAACTCAAAAATTACCGGTCAGATCTTGATGAAATCTCTACGGGACCACATGACAAGCACCAAGATTTTAAATTAAAAAAATAATCAGCAAAATTTGTTCACCAAGACAAAAGTTCTGAAATAACACATAAAAAATACAGCCCAATTGAGAACCTCCTCCCTTTTTTGAAGTCGGTTGAAAAACAGCTGAGATTCATCTGAAGAGGTTTTTCTAAATTTTTTTCTTATATTGAGTTACAACTCTTTTTTTAAATCGTTTTTCTATTACAATACTTTTATTTTACTATATTCCATTTATGTCGAATTTAGTGAATGAAAAGTATTTGATTAACTTCGATGAATGTTGTTGCTTATTCAGATTTATCGTCCTCTAAATTCGAGAATCAAGCGTACATGCAAATATACTAACAAAAATCTCTTAAATACATACATACACGAAGCGTACAGAATACCTACTACGTTTACATAAATTGAGATTAAACATCACTTTACAAACCACAAAAATTATTTGTAATAAGTTAAACTAAGTCTAGAAATCTTTGTATTCAGGTTTACAGCAGCAAATATTTTCATATGTAAAATTTGAACAGATTTATCAAATTTATATCAAATTATACGACGAATTTAACTTTTTTGAACGAATAAAATACAAATTGGGGCATTCAGAACAACATAAACAAAATATCTGGTCAGGCCATAAAACCTGAAACAATTTAAAAAGCAATTTTTTGTAAATTCATATTTGGAATATGTTTATTATGTAGTTACTAACTTCGATAGATTTAGCGCCATTCTTTTTTTGTCGTAATTGTCAAATTATAATATAATTAAGTATGGGGCATTAAAGAAAACAGAATTCAAGTGATTGCTTTGCACAAAGTTTATATGGAGCTGTCAAACATTATAAAACGCTTCAAAAGCTATGCATCATCAGTTTGAGAACCGCACCGGTACACCATCAGATTCACTCTCGGGGACCATAAAAGATCGGGGTGACCCCTTGCTGTTAGGACTAAATAAGCTATGAAATCGGTCAAAGCCAGGCTTCGACAAAAATCTATAGCAAAACAAAAACAAAAAATATTACCGCGTGAAATGAAGATTTCTGCTAAGACCTTGTCGGGAATTAACAGCTCGATGTCGCTTACATGATCGTTGTACTATATTCGAATTATATATAAAATCAGGATAGCTTTGCGGAGATAGAATAAAATTGACAGTTATAAAACCCTTGAATAAAACTAAATTTTCGTATTATATCGCGTTTATTTAACTGATTTTACTTATTTTTAATTCCCGACGTTTCGGGTGCTTTACAGCACCCATGGTAACGGGGGGGACTGAGATGTTTGATGTCCCAATGTCATTGTTAGCCCGGCTACCTTCAGTTTTTGAATATAAATTTTTGGTCCGATTTACGCAAAACGAACTTACAGTATCTTGAAGTCTTGCAGTGGTATGCTTGGGTTTGGGTTTAATTTTGTTAATTATAGGATCCCAAGCAGATGGTAGCAGCCAACCATCTTCTCTATTGAAATTAGGATGTTTTTTTTAATTTCAATAGCCTCGCGTATCATCCTTGATAGGAATCGGTGTTCTTTCGCGAGGACTTGTGGTTTATCAAATCTGATGTAATGGTGGGGACGATCTTGAACATGTTCACAGACTGCAGACTTCCCGGAGCGTCGGTAGAACATATAGCTGACGTAAAGCACCGACCAAAAATTAATATTCAAAAACTGAAGGTAGCCGGGCTAACAATGACATTGCGACATCAAACATCTCAGTCCCCCCCGTGACCATGGGCGCTGTAAAGCACCCGAAACGTCGGGAATTAAAAATAAGTAAAATCAGTTAAATAAACGCGATAACCTAATCCGAAAATTTAGTTTTATTCAATGTGTAGTGTTCGCGTAAATTTAAGAAATCATTAGTTATAAAACCCTTATTAACCGGCTTTATAAGGCCATTATCATCACCATCATCA
The DNA here is from genome assembly GCA_907164705.1 of Parnassius apollo. NCBI lineage: Eukaryota > Metazoa > Arthropoda > Insecta > Lepidoptera > Papilionidae > Parnassius > Parnassius apollo. The sequence continues at coordinate 2,341,506 of CAJQZP010001262.1, forward strand.
TCATCATTACAGCCCTTCACAAGTCCACTGCTGAACATAGGCCTCCCCCAAGTAATGCCACAAAGCATGGTCCTGAGCCACCTGCTTCCATCGACTTCCTGCATGTCTTACCAGGTCGTCACTCCATCTAGTGGGGGGTCGCTCTACACTACGCCTACCGGTACGAGGCTGCCACTCGAGAACCTTTCTTCCCCATCGGTTATCGGTTCTTCGAGCTATATGGCCGGCCCATTGCCACTTCAGCTTACTAATCCGTTGGGCTATGTCGGTCACTCTGGTTTTACTACGGATATTCTCATTTCTCAGTCTATCACGCAGAGAAACTCCGAGCATAGCCCTCTCCATAGCTCGCTGAGCGACCTTGAGCGTCCTCATACGGCCAGCAGTGAAGGACCACGTCTCAGATCAGTAAGTCATCACTGGCAACACGCACTGGTTATACACTTTAGTTTTCAGAGATTGAGGTATACCTGACGAAAAGATGTGTCGTAATTTCCCGAACGCTGCCCAGCCGAGTTGAATCTTCATAGTAAGAATCATCATAGTGCTAAGGTCCTCCAGCGATTCTGCCACACCCCCCCGCAGTAACCCCCGTATGTTTGTGGTCTATGGTACTGAAGCCTTTTCGGAAACCGGCTTGTTCGGGAGGCTGGAAGTCGTCGAGTCTGCGTGCGAGACGATTCGTAATGACTCTCGAAAATAGCATGTAGACGCGGCTCAGTAGGGAAATCGGTCTGTAGTTCTTCAAGAGAGCGTTGTCCCCTTTCTTAAAGAACAAGACCACCATTACACTTAACAAGACCATTATTATTGGCCATTAATAAGACCATTATTGCCGGTCATTTTAATTTTATTATTTCATTTCAGTTATGTAAAACTAAAAACTAAAATTACCATCGCGGAAGGCTCACGAAGCCTGGCAGGATATTGTCCTTATAGAGATGCGAGCAAATGGATTATGAAAAAGAGAAGGTCACATACATATTGTGAGACATTATGAGATGTAAGTAACTGTTGGGAGCGTAGAGAGTAAGCGATTGTTGTGATTCGGAGAAAAATTAAATGTCGTGTCGACATACAAAAGGAATAGACGATGCCAAAAGTCAGAGTTATATAAACAAGACAGTTGACACTTAAATTAACGTGGTAGAGAAATGTGTACGAGATACTACCGTGTTGCAGCTATTTTATGGCTGCAGCACGAACAGATCAGCTTAATCAGAGAACGGAATCAGATAACGGAATACCAGCGTCATACATCAGCTTAATGCTGCTGTGTTTCATATGGTGAGTCTAGAGAATCGAAGACCATTTTTCCTGGAAACAAGGCATAGAATCTTAGTCGGGTAGATGTTAAAGGTCTATGGGCCGTAGCGTCCACATCAGGTGCACTGTGTGCTCGTTTGTCACCCTTATTGTATAAAAATAAAATAATTGCCAGTACAACAAAATTTTGCTACAGTTAAAGACCATCAAAACACTATTATCATTAGAGGCGATCTACCGCCTATCTTGTATTCTTCTCACGCGTTGTCCATATCAATGCTATGTTACGACCTCTCACTAATGCGTAATAAGTTGTTGCGTTTTACGCGATTCATAACGTTTATTACGCCAATTGCGTGGGTCGGTGCTTTGTTTGCGTCTGGATTACGGCCGACGCCACATCCGATCTAAACTTTTTATGGGAACTAGTCAACCATCACGGCATCGCTTTAATCAGGTGTTTCAAGACTTATTGAGGAGGTTGTCACTTACATTAGCCTGTAATGATTTCTTGTGTGTACGCGGACACTACACATTAAATGAAAATAGTTTAACGGATCTTATCGCGTTTTATTAACTTACATTATATTGCCGATTATGTTTAGAGTACTTCAAAGTTGGTTCTGCGTAGATCGGACAAATAATAAATAATTTTAAACTCAAAGTAGCCGTGGTTAACTACGATATCGGGATGTCGAACACCTCAGTCCCACTGCGACCATAGGTGTTAGTTGTAGAGTGCTCGAAACGCCGAAAATATAAAATAAGTTAATAAAACGTTTCTTTCTTGTTATTTACGTACGTTATTATAAACGTTATTTTCTTGTTTACATAATATCTCCGAACCGAGTCCGCTTCAAAGTACCTAATTCACCAATGCGGTTTTGTGCGACACCATCACAAATGATCGTCATCAGTATCACAAAGCGCCGGTAGTTATTGTTACAATGTACATCTATACAAGTAAATAAAATTGGGTGTTATAACAAAACACAATTTTTGAAATTACAGTCTGTCTGTTTGTTTGTTCCGGCTAATGCCTGAAACGGTAGAAAGAAGACTGCAGTAACAAGCTGATGTTATAAGGAGTAACTTAGGCTACTTTAATTTTAGAAAAATAATTAGGGTACCGCGCAAAAAAATTAAAACCCTAAACTACATGCGGGCGAAGTCCCGGATACTAGCTAGTCTTTAATAAAGTTAGACGTTTAATGAAAGTGAAGGTAGACTTCAAAGAATCAAAAAGCTTCAAACAATTTCTACATAACAGCTTTAGAAGTCTGTGCTAGAATAGTGTAGAGAACGTGTGTATTGAAGAATTAAGACCCCGGCTGTTCACATAAAATTTCAATTTTTTGACCTATTTAAGTGGACTAATATAGTATATCACTAATTTAAGAAAAAACAATTAAATTTTCCGTAACAATTGGTAAATAAAAACTTTGTACAACCGACTTCGATATAAATAAAATGAGAATATCATCAATGTAGTATAAGTCAATTAAATAGGCATTATTAAGGGTATCTCAAAAAATACTGGTCAGATCTTGATCAAATTTATATAGGACCGTATGAGAAGCACCAGCTATCAAATAGAAAAAAAATCATCAAAATGGGTTCACCTAGAAAAAAATAGTTATATGTACGTGGTAGAGCTACGCTGCAGCTATATTATGGTTGTAGCACGAATGGGTCGGCTCGACCGGGGAAGGACCGCGCTCTCACAGAAAACCAGCGTAAAATAGCAGCTTAGTATCTGCTGTGTTTCGTATCGTGAGTTTAGAGATCCGGAGACACTTTCTTACTGGAAACGAGGCGTTCCATCTTAGTCCTCAGGGGTGACAACGCATCTGCATTTTGATTCTTAATCGAATGTAAATGTCTATGGGCCACAGCATCCACTTACCATCAGATGGACTGTGTGCTCGTTTGTCACCCTTATGCTGTATTAAAAAAAAAACACCAAAAAAATAAAGTCGAATTAAAAACCTTCTCCTTTTTTGAAGTCGGTTGAAAAGTAAAAACGTACTTAAACTCTAAAAAACTTAAATTGTTTCTTATTTTTATTGTCTTGGCACCTAAAGGACGAATGTCTAAGCACCTACTTCAAGAGTTATTATGTAGAAATAATTATTTTTGTTTTTGAAGTCGCTCCTAACTTTTTGTTAAAAATGTAAATATTTACATTGATTAAAACTACTTTTACGGATTTTATCGCGTTTTATTTATATTAATTTTAATACCCGACGATTCGGGTGCTTTCCAGCACCCATGGTCACGGGGGACTGAGGTGACTGACGTCCCGATGTCAAAGTTAACCCGGAGTACCTTCAGCTTTTTAATTATTGTTTTTGGTCCGATCTACGCAGAATGAACTAACTGTATTTTGAAGTGAAAGACCATGGGTGCTGGAAAGCACCCGAAACGTCGGGTATTAAAATTAATATAAATAAAACGCGATAAAATCCGTAAAAGTAGTTTTAATCAATGTATAGTGTTCGCGTAAATATAAGAAATCATTATGTAAATATTTACAGATAAATATCTGAGCGCAAGCAACACGCAAATCAATAAAACTCCCTCATTCACCAATTCGTTATATCAATCATCGGCGTCCTTGAGCTGACAAGGGCTAAGGTATTCGAACTCTGTAACGCGTGGTCGATGTGTCACCTCGCGATGTACAAACAATCGATAACAAGAGTTCTTTTTATTCACTTTTACTATAACTTACAACTATACTACTAAGTACTAATATAACCGCAGCATGGCTCTACCACGTATTACGTAGCTATGTTTTAAATTTCAACTCCCTAGGTCATCAAGAAGTTAGTTTAAAATTTAAATTCGATTTCTAATTCGAAATTCGAATCGAATTCTACCCGAACAGAACAGAGATACACGAAAGCAAGTTAATAAAAAAACATGGTAAAAAAGAAAAAAAATGTTACATACTAATATTTAATTTGCAAATCAATTTTAGCCTTTATTAACAGCTTCACTCCATAGATGTTTGTTATGTATGTCAGTCAACTACCCCGAGAAAATCCTAGTGTGGAAGTTAAATTTTTTTTAAAGTCAACAATATAATATAAAATATAGTCGATTCGCAAATTACATTTTTTCGAATTATGGTACTTAGACTTCTAACCTCTAATATAGAGTAAGATATTAGTACCATATTGTAGTAGAGTTGGCAACTCTAAACGTAAACAAGATGGTTATACCAGAATCTATCGTAATCTATACATATTTTATTTCTACGTTTTATCATTATGTTATGTGTACCATGAATATGACAGCGATATCATTGTCAGACATATTATTTTTATTTATAAAAGGGGGGTCAAACGAGCATACGGCTCACCGGATGGTAACTGTCGAACGCCGCCCATGAAAAACTGAACACCGGGAGAATTGCAGGTGCGTTGACGGCCTTTTAAAAAGGAGAAAGGTGTGTAAGTCGTATCGGTTGATTAAAATTATTTTTATTAATAATAGATAACGTACTAAATAATAGATAGCGTAGTATAGTCCGCGATTAGATTCATATCGGCCGCAATAACACGAATAGTGAATGTAACGCGTCGACGACTTGGCACGCGTCGACGCGTCGGATATTAATTGATTACAACCGACTCCTCTTTGCGACGGACAGCGCTTTCGTCGTTTGAACTGTGACGTGATGATATGCCTCTAAAGCTATTTTAGTCATGTTTGAAAACAAACTCGCTCGAATTCTTCCGGGCACGATCGAAATAATTTCACCGGTGGCAAAAAGCTGTTGTCGAGTTGCGTTGTACCGGGCCCACTTATAAGCAGTAATTTGTGTTAATTGGTAATGACCTACTTGTATAAAACTGTTTGTACAATCATTGAATAAAACTAATTTTTCGTATTTTATCGCGTTTAATTTAACTTACTTTACTTATTTATAATTTCCGACGTTTCGTCGTAATATACCTCTACAAGATGCAGGAGTGCAAACTCAATGTTGCTGTATTTCCATCTAAGTCCTCAGTGACGACAACGCATCTGCATTTTGATTCTAAATCGAGGATAGACGTAGATGTCTGTGGGCAACAGCATCCACTTTATATCAGATGAACTTACTCTAAAAAAAACCAAAACAAAATTGTGTATGTGGTCTCTCTTACATAGAACATACAAAAAAATAACACTGGCATAAAAAACATATCGCTGATGTGAAGCACCGACGCCCCGGAAAGTCAATCTCAACCTCATCAACATATTAAACATTGTCCCCGTCATTACGCCAGATTTGATAGACTACAAATCGTCTCAAACTCTGGTTCCTATCAAGGATGACTCGCGATGCTATTGAAATTTACAAGAGAAAATGGCTGGGTGCTACCATCTGCTTGGGATCCCATAATTAATAGAATTAAATCCAAGTATACCACTGCCTGACTTCATATCGTAAGTTCGTTCCGTGTAGATCGGACCAACAAAAGTACATTCAAAAGTTGATGGTAAATTGGGCTAACCATGATATCGTGACGTCAAACACTTCAACCCCCCCCCCCCCCCGACCATGGGTGCTGTAAAGCACATAAGTAGAATAAGTTAAATTAAATGCAATAAAAGCCGTAAAATAGTAGTTTTTATCGTAAAGTAGTTCATGTATTTAAACGAAATCATTATGTCTGTACACTCATGAAAATAAATAATCTGCAGGCAATACACGCACCCTAACTTTTTTTGCTTGCGTTGCGACTTGCGACGTTACCCCAGAGGAGATGGAATACCTCGTTACTAGTTAAACGGATCACTAGTCCCCGTCACTCACCTAAAGGAACACAGCAGCATTATTTTTTTATTTTATGTGTTTTAGGAAAATTGTACAGTCATTTACAATTTCCAGTTGGCACACAAGTAAATAAAATTTCTCCAATACAAAGTTTTTATATGTTTATGTTAAAATTAAGAAAGAAAAGAAAATGATTTTTTTTATTTGGAAAAAAAAATTAAAATAAATGTTTAATTGAATCCCTAGGCTCCCAAATTAGTGTAAAACTGTGTTTCAGAAGTCAATGGCTTCTCCCATTACATTGCACTTTTAATGTAAGTAATAGGTATGTCTTAATAAAATGGCGTAAATTATAAGTTATTACACAGAATTACTTAAAGCATGAAATTAAAAATTAATAAAAGACGTTAGTGCTCGGTAAAAGCATGGTCCCTTGGTCCCTTCGACGAGCGGAAGCATTATTTCATCAAAAATCGTGTTTCAAATTCGACATTTAAATTCGTATTTATTATCTAAATTGAAAAAAAAGAGCTGTAAACGATATCCTAGTGTTCACAATCACCCAAGTGGTAGCATCATCATCATGATTTGGTCAAAAATTTTAAAATTTAAAAATATTTTTTTTACAATTATGTCACATACATAGGGGTGAAAACACATCTGCATTTTAATTCTCAGCCGAGGATAGATGTAGATGTCTATGGGCCTCAGCATCCACTTACCACTAGGCGGACTGTGTGCTCGTTTGTCACCGTTATTCTATAAAAAACATACAATTTCCAACAATGTTATTGTACGTATATACAACATCATAACAATGTTATTTATATTACACGTCCAAAATAAAATTAGCCTAATTTTCGGAGTGACGTGATTCGCAAACAGCCACGCGCTACGCCTCTCTGTCGCTAGAAATTTCGAGGGCCCCCGAGTACGCACCAACTGCGCTGCGGTTCGAGAGTCGGGTGACACACGCCTCGGAACCACTACTCCACTTTGTTTTGTCAATAATATTACAATGGAATACTACAGTTACATGTATAAATTTTTAGGAGAAATTATTAGTTTGAATAGGAACCGTTAAAGGATTTATATTATCTTAGAGTAATAAATAAGTTAACGGTTAATCCAATGTTAATATAACGTATACGTCCCCGGTCGAGCCCACCTGCAGGACCGTGGAGGACCACGCTCTCACAGAATACTAGCGTGGAATAGCAGCTTAATGTTGCTGTAATTTGTATGCGAGTGTAGGGAATCAGAGAACCAGAGAGCTTATCTCCGGTTCAACGCATTTTAATTCGTACTCGAAAATAAAAAAGGTGTTTATTGACCATAACATACAGTTACCATCAGACGGACTGTGTGCTCGCTGGTCACCTTTATATAAAAATCATTAGCTTCTTTCTTATATACAAACAATGGTAACAAATGTGCATACAGTCCACTAGATTTGAGGAGAGGACAGAGGTTGCATTGGCTGTGACTAACACGAAATGTCTCGTCACCAGAAAAAAGGCTCTAGGGTTGTGGTGAATAGTAACACAACTAACTATTTAAAAAATGCTCTGGACTCATAGACCTTCCCCGGTCGAGTCGATCTATAAGTGTTATAGCCATTATACTGCAGCGTTACTCTACTACATAAACTTATAAAAACTAATGCAACCAACTAAGGTAAACCAAAAGAAGGCACGACATGCTTCGCCGCCTGTGAGAATTAAGATGAAATATATCACAGCTTGTTATACTGTCTTCTTTACCTTGCATACCGAAGTATTAGGTAAGAAAAGTGGGTTTCCATCTTGGTATGCCAAGAAACGCGAGCTGCTAGGTAGACGCGACAGTTACGAGACTAGGTACTGTCCTTCCATTTGCACACTGAAATCTAATCAGGTTATTTTGACTTATAGACGAATGTTCTCGAAGAAATCGAATCTCGAATCGAAACGAATGGCTCAACCGGAATAGGACCACGTTATCACAGAATATCAGCGTAAAATAACAGCTCAATGCTGCTGTGTTTCTTGTGATGTGTGTAAGTAGGTTTGTTTGACCCGGAGTCCCTTTTTACTGGAAACGAGCATTCCATCTTAGTCCTCAGGAGTAACAACCCATATGCATTTTGATTCTTAATCGAGGATAAATGCAGATGTTTATGGACCACAGCATCCACTTACCATTAGGTGGACAGTGTGCCCATGCGTCACACACAATACAACGAGCATTTTCTACCGTTAGCGCCACATCGTATATTTACATAAAAGATAATATATTACATCGAACACATCCGACTTAACTAAATGACACATGGTTTAAAAGTTTAATATTATTTTGAAGCGTGTGAACTATTTAATATGAGATACAAAGGTTATCGAGCCTTTACCTTGCACGGATAATTATTTGTATTTCTTTTTGACAAAAAACATATTTCCATGAGATATGACGTCGGCTAACACGCATTGGACATGAAGTGAACACTTCTTTGATTTAAAACATTGTCAGATATAAGAACACGAATAAGTCTGCACGACCGTGGAAGGATCACGCTCTCATAGAATACCAGCGTAAAATAGTAGCTTAATACTGCTGTGTTTCGCGTGGTAGTATAGAGATCCGGAGACCCTTTTTTTATTGGAAACGAGGCATTCCATCTTAGTCCTCAGGGGTGACAATGCATTTGCGTTTCGATTTTTAATCGAGGATAAATGTGGATGTCTATAGGCCACAGCATCCACTTACCATCAGGTGGACTGTGTACTCGTTTGTCACCCATATTCTATAAAAAAAGATATATAAGACCATCCCCTCATTGGCAGTATTTTGCCATAGTTGCCACACTACGTAGACGGGTTCGCAGCCGCAGTTTCATCACTTTGTCTCATCATCAGGACGCTCACGGGATGATATCGGCTAGTAGATATTTTTACGCCGCCACTACACGGTAAAAATAATCTATTCCACCTTTATTAAATTGATAAGTTTTGTAGTAAATTTTGTAATACTCTAAATTCGCCACAAGATCATCATATTGAGAAGTCAACTTGTTTTACTCTCCCTCAAATTTTCCTACGACCCATAAATCTAAATAATGATCCCGAAACCCAAACGAGGGACAAACTTCACGTACGAACGATATGAATTACTTGAGTTTTGAAAAAGGACACAAAGGGGACTCTCCAGACTCCGAATTGAATTAAAAATTACTCAATGAAACCCCCCCCCCCCCACAACCACAAATTTCAACTACTATGTACGAAAGTTTGAAATTTAACATTCTTTAGTATACTGGATTTGAAAATGCCAATTACAGTATTCGTTAAATAATTAAATATCCGGTTGCGATTTACTCTAAATAAGTAGCAATTCATTCAGCGTTAAGTTTTAAACAAGCAGTTCCTATTGATAAAAAACCTACCTACCTTAACAATTTCGTTGGAAGCCTAATTACTTGTTCTATTAATTAACTAAACTTAAATGGTTATTTATGATATGAACTCTGTAATTAAAATTAAGTTATCCAAGAATTAAATAAGAATGGTACACGGGCATAAAAATTATGTACGCATAATATATAATTGTTTTTTTTTTCACCTTCAATTCCGTCGGAAATTGGGCGGTTCACCGATGCATTAAAAGACGTTTTCAAGTTACTGGACTGGAAAGGATAGGGTATCCACATCAATGGTGTACATTATTCACCTTAGATTTGGCTGGAGAATTCAATACCCTAACGGATAGATTTTAAAATGGTCATGAACAAATGACCTTATTAGTATATCCCAACAGAGGAGGTATTAAGCTTTATTTTCCCTAAGTTCTTTAAATAAATATAAACAACCTATGACGATAGTTGTTTAGAGTATTAAGGTCGAAGTTGTTGACGAGTATGTTTACCAACCTAGGACAATTTGTCCGACTAGGTAAGTCCAATCCCACTGGGATTTAGGGAGATTACGACACAACAAACTCTCTTCGTGCATTTCTAAAACCTTGAAAACAAAAATTTACAACCCGTTCACGTTGTCGGCGAGATATAAAGGAAGCTATGTTCGGATTTTCTCTTTGTGATAGACTTCGTAATGATGATATGGGGAAAGAAGGTTCTCAAGTGGCAGCCTCGTCCCTGTAAGCAGCGTTCGATGTCTCTCTTATAGATGAAGTGACCACCTGTTAAGAGATGCAGGAAGTCGATGAATGCTGTTGGCTCACGACCGTTAATATTGAAATGTTTATAACAAATAATTACTATGTATTTTGTGTGATTGTGCAACTCCCGACTAGATGGAGTGACGACCTGGTAAGACATGCAAGAAGTCGATGGATGCAGGGGGCTCAGGACCGTGCTTTGTGGCATACCTTGGGGGAGGCCTATGTTCAGCAGTGGACTCGTAAAGGGCTGTAATGATGATGATGATGATTGTGTAATTTCAAATGTCTCTTTTTCACTGCACACACTGAGTTATGCAAGGCAAAGCAGATAAACTGTGTTTTAATATATTAATGTGCAGTTCAAAGTGAAATGCAGCTTGCTTAATATATAAATCTAAAAATTTTATGAATTACGGTCGCATTTCGACCACCAGAATGTAATAATTTCAAAAGGCTCCAAATGTATCATGTCTTTAGCCTTAACAATGATAAACAAATAACATCACGTTAACTTCTTATATAAAAAAATCTAGTATTTAATATATAAAGATTAAGAAACTAAAATATAGTATTTTTACGTATGTAAATGTGGTCTGACAATGAATATAATAACCAGTTTATGCATGGCTTTTCATGATGGGCTGAATATATTCAAATTTATCCACTATTAACATGTTAATAGAACCTGTTTCGCGTAACACAAAACATAGGTTATAGTGCACACAGCATTCTGAATTATTATAAATATAAGTGAGTCATTAAACGTAGCTCACTTTTAATCTCAAATTAAATATAGTTACGTAGATTACAATGTTTAACATTGAATGAGACTAATTATTTAGTCCTGCCATTTTATTTACTAGCTGAATAAATATCAAAAATACGTCAGTGAGCTTGGAACGTTACAAGTTGCTGGTACATAGTTCGCTTACTATTTTTTTAATTATTTACTCATAATCAAACTATCTAACATATTATACTCATTGATTAGTTTATTACAACTCATTAAAGTCCACTGCTGAACAAAGGCCTGCCCATATTTTTTTAAATAGAATTAGGGTGTCAAACGAGCACACAGTGCAACTGATGGTAAGTGGATGCTGTGGCTCATAGACATCTATATCTATCCTTGATTAACAATCAAAATGCAGAAACGTTGCCACCCCTGAGGACTGAGATGGAATACCTCGTATCCAGTAAAAAGAATCTCTTTCCCCATAAAGGCAATGTTTGCCTTAGTTCCCATGTTTGGAAGGCGAATTGGCAAGCGCAGTTTTGTTATTAGGAAGGTAGTTTTGATATCAGGAAGACGCTACTATCCATCATTCTGTCGTCTGTCTGCCGCTTATCAACACCCACGGGATGATATGAGATCTTATTATTATTACAGATTATATATAAGATCTCATGTCATCCCGCTAGGACGAAGTTGCTTCAGAATGCTTGTCACGTGCTATACACTATGTTAAATATCATCTATCATCTCACAGAATATTGACATATTTGCATGTAGTGCAAACCGTTCACGTTGACGAAATTCATAATTGCAGCATACAAATGCGTTGAAAATTGTAATTTTTTTAATTAGTTTTTTATTTTACACTCAGATTTCATATTAGATACGATTATTTATTAGTCAGTAATTTGTTATATTTAGTTTAGTTATAGCATTGCATTGGTTTATATAGTTTATATAATAACCGTAATGATGTTATAATTATGTAATAAAATAAATAAGATGATAATATGATTTTTAAAGCTCCCTAGTCACAGATCCCCTGACTGTAAGTGGATGCTGTAGCCAATAAATATCTAGTACCTACATGTGTCCTCGATTAAGATCAAAATACAGATGCGTTGTCACGTCAGAAGACTAAGATGGAATGTCTCGTTTCCAGTAAAAAGTGGCTCAGGATCCCTACATTCACCATAAGCAGCATTAAGCTACTATTTAACGCTATTGTTTTGTGAGAGCTTGGTCCTACTTTGGTTGAGCCTACCCATTCGTGTTAAAACTATAATATAGTTGCGTGGCTCTACTACAGTTTTACTAAGTCAAAATCTCGGAGAATTTTATTTTTGTTGTATTTCTCCAAACATTCTCTTACACGTATGAACACGCCGTGTCATCCACCCCAACCGTATAGTTACTTAAACGACTTCAGGAAGCCCGAAAAAGGCTACTTATACACGTCGCGTGGTTTTCGTGAAAGGTCGCCATTTTGTTTGTAAACTATTATTGCGTACGGGGCACTGAGTATACCGGGTTGTAATCTGTTTATGTGACCGTTTAAACCACATTATATTAATACACGTTGCGAAGTATTTTAAGTCAGTGACACAAGAAATCCCTGCCTATTTCCATCTATTTTTCGCATTCATATGTAATAATAATAACTTCCGAAGTTTGGACAGAATTAGAGAATTATTTGGAGCTTATTTTTTAAGGAATTAAGAATAAAAAACAAATAACCTAGGTATATCTATTTTGATATTTATTCCCTGAAAGTAAATTGGGACAGACTTTTTCATCTTCCATATCAAGCGGCATAGTATAAAGATTGAATGTTTTAAAAAATAAATATACAAATATAGCTATTAGCTCAAGATAAAGATGCGAATAAAACTGCTCGAATAGATGATTAGAACCCGTGACTTTTTAGTTCCGCAGCCCATTCAATACACATAAGCCTATTATCTCTTTATAAGTAATACTAGTTTCGATACACCACTTATAACAATTAAAGTTACTTCCCTTTTACTTTTTATCTAATACTAGCGATCTGCCCCGGCTTCGCACGGGTGATATCTGGATTCTACAGCAACTATAACTGTAACCTTCACAGAAGTGCAAGCAACATGTTGACAAAGTTTTACCGCAATCTTATGAACGGTACGGCAGCACATAAATACCAACAAATAAAAATTAATTATTAGATATTAGATAATTGAAATTCCAAATAATCTACTAAATTCCTCAAAAATAAAACACAAGCATTTAAAACCTAGAATAAAATTGAGATTAATCTGAGACCTTAGTGTTCTATTTTAATGTATGAGTCAATATAATTACAGTTACAGGAGAGAGATATTCAATAAAGATTAAGTACGCAGAGGTGACAACGCACTCGTAACCTTTGTTTAAAATTGACGGCAGGTGTACCAGCTGAGAAGCCACATATTATGTGCATACGTATCAGCTAGGTTGTTAGTTCAACAGCTACTTTATTGTAATATAATATAGTATAAAATTGTATATTAGTTCGTTGCCTAGTCATGTAAAAAAATTATACTCCTAAAATCTGTCAATTTACACTACGACAGTATATTACCATGTTAATAGACCTGTCGGCTCTGGGAGTTAAATTTATATCATTAATTTATCAATTTCGATATTTAAATGTTTTTTCTTTTATATATATATATATATATATATATATATATATATATATATATATATATATATATATATATATTAAAAAAAAAAAAAAAAAAGTGATAATAGGATGCTGTGGCCAATAGACATCTTCATTTACTCCAAATTAGGAATCAACATGAAATTGCGTTGTCAACCCTCAGGACTAGCATAGAATGTTTCGTTTCCAATAGTGCTACAATTATAATATATCGGCACCATAAAATGGCTAGTTTTTACAAAATCGGCAAAAACCCTCTAGTATTGTCTACTGTCTGGTACTGTCTTTTGTAGAATTAATAAGACAGGCATGAGCTGAAGCGAACATTAACCGAAACCTGAGCCCTAAAGAGAAGGTGGCATGAATTCACGACAACCGTACCCTTAGAGGGCCTCATTACACGGAGGCCGGGCCGCTTCCACCGTTGTTTTGTTATTTGTAACGTCTAAATTCGTCTAGCTTTCTGTATACAAGGTCACATGGCCTAACACGCCCGTGCGTAAGACACCGCAAAAAAATACTTCATTAACGTTCGCTGGCGTGACGACCGACAAAGAACAACCAAAGCGCAGAAGCGAAAACGCATAATCAAAAAAGTATGTTCTTTTATTATCTAAACTCCATTTTTCAGTATGGTATGGCACCATTGGAGATATCAGAAAATATTAAGACGATATCAGAAAAGCACAGAATTGTCGATACAAAAGCTTCCAATCAACGCCTAGTTAGGGAAATAGCGCAAGATTTTAAAACCGATTTGAAGTTACCAAGTTCAGCGGTAAAGGCAGTGCCAGAAGCTAGTGAGGCGAACTTGGTTGGGCTTTTCGAAGATGTATATATGCGCCATTCACGCTAAAAGGGTAACTCTAATGCCCAGAAATTCAACACGCAGGGTCAAGGGACAACAAGAAAGGTCCGTGGCGAGCGCGCGTTTTTCGCGTTGTGTTTACAATAAACGTAGATGAAATAATGATATATTATGTAAGTATTGAATTAATATAATCTATGTAAAAGCCTAACACCCTCATGTTTCCATGAGTAGGATGAAATTTAAAACAAAAAATTATGTTATCCGACACAACAAGGTTTAGTACTATGATCACTGAAAAACTAAATTTGCATTAGATACCCTACGTAAGACCTATTAATAATTTAGATAGCAATAAACTTAATATAATTTATACCAAGGAGACTATTAACTATATTAAACTTAATTATTTCAATAGCAATAAAGCTAATAAAAATTATGTACCCATGAGAAATTTCGATATCGGCGCACTTAAAATACATTGAATCCAAATAATTAGATAAATAAATTTAAAATATATTAACATAAAAACATAGTTTTTTAGATATTATAGATAATACATAGAAAGCTATATTCAATTCCTAAATGTTTACAAATTGATTCGTTAATTATTACCGTTTTATTTTCGTCCATTATATTGAACATTAAATTTTTATAGCAAAAGGGAAAGCAATTAATAGGGAACTGAATTTCTGAAAGCCAATACTACCACCGATGACTCAAAATTAGATGTGAACTAAGTACAATTAACAGTCACCTTACGTTCGCGTAATATTGATTAAACCCTAAGAACAATAAAATGCTCGATAAAAATCACAAGGTATCCCATAAAGCATCGCTTATTCTATGCCAGAACGGGCCTCAAAACCAGCGTTCAATGGGCAACGGAGTAACAGACATAATTCGCGTGGAATTGCGTCGTTCGATTATATTTCTCTAATGTGGTTAATCTATGTCGTAAGAGTTCATTGGCCGGGGCCACCGCGCCTGCTCGGGTACGGCGCAGTTGACGCGGTCTACCAGACGTTTTTCATTTTCATTCGATACTACTAACGCCATTCGTATGGGCTTTCCCGGATTTATCTAACGCCGTCTGAGACTATCCGGATGTATATTTTTAGTTTTGCCTTAGATAATATGTCTAGACTTTTGAATACAAAGCATTAAGAAGCCATTCTACCAATGACCCGGCGAAGTGCCTCTTTGGCGCAATATTAACGCGTCTCGGAATTTTGACAATTTATTCTATATTTCATATTTAATATATTTTTATTTTATTTTTAATTAACAATATAAGGAGCCGTGGTAGCTCAGATGGTTAGCGCTCGCTTTAAAGTCACATTACGCGAGCAACCAGGGTTCGATCTCCACCGGCACCAATGAAATTCTTAATTGCAATTGAAGTGCTGAATTACCACGTACTCGGCGGTAAGAAAAACATCGTGAGGGAACCTGCATGTCTGAGAAAAAAATATATATTTCGAAGACATGTGAAGTTCGCTAAAACGCATTGGGGCAGCGCGGCGGACACTTCCTTGCCCTAAAACCCTGTCAAAAATAAGAGGAGGCCTGTGTCCAGCAATGGGACGTATATAGGCTGTAACTTTAACTTCAATAATATAAGTCTATATTCAAATAGGCGACAATATTTCTAAGCGCGTAATTGTTGGTAACCTAGTGAGTATTGACCCAAAATTCTCTATTACTCGTATTTTTCCAATACGCACAAAAAACTGTGTGAAATAATATATTATATGTTTTTAATTATAATTTAGCACTTAAACAACAGACAGAAAATTTTGATTTAAATTAAATTTTCGTAGGTACGACAAAAGAAACTCAATTTTATGCGTGGTAGAGCCGCGCTTCAACTATGTTATGGTTGTCTCCCACAGAATACCAGCGTAAAATTGCAGCTTAATGCTGCTGTGTTTCGTATGGTGAGTGTAGAGAACCGGAGACCCGTTTTACGGAAATCGGAATTGAGGTATGGGGTTCGGAATCGAGTCATTCCATCTTAGTCCTCAGGGGTGACAGCGCATCTGCATTTTGATTCTTAATCGAGGATAAATGTAGATGTCTATGGACCATAGCATCCATTGACCATCAGGTGGACTGTGTGCTCGTTTGCCACCCTTATTCTATATAAAAAAATTTGAACACGCTTTTATTGATTTGACGAATAAACGTAATAGATTTTTTTTAGTTTCTACTAAATAATCGGAAAATTAGCAATTTTTTAGTTTCTCATAATAGTCTGTAATTTTGCAGACGTGTCAAGAACCGATGACACTACAATAGTTTCATGTCCATGTCCTAATTCTCACTAAGGTCAAAACAGGTTATGATCGGATATATTAAGTTTTTTTAACTGAGTTCAAAACAGGAGGAGATTCACAATTCGACTGAAGTCTATATGTTTTTTTTATATAATAAGGATGACAAACGAGCACACAGTCCACCTGATGGTAAGTGGATGCTGTGGTTCATAGTCATCTATATTTAACAAAATTCAGAAATTCAAAAATTCAGATGCGTTATCACCCCCCTGAGGACTAAGATGGATTGTCTTTTTTTCCAGTAAAAAAGGGTATCCGGATCTCTACATAAACATACATAACATAAACACTCACGCCTGTCACCCAGAGGGGTAGGCAGAGACTACAGACTTCCATTTGGCACGATCCTGACACACCTCTCTTGCCTCCTTCACATCCATACACCTACGCATACATGCTCGTCGGTTAAGGGTACTCCTAATTTGGCCCGTTTTCAATAAATCGCCAATTTGGTCGATAAATTTTCGCCTAGAACGTCCCTTTCCGACTCTGCCATTCACTTCTGCACCATAAATTTTCTTTGTCACTCTTTCCTCATTCATTCTTTCCACATGCCACCAAACCACCGAAGCATTCCTTTCTTAATCCTGGTCAAAACATCATCTTGCAAACCACACTCTTCTCTTATTACACAATTTCTTACCCTGTCATTCAGATTCAGCCCTAACATACTCCTTAACGACCGCATTTCGACTGCGTTTATTCTACTCTCGTGCTTCTTCTGCCACACCCAACTTTCACTACCATACGCTAAAGTAGGGACCAACACAGCATTGTGAATTGCCATACGTGCCTTTTTCGACACATTTTGACTCTTCACAATAGAGTGCAAGGCCCCATTTACTCTATTTCCCGCATTCACTCGTCGTTCTATATCCTTATCATATCTCCCATCCCTGCTAAATACGCAGCCCAAATATACAAACTCATCTACTTGCTCGATCAACTCCCCTTCTATTCTTATTACTTTCATACCCCTTTCTTTTAATGATCCGTTCATTAATGTAACCATCATTTGCAACTCGGCCGCCGAAGACGCAAGAATAACTTGATCATCGGCGTACAAAAGGCATTTGACGGTTAACTCACCCATTCTTAATCCGCATTCTTCAACTTTTCAAACAACTGTCCATAAATAGGTTGAACAGCTACGGGGAAGCCACACAGCCCTGTCTGACACCTTTATGGATGTCAAACCAGTCCGAGTAGACCCCGTTGATCCTAACACAAGCACTAGAGTCCCTATAAAGAGACTCCAATGCCTGTATCAAGCCAGCGCTCATCCCAAATGAGTTCAATGTTTGCCATAGCAAATCCCTATCCACTCTGTCATAGGCCTTTTCCAAGTCCATGAACGCACAAAATACCTTTTGGTTTTTGGCAGAAACTTCTCCGCGATCATGCGCATGGAAAAGACTTGATCTGTACATCCCATTCCCTTTCTAAATCCCGCTTGCACATCCCAAATTTCTTCATCAGTTTCTTTCATGACCCTTTCAATCAGTACCTTAGCATACAGTTTTCCCACAATGCTAAGAAGGCTGATGCCGCGGTAGTTTTTACAGTCCTGCTGCGACCCTCTTCCTTTATATACTGGGACTATCACGGCTTTGCACCGGTCTACCGATACCCGCTTCAGTTCCCAGCATAAATTAAACAAGGTGTGCAGCAGGCCTGCCACCACTTCCTCTCCAGCCCTTAGCATTTTGAGTGAAACTCTATCATATCCGGCAGCCTTACCTGCTTTCATGCTTTTCATTGCTTTCATTATTTCATCTATACTTACCTCGCTACCTCTTTCCTCTTCTTTGGGTGTTTCTACTTCACTTAGTACACACGTTGTCTCCTGACTCATAAACACGCTTTCAAAATATTCCTTCCATCTCTTTAAACTCAAAACTTCATCATTCAGAATATAGCCATTCTCGTCTCTTATAGCATTCATCATAGGCTGTTTTGAATGTCCCCTGGCAGTTTCTTACAAGTTTCCAGAACATTTTAATATTTGCCTGGAAGTTATCCGATATTCTTCTATCATTCTTATCCGTTCTTTCTTGCTTTTTTCTTTCAACTACTTCTTTTACTCTCTTATTAAGATGTCTAAAGACTGCCTTTTTTCTTTCAATATCACCATTCGTACCACTAGAATTAGCAGCCTTTGTTGCTAGTAAATCTAGCCATGCTCTCTTCTTTGCTTCAACTTTCCATACGTATCTCATCATCCCACCATAACGTATTATTTTTCCTTTCATTCTTTCTCTTACTAACACCACATACTTCTGTAGCTGCATCCACTAAACCTTTCTTTACATTTTGCCATATATTCTCCAAGTCTAACTCCTTCATACATAATTCATCCAAACCACTTATATTTTCTTTCAGTCTACATTTGAACTTGTTTTTATCACTTTCATCTTGTAACCTTTCTGTTCTAATACGCTGTAACGCAGTGGTAGACACGGACGATGGATGGCGCCAACGCCTGATTAGACCATTAATTCGGCATAAAACTAAATAATGATCCGTTTCTACGTTAGAACCTCGGTAAACTCTCGTATCTACCACTGCGCCCCTCAATCTTTCATCCACAATTATTAAATCTATCATGCTTCTATCGTCACCTCTTTCCCAAGTATACATGTGAATCCTCTTGTGGCGAAAGCAAGTGTTCGTCACAAAAAGATTATTTTCCATACATACGGTGAGGAGACCCTTCACCATTCTCATTTATACTTTCATCACCAAACGTTCCCAATATCCTTTCATAACCAAGCCTCCTGACCCCAACCCTTCCATTAAATCTCCTAGCATAATAATATTTTCATTTCCCTTACACTTCATTAACACCATCCTTACCATTTCCCAAAACTGCTCTCGGATATAAGTGGGCTTAGACATGTCTGGGGCGTAGCCCCTAACACAAACAACTTCTTTAAGCCCACTTTCATTCGTATCCATAGCAGTCTTGGGCTTACACATTCATACTCTTTCACACATTGGCCCATTCTTTCTGAAAGGATGATACCTACTCCCTGGCATGCCCGCTCGATCTCGTCTATACCAGACCAGTATGCGGTATACATGCCATGTGTAGTGACATCCTTCCCCTTCCTTTTCATCTCATTTACGCATAACACATCTATTTCTCTATCATACATCATATCGCATACTTCATCCATTTTATCATTCTCGGATCTCTACACTCCCTCACTTAACGAACTAATTCCGTTTTAAAGCGGGCAGTTCTCGCGATATGACAAAACATGCATTGCGCTGAGCTCCTAACCCTGTAGGTAGCGCGATGGGCAGAAGTGGGTCAAGTCGCGTGAGGAACATTCGCACTCGCACTCGCTATTGTGCGCACGTTGACTCTACGTATGTGGATTTAATTGAGATAGTACTATGTCCTAAAATAATAATATCCTTGACGCGGACAAAACGAAACAGAACTCAGTAGAGCTCATTGATAACTATTATGAAGTATACATATTTTGGATCTAAGAGAACTCATTTCGTCGTATAAGAATCCACCACCACATCCATCACTATCGCCCTTTGGGTGTGAGGTAAAAGATAAGAGGCGAATATGGAAAATGTCGAAAAGATCTCATTTTTTTATTTAACAGGCTTTACGGCTCTGGGTTCATTCTTTCAGAATCTCCATTTTATATATTTTTTCTTCACAATATGCTGGTGCGTCACATTGCGAAGTTTTTGGGAGCTTTTGACAACAGCTCAACCCAGGCGGACAGTCGATGACGATACCCACTCAAGTTCATAAGGCGCCCAAGCGATAAAAGTAACTTGAGGTTTATATCAACATCAAAGCACTTGTTTCGTTGTTTTCTCTAACAGTTCACACGCGCAGACACTTAATTTACGAATCAAAATAGGAGTGACAATCCGTCGACGGCCAAGTTCCCGTCAAAATCTCCAAAAAGGTCTCATAGTTTCAGACAGTGTTGCCGTTTCAGCGTTTTAGATCTAGCGCAATTCTAAGGTCTATAGGGTTTTTTTTTAATATCTACGTGCTAAAAATATCTAATCTAAGACTAGATATTTTTAGCACGTCAATGTTTAAAAAAAGTGCTAGAGACCCTAGAACTGCACTAGATCTAGCGCGAAATGTGCTGAAACGGCAACACTGATTTCAGATGCCAGACGTATAATACCCAGACTGGGGACGAACAACAGCGTCTATGATACGTAACGTCCCGCACTGCGGTCGTCAATCCGCTAGCCAACGGTGACTGAGGATTAATACTCGATTCTTATATTCAACAAACGTCTCGTTCTCCTTAACGATCCTCTTTTTTAATCTCTTCATCTATCATGTAGGAAGCCATTGAATGTAAATGACAGTTTAATTTTGTTTTGTTTAGTTATAATTTTTTTTCGGCTGAGAAATTCCTAAATTTTCAGTATTTAGAGAATAATCTATTTTACTAAATACACTTTAAGTTGAGTCTGACTCACTCCGGGCTCGGCCGCCGGCGTGAGTGGGTTACCTACTGATCATTTGTTTACAGCAGCTCGTGGTGAAAAATATCGATCGCTGTAGAAATACAAATATTCCAAAAACCAAATTTGATACATACTTGACCAAGGTAAGATAATATTATTATTATTTTTATAATCACAGATTTTTATTACAATATATTGTTTCGCTTAAAGTATGTAGGATTTATACATATACTTATATGTATTGGCCTTTATGGAGTGGCCTGTAGGTGTACTTCGGTACCTGTTACTAGAAATTCTTGACGAGTAGAACTAAGCGTGCCGAAATTGTACTCGTTACGAGTATGTTAGTTATGATAAGACCCCCGGACTTGAAGGAGTGACCTTCGGTGAATGCAATTGGAACTCTTCGAAGAGTAGTAATAGTAATAGGTGTGCTGAGTTTGGGCTCGTTTTGTTAGTTATGATGAGAACTTACATCCGGACAGTGGCGGATTATCCTTAAGTCAAACTAAGCACGTGCCGAGGGGCGTAAGGTTAAAAAAGGGGGGGTGGTTAAACAACAAAAATCGAATCAAACTACGAAGATAAGGTTATTAGTGAAAACTTGTGTGTATTTAAAATACTTTAAAAAATTGACGTATAACATGAGCGCTAATGGCAAGTATATTTGGATTTACCAAAAGTTTCTATCCTCTATTAAAAATCAAAATGCAGATGCGTTTTCACCCCTGAGGACTAAGATGGAATGCCTCGATTCCAACAAAAGGGGTCTCCGGATCTCTACACTCACCATACGAAACACAGCAGCATTAAGTTCGCTTCTGGGACCTAAACCCAAAATACTATTCTGCGCGCGTAAAATAGAAAAGTTGATTTACTTTTTTTATATAACATTAAAGTGACGAATTGACAGTCCACCTGATGGGAAGTGGTAACTGTAGTCAACTACAAAAAAGGCTACTGATGCGTTGTTATCTCTGAGGACTAAGTTAGTTAGAGGGCTGTTAGGATGACGATTACATATTTAAAACTGTGTTATGTTACCTAGAGGTCTGCCCTTGATTTCTTCGCACCTGGCATCAGATTCATTCCATCCGCTTCTCCGTTCAGTAGTCCTACCGCCATGTTGTGTATAATATATTGTTATTTTTTTAAAATTATTTTAAGCCAGTGTTTCACCACAATTCCACCTAGTGGTATGTGTAGATGGTAAATCGCACTGTCTTAGCGTAACAAAAGCCTATTCACTCTTGCCTGGAAGACGCCTAGATTGTATACGGACGGAGACTGACGCCGGAAAATTAATCCACTCCTTTTGCTGTACGCATTACAAAAGATGAAGGATGCAAAAAAGAAGGTGAAGACCCACCGACCGCATGGTTGTCCGATGGTGGAGAGGGATTTAAGCGGAATTAAAGCAAGTAAAGCAATTAAGAAGAAGAAAACAACTATACGTAGAACAATTTGGCACTTATGAGGAAAACTTTATGGAAACTACTTAAAACTCGTAGCAGAAGCGCCTATAAAAGAGTAATCCAGGCCACTCGCGTGGCTGTGCAATGTGTCAGCAGTTAGAGAATACACAAACACCTGTCGTACGGATGAGCAGTGCGGCCTACATTTGAACTTCAACTGCTAATGAAATTTGTATTACAACCTTCAGTGGAATAGATGCGTGCCTCGTCTTATTTCTGTAAAATTAAAGCGGCTCTAACCCCGAGAAGGAGGGTCTTTTGCCAAAATAGTTATAAGGCGCTACTAATAGCGTTCGATTGTTGTAATGTATATTCGTTCTTCAAAGACACACCTAAAAGAACTGAGTTACTAAGTAAAAACAACCAAAAAAAGTATTCTCCCGAAGATGATTATATAATAAAAAATTATAATAAATAGCCTAATAAACCTTTAGAAACATCAGACTAGTTTAATTTGTATAATATTTAACATTTTATTATAATCATCATCAACATTGGCTTAATAAACGTTCTTAATATATGATAACATTCCATTTTTTAGTAAAAAAATGTTCGCCAATATTTCCCTTCACCGTCCAGCATGTCGTTTATCAACCATTTTAATCGCAATTAACGATTTTGGTGGAGCCCGACGGGATCAATCTCCGGTTTCTCGCGGCCTGTATAATTTAAGGCGTCCAACAACCAGGTTACTGCGATTCCATGACGTGTTTATATAGAAGTACAAACGAGCTTATGACTTATTTAAAAAAAAAACTTTTTTCGCTCTTAATTTATGAAAAAAAAATCTTATATACAGTAAGTACCTACTAATATTTTTTTAATAATATTTGTACACAACAAGATACTGAAATAAGCCGTGCAAGATTACCTATGATCTAATGTGTGTGTGTGTGTGTGTGTGTGTGTGTGTGTGTGTGTGTGTGTGTGTGTGTGTGTGTGTGTGTGTGTGTGCGTGTGCGCGCGCGCGTGTGTGTGTGTGCGTGCGTGCGTGCGTGCGTGTTTTTGCACGTGTATGTGTGATTATTGGTGCTTCGGTGCGTTCTATTTATTATTTTTATATCCTTTCATTTAATAAACAAATATATATTTAATGGATATACTATTCAATTTCGTAACGTTAAAAGCAAAGGCAGAGACTACGCACTTTAATTTGTCATGCTCATTAGTTAAAGGTACTTTAATCTGACCCACATTAAATATATCGCCAATTTGGTCGATAAACTTAAATCTTGAAGTGAAATATATTTTATCGCATATTAACGTACCAAGGTCAATAGCAAGCCAATCGCATATTTCACGAATTATAAGATCAACACTCTTGACATGAAGGTGGAAGGACAATGTAAACGGTGACAGATACACGACTTCCGTAAGGATAAAGATATTGATGGCAGGACACGCGTTCTCAGATATCAAATTGCGTTAATTAATGTTTGCGAGCAGAGGGATAGAGTATATTATACAGCCATATTATATAGCCCATAGTTATATAGCCTATAGTTATATAGCCTCGTTTTGTCCGTCAATTCGTAAGTCAACAAAAATAATTGGATGATTTAATAAGTTCGACTTTAATTATTATCATTCAAAACGCAACTAAATTAGTATTTTAACCTCTGAGGTATCGCATTAACTTTTTAAAGTCCGTTCAAATAACAGTAAAATCTTGTAGACAGACAAAATAACCATCTCGAAATTAAACAGAATAGAATATTAGATGAACAATACAGGCAAATGAAATCAAAGCGTCTAAGGAGTATCGGTACTGGTCTGGTTACCAACCCATTAGTAATCCATATATTGACTTGATTTTTAGTAATTCATATATTGAATTGACTTAAATAGACTGTTAGATACAACAAAATTTTAAGTCTCCCGTTTTCATCTACAAATTATAGGCAAAATACATTTACATGGCGAACGAGCAATAATTTCAACAAGTTAGCCAATGAGTTTGACTTCGATTTGTTTAATGCCGGCTGTACACGCTCGTCGAGACACCACGAGACAGGTCTAGAGGCGAGCGTTATTTAACATTGTTCTTAAAAACTGCGTTTTTTTCTATAAATATTGTAACATGTATAGTTTTCTTTGTGAATAAACATTTAAAGTGTATATAAATATTTAGTGTACATAAACAGACATATAATTGGTGTAATAAATATTTTTTGTATTAAGTTAATTTTTGTGTATTATGTGGGTTATAAAAATTATGTGATGTGATGGACAATAATACTTAAATACTTACATATTTTGTGACTGTATAAAATTGTACAAAGGTACTAATATTGACAATGTCGCGCACATATTATAATACCTATAACCTGTTACGTATTCGTAATCATAACATAACACAGTAAAACTAATATTATGATACCTACCAATAATATGTTAATATTGTCGTAATTATAACATAACACAAACGCAAAACTAACCTACGCTATACTGTATACATATGTAACTAATTACAAAAATAAGCAGTTTTGAAACTAGTTACTCATATCCACGAAACTACGTACAACCGATTACGTCCAAAAGACGTTACGTCCCATGTCTAGACAGGGCGAGTACGAGTGTGTACAGGCTGCTCTCGTCGCGTCGCGTCGCGTCTCGTGGCCCTCGTGCGCTCTCGGAAGCGTGTCGGTTTTTTGCGCTCGAGTCAAAGGGTCTCGTAGGTATCGCGACGAAAACCGAGAGCGAATGATGATATTACTTAACGTGTATAACATGTATAATCAAGCAGAAAAATGCAAACTGTATTATGACATTTTAATATGTAAAAAGTCAAAGGTCGACATTATAACTACACATCAAAATCTCTACGAAAACGTACTTATATATAATCGTTAGGTTTTAATTGCTGCTAAATAATATTCTGTATTTTGTGTACACTTAGTTAAAGAGGTAAAATATTTTGTATTTGTAATTTCTGTTTTGTCTCAAGACGACATACGTGATTTTATTGTTAATAACTTTTTTTTTATGATAATGTATAAAAAAGTGTAATACACTGTTAGAAAGTTTGTTAAATACAGTGTTTAATGATATTATTGATTTTTTAATTTCATTTAAAATTATATATATATATATATATATATATATATATATATATATATATATATATATATATATATATATATATATATATATATATATATATATATATATGTACTTATATTTATGAAGAAACATGTGTTTTTTCCGGGACTAGTTGAACCTCTCTTTTTCTTACATAATTACAGTCATCTTTCAATAGATCCTGCTAAGTTTTATAAATCTCATAAAATATTTCATACTCTTAATACCGATATCATTATTTAAGTCTTAAGTGCCAGGTGTATTGAAGTGTTCTTTATTATTAATCATTCAATATTCATTACAATATTAGTTTCAATAATTGCAATAGTATGTATTTAAGTACATGAAAAATGTAAAAAATGGTCAAATATAAAAAGCCTGACAAATGCCGGACAGGCCCGGACACCGTCTAATTTGGCCGGACACGCAAACAAAAAGCCTGACTGTGTCCGGCTTTATCCGGACGCCTGGCAACGCTACATACATCTGTATACAATACAGTATAGCGTAGGTTAGTTTTGTGTTTGTTTTAGGTTATGATTACGAAAATATTAACAGGTTATATAGGTGTACTATAACATTAGTTTAACTGTGCTGTGTTATGATATTATGATTACGAATATATAACATTTTATAGGTGTTATAATTATAATATGCGCGTGACATCGTCAATATTAGTACTTTTGTACAATTTTATAGTCACAAAATATGTAAGTGCCTAAGTATTATTGTCCATCACATCACATAATTTTTATGATCCACATCTTGCGTGTAAGTCATTAACTATCCCGAAGGGACTCTTTACTCTCGTTGTGCGAGTCGTATATCGTGTTGCGTACCTAACTATATTCATCTTAATAATAATCTGTTCAAAACGAAACGCTTACGCGAGCACCGGTCGTGGTGTGTGTCAACTGCGTACGTAAAATAATCATTACATTTTGTCCACGAAACTGGGTATACGATTATCAAGCTCGTAAGCAGTTTCTGAAACCGATTATGTTAAATATTGCTCACCTCTAGGCATGTCTCGTGGTGTCTCGACGAGCGTGTACAGCCGGCATAACACTAGTGCTGCGTCAGCTAGGCATATACTTAACAATGCATTTTTTGGTAGCTCTAATTGAGATATTGATGCGTTGCTACACAACTATGATTTACTTTTGTATTTGTGTTTATTTTTCTGTTAAAAATAGCTTGTAGTGTTATTGACTGTCCTAAGTATGAGTTGATTGTCTTTTATATGTATAATACAAGTTTAGCCCTCATTTGGCATAAATATGTTGTATTGGATACTTTCGAGAGTTAAATCGTATTTATCACTGTTGTAAATTCACCTTTGTATCTATTAGTGACGATCTTTAATTGGCTTACTGTTGTTATTAGTACTATCTATATCTAAAAAGATTAGAAATGGCGGACTTGATGCCTCTAGGCATTCTCTCCCAATCAACCCCCATATGCAGTCTAATAAAAATAGCAGTTTAAATTTTTATTGCTCTCATCTTCAGATGGAAAAAGTTTGTACAAATATAAAAGTTAGACTTGAATGTAATATTTTAAGCTTAACTTTTATAAATAACACCGAAAACCAGTTGTTATTATTTTAGTCTATTCAAATACTTTTATCAGTTTATTTTAAGCAACATTTATAAGTTATAAACTATATTCGTTCGTGAAGGTATTATGTTACTTTAAGTGCATAGATGTATTATTGATAGCCTGTAGACCGTATTTTTAGAATAGAATTTGGCCATAAATCGAAATACCTAAAAGAAACAAACGATATATCATCATACACGGACGTCGTAAGAATGTATTCGTTATGAATAATAATTATTTATTTTGCGTTGTTTTCCTCCGCGAAACCGCCGGTACACACCACCCTCTTCGGAAAAAATCTTCTTTCATAAAGGTTCCAATTTAACGTTTGGGGACAAGCACTACAAATAATTTAACGACCTCTCGACCCTCCACTTGAAGATAGTCTTTTCTCTGAAGTACTCCACAATCTCCTCAACCTTTCACCTGGTCCACCATATGTTTTCTAACAAATAATCATCTTGTTTGATTATTTTTATATACCACTAAGGACTCGCCCTGGCTTCGCAAGGGTGATTTCTGGGTGCAAATGTGAATAAAATTTCATCAAAATCTGTCGAGCCGCTTCGGACTAAGTCGAGCCACGTTTGAGTTTTAGCGAGATTAACGGACAGCAATTGGTTGGGATTTTCGCGCTGGCGCACACGCGCGTTCCATACATAGTGCGCAAGCGAATCGCATCCCTCCTGCGCACAGTGCGAGGAAGTGCCAAAAGTCAGTTATCGGTGAAAAGCCTGACCGCCCCATACTCGGCTATGGGTTTACATTCATGTTGCACACACATGGGTGTCTCGCATTGCAGGGAGATATTTAAACTAGAACTAATCCTTTCCAAGAAATTTTACTAACATAATTTTTTAAGATCTCTTTTTTGTTACTAACAATATGGACAAACGCCTGAATTAAATCAATTTAATTTAATTTGTTTAAAGTTTAAAGATAATTACTTAAATAAGCAAATTTATATAATATGATCTAGCTATTGATCACTTCTGATGTAACCTTCTTGTGCGGTAGGATTGTAACAAGTATCTTTATGCAAAACCAAGAGACACCGCAGGTATTGTCCGCAGATGGCACAGCATCCGAAATAATTACTGGTGTTGCAGGTATAAGTCAACAGCAAGACTAACATCTATAATATATCGTAAGGCAGAGCTACACTGCAGTTATATTGTGGTTGTAGTATGGAGGGGTCGGCTCGACGATGGAAGGACCACGCTCTCACAGAATACTAGCGTAAAATAACAGCTTAAAGCTGCTGTTTTTCGTATGGTAAGTGTAGAGAATCGAAGACCCTTTTTATGGAAACGAGGCATTCCATCTTAGTCCTCAGGGGTGACAACGCATCTGAATTTTGATTCTTAATTGAAGAGAAATAAAGATGTCTATAGACCACAGCATCTACTTACCATTACGTTGACTGTGTGCTCGTTTTGCAGCCTTATACTGTATAAAAGTCCATATCATCTCGCGGGAGTCCTAAAAAGCAACAGAAACAAATCAGGAGAGGGGCAGCAGCGTCTTCCTAAAACCGGACAATAAAATAAAAAGCTGCGATATTTTTACCAAAGATGTTTCATCTATGATTACTACCATTAGGGAAAGGATTACTTCTTCCCCGGTTAACTTAACTCATTCTGCAGACCATACCATCGATCTACCACATAGAAAACCTTCACAATTCTCCCATATGAGTTCTATAATAATTGATAATAATATATCTCTAGGATCTATTAGTGTGACGTTATTTTGATTTAAGATAATAAAGGATCATTTATGTTATCATTTTTCGTTTTTTTTTAGGTTTTCAGTTAAAATAAATCTTAAATCTCTCCTGGGATTGCTATCTATAATATCATAAACGTTGACCATGTAGTGGCGGTGTAAAATATCACTAGCTCATATCGTACTGTAAGTGCCGTAAGTGGCGACGGAGGGAAATTGAAACAGGTGATGGGCTGCAGCATCTTCCTGATAACAAATGATTGATAACAATATCAAATCATAAACCATTTCATCATCATCATCACCTCATTGCCTTTCCCTTCTATAATTAGCCTGCAAGGCCGCGAACCCTGAGACAGATGAAGCTGTAAGAATCGCATAGACTAACAGCACTAACATCTAGATAATATTAGTAAATCAAGATAATAAGAAACTGCGGATGGGTCGGCTCGACCGGAAGGACCACACTTTCACAGAATACCAGCGTAAAATAGCAGCTTAATACTGCTGTGTTTTGTATGGTGAGTATAGAGATCCGGAGACGTTTTTTTACTGGAACTAGCCATTCCATATTAGCCCTCAGGGGCGACAACACATCTGCGTTTTGATTCCTAATTAAGGATAAATGTAGATGTCTATGGGCCACAGCATCCACTTACCATCAGGTAGGGACTGTGTGCTCTTTTGTCACCCATTCTATAAAAAACCTGTATCCAACGATTTACACCTGTATTCAACGGTTCCATTGTTCCTGGTATTGTGATGATATTACATTCCTACTACGTCATCCAGTAGCTGTTGTATGTTATCCGTATACCATACACCAGCTAGTGAATAATTTCTATATACATATATATGATTCTCCTGACCGTGTATATGTGACGGCTAAACGGCTGGACCGATTTTGATGAAATTTTGTGTGGGTGTTGGAGGGAGTCCCTTGATGGTTCAGATTCACAACTGTAGGTGGCGCTGTTGTCGAGGGTCAGACCGATGTATAGTTACATATTAATACTTACAGCTAGCTACTGGATAATAAAGCTATTGTGACAGCGTGTGAGGGTTGATTTTTAAATAAATATCTTTTTTAAACTTTTGTTTAAAAACTCACTCCACTTCCTTCCACTTTCCACACTTTGTCGATTGTTGACAGAGCCTGAGGCAACTATGTAACTAACAACGATGTTAGTCTGAGTACTGCTTTCCTTTTTGTACCCGCATTATGCAGTTTACATTCATTCCTAAACGGAAACAGTTTAAAATCGCCTACATTATTTATTACATCCAGAATCTTAATTTACGTGTTACAAACATTTATTGTAAGTACATATTTAATTATACTAAATTATACTAAATAAAATCATAATGAATTTATATAATAACCTAAGTATCGATTTAATAAAAGAGTTCATAATTAAAACTTATAGTGTTGCCACTGTCATCGTCGACGAAATTTAACATAAATAGTTATTTCTAAGAAAAAGATAATCAATAAAAATATAATTAAATCAAAATAATGACGAAAGTTCAATCACATACATTGACATTACTATTTTTAGTCTTAAAGAGGTAAGTAAGGTTGTAAATATGGCTAAGGGCGGGAAACATTTGCAAACACTATATTAAAATAGGTAACGTAGCCACCTAGGTAAATTAAATAACCATATAAGATTTAGAAAAAGCCCTAGAACTCTATTATGAAAGACAAGGTGAGTTAAGCCAAATTCACACATTGTCATACCATATCTGGTAATATAAGCTTCTATATATGTTTCCCGAGCCCTTTGTTTCATCGCGATTTGTAGAGTTCCTGGGGGCGCCCGGCTACGTACAACCCCTTTCATTAAACGATTGATTATTAGAACGTACGTGTTCAAAAACGTTTTGTTACAGTGTATTTTATAAGCCCTGGATTATACACCTGTTAGATATATTTATAAGTGACAGATTCATGCTGAACCTTATATTAGTTGTAGCACACGAATGGGTTGGTTTGACCAGGGAAAGGCCACGTCCTCACAGTATAGTGTGTGAAATATTAGCTTGATGCTGCTGTGTTTCGTATGGTGAGTGTAGAGAACCGAAGAAATGTTTTACTGGAAATAAGGCATTCCATCTTAGTGCTCATTAATAACAACGCATCTGCTTTTGTATAAACAGATGGGGAAATAATCCTTCAGATATCGTACATGACGGCTACGTGGCATAGTGACTCAGCAATGAGTTGTAGCGCTGAGGCCCGCGGGTTCAAATCCAGCACGGAACAAGTATTTGTATGACCTACAAATAACTGTTACGGGTGTGTTTGTAAAATGTATGTATGTGAACTGCCCTCACGAAACAGGAAAGAATCCTAGTGTGGAGGTAGTTTTAATAGAAAAATATACCACCACACATTGGTATAGAAAAAACGATTAGAATATAAAAGCTAGTAATTTCAGAACGAAAATAATCGACTTTATAATACGCGTCGGGCATCTAAAACGCACATCTACTAATTGCTAATGGGGTTGGCGCTTAGGGTGAGGCATGCTGGAGGACCACCGTCACTCATAAATTTGCACATAAAATATTTAAATACTGCCTCCTGCAGTTATCACATGAAGATTGGGTGTTTTAAATAATTTTTTTTTAAATGTAGTATGTGGTCGCTTCGACCGAGGCAGAACCACGCTCTCACAAAATACCAACGTAAAATAGCAGCTTAATACTGTTTTGTTTCGTATGGTGAGTATTGAAAACCGGAGACATAGTTTACTGGAAACCAGGAATACTTCTTCTTGTATCTTAGACCTCAGGCGTGACGACGCATCTGCATTTTGATTCTTAATCGAGGATAAATGTAGATGTCTATGGGCCACAGCATCCACTTACCATCAGGTGGACTGCGTGCTCGTTTGTCACCAATATTCTATTAAAAAAAATATATGCAGGTGGATCTAAAAAAAACTATTGCTATAAGTTTTAAAAATTAGTTTTAACCGTTTCTACAAATGTGATAAAAGGTCTTAATCTACAAAATAAACTTCACTGTTAAAATAAAGCGAAGCTTTTGTCGGAAACAACGAAAAAAGTATAATTAATGTTGGTATGATTTGATCATACGTATATGATAAAGACTATATAATTTGATGTAATTGTATGGTTTCTGTTTGATAATTAACTGTTAAACCACGGTTCTAACTACGTATCTACAGAATATCTACACTTACTACATCCCACGTGTATTTTTTTTATTTACATTCAGTCTAACGATAAGTGCCTATTGCAGCCTATGGACAGCTCCAGTCAACTTCAAACAAAGAGAGCTGCAGATGCGTGGTCACAGAGGAGTAACATGGAATACCTCGCAACCAGTAAACTAACTCTCTATATCCTTCAGGCCTGAACACAGCAGGGCACGCACTGCTGCTTGATGAAAGAGGTAATAGATTGTGTTCTAATAATGGATATGGTATAATAACTTTGAGTGTTATTTTTTTACACCATAATGACGTAGCATACTGATTAATGTTTCATGGTGAACGCAGTCGACACTTGGAAAAATTGCAAAATATACGCAGATAATCCTCTGAATTCTTCTGCACAGAATATACGTTTAATCACCCATTTTTCTCAATAAGTCATGAAACATCTAACTGTGTATTTGGAATTATTTAAGCAAGGACATGACGTCACAATGCTACTTCCTACCATTTTTTTATAAGGGTGAAAAACAAGCACACAGTCAGACGCACAGTGTGCTTGATAGTAAGTGGATGCCGTAGACATCGTACCCATAGACATCTACATTTATCCTCTATAAGAATCAAAATGCAGATGCGTTGTCACCCCTGAGGTCTAAGATGGAATGCCTCGTTTCCAGTACAAAGGGTCTCCAGTTATTTAGACACACATTTCGAAACACAGGAGTATTGAGCTGCTATTTCAAGCTGGTATTCTGTGAGAGCGTGGTCTCTCCTGTGGCTGCAGCATGGCTCTATTACGTGCAAACATAACTCATACTCCAAGTACTAAGCTACGGCGCCAGCGTTCATTTAATAGTGTATCATGCTAATAATTCCAACATTCTCCACTCGAATTACTAGCCAATAATGATTCAATCGTTTCGCGATCATCTTTCATGGATGCATCAACGTTAAGATTTAATTGTGTAAGTCTGGAGTTATTTTACAAGGTATTATTTACCTGATCCTCCGCCGTTTTGTAGCGACCCAAAAGAATTAATCACCCTCACTGCATAGACAAAATACCTAAAAAAATATAATAAAATTTAAAAGTGGTAGAGCCACGCGACAGCTTTGCTGTTGCACGTATCGGCCGGCTCAAACCGGGGTGGTACCACGACCTCACAGAATACCGGCGTGAAGTGGAAGCTCTGCTTCCGCGTTTCATCTGGTAAGTGCAGGTGGCCGGAGGCCCAAATCCCCCCCCCCCCATCAACATGGTAGCGGAATTAAATAATGATCGACTACCCCAGGAGGGTACCAGCACCCCTGGAGAATCCCTCGCTGAGCATCCACGACCATGTTTCTCCACTTCTGAGCGTGGGTGCTCAGGCTGCCCCGCGTATTCTGGGGGGGGGCAATATTCCGCTCAAGACTACAACTGCTCGGGGCAAACGGAGCAACAAGACCAAGGCGACCCCTGCCACGCTGTCCGTGAATTTCTGCAATATCAGGGGACTTCACTCTAACCTAAACGCCGTCCACTACCATCTCGAGACGGCGAGGCCGGCTCTGCTCTTTCTGACCGAGACGCAGGTGTCCTCTCTGGCTGATGTCTCGTATCTCTCCTACCCGGGGTACAAACTGGAACACTCCTTTGTGCCTCGGGCTGGAGTTTGCGTTTACGTCAGAGAGGACATCTGCTCTCGACGCCTCGGCAGACTTGAAGGTTCGGACCTGTCCATCCTTTGGCTACGCGTAGACAGCGACGACCATCCGCGCGTCTACGGGTGCTTCTATAGGTCCCATAGCGGTAATGCCGAAACAGACCGACTATTCGGCCACGTCCAAATGGGTGCAGATTCGTTGCTACAGCAGATCCCCTCCGCAGAGATCGTGATCCTCGGCGACTTTAACGCCCATCACGCCGAATGGCTTGGTTCACGTTTAACCGATCATGCGGGGAGATCTGTTCATGATTTTGCCTTGGCATATGGTCTGACACAACTGGTTACTTCGCCTACGCGGATTCCAGATGTGGAGGATCATGCACCTTCCCTGTTGGACCTTCTGCTGACCTCTCACCCGGACGGATATCAGATTTCCGTCAACGCCCCATTAGGCTCCTCGGACCATTGTCTGGAGTGTGGTGCCACTCACGCTGAAATCGCGGTTGCATTCTGCAGGCTGCCGCCGTGTTTGGCACTATAGGTCAGCCGATTGGGATGGGATGCGGTCTTTCTTTGCATCCTACCCTTGGGGGCGGGTTTGCTTCTCGCCGGATGATCCCAACGTTGTTGCGGACTCTGTTGCTGATGTGGTACTTCAGGGTATGGAACTTTTTATTCCTTCCTCTGTGGTGCCCATTGGAGGCAAGTCTCAGCCATTGTTTGGTCGCTCCTGTAAAATAGCATCATGCTATAAGCAGGAGTGCTACCAAGCCTGGGCTGATGCATCAGCGTCCCGAGATGTAAACACCAGCGCTCTAAAAAAGAAGTATAATTCCGCCTCTAGGTCCTTCAAAAGAGTCATTGCCAAGGCAAAGTCAGAGCACATAGGCAGAATTGGCGAGAAACTAGTTCGCCTTCCTTCTGGAACCCGTGCATTCTGGTCTCTCGCCAAGGCTGTCCAGGGGAATTTCTGTTAGCCATCTCTTCCATCTCTGCACATAGAGGACGACTCACTGGCCCATACCGCGAAGGAGAAAGCCGATCTTCTATGCTCTTTCTTTGCGTCTAACTCGACTCTTGATGACGGGGGGAGTACTCCGCCGACCATCCCGCGGTGTGAGTGCTCCATGCCGGAAGTGCACTTCACACAGCGCTCGGTTCGCAAAGCACTCCTCTCCCTGGACATCCACAAGTCGAGTGGGCCTGACGGAATCCCCCCAATTGTGCTGAGGACGTGTGCTCCAGAGTTGGCACCGGTTTTAACGCGTCTTTTCCGGTACTCCTACTCCCTAGGCGTAGTCCCAAAATCATGGAAGACGGCTTACGTCCACCCGATCCCTAAAAAAGGCGACCGCTCTGACCCGTCCAACTACCGGCCAATCGCCATCACTTCCTTGTTCTCCAAAACAATGGAGTCCATTGTAAACTGCCAGCTCATGAGGTACCTTGAAGATCACCAGCTGATTAGTGACCGCCAATACGGTTTTCGCCGTGGTCGGTCAGCTGGTGATCTTTTGGTCTACCTAACTCACAGATGGGCGGAGGCAGTAGAGTTCAAGGGGGAGGCATTGGCCGTTAGTTTGGACATTGCGAAGGCCTTCGATCGGGTTTGGCACAAAGCGCTTCTTTCGAAGCTCCCTTCCTATGGGCTTCCCGAGAAATTGTTTGATTGGATCACCGGCTTTCTTGCAGATCGGAGCATCAAGGTCGTTGTAGACGGTGCAAGCTCCGATTGCAAGCCTATTAATGCTGGTGTTCCACAGGGCTGTGTGCTATCGCCAACGCTGTTTCTTCTGCATATCAATGACATGTTGCGTACCCGTAACATTCATTGCTATGCAGATGACAGCACTGGTGATGCTCTTTACACCGGCCGAGCCAATATTTCTCGGGAAAACGTCTCCGAGTGCCGGGACAAACTTGTGTCTGAAGTCGAGTCTCTGCTGGACAGAGTCTCGGATTGGGGGCGACTAAATCTAGTCCAGTTTAACCCCCAGAAGACACAAGTTTGCGCGTTAACCGCTAAAAAGAACCCCTTTGTCGTATCCCCTCAGTTTCAAGGCACTCCCCTTGTTGCCTCAGCCAATATCGGAATCCTCGGCGTCGACATATCGAGTGACGTGCAGTTTCGTGGTCACTTGGAAGGGAAGGCCAAATTGGCCTCTAAAAAGCTTGGCGTGCTCAGCAGAGCGGGACAGTATTTCATGCCGGCACACCGCCTGCAACTTTACAAGGCGCAGGTTCGGCCGCACATGGAATACTGTTCCCATCTCTGGGCTGGGGCTCCCCAGTACCAGCTTCTTCCACTTGACCGCATCCAGCGCAGAGCGGCTCGAATCGTCGACGACCGAGTGCTTTCCGATCGGCTCGATTCACTGGCGCTGCGAAGAGATGTTGCATCTCTTTGCGTATTTTATCGCATCTATCACGGGGAGTGCTCTGAGGAATTGTTCGGATTAATCCCAGCCGCCAAATTTCGTGAACGCACTACACGTCAAACGTCCCGATACCATCCACACCATCTGGATGCTTGGCGGTCCACCACTGTACGTTTCACAAGGAGTTGTTTTCCACGTACAACCTCTCTGTGGAATAGTTTACCACCGGCGATTTTTCCGGACCGATACGACCTGGGGACCTTCAAGAAAAGAGCTTACTCCTTTCTAAAGGGCCGGCAACGCACCCGCAATTCTCCTGGTGTTGCGGTTGATCATGGGCGGCGGTAGTCACTTAACATCAGGTGAGCCACATGCTCGTTTGCCCCTTCTTCTATAAAAAAAAAAAACCTATGAGATTTTTTTGTCGTTTTAACATAAAATAATATAGAAACGCATATTCTCTATAGCAGGGGTTCTCAAAGTGTGCGCCGTAAAGAGTAACGAAGGGCGCCATGAGGTGATCCTGTTTACCGTTCTCCGGGAACTAAACTTACGTATCAGCGGAAGCAAGATATGAGAGCAGACACTAGGATCCCACGTTGACTATGTTTCCTTTGTATTTTATTTCCTATTTTTCTTAAACAATAAATGTATTCCTGTGTGCCATACAAATATAAAAACTCAGCTTCATATTGCGATTGTTTTAATTTTTGTGCCTATCTACTTCGTATCATTGTACTTTATTTCAACAAGCTAAGGCGCCGAGAGGAAATACTATGGTTCATAAAAGATAGCTTGATCTCTGCGACAGCTGTCAGTAAAATCACGCCTATGAAGTCCTGAATTTCTTAGTAGTACAGACAGTACCTGTCAATGTCATACTTTATGGGCATGCCGAACTAATTAGTGCATACCCATAAAGTATGACATTGACAGGTACTGTCTGTACTACTAAGAAATTCAGGACTTCATAGGCGTGATTTTACTGACAGCTGTCGCAGAGATCAAGCTATCTTTTATGAACTGAAATACTAAATCTGTAAGTGCTTTGCGAACTGAAAAAGTTTGGGAACCCTCGATAGAGCCAATTTCTAATAGATCCATTTTTTCGGTCTACACGGCAAAAACCTTTCCTAAATATTTGGCGGGAACTTTCGCATAGTTGCTCCTCTTTTATTGTTTAAATAATGGTTAAATGTCAAAAATGGTTGAAATATAAGTGGAAAGGACGAAACATGTGCTTCGATGTTGATGTAAACCTCAAGTTATTTTGTTCGCTTATGTGCCTTAATGACTCGAGATACCGTCGTCATCGACTGTCCGCTGGGTTGAGATGCCGATAAAATCATACATTGACTTAACATAATAATATCATATTGGACGATTTATTACTTGAAACTGGCAAATGTTTTCATGACCAAAGAAAAAAAAATCTTTCTATAGAAATTAATAACTAATTTAAAAAAAAAATATGCCAACCGAATCCGGTTTTTCGCCAGCCGTAGCTTTTGATATCCAGTCCAGATTTTGGAGTAGAGCCCGCGAAACAAATTCCCACAGGAGTTTCCTAATACACGCACGCATACATTCAAACTGGAGACAAATGCTCCTTATTCGAAATACCCACCGAACCTGATTTCGCAGACAATTCCGGCCCCGCGGTCTTGTATAGAGCGACCAGTCCGACCGTCTGGTCGCATAGGGGTTTGAATTAGCCGAAAACACTTATCGATAAACGAAATGAAGGAAATGTTGCTGTATCCTGTCTATGTATCGCAATTATACCACATAACCTTTTAAATTGATGCAAAAAGTTCTTTTAAATGTAACAGCTACCTTATTTTCTATATATAATATGTACTAACATTTTATTCTTTAACAACGTTTCTTAAACAGCTCGGTGTAAATCGCAAGAACAGCACAGCACAGCAACTGAGGGCATCGAAGGCAATTAAATAAATGAATTAACTTTAGCCTCCTAATATATGTTTTATGAAAATATAATAATGTACTAGCTGTTTCTCGCAACTTCGTCCGCGTGCAATTTAGGGTTTTAATTTTTTTATGTGCGGAACCTTAATTATTATTTTTTTTAAACTAAAAGTAGCCAAGTTACTCCTTATAACATAAGCTATCTGCCAGTGAACGTCCCGTGTATATGTACATAAAAAATATACATAGCTTTGATGAAAAAGAGATATTCAATAAGATGAAGAAGAAGGCTTTTAATACAAAAAACAAACAAGTTTAAAATGCCGTTGCTAGCTTCCACAGACGGTAATACTTCATTTTTTGGCAGTGTATGCTTTTACAATAGTCTCAGAAAGTATCCTATGTTTAATAATTTTTTAAGGATTTTTTCATACAAATGTTTATAATAATAAATAAAATAAACCCTGGGAATTAGGTCCAAGATGTTTCTATAATAAATCATAAGTAATTGTATAATATTATTGTCAATTTTTACATTTATAAAAAATACTGCAGTGTTTTTTGCCGATTGTTCCAAGAAAAAATATAATTTACCTCTGGTTCGTAATTAGTTCTCAGGGATGGCAATACTTCAGCATTCTCACTGCTTGGTTCTTAATTGAAGGTGCCGAAGTAGGGGTTTTAGATTATTGTGTTCATGTGGTACTAAGAAGCTATTATGTTTGAATTATTTTATTATTTTTAGTTCTTTGAAGTCTTCTTTTATATTTTTAGACAAAGTTAATTTTTTGACAATTTACAGTGGACTTAATAATATTACAGGCTCAAAGTAATGATTAAAATGTTTTTTTTGAAGTAGGCTTAAAAATGAAAGAAATTTAAAACTTAAAAAAAGTTGGACAATTCTTTAATATTATCAACTCAGCGTAAGTGCGTTTCACACGTAAAAAGCGGCCATTCATAAAATGATCTTAAATATAACTACATACGAAAATAATCTGACTATTTAAAACTATCGCGCAATGTTAGAACTTCAACGATGCGGGGTATTATAATTATTTGAACATTTTTCATATATCTGAGACATAAAGGCAAACGTAACGATAAAAAATGCCCAAACGCAAAAAAAACTGCGTTCCCAGATTTAAAATACAATTTATTTTATCGAAGAACTAACAAAATGTAAGTTCTATAATCCGGCGCGATCGTACATTTCGGCTTAACATACGTCGGAGCTTAATCATAACAAAAACTAGATTGACTTTGAAATAATCGTAAAAGCATGAGTTAGTATTCATGCCCCTTAACACAGCGTAACATGTTAGGAAAAAACTATTGTAGTCGTCTGGATACTTTATTCTTATGTACATTAATTCGAGTACCGACTGTGGAATGTAACAAATAGAACTAACGTCGTAATATGCTATTACATTGTTACCATTTTGCAACAGTTACAGCTTCCGAAACGATGGGACATTATTTAATGTATACTATTTAGTTATATCATTAATAAGTGAAATATGTTTCCAATCGATTATCTTAACTAGAAACAGCGACGGCTTAAATTTCATCTATGGGACGTACAACAACATCTCTTCACCAACTTGTTACTACCCCGTCAATGGATAGCTGTACCTTTGGTTTGCTTTGTCTTAACAAAAAGCGAGAGAATCTCTATTACTGAGAATGAGAGTAGTCGGTGAATTCCTTCGCAAGTAAATTTAGAATTGAAAATGAAGTCGTATACCTGATTGTAATAAAATTTGCAGTAAAACTAGCAGCGATCTACCCCACCTTCACACGGGTGTGCCTTCGGGCTCTCAACAACAGCGCCACCTACCGGGTGTAATTGTCGACATTTAATACGTGGTAGAGTCACGCTGCAGTTATATTAGTAGTATAGTTGTAGCGCGAATGGGTCGGCTCGACCGGGGAAGGACCACGCTCTCACAGAATATCACCGTAAAATAGTAGCTTAACGCTGCTGTTTCTACTGGAAACGAGGCATTCCATCTTAGTCCTAACGGGTGACAACGCATCTGCATTTTGATTTGTAATCGAGGATAGATGTAAATGTCTATGGGACGCAGCAACCACTTACCATCACGTGAACTGTGTGCTCGGTTGTCATATAAAATAAATCCTATAAAAATGTATCCTATTAAAAAAAAACCTAAATCATCTTGAGGCCCACTTTACCAAGCAAATAAAATTACATCAAAATCTGTCCATTCGTTTAGAAAGAAAACAAACACACGAACAAAATAATTGTAAAGATAAGTAAAACGTAAAACAATTA
Organism: Parnassius apollo; assembly: GCA_907164705.1. Taxonomy (NCBI): domain Eukaryota; kingdom Metazoa; phylum Arthropoda; class Insecta; order Lepidoptera; family Papilionidae; genus Parnassius; species Parnassius apollo. The sequence goes on from CAJQZP010001262.1 coordinate 2,382,054, forward strand.
AACGTAAATTTGGGTGAGCGCTATTTACAGCTGTGAACTGTCGCAGGCTGATGATAATGAATATGAGGTAAAATGTAATATAGAAAACTTAACAGAATATTACTCAATATGTTTTTCATATAACCAACTACTTTCACACATACTAAATATACATTTCTCTTAATTAAAAATAATGTTTTATCGACGGTCGATACGGATTTAACTTTGAAACATCGATACAGAGGTACTGTACAGCCCTAAATTTCGTGAATTGTTTCGTTAGAAGCGATTTTGAATGGAAGTGTGCCGGCAGGCCGGCACGACGTCCTTGGACAAATCCCTATGCACATAAGAAGTGATTTGCTTGTCTAACTTACTGCGAGCGCGTCTCAAACCGAGAACTAAACAGCCATGCAGCTGCCGTCCACTTTAAAACGTGCTTGTTTATAACATGTACATTTCACTTACCATTTGAGGGACTGGAGGAGAATTTAGTGGTTTAAAAATATATCAGTCTAACAGCGACTTAAAAAGTTAAAGAGTGATCTATCATCTATGCGTGGAATCCTTACCTTGCATGGTGATGCTTCATAGGTTCTAAACTTCTCCTTCTCTTAAATATTATTTCTTTAAACAAGCATATAAAATTGTAACTATGTGCACTGCCTTACCAACGACTTCATAAGCTATTATGTAAATTTTTTATCAAGAACACCCGACTGACTGACAAAACTTAATCGGCCGTTCTTCAAAGCAAAATAACACCCAAGTATGTCAAAAAAGCAAATGATTATTTAAATTTTGGATGAATGTTTTCAAATTATAATCCGTCAATACGAGAATGAACGTCCCCAGCCCGTCGTAAAAGGCGCTGTCTCATTTCCGCCCCTCGACCCGTCATCGACAGTGTGATATGTCTTGAGGGTGAAAGGGCTTGAGAAAGGTCAGGTCCGTCTGGGCTCCCTTTAAGTCTCATCTTTGAGTGCTTTATTTAAGTGTGATGAAAAAGGGCCGACGAAGAAACTTGTTTAATACTAAATCTGTTAATATCTATATACCTGTATTATATTCGTTGCTTTATCTTTTTCTCTAAAAATAAAGTTTTGTTAAAAGCAGTTTATTGTATGTGGGCAGCACAACGTCTGCCATACCAGCTAGTTGTATTATATTTTAGACGATAAAAATAGGTACCTGCTCCATCCGGAATTCGAACTCACGGCCCTTAGTGCTGTAACTCATTATAAAGCTATTGCGGCACGGGACCGTCGATCTATTGAACAGTTCAATATTAATTCATTTGACTCTACATACAATCTGCGATTTTATTCCAGCGTCAATTCTCTCTATGATCTTACCTTTACAGCTACCGTTACTGTCTATTTAAGTCCTCCGCTGTGTATAAGCCTCCTCACTAGATTGCCTCATAGTATCCCCCCTATGCAATAGTTGTAATGATCGGCAAGCGGGTTTTCAACAGCAGTTCTTTTAGTTTTAGCTTTTAGTCGTTATGTGGAAGACGCCGCTGACCATCACCTGTTTCACGTGGTAACTGTTAGTTAAAAAAAAAAAAATAAAGAAGAAATGTCACAAAATTACCATAACTGTTTTTTTCACCCTATTCTATAAAAAAAAAAAAAAAACTTCGCTCTGTCGCCTCTGACACCACCCACGGGACGATATGGGCTAGTGGATATTTTTACACCGCCACTTCATCTTGTCTAAGTATTAAGATCTCGTACTACAATGTAACCACCACAAATCGATTCAAAGGAATTAAATTTCAACATGGACGCAATTTCTTTAATAAAACCATAACGGAATAAAAGAGATTTTAGGTTTGAAGGGTCCTTGATAAGTGGATCTTAATCTTACATAAAATGGTAAGGATTTTATCGAAGCACTTCTATTAACTGACATAAACCTGAACCAAAACGATTTTAGTAAGATATCAAACGATTTAAAAATTCGAACGTGGTAGACCCACGCTACAGCTACTGCTGTCTGAATCCTGAGAACCAAGATGTAGGAAGGAGACCAGTAAAAAATGTATTTCCAGTAATAAATTAAATCCAGTAATAATGTTTTCCAGTAAAAAATGGATCTCCGGATTACATAGTACATTCACAATACGAAACATAGCGGCATTAAGCTGCTATTTTACACTGTTATTCTGTAAGAGAGTGTAACGGAATAGAAGTGGATAACTATGTTGATGCTGCCATAGAAAAAAATATAAGTGTGCATCAACACCGAGCAAATACGGAGAGTATAATATATGACCTACAGGAAAATAATGCTGTAATTACTATTCAATTACTTAGACACTAAATAAACCGGAAGTATACACTAGCTTTGTTTACTACGTATCACAACGTTAGTCCTTTAACGTCGACATCGACAGATGAAATAATGTTATATCACATATCATACGTGTTAGCACATTTGTAACGTGATAATGTATTAGGTATATGGAATCTTTATCAACATATAATAGGATATGTCGCACAAGGAAGCGCCTAACAAGGCTTTCACTAAGTGCGAAATATAGTGATCTCATGAACGGAAGGTTAAAACATTCCGCCGCTCACCGGCAAATGGGAACCTAATACCTTGCATATTTATTATACCGATTACATGGTAGAACCCCGATGCAACTATATTATGGCTTCAGCACCGATGGGTCACAAAATACTGTTTTTTTTTTACACGAGGTAGAGCCACGATTTACGATAGAATGTTTATTTTCTAGTAAAAAGGGTATCCGATTTTCTACACACACCATACGAAACATAGCTGCCTTAAGCTGCTATTTTGCGCTGGTATTCTGTGAAATGTGGTCGTACCCCGGTCGAGCTGATCCTTTGTTGCTACAACTTTAATACAGCTGAGCGTGGCTCTACTACGTATACTTCGCCTAAAACTACTTAACTAAAACGGGCTTTGTTTCATCGCATTTATCGTGCCGTCTAAGCGACTTGAGTACAATTTCCCAGTAACAATCGAGATTAATTCCAGTGATTTTGATTAAGATTAATTTACTAGTTCTAATAAATATGAACTATCTACTGTAAGCTTCTAAAATAGCCTTAGTGTTTATCGTTCGTACTATAATAAAATAACAATAAATAATATGTTCGCCTCGAGCAAATACACTTTGTAAATTAAAGTTAGTAAAGTTAAACTTTTCATAAAAAGTGGAAACATACATATACAAAAACTAAAAAAAATATACTTTCCACATAAAAGCTTGTGAAGTTGATGAAAACATGATTTCGAAGAATTGAGACCGCAACTTCATAAGCTAATTATGTGGAACTTTTAATTAAAATTCTTTTTAGTTTTTGAAGTCACTTTTTAATTTTTATTTGAAGTTTAACTTTTTAACGCTTGCGCATATATATGCTTATGATATTAGTCTAATATCATAAGTTCAAGAGAACAACTAGAATATCTTCATCCCCTAATTTTTCAATAAATATTTGTACCACCCCTGATACCCCTTTATCATGATTACAGCTCTACACACGTCCACTGCTGAACATAGGCCTCCCCCAAGGTATGCCACAAAACACGGTCCTGAGCCACCTGCATCCATCGACTCCCTACATATCTTACCAGGTTGTCACTCCATTTAGCGGGGGGTCTTATTTAGTAAAAATAGTAATTAATTTACGCGCTGCGTGGCCACAACGAAAAAAAACAAAAATAGGTTCATAAATAATGAAGTTTTGATCAAACATGCATAAAAAATATATAGATACAAATGGAGAACCTCCTTCTTTCGATGTCGGTTAAAACGTTAAGTAAGACTAATTTATTTTATTAATATTTGACACCTCAGTGATGGACTGACTAAACGTTGATCTAAAACGTTGCAAGTTCGATACCCACATGGAACAAGTATTTATACATTCTACAAATAATAATTGTTCCGGAACTTGATAATAGTCCATTATGTATGTAGAAAAGATTTTCATAAATAAACAGATTTTGAGTGGGAATTTATTAAAAATACGCTTCTGTATTCTAGAGTATTAATTATATTATGGAATATAGTGTTTTAAGTTTTTTATTAGTGTAGGGATCAAAGAAGTCTTTGTGATAAGGTAAACGCCACGGTAGTCATGGATACGTCAGATTATAATTCTAAAATACAAGAACTTTTGTCGGATGTAAGCACTTATAAAAAGGTTTAAAACGACCCAACAAATAGCACACTAAAAACAACTAGTGACATCGTAAAGAAACGCTCCGAAAAATTAAATCTGGACGTAAAATGGATAATACCTACGTACGCCAAATCACCAAAGTTGTATGGGTTACCAAAAATACACAAGCCCAATGCTCCATTACGTCCCATAGTGAGCCAAACCGATTCACCAACTTACAGATTGGCTCAACACTTAGCGAAAATACTCTCACCGCTCAGGGGACATACAAGTGCACACATAAAGGATTCCTACCATTTTGTCAGCGAGATTATAGACCTATATCTGGCAGACAATGAAACTATGGTCAGTTTTGATGTGCAGTCATTGTTTACATGCTTACCTGTTGAAGATTGCATCTCAATTGTAACTAGAAGGCTGGAAGAAAATAAAATGCCCGTAGAATATGCAGTATTACTCAGACACTGCCTTACATCTGGCTACCTATTGTGGAAGGAGGAGTTCTACAAGCAAGTAGATGGTGTGGCGATGGGCTCACCTGTATCTCCCATTGTCGCCGACATATTCATGGAAGACTTTGAGGAGAAAGCCCTGCTTAATTCTCCCATAAATCCAAGATTCTACAAGCGGTATGTAGACGACACTTTCACAATTCTACCTTTAGATAAAGTAACTGCATTTTTAGACCATCTAAACTCTATAAATTCTAAAATTCAGTTCACAATGGAGTTAGAGGCAAACAATTCTCTTGCTTTGCTAGGTGTTAGTAATTCGGAATCCTGATAACACCTTGAGCCATACTGTGTATAGAAAAAAGACCTATACAGATAGATATTTAAACGGTGATTCTCACCACCATCCTTCACAGTTAGCTACCGTGGGTAAATCTTTGTTTCAGAGAGCACGAGGGATCTGTGACAGTAAACACCCGGCTGCCGAGCTCCACCATGTCAAGCAAGTATTGCATGACAACAAGCTTCGGGTGTACCGGGCCTACGTCACAGTGAACGAGAGAAGCCGGCCACAGTCGAGCGTATACCTGCTGTACTGCCATATGTTAGAGGAGTCACTGACAAGATTGGCTACATCTTGAAGCGCGCTTCCATCAAAACATACTTCAAGCCGCCGAAGAAGATTGGTCAGTTTTCACCATCAGTCAAGTGTAACGTCCATCTGCAAGATGCAGGAGTGTACAAGCTTGATTGTGAGTGTGGTCTCTTCTACATAGGACAAACGGATGATTCGCGAGGCTATTGAAATCAAAAAACATCCTAATTTTAATAGAGAAGATGGCTGGATGCTACCATCTGCTTGGGATCCTATAATAAATAAAATTAAATCCCAACCCAAGCATACAACTGCAAGACTTCAAGATACCATAAGTTCATATTGTGTAGATCGGAATAAAAGTTAAAAATTTATCTATGGTAACCGCTGTTATCTATGACATTAGGACGTTGAACATCTCAGTCCTCCCCGTGACCATGGGTGCTGTAAAGCGCTCGAAACGTCGGGTATTTATAGTTAAATATACGCGATAAAATCCGTAAAAACTAGTATTATTTCAAGAGTCTTTGTCACGAAAGATGTTTCTAAGCCGCGGCGTCACAGTCTTCACGAAATTTAACTTTTTTTTTTAAACGTTACTCCTACACTACGGTTTTCTCCTGTATCGTGGGGGCAGTTTACAAACATAAATTGCACAAGGACAAACATCCAAACCCGGAACAATTATTTGTAGGACATACAAATACTATGAGTGAATGCGCAAGCACAAGTGCACTCTTTCCTTCACTCTCATAGTCCGACGGGAAGGCAAAACAACACAACCGGAGAAAGATCAGTTGCAGGACCAACAGCCTTACGTGCTTTTCGGGGCACGGGGTTCAAACACCGCCAACTTCCTACCCCGGGCGCTAACTGAAAATTTCTCGAACAAACATTCTAATAACTGAGCGACCGGGACCCGCGAACCTATGATCTGCAACCGCGTTTACGACCAACGTGGCAGTCAATACAAACATAACATACAAAAACTCACGCCTGTCACCCAGAGGGGTAGGCAGAGACTACGGACTTCCATGGCACAATCCTGACATACCTCTTTCGCCTCCTTGACATCCATATATCTACGCATACAAGCTTATCGGTTAAGGGTACTTCTAACCTGGCCCACTTTCAAAATATCGTCAATTTGGTCGATAAACTTTCTTCTAGGGCGTCCCTTCCCGACTCTGCCGTTCACATCTGCCATATAAATTTGCTTTGTCACTCTTTCCTCATTCATTCTTTCTACATGACCAAACCACCGAAGCATTCCTTTCTTAATCCTGGTTACAACATCATCTTGCATACCACATTTATCTCAGTCAAAAATTATAAAATAAAAAAAATGTAATCAGCCATTTCATTATCCGACCATTCACTATCTCCCGCTCTCTTTCCCGCCGTATCAATTTAATCGCTCGTATAAAACTATAGTACGCAACCGTATTCATCAGCGCAGATTTCAGTTAATACAACATGATTACCCCTACGGATGCGCTAATCTCGCGAGCCCATCTCGGACCTTGCGCTCTAATAAATTTGAACTCTAAAGCCCGTCGTACACGACTCTACTTCGACGTGAAAAAAACTTAAGAGCATGTACATGTCCGTTTGTTATTATGAAGGAAAACATACTCGTTTACATAATGATTTCTTATATTTACGCGAACACTACACTGTGATTATACTTTTAGGGATTTTATCGCGTTTAATTTTAATTGGTTTTTAATTCCCGACGTTTCGGGTGCTTTTTAGCACCCAATGGTCACAGGGGACTGAGGTGACTGACGTCACGATGTCAATGTTAAACAGAGTACCTTCTGCTTTTTGGACCCTAAACATTATTAACTAAGATATATTTAACGAGCCAAAGAAATTTACATACACACCTAAGTTTTTTTTTAGAATAAGGGTGACAAACGTGCACATAGTCCACCTGGTGGTAAGTGGATGCTGTAACTCTTAGACATCTTCAGTAAAAAGGTTCTCCGGTTCTCTACACTCACCATACGAAACACAGCAGTTTTAAGCCGTTATTTTAAGCTGTGAGAACATGGTCCGTCCCCGGTCAAGCCGACCATTCGCGCTACATCTATATACAGCTGCCGCATGGCTCTACCACGTATAAAACGTTGTGAAATTGTTAGAGTTGTTCACCCCTCATTACACAAGCATTTTAAACGTACTTAGAGTGGTCAACGGCTCTATTAGTATTTTAATAGCATTTAGTATTCTTATTCTTACAAGAAAAATTAACACTTAATATTGCAATTATCATATTCATTGGTGCCGGCGGGTATCGAACCCGCTTTGATCGCGTACCGTGAAATTCCCGGCGAGCCCCTGAGTCACCACGGCTCACTCGTTTCACAACAATTATTGTGAAACAAGTATACTATGTACATTAACAAATAAAAGTTAAAAAAAAATATCTTTTTTTGCAAAATTTACAGAATGCTGTGTCATCATTCATCACACAGTGCCCTTTTTTTAATGGTAAAAGATTTTTATTTTTCTATCTTTAATGTGTATGTTTCTATTTTTATGTCGGACCCGTGATTAGTTTAGTTTAGTTTATTGCACCATTGTCTCCTGCGTGTACTGTAAATACACGTTACAGTTACCGCTACGAGGTTCCCATAACATCCATGCGGAGTAGACGCTATTTTAGTTCCTAATTATTGTGTTATGTTAAATTACATTTATATTTTGAACTAAAAAAATATATTATTATGTTATATGCCTTTATTTAAAAGTTAGGTACATAAAAAGTGCCAAAGGTGTGGGACCTCTGGTGAGATTATTAGCTTGTCATGCTTGACGATTAAGACATATTCTCTCAAACCACTCAAACGGGAGAGGCTGATATAGAAGAAGAAAATAAGTGTATAGAATCATAATTACACCACCGCGTGCTGTCCACCGGTTTCCAGCAATCTTCAAAAAAGGAAAAGGTTCTCAATTAGACTCCATCTTCTTTCTTTTGTATGTAAGTTACGTGATATCTTCAACTATACACCAAGCGTGATGATTCTTTTTAGGTTGATTTCATATAAAATTTGAAGAAAAAATTCGTCGCTAAGGGTAAAGAAAAAGTCTATTTAGACGACATCCGAGCTAGTGATAATATTCTTAAGTCTACTTAAAATATAATCAAACATTTTGACTTTTAAGGCGAAATACTATCATGGTCACGAGTAAGAAGCGGCGATATGCTTCTGTTTGGCCGGCACGGGCGCAATTTATTACACAATATTTATTTGATATTTATTTTTAAAATGAAATATACTCTTTCATTTGAAAATAAACCCAAAATTCCCCTATGTATTTACTGGTGAACACATAGAGATAATTTAATTAAAATTGCTTAAATTATATTCAAATGAAACTGATTAAAACTATTTTTACGGATTTTATCGCGTTTTATTTATTTTATTTTTAATATCCGACGTTTCGGGTGCTTTCCGGCACCCATGGTCACGGGGGACTGAGGTGACTGACGTCCCGATGTCAAAGCCTCCCGATGTCAAAGTTAACACGAAGTACCTTCAGCTTTTTAATTAATATCTTTGGTCCGATCTACGCAGAATGAACTAACTGTGTTTTGAAATCTTGCAGTGGTATGCTTGGGTTTAGTTTTTATTTTATTTTATTAATTATAGGGTCCCAAGCAGGTGGTAGTATCCAGCCTCCTTCTCTATTGAAATTAGGATGTTTTTTTTAATTTCAATAACCTCACGAATCATCTTTGGTAGGAATCGATGTTCTTTCGCGAGGATTTGTGGTCTATCAATCTGATGTAATGGTTGGGGCCATCTAGGATATGATCACAAACTGCAGACTTCCCGGAACGTTGATGCTTCACGTCAGCTATGTGTTCTTTTACGCGGGTTCTAATTGATCTCTTTGTTTGCCCTATATATGAGAGACCACAATCACAATCAAGCTTGTACACCCCTGCACCTTGTAGAGGAATATGACACTTGACGGATGGTAAGAACTGACCAACCTTCTTCGGCGGCTTGTAGAATGTTCTAATAGAAACTCGCTTCAAGATGAAGCCAATCTTGTCTGTGACACCTCTGACATATGGTAGTACAGCAGGCACACGCTCGACTGTGGCCGGCTTCACTCGGTCACTGTGACAGAGGCGCGGGACCCGAAGCTTGTTGTCGTGCAGAACCTGCTTGACGTGCTGAAGCTCGGCGGCCAGGTGTTTGCTGTCACACATCCCTCGTGCTCAGTCATCAGTCCCCCGTGACCATGGGCGCTGGAAAGCACCCGAAACGTCGGGTATTAAAAATAAAACGCGATAAAATCCGTAAAAGTAGTTTTAATCAACGTATAGTGTTCGCGTAAATATAAGAAATCAAATGAAACTGTTTTTTACCATAATGGACGTACCTAAAATTGTAGAATTTGAGGAAACTTTGCGATATTTTTGTATCGAGCAAAAATGTGTAAATGAAAAACTTTCATAGTGATTTAAAAAAACCTGAATTCGTAGTTTTTAATAACAAATGATTGAATTTCTGTCAACCTATAAAGAATGAAAAATCTGCCTTTGGCGCCCATTTCACTTTAAGCGGATTGTGAAGCTGTAAATTTTCATACAAAAAGCTATAACGCTTTTCGTCCCGTAAACATAGTTTAACTTTCATTTTTTTGGAAATGTTGTAGATCTAATGAAAAACTAGGTACCTAAGTACGGAAATATTGCGTACTTATATAAAGTTATTAGCATCTAAACATCTATATTTTTGACTTAAAAATTTCCTCGAGCGTTTTTATTTTTTCTAATTAAACTAAACTGAATTATTAAAAAGAAAAATGTAGACCTAAATTATAGTATACTGAATCTAATGAGACCAAAATTGTCTCATTTTGTAAATGTTTAGGAGGGTGCAAACATTATCGCTCGAAACAATATAATTTAAAAAAATGTAGGCAATTACTTCCAACATTTGCAACTCTATCTCGCGACGGCGATACGGAGCGAGCGATGTGAAACAGATAGCATTTTTGAAAATACCAACTCGCGCCGCTATATTATAGTTGTAGCACGAATGGGTTGGCTCAACCGGGGCAGGACCACGCTCACAGACTACCGGCGTGAAATAGCAGCGTAATGCTGGTGTATTTCGTATGGTGAATGTAGAGAACCGGAGACCCTTTTTCTGGAATCGGACATTCCATCTTAGTCGTCAGAGGTGACAATGCATTTCTAAATTTTCTTCCTTAATTGAGGATAAATGTGGATATATATGGGTCACAGGATTCATTTACTGTCAGGTGGAATGTGTGCTCGTTTATCACCCAATGCTATAAAAAAATCAATAAAATGTAATGATCTATGACTTTCAAATAAATTTGTCGGTACGATACGCGGCCACCTCTGAAGTATTATCCCAAAACCCCCGGAGCAAAAAAAAAAAAGGGAAAAAAAGGAACAAAAAAAAAATGGCCAAAACCCGGCGAAAAAAAAAAAAAAAAAAAAATTTTTTTGCAGGTAAAACTTTTAAAAAAAAACCCTGTTGGACAACTTGTGGGGGTCTATAACGGACATAGGGACATATATACGGACATATAGGTAGACAGTAGGACAGAATTATAGTGCCCAAGTGTATGCGCAAGCACAGGTGCACTCTCTATTTCCTCATTTTCATAGTCCGATGGGACGGTAATCCGACACGACCGGAGAGAAAGCAGGCGCAGGACGAACAGCTTTACGTGCTTTCCGACGCACGGGGATGAGACACCGCCAAGAATTTCTTGATAGAAAAACTCAATAACTGATATCTTTTTGGCCCGACCCGGGATTCAAACCCGGGACCTTATGATCAGCAGTCGCACTACCACAAGCGCTAGACCAAGAAGCAGTCCGTCTCAAACACCTATTATGTTAGAAAACTAATTATGTACTCATAAGTATAATGGGTAGGAGCCCCAGTAACAGTCAATCTTACAGCGCAATTAAGGGAATACATCCGTCAGTATGACAACGCATCATAACGAATGATTGCGACATGTCAAAATCACGATTTATATTCCGAACCCCATTGACCCACTTCGGGTGATAATGAATTCATTTGTGATGGTTAAAACAAAGCGTTTAGTTTTTTTAATGTAATATTAAATCAACATTTTAATACGTCTAATGCACTTGTCATGCACGTGTCATGTAGATACTACACAAGCCACGACTTTAATTTTTCCAAATACCGTGTTATAGTACCAACTTCAGAAGCTGTTATATAAATTCTTTAATTCATTAAATTCCGTTTTTACTTTTAATTAAATGTAAACATTTTTTACTATTTAGTTTATCTTTGTATGGAATATAAATTTTAGATTAGCAATTATTTATCCTGTGGTTTAGTTAAAACTTACCACTATCGACTGCATCAAGTTAACAATTTTAAACTAGTTTATGTTTTAAATAAAAAAAATTATCCCGCTCCCGGATCATTAGTCATTTCGCCGCAAGAATAATATAATTCAGTCTGAAAAAATAAATGAAAAATTTTCATATTTTTAATACAGAAAAAAAATTAATCGATTTGAAAAGGATGATGATTTAATAATAAGAAAGGTAAGATAAACGATACAAATAAATAATATTCCCGAGTAATCGTAACAACTGAAGAATCTGGGTAAAGTGAAATAAACATTAATTTCATAGAAGTCTATTTTTTTTTTCCTTAAAAAACCTAACGTTGTGGACGGATAGGGTAGGTTTTTTCCGCTTGGTTTTTTAACGCTAGGATTTTCTCCTGTATCGTGGAGGCAGTTTACATGCATAAAATTCACAAAGAGAAACATCTAGACTCGGAAAAATTATCAGTTTGCTTAAAAATACTTTAAGGGCGAATCTCAATTTAAAAAGAAAATACAGAAGAGCAAGAAAACATTTATTTTTCTCTGATTACTACCTTTTGTCATCTGAAAATTAAAAATAATACATTTAATGGAAAACTACAAATACGATTATTTAATGGAAAACTACAAATACGATTATTGTCGCTCCCTTATTTCTTCATTTCGATTAATATTCGCCCCTTTGCAGCGTTAGCGACAAATAGTTGGCACCATTGGCACCCCTATGCACGTTAGCCAACCGGCACCGCCGGTAGTACATATTCAGTACAATTTTTAGTCTTGTTGTGCCACGTCCTCAATTAGAAGGACAATACATTGACAAATGCAAATACATAACTGTTCCGGGTCTGGATGCGTGGGGTTGTGAAATTTATGTATATAAACTGCCCCCATGATACAGGAGAAAGTACTAATGTGGAAAGTAACTTTTTTAAATCAAGAGAAATGTTTAGTTTATCAATAAACAAGTTTAAAAAATGTAGAAAAGGGGTTATTAAAATTCAAGGAATAAATTAGGAAGGAATTTAGTTGTACCAGGGCGTCATAATCGCTTCAGCGACAAAGCCCTTTTTTCTAAGAATAAAAAAATGAACGAAAATAATCACTGGGAATGAGGTGATCGCGACCATGTTGGTTCTATTAAAATTCATATAAAAAATTGTACAAAATTATCGTAAAGTTATATAGTATGTTTAAAAAAATGTAATCCCGCCTTATTTCTTGCCGGTTCTTCCCAGGGCAGAGGTATTTTCAAAACTAGTAAATAAAAAAATTACTTTTATAGGCAATAAAAGTCCACTACTGAACATAGGCCTCCCTCATAGACCTCATGGGGAGATTTTGCCATAGTTGCCACGGTTGACAGGCTGACAACCGCAGTTTTTTTATAGTGAGTTGTTATTGGGAAGATGCTGTTGCTGGTCTCCTGTTCCAGTTTCCGTCAGTAGCGTCTCGCGAGTCACGGCACGTCATGAGCTAGTGCATGCACATATACCACTAATAGCCAATTGCTTAAGAAAGCGTCGTCCTCATTTGATCGTTGCGTTGATTTATCGAGGAACTAAAGCAGTGAGGAAACAGATACCGTATCAGAAAACCAGTAAGATTTGTTACGACATTCGTTTCAAGCGTATCCCGCAGCTGAGATACGCAAGTATAAACACATTTAACGACACAAGTTTGACAGCTTCGTGACGGATCGACTTAGCAGTGAGTTACGGCACCGAGAGAGCCGCGGGTTCAAATCCTGCACGGAACAAGTATTTGTATCGCCTACAAGTAATTGTTTCTGGCATAGATGATTGTCCTTGTTCAATTTATGTATGTAAATTGCCTTCACGATATGGGAGAAAATCCTTTTGTTGGGTAAAGTCTTTAAAAAAAAGTGTCTCAAGGCAAGCGATTCATGAGCAAACAAGCCTTCTCGACGCGTCTCTTGTGCGACTTCAGTTCCATTAACACGGCATCGGACATGTTTGCAATGAAGCTAGGCATTTGCACGCCCATCTCTATCACGCGAAGCGTATTTTTTACGCCACCTTTTTTCACACCACGATCGAACTAGACTAGTCGGAACCGTCTACGTTTTTTACAAAGTTAGAATTCAGTACGGCTGCGCTCAGGTCTGTTTTTTCGTCAGTTGTTATTAGTTCATTTGTAACATTAACAAACACGTTTACGTGTTGCCACAATATTCAACAGTTACTTTATCTAATACCTAGAATAACGGTAGAAATTAACTAATACGTGCTAAACGAACGTGTAACCTGTCTCGAACGCGATTACACAGGCACTATAAGTTGTCGAATTTCGTTACTGATATTATAAACCATAATATATGTACGAATATAAACAAAAGTTTGGTGTTTACTTGATGGTGTTAGTGTGCAGGCAACTACGAGTCGCCATTGGTCAAGAGTGGGCGATACAAATCGTATTCGTATATAGACAATATTTTTAATTGGGTAGATAGTATATCCGTTGTTACTTATATTCGCGAAGAAATATAATTATTAATATTATCGTAAAATATCTATACGATGTATTGAATGCGAGATATTTTATATTTGAGTAAAATATATAAAACATTTACATCGCATCTTCGTTATATACTCATTCAAGAGTATCATATATGTTAATCAACAGTTAGATACTAACTACAATGTATCTTTAAACCTAAATTCTAAACAAACCAAACCTACACAAAATCGCGTATCACCGCTAAGTATTGGGTAATGACTTCCTTACAGTAACATAATAACTTATTCAATATCAGATGTTTAAATCCAATACATTGTTACGATTTACCCATGCCTAGTAAAAGTGGTATTACCCCATGCCTATTGGTCAGCAGGTAGGTAATTGGGCGAGCAAGCGGGCAACAGTGCGAAGGATCGCGCTAAAATGTGCGCGCCTTGGGGCCCCTGACCTTGCGGCGCACGCGTTAGCCCGCCCCGCCGCTCCCGCGCCTCGACCCCCCCCCCCATATCACCGCTTCGATTTTTAACCGACAAACTATTAGTCGAAAGGACTTTGGCCCTTCCGAAGTACGTTAAACATTATTAGTCAAGAGTCACTCCATCACACGTTACAATTCTTCGCCGATCTTCAACTTTATCCTACTTTGCCGACGTAAATTTGAAATTTCAATTGAGGTAGTATTTTTTTATTCTAAAACCATGAATAAATCTCGCTTCGTATTTTGCTGTCAGCCACATAAGAGTCGGTGATTTTTGTGAGCCATGTAAAACATTTAAATCGTAAAACTCATTTTAGTATGTTTAATATTTATTAATGTTAATAAAGTACGTTTGTATGTCTTGTTTATTGTAGGGTATTCATGACTACGAATAAAGTATCTAAGAGACATTTAAACAATTTGTAACTGTTTCTTGTAATTGAATTTTATTGGTACTGCGGAATTAGACCAGCTTTTTCTTTATATGTATATGTTATTATTATACGGATTAACATTAAGAAAAAGAACTAGGGTAACACGATCTTGTAACCTCCTCTAATAATGCTCTTAACAAGTGAAAAGCATGGAGACATCTAAACGCGTAGCCGATCCCAACTCAAGCCACATTACGTCACTTGACATATCAAGCAGTTACAATAACAAATACATAATTCATTTTTTCAACCGTTTTCCTTTATCTGCTAACAACTTAAAACCTTCGTGACTTTCCTGTATAGAGAAAATGCTAAAATCATTTGTCAAAACAAAAACATGTTTTGTAATGTGTCAACTTTTATAGTACTACTGTGACGGCGCCGTGTTCACGCGAAGTAGTCCTTTTAAATATTGATTATCTGATTAAAAACTTAGCTTATGATGTATTATCGTATTATATAATTTTATTCGTGAGGCAATGTATACGCTTTTACAATGAAGTTCCAAAAAACATGCAGGGCGGGCCTATCTATCAAAAACATTAACATTTTTAATAATCAAAAATTGTTCAATAAGGGTTATTATAGTACTAAAGAGTACATGCTTGACAATAACTCCTGGGAACGAGGTGATCGCTATCATACTGTTTTTAAACGTTTGCATAAAATATTGTATGGTAATTTATGTTTAAAAAAGGCCCGCTGGGTTTCTTGCTGGTTCTTTCCAGGACAGAGGTTATTTTCCGAACCAATGGTAGAGCTTAAATGATTTTGATATAAATATTCTAGTAATCTAAGTTAAAAAAAATTATTCTATTCTATTGATGTAAACCAGAGTTCGATCCCCGTCGGCTTCAACGAAATAGTAAGTGCAGATTTGCAACGTGCTTGTGGCTCGGCGATGAAGGAAAACATCGTGAGGAATATTGCATGTCTGAGAAATATTTATAAAAAAATTTCGAGGACGTTATGTTCACCACCATTATCAGTGGGGCATCGTGTCAGACTGATTGATCCACAACCCTTTAATAGTTTAAAGACGCCTGTGATCACTTCTGTCCCACTTCTGGACATATATAGGCTGTTATTTTACTACTGGACTACTTCGTTGAACTAGTGGTCGTAAACATGACTGCTGATCATGAGGTCCCGGGTTCGACTCAACCGTCAAAAAAACCGTTACTGATTTTTTCTGTGAAGAAATTTTCAATAGCCCGGAGTCAGGAAGTTGCCGATATTTCAACCCCGTGCCTCGAAAACACGTAAAGCAGTCGGTGCTACGACTGATTTCTCTCAGAAAATATCCGGTCGTGTCGATTTACCGTTCTATCGGACTATGAGTTTGACGATATATAATCAAAGAGTTTGAGGGAATAGAGAGTGCACCTTTGCTTGCGCATACACTCGGGCATTGTAATCCTGTCCTGCACAGATAGCCAGTTCCCGTTGAGGCTAGCCGCGCTGACCGAAATTCGGTTAGATGGACATTATTATTGTTACTTTACTAACTTCAAATCCAACTTTAAGTCCCTGGATACAAACTTGAAATGGAAACAATTTGAGTACGCTTTTAAGGTCTGGATACAAACTTGAAATGGAAACAATTTGAGTACGCTTTTAAGGTTAATGTTTCACACAGTAATTACTTCAAGTGGAAAATTGTTTGTTGTGCCAACACGAAGTCATTAATTATTAAAACTAAACACTAGGCTCTAAGTTGTTGAAGAGTATGTTTACGTAGGACAAATTGTCCAAATCGGCAAATTCAACTTCGACCGAGACCGTGACGTCAATCGACGAATCTAACTGTACAGACTTCGGATTATCCCTGCATGAGTTCGTCGAAAGACATCTGCAGTAGAACCAAAGTAACCGACATAGCTTAACTTGATAATAAGCTCAAGTGTAAATGGGCCGGCCGGATATATATCGAAGAATTGACAACCGATGGGAAAGAAGGGTTCTCGAGGAGCAGCCTGGTAAGCGAAGTGTAGGGCGGCCTCCACTAGATAGACGGTCCACTGGTAGATTATATTAAGGAGCTATGTGCGGACAATGTCCGAATTCGTAAATTCTTTAAATTAAATTATTATAATAATTATAATACTACTAACCCCCTTACTATTAGAATTCATTACTAACCCTTATGGATCTATGTTGTCCGAAAATAAAGTTATTTGATAGTGACGACTTGGAAAGACATGTAGGAAGTCGATGGATGTACGTGTACAAACTATGTTTTGTAGTGTTCCTTGGGAGGCTTATGTTAAGCAGTGGACTAAGGGTTGTAATCACGATGATGATAATGATTAAAACTATAGACAATACAATTATCAAATTACACACCCGATGTCAACGATCACTGACATCACTGCTACCATAAGAAATGTATTACATTTAATATAGTTATTTTAGTGGAAGATTTCCAACAAGAGTCAACTATAGATCTAGGTTATCATTGCTATGGACATGTATATGGCATATGAAAAGTCGTTACATAAAAATAGATCGGCCTCGCATTTGAATACAATCTCAAATACAATGCCTTAATATTTCTTAAATATAAGGCAGTTTGGCGGCTCGCCCAGGGACGACTTGCGAAGTTGCTGCTTGACTCAAACTGTCTTACATTATTAATTGCATGTTCTCTTAGAAGTTGTTCAAGTCATGACAGGGCCTTAGATCACACTGTAGTGGTGATTCTCAAATGATATATATATATATATATATATCTATAGCTTGTAAATTAATAATTTTAAATTTATTTACATAACATTGAAATGTACACAATATTAAAATTATCACACAGACCCATTCTCCGTGGTATCTTGCCAAGAACGCTGGCTGCGTTTCCTCTCTGAATGGCTATACTTAGCCTCTGAGTGAGAATGGAACCAGCCTCGTATCACCAGCAGCGACAAGTCGCGGGTACAGTTTCTTATATGTATGTATACGTGTTTCTCATAGACTGATATTTGCGCCACTTAGTTCATTTTAAATAATATTGTGAAACAAGAACAAGTTTATACTTGGTACAGCCACGCTGCCGCTATGTTATTATTGTAGCATGCATGTATCGGCTCGACAGGGGTAGGGCCCACTCTCACAGAATGCCAGCATACATAGGCTGCACTAAAAGTATCGGGAATGGAATATTTCCACTGTTCCTGTCATATTAAAATCTTTTTAATTGAAAACTCCTTGGTTTTAAAAATCGAATACCATTTATTTATTTGAAAAAATATTCTCGGTCTTGTCACAAGGTTTTGTCAAACTTGTTTAGTCGTTGAGAAAATGGAATTGACTCGAGAAAATTGAAGAGCGATGATTTATTATGACTTTCGAAGTGGTTTAACACAAAAACAGTGTGTTGACCGGATGATTTCTGCATTTGGTGATGAAGCCCCATCCAAAACCACAATTTATCGCTGGTTTGCTGAATTTCAACGTGGACGTGTCAAGTTCAGTGATGATCCCCGTCAAGATCGTCCAAAAACCACAGTCACCCAAGAAAACGTTGATGATGTGCGTAAGCTGATTGAGGAAGATCGACATGTGACATACCGCGAAATTCAGGCAACTTTAGACATTGGCTTGAGTCAAATACAAATAATCTTGCATGAACAATTAGGTGTAAAAAAGTTGTTTTCCCGATGGATACCACATTCGCTCTGTGAAGAGCAAAAAGCGGTTCGCTTTACTTGGTGCGTCAGACCTCTCGAAAAATTCCACTCAGGATCCTCAAATGCTGTATACATCGTATCAGGTGACGAATCCTGGATATATGCGTACAAACCCGAAACAAAAAACCAGTCACGAGTTTGGGTGTTCGAAAATGAGTTAAAGCCAACCAACAAAAATTGTTCGTTCACGGAGTGTTGCAAAAAAAAATGGTGGCCACGTTTGTCTCCAAAACCGGCCATGTTACGACTATTCCTCTTGAGAGACAAAGAACGGTTAATGCAGAATGGTATGCTAGCATTTGTTTGCCACAGGTCGTTTCTGAACTCCGTAAAGAGAACTGCAACCGCCGCATCATCCTCCATCACGACAATGCGAGTTCTCACACCGCACACAGAACAAAAGAGTTTTTAGAGCAAGAAAACATAGAATTATTAGACCATCCGCCGTACAGCCCCGACCTAAGCCCTAATGATTTCTATACTTTCCCTAAAATAAAGAATAAATTGCGTGGACAGAGATTTTCATCACCTGAAGAAGCTGTAAGTAAGAAGGACGCCTACAAAACAGCCATTTTGGAGACCCCAACTTCCGAATGGAATGGTTGCTTCAATGATTGGTTTTATCGTATGGAAAAATGTGTCAAATTTCGCGGAGAATAATAATAATGTAGTGTCACTTCCTTGATTCCCGAAATTTTCAGTGCCGCCCTCTTAAAATAGCAGCTCAATGCTTGTGCGTTTCGTATGGTGAGTGTAGTGAACCGAAGACCCTTTTTACTGGAAACGTGGCATTCCATCTTAGTCCTTAGGGGTGGCCACACATCTGCATTTTCATTCTTACTTTAGGATATATGTAGATGTCTATGGGTCACAGCATCCACTTACATAACATAAACCCAACACATTACATCTAAAATATGTATGTAGGCCATTTTTAATACTACATGGAAAATTGATAAAAAGTCGTAAAGACTGGCGGAACACCTTTCCTGCTAAGGAGCCTTTCATGGTTGGTATCAGCCGCATAGTAACATAGTCGTCAGTGCTGTTTTGGAGAGTATTAAATCCAGGTATAGACAAACTAGCATTTAGACCAACTGAAAGTAAGTAGATGATGTGGCTTATAGGAATGTTTACATCTGTTCTTAACGAAAATCCAAAAAGCAGATGCGATGTCATTTTTAAAAACCGGCCAAGAGCGTGTCGGGCCACGCTCGGTGTAGGGTTCTGTAGTTTCCCGTCCGTCACATTAAGTGTTCCCACTTATGAGTTTAAAGGTGGGTATCCATTATGTTCGCGCTCCAGCAGCGCTCCGCACTCCTGCAACTGTTCCCGGTAGTGGGTACTGTTGTTTCTATCAATCACTAAGTTCAAAATGATTTTCCTAGAAAGTCCTTATAAAGTTCTACTTTTCAGATTTTTTTCATATTTTCTAAATTTATGGTTCAAAAGTTAGAGGGGGGGGGGACACATTGTTTTTTACTTTTGGAGCGATTATTTCCGAAATTATTGACATTATCAAAAAATTATTTTAGTAAACCCCTATTCATTTTTAAATACCTTTCCAACATTATATCATACGTTAGGGTTGAAATTAAAAAATGGGCTACCCTAATGAAACATTTTTTTCCAATTTTTATTTTACCACTTTGTCGGCGTGATTAATACATATATTGGTACCAAATTTCAGCTTTCTAGTGCTAACGGTCTCAGCGATTAAGCGAGGACGGACAGACGGACAGACAGACATGGCGAAACTATAAGGGTTCCTAGTTGACTACGGAACCCTAAAAACCAAAATGAAATGACTTGTCAGTAAATGAGTGTCAAGTTCAAGTCAGTTGATGCCGCGTTTCGTATGTTGCTTTACCACGTTTTTAAAGTCTTGTGGCAGTTTTTTTATATTTAGAATAAGGGTGACAAACGAGCACATAGTACACCTGATGGTAAGTGGATGCTGTGGCTCATAGACATCTACATTTATCCTCAATTAAAATCAAAATGCAGTGTTACCCCTGAGGACTAAGATACTTCGTTTCCAGTAAAAATAGTCTCCAGGTCTCTATACTCACTATACGAAACACAGCAGCATTAGGGTCCTATTTTACGCTGGTATACTGCGAGAGCGTGGTCCTACCCCGATCGAGCAGACCCATTCCTGCTACAACCATAATATAGCTGCAGCGCGCGCAGTTAATTTTATGTGGCAAGAAGCAGCTCTGGAAAGATATACATTGTTCATATCTATTTGTTGGTTAATGTATTTTTTTTAAATATTTTTTGTACAAAATATGTGATTATTTGTCGATTAAACCTTTGTACTCAGAATCCTTTACATTGGTATCTATTATTATATATACTCTAAGATCTGTGTATTTTGCGTTATGCCAGTCGCTTATAACTTACTGTATTACTTGCTGGGGAAGTGCAGCAAAAACTTTCCTGATCAGAGTTGAGAGAGCGCAACGTTCGGTTATAAAAGTAATGTTAAAAAAGCCGTATAGATATTCAACTTTTGATTTATATAAGGACAGTGGACTATTAAATGTAAGACAACTTTTCATATTGAAGACCTCCCTAACTGTTCATAAGTGTACACTGGCATCTCCAGAGTATAAGACATTGTTGAAACGAAGAGTATTCCGCTTGCCAACTCCCGCTATCAACTCTGCTTTTTCTAAACGTTTTGGGCAATTCGTGAGAACTCAAGTGTACAACTCCGTCCTCAAGTATTGCGATATAAAAGAAAAATCAGTGGTGGAAGCTAAAAGAACCATAACAAAATGGTTACTAACTCTGAGCTACGATAGTACAGAAAACCTAATTAAACCGTAATCTTTATCATATATTTACGTAAATAAAATATATGAATACAGTATGTAATATGCATATGTATCTATAGGAGTTCTAATGCATATATGTTTTATTAATTATTGTAATATTTGTGAATAACAGTATTTTCTTTACTAACAATATTATTTTACCTGTAATTACTTGTTTTTATACATATTAACTTAATATAAATATTTATTTCATTTTATATTTTATTTTATTTTAAAAACAAAAAGCTTACATAATGTAATAACCGTACGTCGACCCAGTGTCAATTAATGAAAGCCACGTGTGACAAGAAAATCGTATCTGGCCCTCACGACACAGGCATGCCTAGTGTGAGGACCACAGAACTATACACCCTTGTTTATACACTCCAGCTTAGTTGGTGTGATAAGATCATAGTTTATAATAATTGTATATTAGAGAATTAAGACTACTGTGCTTGCATTTTATTGTCTTATATTGTATATTGTGATCTGTACCACCTTAGCTGTAAATAAACATTTTTTCATTTTCATTTTTCATTTTATTCAAAACGCTCATCTTGCTGAATTTTTTTTTCAAAAACATAACATATGAAATACGTAATTTAAGCAAGCAAAAATAGACACATCCTGTTATTTAAATTAAGCATAAAGAAATTGTAATCAAGTAAACGAATCCCGTAGACCAACGCGAAGCGGACCGTCCACAGACTTAGCTAAGGACGAACATTCCACGAACAATGAGTTTTATTCCACATAGACTTATCTAGTCGCAGATCTAGGCAGAGTCGATTTATAACCTGCCGTTTATGTAGGCACGTTGACGGAATACGCCAAGCATTGCATTTGAAACGAAGTTCGTTAGCTGATTAGTCACGAGGCTACGACGGAAGAATAATGCAGTACTGATGTCCCGGGGAAAATAATTTGCTATGCATGGTTCTGATTTGCGATGCGCTGATTGTTTATACGGGTTTTACTGTCAACTTATTTTAGAAAACTATAATATAGTGGATATTGAAGATCAAATAAAGAATTTTATACGTGGTAGAGCCATGCTGCAGCTATGTCTCGACCGGGAGAGGACCACACTCACAGAATGCCAGCATAAAATAGAAGCTCAGTGTGCTGTGTTTCGTATGGTGAGTGTAAAGATCCGGAGACACTTTTGAACGGAAACGAGGGGAGGGAAGTAATCCTACCACCCAGTAATAGGATGTTCTTAACAATCCCATTTAGTTTACTCAGTTATGACTTTTTAATAGTTGCCGCTCTGCAGTCGAAAATTTAATTTCTTTACAACCACATTGATACTGATGTCAAATTAAAAGATTTGCTAAGCAGGACATGTGGATCAGCTTCATTTACAATCTAGATCACTATATTAATTTTAATAAAAAATTTAAGTGGAAACATAAAATGTATTTGGTTTACAAATACGAACGAAAAAGAGGGTTGTTATAAATTTGACCGCTATATGTGTCTTTTACTCGGGCTTTTAAACGGGTGAAGCGATTTGGTTTTTTTTTTTTAATGTAAAAGAGTTTGGCGGTGATTCTTGTTGAGACATGTTTCATCAAAATCGCTTCAGCCGTTACAAAATTATCAGCTTTGTTGTTTCGGGGTTTTTTTTTAAATTTTAAGTTATATTCTTTTTTTACTTAAACAGTCGTGATTTACGGACTTGCGGTATATTGGCGGCTGAAGAGATAAGGCTACTTTACCATATCGTAACGTAACTGTCGTAACGCGACAGAGGGAAACTAGGAGATAAACAGCAGCATCTTCCTGATAACACCTCAATAATCATAGTGAAGAACTGCGGTTGTCAACTGTGGCAAATTTGAAGCGATTTACGGGGGAGGGTGGGAGGGATGTTCTCTAATGATGATGGAGAATGATGATAAATCATGACTCAGGATAGCTTTTTATACGTGGTAGAGCCACGCTGCAGCTGTATTATGTTAGTCGCACGAATGGGGCGGCTCGACCGGGGAAGGACCATTCTCTCACAGAATACCGGCGTAAAATAGCAGCTTAATACTGCTGTGTTTCGCATGGTGAGTGTAAAGATCCAGAGACCCTTTTTTACAGGAACCGACTCATTTCATCTTAGTCTTCAGGGATGACAACGCATCTGCGTTTTGATTCTTAATCGAGGATAAATGTAACACACATTTTGGATACTCAATACCGATGTAAAATGTTATCCACAAAATAATCTCATTAATGCAACATTGAAAATCCAAAGACAGTGGACCTTGAGCACAAGGCACTTCACATGAGGTGAAAACGGTCCGAAGCCTCGAGGCTGAATTTCGGCACTTATCAACTGTAAGAAAAAGTGCGCCAAAGTAACCGCTTTGCGATATTTATTACGTCTCAGAGCACTCGTAAGAATAGATAATACGGAAACGTTTGTTGATATATAAGACTATGTTATCGTATATACTCTCCCACGGATACACATAACATTCATATTGTCGTTTTCTACATAGTGTCACAAAAATGAAAACAAAAAAGAACAAACAAAATAACATCATTTATTTTATTGATATTTTAAATAGGCATGTTTTGCCCCAGGAGTGTAATGTTTTTCAAGTGGTATGTATGTAAGTACATATATATTTTTTAGGAAAAGTGCAAGTAGGACACGCGCCCTCAGAGTTCCGTATTAAATTTACTATGTATTTAGTTTATATTTTTTATAGAATAAGGGTGACAAACGAGTACATAGTTCACCCGATCGTAGATGGATGTTGTGGCCCATAGACATCCACATTTAATCTCAATTAAAAATCAAAATGCGATGCGTTGTCACCTCCGAGGACTGAAATGAAATGCCTCGTTTGCAGTAAAAGTCTCCGGTACTCTTCACTCACCATACGAAACATAGTAGCATTAAGCCGCTATTTTACGCTGGTATTCTGTGAGAGCGTGGTCTTTAGCCCAGGTTGAGCCAAACCATTCATGGTACAACCAAAATATAGCTGCAACCTGACTTTACCACATAAAAATGTATGTATAAAGTTAAAGTAAAGTTCATCCATTCCGATATTTATAGGTAAGTTAAGCAATAAACACTGCTCTAGCGAAAAGGTAGGTCGTATTCAAGGACAAAATTAACTTTGTTTTGGAAAGAAATGCCTTATTTATCAGTATACATCACGGTAGATGTTTCAACCGCAAATACTATAAGTTTGTAATTGCAAAACTATTTCTTATGCGATAAAACTTCAAACTAACGATTTTCGGATTTTTCCCTTTAAGTATAATAGTGCTGTGACAACGTTACTTCTGACCGAATATTATGATTGATGACCTTGCTTTAATTAACTTCACCTACAAGAGATCGAAGACCGTAACATTAAATATTCATTGACAACGACATGATATCTCCACCCGTTCCTAAGAAAAAGGAAGAAGGACAGACAACAGAGTCATCCTATGAGGGTTCTGTGTTCTCCTTTGTGTTACAGAATCCTAAAAATCGCTTCAACTGCAACGCATGTTTAAGAATCCGTTCATAACTTCTAAACAAAACTAAAGTTAGTTTGGTTTTCTAACTTAAGAACTCCACCCGCTACAACTATTTTAAAAGAGTTAACTGAAGGAATATATAAGTCCAATAACCGAAAGAAGGTTTTTCAAAAAGTTACTAAGAGAACAACTTCTGTATTTTTTCAGATTTATTTACACATCATAAAATCATACAATTAAACAATCAATATATTCTTTATCGTACACTAATACACTTTAAAGCGAAAACAAAATGAAATAAATTACAAATTACTACAATAAGCAGTCTTATAGCTCTGGAAGATATTTATTCCCGACAACTTTTTGCGCAAAGAACTATTGTTTACAACGAATTACGATTAGGGAAGGCGTTTTATTTTTTTTTTATTACAACATTAATTATTAAAAAAAACTAAATCATGAAATTCTTAAACAGTCCTACTTACCTCCGTATAGCGACAAAAGCGCTGGCTGAGTTTTCTCGCCTTTGGGCGATAAAAGAACCAACCCTCTCCAGCGGCGACGACCAGTCGCCCTGCTTTAATTACTACAATGTTTTATCTGTTGCCTACTTTAATTAACCCAATGTTCCATCCATTTTGAGACACTGGTGATATGAAATATAAATACAGTGGAATCCCAATGACTAGAACCTTGTGAAGTCTGAGTAAGGCGACAAAAACTGTCCATTCCCTCCCGCTGAACTCCTAAAAATACTCTCTATATCTTGAATTCTCTCTCTTGAATTAATATCTTGAATTATTTAGACTTTGTAACTTGAACGAAATGTTATTTCCCAGCGAGGTATTGATAGTACACACTCTAGTCTATAACTCGTATTTCAAAAAGCAGATTCCGTAAGTTGAAGTAAGTAAGTCTTAC
The DNA here is from genome assembly GCA_907164705.1 of Parnassius apollo. Taxonomy (NCBI): domain Eukaryota; kingdom Metazoa; phylum Arthropoda; class Insecta; order Lepidoptera; family Papilionidae; genus Parnassius; species Parnassius apollo. Next base: position 2,407,923 of record CAJQZP010001262.1, read on the forward strand.
CTGGAATTCCTCAAACTCACAGCAATATAATTAAAAAGAAATATTTGTCGCACCTGTGTGTATTTCGAACACGTACTATGAATATACATTTATTAAACTTTTTAAATAACACATTTGTGTACCTTAATTTTATATTTGGTAAGGATATCTTGAAATTCTTGTTAAATCCAAAAATCATTAACTATAAATTTAACCGACTTCAAAAAGGTTCTCAATTCGAGTGTGCGTTTTTTGTGTTTGTTACGCGATATCTTCGCATATTGTGAACCGATTTTAATAATTCTTTTTTTATTAAATAGGCTTTACCGAAAAAATTCCGCCCCCAAGGAAGGAAAATTGGGAAAAAAAATTCATATTGGACTAAAGTTTAAGGAATTTCATATGATATCTTCGCAGGTAAAGAACCGATTTTAATTAATCTTTTTTTCTTAAACAATATAAACACTCACCTGTCCTCCAGAGGGGTAGACAGAGACTACAGACTCATTTACTTTTTGTTATAATTATTAGCATTTCCCTTGCAATTCAAGTTATAGACATTGCACTGTATAGGCATTACTTTGGGTAATATACGAGTAATGCACACTATAACGTAGGCGAACGTCGACCGCATTGTCTAATCATTATACAGTCTGGACTTTGCCATGGAAAATTAGAGTAAACACGCGTTCACACACCATTGTTTAGTTTTCGCATGAGCTCTGTCTCATTCGAGAAACTATTTTCCACCGCAGGTGTTATCCTAAAATATTTTTGTAATCGACTTTCGCAGAAAAATTTAGGGATATTGTGTTTTTTTTTTAACTCATTAATCTTAGTTAAAAGTTTATTTAACGGATTACAACCATAATTTTCGCTCTGTTACAAACTTATTATCGGTTAAATACCTTATAACCCTAATTAAATTGTATCATATTACCATTATTCATCATCATTATTGCCATCTATAAATGTCCACTGTTGAACGACCCCTCCCATAGTTGCATTATATGGCGGATTTTCTATACTTGCCATTTTACCATAGTACTGGTATCACATCGGCGGAAACGCTTATGACTAATTAGTAGGTAGTTAGGTAGACCAGGACATCAAAACAGCAGTGTTTTATTATGTATACCTTTTTTGTCTACGTTACTTCCGCTCCGTCGGCAATTTATAACGTATTTTACAGCATCAAAACTTGACCTTGCCTTGTCAGTTATTATTATTATTTTAATAGAAACCCATAATTATAGCAACGTCTAATAACGAGAACAACATGAATTTGCACAAATAGAAAGAACCATGGTGAATCTTAAAGTAAACATACACATAGCTTACTTTTGTAAACTCTAAGTAGTGAATTGTTCAAAGATTAAACATTAGAAGCGCGGTCGGCTAGACCGGGGAAGGACCACGCTCTCACAGAATGCCAGCGTAAAATAACAGCTTTACCTGCTGTGTTTCGTATGGTGAGTGTAGAGAACCGGAGACCCAAATTTACTGGAAACGAGGCATTCCATCTTAGTCCTCACGGGTGACGACGCATCTGCTTTTTTATTCGTAACCGAGGATAAATGTAGATACTCCACGGGCCACAGCAACCACTTACCATCAGGTAGACTGTGTGCTCGTTTGTTACCCTATCCTATAAAAAATATATTTCCATTTGTTATTATATCAGTCTGTATTTAGCTTTCTGAAGTATTTTCACGTTTAAAAACAACTTGGAATAATTAAATTAGCCGCTTTGCCTCAATTAGTCAGAAACGCGTGAACTTAACAACAAATTCAAGTTGATCGGTATTACGAGCAGCTGCTGGCCTCCCGGCTTTGTTAATTATTTTGATACTGTGAATTTTTTACCTCGCTAATAAATGACATAATTTTTTTTATTTTCTACTTGGTGTCTGAATTTGCGCCAGTAAAATATGAGACATAAGGCTATTGGACCGCCATACAGCTCGACGAATCGACGGCCGATGGGGAAGAAAGACATTTGTGAGAGAAGTATAGGGCGGCTTCCACTAGATCGAGTCACGACCTGGTAGGACACACAAGAAGTCAATGGATACAGATGACTAAATAAATAATAAATAAATAAATTTATTCACAAGAAATATGGTACAAAGAAGTTCTTATAAAATAATAATGTATCACATATTTCACCAATTTTGGTATATGAAAACTTATTTACTAATCAACTTATTGTTAGAATATACAAAATTTAAGTAAAATTAAACGTGCGTAATCACTTTACAATATTTAATATTAATCCTCTAAAACACAATCAAATAAGAAACAGCGTTTAACAGTCAATAGAAACGTTCTTTTATTTTTAGCAGTTCATTTACCGAATAAAATTGTTTTTCTAGAAGCCACTTTAATAAATTACATCTAAATCGATTATAATCTAGTTGCCTTATTTCATTTGCGATTTTATTAAATACTTGAATAGCCATCACATAGCAATTTTTTGAGTACAGGCTAGTTTTTAATGAAGGTGAAATAATTTTATCTGGGTATCTGGTACTATAATATGTTACTGTATCTTTTAACCTAGTAAAAAAATGAGGATACTTTTTTACGAATATTGAAAGTTCAAAAATGTACATGGATGGTATCGTAAGAACACCCAATTCTTTAAACAGTGGTCTGCAAGAAACTAGTGGCCCGACACCACAAATTGCTCGTATACAGCGTTTCTGTGCTATAAAATCACGATTTACATCAGTCGAGTTTCCCCATAATATGAGACCATATCTTAATACAGCAGCAACATATGCGTGATATGCTATAAGGGAAGTGTTTCTTGACGAGATTGAAATTAGCCTTCGCAGAGCAAAATTAAATTTAAATATTTTAGAACAAACTTTATCTATGTGATTTTTCCAATTACAATGTTTGTCTAAATTAATACCTAAAAATGTGGTACATTCAGTAGCAGTAATTTTTTCACCATTATACTTAATATCAAGTAATTGCGGTTTACTTTTAACATTGTAGAATTGCATAAATTTAGTTTTAGATAGATTTATACTTAGATTATTGTTTTTTATCCATTTGACATTTACAATAGTATTATTTATTTCATTTTCATATTATTTATTACTAGAATGAAACTTTATTTTCGGTATTAAAATAGAAATGTCGTCAGCAAATTATATTGTATTATGTTTGATGTAATTTGGTAGGTCATTTATGTAAATTAAAAACATTAATGGACCTAAAACACTCACTTGTGGCACTCCGTAATTATTTGGTAAGTACGAAGATTTAAATTTTAAAATTTCTTGCGGTTTTTTTATCTTTTTGTTGTATTTCAACACATTGTTTTCTATCTTTTAGATAGCTATGTATCCAGGAGTAAGCTGGCCCTCTTATACCATAAGCTTCAATTTTTTTAAGAGAATATCATGACCAGCGCTATCAAATGCTTTGCTCATATCAAAATACACTGCAGAATTTGTTTTTTTTTCTGTTTATATAATCGGTTACGATTATTATATGGGAAAAAGTTGCCAGTGTCGTAGAGCGTTTGTTTAGCAATGAAATTATGTTGTAATAATAAGCACTGCAGTACGTCTAGTACTCCGGTAGTAGAATGGAGATGGCGGTATGAGCTTATGAACCTCATAGGCACACTCTTCGAAGTACAATCTGTAGAAATATATAATAATTACTAAACGATAATACTCGTATATCGCTATCATCAATTTTTTTTATTTCAAGCCGGCAGGATTAATCATATTAGGAAACTAAAGATCAACGAAGCACATAAATAAATTAGTAGATACTCCTAACACAACCTAGCTTGTAAGAATCACAAAAAATCATATATTAAAGGCACTTAACTAAAAACTAGAATTAATTTCACATTATTATGTACTAAATAAATATTGTTTGAATTTACGTGAAATAATTAAAGCTAAACTACTCTAAACTTATATAAATCATTAATTTAATATTAGTTTATTATAAAATACACATGAATATCAATATAATGAGGTCACCACTAGGGAATGCAAACCGGGTTACCCGAAAACCGAAAAACCGTTTTTCAGATATTTGATTTATTTAAAAAACCCGGTCATTTTTTTTCACGTTTCCGGTTTTTCGGGTTTTTATTATTTACCTGAACATAAATGTGCATTCATCTGACTTAAACAATAAGCATCACATTAGCTTGGGACTTGCACGAGTGGAGGGATTAACCACGTCAAAAAGTGCGCTAATATTTTAGAGAAACGATTGCATGAGTTCGATTTACCTTTCGGAGATGATATTGCAGGCATTTTTAATGACGGAGCTGCCGTAATGGTAAGGATGGGAAAACGTTTACCCATATATCATCATAATATAAGTTATGCGCATGGCATACAATTGGCAGTATTGGATGTACTCTACAAACATCAAGTCATAGTCATAGTCATTTATTCCATAGAACAATATTACATTGTATTGAAAAATTAATTACACAAAATCAAAAATTACGTTTAAATGCAATTGACTTAAATAAAACTAAAATCGAATAAAATTTAAATATCATTTGACAATCATTCTATATACTTATATACATTTAATACTTTTCATGTCATAATTAAATATTTTTCATGTCATAATAGATTAAAATATATTAAGCAGTACATGAACAAAAAAATTTACATTCATTAAGTTTATTTTTGTCATTTAGGTATTAGTCAACTGAGTAGTAGCTTTTCTTAATTAATAATGATTTGAATTTATTTTGGAATTCGGTGGCAATAAATAACTTTAAATGAGATAGGTAAAGAATTAAATAGTGCAATGGCTTGATGCCTTGTGCTGTGGCGTACAACATTCAATGTTGGTGTAATTGAAGTTTTTAAATCTTTTCGACGTGTCATTTCTCACTTTTTCCTTTCTTCGTTTGTTTCATATTTGTAAAAATTTTTACTAAGTATGTAAGTGAAACTAAGACATACAGAGAGGGAACCGTAAGTATGCCAAGTTTTCGAAAATGTTCTTTACACGACTCAATTTGTGGAATACGTAACATGGTGCGGATCGCTCTTTTTTGTAATACAAACGCTGTCTTAATATTATATTTATAACTGTTACCCCAGAATTGTATGCTATAACGAAGTTGTGATTCTACTAGAGCAAAATAAACCAACTTAAGCTGCTTTCGCGTAACTTCATCTCGTAAACTTCTTAAGGCATAGCATGCTGAACTGATAGTAGATTCTAGTGCTGTCATTTCCTTTTTCCAGTTCAAATACATGTCAATGTGGATTCCTAGAAATTTTACTGATTGAACAGAGTCAAAATGATAATCTATCCAACTCTGATAGTGATTATGAAGAAGACGGTGTATCAGTTAAGACAAAAAATAAATAAAAATCCAGTTTCTGTAATTCTTATCAACACTACAAAGACTTGATACAAAATTTTAGACGGGTTGTAAAAATTTTTAGAAAATCTGCCACTAAAAATGATGACATGCTACAAAAGTATGTAAAAAAAAAGTTTGGCCAGGAAATATGTGTGGTTTTGGACTGCAAAACGAGATTGAATTCATTATGAGATATGGTTGACAGATTTTTAGTACTCTACGAGTGTATACAGAAAGCGTCGATGGACTTAAAATCGGATATTCATTTCACAGACGATGAAATTACCTCTCTAGATCGATTAAAAGAAATACTCGAAATAGTAAAAGGAGTTGTCGAAGTCTCGTGCTTAGAAGAGACGCAACTCTTCTTACAGCTGACACTGCGTTAAAATACATGTTCAGAAAACTGTCAAGCATTTATGGCAGTCTGAGTTTTGAACTGCAGATAGCTTTACGAAAGATGTGAGATACCTTTTAATACAAGGTGTTCTGAAATATTTGGACGACACTCAAGTATTTTTCGATGACATTGACAGTGATTCTATGTTTCAAAAACCAACCGCAAATTTCATAAAATTTATCGTATCGAAAATGGTCACTGACGATGACGACAGTATTACTTTAGCAAAATATCAGAGGTTTAAACACCGCTTCTTCTGATCCTACTTTCAAAAGTTTCAAAGACGAGCTTTTACATTCATTTAAACCAAAAAAGGGCTGTACTAAACCATCTTTATCTGCGCTAAATTTGGAAACCGAGAAAATCGTGTTATATGATATGGCATTAGACGAGAATGACGATGGACGCGGAAATTTTTTAGCAAAGGCATACAAAGCTCTCATCACGATCAAGCCCACAAGTGTCGAATCAGAACGTGCATTTTCGACAGCTGATTATTTCTGCAGCAAAATACGGTCTCGTCTTAATGATTCCACTCTTCAGTCTTCATGCTTTACTTTTCTTAAGATTTCATTTTCTTACTAAAATCGTTTAAGGTCCGCAGACAAATGTAAGGTGTAACTACGTGCTAGATCAGATTCAAACTATGCAGATATATTGAGAAGACAAATCGATGTCTGTAATTTATTTTCAATTTTCAAATTACTAAAATTAAACAGAACAAAATAAGCGCGAGTTGAAACTTTTTTATACTAACCTAATTACAGCATTTTATTTTGTTTTGTTTAAGCTTACCGATGAAAACAAACAACAGACATCGATGTTCATTCGTCTTGTCAATATATTTGCAAAGATTGAATTTGACCGGATTTTGTGTAGTTTTTAAATGAAAGTAGCACTAATAATAATATGAAATATAGAAACCTTTCATTAAACTTTTTCTTTAATAAATTTCTGCACTTTCATTGAAGTTTTGAAATTGTATTTCCTTTTAATATGTGTATGTATCTATTTAATAATTGAAAAGATTAATTTATACAAACAATAGAAAATCTTACTTTCAAACCGGTTTCACCGAAAACCGTTTTTTTTATAAGAAATCAAAAAAAAAAACCGGGTTTTAATTTGGGCCGGTTTTACATTCCCTAGTCACTATAATAATTTATATAAAAATATACCATATTAATGCAAACTATTATAAAGTCCCGCTAGGTTTCTCTCTGGTTCTTTTCTGGACAGAGATATTTTACGAACTAGTAGCGGGTCCGCCAAATAACTTTTTTTTTTAAAAATGCTATTAAAAAAACTACTAAATATTTTTTCAAATTTCTTTTTTTATTTGAAAGTACAATCCTTCCGGTTAATGATGGAAAATAATTTCATTCAAATGGCTGCCTCGGCTGGCCATGCAGTAGCCTACACGATCGGTCCAATTTTTGAGTACATTATCGATTGTGTGCAGCTGTATTTCACCAATGGCTTCACGAATATTGTCCTTTAAAGCGTCAATTGTCTCTGGCTTGTCGGCGTAACACTTATCTTTGACGGCACCCCACAAATAATAGTCCAACGGTGTCAAATCGCAGCTCTGAGGTGGCCAAACGACATCAGCTCTGCGGCTGATAATGCGATTTTCAAAAACAGGGCGCAAAACATCAAGTGTAGCGTCGGCTGTGTGGCACGTTGCGCCGTCCTGTTGAAACCAAATGTTGCCAATATCCTCCTCTTCAATTTCTGTGAACAAAAATTCGTTCAACATGGCCCGATAACGATCGCCATTGACTGTAACGGCCACACCTTGCTCATTTTCGAAGAAAAATGGCCCAATTATGCCTCTGGACCAAAATCCGCACCAAACAGTGACTCGTTTTGGGTGCACCGGCTTTTCGATGAATGCATGCGGGTTTTCTGTGCCCCAAATACGACAATTCTGCTTGTTTACATACCCGCCAAGTTCGAAATGAGCTTCATCAGAAAAGATGATTTTTTTGGCAAAATCCGCATCTTCTGCAAGTCGATCGCAGGCCCACTTAGCGAAGCGAAAACGCATTGGATGGTCAGTTGGCTTCAACTCCTGAACCAAGTGGATTTTGTACGGCGTCATACCAAGGTCTTTACGCAAAATTCGTCTCAATGATGCTCCGAAATGTCCAATTGTTGAGAACGACTGTGAACTGATGTTGATGGCGTTTCACGCACACTTTCGGCCACAGCAGCAATATTCTCGGGTGTACGCACTGTTTTTGGCTTTTCACGCGTTGGTTTATGGATGAGGATGCCAGTTTCTTTCACTTTTTTCACAAGGTAACGAACATACGGAGCTGACGGTGCTTCATTTCTTCCAAAATCCGTACGCAATTTTCGCACACATTTGCAACATTACCATGATTTTCAAAGTAATGTCGCAATATTTCCCAGCGTTGTTCAAGCGTATACACAACCATATTCGTTCAGCGGAAGGATAAAACTAATTATCTGTCAAATTAGACATGAGCTAAGTGTTGCCATTCACGAAATAAGCACTAGTTGAAAAAAAAAGTTAGATGGCGGACCCTTTTGTATATTAATGAGTTGACGTTAACAAAGTAAAAAACCGATTCAAAATACGAAAAGAAACAAATGTTAAATATAAAAATTTTGTACAACCGACTTCAATATCTATAATTAAAATGAGAACACAATCAATGTAATCGAATTCAATTAAATACGTATTATTAAAGATAACTCCAAAAACTACTGGTCAGATCTCGATTAAAATTTATATAAAAATTTTGACCTCACTGTCCTTGTAAATTTGGACGTAAAACTTCGCCACCCGCATACCAGGAAACTGTTAACGCATTAATCGCTCTTAGATACAATTCCGAAACAAGCTTCGGTAGCCGTTCATAATCGTCCATTTAACATAGTGTTGCATATACACATATTCATGGTTGCGATTATTACCAATAAATACTAATGCGGTTTACTAACGTCGAAAAGCGCATAATACAATGGAAATTTTCAATGAAATTACGTATCTGAATTATAAACATTGTAACTTTGACGGCTCGTAAAGCTGTGGCTAAACATTGAACAGTGTAGTGGCGGTGTAAGAATATCCACTAGCGTATCGTATCGTCCCATGAGTGTTGTAAGTGGCTACAGAAAGAAACAAAACAGGAGATAGACAGCATTTTCCTAATAACAACAAAATAAATAAGCGGTTGCCAACCCTGCCAAGTGCATATAAGGCAACCCAAGGGGCGGCTAATGTTCAGCAGTGGATTTTTGATAAGCTTTATCGAACTTTCGACTGTAACGCGGGGTGTGAACGCCTTCATGTTACAGCAGAAATTCATAGTGTGGTGTTACATTCTTTTTTCAATTAATAAATTAAAAAGAATTTAGTATCTTCATTTTTATGATACAAATAGGGTAAGTACACAAGGCCAAATAGAGTATTGATTATATAGAGACTACTTGGCAAATGTCGTTTAGGACAAATTTAGAAAAATCTGGGCCTGAAATAGTAATCATGGAAGGATAAGATCGCCAGTACTACCAAGCGTTGCAATAAAGATAAATATTCGTAAATAGATTGGTTTCTCCTTTATCTTTTTCTTGCATGTTCTTCATGTTTTACAAACAGAACGTAACGGAGAAAATTAAAAAAAAACCTTTTTTAAATCACAAATATTTCGTAAGTTGAATTATTTTTAAAAATTACATTTTATAACAATAAGAGCGTCATATCAGTCTGGGTCTATGGCGCCAATTTAATTTTAATACCCTACTGGTTGATACTCGCTTAAAATGTGTGCGCAAACTGTAGTAGAATGACGCATCTCGAATCTACTACTAACACTATAGGTAGTATTGTTCCAAATTTGCAACAGTTACAGTTCGCTCGTGGGTCATGACTCATATCAATGAGCAAAATGCTTCCATTGGATCATTTCATTAGCTAGAAGTAGGGTCGGCTTTGATTTCATCCATAGAACAAGCAGCGTACCATAACACCTCGGCACCGATTTGTTACAACACTGGACAATGGATAGTTGTCTTTGGTTTGCCTTAGCGTAACAAAAGGCGGGAGTGTCCTTATTACTGAGAATTAGAGTAGTCGGTGAATTCATTCGAAAAAAAAATAAAAATGACGCCGGTATATCTGATAATGATAAAACTAATACAAAAATATCCTATTTATGCAGGTTTATATAGTTACCAGGTATAGTCTTTATATATATACTAGCTTGCCAGGCAGACGTTGTTCTGCCTTTTTCGACTACAATTGGTCATGTCCTATTAAAAATCCTTAAATTCGCAAAAAAAAATTGTGGGCAAAAAAACTATCCTATCTCTCAAATTTGACCAAACTGCACACGGTGTGCAATTTTGATTAAAATCGGTTATGTAGTTTAGGAGTCCATCGCGGACAAACAACGTGACACGTAATTTATATATGTTAAGATATACATATACATATATATATATATATATATATATATATATATATATATATATATATATATATAAATAAGTATGTATTTGTTTGAAATTTCTACATTGACATAAATGTGTTATATCCAAAATTAAATTTTTGATTTTTAAAACTACATTTTTCATAAATATGAATATAAAACTACTCGTGAACGGAACTGCCTACGCTGGTAATATTAAAAGTAGTGTTTATAATACTTTTTTAGTAAAAACTTTATAATTTGAATACAGAAGATATTTCAATTTTTTTCGAACAAAAAACTACGAAGATGCTCACAACAAGCACAGGTAGTTGTTTACTTGTTATTATAATAGGGGTCAGGAAAATATGAATCCTTGTTGACAATAGAGACGCGCGACTTTAGACTCTTAGATCCACAAGTTGAATATAATTGGACTGACTCTGAGTCTAATCAACTCGTAACTAAGGGAGGGAACTGCTCACTCAAATATTTGTAAGTACAATTAGATTTCAGAAATTACGATTCTATAGTAACGGTAACACTTAAAAATTTGATACCGACAACTTTAAGTTATGAATAAGAAGTTTTCAAGTGTGTAAATTTAGACTAAAGGACTATAGTTGGGCTGAGGTAGCTGAGAGGATAGGCTCATAATATAATTTCATAAATTTAAGCGACAAGATTTCGATTCTCGCCGGCACTTATATGTATGTAACATTTTTTATGGAATAAGATGACAAACGAGCACATAGTTTACCTGTTGGAAAGTGGATGCTGTGTTCCATAGACATCTATATTTATCCTCAATTTAGAATCATATAAATGTGTTGTCACTCTTAAGGACTAAAAAAGAATTTTTAAATTCCTGTAAAAGGTTATCCGATGATACAGGCTAATTTTAACATTCAATCTTGAGCTTCTGAAGGTGATATCGCATCTGCAACTTAGTTTGTTTGTTGTTTGCAGGTGTCATGTTGTGTGCAGGTGTCTATGGGCTGTAGTGGCCAGTCACTATTGTATTTATTCCTTTAATTCTAAATTCCTTTATGACAAAATGTGTCCGGAGTACTGGAACTTCACCACGAGGTGGGATTGAGGTCAATCTCACCGGGCCAGTTAAGGATCACTGGCTTATCCAAGTTGTTGACAAGTATGTGTACGTTGGACAAATGGTCCGACTAGGTATGTCGCACATCGACCGAGAGGAAAACGACGGACTCAACTCGGCTGAAACATTCGTCAGGTCGTCAGGCATAGCTCGTGTGACCAAGGTTCTGAGACGTGGTCCTTCACTACTGGGCGAATGAGGAAGCTCAAGGTCGCTCAGCGAGCTATGGAGAGGGCTATGCTCGGGGTTTTTCTGCGTGATAGACTTATAAATTAGACGGATTATTAAGCTGAAGTGGCAATGGGTCGGCCATATAGCTCGAAGAACCGCCCACCGATGGTGAAGAAAGGTTCTCGAATGGCATCATCGTACCAGCAGGCGAAGTGTGGGGTGGACCGCGGACTCTCACTAGAAGAAGCGTCGACCGGGTAAGAGATGCAGGTAGTCGATGGATGCAGGTGGCACATGACCGTGCTTTGTGACAATTGGGGGAGGCCTATGCTCAGCAGTGGACTTAAACGTACGTAAAGGACTGCAATGATGATGATGATGATACCTATATCTGTTAAATCTAAAGCACACTGTACAGCGCTACCATAAGTGAAATATCTTTAATAGGCCGTTGATGATGATCTTTAGTAAGTGTCCCCGCGGTAGTGGGCTCCACAATTGTGGAGATATGAATGTGTAATATATTCATTTTTAACTAGGAGTTTATAAAAGTTCAAAGTATAATATAGAGGTGAAGTTATGAGCATATTGTCCTCTCTGTATGCTCGAATAACGTAGGCGAAGAGCTCAGTGTAAATTAATAAACGAAGCATTTACAACTTTCTCCCCCAAAGCGATTCACATAGCTTGGCTTATAAACGGTGTAGAAGTTCTCCCGTCTTTTTCCCGGTTCTGCAAAGTTAAATCTTTTGTGTTAGTTAGCCGAAAGTATGGACTAATTGATGGAATGGAATCGAATTCACACTTTACTTTCTTATGAGCAATTTTCTGTATTAATTTTTATTCTTGAAAGTCCATCCATTCCACACGTTTCAGTGTTTAGAAGTCCACTGCTGAGCATAGGCCTCACAAATAGATTATCAGACATGCGGCTGCCCGTTTACTGCTCCAGTCTCCCTCTGCCGCCTCGGGACAGCCACAGGATGATATAGCTAGAGAAAAATTCTTTTGCGCCGCTACTACACGAATTGCAAAACGCATTACTTATGCAAAACATTTTTTTACACAATAAATGCGACAAACGAGGTCATAGTCTACCTGATAGTAAGCGCCCGTAGCCATCTACATCTATCTTCGACTAAAAATCAAAACGCAGATGCCTTTTCCCTCCGAAGACAAGATGGAATGGACCCTTACCAATAAAAATGGTCTCCGATTCTCTGTACTAACTATACGAAACATTAACTGCCATTTCACGTTGGTATTCAGTGAGAGCGTGGTCCTTCCCCGGTCGAGCCGATCCAGACGTGCTACAGCTATACCGTATACAGTCAAACCGCCATAAAAACTAAAATTAACTAAAAGGTTTTTTTTCATCGCACAACTTCTTTGTGGGAAAGACCACCAGCGACTTTTCCAGTCCTATGCGACTTAGGAATTTTCAAGAAAAGAGCCTATTTTTTTAAAGCGTTGCCTTTATCCTTTTACCTTTATCTGCAATTCCTCTGGTGTTGCGGTTGTTAATGGGCAGCGGCAGTCTCTTACCACCGGGTGAACCGTACGCTCGTTTGCTCCATGTTACATAAATAAAAGAAACCTATACAGTAGTACGGGTTACAAATATGTCACATTTAAATGTTTTATAAAGGTGACCCCGGTTATTAAATAAAAGATAAGAGCAATTTCTTAAATTTATTGCCGACATGCTGCAACCATTTTCCGTAATCAAATATTATTATAAGACATTTTCTCAATTTAGCCATGATATACAGCGTAATTTCCCTCCTTTTCTCGGTTAGAGCGTGCTAATAAAGTTGAGTAGGCGATACAACTGGATCTATTTACCCTCACAAGGTGCCCTTTGATTTATTACTAATTTGCTTTCATCCCACGCAGAATATCGTTACGATACACGTAACCTGACAGGAAATCTAATTTATTTGCTATTATTAGAAGTTAAGCAAAGTACCCTTCATTTAGTCATCTCTCATTTTGGATTCTAGAATACTCAGTTTCTAAACTTTTAGGTAGTAAAGTTCAATTTTAACCGATTCCAAAAAAGGGAAGGTCCTTCATTCGACTGTGACTCTTCTGTATAAAGTAAGGCAATATCATCTACGATTGTTAACCTATTTTAACGGTACTAAAAAGGAAGATACAGTCGTGAATAGGTACGCGACTAAATTAAAAAGATAACAGATGATATTTCCATTGATATACTTTATATATCAATGGAAATTTATTCATTTTATTAAAAAAATTTTCGTAAGCAAATAGTTGGCAATAAAAAATCTATAAGCTACACAGTCATTCGCTAGCTGCTACTCAATTTATTTATACTATTCTAACTATTTTATTGCTTATTAATTAAGACAATATCACGCCTTGCCAACCAAACAACATGGAAGGAAAAAGGTTACAAGATTTTTATTTTTCCATTCCATATTATGTAAATGCATACGTATATTTGATATGAGTATTATTAACATTTTTTTTCACGTAACTATAAATCTTGGAACATAAATGAGTGATGCAATCATTTGATTAATTTCTAGTAATAACATGAAATTAATATCATAACTTATATAGTTTAGTTTAGATTTAATTATTTAATTAAATAAAGAAAATTACGATGGATACATAATGTAAATTCAATAAAAACGTTTCACCGTCAAAACAATGAATAGAGTATTCCTGTGTGAAATAAGCGTGAAAGAAGATATCGGGAGGAAATTCTGAATGATCACTTTAAGTCAAAGTAAGTACGTTACAGCATGAGACGACATCTTTAAATTGAGAAGATTTGAGTATTTACCTATAAATATTACATTTTTCGAGATTCTGACAACAGGCACTAATGCAGTTACTTAGCCTGCTTAAGAATACGATGAAAATACGAGTATTTATATGAAAAAAGTATTAAAGATAAAATCTGTAAAAGTACTTTTATTCAATAATATAATGTTTAAAATACATCATTATATTACCTATGTGCTAGTCCTAATACATCAACCAAAAAATAAATAGTAAATTGTATTTAAAAGGTCAAAATTTAAATATGATGGAGCCGCGCTACAGCTATATTATGGTTGTAGCACTAATGGGTCGGCTCGACCGGAAGGGCCAGGCTATCACAAAATAGTGAGTGCAGATAAACATAGAACCGTTACTGAATGAAGCATTTCTTCTTAGTCCTCAGGTTCGACAATGCATCAGTATTTCAATTATTAGTCGAAGACAGATAGATGTAGATGACCATCGACCACAGCATCCACTTACTATCAGATGGACCATGTGCTCGTTTGTCACCCATATTCCATAAAAGAAAGTATGTAATATCAGATTATAATATGTTACAGTCAAAATTATTTTCCAGTCAAAACTACTTTTGACTGATTAAACAGTAAAAGGTAGTTTTAACTGAAAAATATGTTTAAAATACGTTTGACAAAGACGGGTACCTATTCAAAATCACTTTTGAACAGGAATCTTTAGTCCAAAAGGCGTTTAATATTTTGCAAAACGTTTATATCCAATCGATTTTTGAACAAACCAGTTTTTTTTCCTGCGCATTTTTTGCCCACGGCTTTGGCACATGGGCCACCACAACCACACATGAACCCACTACTGTCGTTGATATTAGCTTTTCAAGGACCGAGAAATAGTTCTGACAGCAGACATATTCTTATAAAAATGATTTAAAACCGTTAAGACATAATATTTAAGACCCAGACCAAATTTTTTATGTTAATCATTCTTTTGGAAAGTTTTAGCGGGAACTTGATTGCCGGCGTATTGCTCACTAGTTTTATAGTACCTATAAATAAGGGTTTAACGTGGGTTTTGATACTTAAAAATGGTGCGATTTTGTGTGTTAATGTCTAATGTCTCTCTTTGAATGTTAACTATTAGTGAAAACTAAATAGTCAATTTAACATATTCACAGCCAAGATAATGTCGTTATTAAATGTCTGCCGGTTCAAGCTGCCGTCAAAATCTCCCAAAACCTGCAATGTGATGAATTAACCTGTTGTGAGGAAGTTTTAAACAAATTATTGCGAAGGATAATTTCATATTACTTGACACTGGCAAAAGTACAACATTACGACTCCATTACAAAGAAAAAAAAACATTTCGTTTTCGTAAATGAGTTTTTTTTTTGTTATCTGTAATAATATGTATTTTTGGTTTGTAACTATGGATACTAAATATCTGAAATATTAAATTATTGTTCTCTTATTAAGACATTTTACTTAATGGGAAATATAATCTCAAATGGCTTAGCAAGATCCTTCGTTATGCCGAAAATATTGCAGCATTAATTTTGAAATAAATATATGGTAAAGTTGAGGATTAATGTTAAGGATTATGTTAGACGAAAACACGATTTCGTAAAATTTTCTCGATAGAAAAAAAATCCAAAGTTACCTCCAAAATAAACAAGATCATGAAACTTTGCATACTAACTGAACTAACAATAAAGCAGTGCTTATGTTATTTACTTTTTTTAAAATACCATTAACTTCACTGTAAAAAGAAGTTACCTAAACTATCGGCCTTTTGAAGCGTGATTCCTTCCGCACGGTCACTTCGCTTCGGCCTTTGAACGGCCTCCCCGTTCTGTTGCTTACGATCAGAATATACATTACGCAACAGGACGACGTAAAATTAAAATGGGAAATAACCGTAATAAAAATAAGAAGCGACTGGCATGGCGTTAAGAAACAGGCATAAATATGATAAACCTAATGAAATAAGTATCTAACGACCTGTCTACTTACAGTATTAGTGATTACAAACATGACGCGCGGGCAAGTGGGGACGAAATTAGAATTTGAGCTGACTTACTCTATCCCCTTAAAAACGCTAATTATTATAGCGTCGAATACCAAACAAGGCACTATTAAGTTTATTAGCAGAAATATATAAAAATAACTATTTAGCATAAAATAAGAAGATATTTCGTATCTGTATAGGACGTAAACAAATTAATCGGGCTTCCTTGCGTAACGTGTCCTACTTTCTATGGGAATGGGAATAAGAAATGATTTGAAAACAAATAAATGTATATTATGATAAAACGGGGATTATACGGATAAATCAATAGATGTACCTTACACATCTCCTTTTGGAAAGCATCGAGGATACAAGCCAAATAGGAATATCGGAGCCTGTTAGACCAAAAGAAACCCTAAGAAGCAAAATAAACATTTTTCCCGTCGCAAGGTTTCCTTTACATTTACTAAATATTTTGTATAAAACATCAATTATTAGGTATTATTATGTTTACGGGGATGATACGCGTTATTACTAATTATAAATAAGGGTTTATATTTTTAATGAGGATTAATAATAAATATGTAACTTGGCTTCCATTTTCATAAAAATATCTCTTTCTCTCTCTCTTTTGAAAGCGTATAATATAGTAAATGTATTTTATTTTAATAGTGACTAAATGACTTATCTTTAGTCTTATTGAGAATTTAATATTTTAAAAATTCATGAAAATATTTTAAATTTAGGGACAATAATAAATTATTATTGTCCCTAAATTCAAAACTAATTAATTTTATTCTAAGGTTTTAAGTAATAATCGAAAGTTAAAACTTAAATTTATCATTTCATTCCATATTAAACGTATATATAATCTTTTGTTGTTGAACAGCGCATTTAAGGAAGTTAAAATCAAAAACAAAATAGGTATCTAAATATACAAACGAGTTTTTGGTTATACATAGCTGCGCCTATTAAAATGTTTGTTTGCGTAGTCGCGCCGCAAGGACTCTTGATTCACGGCTACACTATACCTACGTTTCAAGACCTCTGATGGACTGATATTTACTACGATAATGCTTACTCGTAGACCGATGTTTTGCCATGCTTGTAGTCATAGGAAGCAGCTTTGTGTATGTTGAAATAGGCAAAATTAAGTCGCAATTCATAAAAAATTAAAACCACATTTGATTTATTACGCAAAAAATAACGTTTTAGATACTTATTTAAAGGATTCAGGAACAGGATAAACATACTTGTGCATCGATTTTTTGCTTCTGCTGCATCTCGTCCGGCGACCTATAACTAAACTTACTTGTCAGACTACAAATACGTATAGAGCCTCCGTAGTTTGGACCGGTGTTTGACCTGCAGACGCAAACAAGAGAGGCGCATGCGTCGACCGCCGTAAACACTGCCCGCTGCCGGGCTAGGCCACGTGGTGCCCAGGAGTAATAACCAGAAAACGCACCGTCAACGGCCGCCGCGGTCACACCCAGCACCAACACTTGTAGTAATATTAGCGCCATAAAAACAAAATCATTTGCACTGCACGCGGGATCGTCGATTAGCGGGCTGCGTGAACACAAGCGGCGCAGCCCGCTCCCTCCGGCGCACTGACGCGCTGCTTCGCTTCGCTCCGCGTAGGCCTGCACCACGACCAGCGATCGCTCGATGTCTCGTTAACTAATCGTAAACTCGATAGAAGCCTTTAGAAAAGAAAAACATAAATTGCCTTATTCAACAAATTCGCACTTTTCCCACTTATCTAATGATTGATAAGCTTGGATTATTCTTAGTTTTGTAAGTAATTAACCTTTTTATGATTTCACTGATTTTGTAGATTCAAAAATATTGCCATTGTTATGCATAGTAATTTAAAGGAAATATATAATGAAAATGAACCTTTTTCTATATAAGTTACTTAATTAAAACTATTTTTATTCATGATTTCTATTATTCATGTATATATTATAGAGCACATTTATCAGTGACAATGCATAAAATTTATTTATTTTCTATAACTACAAACTATCAATGTCATAAATAATATTATTAATATCGATACATGACATCGAGCAGCCGCGCCACGATGCCGCCATGCCGTACTTCGCCCCCCGCGCTTCCCTTCATCACACGGTCCTTGTCCATTCAACGCATTTTCTGTCATAAGCAAATCGATAATCGCATTATACTTCCGCTTTCAAGCACGCGCGCTGCATTCAAACTGTGTCACGAGGTACATTGGTCGTTTTCCGCTAATATTTTTTCAGGGACAAAATGAGAGCAAGCGTTGTATTTATACAAACAATACTGTTCTACCAACAATGTCCGAAGTTTGTAAGATGGAACAGAGGGAGTTCGAAAGTTAAAAAGTTTATTGCGTGAAGTTTTACAGCACAGTATTGTTTATTGCTCTACTTCCTAACTTCATATTATAATGCGATTCGTAATGATGTATACTTGATTAATCGTCATCATCATAATCATTACAGTCCATCACAATTCCATTGTTTATAGGTTTCCCCAAGGAATGCCACAAAGCACAGTCTCGAGTCACCTGTCACCTGCTTCAATCGATTTTCTGTATCTCCTACCAGGTGGTCACTCCTCTAGTGCGGGCAAATCTACACTTCGCTTGCCGGTACATGGCTTCCAAAATATATTAGTAGGCCGAAGAAATATTCAGTACGCAATTTGTACCCGCTGCCCTGCAGCGTCACATCCAAATTCTTAGTCACTGCGCTTCCGAGCCGTAAAATTTTTTAATAAAATTATTTTGTGGTTATACATACCTAAGTATTTTTAATGTATTAATTATTTAACGTTATTTTTTAATTAAAATAGTTTCACTAACAGTTATCTGAGATAAAACATTTTCATAAAACAACAAACAAAAATAAAATATCAACTACATACACAAAATACACATACCCGTACATACGCTTGTCATGGTCCTTTTCAAAAGATTTTTGGCGGTATAACAAAAAATGCGTTTATTTTAAAAGAAAATAATATGTTAACCATCATGTCAATAATACGTAACAGCGGTAAAATGTCAAATAGTAAGTAAAATGAATTAATAAAATAATATTATATTACTCAGGTTAGGTGTGAACGTTTGGCGACATTTCCCGCCCGAAGACATCGTAATTTCGTTACCGGCATAACGCACGCCGCGTAGGGGTAGGTCAGGATGGTGCGGCTGCATCGTGACGCATCGCCACAACTCAATTATAGGCCTTTGCGACCACAGAATTAGTTGTTAAAATCTAGCCGACACATCACTTGTTAAATTAAAAAAATAAAGGTTACTCAACTAAACTAAACACAAATTATTCATTGCAAAAAGTTTAAAAGTTTATATATAAAAGAACCCTTTACACACACAGGCATTATCGTAAAAACTAGTCTTTAATCTGACTCGTTTAAAATCTTACGTACCTTTAGCGTAACGATATATTGTAATGAAAATATGTGATTATAAGAATAATAATAATAAACTTGGTCAAGTATGTATCAAATTTGGTTTTTGGAATATCTTGTATTCTACAGCGATCGATATTTTTCATCACGAGCCGCTGCGCTGTAAACAAACGGAGTAACCTGATGACGATGGCGGCCGAGCCCGGAGTGAGGCAAAGTGTAACTGTATTCTACATTTAGTAAAATATTTTATAACAAGGCAGCTCAAGACACCGAAAATTTTGGAATTTCTCAGCTGAAAAAAATGAATTATAACTAAGCATAACAAAATTAAACAGCCATTTACATTACATGGCTTCCCACATAATAGATGAAGAGATTAAAAATAGATCGAATTGAATAATTGATATTTTCAAAAGTTATCGTGTAAAGGGGTGATCCTTCATGCAGACTTGATAAATCTACCCCATAAGCCACTAAAACCGCTTTTTTAATGTAAAAATATCAATTAATCCAGTTAAAAAAAGTTCAACAATCATTTATCTTTCTGACAATGTGTTTTTTATTTATGTTATATGTTCAATATGATTGTTATATACGATTTCATGCGACAAAACGTTGGATTCTTCTTTTTAGACTCTAGTAGAACACACATACATACGCGCTTTGCGCATGCTATAAAATAATTATTTTGTATGCAATAATTATTTTATTGTGTCTGTTTGGGTATTTGACACTATTGCTCTATCTCTGTAAGTTGTAAAAATCAACATTTTTAGACAAATTTAAAAAGAGAGTACAGGTGATCCATGAATTTGTCAACATAAAAAGTATATATAAAAAAAACAGGGGAACGTATTTGCTAGTAAGCCATCACATTTTAGATTTGCCTTTAAGTCATCGGGTGTAAGCGGATGCTTAAGATATCTCTATAAAAAGAAGTCTAAGAAGTCTGCTGACGTCAAGTCAGGACTCGTAGGTGGCCACGAAAAATCAGCTTTTCCGGGAACAATCTTTTAACGATCGACAGGGACTCAGTAAAGGTAAGACAGGTGGCTCCGTCTTGCTGGAACCACGTATCCCAGTTGTAGCCAGCAAATTACCGTAGCTGTGGTGAAAGAAATTCTCTTTAACATTCTAAAATTCGCACTTACTCGGTAGAGTCAAGAGTGACCGCACAACCGTGAAAATCCTCGAATAAAAGGGCCCAATGATTACTTTAGCTAAAATTACTGCACATACAGTTACTTTAGGCCTAAGACCTTTGATGTTTTGCTTATGGATTTACACTGCTTCAGTAGCCATAGTTCTGTTTATTGACGTAGTTTTGTTCATTGAGGTGGAGTTGGGTGATCCAACATTGTCTCATTTAATTCCTGACTAGATCACTGAATCTTATAGGGGTGCATATACAAATCTAATTTCAAGCTACGGCGTAAGGTTGTGCGTGATATTTCTAATTTAGCTCAATTTTTATGTACCGATAAATCAGCATCGCGCTGAACTAACGTTGACGAAAAAACTTTCTGCACATTCTCTTTACTCTGTAAAGTCCGTGGCCCGCCAGTTTGCTTCACATTTGGTGTCAATACTGTCTTCTTTACCCATTTTTTTTATTAAAACTGAACTTAGATACTGTTTCAAACGTGTAATTGTAGTCAACGCGGAACAAGTACCTCACGGTAATGCGCCTCAAAGTAAAAAATTGTTGTTTCTTAGGTATATTGACACGAATATTCGACATAGAAGGAGGTCCATAGTCTGTGAACATATTCAAAACCGTTCCCGCCATTACATCAGATTTGATAGACCATAAGTTCTCCAAAAGTACACCGATTCCTTACTAAGGATGTTCACGAGGCTATTGGATGGATGGTATGTATAATTAATAAAATTAAATCCAAACCCAAGCACACAACTGCAAGACTTCATGATATTATAAGCTTGTTCTGCGGACAAAAACTAATATTCAGTCGCTGGAGTCAACCTGGCTAACTATGACACCAGGACGTCGAACACCTCAGTCATCATGGGTGATCCCCCCATGATCATGGGTGCTGTACTTGAAGAGCACCCGAAACGTCGGAAATTAAAAATAAATTAAATTAAACGCGACAAAATGCGTATAATTTACTTTATTTAAATTTTAGCGTGAAATTTAATTTATTTTATACATAGATAACCGGTACTTAAAACGCAAAATTGACTATTATCATCGTTATTAATACAGCCTTTCACAAGTCCACCGCTGAACATAGGCTTTCCTAGAGGTGTCAACTCCTCAATTAGGGGTTAGAAAGCTCTGCACCAATAGGACACCTATTGGTATAAAGATTTCTAATCTAAATCTTCCATAATTTGATGAAAGATCAAAAACGGCATCACATGGATTGGTACCGAAAAACGTTAGAGTAAGGGGAAGATGAATATAACGACGTAATGGACGTTACCATACTTAATGAGAACTGGGTATGTTTTCACTAACGCGACAACAAAACGCAATGTGCCTAATTTATTCCCTTTGAAGATTTGCCTATCTTTAAAATTAAAAAGTAAAGATCGATAGAAGGAACGGTATTATTTGAAGTACGGGTCATTACGCGACAATTGTCCTAGAACATGTCTACTCTTCTTCACCACAAGCTTCAGTGCACTCCGCCAGACGAAAATAACGAATGTTTGACTGCTCCAGGTGTAGAGACAAGTCATTGACATGACATGACAAGTCGTTAGCCATATAAAGCCGATTTTTAAGAATTCGCTTTAGGAGCTGAGGTTAAAGTAACTGTGTTCGAAAAGACCACAGGAGAGATTAGGAGATTCCTTAAAACAGGAGTGTTTTTTCAATTTTAGTTTCTCCTTCGATATATCAAGAATGAATGAACCCATTTTTATTTTCCAAACGGCATTTGATGTCATTTTCTGAGGCTAACAGCTGATTATTTTTTGAAATCGATCCGTAAAGCCTTAAAAGTTATTCCAAAAAAACAGTTTTTCAAATTTTTTATTTTTGATATTTCTCAAAATCTACTCGTCCAAATCAGTTCATATTATCGCCAAATCTATTCCACAATGAGATCTTTAGAAGGTCGCAAACTGTATATCAATCGATCAAGACGTTCAAAAATTATGAAAGGTTTACACACACACATACATACATACATCCGTAAGGACGTCCACGTAAAATTAATCGGAATAGCTTCCTGGGATCTCAAAACATCGAGATCTGATGAAAACTCGATTTTCGAAAATCGGGGTGAAACCAATAACTTCCCTATTTTTGAAAATGTTCAATTTTCTTAGTGGGATTTTAAAAATTCGTGAGAAACTGACGGGAATTAGCTATCAACCAAAAGCATAATATTAAAACTAGAGGCTATTTATAATATAGCGGGGATATTTGTATGATTATTGATATGGGGGCAACCGCAGTTTTCTTTATTTTTAGTTCTTATTAGGACGCTGCTGAAGACCTTCTGATTTGTATCCCATTGTCACCTTTTTGACACCAACGCGTTAGATGTTCCTATACCACCACTGCACAGTAATTGCAATTTGCGGTGCAAATTCGTGATTGAGAAAAATTGCGCCGACGAAAAACACCGTTTCAAATATGCTGACTGTCTATAAAATATAGGTATATCATATAATGTATAATCCAGTACATAGGTATGACGAGGTAGTTCGAGGTAGGTACGTATTTGAAATAAAACTTCAATATACAGTACTGACAAACCACTTAGTTTTCTTTATTGTGAGCCGTATGAACCCGAGGGTCATTAAATCGAAAAACCTTTACACCGCGTGAAGCAACATACAGCCAGCGCCATCTATGATCGCGCTTAGGAACTAAATCAATAAACAATAACTATGATCGAAAACATCTAAATTTAATGTGACACTTGACGGAATAGTGTTTTGAAGATGAGCCAACTCCAATGAAATAATAAAGTAGTCGTGCACGAAAAGCACAGAAATAAATGTTTACCTCGTTTTATTTGACATGTGGCTCCTGTGGCGCTAGAAGATCAAAGAACGGCTCCGAGTGATATATGATAGTTTATGCAAAAAAGTATTTAGTTTTTTTTATTTACCGAGTAACATTCATGGCGGCCAGTCAAAACAAAAAATATCCATCTGCGCAGGATAGGATTATAGTAACCGAGTATATGCGCAAGCACAAGTGCAGTCTCTATTCTCTCACTCTCATAGCCGATGAGACGGTTATCCGATATTAATGGAAAGAGATCCTGCGCAGGACCAAAGGCTTTATGTGCTTACTGAGGTACGGTGGTGAAACACCGCCGACTTCTTGACTCTGGGCTCCTACTAAGAATTTATTGACAGAATAGCTCTATAACTGATTTTGATCTGACCCGGAAATCGAAACCATGACCAGCAACCGCGTTAATGACCACTAGTCCATTGAGGCTGTCGTAAGTCGGGTATCCTGTGTCAATCACACATTCCACTTCACCCGCCAATTCCCAGGACTTAGCAGTGTTTCGCATAGTGAGTGTAGAAAACCGAAGACTCTTTTACTGGTAACGAGGCATCCTATCTTAGTTCTCGAGGGTGACCTATAGGTACCTACCTATAGGTCTATAGGTTACAGCCTCTGTTTACCACAGATTCATGCTCGTTTCTCACCCTTACTCTATTAGAAAAGATCTTGTAACATTTACTTGTTTTCAAAAATGAAAGAAAAATTAAAAGGGAAGTAAGAATTAAGGAAGTTGTAAACAAAAAATCAAAAATAAAGCTTGTCTAAATTTACACCGGTTTGCATAAATAAGATCTGATCAAGTTACACACTGGCGCATAACGTCGATATTTCTGATAAGTAAAAAAAAATGTTTTCCAAGTGATTGAGACACGGAGAAGTGTTTACGTGCTCAAGGTGTAGTATATTGTAAAAAATAAAGAACCCCTTTGTCATATCTCCTCGTTTCAGGGCACTTCAACCACTATTGGGATCCTCGTTGTCGACAAATCGAACGACGTGCAGTTTCGTGGTCACTTGGAGGAGAAGGCCAATCTGGCCCCCAAAGAAGCAGAGCGGGACAGTATCTGATTCCGGCACACCGCCTGCAATACACGACGCAGGTTTGGCCTCACATGGAACACTGGCTCCCCAGTGCCAGCTCCTTTTGACTGCATCCAGCGCAGAGCGGTTCGAATCGTCGACGACCGAGAACTTTCTGATCGGCTTAGCTGCTTAGTGCTGCGAAGAGATGTTGTATCTCTTTGCGTATTCTATCATATTTACCACGGAGAGTGCTCAGAGGAATTGTTCGGATTAATTCCAACCGCTCAATTTCACCATCGCATATCGCGACAGAACTCGAGATACCATCCTTACCACCTGGATGATTAGCGGTCCACTACTGTGCGATTTACAAGAAGCTTTCTTCCTCGCACAACTTCTTTGTGGAATCGACTACCACCAGCGATTTTTCCGGACCGATACCACTTAGGGACCTTCAAGAAAACTGCCTACTCTTTATTTAAATGCCGGCACCTCCAATTTCCCTGGTGTTGCAGTTGTTCAGCCGTAGCAGTATAGTTACTTATGATCAGAGAGCCGCATTCTCATATACCCCCTCTCATATAGACATAAATAAATATTTATTATTATAATTTTTTGAGTATCTAGTTTCTTTTGACATGATCCTCTTTCAAAACGTTCGGGCCTTAACATAATAATATGGAAGAAACATATAACTAGCGGTAAATCACTTGTCAATACTTCTGCAAAAGAAGGCTGTAGCTGTTATAATATAAAACATTGAAATAAATTTGAACTCGAAAATGATTTAGCGCGACGGCTTTTTACCATATAACAGATACCTTTTTACGATTATACATTCTATATTACTTTGTTATTCGTTTCTTTTTTTTTAAATGTATGCATGCAATGCAGCAAGATTTCCTTCTGCGTCGTGTAAGCATCTTACATAAATACTTCTGCGTCGTGTAAGCATCTTACATAAATAAATTGCACATAGATTACTTCATCCAGACCTGGAATAATTATTTATAGGCCAAACAAACTCATGTTCCGTAACCGTAGCTCGGCCATTTCACTACTACTTAACCGGTGTTGCATGCAATAAAAGCTTAGAGAATACCAACATAAGCAAGCTATGTTTACGATAAAATCAGTTTTTTGATCAAAAACCTAGGCTTTTGATCAAAAACCGGAAGAAGACGAAGTTATTACTTAATCTTATCGTTAACCTGAACAATTCCAGGGTTTTATAATAAAATTAACCTAACCGAGCCTACGCATACCCGCTTCGCAGGGGCAAGAACGTGTTATGTTGGACACGCATCAACTAAAGTCCCATGGTGTTCCACCTTCGTCGCATGTTGGCAGGGTAACAGTAACGCATCCGCACACATCAGTGGCGGTGCTAGAGCTACTAAAGCAGCCTCTCCTCGGGAAGGATTTTTCCTCTTCAATTTACTTCTCGGGCAAAGCGCAACAGGAACACGATGCGCACCTTCCTTCACGGCCTCCAAATCTACCTGCGTAACGGACACACCCGAGTCCGATACGTGAAGGCCATGGGGCTAAGAAAACCGAACTCGAAAGCATCCGCTTTCCCGACTCCAGCGGCGGATCTGGTCTCCGGGCCGGCCCTACACCACGAGCTGGCCAAGTGAGTTCGTCTTTATTCATTGCGGGTCGCCAAACCGCGGCTGCTAAGCCTCCCCGAACCTGTGCTGGGCTTAGGTTTGGTCCACAAAAGCTACCTAGTATATTCAGGTTTTTGATTTAAAAACTGAGTTTGTTCAGGTTAGTAATAACTTTATCTTTTTCTGGTTTTCGATCAAAAAACTGAATTTATCATAAACCAGTTTCAGGGAGCTACCATACCTCCAAAGTATAGTCAGTCCTGTAATTCATATATCACATTGAACAGACTGAAAAATTATTAAACTGCTCCTTTCTGAAGTCGGTTGAAACATGGATAGAGTCAAAAACTTACTACATACTTGAATAAAAATTGAAGTTACTGCAATTGTTGGCATAGGTTGTCCATGATAGAGCCAAGCTGCAACTGTATTAAGACTTTTAAGGACTAAACGTTCCAATGTACGCGTAATCCAGGTATGTTGAATACCAATAGGGCACCTTTATGCATTGTGGGATTATGAACGCGTGGAGACAATGTGCAACTAAATACCAACGGGCGACGACTCGTCGTGAGTCTACACGCGTACTCAAATTGTATACGCGTTGTTGCAGGCAGGCTTCTATTACTCGAGCTACCTGAGTGAAATAATTACCTATAATCGCTAGGCGTCCTGGGGCTAGCGCGATGTAGGCGACTTAATGTTAAAGTTTTTTTAACGCTGTTTACGTAAGTATTTTTATGTAAATACTTATTAAAATAGTTTTTGTTTAGTGTTTAGTATATTTAATTGTAAGATAAAAAAGTTGAAAAAGTTTTAATGTAAGTAATTTAAATATTATATATTATTATGTATATTATCTACTTGATAAATTATAATGGCAAAACTTCGTTCCTACTATAAGTGTTAAGGGCACCAACAGATGGTGTCATATCATATTTTAGAAGGAAGTTATAAAAGGTGAATTTATTTCATTTTTTCGTTAGATAAGTACCTACTTACAGCAAAAAAAGAATTAAGTAATAATTTACAGAAGTAATACCTAAGTAATTTATTACAAAAATTAGTTGAAATTTACTTCACTATCCAAGTATCTACTTACATACCTATACTTGAGTCGTCTAGTTTCAAAAGCCACTAAAATAAGTTCTGCTTATTTTCCTCAAACTAGTAAAAACTTCTCGTCATCGATAAATGTTAAAGACAATACACTTTTATGTATGATATGAACCCACAGAATATGCCAACACTTTAAAATCCTTTTTCAGCAACAAATTAGTTAAATAATCTTTTATTTTAGCGGCTTATGAAACACACTCCTGAAATAAGAGGAATTTGATAGTAACATGTCACTTTTTGGTGGGTTTTGCAACTGACAATATCTTAACAAACGATGGTGTTTATACAAGATATTGACAACCACCAAGAACAATCAAACTAAGAAAGTAGGTGAATGTAACTTTCATTAGATCTCATAAAAATCCAGAATAAAGTAATTTCTTTTGATTGATAATATAAAAAAATAGAGATAAATCTGTCATAGGCATGAAATAAAAGATTTTATTGTGTTTTTATTAATTTAATTTACATACCTAATAAAAAATATAATAAAAATGAAGGAATTTAAACGTGACAAATATTATCCGTAAATCCTGATTCACACGAACCAGTCTCTTCTGACAATCTCAGAAAGTCTTCCTTTTCAGCGGTTCTCTCCATTACAGTTTAAAAAAAATCAAATCTTCCAAATTTCTCCTCTCATCTCCATAATTTTTTTAAGAAATATATCGACGTCTTGAAGTTTTGCTTGTTTTATGTAAACACGATTTGGCTGGATTACTTGAGGAGATATCATAGCGATTTTTTTTATATTTTTTGTGATAGTCCTTTTTTCGCGTGTTTCTATTCTATACGTCTCTTCTCCCCGTACTAAAATGTTTTCTGTTTCCTTTCTTATAATAAAAAAACGACGGGTTGCACTTCTGAAAACTTGAATATTAACGTTGTTCATTTTTGATATTTTGGAATGATTAGGGAATAATTTTGCACGAATTGCTTTAATTATCACACACGAACATTCGCGCAAGCGCCCTGCGCCGCCTAACAGCGGCTCTATACGTTGGCCAACACAGTGGCGAAGATATTGGCCGAGAGTTTGTGACGGCATCCACACGTTGAAAGGTCGTTCAGTTTGCTTCGGTTCAGGCTTCAGGCCAATGTGCGGACGGATTTATTTTATTTTAGACGACGGCTCCGTGGCGCAGTGGCTTAGCAATGAGTGGCTGCGCCGGGGACCGCGGGTTTGAATCCCGCACGGAAAAAGTATTTGTAGGTCCTACAAATAATTGTTCCGGGTCTGGATGTGTGTCCTTGTGCAATTTATGTTTGTAAGCTGCCTCCGATACAGGAGAAAATCCAAGTGTATTTTTTTTACGTTAACGTTTTTATAAAATAATTATAAAAAAATAGTGAATATTAATGGGGCTGTTAATAGATATACGATATACGATTAGCTTTATTTATTCTTTACATGCATCATAAACTGGAATAAATACCATTAATTAGAACTTTACTTATTTTAAAGTTAAAGGAGTTATAATCAATTAGTCTATCAGACATGTGATGTAGGTATATAAAAAACACCTTATAATTTATTTAGTAATTTTTTTTTGAGAAAGACAAAAACAATACCAATAAATATAATTAACACTGACTTAATAATAGATACTAATTATAACTTAGAACATAAATGAAAAACTCATGACAAGGAAAGTGGCTCAGGACCATGATTTGCAACAGTCTGTGGAGGAGGATGTTCAGTAGTGGACTTATGAAGAGCTGTAATGATGATGATGATTCGTAAACCTGCACGATTAAATTATAAGAAGTCGACGTTTTTTTATAGGATAGGGTGACAAACGAGCACACAGTCCACCTGATGGTAAGTGGTTGCTGTGGCCCACAGACATCTACATCTACCCTCGATTACGAATCAAAATGCAGATGCGTTGTCACCCGTGAGGACTGAGGACTAAGATGAAATGCCTCGTTTCCTTTAAAAAGGGCCTTTGGTTCTCTACACTCATATCACTATATACTATTTTATTAGATATTATTCTGTGAGAGCGTGGTGCTTCCCCGGTCGAGCCGACCCATTCATACTACAACTATACATTTAATATAACTGCACGGTTCTACCACGTATAAACGACGTGCTTCATTTTTTTTTCATTTTAAAATTGTTCTCGTAATAATCTGATTGAAAATAAATGTTCATTTTTTTGATAAATAGCTTATCGATTAAAACAAATGTTTAAAAATAATTAAATCGCGCTAATTAAAGTAGTAGGAATGTTTAAAGTTGAAATTGGCACTAAAAGGCTGGTAATTGGGGCATCCACCCTACAAAGCGTGAATATATTTAAATCAGATGCGTTTAATCACTCTGGGAGCTTGTAGCAAATAGACATGTGTCAATCATGCATGATTCGTTCGTTTGAGCTGGTACTTAAAAGTATTGATGGTCCATTCATTTGTTTTTGAATGTACCAGTACAACCAATCACAAACTACTGACGGTACCTTTTTAACCCGCGATTTGTTTGAATTGTGAATGAGCCGCAAACTGGCCGAATCCCGAATAATCTGAATAAACAGGCGAATCGAATTAACAATGCAGACTGCTGAGTATCAAAGAGTATTTATTATTTAAGGGTTTTTTTATTATTATTTTATTTTATTATTTATTATTATTTTATATTATTTTATTATAATATTGTTACCTAAATTAAATATTCTTTAACATTTTATTATATTTAATTGTTGTTATATCTATGAGTTAAAAATATCATTTCGTAAAGTTTACTAAAAATAACACTTCAAAAGATTACATGACAAATGATTTATATAATATGATAATTTTCAACCAACTTATAGAAGTATAAGATAAGATAGGTAAAAGTTTAATTTTGTAGCAAATAAATGTTACAATCCCTATTTTTCGACATGTAAAGTAAGATGAAATTGTATATTGTTAGGAATGAAATTTAAGAATAAACAAATTTATTAAATATATAATATAATTGAATAAAGTAATCAATTAAAATCAAATCAATTGAATCACTTGAAGTTTTGTGTTTACGCCATCTAGCGTTGATTGTGCTTACCACCTTGAAAGTCAATAAGTCTTAGTTCGACAAAATGACTTAATTACCTATAGCATGTAGTAGATGGCGCTATTACAAATCTCAAATAGAAAATTTTCGGTTCCCAAGGGATCTCACAGACTCACAGAGTATTGGAGCCCGAAATGATCCATTTGAATGATCGATCCGAATGTACCAGTACGCGTGACGAAATGTATTAAAATGATTCGATTGCTAGAAATGATTGATTGACACATGTATAGTAGCAAACTAAACGCGTGC
Source organism: Parnassius apollo (assembly GCA_907164705.1). Taxonomy (NCBI): domain Eukaryota; kingdom Metazoa; phylum Arthropoda; class Insecta; order Lepidoptera; family Papilionidae; genus Parnassius; species Parnassius apollo. The sequence goes on from CAJQZP010001262.1 coordinate 2,438,667, forward strand.
CCAACGTGTGGACGCGGCGACGGCAGGCATACATTTTCGCCGCGCCGTAGAAAGAGAGGGAGATACTTCCGCTACTACGCCGCGCCGGCTGTCTCTCTCTCTCCATCTGTCTTACGCATTTTCGATCAGGGTCACGTGTCCCGATGCGAGTTTAACATTTTTTACCCATTACAAAAAGTGTACAACGCCGCTAAAGAAGTTTTCACTTCAAAAACCTTTTTGCTTTCACAAACTGAAAATGCCAAGACGTAGTAGGTTTAATGACGGACTCGTAACTTTTTTCCAATCAAATACAGGAATTGATGCTAGATCTTTGCGCATACCATTTTGTATTAGAGACAGCTGCATATTCGGATGGAGAGGTTATCACTTCTTTAGTTTGCAATATTTTCTGAATTTTGGCAAACAACCTGTCTGGAGGTATAAAGGAGTGACCTACAACGGGGAAGATCAGCTATATTTTCCTGATATTTGTTGGGGCTTCTGTGTACAGTGTTGTACAGTACAGTTCTGTGTATCTACCGAGCATAGCTATCATGCCTGTATTTTTGTTTTGTCCGGCGTAACCGTCGGACACTATTCGTAGAATATTTATTTTATCTCCGAATTCAAAGTTTTTGAAGAAATCGTAAACTGCGCTAATTATTTCATTACTAACTTTGCAGTGTGAAGTTTCATCCCAATAGTAGGAATAAATGTTATTTTTGCCCAGTTTAGCCATGGAATTTCCTACAACAATGGCGATTGATCCGAAACTTTGGGCATAGCCTGGTTTTTTTAGCAATCGAAGGTTTAAGAATTTCATTCTCTTCTTGCAATATTGCATGGAAGACTTTGTATTTAAGGCGATGAATTGTTTTTCGACCATAAGTATCTTTTTATTTGAAGCATCCTTCTCCGTTTTTATGCGTTCTAACAGTTCAATGCACGTTGAACACACGTCGGTTCTAGGATTCCCAAAGCCTTACTTACTTAGAATTAAAAATATGTCTGAAAAAACTTTGTTTAATTCTCAAATCCTCGTTACGGGCGGCGTTATACATACGCCACATCTTACGTATTGTCAAGCCTGAAGGAAGATATTTCTATTGATACCTTTCGAACGACAATAGTGACTCTCTTGTCCCTGAAAGGATTCGATGAATCATTCGACAGATAACCTTTTTGCTTCGTATTTTTCTCTCTTTCTGTCACCTCCACGTTTCTCTTCTGGCATTTCACCTCCGCTACTTAAAAATCTGTCCATTACGCCCTGTATTCGATATTTCTTTATAATTAGTGCTCTTATGAAAGTTTTTTGACATACCGGTATTTTGGTCGTATTTTTACGTATAGTATACCTACTTAATGGCAACTTTTCTTTTACTGTTAGGTTTTAATGACTTAGTTTCTGATATATTACAACATTTCAGTATAACTTCACTTCACTTCACTTTCATAGCACACTTATAGAAATTCTTGTGAAATTTTCTTATATCTTGACATGATAATTCACTACATCGAAACGCCTTTTGCTTGTGTCCACACTGCGGAAAATGCGGCAAGCTTGAGGGTTTGTATCTAAAACCAAAATAACATTTTAAATAAAAAATTTCAGAAATAAATGTTGCTTATAAAATATGATTTTAGGATGAAATTCAAAGACTTAAATAATTAATACTAAGAGCTACTTCTTCAATCGACACATCGACGAAACGACAATCAAAGGCTTAAAGAATTGCGATTTTGAACTTAAAATAATCAACATTAACAAAAGTTAACGCAGGTATTTAACAATAGGTCAACATTTTTTGGTTATGGCTTCTGTGTTACCACATATCTATACACGTATCTTTTCTAAATTTATCAAATATAATTAAAATTACTACACTCCAAATAATGCATAACAAATAAAAATAGCTACCAAAGATATATGAAGGTAAACGTTCGTATTTACATGAATAATAAAACAATATTAAAATAGAACACGCTGCAGTTTTATGTTCCATAGGTACCTACTACATAATACCATTCTTGCTAATGTCGAAGCTGATTTTAAAGGGTGAATCATGTACCGTTTTTCGCGTAGAATCTCAAGTTTCCAGGTTGCTTTATTCACAGATCGTTTCCTTGTCTTTTTTTGGATCACATTTCCTCATAAATTTCATTAAATCCTCCATTTTTTACGGATAAAATCTTTAAATTTCCAAAACACAGATCTACACCACGCAACAAAAATCGCCATCTTGTTTGCATAGTTAATTAGGTTACGTGTCAAAAATGATGCGTTACTATTGGTAAGCCAGTTTATAGGGGCTTTTGAAAGCCACATGCAAGGTTTTAGTGGATTTTGATCCCAATTGTTGACTTTATAACAATTTTTGTTAATGTTTTAGATATATTTGACACTAACTGAATGGCTAAACTTAAGTACTAATGAAACGCTTTCATAAAATAATATAAGATTGATTTTAGGATAAAATCGTTTTAGGTGGTTTTGAAACTAGATGACTCACTTGTCTTTTATAATTAAAATACTTTTAGTCATAGTAACACAAAATACTGAAATTAAAACTTTGTATACTTATACAAGATTTTTAACTAAGTGGAATAGATCACATTTATGTTAGGAATCGTATTTCAGGTTTATTTGTTGTTTACACTATCTAGCCACGGTAATACTATCTATACAGTATTCCAACTTCATACAAATGGACGAAGCGAGAGCTATGCCTATGCGCCTCGATCTCGGCATGCAGATAGTCGAGACTGTGCCGCAGTGATGATTTTGTGAAATATATAAAAAATGGAGGAAATAAATAATAGAATAGAAATAAAGAAATAATAAATCTGAACTTCATTTAAAAACAAACATATAAATTGTAAAGTAGTTGCAGGTATCTATAACCAATTATATAAAAGATATTCCTTTTCTCCACGTTGTCCATGTTTCCCAAAACAATTTTTAATTTATATTATTTTTAGCTTTATATTAGAAAGCGGATTTTTTTATATTTAAAAATCTAATAATAAAGCATTTCGTAAGTATCAGCCGAGGTGCAAATATTTTTCGGTCGCTAATTTATTTAACCGATTAAATCAAAAAACGACACGCATTTTTATTGAACACTTCCTATTCAATTCACAATGTACCTATTTTATTTGTTTATATAAAAAGTATATATTACAATCATAAAACTAAATGGAAACACAAAGTAGGCAAATGTAAAAATGCTGGAGGCAGGCAGCCCTCGCACATGTTTACGTGCCGCACGGCTGTAGGCATTTATTTGAAAGATACGGCTGAGTTACAATACTGTATAGATAATATTACCGTGATCTAGCTATTTCTTTCGAACCAAGCATCGCGATTCCCGACAAATGACCTTGCAATTTGCATGCGTTACGCATTGCAGAACTCACATAGGGGCGAAAATATGGTCAATGAATCATGGTTAGAACAGGTACTTCACCTAAGTAATTAACATTTCGCAATGTATTTTTTTACTCTTTTTTGACATCCCTTAGTAACCACGGAAAGACCGCCATGACTTAGGAAGGGAAAAAAGGCAAAGTAATATGGACACTCGTGCGCAGCGATAAAGTTTTATTTAGCTTGCGTGCGCGATTAATCTAATTAATAATAATTATGTAGGCTAATAAACGTCGGCAAGCAGTCAACATCAAAGGAGTGTAATTTCTGTACGTAGTATTATTTATTCTGTGCTGCAGGTATTTTTTTTTTGCGCCCGAAGCAAATATGGGCAACCCTCCGGAAAGCGGGGGAGGGAGGTTGAGAATGCTCATAGCATACCACGCAGCCGGCTGCGTGGTTATGTGGAGACTTTTATCCACTAAACTCAACCTTTTAGGAATTGGCTTAACGATCTGACTAGAGATCTCTAAGCCGTATACGAACGCGACCCTCCTTGGCAGAAAGGAGGGCGCAAGTGTTGCAGGTACGGACTAGCGTATGTTGGAACGCATCATGTACACTGTCTTTAAAATATAAATAAATATATATAAAAAACGTGATCCCTGTTAAATACACATTCCAAATACAACGGCTGTAGTAAGTTCGACAAATAAGACGACACACGCACATTTGGCCATTCGAGTAGAATACGAGACAAAAACAATGTAAGTTAATTCCTCGAAATTTAAGAAATGAAAAGTTAGTTCCAGGAAATTTAAGAATGAGCCATAAATAGCAGAGGCAGGGCCTGGGTTTCGCACAGGCCGACTGGGCTGGAGCCTGGGAGCAAGGTCCGAGGGGCGCTGAACTTGCTTTTGCAAGCACACATATGTACAGAATAAAGTTTGATATATATAACATCCTCAATAAATAATAGAGTAAGTGTTGCAAGTATTTTACTTGTTGTTCTTTATTTTTGGTACAAAACAATAAATAGATCATAAAAATAAGACCTTGTATTATTTGGTACCCTATGTCTACCATTGACTGACTGCAGGTGGTTTAAATATTTTGAACCGCTCAAGCTCTCTTCACTGCCTCAATTTTATTAACAAATCAGACAATTTGTGCCAGGTAAACATACTCGTCAACAACTTCGAATGTAAGGCTCCCAATAAAACACCAGCATAGGTGTGACATGGATATAACGAATCACCTTTGTTTTGTCCATGTTCGTTTTAAGAAATATCCGTGAAGAGAAATTATGTAGTCGTTGAGCATTGTCCCGCGATTTTGCCATAAGAACTATATCGTCGGCAAATGAAAGGTGAGTGATGTACTGTCCATTTATGTTGATATCGTATCCTTTCCATTCCAGTAGCTTGAAAACACATATAATTTTAAGTTAGTCTTAAGCGAGTTCTTGTAGCGATTAAACATCTTTTCATTAATAAATTAGTATTTTTAAAACGTCCTCCGGCCCCTGCATAATTTGACTAGCGTCTTCCAACCAATAACATTTATGTTTTTGACATGGTCCTACAGATTTAAACAGAATATTACTAAAATAAATACATATCAAGACAACTAAGTAAATATAAAATACAATATAAATATTATTTATGTTTCAATACCTCCAGATCTTTATAGAAGCCAGTTATTTTATTTTTACATACACAAACTTCAACTTTATTTATATGTATATACATATGTATAGATTAAAATTTAAATAGAAGGCTTCGTCTTATCTTAAAGATAAATTTCAGTATCTTCCTTTTTATTATGACGGAGTTCTTCGTTTCTCATCCAAGTACGTGTTGAGAATTCCTTAACACTTAACCAATTCTGTTGATAAATCTTTCACTATTCAGGCTACACTTCTCTGAAAAATTTTGCCCGTAGATATTAGAAAAGCTCCTTATAAGTTAACACTTAAAAAGTTAGTACGCAAACACTTGTTAAATACATCAGGATAAGTTAATATGGACGATTGACTATGCTATGTTGTCTTTCAGTCGAAAACAATAACGCTGAAATGGAGATGAACTGGTCATATGCCGAGAAAAAAGACAGAAAAATATCTCTAAAAATGTAATAGGATGGTGCCCGAGGAATTGAAAAAGATGTAGAGGATAAAAGTGGGAGGATGATATTATGCCAAAGGGTGGGGGAGAATTAGAGGAGGTCTATGTCACAAGACAATCTGACCTTGAAGCTAGAAAATGAAGTTAAAAATAATACTAAGAAAAAATTATAATTATTACCTATAGTTCACTCTATGGTGTGTTGCCTACTGTCGATATTTTTCATGATACTTTCCCTAAATATAGGAAAAATGTAATACATCAATCAGTATTATAAATGATTTAATTATAATCTATTATCCATGTTTCTTACAGCTGCCGCTTAGTTATATGCATGATTTTATTGTATTAGTCATAAATTATCTTTAGATAATATTTTTTGCAACATATAAGCTATTGTAACTTCTTTGCTGTCTTGATTATTATAGTATTCCGTAATGCTGTGTCACCTATAAGGGTGCACACATCAGTTCCTAGATTAAGCCGATTTTCAATAAAAATGTAATAATATGTGCATAAATGTTAATCAATAACTAAGATTATATTGGTTCTATTGTAATACCTACTTAATTACTGTAAGTAGCTTTTTAAGACTTTTGTACATAATTTATTTATTATTATATTTTCAGCTAACATACTGTAATAAAACAAAGAACATATTAAGGGAAAATAGTTATAATTACACATCGACTTAGACTTTTTTCAATTTTCTGGTTAGTTAGTTACAGCCTATATACATCCCACTCCTGGGCACAGGTCTCCTATCATTTCTGAGAGGGTTTTAGGGCAAGGCATAGTCCGCCGCGCAGCCCCAATGCGTGTTGGCGAACATCACATGTCTCCGAAATATTTTTTTCTTATTTCTCAGAAATGCAAGTTTCCTGTGTTTTCCTTCAGCGCCTATCACGTGATAAATCAGCACTAAAATGGCAATTATCAATTTCATTGGTGCCGGCGGGGATCGAACCCTAACCGCGGATCAGATCGAGCGCTAACCATCTGAGCTACCACGCCTCTTTTTCTGGTAAAACTAACTATTTCATTTTTTATAGGATAAGGGTGACAAACGAGCACACAGTCCACCTGATGGTAAGTGGTTGCTGCGGCCCATAGACATATACGTCTATCCTCGATTACCAATCAAAATGCAGATGCGTTGTCACCCGTGAGGACAATAGATAATGAACCCGTTTATAAAAAGAAACAGAATCTTGAGAGTTAGTCATTAATATTTGACATTATTTGAATCGAATAAAATAAATAAACATCGCCAGTAGGCGGTAATAGACTTATAAGCTCAAATAAGTTAGGCTCAGTAAAATAAATATTATTTAATACTTTGTTGTTACTATTAGTTGTATTGTTGCAACAATTATTAATAATATAAATTTTATGGAAAAAATGTATGATAATTAAAAATATTTCTTAATTACTAATTTGAACTGGCTAACACTCGCTAATACTTGGGAAACCACGAGATGTACTCTAATATGAACAGTTGTGATTAAATGTAATAAAGCAGGGATGCGCGCGTACTGTACTCTTCATTTGTTGGGCGCTGGCAGAATAACAGCGTTGTGGGCAACTGCAACATTTATGCTGAGCTAGAGCCTATTCATTACTACAATATGTAAATATAGTTATTTCTGTGTGTACTGCTCACTGTAACTTTATTAGTGGTAATGAATAAATGTTTTTATTATTTTATTATTATTATTAAACAATAGGGAAATTAAAAGCCATAAACTGCTGATATTAAAGCCAATCCAAATTTAATTTTTGTTGGTTTAAGGTAACTTGTACTTTTACATCAATAGATGGCGTTAGTAGTCTTTCATAAAGCGATGTGGTTTTACTCTAACTACAATGATAACCTCTAGACTGCATTGCTAGTAAAACATCAAACTAAATTCTTATATTGTAGTAGTTAAAATTTTTTGATAGCGGCGAATTCCGTCGCTATATCGATGTTGGAAAGGCTAGCTGGTATTCTGTGGAGATTGGAGAACGTCCGCAGTCGAGCCGAGGCCGACCCCTTTCTGCTACAAGCTACAACTATACTATTAATATGGCCGCAACCTGGCTTTAAGGTAGGGATGTGAGATTGATGGAAAAGAATCGATTAAATTAAAATCGATTTTTTTTAATATAAAATTAATCGATTTGTCAAAAATCGTTTTAACAAAAATAAATAATCGATTTTTAGGAAAAAATCGATTTTTGTATTATTTAAAAATACATGCTTTTAATATTCAAATGATAAACCTAATATATTCATATTAACAATCTATCAGATTAAAAATCGAATAAAATTATATGAATAAAAAAATAACCTATTCAAAAGTTCAAAACCAAAAATCAAAGGCAATGTTCCTTTAAAATTTCAAGGTAAGGAATTATGAAACAAAATAGCATTATCCATACAAATTGTAGTACTATTAAACGTTTTATTTATTATAATAAATATGAAATGGTGAGCATCCCAACAAAATTACAAACTTATTGTCTCAAAAACCAAAATATAAATCAAATAAAAAAGTTTGCCATAAATGTCGAGTCCTATTTTACATTTGACTAGTTTTAAAATAAAATATTTAAAATGAGAATTAAAAAAAAACTAAACGACTACGCTATAGTATCAAAAACTAAACTAAAATACAAATCTTTCGTTACTCTTCAAGTTTAAACAAAAAAATAATGATTATTGCCACAAATGCCCAGTCCTATTTTGCATTTGTTACCTGTAAGACAGCGCGATGTTTTCGTTTAATGTGCTGTTTTAAATTTGTTGTATTGCTACAGGTTTTTAATTTTTTCGAACAGTACTTGCGTATTGTTGTGGTATTATCCCTTCTTCGTGATAAAATGCTTTCGCTAGCCGCTTTTAGGTGTTTTACGGTTAGAAAACATTTTTTTATTTTATTTTCAAACATGTTTACCAACAACGGCAACAACTTCATCTCACTCAGCATTACTCTGAAACTACTTTACACGCCTACAACTTATATATATGAACTTAATCGATCGTTCGCATCGAGGTTTTTCATCAAACGCATAGATGCGCTGTTTATAAAATTGAACTTACTGCAGGATTTTCATAGATCATACATCGCATAGATACGAGCTGTTTCTGAAAATCGATTTAAACACGTAATTTATATAATCGATTTACTAAAAATCGATTAATTTTACTATAAAAATAACAGTAATAAAAATCGATTATAAGAAAATAATAATCGATTTAAATAAAAATCGATTATTTTTTAACATCCCTACTTTAAGGCTCCAACACTTATAAAATTATATGATCATTTTCTTAACTAAAGGTAAAATTTACATACGGGAATGGGGGCAGCACGTTTACGGTACGGCAAAATTTCACAATAAATAATAATAATAGGTATCTTATAAAAATTGAAAACATTTTATTTCGTATTCTTGTAACACCTACGATTCGGACCGAATGAAATGAGCATTATTTTTCTTTAAAAAACGTTACTTTCACACTAGAATTTTCTCCTGTATCATAAATTTAACAAGGACAATCATCCAGAACCAGAATAATTATAGGCATATACATGTACTTGTTTCCTGCGGGATTCGAACCCACGGCCCATGGGCATGCAACTTAGAACATTATTTTGAGAACAAAGTGATATGTTTTTGGGCTACCATCTATCGTACCAGTACGTAGACTAGACTTATTTTAATCCAACTAGAGGGCACACTTATATATTAAGTCTATGCAAACGCAACAACCCATGTGCTACGCTTACGCAATAGTGGCGGTCACTACTCACTAATAGTAACGCTGAAATTGATATTAATATCTATTTAACATTATTCTGATTTCTCGTGCGTTTATGTATGTTTATTATAATTTAATAAATCTGCAATCCTGTTTATTTGATGAGCGCAAAATAGTCACAAAAGCAATGTTTTTAAATGTGACCGAATTGGTAAGCACTTTTGTAATATACGCATAATTTCCAGTTTTTATTCACTTGTAAACAGCTAATATATGTAAGAAGTTGAAGGTTCAAGACATGAGCTGTAATCATCAAAAGTCCATTGCTATGTATAGGCCTCTACGGATTGCCTCGTATTGCCCATCTTCTGTTTCAGTTTCCCTCTCTCACCTCGAAATTAATGATTTTTTTTATTTCAGATATTTTACACTACTTTCCTAGACCGGAATACCATTCACTAGAAAGGTTTCAGCAATGGAAGATGATAGCTAGAAAATATTTAAAAGATAAAACCGATTGTGAAATATACAATAACTACCGCATTTGCGATCGGCTCTTTGAGAATCGTTTTTTATATCCTCGAACCAAAAGACTTGCAAAAAGAGTTTACCCCAGTCTTAACCTTGGTTAGTCTTTATTAAAAGCTTTCTCACTGTTATGTTTATTAGCAATTATTTTAGCAGTAAGCCCTAGATTATAAAGCACACTGGCTTATCAATAAAAGCTTATTCACTTTTACCTTAAAGATAAATAATATTTTAAATTTTTAGGGTTCCGTAGTTTAACAACAAGGAACCCTTATAGTTTCGCCATGTTCGTCCGTCAGTTTTACTCAGAGATTCTAGGTCCTACAAATCTGTAATTTGGCATAATAATAAATGTTAATCACGCCTAAATTATTATGTAATAAAATCTTAAATAACATTTTTATTTTGGGTACCTCCTATACAGGTAAATGAATGATGATTTTTTTAACTGTGTATTCCATCGTGTATGGTATCGTAGGATAGATCTTTCAAAAACATTGCGGGTATGGAAGAACATCTTTACGATTCAGCGGTTTGTTTGTGAAATATTAAGCTTTAGTCGTATTTTTCATTAGAGTCATGTGTCCCCTCTACCAACTCTTTTTTGGAAACGTGGAAAGTATACTCAATAGTAGCATATATAATGTAGTTAAAAGGAAAACTATCGCATCAAATTAGAATTAACAAGTTGTATTAGTAATAATTTTGTAACAACTCCATAGAAAATGACATAATACTAGCAGCATTATAACTTTGTAGTGCTATTGTAAACTATAAGAAATAAAAATGTTATGAAGAAATCTTACTGACTTACTACTTTAGCTTATTTTTAGTTGGTAATTATTGTTGCCTCTTTCAAAGTATTCATACAATCAAATAGCCTCATACAGTTTCATTTGTAATAATCTCAGTTTATGCGTGTGACCCACAGGATAATTTAGGGTAGTAGTAGTAGATTAACTAATTGGTAAAGGTTTTGATTATTACTTATGACATTATTTTGAATGGTTTTAACAAAAAAAAACATGTATCATAATAAAAAACATTTACATATGGAGTGCAACTTCATCTTTTTGTAAATTTTAAGTGTGCTGCTTTATGCACACCTTAATTGCACAGATTGACAAAAAGTACCTACTTAGTGGTAACGATTCTTGTAATAATAAAATAGATTCTGTAAACAGTTTTTATAAATGCAGAAAGTTTTAAATCCAATACCTTGGCAGAGGGGAATAACCATGCGAGGAGAGTCCATTGGGTTTAATAGTTTAAGGTGTGGCCCGCCACGCACTTGGCCGGTACTTTTTAGTTTTAATTTTTAATAATTACAATGAAAATACATTAATTTATTCCTTAATATTATTACCTATAACACTTTAATGCGTCGTTGATCTAGTGTCGTAAATGCAATTGTTGACCTTGAGATCCTGGGTCGGGCCAAAATCTGTTTTTGGGTATTTCTATCAAGAAATCCTCAGCAGCAGTCCGGAGATAAGAAATTGGCTGTGTTCCACCCCCCCCCCCCCCTGGCCTCGGTAAGCACGTAAAGCCGTTAGTCCTGTTTTCTCTCTCTCCGGTCGTAACGAAATACCGTCCCATTGGATTATGAGATGACCTGTGCTTGCACATACACTTGGGCACTAGAAAATTTGGTCTGGAGGACATTATCTATACATATAATAAATCTGTAGAAAAGTCGTGTCTGTAATTGTAATATATTTTTGAAAAATCAAATCCAGGGGACTAAGTAAAAGGCACTGAAGCCAAATTAGTGGTTTTTAGAATTTCTGTCTGTCTGTGTGTTTTTCTGTCTTTCTGTCTGTGAATTCACGATTCAAGCAAAAACTACTGGAACTATATCCATGAAATTTTCGTATAGCTAGTTAGTAACCCGGAGCAACTTATAGGCTAATTTTTATCCGATTACGGAACTTCAAAAAAGAAGGTTAAGTATTTTCCTTCGTTTAGATGTTAATTTTCTATTATATATGATTTTGTTAGTTACAAGGATGCAGGATGACTGGTGTTTTTTTTTACCTTTCTTATGGATACATCACAAGATACGCCTGATATAAAAAATAGCAGGTGATTATAGACATAAGACATTAATACAATTATGAAAAACTTCATTCACGTGTTCCTATAACATATTACCAACATCTATGCCAAATATCAATCATCTACGTTCAATAGTCTTTGAGAATTCAAAATCAAATCTTTGACAAACGGTCATAAAGAAAAACAAAGACACACAGCGAGGTGACTAATAGTGATTGAATTTTTCTAAATTTAGAATGGAACAACATTTATCAATGTTGCTTAATTAAACACCACGCGAGTGAAGCCGCAGGTAAAAAGCTAGTTATTATAATATATGGTACGTAGCAGTGAATAAAACAAGCCCAAGAGAGTTTTATGTGCTACTCATATAATTTCACTACTATTACAGGTTTACATGCTGAAACATTAGGAATTGAACCCACATCACTTATACCGGATGTCCTCTTTTCACAAATTTCTACTACAAGTTCACACGATAATCGTATAAGAGGTATTTAATTTTTTTTAAGAAGAGGGCGTGGAAACGAGCATGTGGCTCACCTGATGGTTAGTGACTACCGCCGCCTATGAAGGACCACAACACTAGGGGCATACGCATTGCCAGCCTTTAAAAAAAGAGTAGGCTCATTTCTTGAAAGTCCCAAGTTGTATCGGTCCGGAAAATTCTTCGGTGGTAGTATAATATTATAACTTGATCATCGGCGTACAAAAGGCATTTGACGGTTAACTCACCCATTCTTAATCCGCATTCTTCAACTTTCAAATTTTTCAAACAACTGTCCATAAACAGGTTGAACAGCCACGGGGAAGCCACACAGCCCTGTCTGACACCTTGCAAACCAGTCCGAGTAGACTCCGTTGATCCTAACACAAGCACTAGAGTCCCTATAAAGAGATTCCAATGCCTGTATCAAGCCAGCGCTCAACCCAAATGAGTTCAGTGTTTGCCATAGCACATCCCTATCCACTCTGTCATAGGCCTTTTCCAAGTCCATGAACGCACATAAAACCTTTTGGTTTTTGGCCAAAAACTTCTCCGCGACCATGCGCATGGAAAAGACTTGATCTGTACATCCCGTTCCCTTTCTAAATCCTGCTTCACATCCCAAATTTTTCCATCAGTTTCTTTCATGACCCTTTCAATCAGTACCTTAGCATACAGTTTTCCCACAATGCTAAGAAGGCTGATGCCACGGTAGTTTTTACAGTCCTGCTGCGACCCTCTTCATTTATATACTGGGACTATCACGGCTTTGCACCAGTCTACCGGTACCCGCTTCAGTTCCCAGCATAAATTAAACAAAGTGTGCAACAGGCCTGCCACCACTTCCTCTCCAGCCCTTAGCATTTCGAGTGAAACTCTATCATATCCGGCAGCCTTACCTGCTTTCATGCTTTTCATTGCTTTCATTATTTCATCTATACTTATCTCGCTACCTCTTTCCTCTTCTTTCGGTGTTTCTACTTCACTTAGTACACACGTTGTCTTCTCACTCATAAACACGCTTTCAAAATATTCCTTCCATCTCTTTAAACTCAAAACTTCATCATTCAGGATATAGCCATTCTCGTCTCTTATAGCATTCATCATAGGCTGTTTTGAATGTCCCCTGGCAGTTCTTACAAGTTTCCAGAACATTTTAATATTTGCCTGGAAGTTATCCGATATTCTTCTATCATTCTTATCCGTTCTTTCTTGCTTTTTTCTTTCAACTACTTCTTTTACTCTCTTATTAAGATGTCTAAAGACTGCCTTTTTTCTTTCAATATCACCATTCGTACCACTAGAATTAGCAGCCTTTGTTGCTAGTAAATCTAGCCATGCTCTCTTCTTTGCTTCAACTTCCATACGTATCTCATCATCCCACCATAACGTATTATTTTTCCTTTCATTCTTTCTCTTACTAACACCACATGCTTCGGTGGCTGCATCCACTAAATCTTTCTTTACATTTTGCCATATATTCTCCAAGTCTAACTCCTTCATACATAATTCATCCAAACCACTTATATTTTCTTTCAGTCTACATTTGAACTTGTTTTTATCACTTTCATCTTGTAACCTTTCTGTTCTAATACGCTGTAACGCAGTGGTAGACACAGACGATCGATGGCGCCAACGCCTGAATAGACCATTAATTCGGCATAAAACTAAATAATGATCCGTTCCTACGTTAGAACCTCGGTAAACTCTCGTATCTACCACTGCGCAACTTAAAATGAATCCTCTTGTGGCGAAAGCAAGTGTTCAAACAAAAAGATTCTTTTCCATACCTACGGTGAGGAGACTTTCACCATTCTCATTTATACTTTCATCACCAAACGTTCCCAATATCCTTTCATAACCAAGCCTCCTCACCCCAACCCTTCCATTAAAATCTCCTAGCATAATAATATATTCATTTCCCTTACACTTCATTAACACCATCCTTACCATTTCCCAAAACTGCTCTCGGATATAAGTGGGCTTAGACATGTCTGGGGCGTAGACCCCTAACACAAACAACTTCTTTAAGCCCACTTTCATTAGTATCCATAGCAGTCTTGGGCTTACACATTCATACTCTTTCACACATTGGCCCATTCTTTCTGAAAGGATGATACCAACTCCCTGGCACGCCCGCTCGATCTCGTCTACACCAGACCAGTATGCGGTATACATGCCATGTGTAGTGACATCCTTCCCATTTCTTTTCGTCTCATTTACGCATAACACATCTATTCCCCTATCATACATCATATCGCATACTTCATCCATTTTATCATTCATTGCCCCACATACATTCAACGTAGCCAGGCGGGCCTCTGGAATCCACTTTTCGCCTCTCCGGGAGACAGAACGTGACGGGTGGCGAACCTCGTCGCCGGTTTTCCTCCCGGAGATTCTTCGCACCCCTGCCCCATTAAAAGGGCGCCGGGAACTCGGGGCCATTTCTTTAATTCGATTCCTCATGGTGTGAAATGGGGTGGTATATTTAACGCCGCTACCACGGCGTGGAGCCGAGTCTGTGGTATCGGCTTGTCGCTCATTTAGCACCACCCGGGGGACACGTGTAGGGTGGGCCTAGGAACAGGTGGTCAAAGCCTACGGACGCGACAAAAAAAATCACCAATTATTAAATTTCTATACACAATATGAATTACATCCACAGCAGTATAATGAGATCTATTTACTAAGGTCAGGTGGGGTAAGAGGGACATACTTTATTTTCAGTAAAATATTTTCACTTCTAGGAAGAACAGATAAAGTCTTTTAAGATCTTTGAACCAAACAAAACTTGACTTTATGTATTAGCTTCACATGTGTAAAATGTCATTACGCTAGTATCTGTTTTTACTACGATATTGACGTAAATGTCAAGATTGAGTCAACGTTCCTCTTCCCCCTCACATGGGGTAAGAGGAACAGTCATTGTATTACTTAAGATTGGACTCTGAATTAAAATATTCTTTGCTAAATGTTCGTTAATTTGTAGGTAGAACTGCTTCGGTCAAAATTATATCTTACAATCGATGAAATAAGGTATCGTTTGAGATGAAAAAGAAGAAAAAAATCAATTCGGGGTAAGAAGGACATACAGGTTCGATCAGGGGTGGCAAACTAAAACGAAGTTGACCAGTTATATTTCTATATTTATTTAATCATACAAACGGTAATAATATATCTCCCTAACTAGTTTTCCCTAGTTAGTCACTCTTTAAAAATAACAATGGCACTTTGGATTTTAAACCTTTGCGGTCGTATACACGGTTAACAAATGTTATTCTTGGTATATTATAAAGTTTTGATACGAAGTATGCAGATATTGTTCCATTTAATACCGCATTGGCAGCCTCACTTAATTTATCATTAATAATTTATCATCAGCCTCATTTAATTTAAACTGCTTCGGTCAAAATTAGATCTTACAATCGATGAAATAGGGTATCGTTTGAGATGAAAAAGAAGAAAAAATCAATTCGGGGTAAGAAGGACATACAGGTTCGATCAGGGGTGGCAAACTAAAACGAAGTTGACCAGTTATATTTCTATATTTATTTAATCATACAAACGGTAATAATATATCTCCCTAACTAGTTTTCCCTAGTTAGTCACTTTTTAAAAATAACAATGGCATAATTAATTTATCATTATCATATCTGCTTCTATCAGATTTTCTTATATATTTTCGCGCTATGTTTTATGATATATATATATATATATATATATATATATATATATATCATTCCTACAACAGTCAAAATTGCTATAATATAACAAAATATTACAATTAAAAAAGAAAGGGACGTATACAAAACGCATGAAACTTTATTTATCTTAACTTATTTAAAAAAAAGAAACATTTGATTTTTTATTTGTTTGTTATGATTTAGATAACTCAAAAATTCTAAAATCCGATTCCAAAAATAAATTTAACACAAAAATAGGTAAGCGTGGACGAAGTTGTGGGAAATTTCTAGTTTAGTTATAATTTAAAAGTGTAGTAGGTACAAAACAGTCAGTCAATTCTTTTCATTTAAAAAAAATAATTATAATTAAAAAATAATTATAAATTATTCAAAATGTGTGTTATTCCTGACATAGTGTGAAAGAAACATATGTTCCTCTTTCACCGTGAATAGTGAGCCTCTTACCCCAGCTATTGCTTATGGAGTTTTAGATTTTCAAGCGAAAGAAACTCATATTATTAGTTGTTTTTAGACTAAAATGGTTAATAAAAAGAAATAATTACAGTTTTCTCCTCATATCATTACATTTAAAATATTTCCAGCTCTCTTTTTTCACCAAACTATTGGTTCGCTAAAAAACGCGCTAACTTTGTACTAGTCGAATTCACAACTGTCAAATGTGTCTTATTTTTTGTGACTTCTGAGTCACGTAGCGATATCTGTTGAAAACCGTTCAAACTATTTCGCATTCACTGTTTTATTGAAGAAAAGTTCATAGTCATACGCACTTCGGTTTACTAGTTATGGTCCCTAGTCCCTCTTCCCCCGGTGTCCCTCTTACCCCACCTGACCTTATATCATAAATTAAACTTAATTACCTAAACATATACTATTCTACTATCTTACAAAGTTGTTTAAGAATATTAATACATTTTTATACATTGCGCTGGGCTTGTCAAAAAATATATCTGCGTCTGGATTGGCCCTGAAAAAACAGTTTATTAGTCTAACGGCTCTGCAAGTGGGACTGTTATCTGCGAGTGGGGAGCGCCACGTACGCGGACAGGAGAGGAGTCTACGTTTTCGTCTACCAACACCTCGCACATAATGGTCCGGTATATAAAGATGTATGGTCTCACAAACTGCAGGATTATCTACATTGTTACTTAACAAGAAATAATAATGCATTATATGCATATGTTCCCGCCTACACTATAGGGTATCCAGACCAACCATGCCCAATACAAATGTTGACGGATATAGAAATGGGTAGTATCCATACTGGCGTTTATACAGATATCTGGCAAACTTACGTTGGATTTTTTCCACCATCATTGTATACATGGTTTTTCGGGGGTTCCATACTAAGGCATTATACTCTAGCTTACTTCGCACGTAGGCATTATACAGGAGTTTTATCACACGGACATTTTTAAACTGATGCGAAGTTCTAATTATGAAACCTAGACTTTATTCGCTACTTTGCACGTTTTAATAATATGTTCATGGAAATTACATGGAATTTCCTATCCATGATTAGGCCTAGATCGCTTTATACTATTCTATATATTATTCGCTTTTTATATATTCGGTTTATATATTCGCTTATTATATATTATTCGCTTTTATATTCTATTCGCTACTAACTTAATTTTGTCGATTGTCAAAGTATAATCATAAATGCTCTATACCAGTTATACCAATGTACCTAAGTGGCAAATGTTTTGTTGTGTTGTATGTGTGATTATTATTTCAAAACACACGTAAACATAACTTTTGAAGTGGTAAGCTGTATAATGCGCAATAATGATGATTGTTCTTGCCGAAAAGTTCTCTAGAATTAGGTATTGTATATTTTAGTAATTTAAACACCTCAACCAAATAAATAAGTAGGCGCCAATATTTTCCTCGCTGAAACCCACGCTACGCCACTGTAATATAAATAATAAACGACATGTAACGTCGTTTATTATTTCTATAATATCTATGTTTGTGTCAAATGTATTATTTTCAATGTAATTTTATTAACACGCTAACTGTTCCCCGCGACTTTGTTTGCGTAGAGTTTGTTAAGAATGGGTTCTAATTTTTTTTGCACTGAACCCTAATTAGTAAGTAAAGTCAAAAACATAGGCATAGCATGGCTCATAAGTGGGATATTTGTCATTTTTGCCACGTTTCTATCTGCTTCTTTTCATCAGGAAGACGATGCTACGCATCTGCTTTGTTTCACTCTGTACCGCTCACAGCACCCACAGGACCATGTGGGTTAGTGGGTACGTTTAGTCGCTACATAGTTAGTAAGGGCTAAGCAATAAAGTGTAAATAAATAAATAAGTAATGGTTGTCAAGCCGCCTGCCAAGCTTGCCAACGATGGCATATATACCTTCTGTGATGCAATCTATGCGGGAGGCCGATATTCAGCAGTGGCTTTTAATAGGCTGTAATTATGAGAATATCCGCAGTAGAATCAGAGTGACCGACATAACCCAACGGATTAGTAAGCTGAAGTGGCAACCGACAACCGATGGGGGAAATAGGTACTCGAGTGGCAGACTCGTACCGGTAGCCGAAGTTTAGGTCAACCCCCCACTAGATGGAGTGACGACCTGGTAAGACATGCAGGAAGTCGATGGATGCAGGTGGCTCAGGACCGTGCTTTGTGGCATTCCTTGGGGGAGGCCTATGTTCAGCAGTGGACTTGTGAAGGGCTGTAATAATGATGATGATGATGATGATGATGATGATGAAGGATGATGATAACGTTGAGCCAGTGTATCCTATCCTAGTATGTGAAAATTAAAAGAAATGTCTTCAAAAACTCCGCGATTCACTATACAAGTATGCACCATACATAACTGCTTCTTTAAAAATTAAAAAAAATTTAAAAACTTAAAAAAATTGCGAGAAATTAGTAGTGTATTGTAACAGTACGTTTGCACTAAGAAACATCCAGCACATATTGTTTTGAAACAAATCGCATAAAATAAATCACACTACACGTTTTGTAGAATGGTTCGCACTGATTCTAGCTATTCAAACTAATCTTTCAACATGACAATATTTCTACAAACTTGTTTTTAAACATTTTGTTTCTGTAGTTATAAAGATATAATATAGTTAAAATACGTAATGTACAATAAACTGTCAAACATATCTCATTATAACATGTTCTTTGACTATAAAAACGCTTTTTGATACATTGACAGAAAACTATGTTTAAACCATGTTTTTATGAAAATCGCATCAGTGCAAACTCAGGGTATTAGAGATGTCTGCAACAAAAATTCGTCGGTGTTTAATTGAACTAGATCAGAGCCGCGGGTAACAGTTACTCGTAGTTGTTGATTTCGTATTTGTAGTAGTAAATACTGATAATTAAGCATATGCTAAATGTAATACATTTTCCGCGCAGAAGCCAATCTAAATTTCAATCAAATTACGCAAGTACGATGCAACGTGACGTCAGAAAGTCCTCGAGTGCAATTGCTCAGAGCATAGGTCAATCAGAAAGCAGCAATGAACCTTACGGCGGTGCGTGTTCTCATCAAACATGACGTAATCATGTTGTTGAAGCTTTTGTAGGAATATGTTTAATATACTCGAAGGCGAAAACTTTTAAAGTCTCTTTAAAAGTTAAATCAAAGAGTATCAAAAATAGAACGACAATTAGCTATGATCCGTTTTCAGAAACAAAAGGCTTCTCGCCTCCACAGTAAAACTCTTTACTTAATTCTAACACAAAATTACATACCTAAATTTATCCCAAATAAATAATGAAAATACATATCGTTGCTCTATCTCTACTGAAAATGAGATAGAATGTCCCTCTACCGGTAAAAAAAGGTCTCCGGTTCTCTACGCTCGCTATACGAAACACAGCAGTGTTAAGCTGCTATTTTACGCTAGTTTTCTGTGAGAGCGTGGTCCTTCCCCAGTCGAGCCGACCCTTTTGTGATACAACTATAATAAAGCTGCTGACCCATTCGTGATGCAGTTATAGATCTATATAACTATAAATTAACTATAGTGTCTTTGCCACGTAAAAAATCTAACTTTTTCTTATTCGTCGAAAAACTAATAATTCTTAAATAATTTTAATTTCTTTATACAGTAAATAGACTGATGAATAAATATAGGAATCGACCGGACAAATTCTTTGAAACCTGTAAAATACTGACGAAGACTTACAACTCTACGAGTATGTGTAAGATTTTGAGTCTTATTCTTAAAGTGAGCAACCCTTTGTGAGCCTTAACAAACCTCTTTGCGGATCATTCCATGCGCTGGTGTACGTAATGTCCTCCAGACTGGATTCCGGTTACGGCGGCCAGTCTCAACGTAGACTAACCATGCGCGGTGCAGGATCCGTGGTCAGTGATAAGACACAGATCAGTGGAAATCAATTAGCACTCTTTTTTAAAGTAAATTATAAAGGTTGTATAAAAAAACTATTTAGAAAACTTATTTAAGAAACAGCTTAGAAGCGATTAACTCTGGGTGCTATTGAGAATTTCTTGACAGACTCGATGACAGATTTTTGGTCCAACCCTAGAATTCGAACCCGAGACTTTATCAACAATCGCATTTACGATCACTGATGTGTATAAAGCGAAGTTCTCTATGAGTACATTTAGTATTCCGAATCTGTCGCCATATGCACACGTATGTACAAGAACGTTCGGAACACACACCGCTTATCAATATGACCTTTACATTCCTATATCACATTTATAATCAAAATAGCAAATCAATGTCAAATAAGTTGACAATATACGAAATGCAAATTAAAAAAACAACCGCCCAACAAGCGTTTCCCGTTCATTAATAACCGCCTTCCGCTCGTTGCCCGCGGCGCCGGCGCGGCGACCAATCGATCAAGATTCAATTGAAATTTTGTCATTGAAAAATGTCTAATTAACAATAATTGTAACTGTAATGACATCCTCACAATAAATTTGTAGCGGCGCTGTCGTTGCGCTACAAACGAAGCGTACCGAAGCCTAAATCGCGCTATCAAAGTTCCGAAGTAGGACTACCCTAGGAGCGTTGGCCATTCTCCGGGCCGAACTATTTGCCCGGCCGGAGATCTCCCCTTGTCATTCCATTCCACGACCAAAAGTTTTTTTTTTTGAAAATGTATTCTGTTGGCCCTGCGCGGCCTTTACAACTTCATCAAGGCGGCCTCACCGCGTCGCCGACTGCAGTTCCGAGGCACCCCAGCCTCCGCTTTTGTAGTGAGGCTCCTCTAGCTATTGAGGGGGGGGGGGGCTCGATGTGATTCAAGGGCCCCTCTGAATGAGGTACGAACCTCGGCTTGAACCACGATCACAATATGGGAAAAGTTTATTATTATTATTATGGGGCATTTATATATTTTTCTTATCTAGTTGAGCTGTATAAATATATAAATGAAAATGATCAATATACATTTCCATCCATCCCACATCACATTGGCCTCCCCCATAAATAAACAAAAACTCAACCAGAGACCAAACGGCCGATAGTCAGGGAGAAAGGGAGAGAAACCGGTGGACAATGCGGGCGGTATCGAGAAGCACCGATTTCTGCATTTGAGCACAGAGCGGTCCGTCACGGAGTCCCGGTCGCCTTAGATGGACCAAGAGGCTAATCGGGGTTAGTCCGCTACAGGAATAATGTCGGTCGGCAGACCACCACACATGTCGGTCATCTCGTAAACCAGATCCAGATATTTTGTTCTCGCAACTGTTTCGGCTTTCACGAGGTTCTCGTCATACGGAATGATAATGTCGAACAATAATATCCTTGTCTGTACCAAGAATAATGAAGAATGTGTCCTGTCTGCGATGATGGCCCGCTCGCTGGGGGGGGGGGGGGGTTACCCTACACTTCGCTTACTAGTACACGAGGCTGCCACTAGAGAACCTTTCTTAGTTTCTTAGTAGCTCGAAGAACCTACAACCGGTGGGGGTTGTCGGTTCCTCGAGCTACTTTGTCGGCCCATTGTCACGTCGGCTTACTAATCCGTTGGGCTATGTCGGTTACTTTTATTCCACTGAGGATATCCACCATTTTTAGTTCCATTTTTTAATTGGCGCCGCCCTGGTGGTGGAAAAAGTCGTGGGTGAACGTATGTGACCATATTCTATCAACATTTTTTTACCCAAATGTCCTCGAATCACGACATAGGTGAGGCGCCAGTTTACTTTAATTAGTCGCTTGGGAGTAGCCTCATTTTTTTCAGTTATCGCAATTGAGTACGATCTTCACGAATTTCATCAGGAAGTGAAAAATGGCCTTAATCAACTCGATCGCCTTAAGTTGCTCCAATGAGGTGCTTCCCTCCCGAAAGAATCTTGCGGTTAAAATCATAAAAAAAGTACCGTCCGAAATTTTTTTCCCTGTTAATTCTATTTTTACTACGACGCGACGAACTTATAATAAAAAAAACTGTAGATCCGCGACTTCCCGCCAAAAATTATTTTAATCAACAAGTTTGTTGTGTTTTTAAAAAATAAGTATAGTACGAGAGTATAATAGATCCAGTTAATATGGGCACTTTCTTATAACTCGGAAACTACAGCCTTGTTTGCATAGAAGACAATAGCTCTTCATCAGTCTTTACAAGGCGCAGGATCGGCCGCACATAGAATACTGTTCCCATCTCTGGGCTGGGGCTCCCCAGTGTCAGCTACTTTCACTTGACCGCATCCAGCGCAGAGCGGCTCGAATCGTCGACGACCGAGTGCTTCCCGATCGGCTTGTTTCACTGGCGCTACGAAAATATGTTGCATCTCTTTGCATTTTCTTTCGCATATACCACGGGGAGTGCTCTAAGGAATTGTTCGGATTGATCCCAGCCGCCAAATTTCGTGAACGCCATACGCGGCAAACGTCCCGATACCATCCACACCATCTGGATGCTTGGCGGTCCACCACTGTATGTTTCACAAGGAGTTTTCTTCCGCGTACGTCCTCTCTGTGGAATAATTTACCATCGGCGATTTTTCCGGACCGATACGACCTAGGGACCTTCAAGAAAAGAGCTTACTCCTTTCTGCACCGACTATTCCCCTGGTGCTGCGGTTGATCATGAGCGGCGGTAGTCACTTAACATCAGGTGAGCCGCATGCTCGTTTGCACCCTCTTCTATAAAAAATAATAATTAAGGTTCAAAAGGACGCTGCTTAATCGACGCCATTTAGGCACGTGACATTATCATAAATATTTTAGTCGATTTTAGTGTTGTGTAGTGTAGTTATATATATTTTTTTAAGTTGAGTTTTCAAAGTGTTTCTAATTATTGGTTGGGCTGAAAAGTACGTATCGTCTCTATGAGATGGCGCCACTAGAATAAAATCCATATCATTTTTAGGTAGTACCAACCTTCAAAAGAAACGTGTATAAATTTGGCAGCTGTCTGATTATTAGTTTGTGAGATACAGCATTTTGAGTGAAGCAGCTTTTGTTATTTTGAAAAAAATGGATAAAAAGGAATTTCGTGTTTTAGAAAGAAAGAAAGAAAGAAAGAAAACATTTATTGCTCAAATACGCCACATGTACATTTAAACCATAAACATAAAAAATACATAGTAAAAAGAAAAAAAGAAGAATAAAAAAAATATTAAACACAACATCACACATTTTACGCACACAAGTGTGTGTGGCGTACACGGCAAACAGACCGCACTCAGCTTAATGCCGCAGCCGATACGAGACTACAGCGCTGGTTTTCAGTGGGCCTGTAAATTAAGTGACGTGCGGACGTTCATACCGTCATTGATAGACTAATAATAATTAACATAGATTACATAAATGAACTAACTGAATCTAATGCCAAGAATGTCCGAAACATTTTAAAAAGTATTGCTATCACCATAAGAGTCATGTATCTATGAGGTATCAGTTGGAAACAATATAAAAGAAGAAACACTAAATGATGGTACCCTACAAAAATATTTTCTCACAGGTATGTAATCATAACCATAATCTTAAACAACAATGTTATCATTAGAAACAATATTTTAATAAATCAATAGTGATTGCACGTTAAACATATACTTGTATCATAGTTATAACCAATAGCATGAAAAACACTTTTATTTCAGCCTTTAAGTATCAAAAAAAGTACTATGGACTCATATGCTTTCCGTATGACCCCGCCGGATAGCGCTAAGTGTCTGTAATTATTTAGGTAGGTAAATATCAAGCCATAGCTTTTTGAACAATAATTAGGTGAGTTTTATATTTTATTTTAAATGTATTTAATGTTTCCAGACTACGAAGCGGTGGCGGCAGGTTATTCCAGCATTTAGAGGCAGAATATTTTATACTTCCACGAAAGGCGATGGTACGATGGTAGGGAACAACCAAAGAGTAACATGACGAGCGAGTGATCTTTGATTGTACGTCGCGAGACCACACTAATTTGTGATAAAGATAAGGTGGCACATTATATTTAATTAATCCAAATAGAAATGTGGCTAGGTGGTGTTCTCGCCGATACTGCATTTTTAAAATATTGTGCTCGTTTATGTACGGCGTAACGTGAGCGCGGGGAGGTATTTTAAAACAAAATCTCGCACAAGCATTCTGCACCCTCTGGACAAGTTTCTTGCTACGCACAAGCAGACGAGGGCCATACACTATATCCATATAATTAAATTTAGACAGAATCAAAGAGTCGCACAGTCTTATCCGCATATCGGTATTTAGGCAACTTCTAATTTGATATAATACTTTTAACCTATAAAAACATGTTCTTGCAGTGTTTATTATGTGACTTTCAAAGCGTAACTTATCATCTATCAACAAACCCAAATTACGAGCCTCAGTCACGCGTTCAATTCTTTCGTTCCTTATGGTTACCTTAGCTTCATGTTTTGCTATTTTTTGTATTTGCTGAGCCGTACCTAGAATCATATATTTAGACTTGCTTCCATTAAGGACTAATGCGTTCGAATCTGACCAAGCTGCAATTCTTTCGAGATCGTCATTTAATTTTTCCACCGCTAATTTAGTCTCCCCCGGTTTACAAGGTATATAGATCTGTGTATCATCCGCGTACATATGGTATTTGCAATGCTTAATACAATTTGTTATATCCGCACAATACACGGCAAACAAAATAGGTCCTAGGATAGATCCCTGCGGAACGCCTTGTTTGACAGCCTGAGCGTTCGAAATGACTGGTAACCCATTTTCGTCTGATATTTCTACTTGCTGTATACGATGCTCGAAATAACTTTCGAACCATTTTATCGCAGATATGTCGAAACCGTAGTAATGTAATTTAGACAAAAGCAATGGCACATTAAGACTGACTTACTCGATGAAACATGGATCCACCACTACACTCCGGAGTCCAGTCGGCAGTCATCTGAATGGACTGCACGCGATGAACTGAATCCAAAGCGTGGAAAAACTCAACAGTCGGCCGGTAAGGTTATGGCGTCCGTATTTTGGGATGCACATGGAATAATTTTCATCGACTATCTTGGAAAGGGAAAAACCATCAACAGCGACTATTATATAGCGTTATTGGAGCGTTTTATAGGATATGATTTTGTTTTTTAATGAAACACTATTTTTTGATGAAAAAAAGTGCTGCTGATACCAAAAAGTGGCTTGATGAGTGTTATCCGGACTCTGCGCTGGGCGAAGCAACCATTCATAAGTGGTTTGCCAAATTCCGTACAGGCCATATGAGCACCGAAGACGATGAACGCAGTGGACGTCCAAAGAGGCTGTTACGGACGAAAACATAAAAAAAATCCACAAAATGATTTTGGAAGATCGTAAATTGAGGTTGATTTGTATAGCTGGCACTCTAAAGATATCAAAGGAACATGTTGGACATATCGTTCATGAATATTTGGGTATGCGAAAGCTATGTGCAAAGTGGGTGCCGCGCGAGCTCACAATCGACCAAAAACAAGAACGTGTCGATGCTTCATAGAAATGTTTGAAGCTGTTCAACCACAATAGAAGTGAATTTTCGCGTCGATATGTGACAATCGATGAAACATGGATCCACCACTACACTCCGGAGTCCAGTCGGCAGTCATCTGAATGGACTGCACGCGATGAACTGAATCCAAAGCGTGGAAAAACTCAACAGTCGGCCGGTAAGGTTATGGCGTCCGTATTTTGGGATGCACATGGAATAATTTTCATCGACTATCTTGGAAAGGGAAAAACCATCAACAGCGACTATTATATAGCGTTATTGGAGCGTTTGAAGGACGAAATCGCGAAAAAACGGCCCCATTTGAAGAAGAAGAAAGTGTTGTTTCATCAAGACAATGCGCCGTGTCACAAATCGATGAAAACGATGGCAAAATTGCATGAATTGGGCTTCGAATTGCTTCCGGATCCACCGTATTCTCCAGATTTGGCCCCCAGCGACTTTTCCTGTTCTCAGATCTCAAGAGAATGCTCGCTTGAAAGAAATTTAAAGCCGATGAGGAAGTAATCGCCGAAACAGAGGCCTATTTTGAGGATAAACACAAATCGTACTACAAAAATGGTTTTGAAAAGTTGGAAGATCGCTATAATCGGTGTATCGCCCTCGATGGCAACTATGTTGAATAATAAAATCGAATTTTGCCAAAAAAAATGTGTTTTTCTATAAAACGATACGAACTTTTCAGCCCAACGTTATTGCCAGATCTGGTTCGCTATTTTTTTCTTAATATATAAATTATAGGATATGATTTTGTTTTTTGTCTCTGTCCTATTCCTAGTTTTCGTTTAAAGGGCGGTAAAGCTTAAAAGGTGACCATATTTTTTTTATTAACTGGCTTTACGGCTCTGGGTTCTAGCCCTTCTGAACCTATCATTTCTTTAAAAATCTTCATTTTTATATTCTTTTTCTTCACAATATGCTGATGCGTCACATTGCGAAGCCTTTGGGAGATTTTGACGATAGCTCAACTCAGCGGACAGTTGATGACGACAGCACTCATGGTCATAAGGCGCCCCAGCGATCAAAATAACTTGAGGTTTATTTCGACATCAAAGCACTTGTTTCGTCGTTTTCTTAAATAGTTCACACGCGCGCTTAATTCACAAAATCGCATCACTTTTACGACTGAAAATCCACTTAAAACCATTATTCAAGCGACAAAACAGGAGCGACAATCCGTTTACGGCCAAGTTCCCGCCAAAACTCAAAGGCGACCATATTACCCTCATGTACATGGAGTATAGAGGTACACCTACGAGGTACCTATACACTCCATACTCATGTACCTTTCATTTATTCATTACAGCCCTTCACAAGTCCACTGCTGAACATAGGCCTCCCCCAAGGTATGCCACAAAGCACGGTCCAGAGCCACCCGCATCCATCGACTTCCTGCATGTCTTACCAGGTCGTTACTCCATCTAGTGGGGGGTCGCCCTACACTTCGACTACCGGTACGAGGCTGCCACTCGCGAAACCTTTTTACCCAACGGTTGTCGGTTCTTCGAGCTATATGGCCGGCCCATTGCCACTTCAGCTTATTAATCCGTTGGGCTATGTCGGTCACTCTGGTTCTACTGCGGATATCCTCATTTATAAGTTTATCACGCAAAGAAACTCCGAGCATAGCTCTCTCCATAGCTCGCTGAGCGACTTTGAGCGTCCTCAAACGGCCAGCAGTGAAGGACCACGTCTCGGTTCCGTAGGTCATCACTGGCAACACGCATTGGTTGTAAAACTTAGTTTACAGGTTTTAAGGTATACCTGACGAAAAGATGCGTCGTAATTTCCGGAACGCTGCCCAGCCGAGTTGAATCCGTCGATTGACCTCTCGGTCGAAGTTGGACTCACCTAGTCGGACTATTTGTCCCAGGTTAACGTACTCGTCAACAACTTCGAGCATAGTGCTCCCAACAACTACCGGCATAGGTGTGACATGGACGTTAAACATGATCTTTGTTCTGTCCATGTTCATCTTAAGACCTATCCATTGGGAGAAACCATTGAGGTCATTGAGCATATTGCTAAGGTCCTCCAGCGATTCTGCCATGAGGACTATATCGTCGGCAAATCGAAGGTGAGTGATGTACTCGCCATTGATGTTAATATCGTATCCTTTCCAGTCCAGTAGCTTGAAAACGTCTTCCAACGCAGCGGTGAAGAGTTTCGGGGATATAACGTCTTACACCTCTCTGCAGTTGGATAGGTTTCGTACTCTGGTTCTGTACTCGGATAGCCATCATAGCCCTACTGTACAAACACTTCAGCACTTCGATATACCGATAGTCAACTTGGCACCGCTGAAGAGACTGTAGCACCGCCCAAATTTCGACGGAATCAAAGGCTTTCTCATAGTCCACATACGCCAGGCAAAGTGGCAGATTGTACTCTTCGCACTTCTGTACGATTTGCCGAAGGGTATGTATGTGGTCTATGGTACGAAAGTCTTTTCGGAAACCGGCTTGTTCGGGAGGCTGGAAGTCGTCGAGTCTGCGTGCGAGACGATTCGTAATGACTCTCGAAAACAGCATGTAGACGCGGCTCAGAAGGGAAATCGGTCTGTAGTTCTTCAAGCAAGCGTTGTCGCCTTTCTTAAAGAACAAGACTACCGCACTTCTGCTCCACGCCTCTGGAGTAGTGCCACCATGGAGGACGTAATTGAAGAGCTTCTGAAGGACTTCAAGTACCGGTGTTCCACCCGCTTTCAGAAGCTCCGCTGTAATTCCATCCTCGCCTGGGGCCCTTAAGGTGCTGGAGAGTCATTCTAATCTCGCTCAGACTGACGTCCGGAATATCATCGGAATAGTGTCGGATAAGACTTGCTCTTGGATCGGTACTCACACTTGCGTGTGGCTCCAACGATGAAGTGTATAGCTGCCCATAGAACCTCTCAATCTCACTAAAAATCTCAGGTGTCCCGGATACGATGCTGCCACACTCAGTCCTCAGCTTTGACAGTTGACTCTTACTGGCAGACAGATCTTTGGCAAAGACTTTGGAGTCCTGATTCCGCTCGATCGCCTCTTTAATACGAGCAGTATTAAAGTTGCGTAAGTCTCGCCGCATGCATTTGGAGATCTGTCTGTTCAGTTGCCTGTATGCTGTCAAATCTGTTGACGATTGCAGCCTCATCTCCCGTCTAACAGCCATGAGATTAAGAGTGTGATCGGAGAGTTTTTCTGTACTTCTGCGGCGGGTCTTGCAGAACTTAGCTCTGACCGCATGGACAGTTTCCACGAGCTTGTCATTCATATCGTCCACTGTACTGCAATCTTCTAGGCAAAGCAGTTACGTAACTCAAGCTGAAAGGCTCGACCAGGTCCACTTCATGTGAGGCCGCTTCTGGAAGAAAGAGTTCATCATAAAGAGTCCCTCTTTCTCCATAAAGTCGGCCACCTTCTGACCCCTTCGGTTCCGTTGCCCTACTCCAAATTTCCATAACTTCAGCTCACCGTTTTCTCTTGTGCCTAGTTTTAGGTTGAAGTCTCCCATCAACATCGTTTAGTGGGTTCTGGAGGAATGCATGGCTCTGGAAATATCCTCATACATTTCCTCCACTTCCTCATCGGGATGTGCCGAGGTTGGTTCGTAAACCTGTATGACCTTCAGCGAATACCGTTTGGTGATTCTGAGTGTCAGGTACGCGACCCTTGTCGACACACTCTCAATCTTTACAACGTTGTTGACGAGACTTGTGGACGATAAATCCGACACCTCCTTGGGACAGATGGTCGCCCTCCCGTTGATAGAACAAGTTGCCAGACTCGAGGATTACCGTGTCCTCCCCCTCTCTTCGGACCTCGGATAATCCAATAATATGCCAGCGCAACTTGTCTAGCTCTTCTTCCAGCTCCAGTATCTTCTCATCAGTCCTCAGGGTGCGTGCGTTATATGTTGCCAGCGAGTCGTCGTAGGTGGCAACCGAACCTCCACCGGAGATTCTTAGCACCCCTGCCCCGCCGTTGCCATGGTCGACCACCGTAGCCAGGAATAGCGGGGCCGCCGGGGACTGGGGGCCGTTTGTTTGCGTCGTTATTCATGGGGGGATATTTGCCATAGTTGCCACACTTGGCGAGCGGGTTGGAACCCCAGTTTTTTTTATCATATCACTGTTGTTATCAGGAAGATGCTGCTGCCCGTCTCCTGCCTGTCTCCCTCTGTCGCCCACGGGAAGTCTGTCGACACCCACGGGAAGATATGGGGTAGTCTTCGATCAACAATGTTGGTATTGTTGATCGAAGGGGGTAGTGGATATTCTCAACCGCCACTATACGATAAATATTAATATTATAATATAATAATATTAACATTCATTATAATAAATGCTTACTATTAATTCTTTACGTAAGTAAATCGTAATAGCTAGAGAGCTGTACGCCATATATTGACATGTTAGATACAAATTTCTATATAAAGAAAAGAATCCCACGTGAACTTGCTATGTACTTATACTTCCCAGGTGAACTTAGTTTTAGACAGAGTAGAAATATTTCATTTCATTAACATATAATGATCTCTTTAAGCAAAATATTATGATTATGACCCTGTGTGTACATTTACGTATGCATTCTTTGACTCTAGGGTCGATGCAGATGTGTTTCTTATACGAGTAACACGAGCACACATATGACAACAATATGTCCCGACAACCTGAACAATAATGATCTAAGGACTATTAGCAACTGTCTCACCTGGCTGGTTGACAATATTGATTTTCTCAGTATATTATTTAGGTCCCATATAAATAAAATTTAAAATACAATATTAGGAATATTAGACATAATTTTTAGACTAAGCCATTATTTTCAGTTTGACTAATGACCCCTGTGCCCCAATGTGCTTCCATATCCATTAATTCAATAAGTATATTTTTTACTATTCTAACCTATACCACCGATATTTTGTAATTTGTCCTTATATTAGTTTGATTATTTTGTTGGAGCGGCCATTTTTTCATAGAAAACATATACAAGGTGACCGTAAATCTAATCTATCAAATCACCAACTATCAGCATCAAAACTCAACTCCAATTCGAGTATAATATATTAAATATATTGTATAATATCAAATTCGAATATAATGCCGCCATCAAAGTTCTTTTTGTTTTATATTCATTTGTAATTCCGTTCAACACTCAATTTAGCCTTATGTTACGCTTATCTTCAAAAGTTACTTTTAGGACAATATCTGTAGTGTATTTGTTTCCATGCACACCAAATAACAGCTGTAATGCAGCTGTTATACAGGCTCTTTTATGTTTATATAGCTAGTGTACAGCGTACATAAAGCCGTATAATTTGCGCCAATTCATTACTTATAAAAGAACGGTATAATCTCTTATACAGCCTTTAGTATAAAAAGATCTTTAATACAGCTCGTATACAGCTTGCTTGGGTGACAGCCGCACGGGACCGCTCCAGGCACGTCTCGCACCGCACCGCACGACTGCCCCCTCTAGACGCCTTCGATGACCGACTGTTAGTAGTAGTTAGACTGTGGCCAGTGTATGTGCAAGCACAGGGGCAATCTATCCCCTCACTCTTATAGTCCCGTTGGGATCCGACATGACCAGAGAGTGAAGGCTTAGGACCATAGAATTTGCGTTCTTTTCGTGGTACGAGGATAAAACAGTTTGCCAATTAACATGGTAGTTCTTTTAATGATTCCTTTTATTGTGTTTTTGCATCTTCAACATAAGTATACACCGATACAGCCTATTGAAAGCCCACTGTTGAACGTAGGCCTAAAAATATATTGTCTCCTGGAAGAGATGTTTACCATAGTTACCACGTTTGGAGGGCGATAACCATAATTCCTTATTTTCCAGTTGTATTGGAGTTGCTGCTGCCCGTCTCTTGGTTTGCTTCCCTTTGTCAGTTCGTAAGAAGTGAGAAGTTCGAAGACACCCACGGGCCGGTACATGCTAGTGGAAACAATATATAGAAATAAAAAACGTTGTTATGATGAATATTTTATTTTAATCAACATGTCACACAAATGAGTTTCAATAGTTTTTAAAATAAATGGCCATTTTAGTTACTTTAATCCCCAACATTCTTCTTTAAACGCAAAACTTAGCTAGTGACGTTCATAATAGATATTTCTTCATTATCGAGTTTCAAATCATTAATTCACTCAAGATTATACCAAAATATAATGAAAATTGAAAACATGTTATTTCACAATGTACCAATTTACTTGTCATTTGGTCCAATTTCGGACAAATCTTTATAGGATAAGAATAAATTATCTATAATCGATTAATTTCAAAATCGAGTGTAAACATAACTTACTATACTTCTTGCCAAGTAATAATAGAAATATAGAATGTGCATTTTAATAATTTTATAGTAAACAAGTCCACACTTAATGTCTATATTTAAATTAAGATGCATAAAATTCCATATCTGATTACAGATATTCAAATCTTACATAATTAAAAGAAACAATTGTAACTTATAAATATCATAAAG
Source organism: Parnassius apollo (assembly GCA_907164705.1). Lineage (NCBI taxonomy): Eukaryota > Metazoa > Arthropoda > Insecta > Lepidoptera > Papilionidae > Parnassius > Parnassius apollo. Next base: position 2,471,076 of record CAJQZP010001262.1, read on the forward strand.
TAATAAGAATAATATTGAATGTCTATTGTTAACGGATTCCCTACCTAAAATAGACACAAAATGGTATTTCTTAAAAAATAATGTTTATATTATAAAAAAGCTCCTCTAAGGTCCATGTCCATATTTACATATAAAGCAAATAAAAAATTGGTAGTTAAAATTTTAAACTAATTTAGTTAATAATGACTCAGTTGCCAAATAGTAGTTTGAAAAGTAAGTATTAAAATATTAAAAGAATAAAATAATTTCGACATAACAGCTTTAGAAGTCCGTGTTAAAACATAGTGTATGTAAAGTCTCAGACTTCAGAAGCGGATGTAGAAATTATTTAATTTTTTTAATTTTTTAAAGTGAGTTTATCCTTTTTTTAAGTTAAAATATTGACGGCTTGTGCCTAAAAAGTATTTCAAATTATGATCTTTATTCATAATAACCATGAAATTAAAAATTTTAATATACCACGTTTTCATATTCTTACAAATAAAGGTACGAAGTTAAAAAAGTAAAAATTAAACGCGATATAATCCGTACAATTATTTTTATTCCATGTATAGTGTTTGCGTAAATATAAGAAATATTTGTCTCGTTAATTATTGTGGATTCATATTAAAATATAATCAAAGTAACAAATTAAAAAAAATACTCCAGTGTAACCTAATTAATTTCACCGGAGTTAATCATTACGAGCAAGGAACGCTGAACCTAATTCATGCTGCTTCATAATCACCGTCTTCATTAAAGTTGCAAAGGTAAAAGTTACCTGGCGATTTGTCTACAAACTAACTAGAAGGGTTTAAGAAGATAAAAGCGGTAGAACTTTATGAGTAATAAGGGATTTTGAGTCGGTAAGGAGTTAAACCTAAGTGTGGCATCACCGTCTTGAAAGTTGTGAAAGTAAAGTTACCAGGAGATTTCCCTACAAATTTAAGAGATGTAAGATGGTAGATGTATATTAGAAATATGGGATTTAGATTTGGTGAGGTATTCAATGAAAATCCAAGTGTGACATCATTATCACTGAGTTAAATAAATTTGTGAAGGTAAAGTTATCAGGTGATTTCTCGACAAACTACAAGGGACGTAAGATGGTAGAAGTGTCAAATGTATATGAGAAATATGGGATTATGAGTTGGTAAGGAGTTAAATAAAAACCTCAGTGTGAAGAGGACGAGCGACGACGACGCGAATGTTTCGGACTGTGCCGCGGCCTGTGAAAGAGAAACATAAAATTAACTACATTGGCGCAGTGAATGACTGCAGCTCTGCACAGGCGCAGGTTTGGATCCCGCACGGAACAAGTGTGTACATATCTTAGAAATAATTATTCCGTGTCTAGTTTACGTTTACCCATTTGCAATTTACTTTTGTATGTAATATTACCTTTATTAGGAGATAATCCAATCCAGTTCCTTTTCTAAATAATATGGTACATTAAAAACCTCACTTTTTGATGTCGCTTACAAATCATATTTAATCACTTTTTACTGGTAACGAGGCATTCCTTCTTATTTCGCGGGTGTGACAAGAGGTAAGCAATTTTGACTCCTAAATGGAAGATGAATGTAGATGAATAATGATGATGAATGAATGGAGATGGGCCAGCATCCACTTATCAGGTGGACCGTGTGTTCGGTAGTCCTTATTTAATAAGTAAACTTATATCACGTTCTGAAGTCGGTAATAAGACCTAGTTATTACTTTGAAGTCACTTTTTATTTTTTATTAAAATATATTTTTTACCCTTTTGAGTGGGCGAATAAATTTCAATGAATTATAATAATCAATTAATCATATTAAGGGTTATTTTGCAATATCCGGCCAAATTTGCACAAAATTTTTAAATATGGAGTGGTCGAAGAAAGAAGATAAGAGTAGCGGTTATCGCGTTGCATCGCTGTGGTTACGCGCCAAAAGAGATTTTCAATATTCTACAAAAATTGAATGTAACCCTACAATTTGTAAATCGCACTATCAAACGATCCACTGAAAATTCAAGTTTCGAAGGTCGTAAGAAGACCGCCCGATCCCGTACAGTTAGGACGCCCGCGATCATCAAAGCAGTAAAGGCGCGAATCTAACGAAAGCCTGTTCGTAAACAAAAAATCACTCTTCAGATGGGCCTAAGCAGAACCACGGTAAAAAGAGTGATCAATGAAGACCGGAACGGAAGAAATGAAGACCGGACATTTTTTGAACGAGTGTTTGAAAAAAATTAGGCTGGATCATTGAAGTAATATGTACTTTACGTACTAGAACAGCTATTTCAAACAAAAAATGTGCGCTACTCTGTGTTCACGTGGTTGGTTTTTTTATCATAGAATAAACATAGGTAGCATGATCAGTAGGTAATAATAGATAGTAGGTACTGTTAAATAGGTAAATTATATCGAGAATAATTTTTTAAAATTTGTCATTTTTTGTATATTATATTTGCTTATTAATATAACATTACATAATATTATATCCCAATTACATTTTAACGATTTTTTTATCTCAACATTTTAAAAGGTATCTATCTCAAATATAAATAAACATACTAAATGTGTGTTTAACAAAACTTGTTAATATAACATTTAAATTACAAATATATTTATTTAAATTAGAATAAGAGTCGTTCATAAATATTGGGCACGCGAGAGTTAAAAATTGACGAATTTATTCCACTTTGACTTTGATGTGGAAACCTAAAAATAAAATAAAAGAATAATAAGCAGATTTAAATATAAAAAATTTGGGCCAATTATGATAACTCATATATGTTTCTACAAAAAAAATGCGTATAATAATATATTCGTCCTTTACTTGACTACTTACCCTCAGAAATGTCGCATTTGAACAAATTAATTTCATAATCTAAATTACGTGACACGAGATGGCGTCTTAGAAACAATTTGTTTTATTACTAATATATAGTACTTTTTTATTGATTAAGTATCTTATTAACCAATAAAAAGTAATTCCTTGGGTTTTACTGATATTTCTTGAATTATTTGTGCAATATCTAAGTACGCATGACGGCATATTTTTACCACAAGATTTTTTTTTAAATCAACACAACACGTGCCAACTCTACAAGCGCCTAGCGAGTGACTGATTAAAGTGCGGTGTATGCACCGCAGTTGAATGGAACATAGTAGCTGAATGCAGTGTCGCCTCTAGTACGTAGTACATAATAGCTCAATGGGCTGGATATATCCCGTACTTTGTTACGGCGGTACGCGGGAAAAAATACCGCGAAATTTTATTTTCGGATGAAAAATTTCTAACATTGAAGAAAGTTAATAAACAAAATGATAAGGTGTATGCCCACAGCAGTGAAAAAGCCAGCACGTGTATTCCGAGGGTTCAACGAGCACATTATCATTTGTCACTCATGGTTTGGCTTGGGGTCTCATATTCAGGCTTAACTGAGGTGTTTTTCTATGAAAAGGGTGTAAAAACCAGCGCCGAGGTGTACCAAAATACCGTCCTAGCAAACATAGTGGAACCTCTTTCTCAAACAATGTTCAAAAACAGACACTGGATATTCCAAAAGGACTCTGCACCAGCTCGTAGGGCACGAAGCACATAAAACTGGTTGACCGCCCATGGAATTGACTTTATCGGACACGAAGACTGGCCCTATTCTCGTCCAGATTTAAGCCCACTGGATTATAAGGATATGGCAACATTTGAAGGAGAAAGTCTACGCTAAACCTCATCAGAATTTAGAATCTCTCTGAGCATCTTTGGCTAAAGCAGCGGCATAAATAGATAAGAGTGTGATGCGTGCTGCGATTGATGATTGGCCGCGTCGATTAAGAGCGGCCAACCTGTCTTACTTTTCATACAAACGCTCGTACGTGATTACGGCGTTGTAATAGATCTTTCTTTGAAACTTTTGAACTAATAGGTATCTTGTGTACTATATCTAGTTTTCTATCATAACAAAAAATCTAAATTTGGAGAAACAAATTCAGTATAAGCCTCCGAAATCTGCTTTTTTGCACAAATTTTACCTGAACTTTGGCCTTCCATAATATACTCATAAATTGTAAAACTAAAGAAAATATTTTTATAGAAACCTTACATTTGTAATAGAGTTTCTAAATGACAAACATTCATTTCACAAACTTGTAAGGCTTACTGAAAAACACGTATTTCCTGTAACAAGTTTTATGAAATTTCCGCACACTATTTTTGGTTCAATGTTATCGCGTTCTCGCTTGCTTGTTATTCAAGTGGCGGTGAGGTATGCGGGGGACCAGTCGTGTGGGGTTGGGGCGGGGTGAGACGGGGAGTTGAATGACGACCGCCGCCGCTACCCCACCGCTGCCGCGCCGCTGGCGCACCCGCTCAGCTCTCGGATCCCTCGGAATTGTTAGTAGGTATAGAATTTGTTCCAATATTATTGTCTTGAATGGCTCACACTAGCGGTCGACCGCCCGCGAGTAAGCGGCGAAAGTTACCGAATGCCAACTGAGCGTTCAGGCGCTATTTCTCTCTTTTCGCTTTGCCTCTTTTTCTTACATTACACCGGATGAAACAACAAGCTTTTCAACCATGCTCGGGTCCTCTTAAGGGCATGTATTCTAGGCGTGTGTAACTCTTTACGGAACTGACTCACTGATTCGAATCACTGAAGTGTTTCAAAAGATTGGTTCAGTAACAATGTTTCAAATTAATGTTACTTTGCTCTGTGCTCATTTAGCGCGACGCGTCTCACTCTCGAGGCGACTGAGCCACGAACGAGAGAGTCGCGAGTGAGCGCACGAAATAATAACAATACAAGTCAGAAAGAGATAACAAATGAGAAGTGTCTCTCACTCGTACGGATTTTCACTATAGTTATTCATGCACGTAAAATAACCACTAAGGCGCTTACGTATCAAATATAATACGGTCGTCTTTTGCATATTATGTTTACATTATCAAGTTGTCCTTTTACGTTGATCCGGTACTTGTCAAATTGTTTATGTTAGTTTGGGCCTGTTTACGAAAATATACTGGGTTCTGTTTAGGATTTCTTTGCGTAATAATTATTGTGACTTACTTTCTTCCTTTTCATCATAAATAATACGCTAGCTTGCCATAAATTAAGGACTAGCCGCCAGTCCTAAGCCTGGATAAAATATAAAGGAGGATCGATTTTATATACAACCTTATTACGGTACACAATAAATAACAATAACTATATAATATATAATAAAATAACCTAAGCACATAACATTCAGCATTGTTGCCACATAACATTTCACTGAATCAGTCAGTAATAAACGCCCGCGACGCTACTTAATGTATTCGTAACATTCTGTATTTTATATCTTTTGAGTCGATGATCCAAATGAGCCAAATGAAACATATCAGTGATTGAGATGCAAATGTTCCAATCGCAAAATGATACACTTTGCCCACCTCCAATCTATTCAAAATGGGGGAATGCATTTTAAATAAAGTAAATAAAATATATTCTAAATTAAATTATTTTTTATTTCATGTATAATTTCTATATAATTAAAAAAGTGTATCATTAATTTTATAAAAAGTTTTTGACAGAACTTATGACCTGACTAAGTAATAATAATAATTACAGCCCTTCACAAGTCTACTGCTGAATATAGGCCTCCCCCAAGGAATGCCATAAAGCACGGTCCTCAGCCATCTGCATCCATCGAATTTCTGCATGTCTTACTAGGTCGTCACTCCATATAGTGGGGGGACGCCCATTTACATTACATACATTTCGTATGCCGGTACGAGGCTGCCACTAGAGAACCTTTTTTCTCCATCGGTTATCGGTTCTTCGAACTATGTGGCAGGCCCATTGCCACTTCAGTTTATACATATATTTGAACTTAAATATTAAATTTGGATACTCTTTGAAAATTAACCCCGTATATCATAAAATTTATTATAACTTGTTGTACCAATATATGTATTGATAGTAAATAATTGGTAGTTGTACTTATATTGACCTTGGGCTGGCGCTGCGTTTCCTGTCAGATGATCTCTTCCGCTTCGAACGTTTCTCATCCTCAGAGCCCGAGGAATCGCTCGACGATCCATGCTTCTTCTTCTTTACTTCTATAAAATAATTATTGCACTAAGTTATAGTTTAATCATCATCACTAAAACATATCAAAGGTTCACTCCTAAACATATAAAATAATCCACAGAGAAGCTTAAGGTGATTTGCCATAGTTGCCACGTTTGGCAGGCTGGCAACCACAGATTTTTGTTCAATTGTTTGCCTCTTACGACACCCCCGGGACGATATAGGCTAGACGGCATTCTCACACCGCCACTACCGGTCAGGTTTAATCAATATATAGTATTGCCGTAAATATAAAAATCATTGCATAAGTAATAAGTTGTATGAGAGATACTTGAGTTAAGGAGCCGATGATAGGACGGCGCGATTTAATAAAACAAACATTGCTATCGCCACTTGGTAACCACAAACTGTGTGGCGGTGGCAATCGCTTGCACGAGCTAACAGTCATCCTCACCGGCTGCTCTGGTCTCGCGGTCGCGTTGTCTGGATTTGATGAGGCGTACAATCTCCATCAGCTCCTTCCGGGCTTCATTCCGCTCCGCCTCCTGGTAACAACAATACGCACATTGAAACTAATTTAGTCTATAACAAATTTGAAGTTTTGTCGTCTAAAGAAAAAAAAAAAAGAATGTTATACAAATAATAGAATGTAAGATCTTCCTGGCATATCACATTATCACCTCTTACGACGCTCACGAGACGCAAAAGGATAATGAACTCTCTTATAATACATTTCACACTTCATACCTTCTTCTTGTCATCATCCAGCAAGGTCTTCTCCTGCGTCTTCTCGCGGCCTTCCGAATCCTTGCGATCTCGTCCTTTTGGCGACCTCGTACTAAAAAAATTAAAAAGCCTGAGTAGTGAAGTATTTTCTAACTGTCATTATTGGCAACCAAACAATAATATCCTCCAGACCGAATTTCGGTCACGGCGGCCAGTCTTAGAAGACTAGCTGTCTTCTTGTCACGATCTCAGGACAGGATTATAGAGTAGGAGTGTATGCGCAAGCACAGGTGCACTATCTATACCTCCATTCTCGTAGTCCGATGGAACGGTGATCTGACACGACCGGATATCATGCGCATGGTCAACGGCTTTACGTGCATCCCGAGGCACGGGGGTGAAACACCGCCAACTCCGGGCAGCTACTGAAGATTTCTTGACAACAATTTTTAATTGTGTGTACGCTGAATGAAGCATGCCAGAATTTGTATTTATTTATTCAAATACAAAAAATTATAGAATAATTGCTATATTTCCATTAGGAGGATATAATGACTTTTGAGCACAAAATGACAAAATAATCGGCAACAATTTTCTAATATGGCGCAAATGTATGACGTCATATAATATTTTGGGACGAATCACCAGTATGGCGTCGATTCATGACGTCATTTGCATTGGACAGTATACTGGGTTCTATTTTGGAACATACCCAAGGAGTAGTCATATAATACTATAATACACAATAGAATGGCTGTCAACCTTATTTTGTAGGAGATTCGGCGTAGCCGGGAGCACACATACAAGAGATTACGTCGTATTATCACTACTACAAAGCCGATTCGCTGTACTGACAGACTGAGTAAATTTACACATTTAAGACTTTTGGTTAATGTTCAAAATCATCAAAAAAAATTGTTAAAATTTTAATACATATTTATAAGTAAATAGTGTGCAATTTTGGTATTTCCTAAATAATTTACATGCGAAATTTGAAAACGATTGTTACGTCAAAACACAACTTGTATTGACATTTATACGTGTGAATTGACATTTTAGTGACAAATAAGTGGCTACACGGGCTGCGCCCACTCCTCCGTTCTATTATGTATGTATTATAGTATTCTATGGGAGTAGTAGATTCTCTCGCGCCATAAGACATAGTGTATAAAGTATATAGAATAATTAAAGGCCTGACTTCGGAAGCTGTAAGTGGAAATAATTTTATTCTGAACTCTTTGAAGTTGGCATTTACTTTTTATTGAAAGACTGGTATCGTATGGATGATTTCTGGATCTCGACTACAGATCCATGATGAAGTGTAAAACAAACGCTGGAGCGCGGGCACCCTTCCGCCGCCTCTTAGATAATTATAACACACACTTCACATAATGCGATATTTCTGCACTGTCATATATACAATTTAAAAGAATGATAACGAAGTTGCTAATTGACTATAATGATTTATGTATTATGTAAAAATTAGCATAATGTCCTATTATTAATTAATTGAAAAAATTTCTAACTTGGGGAAAGACTAACATACTTGAGTTCGTGACAATAAAAACTGCCGATTGAATCACCAAAATTTACGATTTTATTACCGAACACAAATTAAAACTTAAAACACTAATAATTAATCGCACTGATTCACTTTATTTAGCTCCGAAGCTTCGCTTGTCTCGCCAAATTCAATACTACCTCGATCGCGTATTACAGCGCCTATAAATACACCTTTTTCACCGAAACATCCAGAATATTCAAGTAAATACACGCGCCAACCGACCAGGCGCCGAAAGTTCGAGTGTAGGGCTTCTAGAAAGCTTAATTCTTCTGTTCGATACTAGATGGCGCTGTTGGTCGAAAGTCAAGATTGACATTTTCTAGGAAGCCCTCCTCGCTCTCGTCCCCGACACTAGATGGCGCTAGTGCCGGGTACATGACGTCAACTTAGGCGCGCAACGCTACCCCCTCCTAAGACATGCTCGTCCCGAGCATTATCGGCCGCATAATAACGCGCCAGGCGATCCTCATGGACGATCTTAGGAGTCCTTCTTGCGCCTTTCTGTAACGGCTCCGCAACGTCAAAGGCTGTCCTATCCCATGGTGCACCAACATTGTACAATTTCGATTCTCCTCTACTACGAGTCTGAGGTCCCTTCACAGCACAACTTGTACATGTGCGACACCAATCCTCGACATCGTCACGATAATGGACCCAGTCAAACTGTACTCGGATCTTCAGTAGAGTTCGTTTAACTCCCAGATGGACTCCTGAACAACCATTATGGTGCAGCTTTAGAACATTCAGCACTTTAGCTTTAGGGACAACCATTTGCAAACGACAGCTGTCTCCTCGACCATTGTCTTATTTACGGCACAGGACTCCATCCTGAATCAGCAAGCTGTCCCATTGGGCCCAATATAATATCTAATAGCTTCTAGTGGTCAACTCATCGCTGAGACGTCGGTCCACTTAGACTTGGTAGCACGGGCCTTCATCCATTCCGGAATCGGCTTGATGTCCGGATCTTCCTGCTGTGCATGTCGTAGGCTGTCCTTCCACTCGTTGCTGAGGTGGTTTGTCCTGAGCATCCTCACGAATACCACTTCCTTACTCTCTTGCCTAGCACAATGTTTGCAATCTTCAGGACAAGGTCTTCTTGACAATGCATCTGCGTTGCCACGAGATTTCCCGCTGCGATGTCTGATAGTAAAGCCGTATTCCCGCTGCTGCTGGGCGGTGATGTTAGCCGCACTTTCCTTCTGAGATCGTTCACCTTCCCTTTCTAGGGTTCGCTTAGGGCAGCTGGATCGAAGATGGCCCCTTTATCCACAGCCATAGCACCTAGGGCTGTATCCTTTATTGTGGTCGCGAACCGTAACTGCTGCAACCTCCCTAGTGTGAGGGGAACGATGATCCTGCCACCGCCAGGCGGTGCCGTTAGCTGCACTACCCTCTCGACATCGATCAACTTCCCTTTCTACAGTTCACTTAGGGCAGCTGGATCGAAGATGGCCCCTTTCCCCACAGCCATAGAACCTAGGGCTGTATTCTTTGTTGCGGTCGCGAACTGTAGCTGCTGCAACCTCCCTGACCTCCTTTTCTTTAGGGCTTCTAGAAAGCTTAATTCTTCTGTTCGATACTAGATGGCGCTGTCGGTCGAAAGTCAAGATTGAAATTTTCTAGGAAGCCCTCCTCCCTCTCGTACCCGACACTAGATGGCGCTAGTGCCGGGTACATGACGTCAACTTAGGCGCGCAACAATACGTTTATCTTACCTCCGATAGACTAATAGGCTTTCCCTAGCTTACAACTTCTGGGTTATGTTTAGTATCGATAAACATTTTAGAAAAACCTTTGATTTACGTTAAATTGACGCAACTTCTTAAGAGACAATATTATGAGAGCATTTTGATTTTTGCTCAATTTACACAATAAATTTCAACGGCAACTTCGATAAATTGTTTTTACTTTTAAGATTTTTTAATGACGTTTTCGGCCATATTTACCTGCAGTAGTACCATCTGTGTTTTGAACTGTTTTACCGACTAAGAAAATTTTGTAAGGAAGCTATAGGTACTTATCGAGATACTAAACAGTGATTGTCTTACCCCACCTCACTCTATACAGATTAATTTTTTGACTCTTTTATTTGTTAAGTGGGCTAAGCGATCACAAGCTCAAGGTAATATATAGAATGCAGTATAAATAGCTATATTAAAAAATCATTTCCTATTTTCCGCACTTGTAAAAATTTTCTTGAGAAATTTTTATGAAACCTAACCACCTATTTAACTTTTTCTTTGTTCACTATTGACAATCATATCGCGTAACATACATTTTCATGTGTCATTTTTGAGTCAGATAAGAAGGTATTTCATTTTTGATGTTTACTTAATAATATAATTGTCGTGGATTGATGGCGCCATAGTGCAACAAGTAGCTCCATCTAACAATTAGTTTTGTGAACTAATAATATCGTTACCGGAAACGCAAGCACGCCCTACCGCTTGCCAAACTTGCCGGATTTCATGTTAAATTAGACGGGACAGCGAGGTTGGCAACGGGAAAAAATTGTACTTAACGGCTAACGAATTTTCCACGGGACAACAAAAAATTAGTTTTTTAGATTTGTTTTCGAAATAAAAATAATTTGGAAATGGCAAAAATTAAATTATAATTTTATTCATTTTTTTTAGTTTAAAAATACGAAAAATGTGCAATACATTCTTATCTTTAAAAAGTTTAGAGAGTAAATTTTCATTTGACGTAATTCTTTTAAATACAGCTCGGAAACTGTTTTGTCGTTAATCGGCCAAAATGATGCGCTACTGTTGAATATATAGAAAACTATCAACTACTCTATCTATTTCATTCTCTCTCTTTACTATTTGAGTCGCATATCCTGTAAACCTGTGATATCATTGAAAGTCAATAAGTTTTAGTTCGATAAATGACTATTACCTATAGCATGTAGTAGATGGCGCTATTACAAATCTCAAATAGAAACAACAAAACAACAGAGTACTGGAGCCTGAAGTGACCCAAAATCTGAATGTACCAGTACGCGTGACGAAATGTACTAGAACGATTCGGTCACTAGAAATGAATGATTGACACTTGTCTACCGTACTTGACGGGATTATAGTGTTCTCTACAACGGGAGCTAGATTTTAATGATGGCAACACTGGAAGCGACCGAGTGTTGCCACAGTCGAACTCCGAGAGCTTTAGCGGATGCTCACTACCAACACACGTGTTTGTTTTTTGTGTAAAACCATTAGTTTGAATAAAGCTATTTTCATATAGATTTTTCGTTCGAGTGCCCACATTTACGTAGGACTATGTCGAGGTCGTGAAGAAGACTCAATGCTTCGCATCTTGGCCATTCATGATGCGATATAATAATTTTTTTATAGTATTAGGGTGAAAAACGAGCGCACAATCCACCTGGTGGTAATGAATGATGTGGCCCATAGACATCCACATCTATCGCCAACCAAACCAAAATTCAGATGCATTGTCACCCATGATAAATAAGCAGGAATGCCTCATTTCCAGTAAAAATTATATCCGGTTCCATACACTTATCATACGAAACACAGTAGCATTAAACTGCTGTTTTACGCTGGTATTCTGTGAGAATTCGGTCCTTCCCCCGTAGGGCCCACACATTCGTGCTACAACCATAATAAAGCTGCAGCGTGACTCTTCCACGTATAAACACAAATGAAATTTCCACTTTAATTCTTACCCCTCCTTTGTAGAACTCTTCTTATCCCTCCCTTCCTTATCACCATCCCTATGCCGATCAGATTTGTCTCTGTTCTTCTCCCTCTCCCGCGACTTCTCACGTTTAAATTCCTTTTTATCTTTCTCCTGCTTTCTATCATCCTTATTATCGCGAACTTCCCTGCCCTCTTTCCTGTCCTTGTCTTCCTTTCTGCCTTCTTTATCTTCTTTCTTGCCATCTCTTTCCTCTCTTTTGACATCTCTCTCATCTCTATGACGTTCCGAGTGCTTGCGATCGTCCCTTTCAATTCTGTGCTTTTCGTATTTATCTCCCCTCTCCCTTTCTTTGTATCTATCCTTTTCTTTCTCGCGACGATCGTCGAAGCGATCCTGGCGCTCCTCTTTCCTGGATCAGAAGATAAATTATTTTATCCAGAATGTTTAATAATTTTTTCTGATAAATTATTTTGTTCTGGTATTTATGATGATATGGTAGAAATCCGAAGTGCGGTACCTAGGTTTAACCGGCTACAACTAGGTGCAAGTTATTGCGGTTGGTTTAACTTAAGTGTATTAAAAGTAGGTGTGATCGGTTACTTTCGTGTAAAACTAGGTATTATAAGGCACACTGAAAGTACTGCGCTTCTGACGCTCATAAATGTTTAAACTTGAAATTAAATATATTTCATCGTGTCAATTTTTTTATCACAAGTTGAAGTTCGTCATGCATAGCAAAAGTAGAATAAAAGGAAAACATTTTAAGGCGATGATTTTAAAAGTTCAATATCTCAGAAAGATTTGCACTACTCGGTTTGAAAATGTTTTTTAGGGAAAACATCTCATTTGAGCACTGTAAGGCCTGTAAGGCAAAAACAGCTTCATTTTATATAACTCGCTGACGCAACTGCTCCTCACTTAAGAAGAAAGCGACTACGTCAAGCGCTAAAACATTCGACCAATCACCACCAGACGTGAAAGGCCGTGCGGCTTATGTCATGGGCCAATTCAAAGCCGCGGGCATTTATTTTATACTTTTCGAACAAATCGAATACATATAAGTTTAACCAATCGCATTTGGTTGCACCTAGTTAAAGCCAGTGAAACTTGTGTCCGCACTTCTACTTATAGCCGTAATATACTGGATGACTATTTTAATGTCTGGAAAAAATAGGACGTAATAGGGGAACGGAGTAGAAGCCTACGGCACTGATATTTTATAAAAAAATAAAAACAAAAATTCTGAATTAAATAAATAAATCTATTAAAATCTATCGAAACTCAAATCATACACACACTACTTTATGACCAGCAATAATATCAATGAATTTGTAAGGCGATGCTATACATTTTAATCAACCGAGACTGGAAGCACCCGCGGTAGCCCTCTTTGACGTCCTTTAGCAGGCGCAAGTGCCGCCCGCACTATACCCACTCAATTCAAAAAAAATTCAGTCACATGCAATTAGCCACGGCGTACGTCGTATTGTTTATGTTTCCGCGTGTGTATCGGCCGGCCGCTAATAGTTATCATAAACATGTACTCTAATGTCGAATACCTAGTAATGGGCCGAACTAAAACGATTAGTATACACATGAGAAGCACAAAATGTTAGTGATTTAAAGCAGCGTATAATAGACGCATTTAATGTGATAAAAAGTGATAGAGACACGCTTTAAATACAAAGTTTAACAAATAATTTACAAGGACGTGCTAGTTTGTGTTTAGAAAGAATCTATTGACATTTTGAACAATTACTATATATTTATTTAATAGATATCGCTAAAAAGATAATTTTTATTTGTAAATAATGTGGCCGTAGAAGGAAAAGGGGAGATCTCCCGCCGGGCAAGGTGTGCTGCCCGGGGAGCGGCCAACGCTCCGAGCGATAGTTCGGAGAATTTCTATATATACTGTCTATGATTCGGAATGTTAATAGCGCGATTTAGGCTTCGGTGTTTCGGTGTGCTAGTGGCGCGACGACAGCGCCGCTACAATAACAATAATATAGTGTAATTTTGTAAATATCAATCAGTATAGTTTGTAAATAAGTTTCATTCGATATTTTAAATACGCCAAGACGTTGCAATATAAGGTAGACATAAAAATTACTATTAGAAACTGTTTATCAATTTATAATAATGCAAGATAAAATTTAACACGTAATTCTACTCAACTACAGCATATTAGACGGTCCTAAGCTCGTAAAAGTATGAAGGAAAGATCGAAATCACAAAAATAATAATCTGAAACGAAAGGTAATTTACCTACTTAGTACTTACCATTTTCTGTTTCACATTTTTTTGCTATTTACAAACAAGCGACACGCGACGTCATTTCATTATTAATGAAAAAGTGGCAATGAGAAGTGCTGCTATTTTAAATCTCTTTCTTTTATCGACCAAGTATTTTACTATAAACAGTAAATGCTGATCTCGCATTATTAAGCAGTAACTAGTACTGGGAGGTCTACTTACGCTGAAAGTTTTAAGGTCATTGACATTATACGCGAAAAAACACAGCCAACTTCGTGACTCCGGGCGGCTACTGAGAATTTCTTGACGGAAAAACTCAATAAGTTGATTTTTCGTCCCGACCCGGGATTCGAACCCAGGATCTCATGATCAGCTGTCACGCTACTATAACCACTACACCAACAAAGCAGTCAAAATCAAAAATAAATATCAAAAGTGCTTAAATACTTATAAGATAAAAATACTTTTTTCTTAACGTAAGGCGCGCGTCATCTGAGTCTAAATGTTGGCTGCAACGATGTGTCGGCCGATCCCATTCGGTCGCCTGGCACCTACATAACGAAAGAAATATGAATGCGTCTCGCTCGCTCTTATAACTTTCATTCACTAGTTTTACGAAACTTACGGCGTTGTTACATACGTGAATGATTTGTTTTTATGTATTTTTTGGATATTCCGAAGTTTTGCCTATCTAATTATAGTTTGTTATATTTTACAAGTACTTTCGAGGATAGCCTCTATTCAACTAACACAATACACCATATTATTTTCCATTCGGTAAAAAATAGTTACCCAGTATATAAAGTTTTCCTAAAAATACAGAAAAGCCTAAGATATTTTTAATATGAAATGAGGGTGAGAATCGAGCACACAGTTCATCAGATGGTAAGTGGATGCTGTGGCCCATGGATATGTACATTTATCCACGGTAAAAAATGAAGATGTAGATGCGTTATCGCCTCTCAGGACGAAGATAGAATGCCTAGTTTCTAGTAAAAAGGATTTTCGGTTCTTTACACTCATATATAAAACAAAATATCAGCTTAATGCTACTGTGTTTCACACCATATGAAACACAGCAGCATTAAGCTGATATTTTACGCTGGTATTTTGTGAGTATGATTCTTTTTAATCGAGCCGATATATTCATGCTACAACTATGTAGCTGTAGCATAGCTCAACTAGGCAAGTAAAAGTGTTTACGCGGGTAAGTTTTATAATAATAATTATTAATTATTCAGGATTAGTAAATTAACAGCAATTATAATTTATTATTAAACAAATGGGGTCCAGAACCACTATTTACTGTGTTATAGTGTTTCACATCATCACATTTTATTTGTAAAGGTATTTGAAAAGGACGAAGAGAGAACGAAATGTGAAATATGGGTAAATCAGGAATGTCTAGAACAGGTAAATGAAATTGTATACTTGGGGAGTGCTTTCAGCCGGGATGGAGGATGTGATTTAGATGTGGACAGGCGTGTCGCTGCCGGGAACAAAGTCAATGGTGCCCTGCATGCGTTAGTCAAAAGGCAAGGCGTAGTGCAGAGTGCACGCCTTGCAATACATAACGCAGTGTTGGTACCGACTTTGTTATATGGCAGCGAAACCTGCGTATGCCAGAAGAAGCATAAAAGCAAGTTGAATGCAGTGGAGATGCGATCTCTTCGTAAAATATGCGGCGTTACCATAGCCGACCGAAAGCGAAACGAAGAGCTTCGCAATATGGCAGGATTGAAAGATGACCTTATAACAAAAATTGATAGGGGCGTACTCCGATGGTTTGGGCACGTTGAGCGAATGATAAACGAATGTGAAGAAAATATATAGCGCGAAAGTAAATATTAAAAGGTGTCGAGGTAGACCGAGACTAACTTTCGAAGACCATGTGAGCAAATTACTCGAAGAGGGGAGGGTCAAGAGTACTCGGATACCTAGACGTGCATGTATGAAGAAGTTAATGAACATGAAAGAAGCGAAAGAGGTATGTAAGGATCGTGACACTTGGCGATCTGTTCTCTCTGGCTACCCCGTTAGGGATTGTGCGTGAAGATAATTAAGTAAGTAAGTAGATCATCACAAGGTAATTTTGCCTTCTAGGAGGTCGTTGGGAGGATGTTACTGTTAATTGTTGGTATATTTACTGGTAAGCGAAGTATAGGGCGACCCTCCACTAGATGGAGTGACGAACTGGTAAGACATGCAGGGAGGAGGAGTTGATGTATGCAGGTGGCTCAGGACCATGTTTTGTTTTGTGGCATTCATTGGGGGAGGCCTATGTTCAGCAGTGGACTTGCGAAGGGCTGCAATGATAATGATGATGATGATTGGTCTATTGATATTACTGTTAAGTATTAGTGTTTTGTATAGATACCGTTGGTTGAGGTTGTAGTTGTGGTTGCGTTGATTGGCGAAGGTGCTGCGTAACAAGCGGAACGGGTCGTAGCCTTCAGCAGCGGGCGGCTGGCCAGGGCCGTGCCCAGCGCCGGGCGCGGGGCCGGGGGGCGCGCCCACGCGTGGGGGCGTGCGGCCGGCCGGCGCGCTGGCCGGTACGCACTGCACCATCGAGGCTAAACCTTCACGCCGTCGCTCCCGAGGCTCTCGAGCCTCCCGCATATCTCGGAAATCGCGCGCGTCTCTATAACCAAAAGTTTTCTCTTATATCATGAAAACGTCCACAGACTTTCAGTTTGGTGTTTTCCAAGTAATCTTACCAAATAGTCTTAGTAGAACTAGTGAGAATTTTCTTACTATGTAGGCCCGCGATGGAAAATCCTCAGTACCTAATCTTGAAATGAAATAAAATTTTTGGAAGCAAAATTATTAGTTAGTATCAAATATGACCACTAAGAAAAAAAACAGTAGTCTCAAAACTACTGGCAATACTCCTTCAGCTTGTACTATAGATTAATATCAACATTAACATAATTGACTAATTGTATATGTAAGAACTAACGGTGTAAGAATATTCTCTACCCCATATTCCATGGGCGTCTGGTCATGGTATTCTGTGAGAGCATGGTCCTGCCCCGGATGAGCCGACCCATTCGTGCTACAACTATAGCACTAATATAACTGCAGCATGACTCTACCACGTATATAAATACGTAATAGTGCCATCTACTTGATCCTATAGGTAGTCATTATCGAACGAAAATTGATTCACTCTCAAGGTGGTACGTAAAATTGGCGCCAAATGGCCTAAACACGACAATTTTTTTATAATATACTATCTTATTATTTCGCTGGATAATTCTATAGATGTACACCTTTGTCTCTTTTCAATTCATAAATTGACAATATGTATTTAATAACCGTGTATTTCCAAATTCGTGTGAATCGGGGTGATTAAGTTGGGGTGGTCAAGTCGGGGTATGACTGTTACATTACCTTTGCTGGTCGTGCCTGGGATTGACGCCCAGGGCCCGTGCGAGGACTTCAGCGCGCTGGTGCGGCGAAACACCGCGTACATCCCGCACGTCCCGTACGTCCCGCATGTCTCGTATTTCACGACCCCTCCTCTGATTCCCACCACGACGAGCATAGTTCTCTAGAAAAATTAACATATTTATGTAGGTACTTCGGTAACTAATACTCCTGGACGAGGAACTAAGTGTGCCGAGCTTGGGCTCGTTATGTTTGTTATGATGAGTCCTTACCTCCGGACTTGATGGAGTGATCTGAAGGTGTACTTCGGTTACTAATACTGGAACACCTGGACTAGTAGAACTAGGTATGCTGAGTTTGGGTTCGTTTTGTTAACCACTTCATAATGAAACAAAATTATGTTAACGTCACAGCTCGATGGTCAGCCCGTCAATTGGACGAGCTTGGTCCTCAATTTACAACGCCAGAATTCATAATTGGCTTAAGAAAGCCTGAACGTAAAGTTTAAAGAAGAACAGAATTATATTTTTTTGTCAACTCACCCTGATTTTAGAGGACTTTTAAGTTGCATAAAATGCTTGAATTCGAATTTATTAAATGTATTTATTAGAAGATTCATTTTTATCTATTTTTGAAATTTTCGAACCATCATGCCACACTAATAATCTTACAATTGTCTGTTTAACAACAGTTTTCTAGTAATCCTAAAGTTGGAAATATAAGTAGAACCTAATTTGTACCAAAATTTTCATTTACAAATATCGTCTTTCTCACAGAATACGATCTTGAAATTGCAGCATAATGCTGCTGTGTTTCGTATGGTAACTGTAGAGAGCTGGAGACTTCACCGGTAACGGGTAGGGTTGCGACATAAAAATATCAATATTAATAGCGTAGGGTTGTAAATGACGATAACCGATATATTGCAAGTTCTAACGCGTTACTGTCGGTATTTAAGGTACTAATTGTATGAAAATCATAGTAATTTATTAAAGAAATATCTATGAGGAAAAAGTTAAGATTTTGTGAAAGGGTAACAAATTAAACCACCGAAACACGGTATTAAGTTACATCTCTTCTCTGACAATGCACCAACTACAAATTAAGTGGCTTTAGTGTTAGTGGATCAACAATTTGATCGAAGGGACATCATCCTCGAGAGCCGAAGTAATTCACATCAGCGTATAAGTGAGATACATCAGGCATATGATGCGCTACAGTATCCATTGATTTTTTGCTGGGGGGGTGATGTGTATTCAATCAACATACCATAACGTGATCCCACAACTAAGTTGCTGCTTAATAAAACTGTCTCTTCTGCAAGTTTCTATTCGTACAGAATACTGTCAAAGATGGAGAAGATAACTATTTAGTCAGCTATCGTGCCCTTTTTAGTCAATATTTGGTCTTAGTATCAAACTCAATATTTCAGGGGCGGATGTCTCTGTCTCATAGGCTACGAATATCACATTTGGTAATATTTTGCACTCTTTTAATTTATAAATGCAATACAATATAAAGAAAATAAATGTTCTAGGTACGGTCGCTGATAATTGGTGTTTTTCATAATGATTTCGATTTTTTATTCAATTGGTGTTTTTCGTTATTTAATATCGATTTTTACTAGTTTTTGAGTTATGGTTCCAAGCCTAGTAACGATACATTCCCTCCCTCAGGGTGTCAACACCTCTGAACTTTAATTCTTTATCGAGGATAGACATAGACGTCTATGGGCCACAACATTCACCTACGATCAGGTGGACAGTGTGCTCGTTTGTCATCCTTCATTTATATTAAATAAACTAAGTCTAAGTACATCCCGCTAGCTGGGCACAGGCTTCCTCTGATTTCCGTGATGGTTATGTAGCAGTTAAGTCTGAAATGGGGCAAGGCAATGAATCCTAATCTATAACTACTCATATATAAAACAATATGGACCACCAGCCACACACATTTTTGATATTTTAAAAATTTTGCGATGGGCTTTAATGATAATGTTAAATGATGAATTCCGTAACGACCATTAAATATTATTACAAAATACAGGTAAGACCTTACCGTCGTCCATGTCCTCTTCAAAGTCCAGAGCATTGTAATCAACTTTTTCATGCCGCGAGTGTTCTAGAAGAAAAAAAAAACATTAAAATTTATAATATTGAGCGACTTGAATTTTATGACATTGGGGAAGCTTTATTCTTTTAATGAAATTGTTTGTCTTATTTTCATTTTGACTTCATTCATTTACGCACATGTGCACCACACGCACACACGTATACGCACACGCACACAATACACAGACATTCTATAAAAATAAAACAGACTCTATTGTCTTTAAAATGTGGAACAATATTATTTATATTCGGTGTGTTTAATAATAGACCTGTTTAACAACCCAAACGGAAACAATAAACAACAAACCTAAAGTACTGTCACACTCTCCTTCTTCTTTTTCCTGCTCGGGTGTGCCGGGCTCTCCATCGTCTGTATAATAAAAATGTATTCAAATAAATCAGTCTTTAGTTCAACAGATCACTGGCGTTAGTTTAAGGAGCTAGCAGATATAATTATTTAAACGACATATCTACTGAGAAATACCGGAATGTAACTCTGGGATCATTGATTTAACTTTTTTAGAATAAGTGATAATTCTAAGATAATCTACTGCTCCATATCGTTCCGTGGGTCTCGTAAGAGGCAAAGGAAGGAAACTGAAACACGAAATGGTTTTCCAGCATCTACCTAATAACAACGCAATATTAATAACAATAAAAAACTGTGTTTTTTCCAAAACGCGTTCAAATGCCATGATGAAATTTTTCGGGAAGGCCTATGTTCAGTAGAGTACCTACTCTCGATAGGCTGTGATGAATGAAGCGATAAGTTTATTTTACATCTACCTAATAACAACGCAATAGTAATAACAATAAAAAACTGTGTTTTCCAAAACGCGTTCAAATGCCATGATGAAATTTTTCGGGAAGGCCTATGTTCAGTAGAGTACCTACTCTCGATAGGCTGTGATGAATGAAGCGATAAGTTTATTTTACATTTATAATAATTAAATGTATTTATTAGTGATGCAACGAATACGAATATTCGTATTCGGCGAATACTAATCACGAATGTTTAAAAACTAATATTTTTTGTAACATAACATAAACATAAACACTCACGCCTGTCACCCAGAGGGGTAGGCAGAGACTAATTTGGTCGATAAATTTTCGCCTAGGACGTCCCTTTCCGACTCTGCCATTCACTTCTGCAACATAAATTTTCTTTGTCACTCTTTCCTCATTCATTCTTTCCACATGACCAAACCACCGAAGCATTCCTTTCTTAATCCTGGTCAAAACATCATCTTGCAAACCACACTCTTCTCTTATTACACAATTTCTTACCCTGTCGTTCAGATTCAGCCCTAACATACTCCTTAACGACCGCATTTCTACTGCGTTCATTCTACTCTCGTGCTTCTTCTGCCACACCCAACTTTCACTACCATACGTTAAAGTAGGGACCAACACAGCATTGTGAATTGCCATACGTGCCTTTTTTGACACATTTTGACTCTTCACAATAGAGTGCAGGGCCCCATTTACTCTATTTCCCGCATTCACTCGTCGTTCTATATCCTTATCATATCTCCCATCCCTGCTAAATACGCAGCCCAAATACACAAACTCATCTACGTGCTCGATCAACTCCCCTTCTATTCTTATTTCACAAATCGTTTTACTTTCTTCTCTTTCAAAAACCATAACCTTCGTCTTACTTGCGTTCACTTTCATACCCCTTTCTTTTAATGATCTGTTCATTAATGTAACCATCATTTGCAACTCGGCCGCCGACGACGCAAGGATAACTTGATCATCGGCGTACAAAAGGCATTTGACGGTTAACTCACCCATTGCGCATTCTTCAACTTTCAAATTTTGCAAACAACTGTCCATAAATAGGTTGAACAGCCACAGGGAAGCCACACAGCCCTGTCTGACACCTTTATGGATGTCAAACCAGTCCAAGTAGACTCCCTATAAAGAGACTCCAATGCCTGTATCAAGCCAGCGCTCAACCCAAATGAGTTCAGTGTTTGCCATAGCACATCCCTATCCACTCTGTCATAGGCCTTTTCCAAATCCAGGAACGCACAAAAAACGTTTTGGTTTTTGGCCAAAAACTTCTCCGCGATCATGCGCATGGAAAAGACTTGATCTGTACATCCCATTCCCTTTCTGAATCCCGCTTGCACATCCCAAATTTTTCCATCAGTTTCTTTCATGACCCTTTCAATCAGTACCTTAGCATACAGTTTTCTCACAATGCTAAGAAGGCTGATGCCACGATAGTTTTTACAGTCCTGCTGCGACCCTTTTTCTTTATATACTGGGACTATCACGGCTTTGCACCAGTCTATCGGTACCCGCTTCAGTTCCCAGCATAAATTAAACAAGGTGTGCAGCAGGCCTGCCACGACTTCCTCTCCAGCCCTTAGCATTTCGAGTGAAACTCTATCATATCCGGCAGCCTTACCTGCTTTCATGCTTTTCATTGCTTTCATTATTTCATCTGTACTTATCCCGCAACCTCTTTGCTCTTCTTTCGGAGTTTCTACTTCACTTAGTACACACGTTGTCTCCTCACTCATAAACACGCTTTCAAAATATTCCTTCCATCTCTTTAAACTCAAAACTTCATCATTCAGAATATAGCCATTCTCGTCTCTTATAACATTCATCATAGGCTGTTTTAAATGTCCCCTGGCAGTTCTTACAAGTTTCCAGAACATTTTAATATTTGCCTGGAAGTTATCCGATATTCTTCTATCATTCTTATCCGTTCTTTCTTGCTTTTTTCTTTCAACTACTTCTTTTACTCTCTTATTAAGATGTCTAAAGACTGCCTTTTTTCTTTCAATATCACCATTCGTACCACTAGAATTAGCAGCCTTTGTTGCTAGTAAATCTAGCCATGCTCTCTTCTTTGCTTCAACTTCCATACGTATCTCATCATCCCACCATAACGTATTATTTTTCCTTTCATTCTTTCTCTTACTAACACCACATACTTCGGTAGCTGCATCCACTAAACCTTTCTTTACATTTTGCCATACATTCTCCAAGTCTAACTCCTTCATACATAATTCTATTTTTATTTTTTGTACGCAACTCTAATTACTGGCACTTTGAAAACGCGCGTCGTCGGCACGTAAAAAATACGACATTTGCATAGGCCCTAAGCCGCAACGACGGCTACACAAGGGCAGGATAGTTATTAGTCATTTTAACACTCAAACAACTGAAAGATTCTCAACAAGCTAACAATATACCGAAACATATTTTGTTTTGAGATGTTAAAACTAGATGGGACTCAACATATTAGATGTTGAAGAGTTTAAATGAACAACGTATAGCGATTCAAGACGTTTTGCCATCTCTGGGCTCCTATGAGCCAAATTATTGATATTCTGGCCAATTTTGAAGAAGCTTCTAAAGAGCTAAGCAAACAATCAACGACGTTATCTCAAGCAATCCCAATAATACGAAGTCTTAAATCTTGCCTCTGATCTATTGGCCTTTTATTTGGCGAGAAGATGTCCATTTTCCAAGGCTTAAAAACTCGCCCAAATATATTTTTCACTGAAACCATGTACAGTCGCCTCGGAAAAGCTTCTTTCAACGGCGGGGAACATACAGACTGAAAAAAGAAACCGCCTACAAATTTTACTTTATTTAAATAAAAATTTGCTTGTTGTAAATTTTAATTATTAGAACAATAGAAATCATCAAATAAATTAGTTTTTCATTACCATGGCGAGATATCCGTATTCGCCAAATAGTAGGTTTGATATTTGTATTAGTATTTGTAAAAGTAGTATTCGTTGCATCACTAGTATTTATATTATTATGTTGGTATTGTCATTTATTTTTTGTGCCAGCCGTCAATAACACTTTAAATATGTATTTATTGTACGCATAAGATTGTATGCTGTTTTAGATGGTTTAAGTATTTTTAGCTAAATCTATACAGTTTATGGCAGCGGAATAAACATGTTAATCTTGAACATATATATCAAAGAACTCAAAACACATATTTGGAAATTTTCGATAAAAAATTGTAAGCTGTAGTACAGTCAAATCTGGCAACTTTATCGATGGAAGTTTACTATGCCATCATGTATGTACAGTTACAAAATAACGATTAACACGGACAACGTAAAGTTTTTCGGGATGTCATTTTAAATTAAAATTTAAAACCTAATTGACAACAGTGCTGTCTATATGGCAACTAGAAAGTTAATTTAGACATTTTTTAACGCCGAATTGTGCCGGCGACGTAACCTTCTTGTTCAGTGCTCCAGAACTTTTGTTGAATTTGTTTGAAATACTGAATGCATGTATCTACATCTTTGTAATAACGTAATATTAATGGTTAGGAAATGTAATATTTCATTTTAACATGGTCTTAACATTTATCTATACAACGGACTTGGAAAAGTTGCCACATTAGTTGTCAAAATCTGACATTCATTTCACAATAATTTACTACAACCAAGGGTTGTCACTTTCTACCTATATTTTACTCGATTACCGCGATACAAAGGAATGGTTTTGTACTTTATAGTCTATGTATAAGGTCGGGGAAGTTTAATATTAAATATAATATAATATGTGTTGCCATCTTGTGGGTAGTTACATAATCCCGTTGCTGTAGAAATCTCAGGATTTTTTTTATCAAAAATGCGACAAGTAGTTTTGACAGTCCTCCCTTGATGTACCCTAAGAACCCTACCCTAACCCTAACCCTACCCCAAGAATCCTGAAGAGACCGAAACAGGTGAAAATCTGAGGGTGCAAGGCCAGAACTATATGGCAGATGCATTAACACTTCCCAATCAAACTCTCAATTTTTGCTGAGTGGCCAAAGATGTGTGAGGTCATAATGAAAGGCCACTCCTTTTCTGTTGATCAATTCCGGCCGTTTTTTCTTAATTTCTTGCTTGAGTCTCACTAGTTGTGGGCAGTAAAATCGATGGTTTTGCCCGGCGGTAAATGTTCATATTATACGACGCCTTTCCAATCCCACCATACATAATACCTTATTGTGTGTTAATCCGGTTTCGCTAATCTGTGGAGCTTGAATACCCTTTGACCATGATCATTTTCGCATGTTCTTGTTGTACGATTCATTAATTTATTTCAGTGAGCTCGTGTGGTACCCGAATATCGAGTTTTTTTTGTATAGCCAGACTTTTTCAAATGGATCATAGCTGTTTTGTGGTCAATCCTCAATTCCTTGGCCGAGTCGCAACTACTGCTTAAGCTGATCCTGCTCCACTTATTCAAAAACGGCATCAAGCTTTGTTGTGTTTATGCAAACTTTGTTTCTGCGTTTCGCTTGGTTAGTGCAGGTGGCCGGAGGATCTATACAATGAAATTAAATGAAATATATTTATTATTTATAATTGATTGAAGCTTGTTATTGCACTAAATTGATATGTAATTTTAGAGGAGAGTAATTTTTGGTTGTTATATTTAAGAGTTTTACCTAAGAAATTATTGTGACAAGATTTAAACAAACAGTTTCAAGTAAAGTACATAATCGAGGATTGTTAACAACCCTGACACATATTTTCAAGTTTGTATGAAAAATCGAATAATGGGGAGCAACTTTACCGTTAGCGTAAACTTGCAAACCAATTAAAGAAGCAAATCATAAATCTAAGTGTTGTGTATTATATTGTGTGGTTAACTTACCTTTATCCTTGAGTTTGTATTTTTCTTCAGTTTCGATTACTTAACTTATTTTTAAGTTATTAATTATTTTATGTATGGTAATAGGGTAGTTACAAGCGAATCGTGCTTCTATTTCTGTTCTATGCAATCCAACCACAGACCACCCAGCCATCGAGACATGTAACGAAAGGCGACAAATTTCTGTACTTCATGTGCTCAACCAGAGCCTATGTTGTTGAAAACGAACGCTACCCTGTTTAGTAGTTATCAGACAACAGACCTGTGCACTGCGTCC
This sequence comes from Parnassius apollo, assembly GCA_907164705.1. Classification (NCBI taxonomy): domain Eukaryota; kingdom Metazoa; phylum Arthropoda; class Insecta; order Lepidoptera; family Papilionidae; genus Parnassius; species Parnassius apollo. The sequence goes on from CAJQZP010001262.1 coordinate 2,496,743, forward strand.
TTAGCGCTAGAATTTTTTAAAATAAAAAAAAAAACAGTAAAACACACAGTCTACTTGCGCAGTAAAGTAATGTGATAGTGATAACAGGAAACATAATTTAAAGGATAAAATCACCGTTTGACCGGTAAGTGCAACATTTAATAATCTTAAAATACTAAAAAAGTGAGGGTTCAACTTGTTCTAGTCGTAGTTATGAGGCTGCCTTTGTCAAGCACGCAGTATTATAGTACCGTCTCTGTCTATCCATCAGAGGGGCTGCAGGCAGCACGTGTAAGTAGAGATGCTCAAAAAAGTATCGATGCAAGTTTATCGACTATTTATTGTTTTATTATTTTTTGTGTAGACGAACAGTCGTTCTATTATATTTGTGTAATCTATTTGTAATTATAATTTGAAATCGAAATTACAGTTTTACAAACCCTAATTAATTAATAAAAGTAATTTTCATTTACATTTTTATATTACGTTAATTTTACCTAATATAGATATTTTCACCTGACTGACGCGGCCGAGGACGAAGCAAAATCATGGTTTTCTAGAGTATGTATTATGTTTGTGTATTTCTTAGGCATATTCCGCTCTTACCGAATTTATGGTAAGCGATTAACGTTGTAAATGACATGTAAAATACATGTATATCTTAAGAAGAACTTTACATGTATTCGACGGCGTATTTAACGCATCATTCATTTGTTTATAATTACGTTATGTTTGTATAGTCTTTCATATTTACGCGTCGATATATGGATGTGACACATCTCTAAGTTACATCTCACGCGCCACCCGCACACCTTTCTTTCTTCTAACCTTGACAGACTAATTTAATTAGAGAATCGTAATGGTTTCATGTCTCGTAGGCTGGGTGGTCTGTGAATCCGACAATACACAAGGTGTTGTCAGCATCCTTATAACACAAAACCAATTGTATTTGAAGATTCTTAGTTACTATCTATCCCCAAAAACTTTATAAGCCTCAGGAAACATATACGATTTGGAAACTTACTAAGAGGAGGTTTATCGGCGGGCCTCTTCTTCGGCTCCTGGAGTTCTCTTTCAGCGCGTTCCTGGTCCATGCGTTCCTGAACATACATTTGGTTTGTTTACAGATGCTAGAAGTCGCTAAACAACGATATAGCATATTTATACCGCACCTAACAGAATTTTTTTCATTCAACATAAATAATAAGTAAATAATATTCATTGTAAGTCACTCTTTTGTTCAATTACCACTGGTTCGAAAAAAACCTGTGTACTGTGAAGAACCAGCAAGAAACCCAGCGTGACTTTAAATAAATAACAGCTTACAATCATGTATGTTACACAATTAATAAACATAAAACAAATTAGAAATATCTCGGTAGCAATCATCTCAATTTACTATAGTATGATATACAAATTGTCAAAAAGTAGTTAAGGGGATATAGTAAGTCAGCTCAAATTCTAATTTAGCCCCCACTTCCCCCGCGCGTCGTATGCTATGTACCGACATGTTTGTAATCACTATACTGTAATTAGATAGGTCGTTAGACACTTATTTCATTAGGTTTATCATATTTATGCCCGTTTCTTAACTTCAAGCCAGTCGCTTCTTATTTTTATTACGGTTATATCCCATTTTAATTTTACGTCGTCCTGTTGCGTAATGTGTATTCTGATCGTAAGCGACACAACCTCCCCCTTCAAAGGCCGAAGCGAAACTGACCGGACGGCAGGAATCATGCTTCAAGAGGCCGATAGTTTAGGTAATTTCTTTTTACAGTGAAAATAATGGTATTTAAAAAAAAGTAAATAACGTAAGCACTGCTTTATAGTTAGTTCAGTTAGTATGCAAAGTTTCATGATCTTATTTAAAGTATTTTATGAATAACATGTTTATTGTTTATTTTGGAGTAAACTTTGGATTTTTTTTCTATCGAGAAAATTTTACGGAATCGTGTTTTCGTCTAACATAATCCTTAACATTAATCCTCAATTTTACCATATATTTATTTCAAAATTAATGCTGCAATATTTTCGGCATAACGGAGGATCTTGCTAAACCATTTGAGGTTATATTTCCCTTTAAGTTGGATGGAATTAATTGGCGTAAGGTCATATGGAACAAAAAAATACGGGATAATAAATTCTTAATTCGAAACGTCGGGAAAATAAAAAAAGTAACATATAAAAAAAAACGCTAGGGAATTAAACACGATAAAATCCATAAATTAAATTCTAAATTTCACCAATAATGAATAATATTTCTTTTTATTTATAAAGACTGGTAAGTTGTAAATATTTTTATGTTATAAAATTTTCAGTTACTTTTTAAATTAATTAGCTTAGCATAGCTTAGCTAGGGCTGATTTTACAATCATTGTCATCGTCAGTAATTCATCAAATATAATCTGACTGAATATAAAAGTTAAACAATGTAATTATATTGTTTATAAATTACAGTTTTATAAATAATATAATTACATTGTTGATAAATAATTTTTTTTATTTGATGAAACTCTGCTCTTAGTTTAATATATTTTTCCAAATAATTATACATGTATAAAAAATTGCTTTAAAAATTGGTTTATTCGGAAAATGCAATTATTATTACAAATGTATATCTGATTCGCATTGTGTTTTAAATAAATGTTTTGTTTAGAACAAAAAACCTAGACCTAGAATATATAAGCAAATACAAAATTTTGGTCTTTCTACTGAATAAAAAATATTTTTGACATTAGGTAAATTTGCTAAATGTAAAGCAAACAAAAAAATAAAAAAAACTACCGAAACAATATGGTATAAATAGCGTATGGCCCTCACCTCGAAGTCGGAGAGCTTGATGATTCTGCGCTGAGCCTGCCTCCAGTGCGGCGGCGTCACCGAGCGGGAACGAGACCGCGAACGCGATGGAGTGCGGTAGCGCTAAAAGGTTAAAATTGTGTTTTTTTTTTCAGTTTATCAGGCCTCAGCATATTGCCGGTTTCCTCAGCATATTCTGAAGGGATCTGGGTACTAGTCCGACCGAAGGTCGATTTTTGGCCGAAGCCAAAGCCGAAGACAAAAATCGTAAGAAATTTTGTTCAAGATTGGCTAAGATTAACAACATAACTGATTTTAAAACTTTTAAATTAAAAGTTTATATTGAGTGATTAACATAAACAGATAATTTTAACCATTTCTAAAATCGTTCATCGTGCTCTAGCTTATTCGTAACAGTTCCTTTAATTTCGGCGCTTACTAGAAACCTTCATCAATTTGGCTGAAGTCGAAGCTTCGGGCGAACATTAGTAGGTACCCTGACTACATATTTCTGCTGTCATGTTAAAACATACAATCAAGGTCTGTTTAGGATTTATACCACTCTACATCAATTTCATCTTGAATACCAACGTAAAATAGCAGCATACCGCTGCTGTGTTTTTTATAGTAAGTGCAGATAAACAGAGAACCTTTTAACTGGTAAATATGCTTCCCTCTTGGTCATCAGATGTAACATCACATGTAGCTTCTAGCTTGGAATTGGCTACAAGTTTGTATGGATCGCAATAATAACTTACTATCAAGTGGGCTGCGGTCCACAGCAATATTCTAATAACCATTTTCACACCTGGTGGTTCACGAAATGACACAATAATAAAAGAATCCAAATGTTCACGCGTGTCGCACGGGACAGAGAAACGGTTACTCTATAATTCTATACCAGTTCATACGCGTGTGCGTGTGTGTATGTGTGTGTGTTTAATTAATTCATCCTTAAAAATTAACAAATAAAATCATTTTGCATAAATGTTTAAGCTACTATACAAAAAATACACTAATTTTCCAAAGAGTAAAGCGACGACGGACTTCATTTCATGCCATCGGTGTCCAGCGCCATATAAATAATAAATCTTTGTTAAATGTGTTATAGTGTTCTTTAGTGCATGTTTTTTCAGATATTCATGAAAAAAAAAATTGTCTGTTACATAGTTATTTTTTATAATATAACTTAATGCTATACTTTGGTTATCTATAAATATAATATTATAATTACATAATAGTGTTTGTTGCACATTTGATTAATAAATTTTCTTTCTTATTTCTTTCATCCAATGAATGAGAACAATACACAGACAATGATAGAAGCCCTACAGTGTAATTTATAAATAATAATAATGTTATTTAATCATAATACTCACAAATACACCACGACCCTTTATAATTCTGCCACTTCTCGTATAACTGTGGCGTTCCCGTTCGCGGTACCGCATCCTGAATACAACATTAAATTAATCTCTGAATTAATAACTACACTGGGATTGTCAATTAAAGTTATTATTGACGGTAAAAATGTACTATGTAGTGTACCTCATTGTGGCCAGACGTTACCTTTCCAGGAATGAGAAAACTAGCAAGTGTTCATGAAATGCAATATCTGCACATAATAACCCACCTCTGGCAAGTAGGATGGTAAGTATAAAGTTATTAACTTTGCTGTTGTTATCAAACCAATAATATTACATTTATTTTCGAAAGACGTTAGACTTGAATGCAGGAAATAGAATAAATGGGGCCCTACACTCTATTGTGAAGAGTCAAAATGTGTCGAAAAAGGCATGTATGGCAATTCACAATGCTGTGTTGGTCCCTACTTTAACGTATGGTAGTGAAAGTTGGGTGTGGCAGAAGAAGCACGAGAGTAGAATGAACGCAGTAGAAATGCGGTCGTTAAGGAGTATGTTAGGGCTGAATCTGAATGACAGGGTAAGAAATTGTGTAATAAGAGAAGAGTGTGGTTTGCAAGATGATGTTGTGACCAGGATTAAGAAAGGAATGCTTCGGTGGTTTGGTCATGTGGAAAGAATGAATGAGGAAAGAGTGACAAAGAAAATTTATGTTGCAGAAGTGAATGGCAGAGTCGGAAAGAGACGTCCTAGGCGAAAATTTATCGACCAAATTGGCGATTTATTGAAAACGGGCTAAATTAGGAGTACCCTTAACCGACGAGCATGTATGCGTAGGTGTATGGATGTGAAGGAGGCGAGAGAGGTGTGTCAGGATCGTGCCAAATGGAAGTCTGTAGTCTCTGCCTACCCCATCTGGGTGACAGGCGTGAGTGTTTATGTATGTACGTTAGACTCCGCCGTCTATAGATCCATCGCAGAACATAGGCCTCCCACATAGATTGCCTCATAAGGGGGATATTTGCCTTAGTCGCCCCGCTGAGCAGGCGATAGATTGGCAAACAGATTTTTTGTTAAATGTTACCGAGTAGATGTTGCCGCCATATCCTGTTACAGTTTCCCTCTATCGCCTCATTATTATAAATAATACCTAATGAATGGAATTATTCACTTTTTTACACTTTTACCTCTGGTTGAAAAAACTTCATTCCTGGGAAGAATCAGCAAGGAAGCCAACGGGACTTTTTTTTACAAAATAACGTTACCTGATCTACCACTTGAAGTATATTGTCTTATTAGCGCATAAGTTGGTATCTTTCTTATTTTCGTGTACCCTATCCATTAATCTTTCTCTTATTTTTATTTAATTCTTCTTCTGGGTTGTCTGGAAGATAGCTATGTAGCAATAAGACCAACTTTTGTTTTCCCCTTAGTATTTGTTTATTTTTGTTACATTAATCTTTCCTTGGTGAACAATAAAATATATTGTATTATATTATATAAAATTATTTTACTGTTAAATACATTAGTTGTATAATTAATGTCCTCATCACCAATACCATTTCCGTAGTTTTTGTTAAAAATACTTATACATATTACGAGTGTGGTTTGCAAGATGATGCGGTGACCAAGATTAAGAAAGGAATGCTTCGGTGTTTTGGTCATGTAGAAAGAATGAATGAGGAAAGACTGACAAAGCAAATATATGTTGCAAAAGTGAATGGAAGAGTCGGAAAGGGACATCCTAGGCGAAAGTTTGTCGACCAAATTGGCGATATACTAAAAATGGGCCAAATTAAGAATACCCTTAGCTAACGAGCATGTATGCGTAGGTGTATGGATGTGGAAGAGGCGAGAGAGGTATGTCAGGATCGTGCTAAATGGAATTCCGTAGTCTCTGCCTACCCCTCTGGGTGACAGGCGTGAGTGTTTATGTTATGTTATACATATTACATAATACGAAACACGCTCACAGGTTAGTCATAAAAAACTGTAAAACAAAAACAATCAATAATGGTAAATTTTATAACTTACATTAGAAACTGGCTAAAGCTGAAAAGCAAAGATGACACATTTCTCAATAATTATTAAATACTTTTTAGACTCGACGACATACCCTTGAATTTATAAACATCATGGCATACAAACGTGACGACCTGGTAAGAAATGCAATAAGTCGAGGGATGCAGGCATAGAATACTATAATACATACATAATAGTACCACTAACATGTTAATTCACACCTATGAATGTCAACACCATCAATCGTTTCCAATTTTCGTGTCATGTTATAATCAATGCAAATTATTTAAAAAATTGTAAAGTGTGCAGTAATTACGTTTCGAAAGAGCAACTGGAAATGGAATTTAAATAAAGGAGACATATCCTACAACCAGTAAGTCGAAACTATTTATATTTTGTGAATGTTACAAACAAAAATAAAGAAACATTTATGTGTCAAAAACATTAATTAAGGCCGAATACGAAGAGGACGAATACGAAGAACTGGCGAAATTTAATGTATTTCTCTTCACTACAACTTTGACCTGAAGTAATTCTAAGCGTTAAAACATTTTTTTCTAGGTTTGTTCGGTTCCTTCACAAGGTGCCCGCAGTTTTAAAATTTTAAAATAAATGAATATACCAACAAATAAAAAATGTTAAGAAATGATATTTAAAAATGATTGTTCTTCCAAAACTCTGTGAATTTTAATTTAGGAAAAATTCTTTTACGTAAAAATGTTTGTATTGTGATTCCGAAGGTGCCTGCTGTCTTTATTTTCGATACAAAATATTATTTATTAACATACATAATTCGTTATAATTAAAAACACCTAATAATAATATCGTATATTGCCAGATAAAAGTTTGCCGTAATAAATTACCAGGCGCTTCGACGTGTGACGTAAGGTGACAACAGTCGTTGTGTCTGTAGCGAAAATCGTTAATTTAGTGTTTTATACGCGTTTAAGTGACTATAAATGTGAATATGGGTAGGAAAAGAAATAAATGTTACCTAAGTGGTAAAACAAAGAGAGTTTATCGCATGAACGCTGCTCGAATGTTGTATTTTGAGGTTAATACTTATATTTTTGTAAGGTAATTGTTTGTTTGAGGCTGCATAATAGGTTGCATTTTTACTCATTTACATTAGCCAAACTGATCATTTATACTTTTCTAGTTTCAAATGAGAAACACTAAAAATGTAAATATCAAGACCCAGTCAGAAAAGAATGTACAGAGTAGTGCAAGCACAGAGACCGCAAATAATGTCATAGTCAATGTATTGTCCGAAAGCATGGGGTATGTACATAATTAAGAAAAACCGAAATACTTCGGATGTGAAGTGATTGACCACTCGGAGTAGTCTTGTGAGAATTTACATACACAGTACCCCCACTATGGGGCAATCACCGACTTTTTAGTTTTTTATTCTTTATTATTTATGCAATTTGCATTACGGCATCTTGTAAGACTCACAAGAACAAACATTTTCAGTTATATGAGGTTCTTTACTTACGATGAACCAATTAAGAAAAAAAAACCGTTATCAATTCAATTCGTTCATTCGTTCTCCACAATATCATAGACTGCTCAGAACTTTTACAAAAGATTAATTTTAGAGTTCCCTTCAGGCCTCCACGAAAACCTATTACTCCATTCAGTCCTCCATTACGACGAACTGTTTTGGGATCACATTCGCCAATTTGTAGGATGATCAGACTTTTTAACCAAATTAGCGATCTCGTCGACATTAACCATGTTTTATTGGGAAAGTTTCGAAAGGCTGTCTATATGATAGGTACCTCAGATTATAAACATTTGCCTTGTTAAACACTTTTTTCCTTTTTTTTAATTTTTTAATTTTTTTTAAATATTGTAAATTCATACCTTGCCGCTCTGTTTTTGGTCAGTATGTTTTAGTGCATTTTATAATAGCAATACTACAGTGTTTTTATTCAATAAGTATAAATTCGTCTTGTAATTGTCGCGATAAAAGTTATGCGGTGTTGTTATTATGTGGTGTTTACCTGTAATTGACTGTGTACTTAGTTTTTTTTACTATATCGCTTGATTTATATGGAAAGATGTTAGTGCATAAGTTGTTGGTAAACCAATTTAAATAAATAAATAAATAAAAATAAAATAAAATAACTTTTCGAACAATATTTTATAACGAATAAAGTACAGAATTTATAATCTATAGGAACTAATATTATAAATAAGAAAGATTTATTTAAGAAGTAAGCAATGCTCTCTGTGTTGTTCATTACTCTGCATACTGAGCTAGCTTAGTCAAATATAATATAATCAAAGCGTACGGGCGGCGCGTGGTTTGCTGCGAAACGAGCAAGGTCATTCGCGTCGTATTCGGCCTTAAGTCCAAAATGTATTTGTAGTAGTGATAACTGAAAATACGACGTAATTGCTTGCATGTGTGCTCCCGGCGACGCCGATCCTCGTACAAAATAAGGTTGATAGTCATTCTATTGTGTATTATAGTATTCTATGGATGCAGGTGACTCAGGCTGTGCTTTGTGGCATTCTTTGGGGGAGACCTATGTTCAGCAGTGGACTCCAGAAGGGCTGTAATGATGATGATGGACAGACATACATGATGATGAAGGCACACAAAATAGATCTTTGCATAGCGATTAAGAGAGAAACTGTCACACCAATTGTCACATAAAAAGTAGAATAGAATACATTTTTATTGAATAGATACAAGTCATTTTTATTAAAAGTAACTTTTTACTTTTACCACTGGTTCGGAAAATACCTTCGTCTTTATCCAGCAACAAACTCAGTGGTACTTTAAAAAAAAACATTGACAATAAAAACACAAGTCGTACAAATTACTTACGAAACTTATTTAAGAAACAGCTTGGAAGCGACCACTTCATTCCCAGGGGTTATTATCAACCATGTATTAATTTATATTATAATAACCCCATTCATACATCTATTCATACAGTTTTTCTTTAATAACATATTTAAAGTTGGTAACAAGGAGACCTTGTATATTTTCTGGGACTTTGTTGTAATTGCATATCAATTGACCTATGAATGAATTACTGACTGGAGTCAAGAAACTGGTTTATTTATTGGTTTATTATTATAAAATTCTAAAAAACTATAATTACAATTATAATTTGTCTGGGACTTATAGGTCCAATGTTTATGTGAGACATTTATTATTTATTTATTTAATTATAGCTTTGAATTCTTACTTATTTTTATGTATAAAAATAAATTTATATGTTTATCACGTAGGTTGCTTCTTGTTTTATTTGTTATTAGTGTGTAGTGTCCACATACGGACAAAAGTCTCGTCCATCTTCTTCCATTTTTTCTGTCTCTTCACTCGCCTCTTGCCTGTCGAACCTAGCCATTTTGTTGTTTGTTGAGTTCACCTCTTATCCTTATCCTTGTACGAATGTCACCTGCCCATTTTAATTGACTATACTGAAGGATATCTGTAATCTATGTTTTCTTGAGAACATCTGTGTTTCTTATTACGTATTTTTCAACCGACTTCAAAAAGGTCGAGGTAATCAATTCGACTGTATGTTTTTCTTATGTGTGCTCTGAACTTTTTATAGGTGAACCGATATTGATGATTATTTTTTTATTTGAAAGTTGGTGCTTCACATTTGGTCCCATATAGGTAAATTTGATCAAGATGTGACCAGTAGTTTTAGTTATCCTTAAATAATGCGTATGTATTTAATTGACTTCGATTACATTGATGATGTTCTCATTTCATTTATATTGAAGTCCGTTGTACAATTTTTTTTATTTTACCACTTGTTATCAATTTCAATATACTTCTTTCCATTGCATGCTGACAGAATTTTTTTTATGTTTTCAGTATATACCCATGTTTGACTTGCATAAGTTAAGCTTGGGAGAATGTAAGAAACCATTATTCTCTTTTCCATTTTCAGGTTGTAATTTCCTTTTACGATTTCTTTTTGTGCCCAGTATTTCCTCCATGTTATATTTAATCTCCTGTCAAATTCATTTTAGTGGCTATTTGTATCAAATGATACCAGTTTACCTAAATATTATGTGACACATATAACAGAAAAGTGAGCCAATTGTTTTACTCGGCTAGTAGATTGCAAAAGGCGACAAATGGGATAGTAAATTTGTGATTGGTAGGCGATGAGTTAGTCACATAACACTGCTGCCACAATTTTTCAACCGAATCCATGTTTTGGGCTAAACATGGTTCGAGGTCCGTCTCTTTGGACTCTGCCTACCCCCTCGGGGATAACAGGCGTGATCAATGTACGTATGTAAAAGTACGAAAGTAGTTTACCTAAGAATAACTGATATTACTTATATTTATTAAAAAAAACAATACCTTTCTCTATCCCTCCGGGGATCCCTTTCCTTATCCTGATCTCTACCTCCCCTCATAAGGAACCTGTTTGTAGGCACTTCGGGTATTTCTCTAGGGTCAATCTTAGAAGTCATTACCAGAGGATGGGAGGGGGCTTCTTCAGCCTCTTCCTCGTCTGCTGATGCACCCGAGTGATGTCTGCAATTAAAAATTGTTAATAAGTGACCTGATGATTGATTTGAAATAATTGAACTAAGAGTGAAACTTATTCATTATTAAAAATTATCCATAGTACAGCATCTCAAAAACAGGAGCTACAAGATTAAAGCAACAGTAGTAGGTGATGGGTGTGGACCGCAAACTAAGGAGTTGTGGGATCCAAGTCTAAGACAAGCTTTTAAGCTAACATGGAGTGGCTAATGGGAATATTAGCAATGTTAAAACAGCATTGTATTTTATTTTAATTAAATTGTAAACTTCATCCATCCATAATTCCATCCTTCCTATACATAGCCCCCTGCTAAACATAGGCCTCCCACATAGTACTTTCATAGGGGATCTTGCCATAGTTGCCACACTTAATAGGCGGGGTAACAACCGCCTTTTTTATAGGATAGGGTGACAAGCGAGCACACAGTCCACCTGATGGCAAGTGGTTGCTGCGGCCCATACACTTTTACATCTATCCTCGATTACGAATCAAAATGCAGATGCGTTGTCACCCACCCGTGAGGACATAGGTGGAATGCCCCGTTTCCAGTAAAAAGGATCTCCGGTTCTCTACACTCACCATACGAAACACAGCAACATTAAGCTAAGCTACTATTTTACACTGGTATTCTGTGAGAGCGTGGTCCATCCCCATTCGAGCCGACCCATTCGTGCTACAACTATACTACTAATATAACTGCAGCATGACTCTACCATGTATAAAAATCTTTTATTAAGCTATTGCATAGCTTCTATCGCGGGCCTTGAGCGCGGAGACCGAATCCAGAAATTCCGTAACGAAAAAAAACCTCACGCTCCCCACTCCGACGGGCACGGAGGTGTGGCGTTGAAAGCCGTGCATCGTCTAACGTCGTTTTAGTTCGGCAGACTTCGGCACTCGGCAGACTTCGGCACGGTGTTTGTGTCCCTGCGACTAGACGTATGCGTGTACACTAGCTGCTCACTCAATGATAAAAATTCCTGAATAACCTACATGTACTGTAAGATATTAAAAATATTTTAAACAATATTAACTTCTCATTTATTCAATAAGAGAAAAAAAATTGTTTTCTTGTCGGTCACCACGCTCAAAAAGTGTAACTTGATTTAATATCAAAGACTTAACTGCATGAATAAAATAAATAAATAATTATAATTGCATACGTTGATAAAAAATGCTATGCAATAGCTTCACCGCGGCAGTCACCGAGTGCCACACGTAGTTTTTTATTTTGAGTTGTTGACTGAAGATGCTGCTACCCATCCCTGATTTCGATTTCCCTCTGTCACCTCTTACGCCAGCCACGGGCGATATGGCGCAGTGGATAATCTTGCACCACCACTACACGGTTAACCAAAAAACTTTTATTTGAAACACCAACTTTTCACTTATCTTCTATAACAATTATCTTCAACTCGTCGCAACTAGCGACACCTGGTGAGTAGTAAATTAATAGCCATCATTAAGGGAGGGCGGGAAGTGCTCTACAAACTGAGTAAGATACATCATTTTTATTTTTCACGCGGTACTTAACAATTATGTTTAACATATTTAATGTGGTGGATCAGCCTGTAAGCAGTTCTCCACGGACCTCACCTTGATATTTGGCTATGATAAAATTACCTTTTCTTTTTCTTATCTTTCTTCTTCTTCTTGTCCTTCTTTTGTGAATGGTCCGACTCTTCATCACTTCCATCTTTTTCCTTCTCTTTTTCTTGTTTGCGCTTTTTACCTGTTAAAAACATAGACAGACAGTAACAATTAGATACTGAACTACAAATGATTTTGAAGTAGACACAAATATGTAGCACAAAACTAGTTATCAGAAATGTATTTTTTTGCAAATTTACTGTTTAATTTAATTTGGTTTTTCGCGTTTTTTTTTTTTTTTTTTCTTTTTTTTTTTTCTGCCCAGCCCGAAAGAAAAAAAAAAAAAAAAAAAAAAAAAAAAAGAAAAAAAAAATTTTCAAAAAAAATCTTATTCCTAGTTAAAACAAAAATGCAATAAATTACTCTTTTTTTTAAGTATTTTAGTTACCAGAATTTCAAAACCTATGAATTATACTTGCTCATATGTACACACATCAAAAAAATTTGCGATCAGTTTGAAAAATCTTTTTTTGTTATGGTAGACTATATTATAATTTCTTCTTAATAATAAAATAAATTCAAGTGTTTTTCCATATAAATAAAATTCAATCTAAGCTTACGCTCATCCACAAATTAGACTTAGTCAATTTTAACGGATTTATAAATTTTTTCGAGGATATTTGTGATTAAAAAATGCCCAGATGGGAAAAGGATATTCTACGACAGAAATAGCTCGCAGAATTGGTGTATTCCAATCTTGTATCGTGGCCACGTTGCAGTAAGGCATGGATAATTTAGCTGACCGACCCAGCAGTGGTCGCCCAACTGTTCCGACTGCTACCCAGAAGCGCTATATCAGATTGCTGGCAGCCCGTGACCTAACAATCAACGCCATCACCATAAAAGCAGAATTGCGGGGCGCCTCTGCACTTGAAGTTAGCACTCAGACCATTCGGAATTGCTTACACCAGGCTGGACTACAAGCACAGAGGTCTTAGCGAGCAGCTGTGAATTTACGGCAACGTCAGTTACGAAGATTGCAGTGGGCTAGGCTCCGGCAAAATGATGAAGATGAGAAGGAAAACATTTGGCAAAACTGCTCGTTAACGAATCGCGAATCAGTACTCACATCCAGATAGGCAAAAAACCGCCACTGAAACCGTTCAGCAAGGCGGCAAATCGTTATCCTTTTAGGGTGGATATTTTTTTAATTTCAAACAGTATATTTCCAATTAAAAGAAAGATATAACGTAAACACTTTTTATATAATTTTGAAAATATATCAGCTTTTGCTATTGATCACATACTTTTTTTGAAGTGTCTACGTTATTAGCCGACTTCAATAAACGAAGAGTTTTACAATTATTGCACGCCTTACAACGTGCTCTACTCTCGATATGTGGCCATACCTCAGTTTCGCTACATAAAATCGTTCTTATACTATTAATTATACATCAAATGCATATTATTATTAACGTTACAATCACTACAGACATTAAATTATAAGATTAGTTTACTTTCTAATTGATTCACTTTAGACTACATAACAAAAGCTGTAACTGAAAAAATATATGGACTGCCGTATATAGTCTGTGGGTCGGTGAGCCTTCTCGCTTAATATAAAGGCAAGCTATAGATTAAGATATATAATATTAAATAAGATTCCATATATTTTAAGGAGGATCCCTATTGATTTTTGTTATTGAATTCAACACCGTTTAAAAGTCATTAATGAAAGTTGATCAGCATCTGTTTTTTCCTTGTGATTTTTACAAGAAAAAAAAAACATAACCTGTCGTCGTAAATATTTTAAAGTCTTTTAATTTTATGATTTTCCAAATATTTATTTATTTATTTTTACTTTTATTAAAACGGTTAAACCAATTACATTAACTAAAGATAACATAATCATTCTTCAAGGTCATAAAACTTTAGGCATTCAGGACAATATTGCCGTACATTCATCCGCAAACAGGTCGCACTGAGGATTTGTGTCCAGGAGAGAATTAAGTGCGGTGAGGACATGGGTAACAGGAGAGTTGGTGCGCGCAACGGCGCGTGCCCATGGAATATTAGCAGTGGCGAAGCTTACATTAAAGCCGAAAAGCCGGGCTTGCCTTATTAAACCTGAATCAATCAATTATAATAATAATATCAACTAATAAAATAACTGGGGGATGAGTCGCTCGCGTCCGTAGGCTTCGACCACCTAACCTTAGGCCCACCCTACACGTGTCCCCCGGGTGGTGCTAAACGAGCGACAAAGCCGATAAAATAGACTCGGCTCCTCGCCGTATGGTAGCGGCGTAAAATCTACCACCAACCCTTGTTCGCACCATGACTCAAGAAATAAAAGAAATGGCCCCGAGTTCCCGGCGCCCTTTAAATGGGGCAGGGGTGCGAAGAATCTCCGGGAGAAAAAACCGGCGACGAGGTTCGCCACCCGTCACGTTCTGTCTCCCGGAGGGGCGAAAAGTGGATTGCGGAAACCCGTCTGGCTATGCTGAATGTATGTGGAGGAATGAATGATAAGGTGGATGAAGTATGCGAAATGATGAATGACAGAGGAATAGATGTGTTATGTGTGAATGAGACGAAACGAAAGGGAAAGGATGCCACTGCACATGGCACGTATACCGCGTATTGGTCTGGTGTAGGCGAGACCGAACGGGCATGCCAGGGAGTCGGTTTCATCCTTTCAGAAAGAATGGGTCAATGTGTGAAAGAGTACGAATGTGTAAGCCCGAGAGTGCTATGGATACGATTGAAAGTGGGCTTAAAGAAGCTGTTCCTGCTAGGGGTGTACGCCCCAGACATGTCTAAGCCCACTTACATCCGAGAGCAGTTTTGGGACATGGTAAGGATGGTGTTGACAAAATGTAAGGAAAATGAAAATATTATTATGTTAGGAGACTTTAATGGAAGGGTTGGGGTGAAGAGGTCTGGTTATGAAAGGATATTGGGAACGTTTGGTGATGAAAGTATAAATGAGAATGGTGAAGACCTCCTCACCGTATGTGCGGAAAAGAATCTTTTTGTGACGAATACTTTTTTTCGTCATAAGAAGATTCACATGTATACATGGGAAAGAGGTGATGATAGAAGCATGATAGATTTCGTAATTGTGGATGAAAGAATGAGGAGCGCAGTCGTAGATACAAGGGTTTACCGGGGGTCCAACGTAGGGACGGATCATTACTTGGTCTTATGTCGAATTAATGGTCTTTTCAAGCGTTGGCGGCATCGGACATCTGTATCTACCACTGCGTTACAGCGTATAAGAATAGAGAAGTTACAAGATGAAGATGTGATAGAGAAGTATAAATGTAGACTGAGAGAAAATATTAGATGTTTGAATGAGTTGTGTATGAATGATTTAGACTTGAATACTGTGTGGGATAATATTAAGAAAGGTTTGGTGGATACCGCAACCGAAGTATGCGGTGTAAGTAAGAGAACAAATGAAAGGAAAAGTAAGACGTTATGGTGGGATGATGAGGTACGGGTGGAAGTTGAATCAAAGAAGAAAGCATGGTTAGATTTACTAGCAACCAAAGCTGATAATTCTTCTGGTATGAATGATGAGATTGAAAGAAAAAAGGCAGAATTTAGACGTCTAAATAAGAGAGTAAAAGAAGTTGTTGAAAGGAAAAAGAAAGAAAGAACGGATAAGAATGATAGAAGGATATCTGATAATTTCCAGGCTAACATAAAAATGTTCTGGAAACTCGTAAGAACTGCCAGGGGAAATACAAAACAGCCTATAATAAATGCTATAAGAGACGAGAATGGATGTATTCTGAATGATGAAGTTTCGAATTTAAACAGATGGAAGGAATACTTTGAAAGCGTGTTTATGAGTGAAGAGTCGTATGAATTAAATGAACTAGAAATTCCGAAAGAAGTGGAAAGGGGTATGGAGATAAGTGTAGATGAAATAATGAAAGCAATGAAAAGCATGAAAGCAGGTAAGGCAGCTGGATATGATAGAGTATCACTCGAGATGCTAAGGGCTGGAGAGGGAGTGGTGGCAGGCCTGCTGTACACCTTGTTTAATTTATGTTGGGAATTAAAACGGGTACCGGATAACTGGTGTAAAGCAGTTATAGTACCAATATATAAAGGAAAAGGGTCACAGCAGGACTGCAAAAACTACCGCGGTATCAGCTTGCTTAGTATTGTGGGTAAACTGTATGCTAAAGTGTTAATTGAAAGAGTTATGAAAGAAACTGATGGAAAAATTTGGGATGTGCAAGCGGGTTTTAGAAAGGGAATGGGGTGTACAGATCAAGTCTTTTCCATGCGCATGATTGCGGAGAAGTTTTTGGCCAAAAACCAGAAAGTTTTTTGTGCGTTCATGGACTTGGAAAAGGCTTATGACAGAGTGGACAGGAATGTGTTATGGCAAACACTGAACTCATATGGGTTGAGCGCATGTTTGATACAGGCATTAAGGTCTCTTTATAGGGACTCTAGTGCTTGTGTCAGGATCAATGGGGTCTACTCGGACTGGTTTGGCATCCAAAA
This sequence comes from Parnassius apollo, assembly GCA_907164705.1. Taxonomy (NCBI): domain Eukaryota; kingdom Metazoa; phylum Arthropoda; class Insecta; order Lepidoptera; family Papilionidae; genus Parnassius; species Parnassius apollo. Next base: position 2,513,565 of record CAJQZP010001262.1, read on the forward strand.
AGGTGTCAGACAGGGCTGTGTGGCTTCCCCTTGGCTGTTCAACCTATTTATGGACCGGTGTTTGCAAACTTTGAAAGATGAAGAATGTGGGTTAAGAATGGGCGAGTTAACCGTCAAATGCCTTTTGTATGCCGATGATCAAGTCATACTTGCGTCGTCGGCGGCCGAGTTGCAAATGATGGTTACATTAATGAACTGGGAATTAAAAGAAAGGGGAATGAAAGTGAACGCAAGTAAGACGAAAGTGATGGTTTTTGAAAGAGAAGAAAGCAAAACGGTATGTGAAATAAGAATAGAAGGAGAGTTGATTGAGCAAGTGGATGAGTTTGTGTATTTGGGATGTGTATTTAGCAGGGATGGTAGATATGATAGGGATATAGAACGACGAGTAAATGCAGGGAATAGAGTGAATGGGGCACTACACTCTATTATGAAGAACCAGAGTTTGTCAAAACAGGCACGTATGGTAATTCATAATGCTGTGTTAGTCCCTACTTTAATGTATGGTAGTGAAAGCTGGGTGTGGCAGAAGAAGCACGAAAGTAGAATAAATGCTGTAGAAATGCGGTCTTTAAGGAATATGCTAGGGTGTAATATGAATGACAGGGTGAGAAATTGCGTGATAAGAGATAAATGTGGTATGCAAGATGATGTTGTGACCAGGATTAAGAAAGGAATGCTTCGGTGGTTTGGTCACGTAGAAAGAATGAATGAGGAAAGAGTGACAAAGCAAATTTATATGGCAGATGTGAATGGCCGAGTCGGGAAGGGACGCCCTAGGAAAAAGTTTATCGACCAAATTGGCGATATTTTGAAAATGGGCCACGTTAGAAGTACCCTTAACCGACGAGCATGTATGCGTAGATATATGGATGTAAAGGAGGCGAAAGAGGTATGTCAGGATCGTGCCAAATGGAAGTCCGTAGTCTCTGCCTACCCCTCTGGGTGACAGGCGTGAGTGTTTATGTTTATGTATGTTATGTAAAATAACTCGTAAAATGTTTCAAGCTATTTCAAATTTCCCGCGCACTCCACTGTTCGACACATGTCGACCGATGACCTCGTATTGCCTTAGTGATACTGCTGCTGTCATAAAAATGAGTTTTGATTTAATAGAGCTAATAGTTGTCTCCCTCGCTCGCGTGGGCTTTTTACGGGGCTTTCGAGAAGACGATCGCTCTCTTTCTAACCTATGGCAAAATATTCTATAATGAAATATAACTACGATTGTATATATAGCAATTAGTATAGAGATTTAAAGCCAGGCTTTTGGGAATAAATTTGTTAAAAGCGGAGGCGCGCGGGCAATACGTTTGCAAGTTCATTTTACGTTTCAATGTTTATTTACTCTGTGTGCTTATCTTAAGCGATTTAATATTACGAGTTTAAAATTTATGCTTTTTTAAAGATTTTTAATAAAAATGGAGGATAATAGTGTTCCTTGTGATGAATTGAAGTGTGTTAAAGTGATAATCGGAGAGGAAATCTTTAAACTTTGTTGAGATAACACACAAGGTTAAGAGTGTATTTCAGACTTATCAATTATCGCAATTAAAACAGTTATTGGTACAATTAAAACGTTCACCAACATTTTACGTAGACGTAATTAAATCTTTCCATAAGAAAGCGAGACGATTCCACTTATCTTATCTTATCTCTTAACCATTTGAATGTAAATAATTTTTTTTTTAATTTTGTACATTGTTTGTACTTTGTTAGTGTTTTACTTTTGTTCATGTATTGTATTGGATGTAAATATTTTTTTTCTTTCGCTTAAACAAACCCTGAAAAACAACAATCTATATTTTTATCAATTTATATCTTGGGCTTGCCCTAGCTTGGAGCTCTAGCTCCGCCACTGAATATTAGTAATGTTTATGTTAAAGAACTAAGAATAAAGTGATGAAGCTATGTCTACTTAGCACCAACTTTAGAATTTGAAATTATTTTATTCTTTTTAGATAATTTGAAGTTGGCTTTTACCTTTTTAATTCTGATAGCTTTCTGGTAAACAATATAGTTATATATTAAGTCAGCACTTTGTAAATCTTTTATATAAGTGAATACAATAAATTATAAATTAATAAATATTCTACAAAAGCTTCATTTACAAACTAAATTAAAAAAAATCATGAAAGCATTTGCTGTTTATTTTTTGTACAATTATTGTTTGAAGTAATAAGTATTGTATGTTATTAGTAGGAGAATCCAGAGTTGGCTGTTTTCAATGAAAGTAATCTTAATATAACTGATTGTTTTAAATGTTTTTACCACAATATTTGTATGATATAAAGGAGCAATCTTACTTAATACACATCTACGCGTCACAAGTTTCAGCAAGGGAAGAGAGAAGATAGAGAGAGAGATTTATATATAATTAGAATGAGATAGTTGGTAAAATACCAAAAATCTCATCAATCTCCATTCAACAAAAACCCCAGACACAAACCGAACCAACCAAAACAAAACAAAAAAAAAAAAAAAAAAACTGTGTGTGGTAGTGCGGGCGCGTGACAGATTGATGAGTACTTTGTATGGCAAAACTAAGTAAGTTTGAGTCCGCGGGTTCTAACGCGTAGAATAGAATAGAAATGAATCATTTTAATTTAGTCGATTATAAGAATAATTATTGAAGGTCGTTTAAGCTTTACCACTAGTTTGGAAAAGCAACATATTGCAAACAACCAATTCTAAACGTCTCTTCTAGTACCTAGTACATATTGCTTCAATGATTATTAACATTTGTAAGCAAAATAATTTAACCAATTAACATTATTTTCTCAACTGATGAGACGCACCTGATTTGAGCCGTACAAGTTGTCCACAAGCAGTCACAAGCACGTCCTGTAGAGGTCGGGAGTTTCTGTCGACGGGCAACGCCTCCAACTGACGCACTAAAGCCGCTCCACCCACCACATGGCCAAACACTACGTGCACACTGCAACAAAAGAAAAAATATATCAATAAACAATATAGCCGATAAATAATATTCTACCGTTACTGTTGCAGCCTATTAAAGACCACCATAGACGTATCCATAGATTTCCCCATATTGCCACAAGCAGGTTGACAAGCACACTTAGTCTTTTTAATCGTTATTAGGAAGACACTGTTGCCCATCTCATTATTTGTTTCTCTCTGTCGCCTCTTACTACCCACGTAGGCTTCCCGATCCTCCCGGATTGCCCGGGAGACTCCGGTAATAATGGTTAGCCTCCCGACCTTCCGGAGCGCAATAATTTCTGCGGGTTTTCTTAAAATTGTATGCATCCGTCGCTCGCACTCGCTTTGCGAAATCGGCAAATATTAGATGTTGCTTGAAAGCAATTTAAATATAAATTTAAAAATTAATAAATGATAGAAATTTCCTTTCACTAACCCCCCCCCCCCCCCTAACTCGGTTACATAAAATTCCCCCGGGTTGGTCCTTTCGAGAGTTGGTAACCCTATACCCACGGGATGATATGGGGTAGTGGGTATTACACTGTAATAACGTCCCACAGACCGAAAATGGTAAAGCGCACTGACTTAAAAAAAGCCTTTACAATTCCTGCCTGCGAATATATTACAAATAATTGTTGTTTCGAATTCAGGTGTTACGACTCATATTTGTGCCTAGGGATCTGTCTTCGTATATACCAACCTTATGCCGAATTTATTCGGCAATTTAAAAAATATATAAGCATATTAAATGCTGGGTTTTACCGTATATCCACCCTAAGAAATGCATCCTACGGTGGATAATCGGAATTCCTTTATTATTTTTCTTCCTATTTTCCCCTTCGGCTGTGTACAGTCTTTTATAAAAATATGATAGAAACTGGTCCAACATTACTTAGTAGACATTAGCATAATTATAAAATAAAAACATACTTCTTGTTTAAAGGTCAAAACTGAAATACTTTTAATTGTTCAATTACACATGCAAAGAATATAATCACTACGTTTATACACATTATTTAATGTGACATAATTTACGTGGTTTTGGAGATATCTTATGATGAAAGAAATGATTTACTGCATATAATATCAATTATATTTTATTGAAGTATGTATTTAAATTAAATAAATATATTGTTAATTATATAAACACAGTATTGGAAATAGCAGGGTACTTAAATTTTATAATGCCTTTAATTGAGAGACGAATTTATACACGATATCAAATTATATCTACTCATTAATGAAATTGGTGTTGGTCATTTCCTTCACATTTTGCAGAATTTATAAGTTACAAGCAACTTTACTTTGGTTTAATTGCAATATGTGCCTAGTATGATTTTTGTTTAAGATTGTTGTTATTAAAAAATAATTAATAATATGTTAAAGTATGAATATATTTTCTGTTGAACTGTACTTGTCGTGGAAAGGCGGAACTACAATCAAAAAGTGAATTCCGATTATCTACCCCGTCTAGGGTGGATAAACGAATACATGTTTCAGAGTATCCGCCCTAGGGTGGTGGATAAACGGAATCACCCGTTTTATAATATAATTATATTCTCCAGACTGTATTTCAGTCACGGCGGCGAACCTTAACGGAGGCTTGCCATCTGCGCAGGACATAATTATAGCGCGCTAGTGTATGCGCAAAAGCACAGATGCACTCTCTATTCCCTGACTCTCATAGTCCTATAGGAAAGTAAACCAACACGAGCGGAGAGCAATCAGGAGCAGGACCCATGGCTTTACGTTATTTCCGAGGCACCGCCAGCTTCCAGACTGCTGCTCAAATTTTGGCCCGACCGAACGGGTCGAACCCGACACCTCATTTGCAAGTCGTGTTTACGACCACTAGACTAACAAGGCAGCCAGCACATAAGTAAACCTCAAATAACATGAAGCTTTCTTACTACTTTTTTACTTCAATATGTCTACACTGATTAAGGGGTTAAGGGTGGTTAAGGGGAATATTAGTAATGTTTATAGCATTGTTAATATTCTTTTAAATAAGAAAAAAAAACTGTAGATAGGCCTCGCCCATTTAGGATTTACTTTAGTCGGCACACTAGGAAAGTGGATTTGTGGTGGCAGTACCAGACGTGAGCACCTTTGATGCTGCTCTCTTTCCCTGGTTTGTGCATTTAACGTCAGCTGTAAATGATTTGGTTGAATTAACCTTATCATTTACGAGGAAATAAGGTAATGGATTGCCATACTACACCACCATATGAAGGTAAATGTAATTTATATGTGGTAAGTGGTGATGGTTTTTTTAATAGGATAGCGGTGACATAGGAGCACACAGTTCACTTGATGGCACTATGATGCTGTGGCCCATAGACATCTACATCTATCCTCGATAACAAATCAAAATGCGGATGCATTGTTACCCGTGAGGACTAAGATAGAATGCCTCGTTTCCAGTAAAAAGATTATCGTTAAGGTTGCTATTTTACGCTGGTATTTTGTGACAATATGGCATTCGTGCTACAACTATACCACTAACATAGCTACAGCATGACTCCACCATTCCACCACACATAAAATTAAAAGCGATAAATTCTGTAAAATTAGTTTAATTTAATAGTAAGGTGTTGATACTCACTTGTCGAGATGCGGCGCCGGCTGTGTTGTTCTACAACACACAGAACACAACAAGAACGATAGCGGGCAGCGCGCGCACGACGTCGCCAGCGCCCTCTATACAACAACGTGACATCAACTTGGGCTCGCCACTTTGTTGACACACATCAGATAACCTCAGTCATCCACTATTGTGGTTTACTTCACCAGCCCATAAAAGTTTACAATTGTTAACCTCTTACTTTAAATAAAACAGACAATTATGCGACTTCAGTACCAGACATCTCATATTCTACTGCACATGGGCCTTCTCACATTATAGCGATTTGCTCTAATCACCACACTTGGTTGTGAATTGGCATTACGAGATAGTTATAGCATTATTGAGAAACTATAAACTACATTTTTATTAATTTCTAGTCTTTAGATAACCATTACATAGAGCTCAAAGTTTATAATTACCAGTACCATTTGCATTCTATTTGATGTAGATTTGATTGTTTACAATCCAGTAGGCCGCTGAGCGGGATTGAGAGGGCGTATGGAGGGCTCACGGTTGCGATCCCAGAACCCTTCATTTACACTGATGGTGACCACCATGGGATTTTAGTTATTAGAAGTCTGGGATAACCTTTTCGTTTGCCCCGCAGTATAAGATATTCATGAGAATTTCCCCACAATATAAAAGTCAATTTCACCTCACTACATTCAAGCTCACCTGCCACATGATCATAAAAATTTGATATCAGAGATTTCTACGTTTTGAACATATAAAAAAGGTAGATAGGTATAATAGGCACCAATAGGCGACTGTCTACTGCTGAAGTATACATAGTACTCCCCAATGGATTGCCTCATCGAGGGGGATATTTATTATTGTTATGGTTGGCAGCGGTGGAGCTTGGCAATCACAGATTATCAATAATTAGTAGTTGTCAGGGAAATGCTGCTGCCCATATCCTGGTTCAGTTTCCCTCTGTCGCCTTTTACAGTACCAACGACATGATTTATGTATCTACATTCAATGCACCAGGCATTGAGATGGAAATACTGTTATTTAAAGGTAGACTTCTATACAGCCCATGAAATCTGATATTATCATTCATCCATAGATGCCTCTCAGATACTCCCAGTACGAAATGCTATGATGACTTCCCTTACACCACCACTGCATGGTGTAAAATAATTAGCAAACACTATTTAATGGTGATATTAAGTTGAATTTGATGAAGGTGAGTAAAACTAATTATGTGTGAGTCCATCCGAGAATTCTTACCCATCTCTTTCACAAACTTACATAAAGAACTGTGATCCATTAGTATCCTTGCCCCTATTGGCCATAGACAAAAGATAAGGCCTATCATGTTTCAGTTCAAATGTTTCATCTGAAAAGAATTTTATGTGTGTCTAAAAGTCAATAATAATAAATAAAATTATGTTTTAAATTTATCCACCAAAATTATTTTTTATACTCTGTATGTTCAATAAATATGAATTTCAGATTGTCATAGAAGAGCAGAATAATTTGTTTATGCATTCCCTTTATTTTCTTAGAATTGAGTGAATCAAACAATAAAACTTACTGAAATTGTTGCAAGAATATTAAAAAGTGTTTGGGAGTTATCTATGTAGATAACTCGGAAACCAAATACTTTCAACAAGACTCTTGTTTAATTGATGATGCAAAGTACTTTTTTATAACAAATCAAAATGTAGATGCGTTTTCACCCGGGAGGACTAAGAATGCCTCGTTTCCAGTAAAAAGGATCTCTGGTTCCTTACACTAGCCATACAAAACACTGCAGCATTAAGGCTGCTATTTTACGCTGGTATTTTGTAAGAATATGGCCCTTCCCTGGTCGAGCTGACCATTCATAACTATACCACTAACATAGCTGCAGCATGGCTCCACTATTCCACCACATATAAAATTAAAAGCGATAAATTCCTATCTATCTATATATCATATTCAAGATCAGCCTGCAACAGTCCGCTGCTGGACACAGGCTATTCTCATTGTGTGAGGGTTTTGCTTTTTTATAGAATAAAGGTGACAAACGAGCACACAGTCCACCTGTTGGTAAGTGGATGCTGTGGTCCATAGACATCTACATTTATCCTCAATTAAGAATAAAAATGCACTTGCGTTTTCACCCCTGAGGACTAAGATGGAATGCTTCGTTTCCAGTAAAAAAGGGATTGTTGTAATCATTACACTTGACACATGATGCATGGACATAAGCATCTATGAAGCCGCTGCCAATCGCCAGTCTAGGTATTATATTACGTAAGATCCTCACCTAATATGTATCATCCTCACCTAATAACAAGTAAACAGTACACCATCCCTGCAGCATGCACCAGTTACTTATTAATAAATCTCTAAAATATTTTCTCACTGTATTTTACACTATTATTTAAAAAAATTAATTATCGTGCAATATAAATTCATTTTTGACTCTATTAAACATACCAGCTGAGAAGAAACTTCATGCTTAAATAAATACAACAAAAAAGAAGGAAACAAGAAAAAGGACACTATCGGTAGCGTCCATATTTACCTAATATTTCAATAGTAAATAACACAAACTCAACCCTAAGCATGAAATTTTGCATGAAAAGAAAACTTTTTTTGAAAAATATTATTGCGGTCCTAACAAATTGAAATGTTTTTGATTTGACTTAATACTTTGAAATATCAATTTGAAACATTTATATAACCTTACCCTCAAATGTACCACCATATATAGACTCTCCACCTGTACCATTAGCATTTGTAAAATCACCACCTTGTATCATGAAATCCTTCACAACTCGGTGAAATACCATTCCCTGATGACAAAATATAGCATATAAACATTAAGAGGTTAAAATATTACACAACATAATTTTTAAATCCACATAACAGCTTCAGAAGTCAGTGCTTAGACATAGTGTACAGCAGAATTTAAGCTATTTTTTAACTTTTTTATTTTGTTTAGTTCTTTAAAGTTAGCTTTCACTTGTGACAACTAGAATATTGTTTTTAAAAGTAACATTAAAAATTTCATTCCTTATTTCCCCTGAAAGTAGATTTATTTCTCTAAATTTATATGGGAACAACCCTAAAGTATGAGCTATTTGTCACATCAAATAAATGAAGAGGTAAAATTAAAAATTTTGTACAACCAACTTCAATATAAATAAAATGAGAACATCATCAATTTAGTCAATCAAAGAAAATCAAAAAAACAAAGTCAATTATTTAATTTTACATATTATTAAGTATAACTCATAAAAATGACCTGTTCATTAATATAACCATCATTTGCAACTCGGCCGCCGACGACGCAAGTATGACTTGATCATCGGCGTACAAAAGGCATTTGATGGTTAACTCACCCATTCTTAACCCGCATTCTTCAACTTTCAAATTTTCCAAACAACTGTCCATAAATAGGTTGAACAGCCACAGAGAAGCTACACAGCCCTGTCTGACACCTTTATGGATGCGAAACCAGTCCTAGTAAACCCCGTTGATTCTAACACAAGCACTCGAGTCCCTATACAGAGACTTTAATGCCTGTATCAAACCAGCGCTCAACCTAAATGCCTTCAGCGTTTGCCATAACACATCCCTGTCCACTCTGTCATAAGCCTTTTCCAAGTCCATGAACGCACAAAAAACTTTTTTGGTTTTTCGCCAAAAACTTCTCCGCGATCATGCGCATGGAAAAGACTTGATCTGTACACCCCATTCCCTTTCTAAATCCCGCTTGCACATCCCAAATTTTTTCATCAGTTTCTTTCATAACTCTTTCAATTAGTACCTTAGCATACAGTTTTCCCACAATGCTAAGAAGGCTGATACCACGGTAGTTTTTACAGTCCTGCTGTGATCCTTTTCCCTTATATATTGGGACTATCACAGCTTTGCACCAGTCTCCGGTACCCGCTTTAGTTCCCAACATAAATTAAACAAGGTGTACAGCAGGCCTGCCACCACGTCCTCTCCAACCCTTAGCATTTCGAGTGAAACTCTATCATATCCGGCTGCCTTACCTACTTTCATGCTTTTCACTGCTCTCATTATTTCATCTATACTTATCTCCCTATCTCTTTCATCTTCTTTCGGAATTTCTATTTCATTTAGTTCACACTTCTCCTCACTCATAAATTCGCTTTCAAAATATTCCTTCCATCTCTTTAGACTCAACACTTCATCATTCAGGATAGAGCCATTCTCGTCTCATATCGCATTCAATCTAGGCTGTTTCGAAAGTCCCCTGGTATTTCTTACGAGTTTCCAGAACATTTTAATATTTGCCTGGAAGTTATCCGATATTCTTCTATCATTCCTATCCGTTCTTTCTTGCTTTTTCCTTTCAAGTAATTCTTTTACTCTCTTATTTAAACGTTTAAACTCTGCCTTTTTTCTTTCATTCTCATCATTCTTACCGCCAGAGTTACCAGCTTTGGTCGCTAGTAAATCTAGCCATGCTCTCTTCTTTGCTTCAACTTCCATACGTACCTCATCATCCCACCATAACGCATTGTCTTTCCTTTCATTCGTTCTCTTACTAACACCACATACTTCGGTAGCTGCATCCACTAAACCTTTCTTAACATTATGCCACACATTCTCCAAGTCTAACTCATTCACACACAACTCATCCAAATTACTTATATTTTCTCTCAGTCTGCATTTGTACTTGTCTTTCACATCTTCATCTTGTAACCTCTCAATTCTTATACGCTGTAACGCAGTGGTAGACACAGATGTCCTATGCCGCCAACGTCTGAATAAACCCCTAATTCGGCATAATACCAGGTAGTGGTCCTTCCCTACGTTGGACCCCAGGTAAACCCTTGTATCCACCACTGCGTTCCTCATTCTTTCATCCACAGTTATGAAATCTATCATGCTTCTATCATCACCTCTTTCCCAAGTATACATGTGAATCTTCTTATGACGAAAGTGTTCGTCACAAAAAGATTCCTTTCCACACATACGGTGAGGAGACTTCACCATTCTCATTTATACTTTCATCACCAAACATTCCCAATATCCTTTCATAACCAAGCCTCCTCACCCCAACCCTTCCATTAAAATCTCCTAGCATAATAATATTTTCATTTCCCTTACACTTCATTAACACCATCCTTACCATTTCCCAAAACTGCTCCCGGATATAAGTGGGCTTAGACATGTCTGGGGCGTAGACCCCTAACACAAACAACTTCTTTAAGCCCACTTTCATTCGTATCCATAGCAGTCTTGGGCTTACACATTCATACTCTTTCACACATTGGCCCATTCGTTCTGAAAGGATGATACCTACTCCCTGGCATGCCCGCTCGATCTCATCTACACCAGACCAGTATGCGGTATACATGCCATGTGCAGTGACATCCTTCGCCTTCCTTTTCGTCTCATTTACACATAATACATCTATCCCTCTATCATACATCATATCGCATACTTCATCCATTTTATCATTCATTGCCCCACATACATTAAACGTAGCCAGACGGGCCTCTGCAATCCACTTTTCGCCTCTCTGGGAGACAGAACGTGACGGGTGGCGAACCTCGTCGCCGGTTTTCCTCCCGGAGATTCTTCGCACCCCTGCCCCATTAAAGGGGCGCCGGGAACTCGGGGCCATTTCTTTTACTTTTTGCCTCATGGTGCGAAAACTAGGGCGTGACATATTTTACGCCGCTACCACACGGCGAGTAGCCGAGTCTGTTCTATCGGCTTTGTCGCTCTTTTAGCACCACCCGGGGAAAACGTATAGGGTGGGCCTAGGATTAGGTGGTCGAAGCCTACGGACGCGAGCGACTTATCCCCCCCGAGCGGCCGAGTTGCAAATGGTAGTTACATTAATGAACAGGTCATTAAAAGAAAAGGGGAATGAAGGTGAACGCAAGTAAGACGAAAGTGATGGTTTTTGAAAGAGATGAAAGCAAAACGGTATGTGAAATAAGAATAGAAGGAGAGTTAATTGAGCAAGTGGATGAGTTCGTATATTTGGGATGTGTATTCAGAAGGGATGGGAGATATGATAAGGATATTGAACGACGAGTGAATGCAGGAAATAAAGTAAATGGGGCTCTACACTCTATTGTGAAAAGTCAGAATGTGTCAAAAAAGGCATGTATGGCAATTCACAGTGCTGTATTAGTCCCTACTTTAACGTATGGTAGTGAAAGTTGGGTGTGGCAGAAGAAGCACGAGAGTAGAATAAATGCAGTAGAAATGCGGTCGCTAAGGAGTATGTTAGGGCTGAATCTGAGTGACAGGGTGAGAAACTGTGTGATAAAAGAAGAGTGTGGTTTGCAAGATGATGCGGTGACCAGGATTAAGAAAGGAATGCTTCGGTGGTTTGGTCATGTAGAAAGAATGAATGCGGAAAGACTGACAAAGCAAATATATGTTGCAGAAGTGAACGGAAGTCGGAAAGGGACGTCCTAGGCGGAAGTTTGTCGACCAAATTGGCGATATACTAAAAATGGGCCAAATTAAGAGTACCCTTAACCGACGAGCATGTATGCGTAGGTATATGGATGTGGAAGAGGCGAGAAAGGTATGTCAGGATCGTGCTAAATGGAAGTCTGTAGTCTCTGCCTACCCCTCTGGGTGACAGGCGTGAGTGTTTATGTATGTATGTAACTCATAAACTACTGGTCAGATCTTGATCAAATTTATGGGACCATTTGAGAAGCACCAGCTTTCAAATTACAAAAAAAATATTAAAATCGGTTCACCTAGAAAAAGTTCTGAGGACACATAAAATAATACAAATGAATTGAAAAGTCTTCCTTTTCTTGAAGTTGATAGAAAATAGTCATTAAATCTGGTTCACAATTGATGAACACACAAACAGAATACTGGCGTGAAGTGGAAGCTCCGCTTCCACGTTTCGTCTAGTAAGTGTAGGTTGCCGGAGGCCCAATTCCCCCCCCTGCTTATCATGGAGAATTCCTCGCTGAGCATCCACAACCAAGTTACTGCACTCCTGAACGTTGGTGCTCAGGTTGCCCTGCGTATTCTGAGGGGGGGCAAAATTCTGCTCAATACAACAACTGCTCGGGGCAAGCTGAGCAACAAGACCAAGGCGACCCCTGCCACTCTATCCGAGAATTTCTGCAATATCAGGGGACTTCATTCTAACCTAAACTACCACATCCACTACCATCTCACGACGGCGAGGCAGACTCTGCTCTTTCCGACTGAGATGCATGTGTCCTCTCCGGCTGATGTAATGATGAGTACAAACTGGAGCACTTGTGCCTCGGGCTGGTTTATGTTTAGGTCAGAGAGGACATCTGTTCTCAATGCCTCGGCATTCTTGAAGGTTCGGACCTGTCTATTATTTGGCTACGCATAGACAGCGACGACCATCCGCGCTTCGCATCGCCTCTATAGATGCCATAGCGGTAATGCCGATACAGACAGACTCTTCAACCACATCCAAATGGATACAGATTCGTTGCTACAGCAGATCCCCTCCACAGAGATGGTGATCCTCGGCGATTTTAACGCCCACCACGCCGAATGGCTTGGTTCATGTTTAACTGATCATGTGGAGAGATCTGTTCATTAGCCTTGGCACATGATCTGATGCAACTGGTTAAATTGCCTATGCGGATTCCAGATGTGGAGGATCATGCACCTTTCCTGTTGGACCTTCTGCTGACCTCTCATCCGGACGGATATCAGATTTCCGTCAACGCCCCTTTAGGCTTCTCGGACAATTGTCACCATTGTTGACAGAAAGAACATCTTATATATGTCAAACTCAAAACTCAGTCTATGTAGACTGTTAGCAGAGGTACAATATTTGTAAATTCACCTGCCTAGCATGTTGTGTGTATGTGACATTTTGTAAACTGTCTGACTCTGACACACTCTTGAAAAGCTCAGCAGTTGATTTAATGATTATATTCTCCTTGAAACCGAGATTTTAGCTGACTTTCAAGTTTCCAATTTTACTGCATGTTCATTTTTTCTTAATTTTTTTTATAGAGGAGGGGGCGAACATGCATACGGTTCACCTGATGTAGCGCTTGGCGCCAGGTTAGGTTAGGTTGCGCCTAACGGACCTATGTTGTCCTATTCATTATAATTTTTAAATTAATGGATATAACCTCAAAACTTTAATTATCGATATCTCAAAAACTAAAGATTTCCAGCATAAAAAGCAGCTAGATGGTAATCAATAGCATCATTGCCTGTCAACTTAAGTTAAAATGATCACTTAAATCGTACAGCAAATTACTAAAGCCGACCTCCAGGCTGGAGAGATACGAGACATCAGCCAGAGGACACCTGCGTCTCGGTCAGAAAGAGCAGAGCTAGCCTAGCCGTTTCGAGATGGTAGTAGATATTTATAGATTGAAATAAATGCTGCGTAAAAATTTGTGTCAATTGCACTGGAGAATAAAAAACTTATTGATATATCTTGTGTAAAAAAAATATACCAATTTCTCTTTCACACCATAAAGTTCATTACCATCCATACTGTACTGTTACTCAAAAGTACCTGTCTCCAACTGTAGGATAGATAATTATATTATCAAGCAATGGAAGGTTACCGATGATGAAAGCACTGAGTGCGACCTGACTCTCGGCAAAATGTGCTACAAAATAATTTTACCTTATTATCAAGAGGTTTGAAAGATTAGAAAGGGTATACCTTATACGTTAACGGTTTTCCTGTTACTTTTCCATCTCCCTTTTCACCTGTGCACAAGGCACGAAAATTTTCCGCAGTCTTCGGAGCGACATCGGTAAACAACTCGAAGACGATGCGACCGGAAGGCAAACCTCCAATTGAAATGTCCATAAAAACTCGCTCCCTCTCCGGTTTTTCATCACCATCGACCGTCATTTTAAATATATTTTATTCCCAATTAATTTCCAAAACCTTGATAAAATTAATCTTTGCCTCAAACTAGTATAAAATTAAAATTAAATAACACTCTTCCAAAAAGCCAAAGACCCACTACAGAACACCATAGCACCATAGATAAATAAATACCATAGAGGAAAGTAATATATCGATAAATACGTAGCAAGCTACAGAACACTACTACAGAATAGAGCACTGTAGAGCACTCTAGCCACAGAACACTATTACTCCTGTAGAGCACTCTAGCCACAGAACACTAAACTCTAGCTCTAGTCTAGTACATAGTCAGTAATCTATGGAATAGAGGAGTATCTTTTAGAAACCATAGATTTAAGATTACTGAGACCATAGATTACAGTTTATCAGTGTGACCATCTTTATAATACGAATCTGCCTTACTTTGGTTAAAAACCTGCCAAAGTCCGTCGCGAAAAATGCCTAAATACTGCCAATTTTATTTACCATTGTATTAAACTAAGAAAAGTAAAAATACATATTTAAATGGTATATTTTTATTAAATCAAAATTAAACATTGCAGTTAGCATCATATTATTCATTTTTATCATATTTATACATGAATTTATTCATTCGATCTATCCTCTTGCGTACATCTGTACTACTCATAGTCATAGATAAATAAATATGTAGCAAGCTCATAGTACGTAAGAAAAATAAAAATCTGTGGTCTTCGTTTTCATTGCCAGAGCTAAAATATTTTACTAGTGACATCTAGTAAATACACGCGTTACGACAAAAAAGGAAAACATCACAATATCTTCTGTCATTCTTTTAAAAACGGCGTTGGAAGGTGGGCGAACGAATGTGCGTTTATGCAAAGGTAAGTTAATCCATATTAATCGTATAATTTTATAGGTGATTTCATACTTTTTTGTAGGTATAAAAAAGTTATTGGTTGTGCAAACTAATTGTTCAAAATATTATTGTAAATATAAATTAAATACTCGGGCTGTGACCTTGATATTTTCTTCTATGTACACTTCAAAGTACAAAAGTATGCAATTAATATTTTTCTCGACTGCCTTCCCAAGTACTATATAAAGTACGTTTACGTTTTCTTCAAATATTGTGTTTTTTTTCAGGGTTAACATCTAACATCATCGCAGAAGTTTTGAATGACTCCGAGTTCGATTATTCTGGAGATGATACAGATGAAGATCCAGAGTTTCATCCACCAGAAATCAATCAAACTATCCGTGATCATGCTCAAAGCGAATCCAGTAGTTCGAGAGAGGATGAAGATGATTTGGTTACTTCGGTGGCTTCTCCGACAGTGTCAGACAACTCAGACTCACCTTCAACTTCGTCATACTTATTACGAGCAAGAGGACGTGCAAGGAGAACATCTCACAGGCAGAGTTGTTGTCGTAGCCGTGGTAGAGGTGAAAGCTCACAGTTAATATCCCCTCGACAAATAGCTACAAGAACTCGACAATACAACGCAGGAATTCAAGATACTTGGGTACACGAGACACTAGATTCAAAAATTAATAGTTTGATGCAACCTGCTTACATCAATAAAAGTTCTAACTAATGGGAGTGGTACCAGTTTTATGAGCAATACGTAGATGATGATATTTTAAACTGCATAGTAACATGCACCAATAGGACACAAGTATTAGAGACCGGTAAATCGATGGGACTAAGTTTAAAGGAGCTTAAGGTCTATATAGGTACTTCCATGATCATGTTCTCATTACAATATTCACAAATTTCCATGTATTGGTCTGAAAAATGGAAAGTTTCAATAATAGCCAGAGCTATGACCCGTAATAGATTTTTTTTCATTAGACTAAGATTAAAATGCGTTTATGACCCAGAAGTGACCAACGAACAAAAAAGTCAAAAAATATGGAAAGTCCAGCCTTTATTTGATCGCATATTAGCCGGATGTCATGAACAAAATCGTCCTCAGGAAATGAGTATTGACGAAATGATTATTCCTTTTACTGGGAAATGTCCAATGCGGCAATACTGTTCAAACAAACCCAACCCAATAGGCCTCAAAGTTTTTGTCTTAGCCTCGCCAAAAGGTATAATTTGCGACATGGCATTATATCAGGGAGATTCTACATTCCCTCACTTAATCAACCAAGGATTTTGTTTGGGAGAAGCAGCCGTAATCCATATGACAAGAAGTTTAGTCCCGGGACATATACTATTTTTTGATCGTTTCTTCACGACGGCTAAACTTTGTGATGAATTGCTAAGACTAGGATTTCATGCTACAGGCACTATTATGAAGAATAGAATCCCGAAAAACTGTGTATTAACTGATGAAAAGACGTTTAAAAAGAGAGTGAGAGGAAGTAGCTAAGTAAAAGTTAGAGAAGACCAAAAACTCGCTGTGACTATGTGGCTTGATAATAAGCCCGTTCTAATGATGTCAACTTGTTATTGCGGTCAAGAGTATGTCGAATGCGAGCGATGGTCAAAGAAAAATAGGGCATACGAAAAGATGAGAAGGCCAGACGTTATCAAAATTTATAACGAAATGGGTGGTGTCGATCTCGCGGATCGTATGCTTTCTGTTTGCCCATCACGCAATCGTACAAAAAAGTGGACAATACGCGTAATTTCTCATCTTTTCGACCTATGCGTGGTAAACGCTTGGTTGCATTATAGAATGACAGAAGTCGAGAAGGGTACACTAAAGAAAAATATAGTACAAATGCGAGAGTACAAACTGAATTTGGGTACAAAACTGATCAATAATAATGAAGAAGAATGTGATGATGAACGTGAAGATGAATACGAAGAACTGGAGCCAAAACATAAAAAAACGCAAGGTTCTCATTAAACCAGTTCCTTCCAAAGAAAACCATACCAAAAGTGCAGCGCATTTGCCAGAATACGGTACAAAACAATTTCGCTGTAGGAAGAATGGCTGCGATAAAAAACTACGGTATTTTGCAAAAAATGTGAAATTTATCTATGTTTTACGCCTAATCGTAATTGTTTTACTAATTTCCATGAACATTAATACATGCAACTCCAAAAAAATTAAATATAAGAAAAAAATTTTGATCTCTAATGTTTTTATTATTAAAGTATAGTAAGTTTATAAGAAGAATTTAGTTTGTTCCAAATATTACGTTATGAAGAAAAGTTTAATTTCTGTTGATTTAGAAAATTTTAATAAAAAAAACATATTAAAATTATTCAAAAATCTATTATTTGTTGCTCTTATCTGCTCAATATGCTATAAAAATTCGTAACATCTTATACGAAGTTCATAATAGTTAAGTGCCCTTGTACTTTGTGTAGAACATAGTGAAAAACCCGTTTTTTTCTGTCATAGATTTTTTTAATATTTTTCCCGTACTAAGAAATGGTCAAACAGTGAAATATTAAAGTTTTAAGAAGAAACTTTAAAAAAAAAGCGTGTCTGGTACTCAGGAGGTTAATATATCTTTCTTTGATTTGAATGCAATCAATCGCCATGCTCACCAACACCAATGCCTTGTTCAATGTGCAAGACAGACGCTATATGTTTGTTTATAAATCTGTTTTTTGTTTGTCTTAATTAAATTTATTGAGAGAATATTTTTTCGCATGCAGCGCCGGACATTGGTAATCATAGCAGCCCCTTTGCGACATTTGGAATACATATTACATATTTTAAGTGTCTTTTCTATGACTGATTAAAATATTAAGCATAAACTCGTGTTTATGAATACTTGTTTTTTAATATTATCAACTTTACATAAAACTTTTATAGTTGTTTAATGAATGTGATACAAACATAATACGAGAAGTACAGGGAAATCTCCCATATGTTGGCAAAGTACCTACCCTGCCATTTTAGGCATTTTTGGTTCCAATAATGAAATCCACTTTTAATGCCCCAATACTGCCAGGTTTTAAAAAACGTCAACCAATCATGCAAAAGACTAAAATAAGTGGCCAATCCTGCCAAAATGGCAGGAACCTGCCCCACATGATCACACTACTGTATACGTAGGCAAAAAAACCTATAGAAAAATTGATGCCTTCTTTCGCATTCGAACACGAAAAAGATAGATTTATGCATACACCTTGCATATAAATGAGACAGAGCGGTGTGATTGCTTGTCCTTTTCTCCGTGCCGGTTTTTTGTTTAGCAAACTGCACTTTACTAAGCAACTTTGACAGTTCGTAGCGATCTAAGGAGTTTACAAGTAAGTGGAAAAAGTGTTATGTGAGTTTAAGATTGGTAAATCTTGTTCAGTTCAGTTCTTAGAACAATTAAAATTTTAATCTAAATGTGCTTAAAAGTCATAAAGATTATTGTATATCCTAAAACTACGTTATCGTACTTTCTCACTCGAGGCCACGCTAATCGTTAGTCTATAGGTTTCTCAGTCTACGGCTGTATATATATAGACCACAAACTAATAAAAAGTGCTGGCGCACCAGTGATACCAGATTAGATTATCGAAAATACCGTGTTGTCCACATAAAAATACGGTGTTTAAGACAAAAATACAGCGTTTGATGAAAAAAAAAATACATTGACATGCAATTAAATAACTTAATACTCATTAATTTTAAACTTAATATCCTCAAAGTACCTAAACATCTTAATATATCTATCCACAAAATAGTTTGGTCACTGTCACTATCGATTGCCACGCCTTTTTTGTAATTTTCTGAGTTAAAAGATTTCAGCTTCGACAATTGCCTGTTTTGCTAACATGATATTCGCCTTAATTGTTTTAGTAATTAATCTGTTTCTCTTCTTAGTTTTCGTGTATTTATTTGGCTAAACACTCTTTCACACTCAGCATTAGAATTCGGAAGAGCCAAAATGTTCAGTATAAACTGGGCAACTAAACTAAACTTTTCAAACTGCTTCAGATGTATTGTATGTAATAAATTTTTCTTATAAAAAGTTTAAAACCTGTAATTGATGAAAATTCTTTTTACCTTTTACCAAAATACATCGGTTTGTATGGCTATAGATGTTGGCTTGTATATTGGCAATTTTCGCCATTGATCGTCTATTTGTTGTAGCTCGGCCAAAGCAGTTGGTTTCAATCCAATCCAATATCAGACAATTTAAATAATATATAAAATTAAAACTAAACTACGGCATATCCAACTTAATTTACCTAAACAACTCTACGGTACGGCCAATACGGGTATTACTTGAATACCTACCCTTTTCTCTTTACGTTGCGAAAATTTATTTTTTATTGAAAAAAAAAATTACTGTGTCTCCATACACTGTATTTATAAAAATACGGTAATCAGTAGACGGCGTTAATATACGGTAGATCTGCAGTAATTACCGTAGACAGAGAGTGCTATAGACAAATTGATATCTTTTTTCGCAGTCACACAAGAGAAAGAGCAAATTTTTTATAAACTATTATACACTATTATAGGAAATAATAATATGTATTCTGTAGTGTCTATTAATTAAATATCTGAAAAATTTAAAGGTTTGTTGCAGTTTTCCTAAACATGATAATTTACGTGGTCGATTGGACACCAAAACCGTCATCAAAAGTTTGCAGCAGATATTTTAAGGATAAAATGTTAATAAAAAATAAGAAGAAACTTACCCTGCTATTACCTAATGCTGTACCTATTTTGCTAAATATTCAGTTAATAACATATTAAGTTTCTATCCAGGTTTTATAATATTTTTATATATGTTTTGTGTTTTTACAACTATTTAGTACAACTACCGAGTTAGTTGCAAACGTTATTTTGTGCATTTTATTAGCAATGAATGACTAAGACAGGTTTCTCTTATACTCTGAATTTTAATAATCAATATTAAAACTTGAAGCTCGGTCAGAGTTTAAAATATGAAGAACTTTAAAATCAATTTTCCGTAAAATGCATCTTACTACATTATTTTGTATTAATTATGTTTTAAAGGTAATAAACTTTTTTCAGGAAACAAAAGCATGTATTCCATCATCTTCCTCCATTAAGTTTACATGAAGAAACATTTCCTCGGCTAAAAGTTCTAAGCTGCTAACTCCATTTTTGGCTAAATTGACTATTTGATATCAAACGAAATAGAAAAAAATAGCGAACTTTCGTCAAATATGCTAACTACGCAAACTAAACCCAAGTTATAGATTTCGCGCCGCAATCTTTTATGCTAACTCCACGCCTGTCAAATAACGTGCGAAATCATGTAAACTCCTGCCATTCGACGCCATCTTCTAGCAGTGCGAGCAATACTTTCAGTGTTTCCGAGGGTTTTATTATAAAAAATAGCTGCTGCCCGCGACTTCGTACGTGGATGATGTTGCTTATGCCAGCGACAACGGGGTCGTCAAAATCGAAGATCTAAAACGTCTGATGTCGAATTCTAAGAGCCCGGGGCCGGGAAACAACGTGATGCACGAGATGATTCAAGACGTTCCAGATCTTTCATTTTTGTAAGTCAACACGAAATGCCCATCAGACTAAACAACTTTTGCTAAGACGTCATTCCTATATATGTCATAAAGTCGCTGGGCTTCGGAGTTCCACAACAGGTGTTCCAGATCTTCAAATTTATTCTCACAGCAGAAAAAACTCTTCACGTGGAATATTTTTTGCTATGACACCATCTTTATATCTCTTATACTTTAGCTGGTCTGTTGCGGTTCTGCATCAGGTGTTCCATTTTCCAAAATAAATTATGTATATATGTTACTAGACAGATGTTTGCCTAGACTTAACTACACAACAAAAAGAGAGACTAAACTATACAACAAAAAACTTTTCATCCCGTATATTTCCCCGATCCGATGCGGAATGCACCGGATCCAAAGGGTACACTGAATTAACAATAATATTGCAAATCACTTTTAAAAAAATTCTTTATAAACTATAGCTGTACCCTTGGCTTTGCCCACGTTCTCGGTCACGCGCAAGTCGTATCTCACGCTCCTGACTGCTCTCAAGTGATCGACCAAACTCCCTTCCCTATTCTACCTTCGGATGCGCGAGACAAAGAACGACGATCCCGGTCGATAGCTAAAAGCATTTCTCGTTGTTCCACACTTTCCTGAGATTGAGAAGCAGTAGTGCGGACTCGTTTAAATTCTAGTCGTAATTGGCGCTGCGTGCTAGTTTCTGCGGACAAACTTAGTGCATTACGCTCACGGTTAGCACCTAGCCGTTGTTCACGCTCTGCGTGGTTTCGAGAGAAACTACTGCTACTACTAACTAACCTGCGCATCTTAGAAACCCTTGAGTTTCGAGACAGAATTGATCTTTTTCTAAAAGGCATAGCTGAAATTCCTTCTTAATCCGATCATAACGATATTCAAAACAAAGAAAACTAATCGAATAAGTACGTAAGAATTGCTAGTAAGTAGAAAAATAATAATTATTCGCAGGAAAATTAAACACATCAACCAACACAGACAACAAAGGTAACCCCCGTTTCTATAGGATGAGAGCGGCCCTTCGGCACATATAACATCGCTTTTTGGGAACGAAACCATAGCGCGATCTAACTCGACGCCAACGCCATCTAGTTAGTAAACGGAAACTACATATTATCTACCCAAATGAATTAATAAAATTATGAATTAAAACTAAATTGTCGTTAATTTTATAGACAAGTACATTATTTTTGCATTAAAAAAATATGGTAACAGCAGCAAGGAACAAAACTAAGAATTACATACTTAAATCTGCAACAAATGTGCTTGGTAGGATATAACTTAGAACCAAAAGTTTGACTTGACTTCATGATAGTGTAACTTGTACCACCAATCAATCTGTTTAGTAATATTGGTGTGAAACTCTCCATACAATTAGAGAGGACATGTAAAGTTCTCAGGTTTCCTAATGCACATAAAAAGTGCAAAAATTACGATTTTTCAAAACAATATTATGAGATTTAAACTTGCACCATTTAATGCGGTAAACGGTCGCCTGACCTTACCGCTGAATTCCTCGTTGACATATTGTTAAACAGCTGTTCCCTTGCAATTTATATACTGCCCCGCTCCTTTATAAAAATAGCGTGATCATTATGTTCCCAGAGTTAAATTTTTATTTTATTTTAACTAATAACATGTCATTTTGTGCATTCAATTATTTTGTGCATTCAATTACGAAGAAAAACCTTTTAAAATCAATACTACTTACTACCTATAACATACGGCGTGATAATATGTAGCCTAAAGCCTTCCTTGGTTCACAAAGAACATTTTTGCTGAATTTTAATTCAATCTATCCAGTAGTTTTGGCGTGAAGCCGTACCATACACACAGACAAACAGACAAAAATTCTAAAAAGTCACTTTTTGTCATCAGTTACGTTTTTCTAACAAAAGTCACTTATTTTTTCTCGAAAATACTCAATGTACAGTTTTTCTTTCGTTACTGTTTTATTATATGTGATAATATTTTTTTTAAGCTTTACACGTGACTGGTATGTAAAATGTAAGTACTATTCTATAATTTGTTTATAGTTTTGATACATATATCTAAGCGAAATTGATACGAAAGCACAAATGAAATGCAAACTTGTATGATAAGGAAAGTAAAAGTAAAGTTACAGCCTATATACGTCTCACTGCTGGTCACAGGCCTCCCTCATTTTTGAGAGGGTTTTAGGGCAAAGAAGTGTCCGCCGCGCTGCCCCAATGCGTGTTGGCGAACTTCACATATCTTCGAAATATTTTTTTTCTTATTCCTCAGACATGCAGGTTTCCTCACGATGTTTTCCTTCAGCGCCGAGCACGTAAATGTAGTAAATCAGCACTTAAAATTGCAATTAACAATTTCATTGGTGCCGGCGGGGATCAAACCCGGGTTACTCGCGTTCTGTTATATTAACAGCGAGCGTTAACCATCTGAGCTACCACGGCTACGAATAATAATGAAGTTAGCATAATTTATTTCTTACTATTTAATTTATTGTTTAGCAGTTGTATATTTTTAGTTTTATTATATCTTTTTTTTTCGTATTTTAACGCTTTATTTGAAAATTAGTTTTTGGCTTTGTAATGGTGTTCGATGGCACAATAGTAACGATGAAGATATTTTAATCCATAGGTTTTTGGTCCAATTTTTTGCTTTGCTTGATGTGGTGGCCTTTTTTGCTTTTGTTTTATCCACAGATGGCTTCGTATGATATCGATGGATAGGTCTAGGAAGCTTATCAGTTTAGCTTTTAATACAGAACAACATAGTGATTCTCTTACTACGCGATAAGAATTATTGCATAAGGGAAATACCATTATTCACAATAATTTCGGTGCTGATCAGAATAGTAGATACACTAATACAATGTTATCAATATGATGGACTACCCTACTGAATCTAGTTTAAATGTACCGTTGGAAGATTACATTGAACATTACTCGCTAGTAGAAAATGCACAGATTGAAATAGTTGATGTTACTGATTTTTTTTTACTACATTTGACGTACCTAGTGAAAATTCAAATATAATTAGCAACACAAATTCTTTGAAAATCAATGATAATGTTATGGTTTACGATTCATCGATGCCAGAAAATTTTAATGGTACTTATATAGAAAACTGCGATTTAATATCCAATTTTAGTGGTAATTTTGGCGATCCAAAATTAGTTCCATACTCATCAAGTTCAGAAAACGATAGCGATACTTCCATGCCTGAGAAGAGTAAATTCAAAAAAGATGAGCTCAAGTAAATAAAAATACCTGGTTTGAAGAAAAAATAAAAAATTGCGCGAAGAAGGCTCTCAATATTATGGCAAAATTAAAAAAAATCGAAATGGGTCTACGAAAGTTTAAGACAACCAAAGCGTTTAAAAGACAGATACAAATGTAGCAAAAAAAAACAGGCATAATCAAGTGTGGCATTGTAAAAGACAAAGAAAGAATAAAAATATTCAACCAATTTTGGAAAACATATACATGGGGGGAAAAGAAAATATTTGAAACAGAAACAGAAACTTTTTATTCAATGTAGATTGTAACAACACTTATTGAAAGTCACTTTTTTAATTTACCACTGGTTCGCAAAAAAAAACCTCTGTCCTGGGAAGAACCAGCAAGAAACCCAGCGGGACTATTTTTTTCCAATAATAGCTTACATTTAACAACACAAGACAAATTAGAAATAGCTTAGTAGCGATCACCCTTCCCAGGAGTTATTATCATCCATAAATTCCTTAATATTATAGTAACCCCTTTTATACAAACTTAGTTTAATAACATTTTTGAACTTTGTGTGTGACAAATTTTGTATATTTTCTGGGATTTTATTGTAAAAGCGTATACATCGCCCCAAGAATGAATTACTGACTCGGTGGAGTCGAGTAATTGGTACTACTAGCTCGTGTCTGCTCCTAGTATTTACATAATGAATATCACTTATTTTCGCAAAACTACTTTTATTTTTGTGTACGTACATTACATTTTCATAAATGTATTGAGAGGCCAGAGGGAATATATTGATTTCTTTAAATTTTTGTCTCAGTGACTCTTTTGGTTTTAAATTATATATTGCTCTAATGGCCCTCTTCTGTAAAATAAATATAATTTCAGTGTCAGTCGCGTGTCCCCATAGCAAAACACCATACGACATAATGCTATGGAAATAACTAAAGTAAACTATTCTAGCTGTTTCAACACTGGTAAGAGTTCTAATCATTTTTACATCATATGCTGCAGAACTAAGTCTGCTTGCTAGTTTTGATATTTGAGGGGGGAGCCATTGAAGCTTTGCGTCCAGTGTGATTCCAAGAAAAATGGTGGTATCAACAAGACTCAGTTCCTCCCCATTTAAAATTACATTAGTATTGACATGTTTAACATTAGGAGTGTCGAATTTCATACATTTAGTTTTAGTTCCATTCTAATGCAAATTATTAACATTAAACCAATTGACTAACTTAGCTATAGCATTATTTACTTCGTCGTAATTTAATAACTGTCGTTTTAATTTGAAAATTAATGAAGTATATTTATTAATGATACTGTATATATTTATTAATGATGTATATTTGTTAATGATACTGTTCAGTCAGTTCCAACGCAATGTCATAGCGATCGAAAACTGTCTAACAATTTTCGACGAGCTCAGTTATTCAAGTATAATTTAAAAACAGCTGCTGGTAATTATGAAAGAGTTTGCAAAACTATGTTTTTAAATACTTTGGGAATTAGAAGAATGACTGTTATTGCTTAGAAAGATATATTAAAAGATAATTCTTGCATTCCTAGTCAACTTAGAGTTAATAAAGATAGAGTTAACCCTTTTGTAAACGGGCAAAAATCAATAGTCGATATTTTTGACTCTCTACCAACAATGAAATCTCATTACTGTCTTCATCTCCCAAAAAATATCGCGCAATAAACGCAATATAATCCCTAAATTTAATAAAACTAAATTTACGGATTCTATCGCGTTTATTTAACTGATTTTACTTATTTTTAATTCCCGACGTTTCGGGTGCTTTACAGCAACCATGGTCACGGGGGGGGGACTGAGATGTTTGACGTTCTAATGTCATTGTTAGCCCGGCTACATTCAGTTTTTGAATATTAATTTTTGGTCCGATTTACGCAAAACGAACTTACAGTATCTTGAAGTCTTGCAGTGGTATGCTTGGGTTTGGGTTTAATTTTGTTAATTATAGGATCCCAAGCAGATGGCAGCACCCAACCATCTTCTCTATTGAAATCAGGATGTTTTTTAATTTCAATAGCCTCGCGTATCATCCTTGGTAGGAATCGGTGTTCTTTTGCGAGGATTTGTGGTTTATCAAATCTGATGTAATGGTGGGGACGATCTTGATGATCTTTTATTCATTGTGTAGTGTTCGCGTAAATTTAAGGAATCATTAATCCCTAAATTAGTTTTGATCAAATAATACTTTAATAATTAAAATTTGAGAACTCTCAAACTATATTTTTCATAATCGCCATAAAAAAATATATACAATTGTAAAATATGCTAACTCGAATTTAAGGCCGCAAAGGGTAATTAAATTGAAATAAATGCAAAAATGTTGATATAATAATAAGAAACAAATAAAATTTTACCAAACTAGACTTCGATTATTGCACTTATTTGAGTTTTTTATTTTTAAATCATATTTAATTTTTTTCTCGAAAGCAGTATAGTTGGGAGTTAGCAATTTAGCATATTTAGTCGATTATAGAAATTGAAAATTATTTAAGCATTCATGTAAGTAAACAATATTAAATAAAAATAACATTATTTTCCCTTGACTTAATACAGTATTTTGCAATGTATTCCACAAAATTAAAATAAGTTAACTTCGTTATAATCTTGGTACAATTAATCATTATCAAGTCGATCACCACATCAAGGGATGTTATGAAACCAAAAGTGTGGTAGATTTAACATACAAATCACAACACAATAGAAAACAAAATCAGCAAAGCTAGTTTAACTTTCTGGCAATGCAGAAACATGATTGGCAAATGATGGGGTTTAACGCCAAAAATTATACTGTGGCTGCACAAAACTGTAATTCGGCCCATGATCACATACGGCTCTCTGGTATGGTGGACCAAAACCAATGAAGCCACCACTATACAAAAGCTTCAGCGTTACCAGAGATTAGCTTGTACGGCTGCCACGGGCTGCATAAGGACTACACCAACAGCAGCTTTGGAGGCTATGCTGGAGCTAACACCGCTTCATCTACATATAAAACAAGAAGCAACTTTAGCTGCTGTTGGTGATGTAGGCCACTGGTGTCGTCTGGGAGTAAAATAAACTAAAAAAAATTTGGTGAGCGCGTGTACATCCGCGGGGAGGGAGACATAGGTGTCACCCAGTATGATGTTCTAGTGCAACCTGCAAAGCGCGGGATCATGAACTCCGCGGTGCAACACCGATGTTGCAAAATATACCTACATCCTACAATAAAAATCGCGGTGTGTCACCGTAGTGCCACCGTCCCCGTATGCACACGTATTTATTTATTATTGAAAAACAACAAGTACAAAAGGTAAGTAACAAATTCTTATGGGTATATATTTTACAATTTCGGGAAATTACGACACATCTTCTCGTCAGGTATACCTCAATCTTTGAAAACTAAAGTGTACAACCACTGCGTGTTGCCAATGATGACTTACGGATCAGAGACGTGGTCCTTCACTGCTGGCCGTATGAGGACGCTCAAAGTCGCTCAGCGAGCTATGGAGAGGGCTATCCTCGGAGTTTCTCTGCGTTATAGACTCAGAAATGAGGATATCCGCAGTAAAACCAGAGTGACCGACATAGCCCTACAGATTAGTAAGCTGAAGTGGCAATGGGCCGACCTGGTAAGACATGCAGGAAGTCGATGGATGCAGGTGGCTCAGGACCGTGCTTTGTGGCATTGCTTGGGGGAGGCCTATGTTCAGCAGTGAACTTGTGAAGGGCTGTAATGATGATGATGATATATTTTACATATACTATGTTTTATTAACTAATATTATTTATATTTCAGATATCCGAGAAGCAACGTGAGCGTCGTGAATAGCTGCCATTAGACTCAAGACCCTAAATCTTTTAAGTAAGAGTAGAGTCCCCTATACAGATATAATCGATAGAATTTACTCAAAAATTCCTATCTTACAAGCCAAGTATGATAGGATCTCAAAACAGTTTGTATTCGATAAGAAGTACAGGACACAATTGAAGAAAACTGACCATCTGGAAGGATTGGGTCCAAGAGAGCCCAAAATTTTCAAGGATGGCTCTAAGACAAATGAAGGTGTGGGGTCTGGGACTTTCTCTGAAGATCTTAATATCCATATATGCACACCGCTGGGTACCCACAACGCAGTCTTCCAGGCTGAATGCATGGGTATCATGCAAGCGGCCATAGCAATAGATGCTAGGAAGGTGAAAGACTTCTCCATCAGAATACTGACCGACAGTATGGCGGTACTACAAGCTATGAGTTGCAATGTGACGAACTCGGGACTGATACACGAGTGCCATCAACGATTGAATGAGGTATGTAAGCAAAACAATGTGACTCTGCAATGGATCAAGGGACACAGTGGCAACGATGCAGCAGATGAACTGGTCAGAAGGGGATCGGCCCTAGCAACTATAGGGCCGGAACCAATAATACCAATCCCCTTTGGCTACGTTCATTCTCTGGACGTAGATACTTCAATAATTTACACGCTCAGCTTTGGAAAAATTTAGTAGACAGTAGACAAGCTAGGGAGGCCCTACCTGAAATAAACAGTCGTCTAACCAAGGTTCTAATGAGACTGAACAAGCCACAGATCAGGATAGTAACAAGTGCTATCACAGGACATGGCTCTTTTAACAAACATTTGTTCACCATAGGTGTTACTGACAGCCCCCTGTGCAGGGCAAGCATGGGAGAGGAAGAAACGGCGGCTCACGTGTTGCTGACATGTCCAGAAGTCGCTTCATACAGGGCTAAACATCTCGGCACGCCGGGATCGCTCCCCGAAGTTGCTTGCAACATCAAGGGACTGCTGTGCTTCTTCGGGGAGATATAATGGCTCGAATAAGCATATTATTCCTGCCCACACGTAAAATACGCGCTTAGACGTGGAGTTGCGGAAAACAGCCCGTCGTAAACTAAACTAAACTAAACATACAAATCACTTGATTTCAGATTGATCCTGCTGTTGACCTACACTGCCGTTGACTAGTAGTCAAAAGCCAGTTGAAATAGTAAACCCTCCAATTTCTAAACAACTGTCAATAGTAAGTATTACAACCAGAAAATATTGTGTCTGTAGTAACAAAGTTATGGTTATTAAACGGTACTTTGGGTTTTAGGACAATACTCCAGAGTACAATCTTCGAACGTTGCGAAAGGAATGTATACACTCGGAAAGACTGTCATCCGAATGATGAGAAAAAAAGTAGGCGTTTATCAAAAAAATAGCTAAACTAGAAAATATTATTGCAAAACTTAAAACAGTCTTTGATAAGAGAAGAAGATGGGGATTTATTGGAATCTGTTGACTCTGACATTAGAGAATTCTTGAAAAAAATACCCCTCTTCAGTGGTAGAAAATATTCACCATCGTTACGCAACTTCGCTCTTTGCTTGCAATTTATAATTCCTCATGCTTACAAGTATGACAAAAATTTAATAATTGTCCGCCTCATACATACTTACCAAATGGTACAAACGTGCAAGATGATGAACAGATGCAAATCCAAGGTTTACAACAGAATCACTAGAATGCATTATCATCATCATCATCATCATCACAGCCCTTCACAAGTCCACTGCTGAACATAGGCCTCCCCCAAGTAATGCCACAAAGCACGGTCCTAAGCCACCTGCATCCATCGACTTCCTGCATATCTTACTAGGTCATCACTCCATCTAGTGGGGGTCGCCCTACACTACGCCTACCGGTACGAGGCTGCCACTCGAGAACCTTTCTTCCCCATCGGTTATCGGTTCTTCGAGCTATATGGCCGGCCCATTGCCACTTCAGCTTTCTAATCCGTTGGGCTATGTCGGTCACTCTGGTTTTACTGCGGATATCCTCATTTCTGAGTCTATCACGCAGAGAAACTCCGAGAAATAGCTCGCTGAGCGACCTTGAGCGTCCTCATACGGCCAGCAGTGAAGGACCACGTCTCTGATCCGTAAGTCATCACTGGCAACACGCACTGGTTGTACACTTTAGTTTTCAGAGATTGAGGTATACCTGACGAGAAGATGTGTCGTAATTTCCCGAACGCTGCCCAGCCGAGTTGAATCTGTCGATTGACCTCTCGGTCGAAGTTGGACTTACCTAGTCGGACTATTTGTCCCAGGTAAACGTACTCGTCAACAACTTCGAGCATAGTGCTCCCAACAACTACCGGCATAGTGTGACATGGACATTAAACATGATCTTTGTTTTGTCCATGTTCATCTTAAGACCTATCCGTTGGGAGGCACTATTGAGGTCATTGAGCATAGTGCTTAAGTCCTCCAGCGATTCTGCCATAAGGACTATATCATCGGCAAACCGAAGGTGAGTGATGTACTCGCCATTGATGTTAATACCGTATGCTTTCCAGTCCAGTAGCTTGAAAACGTCTTCCAAAGCAGCGGTGAAGAGTTTCGGGGATATAACGTCACCCTGTCTTACACCTCTCTGCAGTTGGATAGGTTTCGAGCTCTGGTTCTGTACTCGGATAGCCATCGTAGCCCTACTGTACAAACACTTCAGCACTTCGATATACCGACATTCAACTTGGCACCGCTGAAGGGATTGCAGCACCGCCCAAATTTCGACGGAATCAAAGGCTTTCTCATAGTTCACATACGCCAGGCAAAGTGGCAAATTGTACTCTTCAGTCTTCTGTACAATCTGCCGCAGGGTATGTATGTGGTCTATGGTACAGAATCTTTTCGGAAACCGGCTTGTTCGGGAGGCTGGAAGTCGTCGAGTCTGCGTGCGAGACGATTCGTAATGACTTTCGAAAACAGCACGTAGACACGGCTCAGAAGGGAAATCGGTCTGTAGTTCTTCAAGAGAGCGTTGTCGCCTTTCTTAAAGAACAAGACCACCGCACTTCTGCTCCACGCCTCTGGAGTAGTGCCACCATGGAGGACGGAATTGAAGAGCTTCTGAAGGACTTCAAGTACCGGTGTTCCACCCGCTTTCAGAAGCTCCGCTGTAATTCCATCCTCGCCTGGGGCCCTGCCGTTTTTAAGGTGCTGGAGAGCCATTCTAATCTCGCTTAGACTGACGTCCGGGATATCATCGGCATAGTGTCGGATAAGACTTGCTCTTGGATCGTTACTCACACTTGCGTGTGGCTCCAACGATGATGTGTACAGCTGCCCATAGAACCTCTCAATCTCACTCAAAATCTCAGGTGTCCCGGAAACGATGCTGCCACACTCAGTCTTCAGCCTTGACAGTTGGCTCTTACGGGCAGACAGATCTCTGGCAAAGACTTTGGAGCCCTGGTTCCGCTCGATCGCTTCTTTAATACGATAGTTGCGTAAGTCTCGCCGCATTCATTTGGAGATCTGTCTGTTCAGTTTGCCTGTATGCTGTCAAATCTGTTGACGATTGTAGCCTCTTCTCCCGTCTAACAGCCATGAGATTAAGAGTGTGATCGGAGAGTTTTTGTGTTCTTCTGCGGCGGGTCTTGCAGAACTTAGCTCCGACCGCATGGACAGTTTCCACGAGCTTGTCATTCATATCGTCCACTGCATTGCAATCTTGTAGGCACTGAAAGCGGTTGTGTAACTCGAGCTGAAAGTTTTCGGGATTTTGGATTAGAGCACGAGGGGGACGGAGCGTTGACTTCATTAGACGAGACCTCTCCATCGCTGCCAGTTTTCACCCTTGCGATCACTGAGACATCACTGAACAGTTGGCGTCTGGTCGTCATAATGAAGTCAAGAATGCATTAATTTAGTGGCAAATAACAAAAAAACCGAACTGTAAGCATGAGTGAGATGGCTACAAGGAGGAACGTCCAATTGATCGATCGCTTTGGATGGTCATGGTATATATCACGCAACAAAAGCATTTGAATACAAGCAAAAAATTAGAAACTTTCATATTTTATATGTTTCCTGATTTAATGAAGCATAGTAAAGTAATACCTTTATTTAAATATGGTATTATATTAGACTCCGCTAATTTCAGGCCTATTCTATACTGACAACACTTAGTGAAATTTTTGAAAAAAATATTCTTGATCAAATGTTAAATTTTTTAATGTAAATAATTTACTTCATATAAATCAATTCAGTTTCACAAGGGGTCGCTCGACAACTGATGCTGGTGTTGAGCTGATTAAATATATCTTTAATGCATGGGAGAATTCACAGGATGCTTTGGGTATATTCTGTGACCTAAACAAAGCCTTCGATTGTGTTCACCATGAAACATTAATCAGGAAACTTCAACACTACGGTGTAAGAAGTGATGCTCTTAAATTAATTATTTCATATTTAAGTGACAGGACGCAAAAATTTGTCATTAATAGTATGAGTTCTTCCGGGTCGATTGTACAAATGGGCATGCCTTAGGGCTCAATTCTCGGCCCTTTTCTGTTTCTTGTATATAATAATTACTTACCTTACATAGTAGAGGATAACCATGATACAGTTTTATTTGCTGATGATACTTCATTAATTTTCAAATTAAAACGACAGTTATTACGACGAAGTAAATAATGCTATAGCTAAGTTAGTCCATTGGTTTAATGTTAATAATTTGCATTTAAATGGAACTAAAACTAAATGTATGAAATTCGTAATTCCTAATGTCAAACATGTCAATACTAATGTAATTTTAAATGAAGAAGAACTGAGTCTTGTTGACACCACCATTTTTCTTGGAATCACACTAAACGCAAAGCTTCAATGGCTTCCCCGTATATCAGAACTAGCTAGCAGACTTAGTTTTGCAGCATATGCTGTAAAAAAGATTAGAACTTTTACCAGTGTTAAAACAGCTAGAATAGTTTACTTTAGTTATTTCCATAGCATTATGTCGTATAGTGTTTTGCTATGGGGACACGGGACTGACACTGAAATTATATTTATTTTACAGAAGAGGGCCATTAGAGCAATATATCTGGAGGTGTGCCCTGCTTGGGCGGAGCACCGCCGTGTCCTCATAGCGGCGGCGACCTCCCGCGTCCGGCCCTGGTCGAAGCCATGGTCCGGAGCGAGACGGAATGGGATGCCGTCACCACCTTCTGCGAAGCAGTGATGCTAGCGAAGGAGGTGGCGGAGCGGGAGAAGGAGAGAGCAGCAGCTTTCCTCCCCGGCCGCCGCGGGAGACGCCCCGGGCGTCGGGGGCTACGTCGTGGCCCCCGGCCACCGTAGGCGCGGGTCTGTGGACGGCGAGCAATGGGTAGCTCATCGTCCGTCCGTCTAATGACGACAGGCCGTGTCGACGGCGCGTTTTGTTCCACGCGCGCCTCAAAGAGCTGTCAGCAGCATGAAGGGGCCCGCAAGGGCCGACGCCTGCCGGGGCTGCGGGCTGTTCGAAAGAGATACCGCGGCTCCGGAACGTAAGGGCACTGAAGGAACACGGATGGTTTTTAGTCAGTAAAAGTCTGACACTCCCTTACGCTCCACCCAGAGCGAAAGGGGTCATTAGATGATTTTCCATCCGCAAAAAAAAAAAAAGAGCAATATATAATTTAAAACCAAAAGAGTCACTGAGACAAATATTTAAGGAAATTAATGTATTAACTCTGGCCTCTCAATACATTTATGAAAATGTAATGTACGTATATAAAAATAAAATTAGTTTTGCAAAAATAAGTGATATTCACTCTGTAAATACCAGGAACAGACACAAGCTAGTAGTACCAGTTACTCGACTCCACCGAGTTTAATTTCTAATTTTATGACAAGTTGTGAGGTAAATTTTTCCTCACATTTGTAACCCTAAATTAGTTACGTATTTTTTGTAGTTTTAGTTTTTGTATTTTTACTTTTTGCGACATACTTGGGTGTCGCAAAAAGATGAAACACATTTATTGTGACAGAGATTTATTGTGATCTGAAAGACGGTAACAAATAATAATAATTCAGACAGTTCTAAAGAACTGTCTGAATTGTTATTATTTGTATATATACTCCGCCATGATGCTTATACATCGATAAAAAAGAGTAGTAAAACATTGAAATATAACAAAAACATTGCACAAAAATAATGACGGAGCGATATTCTACCTTAGACCATTTATACCTTTGAGTATTCAACCAACTGGAGAGGTCATGCACGTTAATTCCTAAACAAAAATTCTGTCAACATCAGGGGGGCGCAAGAAAACCACACAACTGTATACTAACTACAAATGAAAAATTAAATCGCGTCACTATAAACGCACAATACAGCATTTGTGTTTGAGTTCATCGCGTTTACGCATGCCATCAAATTGTACACGTGTCGATACACTGATGGCGCTGTCTAAATGCGTAAGCAACGTAAGGCGTGGACTATGTCGATATTTTTTATCGATAAATAAATCACCATAGTCAGCATAAGTTTTTATTTGATTATAAGTAATACATAGATAAATAATACCAAGGTGTAATTTGAAATTCTTTGTTTAAAGTATTTACAAATGTTCTTCGGAAATACTTAGAAATGATTGAAAATAAGTTTATTATTTTGCTACAGGTTTATTTTACATTATGCAGGATAAAATTTAAAACATTTAACAAATCGAAATAGGTTTGGTTAACTTATTTTAAAAATCAGATTTGTGAAACTAAAAGTCCTAACAGTTTATCGGCTTAGATGGTGTTAACAGCCTTAAATCACTCTCTGAGAGATTTTTCAAAGCCTCAGAGTCCCACCCAAATCATCTCAATCGTGAGACAGCTGCCTATGTAGCCCCTATACACACTCGCTATAGTGTGCGCAGACCGAGAAACTCTCTCTCGGACCCCCCCCAACAAGCTTTCGGCTGAACTGAACTGCCTCCAGGCGGCTCAGGCCGAGCATACACAACACATCCCTTAATCTGCCTTAGTTAGGCTCACTTCTAAGCGGCTTTTCGCCGCTTGCGCCCTCCTTTCTGCCTAGGAGGGTCGCGTTTGTATACGGCTTAGAGATCTCTCGTCAGATCGGTAAGCCAATCCATAAAGGCGGTGTTTAGTGGGTAAAAGTCTCCACATAACCACGCAGCCGGCTGCGTGGTATGCTATGAGCATTCACCGCCTCCCTCACCCACTTTCCGGAGGGTTGCCCATATTTGCTTCGGGTGCAAAAAAAATGGTGTTTTGTGTCAAAACCAAGTTTTTGTTTTTATTATAAGGCTTCAACCACAAAACCGCTGTTTAAAAAAAGGTGTTGATTTTCAAGAGTTATTAAATGTTGAGTTTTTATGAGTTTTACACTATATAATAGTTTAACAAAATGAACTTTAATCAGACAGCTGCTTAAAAATAAAACGTGATATAGATATAATTTTCATTTCATAACATTCATTTCATCCAACAATTACCAAGGTACAAAAAAAAATTTTATCAGGGTTACTCTCCGCTCTCAATTTTAATGCCGTTAGCGCTTCTTGAGTAAACCCTGGTCGGCGATCGATGGTAGTGTACCACTTAGTCAATGTACGTGGTGCAGGCAAACATGTTCCAAAAGTTTTACGTACATAGCGATAGGCTTTTGGTGAGTAATAGTTAAGTATTAGGGTATAGTATTTCTTGCAAACTTGTGAAGCCTGTTTATGCTATTGTTTTTTATGTCAAGGCATTTTTTCATTTTAATTTTCCTTGGTTTAAGTGTTGGCTCATATTCGCGTGGGAGTAGGACTAGTTCGGGCACTATAAGGATTTTTTTCGAATTGTGACTTTCGAGATAGCTTATGGAATTTTGCCGGAACATCCAGCTTTCTTTTTTCGATGTAAACGATATATGCAATCACCACGATCACCCTAAAATAAATAATTTTATTTTAGTCGGAAGATGGCTGGAATTATATATATTAGATAAAGATATTTATTTTGTAAAACATGAGTAAATAAAATACAAGTGTTAAAAAATTTAAAACGTGCTACATGTTTTGCCATTTATGGCGTACAAAAATTATACTTATACTTATAGATACCATACCTATACATTAAGTTTACAATTACAATAATAGGTATATAAATATATGAATTAAATTTGATAGGTTAATGCTTTTTTAAACTTAATAAAATATTTTCAAGTAGAATAATATTGGTTTCAAAGGTAATAATAAATTAATCTAAATATAATTACAGCCAAACATTACCTCCCACAAGTTCAAGGTTGGTACTGCAGTGTCAGATTCATGGTTTCTACAAGCTACAATCCAAGTGTGCCGCCTAAGAGAATCTCTTGAAAATCTGTAAAAACAAACCAATAATAGAAAAATTTACTACTTTTTGTAATACTTTATTATAAAATCTAAATAAAAACTACAAACGGGTTTGGCAGACAAACCCGCATAGTTGATTAACTTATCGATAACTAAAGTTGCGGCGTTTATCACTATAGTGCAATACTTTTGGTTGTAGTGATACCAGCTTATTTTTATAAAATTTGCACACTTTTGCTGCGAGTTAGCAGGTTTCGATTTGACTTATTTGGCCTGTATTTTGTATAATATTTTATTAAATACTAGTTATCGATTATATTTAATTATATAATATTCAGTATCGTGTTGAAATAGAGCTGAATATATAAATCATTTAACAAAATCCACTACACATCTATATGAAATGATTATTATTCATCACAAACTGATTTAGATATTAGGAAATGTATTTTGGTTAATATATATAACTTGTGTAGTAAATTATATTTATTTAAAAATAGATTATTTTTCACTTTATGAACTATGATGGCCACACTCGGTATTGGACGATAATATTCATAAAGTACGAGTTTTAATGATAAAATTACTTTAATATTATGTTAAAAATACTCACAGATGAAAAGTCACATTGTCCTTTTGTATACTTGACGTTTTTGATTGTTTTTTTTTTCATGTAAAGACACTGCAATTCGGCATTTTGTCGGAGTTCGATTTACTGGCGCGATCACTTCGGAATGACGCACGACGCGGAGCAACTAGTTTTATATAACGAGTATGAGTCGGACTCTCGTACCTTTTACAGAGGGGTATACCTTGCGATGCCGTCGCCTTTGGTTTAATACTCAAAGATTTGTACCCATTATAACTTAGACCATGGTCTAAGTATTCAACAAAATTAATAGTAAGGTTGCGTAAACAGCAATTACTTACAATCCGCTACGCGACACCGAGTTTTAGTTGGCTTGGTTTTTCCAGCGGGCTTAGCATCATCCGGATTCTGCTTTGATGATGACGATAATGGAATGGACTGTAAATCATCAATAGTGAACATTGAATGTCGTACACCATCTTCTGTCAAAACATAGATACAACCTTCCCACGTTCAGCATTTCGATACTCCGAAGCGATTGCAAGCTGCTAGAAAAGCTTCATGCCTAACTTTTGTAAGTAGCTCGGACAAGGTCACTCCAGTACCTTTAAGATTTGTTTTTGAACTCCAGACCCTGTGACGAAGACCAAGATCCCTAAACTCCACTAATAGAGGTCTGGGTTTGTCCTTAATTTTACCCAATGTGGTATCGGTTTATATTTTCCTGGGTTATGAACACTAGTCTACTGTAGTGACCTAATGACAGTTTAGGTAACATCTTCATTCTTATCTTCAGTTACACCATGGATCAACAAGATACTGTGACGATTATGCATCCTCAACCCATCACGTCCTTTGAGACTAATTGAACTTGTTGCTGCAAATTTTGAAGCGCGGATATAACAAAATTCTTGAAATTTTCTGAGACTGTAGGTAGTGGAGATGGCGATGGAGGAGAAGGAACACTAACTTTGTTAAGTTATTGTTGAAAAGCTGCAAGGCTTGACTGGAACAGTGCTGTCATCTCTTTCATTGACTGTTCGATAGTCTTCATGGTATAAGAGTGTAGTTAAGTGTTGTAGTTTACGGTAAAAACAAATATCATTACCGCTGGTGAATGTCACTTAATCACCTTGTATGTTTATCATAAGATTTTGCTTATAGATATTTATTTTAAATTAAAAGTTACAAGAGCACAAGAAATAGCTGTGTATTGAGCTGCGCCTACCCGCGAATTTGTTTCTAATGCTGAATGCGAAGGAATTTTTTCAATACTTAATATTGTTAAAACAAAATATAGAAACGGATTTATATCGAAACATATTTCGAGCCTTTATATGTAAAACAAGATCTAAATGAAAATTGAGTTTCTTTTTTACCCATCAAAAGCTATGTTAAAAAAACTGTCCAATACTGACTATTTAGAATAAATAAGTGTTAATAAAGTTGCTTGTATAATATGATAATAGATAAAATTCCAGATCCAGCAAGGAAAAGAACTGATGATATTTTTTGTGTGGGGATTGTTTATATGCTAGAGAGTGACTTACGCTCAATGATTTCAAAAGAAAGGATACGCCCATCTAAATATTTTACTCGTAACTTCTTCATACAAGTAAAAGTAGCGCATGTATCAGTATACAAATGTCATAACACAATGTAACCAGGGTTAGATTTTGTTGTATAATTTTTGTATTTGTACCACTATTTCATAGTGTATATGTTTTTTCATAATAATACTAAGCCGACTTATATTATTATTGGGTCCTTTTACTTTTTAACATTAACCCTACGATATCGAGAATTTCTGTATTGAACTTGAGTACCGCTTTTTTTTAAATAAAATTAGCATTAGCTCCCTTTCTGGTCAATCAGTGCTCGATCGATGCTTTTATGTTTCATCCTTGATACAACTATAATCGAAAAAGAAATATCTATACATTTCGGTATAGATAAACTAGACGCGTGCCACCAAAATCCCGGCGCATGGGAAAAAATAAACACGAAACAGGAAACATCAAACGTGATTTAATTTTTGACAAATAGATTAATTTTATTTTCCTTGTACAATATCTTTAAGGGTCTGCATCCAACCCTGGCCTAATCTTGATAATGTAACTAAACTGACTGACTGTAAAATAAAACTTTAAAAATGCGTTTATATAATAATTTTATTGTAACAAAATTAATATAAGATTATTTACCGATGATACGATATCTCATGTTTCTTTTTAATCTTTGTATCGTAATTTTTGCATCCTTTTACCACGCAACTATAGGCATATTTAAGACAGGTAAACTTAGGCATATCTGTCCTGCACGCACACCAATGACGACCTATTCGCGTTGAACCTAAACTGTCATTTTGGGGCCAGCCCACTGGTCCGTTTTAGTTGTTCGGTCAGCCCGGTCCTTACGCTAGTAATATATAAGTCAATGCTTACGCTACATTTAACCGCTAAATACAGAGGTTGCCCGCGCGCACCTCAAACTCGCCCCAGTCGGTAAGCTCCACCGCTGGTAAATGACCGCTCATTCCCGGCCCTCCAACAACGGCCCGTCAGGGCCTTTCTCAGCCCATCCAGGGCTGCTCTCGACCCTCTCAGGGTCCCCCTAGGCCCCCTCAGGGCATAATTCGGCCCCCTCCGGGCTTCTCCAAGCCAATGCAGCCTCCAGTCTTTCCCTGGGGGCCCGAAAAGGCAGACCCACCGCGGACAACCTCGTACGCACATGAAGCAGAGCCCACACCTGACGACTAGAACACACTATATTCCGCTATTAGGAATATCGATGTTAGGGAAATCACCGTAGTAGCACGCAAACTGCGCGCGGCGAAGTCCCCCCAAGAACGTCTCCTCGTTCTTGCAGAACACAACAATCTTCTATTAGCGTTGTAAGTTAAGTTAACTTAATTAACTTAACTTCAATGACTGAGCAAATCGCTCTACCTAAATCTCACCGTCGTATCAAACCTAAGGGTTTATCGCTTGTATCATTTAATATTCGCGGCTCACGAAATAACCTCCCAGAGCTTAAGCTCTTTCTTCGGAATCGTGAAGTCGATTTCCTCCTCCTACAGGAAACTAATCTCAAAGCTAAGGACACTAGAGGCCTTTCTATTAAAAACTTCTCTCTTCTTCGTAACGACAGACTCGACCGCCGAGGCGGCGGAACGGCCATCTATTACAAGAAGACACTTCATTGCTCGCCCATTTCTACTCCGCAGCTTACCAACATGGAAGCCACGGTATGCAGGCTAGCTATGACTGGACATCAGTCCATCCTCATAGCCTCCTGTTACATCCCTTCAGGAA
Organism: Parnassius apollo; assembly: GCA_907164705.1. Lineage (NCBI taxonomy): Eukaryota > Metazoa > Arthropoda > Insecta > Lepidoptera > Papilionidae > Parnassius > Parnassius apollo. The sequence continues at coordinate 2,553,648 of CAJQZP010001262.1, forward strand.
CCTATCCCCTCAAAAAAGATTTTGAGGCCATTTTATCTTTAGGCAATTCAGTCATTATGTTTGGAGATTTTAACTCCAAGCATACTGAATGGACATGCCGCACTACGTCCCCCTAGTGGCAAGATACTGCTCGATATTACGCAGTCTCTTGATATTACCGTCCATAGTCCTCTCGGTGTTACTCACTTTCCCGATAACACCGATCACGCCCCCCGATGTGTTAGATTTTGCGTTACTCCAAGGAGTTTCTCTCAACCTCAGAGCAATCGAGACACTAGACGATCTAGGATCAGATCACCGACCGGTCTCCCTCATTCTTGGCCATCAGCCACCTCCCCCAACACACACGAAAATCTTCACTAACTGGAAGGGATTCAAGGAGTCCCTAGCTAAAGCTTTGGACTCACAGGACTCTACCATCTCCCTACTGTCGGACTTAGATAGTCCCGAAAAAATCGACACCGCGGTCGATTCACTCTCCACCCTTATTAAATCCTCCCTTAAGGAGAACGAAAGGGTCGTCCCGATTGCTAACAATAGTGGGCTTCCCCTACTTATTAGCAACCTATTAAAAGCTAAAAAAGCTGCTTTCCGGAGAGCAGCAAAATATCCCACCCCCGAATATAGGCGCGCGGCCAATCGTCTTCAACGAGAACTCCGCTTCCGCCTCTCTGAATTTCGAGACCTCGAAAAGAGTAAGCTCATAGAGAATATCTCTCCAGCTCACACAGCGTACTATCAGAGGGCTAGAGCCCTCCGCATAGACGCTATCACCCACACTCCCCCTCTCTCCCGTCCCGACGGCACGGTTGCCTTCGAAAACGAGGAAAAGGCTGAGTGTTTTGCAGATAGCAATGCCACTCAATGCTCTCCTAGTTCTCAACCCGTCGACCCCTCTCACGTCCAGGCAGTGGAGGATGAGGTCCGCCGCCGGAACTCACCCCCTACGGCCTCCGAACCTATCTCTGTGTCCAATGATGAGATTTCATCCCTCATCAAAGGACTTAAGCCCAAAAAGGCTCCGGGCGCGGATGGCATCTCCAACCAAGCCCTAAAACACTTTCCTGAGCAGGTGTTAACCTTTTTATCTATTATCTTCAACGCCTGCTTCAACCTCAGTTATTTCCCCACTACGTGGAAAGAGGCAACTGTGATTGGAATTCCCAAGCCAGGCAAGCCTCTCAATCTCCCCCTCCAGCCATCGCCCCATTAGCCTCCTCAAGGCAATGGGCAAGCTCTTCGAAAGAGTCATCCAAACGCGTATGAGGCGCTATCTGTTTCCCACAGACGGCGACCCTCTTATCATATCCCATCAATTCGGCTTCCGAGCCAAACACTCATGTCCCCAACAAGTTCACCGCATTGTGGAATATATCCTCAGCGGTTTCTACCCTCGTCGTCATAAAACCATCGCGGTCTTTTTCGATATAGCTAAAGCTTTCGATAGAGTCTGGCACACGGGCCTCATCTACAAGCTCTACAAAATAGGTCTCCCCGATCGTCTAGTTCGTCTCGTGGCCTCCTATTTAAAACATCGTACTTTTCGTTTTAGACACGAAGGTACGCTATCTTCACAGCGAACTATCACGGCTGGTGTCCCTCAGGGCTCAGTACTTGCTCCTCTGCTGTACATCCTGTTCACCAACGACATTCCCATCCCGTCGAAAGGTGTTCAACTCTCCCTCTTCGCAGACGACACTGCCATCTATTGCAAAGGTGTCTCACTACCCTTCATACGAAACAAGATCCAAATGTCAGTTGATGACCTAGGAGCTTGGTTCAAAAAATGGCGCATCGATGTGAACCCGGAGAAGAGCTCCGCCGTTCACTTCGATTATAAACGACGCCGTCTCAAAAACACTCCACCAATACGTATGCTAGGGACCCCTGTCCCCTGGCATACGTCCGCCAAATATTTAGGTGTCACTCTAGACACAGGGCTCACTTTCAGGCCCCACGTAAAAAGAGTAACCCGTCACGCACGGTTTTATCTGAGTAGGCTCAACAGTATGTTGGGCCGACACAGTAAAATGTCCCTTCGAAACAAGCGTACCCTTTACAAGGTCTGTATACGACCAGTCATGTCCTACGCGGGCCCCGTCTTTGCCCACGCAAACCCTAATATTTTAAATGAACTCCAAATAGTTCAGAACCTCTTCTGTCGTCGAGCTGCGAACGCACCTTGGTACGTCCGTAATGCCGACCTTCATCGGGACTTAGAGCTCCCAACAATTCAACAATTTTTTAAAAAACTCTCTGAGAACTTCTTCAAAGCCTCAGAGTCGCACCCAAACCATTTAATTCGTGAGGCAGCTTCGTATGCAGCCCCACCCCCCCTCTCGCTATCGTGTCCGCAGGCCGAGAAACTCTCTCTCGGACCCGCCTAATAAACTGTCAAACGACCTGAACTGTCTCCTGGCGGCTCAGGCCAACTCTAATTAAATAAAATTATTGCATTAAGTAACATTAATTTGCCTTCGTAGGCACTCCCTCAGCGGCTCTTAGCCGCCTGCGCCCTCTTTTCCCAAAAGAGGGTCGCTCATGATAAGGCACAATACAGCTTAATTAGCCGGCTGCCTGTCCCAAAAGGCGGTTTTTAGAGGGTAACACTTAGGGTCCCCGGTAGGACAGTGAGCCCCTCATAACCACGATAGACCGGCTATCGTGGAATGCGTAATGCATTTTCCGCCTCCCTACGTATAGGGTAGCCCTTTAATTGCTTCGGGCGCAAAAAAAAATACATTTAACCACTAACAAATTTGTCATATCCACGTAAAAGACGTGTTTACAAACATGGCGCAAGCATTGCTTGACACTAGATTACTTATTACACTCTTTGCACTAGATAGCGCTAACGTCGCGTGACTTTAAATGACAGCATACCGAACTTCACGCGGATTAAGCCGAAGGAGTAATTTAGTTTTAATATATTTTTAGTGTAATTCAGCATGTGTTCTGGTTTTATTTAGCACTGGTAACATTATGAGTTTATTGATCACTCTTTTTAAAACGGTGACACTGCGCTAGCACTTAATATTTTTGTTGTAGAAGAGGGGGTAAACGAGCATACGACTCACCTGATGATAAGTGACTACCGCCCCCCATGAACAACCACAACACCAGGGGAATTACATCGCATCTAGCGTTGCCGACCTTTTAGAAAGGAGTAAGCTCTTTCTTGTATGTCCCTAATTCATTTCGGTCCGGAATTGACGCCGGTGTTAAACAATTCCACAGAGAAGTTGTATGAGGAAGAAAAATCCTAGTAAAACGTACAGTAATGTACCGCCATGCATCCAGATGACGAGATTGGTATCGAGAATTTTGGTGCGATGTGCGTTCGTGAAATTTGACGGCTGGAACTAATCCGAACAATTCCTCAGAACACTCCCCATGGTAAATGCGATAGAAAACGAAAAGTGATGCAACATTCCGACCGAGCCGATCAGAAAGAACTCGGTCGTCGACGATTCGAATCGCTCTGCGTTGCATGCAGTCAAGTGGAAGGAGCTGGCACTAGAGTGCCCCAACCTTGTACGAATTAACCACTGGACCCGACATATAAGCGGACGTACCTATACCGGTCTTGTCAGTAACCAGGAAATTCTAGCCTTGGTCGTTTATTTTTGCGTCAGTCTCAAGCACTTACTTGTCAACAAAACATCTCCCAAAGCTGACTAAATAATTAGTTAAATAGTGTAAAAACTATTGCGGCGGAAGCAGCACTATTTCTTTTCACTTGTAAGTACATTATTTTATTACATTTATGGTTATTTATCACAAAATTTAATCAAATGTAAAATAAAATTTTGTATTATCCAACTATGTTAAATATAGTCAATATTTCTATGTATTGTTGACATCTGACAACCATCACAAAATGGCTGGATTATACCATTCAGAACTTATGACTAAAACTGTGGAGTGAGTCAATTTGACATCGACTATTGCTTGACCATGTCGAAAAATATATCGATATTTGACGATATGACCTAATAAATGATGATGTTATTTGTACAATACAATAACACTTAAAAATACTTATATAACAGTATCCTACAATCTGATGTCATTAAATTTATAATAATATTTTTTATATAATGATTTCTTATATTTACGCGAACACTATACATGATTAAAACTACTTTTACGGATTTTATCGCGTTTATTTTTACTTTTTATTTACTTTTATTTTTAATTCCCGACGTTTCGGGCGCTTTCCAGCACCCATGGTCACGGGGGACTGAGATGACTGACGTCCCGATGTCATTGTTAAACCCGGAGTACCTTCAGCTTTTTTAATTATTGTTTACGGTCCGATCTATGCAAAATGAACTGACTATGTCCTGAGGTCTTGCAGTGGTATGCTTGGGTTTAGTTTTAATTTTATTGATTATAGGATCCCAAGCAGGTGGTAGTGCCCAGCCTCCTTCTCTATTGAAATTAGGATGTTTTTTAATTTCAATAGCCTCACGTATCATCCTTGGTAGGAATCGGTGTTCTTTCGCGAGGATTTGTGGTTTATCAAATCTGATGTAATGGTTGGGTCCGTCTAGGATATGATCACAAACACCAGGAAGTCTGCAGTTTGTGGCAGTGTGGTAGCAGGCAGTTTCTTGGTCTTTTACCAAGAAACTGCACATTATTCGATATGTTGACGCCGAGAATTCCGATGCTATCTGAGGCAGCAAGGGGAGTGCCTTCAAACTCTTCTTTTTAGCGGTTAACGCGCAAACTTATGTCTTCTGGGGATTGAATTGGACTAGATTTAGTCGTCTCCAATCCTAAACTTCGTTCAGTAAAGACTGGACTTCAGACACAAGTTTGTCCCGGTACTCGACGACGATTTCCTGAGAAATATTGGCACGGCCGGTGTATAAGGCATCACCCGTGCTGTCATCTGCATAGCAAGGAATATTACCGGTTTGCAACACATCAGTGATATGCAGAAGAAACTGCGTTGGTGATAGCATGCAGTCTTGTGGAACACCAGCTTTAATAGCTTGTAATCAGAGCATGCACCGTCTACTACGACCTTGAAGCTCCGATTAGCAAGAAAACTATTCCAATCCTAGATCCTAGATCCAATCGCACAATTTCTTGGAAAGCCTATGGGAAGAGAGCTTCGATAGAAGCGCTTTGTGCCAGACCCGATCGAAGACCCTCACTATGTCCAAAGTAACGACCAATGCCTCCCCATTGGACTCTACTGCCTCCATCCATCTTTGAGTAAGGTAGACCAGAAGATCACCAGCTGATCGACCACGATGGAAACCGTATTGGCGGTCACTGATCATCCGGTAATCCTCAAGGTACCTTATAAGCTGGCAGTTTAAAATAGACTCCATTATTTTGGAGAACAAGGTGGTGGGCCTGTAGTTGTACAGGTCTGAGAGGTCGCCTATTTTAGGGATCGGGTGGACCAAAATTGTCTTCCAAGAATTCGGGACTACGCCTTGAGAGTAGTAGTACCGGAAAAGACGCGTTAACACCGGTGCAAATTCCTGAGCACTCGTCTCCAGCATAATGCGCATTTACTGCGTACCACAGCCACGCAGCTGCCTGGATAAGATACGGCATCATATTCTGGGGAAACTCTACCGAGGTACACGTGGTATCCATGCTCCAAAAACGCTGCCTTAGAATCATCACATTCGCAGCTTCAAGAGATTCATGTCGAAGAATGTTCCCCAGATATAACTTACTAACTGTAACGTGCATGTACATTTTTGAATTATGCCGATTTGTTAGGAAAAATCCTCATTATTTCCAGCGATTTGAAGACAGACCCAGTCGCTACGGCACACACCGAGATTATAATCTGGTTGCTCCTGCCACACATCTCACATTATATAAAAATGGTCCCTACTACATGGCTATAAGGGTTTACAATCATTTACCTAATACAATAAAAAGCCCTCCAGTGTCGTAAATTTGAAATAGTACTCAAGAAAATGCTTATTGTAAAAACATGTTACAGTTTGAATGAATATTTTAAAGATAAATTATAAATCAATTTTAATTATTTGACAATTTTCTCTATTTCTATTTACATATTTGACATTGTTAGTATTGTTACGCGCTCCAATGCCTCAAATCGGCGCACTAGCGCCATCTAGTCTCGAACCGAAGAACTAAACTTCTTGAAGTTTAAAACTCGAATTCTCGGTACCTTGCGCGTGTTTACTTGAACATTCTGGATATTTTGCTAATTTATATAAATAGGCGCTGCAAGATGCGATCGAGTAGACTGGAACTCGGCGACACAAGCGAAGCTTCGGAGCGGAATAAAGTGAATAAGTGTGTTTAATTATTAGTGTTTTTAACTTTAATTTGTGTAAAGTAAATTAAAGTGTTAATTTAGGTAATTTTATCGGCAATTTTTATTGTCACGAACCTCAAGCTCGTAACAATTGGTGTCAGAAGTGGGATAAAATCATGCCGATTTTACCTAAGGACGAGATGGAGGGTGTCCGTACCCGGAGTCAACGCCAGCAGGAGACGGACCAGAGGAGATTTGGTGGTGCAACGCCGCAGACGTCGGAGGGCCAAATGCCAGCCACGGAGGCTGCGGGCCCGTCAGTAGCTCCTACATCTGCAGCACCTGACTTAGGTGCTCTGATGGCGATGCTACAGGAACAGGCTCACCGACAGGAGGAACAGGCTCGTCGACAGGAGGAACAGGCTCGCCGACAGGAGGAACAGGTCCGTCGGTTGGAAGAGCAGCTGCGGGGCGGCCAGGAAGAACAGATGCTTCTCATGAAGGACCTTCACGCTACCTTCGGGAAAGAGATAAGGGAGGTGAAGGATAAGGTTGCTCAACATGAAAACCGCCTGTCGGAAGCTGAAACCCGAATTGACCAAGTGAACAATCGGGTTGACAACGTAATGGCTGACATGAGGAAATCACTTGACGAACTCAAACTTGGGGAGGGAACTACAGCTCCCGTAGTAGCTACTACACCTTCGCTACGTGGGTTCAAGGTGCCACCATTCGACGGGACTTCTTCCTGGTCAGCCTACAAAATCCAGTTCGAGGCTGTTATGAAGGCGAACGGCTGGAATAAAAGTCAGGCCATGACTGCTCTCACACTAGGCCTGCGCGACCAGGCCTTAACAGTTCTGGAAGCTCTCGGTGAGGAAGTGACTTATGAGCAACTCCTTGAGGCATTGGAGGCGAGATATGGCGACGCTCACCTGGAACACGTCTTTCGTGCGCAGCTTAAAGATCGTGTGCAGCGCATCAACGAAAACCTGCAGCAGTGGGCTCTAGAAGTGGAGAAGCTGGTGCGAAAAGCATACCGGTCTGTACTTACGCTCATTGAAGGGAACCTGGTGCAGACATTCATCGACGGCATCCGCGACCTGGAAGTCAGAGCTGCTGTGAGGCTCGGGCACCACGAGACGCTTAAGGACGCCTTGGCCCATGCACTGGAAGTGGAAGCCGTGCGGCAGGGTCATCGTTCCCATCGCGTCAGGGAGGTTGCAGCAGCTACAGTTCGCGACCGCAACAAAGGATACAGCCCAAGGTGCTATGGCTGTGGGGAAAAGGGCCATCTTCGATCCAGCTGCCCTAAGCGAACCCTAGAAAGGGAAATTGAACGATCTCAGGAGGGTAGTGCGGCCAACAGCACCGCCCAGCAGCGGCAGGGAAACGAGTAAAAGCCAGAACTGCGGGGCGGGTGCTGGCTGATGTTAAAAGAGCCCCAAGGATCTCGATCTCACAAACCCATGATGGGAACAGCCTCATAAAGGGCGAGATCAACGGAATGCCGTGTAAGCTGACCATAGACTGGAGCCTCTCGTACGGTTGTTAGTTCCCAACTTATAAGTCAGTGCTTTTGGGACTCCGCATACAACCGAGAACGCATTAATTTGGTAACAGCCACCGGTCAGCGTATACCCGTCCGTGGAGAGAAGGAGATGGAGTTGAAGCTAGGCAACGTGATCTACCTGCATAACGTGTGTAGCTGATATAATGGACGACTACATCCTGGGCCTAGACTTTATGAGGAATAATTGTTGTGAGAGCGACGTTAAGCAAGGTGTTTTGAAATGTGGACAGGAGGAACTTTTTATGGAAGGTGCGTTACCAGGGAACGTGTACAGCATTAAGAAGATTGTTCTTCCGCCGAGATCGGAAACGATTGTTCCGGTTAGTCTTCCTCGAAACGCTGGGCAAGCCCACCGTTGTGTACTTGTGGAAAGGGTAAACAATGACCTTCCATGGAAAGTAGCTCGAACCTTGGTCAGGACCACTGACATCTCAGGAGTACGTGTGCTGAACCTTTGCGACCGGGACCAGATTATAGAAAAAGGCACACTGATTGGTACTTGTGAGGAAGTGGATTGGTTACGTCGGTGCCAATATATATCGAGTGGGACCCCCAGCAAGGATGCAGAAACTAGAGTAACCACACTTTTGGAAGACTGTCGGAGTGTTCTCTCCCCGAACGAATTGGTCAAGGCGAAGAAGTTGTTACTCAAGTACGCCGATGTATTCTCATCAAACGATGCTGACATAGGAAAGACTGGCTTAGTTCAACACAAAATAAACACAGGAGAAGAATTGCCTATCCGTCAGCGGCCAAGACGATTGCCGGTAGCACGTGAAAAGGAAGTGGAAACCATGATTGAGGGAATGGTGAAGGATGGTGTTATTGAACCTTCATCTAGTCCATGGTGTTCACCAGTGGTGCTGGTGAAGAAGAAGGATGGCAGCATGCGGTTTTGTGTTGACTACCGCCGTCTGAACGACGTTACGAAGAAGGACAGCTATCCCTTGCCAATAATTGATGACACGCTGGACATGCTTACAGGAGTAAAGTGGTTTAGCACGCTGGATCTAAAAAGTGGCTACTGGCAAGTTGAAATTGACCCTAAGGACAAAGAGAAAACTGCGTTCTCGACTTCGGAAAGGGTCTGTGGCAATTTAAAGTAATGCCGTTTGGGTTGTGCAATGCTCCAGCAACGTTTGAAAGGCTGATGGAACTTGTACTTACCGGGCTAATTGGCGATGCCTGTCTGGTCTACTTGGATGACATCATCATCATAGGCCGTACGTTTGAGGAACACCTTCAAAACCTGGAACGCGTGCTCATGAAGATTCAGAGTGCCAACCTCAAGTTGAGCCCGAAGAAATGTTCACTATTCCAACGGCAAGTTAACTTTTTGGGGTTTGTATCCAGAGAAAATCGCCGCTGTCAAGGATTGGCCGGTTCCAAAAGACAAGACGCAGGTTAGAGCATTTTTGGGTTTGTGCTCCTATTACCGGCGATTTGTGAAGAACTTTGCAGATATAGCCAAACCTCTGCACAAGCTAACCGAGGAGAAGCGACATTTCTGCTGGGATGAAAGTTGCAATATCGTATTCCAGGAGCTCAAGGACCGTCTGTGCAAAACACCTATTTTGGGATACCCTGATGCAAGCAAAGAATTTATAGTTGACACAGACGCAAGTGATATAGGACTTGGCGGTGTGTTGTCTCAACGGAATGGTGACCAAGAGGTCGTGATAGCGTACTTCAGCAAGTCGTTGTCAAAACCGGAAAGGAACTACTGTGTCACAAGACGCGAATTGCTAGCTGTGGTAAAGTCGTTGCAGCATTTTAGCAAATATCTTCTGGGGCGAAAATTTCACTTACACATTGACCATGCTGCACTAAAATGGCTATTGCAGTTTAAAAATCCAGAAGGACAAGTTGCGAGGTGGATTGAACTACTGCAGGAATACGACTTCGAGATCGAACATCGCAACGGGAAATCTCATGGCAACGGAGATGCATTGTCAAGAAGACCCTGTCCTGAAGATTGCAAACATTGTACTAGGCAAGAGAGTAAGGAAGTGGTATCCGTGAGGATGCTCAGGGCAGACCACCTCAGCAACGAGTGGAAGGAAAGCTTACAACGAGCACAGCAGGAAGATCCGGACATCAAGCCGATCCTGGAATGGATGAAGGCCAGTGCTCCCAAGCCCAAGTGGAGTGACGTCTCAGCGATGAGTTCGACCACTAAAAGCTATTGGGCCCAGTGGGACAGCTTGCTGCTTCAGGATAGAGTTCTGTGCCGTAAATGGGAAAATGTTCGGGGAGACAGCTGTCATTTGCAAATGGTTGTCCCTAAGGCTAAAGTACCGGATGTTCTACAGCTGTACCATAATGATTGTTCCGGAGGCCATCTGGGAGTTAAACGAACTCTACTGAAGATCCGAGAACGGTTTTATTGGGTCCACTGTCGAAACGATGTCGAGGACTGGTGTCGCAAATGTACAAGTTGTGCGGCTGTAAAGGGACCTCAGACTCGTAGTAGAGGTGCATTGAAGTTGTACAATGTTGGTGCACCATGGGAGAGACTAGCCATTCATGTGGCGGGGCCGTTTCCGGAGAGTGAAAGCGGTAACAAGTATTTCATGGTTGTGATGGATTACTTCACAAAGTTGGCCAGAAGTTTTCGCCATTCCAAATCAAGAAGCTTCAACAGTTGCTGATAAGCTAGTTCATGAAGTCTTCTGTCGTTTTGGTGTACCTTTAGAGATTCACAGCGATCAAGGAAGGAATTTTGAATCTCAAATATTCCGGGAAACTTGCCGAGTTATGGGTACTCATAAAACAAGAACGACTTCTTATCACCGGCAATCTGTTGGAATGGTAGAACGATTTAATCAGACATAGGAGAGGTACCTAGCAAAAGTTGTAGACAGTCGGCAACGAGATTGGGACAAGCACATACAACCGTTTTTGTTGTCATATCGAAGCGCTGTTCACGAAAGTACAGCAGTGACACCGGCTTTCGCAAACTTTGGAAGAGAATTACGGCTGCCTGCAGACCTGATCACCGGGATACCACCTGATGCTCCACGCAGTATAACCGATTATGCAAATGACTTGCGGAACAAAATGAATGACGTTTATGAGCACGTCAGACAATCGGGCCAGCAAATGTCTGAAAAGATGAAAACCCGGTGTGACCGCAAAATGAACAACAAAGGGTTCGACGAAGGTTCACTTGTGTGGTTGCACAATCCAGTCCGCAGCAAAGGGAAATCTCCTAAGCTTCAGGCTAAATGGGACGGCCCGTACCGGATTGTGACCAGGATCAACGATGTAACCTACCGGATACAGAAAGGCGCAAGAGGGACTCCTAAGATCGTCCATGTGGATCGCCTAGCGCGTTATTATGGGACCGATAATGCTCGGGACGAGCATGTCTTAGGAGGGGGCAGTGTTACGCGCTCCAATGCCTCAAATCGGCGCACTAGCGCCATCTAGTTTCGAACCGAAGAACTAAACTTCTTGAAGTTTAAAACTCGAATTCTCGGTACCTTGCGCGTGTTTACTTGAACATTCTGGATATTTTGCTAATTTATATAAGTAGGCGCTGCAAGATGCGATCGAGTAGACTGGAACTCGGCGACACAAGCGAAGCTTCGGAGCGGAATAAAGTGAATAAGTGTGTTTAATTATTAGTGTTTTTAACTTTAATTTGTGTAAAGTAAATTAAAGTGTTAATTTAGGTAATTTTATCGGCAAGTTTTATTGTCACGAACCTCAAGCTCGTAACAGTATTTTTCATCAAAATTTTTAAATAATGATTTCTTAAATTTACGCGAACACTACACATTGAATAAAACTAAAATTACGGATTTTTAAACTTTATTTACATAATATAAATGACGAATGATCAGCTGACAATATTTAATGAAATTTAATTTTTAAAACAAATGTGTAATATTATTTAGTCTGATATTTTATAATATAATGTTGCGTGAATAAGTCAACGGCATACACTAGCGCCATCTAGTGTCAGGAACGAGAGCGAGGGGAGTTTTGCAGAAAATGACATCACAAATCTTTCAACCGACAGCGCCATCCGAAGAACTAAGTTTCTAGAAAATCTACACTCGAACACTCGTCGCTTTGCGCGCATTTACTTGAATATTCCGGATGCTTCATTGCTAATTTGTATATATAGGCGCTGCAAGATGCGATCGAGGCAGTATTGGATTTGGCGAGATAAGCGAAGCTTCGGAGCGGAATAAAGTGAATTAGTGTGTTTACTTATTAGTGTTTTATGTTTTAATTTGTGTAAAGTAAAAAAAAAGTGTTAATTTAGGTAATTTTATCGGCAATTTTTATTGTCACGAACCTCAAGCTCGTAACAATAATTTATATATCGTGCTACTATAAATACTGTAATTTGAATGAAATGAAAACTGAATTTTATATTAATTAAAATTTAAAATTTGTTTTAATATGCTACGCCCGTACAGGATGTCACATGTTCTGTAAATATATTGTTCCAACTTTATACTTTGTGACATGAAATAAAGAATTATGTATGTATTAAATGGGAGGGACTTCATCAGGCCCACTCGACTTACTGACGTCCAGGGAGAGGAGTGCTTTGCGAACCGAGCGTTGTGTAAATCGTTCATCCAACATGGAACACTCACACCACGGGATGGTTGGCGGAGTGTTCCCCTCGTCATCGAGAGTCGAGTTGGACGTAAAGAGAGAGCCTAACAGATCGGCTTTTCCCTTTATGGCATGGGTCAGTGAGTCGTCCTCTCTGTACAGAGATAGAAGAGATAACTGACAGAAGTTCCCTTGAACAGCCTTGGCAAGAGCACAGAATGCACGGGTTCCCGAAGGAAAGCGAAATAGCTTCTCACCAATTCTGCCTATGTGCTCAGACCTTGCCTTGGTAATGACTCTTTCAAAGGACCTGGAGGCGGAATTATACTTCATTTTAAGAGCGCTGGTGTTAACATCCCGGGACGTTGATGCGTCAGCCCTGACCCGGTAGCACTCCTGCTTATAGCGTAGTACTATTTTACAGGAGTGACCCAACCATGGCTGGGATCTACCTCCGAGGGGCACCACAGAGGACGGAATAAAAAGTTCCATAACCACATCAGCGACAGAATCAGCAACAACGCTAGGATCGGCCGGCGAGAAGGAAACATAACCCCAAGGGTAGGATGCAAAAAAAAAAGATCGCATCCCACCACAATCGGCCGACCTATAGTGCCAAACACGGCGGTAGCTTGCAGAATGCAACCGCGACGTTAATGTGACTGGCACCACACTCCGGACAAGACAATGGTCCGACGAGCCTAAAGAGGCGTCGACGGAAAACTGATATCCGTCCGGATGACAGGTCAGCAGAAGGTCCAATAGGGAAGGTGCTAGGTCCTCCCCATCTGGAATCCGCGTAGGTACAGTAACCAGTTGTGTCAGACCATATGCCAAATCAAAGTCTTATACAGATCGGTTAAACGTAAACCGAGCCATTCGGCGTGGTGGGCATTAAAATCGGCTAGGATCACGAACTCTGCGGATGGGATCTGCTGTAGCACGGAATCTGTAGCCATTTGGACGTGGTTGAGGAGTCGGTCTGTTAATACCGCTATGCGACCTATAGAATGCCGTGTAGTGGTGGTTAAGAATATCCATTACCCCATATCTACCGTGGGTGTCGTAAAAGGCGACAGAGGGAAACAGACAGGAGATGGGCAGCTGCATCTTCCTGATTACAGTAACTGTACAAAAAAACTGCCATTTTTTTTTATAGAAGAGTGGGCAAACGAGCATGCGGTTCACTTGATGTTAAGTGACTACCGCCGCCCATGGTCAACCGCAACACCAGGGGAATTGCAGGTGCGTTGCCGGCCCTTTAGAAAGGAGTAAGCTCTTTTTTTGAAGGTCCCCAGGTCGTATCGGTCCGGAAAAATCGCCGGTGGTAAACTATTCCACAGAGAGGTTTTACGCGGAAGAAAACTCTTTTTGAAATGTACAGTGGTGGACCGCCAAGCATCCAGATGATGTGGATGGTATCGGGACGTTAGCCGCGTAGTGCGTTCACGAAATTTGGCGGCTGGGACTAATCCGAACAATTCTTTGGAGCATGGTATAAGCGAAAGAAAATGCAAAGAGATGCATGTTGCATCTCTCATCTCATCACCTCGGTCTTGTTGCTCCGTTTGCCTCGAGCAGATGTAGTCTTGAGAGGAATTTCCCCCCCCCCCAGAATACGCGGGGAAGTCTGAGTACACACGCTCAGGAGTGAAGAAACATGGCCGTGGATGCTCAGCGAGGGATTCTCCAGGGGTGCTGGTACCCTCCTGGGGTAGTCTATCATCATTTAATTCCGCTACCTTGTTGATGGGGGAGGGAGATTTGGGCCTTCGGCCACCTGCACTCACCAGACAAAATGCGGAAGCAGAGCTTCCAGTTCACGCCGGTATTCTGTGAGGTTGTGGTACCACTCCGGTTTGAGCGGGCCCATACGTGCAACAGCTAAGATGCCGCGTAGCTCTACCACTGTTAAGACCAACCCGCTCGCCTAGCGTGGCAACTATGGCAATAAAATGTTGAATGAACCCCCCCCCCCATGAAGAATTAAACAAATAGACGGCGCCCAGTCCCTGGCGGCCCCGCTATTCCTGGCTACAGTGGCGACCATGGTAACGGTGGGGCAGGGGATGCCAAGAATCTACGTTAGAGGTTCGGTTGCCACCTACGACGACTCGAACTGGCAACATTTAACGCACGCACCCTGAGGACTGACGAGAAGATCCTGGAGCTGGAAGAAGAGTTAGACAAATTACGCTGGAATATTATAGTATTATCCGTGGACCGAAGAGAGTGGGAGGACACCATGATCAGGTAACTTGTTCTATCACCGGGAGTTCGACCATCTGTCCCAAGGAGGTGTTGGATTTATCGTCCACAAGTCTCTCGTTAACAACATTTTAAAGATTGGGAATGTATCGACGAGGGTTGCGTACCTTATACTCAGAATCACCAAACGGTATTCGCTGAAGGTCATACAGGTTTACGCACCAACTTCGGCACTTCCCGATGAGGAGGTGAAGGAAATATATGAGGATATTTCTAGAGCCATGCATTTCTCCAAAACTCACTATATGGTGTTAATTGGAGACTTCAACGCAAAACTGGGCACAAGAAAGAACGGTGAGCTGAAGGTAGGAAAATTTGGGATAGGACAACGGAACCCAAGGGGCCAGCAGCTGGCCGACTTCATGGAGAAAGAGGGACTTTTTATGATGAACACTTTCTTCCAGAAGTGGCCCCACAGAGAGTGGACCTAGTTGAGCCTCAACGGTTGGACAAAAAATGAGATTGACTTCATTATGACGACCAGACGCCTACTGTTCAGTGATGTCTAAGTGATCGCAAGGGTGAAATCGGCAGCGATCACCGAATGGTTAGAGGCACACTGAACATAAACGTTAATTTGTAGAGGTCTCGTCTAATGAAGTCAACGCTAATCCAGAATCCCGAAACCTTTCAGCTCGAGTTACGTAACCGCTTTCAGTGCCTAGAAGATTGCAATGCAGTGGACGATATGAATGACAAGCTCGTGGAAACTGTCCAAGCGGTCGGAGCTAAGTTCTGCAAGACCCGCCGCAGAAGAACACAAAAACCTCCGATCACATTCTTAATCTCATGGCTGGTTAGACAGGAGATGAGGCTGCAATCGTCAACAAATTTTGGCAGCATACAGGCAACTGAACAGACAGATCTCCAAATGCATGCGGCGATACTTGCGCAACTTTAATACTGCTCGTATTAAAGAAGCGATCGAGCGGAACCAGGGCTCCAAAGTCTTTGCCAGAGATCTGTCTGCCAGAAAGAGCCAACTGTCAAAGCTGAAGACTGAGTGTGGCAGCATCGTTTCCGGGACACCTGAGATTTTGAGTGAGATTGAGAGGTTCTATGGGCAGCTGTACACATCATCGTTGGAGCCACACGCAAATGTGAGTAACGTTCCAAGAGCAAGTCTTATCCGACACTATTCCGATGATGTCCCGGGCGTCAGTCTAAGCGAGATTAAAATGGCTCTCCAGCACCTTAAAAACGGCAGGGCCCCAGGTGAGGATGGAATTACAGCGGAGCTTCTGAAAGCGGGTGGAACACCGGTACTTGAAGTCCTTCAGAAGCTCTTCAAATCCGTCCTCCATGGTGGCACTACTCCGGAGGCGTGGAGCAGAAGTGCGGTGATCTTGTTCTTTAAGAAATGCGACAACGCTCTTTAAGAACTACAGACCGATTTCCCTTCTGAGCCGCGTCTACGTGCTGTTTTCGATAGTCATTATGAATCGTCTCGCACGCAGACTCGATGACTTCCAGCCTCCCGAACAAGCCAGTTTCCGAAAAGGTTTCAGTAGCATAGACCACCTACATACTCTGCGGTAGATTGTACAGAAGATCAAACAGTACAATCTGCCACTTTGCCTGGCGTATGTGGGCTATGAGAAAGCCTTTGATTCCGTCAATATTTGGGCAGTGCTACAGTCCCTTCAGCGGTGCCAAGTTGACTGTCGGTATATCGAAGTGCTGAAGTGTTTGTACAGTAGGGCTACGATGGCCATCCGAGTACAGAACCAGAGTTCGAAACCTATCCAACTGCAGAGAGGTGTAAACTGGACGTTATATCCCCGAAACTCTTCACCGCTGCATTGGAAGACGTTTTCAAACTACTGGACTGGAAAGGATACGGTATTAACATCAATGGCGAGTACATCACTCACCTTCGATTTGCCGACGATATAGTCCTTAGGACCTAAGCACTATGCTCAATTACCTCAATGGTGTCTTCCAACGGATAGGTCTTAAGATGAACATGGACAAAACAAAGATCGTGTTTAATGTCCATGTCACACCTATGCCGGTAGTTGTTGGGAGCACTATGCTCGAAGTTGTTGACGAGTACGTTTACCTGGGACAAATAGTCCGACTAGGTAAGTCCAACTTCGACCGCGAGGGCAATCGACGGATTCAACTCGGTTGGACAGCGTTCGTGAAATTACGACACATCTTCTCGTCATGTATACCTCAAACTCTGAAAACTAGATTGTACAATCAGTGCGTGTTGCCAGTGATGACTTACGGGTCTGAGACGTGGTCCTTCACTGTTGGTCGTATGAGGACGCTCAAGGGTGCTCAGCGAGCTATGGAGAGAGCTGTGCTCGGAGTTTCTCTGCGTGATAGACTCAGAAATGAGGATAGTAAAACCAGAGTGAC
Source organism: Parnassius apollo (assembly GCA_907164705.1). Taxonomy (NCBI): domain Eukaryota; kingdom Metazoa; phylum Arthropoda; class Insecta; order Lepidoptera; family Papilionidae; genus Parnassius; species Parnassius apollo. Next base: position 2,570,696 of record CAJQZP010001262.1, read on the forward strand.
CGACATAGCCCAACGGATTAGTAAGCCAAAGTGGCAATGGGCCGGCCATATAGCTCGAAGAACCGATAACCAATGGAGAAGAAAGGTCCTCGAGTGGCAGCCTCGTACCATTAGACGAAGTGTAGAGGGCGACCTCCTATAAGATGGAGTGACGACCTGGTAAGACATGCAGGAAGTCGATGGATGCAGGTGGCTCAGGACCGTGCATTGTGGCATTACTTGGGGGGGGCCTATGTTCAGCAGTGGACTTGTGAAGTGCTATAATGGTGAAATGACCTACAGAGGCACCCGTAGACGCGGGGATGGTCGTCGCTGTCTAGGCGCAGTCAAAGGATAGACAGGTCCGTACTTTCAAGACTGCCGAGGCGTCGAAAACATATGTCCTCTCTGATGTATATGCTAACTCCAGCCCGGGGCACAAAGGAATGTTCTAATATGTAGACCGGGTAGGAGAGATATGAAGTATCGGCTGGAGAGGACTCGTTGCAAAAATTCGCGGATAACATGGCAGCGGTCACATTTGTGTTGTTGCTCCGCTTGCTCCAAGCAGTTTTTGTCGCGATCGGAATTTTGCCACCCAGAATACGTGGAGCAACCTGAGCACCCACACTCAGGAAGAGTTGGATAACTTATAATTATATATAATTATGCTCAGCGAGGGATTCTCCGTTACCAGGGGTGCTGGTACCCTCCTCGGGTAGATCTTCAATTAATTCTGGCCACCTGCATTCACCAAGCTAAACGCAGAGTTAACTCTCTACTTCACGCTGGTATTTTGTGAGGTCGTGGTACCACCTCGGTTTGAGCCGGCCCATCCGTGCGACAACAAAAGCTGCCACATGGCTCTATCAGGGTTACTTGATATGTGGCGCCAAGTTAAGCAATTTTTCACCTTTTAGGGTATTTCGAAAGGTGTCGAGTTGACTAAAAATTGCGATTGGTGACTGGTCGCAATTTAGGCTAATTCGAAAAAAAATTTTAAAAATTTTTACCTATGCAAAATAATCTCTCTTTAATAAGTCTCATAATATGTAATAAAAATGCGTGTAATGAAACATATGTTTTGTTACTGAGAACTATCAAAGAAAACTAGATTAAAAGGTATTTAAAAATATACTTTAATGCAATGATATTATAACAAAAAGAGGTAGAAAAGAGGTATATCCTATACGCGCACCGAAAGTGGCACGTAAAAACTATGCTAATTAGCAAAACTCAGTCGTCGCGCTATCGTCGCGTCATTGACAACGGCGTTGATAGTAATTGGTGTTTTGTTTTTGCACCTAAAATGCCGTCATATGTGATGAGATTCTGCACAAACTACGCAAGAAAGGTTTCCAAAAATCAAAAATTGTTAATCAATTCACAAAATACGTATTTTAAAACATATTGTCAGAAAAAATTGACAGGGATAAAAATACCTCAATGAGTGAGTTTGAAAGAGAAGTAATAATGTTTCTGATCAAAGAATATAAAAAACAGATAGGTCTCTTCTGAGTTTCGTAATTCAAATTGTGTACATATAATTCTTGTTTTATTGAAGGGTAAATTAACTATGTCATTATTAATTAATAAGTTCAATTTATTTCCTTGACGTAATGAAGTGGTATATACGTTCGTATATAATTATTATAGCACTTTATTTGATAATAAATTTTTAATGAAATCAATTATACTTTTTTATTTGCCTACTTTTAATGAATTAAATAAAAAAATACTACTTTATTACTTTTACTACACGCACTCATGAGTGAATCACGTTTTAGGCATAAATCACGGTGTACGGTATAATGTCATATCTGATTAATTATTCTACATCGTTCCTACTACACAAGACCACGCACTGTTGCAAATTACATTTGTCTCTTTTACGCTTGTGAAAGTTTAATCATGCCATCCTACTTTGACGTCTAATCATAATGTAGTGTGCTATTGCAATATTTAGTTATTTATGTGTCATGTTTATGTGTTCATCGAATATTGTGTAGGTAACCTATCTACACCTTTTTACTTATAATTTCTTTAATAGTAAGAAAGAGACCAAGACAAATAGATATATTTTGCATTGTTTGCCCCCACTACCACCGCCACGCCGAGTATACCGCAACAAGATACAGTTCCTATAACATATCTACCCGGGTTATCTTATCTGTCAGAAAAGAGTATTGCATCATTTCACACCTACATAAGATATGATTAAACTGCCCAATTTCCATAATAGATATATATATACTAAATACCAAAAACTTGACGCTCAATATAATTTTTCCACTCCTGTTACTTGTTTACTTACTGTTTGTTACTGTTACTTGTACTAGCTTATCATTAAGGAATGATGGAGGCATTTTAGATGAGGTACTTTTATTGGAAAATTACAAATAAATTGTGGCCGTGGAAGGATAACATTGGGGCTACGACTGTGGCCGTGGATGGGAGAAAAAGGGGGAGAACTCCCACCGGGTGTTCAGACAAGGGAGCGGCCAACACTCCGTGTATTATTTTGAGGCTTGTCATGGTAGCTTCGGATCTCTCATAATGCTATTTAGGCTTAGGTGCATTCCCACTTGTGGCCCAACGACAGTACCGCCTCAAAATTATGTTCTTAGTATGAAATATTAATATTAATAAACTTCATTATTTTATCCTGTTACAATTTAAAATAAGGTTGATTAAGGTAGGTCTACGTTTAAAAATATTCTTTATAGGCTACATACCTGATATTTGAGTAGGCGATTTTAAGTTACTTTACAGTAAAAAAATCAGGTGAATTTAGGCTACTTGGTGTCATTGGCGACTTTTCCGGTCTAGACTTGATAACATTGGTCATACAGCACAACACTAGAAGAGACGCTACCGAAGAGCCAAAAACCCAAAGAGCAAAGAAATATTTAATTGTCTATGCTAAATTGGTAATCAAGGAAATCGCAATTTGGATTTGGAATTTTGGAATAATTGAATTATCAAAGGATATAATAAAGCAACGGATTCGTATTGTAATTGCCCGTTGTGCGGATTCTGTGTATAACGGTGTGCTGAAATTACATTAAACAAAGATGTTAGGTTCAGGAGACGGTGGTCACATTGTTAAGTTACGCGGTCTGCCTTTTTCTACAACAGTTGAAGATGTACTTGATTTCTTGGCAGGTGTTAATGTATTAAATGGAAAAGAAGGTAAGATAAACATTAAAGAGCGTAATTATTAAATAGAACTCTAATATATTGTATTATGTGTCTTGATCTAATGACCATTAAAATAGCTTTCAGCCATAAAGGCTTCTACATGCCGCCTTTACCCTTGTAAGTTGCTTCCGTAAAATTAATGTAACAGACTTCGTCAACACATATATATTAAATTACAGCCAATAATACGTAACATTTTGTGACTTTCACTAGCGTAAATGTCAAATTCGTTTATTTATAAAATTCAGATGTGTTAGCGCAACTTGTTTCACGGTTCGCATAAAACGCGAGTTTGCTTCCCACCAGTACAAAAGAAATTGTTAATTGCAATTTTAAAAGCACTTTAAAAACTGCAAAACTGTGGAGGTAGAGTAGCAAAGTTTTTGAGAAAATATGGTGTCGGCTAAAAATCTTTTAAATCAAACCAGCAATAGGGGAAGGTGATGTGAAGGGAAAGAAGAAAATAAGATCCCTTTGAGGAAAAAACAAAGTGTAGAAAAAGCATGTTTAGACTGCCAGCAGTGGCTGTTAAAAAAATAATAAGGATATCTTGCACCTTATAATAAGTTAAGAAAAAATGCTATTCTGTTGCAAGATTTTAGGTACAACCCGGTTGAGCTAAGTTTGCAACTCGCTGCAATGTGAGACCCTCCATTCATACAGTCATATCAGTATGGTTTACATCTTTGTTACTAATATGCATGTCATAGTTTTCATCTCTTTTATGTTTAGTTTTTGGATTATTCTTGTATGCTGAAATGTGTGCTTTATGTGCATTTTATTATGTAACAACAACAACTATTAACACATGGCATAATAGCTTTTTCTGTTAGTATGCCACTATAGTAACTAATCACAACATTGCCATATTATGTTACAGGGGAACCCCGGTAATCTGGCCCCTGTCTAAACCAGTGCCCCATGTAATTGGACATGGTCTATTATTTATTATTGAATATTTTTTGACAATCTTCGCTAATGCATGATTGAACAAGTTATAACTTTTAGGCCTCACTACTAGGTATTGTTTTGATTCTGATTGAAAATAATGGTTGAAAGATCATAATTTTCCTCAAAAAGCATTATTGCTTCTTGATAATGCTGAATTTGATTGATTGATTCATCATTTTTTATTATTTTAGTATGTACATTTGTTTGTACACAATTATTTCCTACTGTAAAGTTATTGCATATTTTTTGAAGTTCTATAGCTTTAATGACGTTAATTTTATAATAAAATGTAAGCTCTCTATTGTGTTATTTAATTTACTAAATTTGACGTACCTAATGAGGTATGATTTGTACTTCAGAGTCACTGACCTCTATATATACAAGTACTCTGGACTGGCTATACACGTGACATGCTGAAGCGATTTGATTTCCGCCATTTTGGCGTTGACAGCAGAAGTGCACGTCCACGGAACTAATAATAGGGATAAGACAGTGTACCAAATTATATCGATAAAAATTCTATACCCTACCTAAATAAATAGAATGGACTCTATGGATAGATGGACTCTACCCGTAACGTCCATTCTATTTATGTATCATATTAATATAATGCCATTATCATTCATCATCATTAAAACCCTTCACAAGTCCACTGCTGAACATAGGCCTCCCCCAAGGAATGCCACAAAGCATGGTCCTGAGCTATCTGCATCCAATTTCTTGCATGTCTTACAAGTTTTTGACTCTATCTAGTGGGGGAACGTCCTACATTTCACCTGCCGGTACGAGGCTGCCACTCGAGAACCTTTTTTCCCTATCGGTATTCGGTTCTTCGAGCTATATGGCCGGTCAATTGCCACTTCAGCTTACTAATCCATTGGGCGGTGTCCGTCACTCTGGTTCTGATGCAGATATCTTCATTCCTAAGTTTAAACCCCTGAGCATAGCCCCCTTCATAGCTCGCTGAGCGACTTCGAGCTTCCTCATACGTCATCGAGGTCATCACTGGCAACACGCACTGGTTGTATAATCTAGTTTTGAGGTATTCCTGACGAGAAGATGTGTCTCTAATCTAATCTCCCGAACGCTGCCCAGCCGAGTTGAATCCGTCGATTGACCTGTCGGTCGAATTTGAACTTACCTAGTCGGACTATTTGTCCCAAGTAAAAATACTCGTCAACAACTTCAGCTAAATGCTCCCAAAAACCACCGGCATATGTGTGACATGGACATTACACGTGACTTTTGTTTTGTCCATGTTCATCTTAAGATCTATCCGTTGGGAGACACGATTGAGGTCATTGAACATAGTGCGTAGGTCCTCCAGCGATTCTGCATTAAGGGCTATATTGTCGGCAAAACGAAGGTGAGTGACGTACACGCCATTGACGTTGATATCGTTTCCTTTTCAGTCCAGTATCTTGAAAACGTCTTCCAATGCAGCGGTAAAGTATTTCGGGGATATTACGACACCCTGTCTTACACATCTCTACAGTTGGACTAGTTTTGTACTCTGGTTCTGTACTCGGATAGCCATTGTAGCCCTTAGACCATTCAACTATAAATTATTAAGATTAAACTAACTACACAAAATAAAAATAAAAACATAATTTCTAAAATAATTTATTGTCAACCGTTCATTTAGTTCTGGTATTATAAAAAACAAATCAGCTGCTATAATAACGCCTATTATAATCAACTACAGGTTTGTCTATAGACAGTAAAATATTTTCTACTATTTAAAAATTTATGTTTGTTCGTACTTTCTACGATGCCATACCGTTCATCAGATTGCGGTCAAATTTAGTCAACTTATTGGTTGCACTTGTGCGAAGATTATACGCATGGTACAATTAACTGACACTAGGTGGCGTGCGTATTATATCGACTATTTATTTGAAAGTTATAGAAAGTTATATATCATTCTAATTCAATGATTTTATTTTCATTCCTAATTATACAATATAACTGTTCCACATTTTAACGATATTTCCACAATTATTTCTTCTGCGGCAGCTATGGCAGCCGGGTACGAGTTAGCAAGATAATATAAAAAATACAAACTTTGAATTACATAGTTATCAGTTATTAACGTCATTTTCGAATTAAAATTACAATATAAAAAAAATAACTGAAATTATCATAAAGTCGTACTTTCTGTGGTATCGTCCCAAGAATGCTGGCTACGTGTCCTCACTCCTCACGGAATGGCTATACTTAGCCTTCAAGCGAGGAAACAACAAACAAAACAACTTCTTATTATCAGCAGCGATGATCAGTCGCAGATACAGTTTTTTAGGAACTACACCGCACGTGCACCCTACGGACCAATAGTCTCTACAGCAAATTGCACTAATATGTCCTTATCTTCCAGATACTCTGGGCTATTTACTTAGTTCAGTTGCCTCTAATGCCACCCCTGGTTTAGACGGTACCCCTGAGATGTGTTCGCAAGTAGTATCCCACACTAAAGCTTTATCTCTCTCTCTCTCTTCCAGATACTCTGGGCTATTTACTTAGTTCAGTTGCCTCTAATGCCACCCCTGGTTTAGACGTGGTACCCCTGAGATGTGTTCGCAAGTAGTATCCCACACTAAAGCTTTATCTCTCTCTCTCTCTCTCAAACAACCAAACCCATACTGTTGGGTCTCCTGGTATCGTCTCTAAATATTCTACAAAGATCTTAAACCGAGGAAACATTTATAGAGATACGAGCTGCACTACGAACTTCCCGAGCCCGATATGAGAATGGAGCCAGGGAAAAACGAGCACTTGGAAGTATCAAGTGGTGCAGCCTCACCAAAGTCGCGAAAGATAGTCAAGTGGTGCATCGCCAATCGCCATACCAACACTCCTCTTCCCTTACGACTCCACCTCGACTACAGCGGTCCAGGGAGAGGAATCTCCTCTAGCCGCAGCCCACTAACACACATCCAACGTGGCTCGACATGATCAGGCGATTTTTCGACACTTGGCTATGGCCCTTGAGTTTGGTGGAAAATGAGAAAATAAGAAATAAAAAACATTCGAAATAATAATCTATTTGTTCCAAACATGATCATTTTGTTTCGGACGCCAATACACAATATTTATGCTTTTAAGCCATAATTTTAGTCTAGGTTCAGTTGGAAACCTTTGATATTTAATTAATTTGTTTAATTACTTAATAAACATTTGATAATCATCCGTTGTTGGCGACTTTTTTTGTTAACACATATGGGTAGGAAAGAACATCGATAAGTATTATAGACAAGGAACTCGACAACCCTATTTAATTTTATTGTTTATCAAAACTCAGTAATATACACCCAAACATGTTGGTATATATGATATTAAGATTAGTAACAAATTTTTAAGTACTTATATTATCAAATAGTTTTAATTTGTTAACAGCAAATATTAGCTGCAAATTCTTACTTGTGAAATGTTATACCACTTTCCTTTAGGTAACGAGTTTTACAGATTACGCACACTCTCATTATTAATAAAAATAATTCTTATTATGTAACTAATATTATACACAATCAAACAACAAAATACTTTCGTTTTTTAGTTTAAAAGTTCGAAATAAAGACTTATGAAATAAATCAATATAAATAGGACAACAGACTTTGGCATATTACGTCAATTTTATTTTTCAAGACATCCTTTAGCGGCGCTTCAAATTGGCACAGTCATTTTGTATGGTATAGCCAGTCCAGCGTACTTGTATATATAGAGGTCAGTGTTCAGAGTACATATACATAGCATATAGAATCTTATCATTGAATCTGTAATTTGTCAAATTACAAGGTACTCTTGTAAAAATTCCGTACTGTAGGACTATAGTCTTAGGTAGTACTCTATAATTTGACAAATTTGATAGTCCAACAATGACCTGCAAAATGTTTGTCAAATAACTGGGGGTCCACTGTATTAAAAATTGAAGTTTAACAGTTAGACTTTATATTTTGTGGCAGAATACCATTATTTCTGTACTTACTACTTGTGTTAGCCACTTACCTTCATTTTTATTTGGCCAACACCCCACAGTGAAGTAAAAAATTTTGTATTCTGAAATTTGATTTCTGCACTTTAATATTTGGGTATTTAACACACCTTGATAACCTTTTCTCCACTAAACAATATAAACCTAATATTCAGTATAACATGTTACATTTTCGACAGTGAAGTTAAAACTTTATAACTGACATGTTTTCTGTGGAATAAAATATTTTGAGGCCATATGACAAGTGCCAAAATGTACTGGAGCAGCGCAGTGGATTAATACTTTGCATTATCTGGTTTATCCAACCTTTAAAAAATCAACCCTAGGCTGGATACTCGGAAACACATGTAATATTATTTTTCTTTCAATTTTCTCTCTCTGCAAAATTACTAATGATTGTACACACAATCATTAGTAATTTTATACTATCATGGTCCCCTCGTTTTTTGGCTCTAGAAAATTGAAAAATCATCCGATTCCGATTATTTTTTTAAATCTTCGTTATTATGGCGGATTTACGAAAAAATATGGAAAATATCTCACTTGAAGATTTCATATAGTTTTAGGACATTAAATGTGATCATAAACACACTTCTTCGAATATATCATTCATAACTTATTTGCAAAGCAAGTTTATATTTTTTTTTCATAATCTACACAAAAAACGATACATTAAAAATGTTTGTTTATTAATTTTTTATTTTGGTGTTTTATTGAGTGTAAGATCAAGCGAACCGAGCTCGGGGCTTAGGGCATCCCGACTCGGACAGGTTAGGTTAGAATCTCCTTTGTAGTTATTTTTTTTATATACCACTTAGAAGTAGGAGCCTTAGAGTTACGGCAAAGAGTTGAGGGAGGGAAGCACCACGCCACTCAACATAGTGCAGTCGAGGGAAGCCCGATCAACGGAGCCCCGCTCCTACTTTTAACTGGTTTACAAGAATTAACCAATGAGATCTCCTTCTAACCTAACCTGTCCGAGTCGGAATGCCCTAAGTACCGAGCTCGCTTAGTTCGATCTTACATTCAACAAAACACCAAAATATTAACTTTTATAATTATTTCGATTTTCTAGAGCATTTATGATAACATTTAAAGTCAGAAAACGATATAAAAACGTTAAGTGAGATTTTTTTATAAATAAACATTTTTCAATTTTTTTTTTAATTTTCGTTTTTTGTGTAGATTAAAAAAAATATAAAGTTCGTTTAATGCTTTGCAAAAAAGTTATGAACGATTATATTCGAAGAAGTGAGTTTATGATCACATTTAAAGTCATAAAACTGTATGAAATCTTCAGGTGAGATATTTTAACCATGAAAACGAATATGTAAAAATAAATAATCGAAATTGGATCATTTTTTGATTTTCTAGAGCCAAAAAACGAGAGGACCGCAAAAATATATAATTACACAATCATTTATAGAAACATGATAAAAACTGGCCCAAGATACTTAGTAGACATTACCTATAAAAATGTATACATACTTATTGTTTGAAAGGCACTGCTGAAATAAAAGGACTTGAAAAAAAAGAAAAACATTCAATACTAACATTTTTATAATGCCTGCAAAAAAGACCCTGTTCTTCGCTTACACATCTGTTGTAGCAAACAAATATAGAAAATAATTTCAAATGTACATTAAAAGTGACAAATTAATCCAGGTATCCTATTCAATAATGAAATTAGTGTTGGTAATTGCCTGGACGTACTACAGAATTTATTAATTATGTAAATAATATTATTTCAAATGAGATGGTTTAATTTGGTTTAAATGCAATATGTAATGTTTTTTGATTAAGTTTGTGGTTATTAAAAATTAATTAATAAATAAAGTGTATGTATTGAACTGTGCTGGGGGTAAAAAGTTGGAAGAACAAATAAAAGTGATGCAGTCTTAATGTCAAGTCAATGTTGCTGATGATATACCAATAAAATATATATTCAAAGAACTAAAAGGAATAAAATTATTTCACATTCTGAAATTAGTCCTCTGCTGAACGTAGGCATCCCTTCACCATTGATTTTCGACACCTATAACACCCACCATCACACATTATCAACGTCCTGGACGTTACTCTACTTTATTTTGTGGGTGCAGCTCCACACTTTGCTTATTGGTACAAGGTCACAAGTTCTTTGAGCTATATGGCCAGCCTGTTACCAATTCAGCTTACTGAACCCTTTGCTCTGTGTCGGTTATTGGATAGAAAACAGAAACTCCCATGGTGTATTTTTAACTGATTTTTTTTTAATTTAGAACTGAGAACCATAACTGAATTTTCACTAAAAATTTTGTTAGAATAAAACTTTTCGCAAAAACTAAATCTGGATTTTTAAGATTTAGATTTCTAATTTATGAAAGAAGAAAGTCTTAAGCATTTACATTCCTTGTAACCAATAGACTTATCATTTTAGGAGTTCATTTGACGGAAGTGAGACCTGGCAGACCCTCTGGGGAGTGCTTTGTAGAAGTATGTGATCAGGCAGATGTTGAAGAAGCTTTGAAGAAAGATAAAGAAAATATGGGCAAGCGATACATTGAAGGTAATGTATCTTTTGACTTTAATAATGTCAGCAATGCAAGGGTCAGTTTATTTACTAAGTTATTTCACTTTATCTAACTTTGAGCGTGTTCAGGTGTTAGTTGTACTTAGTCGTTCTACTTTTGTGCAGCCTCATTAATCATAGGATTTAACAGTACTGTTTAAGAGAAAAAACCCAGTTTACCCAATTGAAGTATGTATTAAAATACCTAGCTACAAATTTCAAACAAAAAGTTTTCAAGGCTTTTTACTCATAAAATCTGCACTGTATAGATTATCTGCAACTAAAGGTCATAGTTTTTAGATGCCCAGAACACTTTGTTTATAATAATGGTGGTTAATATGGCACTATGTGCTATATAGCGCGCTATCTCTCTATAGCGCATAGCGCGTGCTATGTAAGTAGGCGCTATGGCGCTTTGACGTTATTAATATCTAGCGGAAAATACCAACTATAGTCCGTTCGCGTTAAGAAAATAGTGAGTCATCAATGCAACTACAGGGTAAAGGTGTATTCACAGTGGAGTAAAAATTCTTTTTTTTTTTTTCAAACATTTAATCAAGTTTAATGGAAACAAATTTTCTTAAAATTACTTAAATCACTAATCAGTATCGCTAGACTCTCCAGTTACATTAATTATGAAAGAATTTTGTTTTGCAAGTTCCATGATGTCATCCAAATTCTACATGGTATTTTCTTCGCGTATCACGTGGTCGCAGCACTTCTTCCAACGATTAGCGTCTATTAATGCTATTGCGTCATCTAATAATTTTTTTATGTCACTCACGTTGAACGTGGAGTTATTGGCACCAACATAATTTTTTATTTGGGCACAAACCAATTCAATTGGATTAAGTTTGCTATGGTAAGGCGGTAGGCGAAGAATTGTAATGCCATTACTTTTTTGCAGTCTCATCTATTAAATATTTATTATATTGTGGGGCGATTTTGGCAACTTTCATTAATAATTCTTTTTTTAAATAAGTCATGTCCATGGATTTGCCTTTGCTTTGCAGCCAATCTATTATTTGCTGCTTGTTCCAGCTGGTTGTTGGTATTTTTTTGACTCTTACCGAATGATAGGGAGTGTTATCAATGACAACCACACTTCCTGGTTCTAGCTTAGGCATTATATTAATGAACCAATTAAGGAATATAGGAATCTTTCACCATCCATCTCTTCATGATAGTCTTTTGTAAACTTAGATTCAAATACTAGTAGACCATCTTCCACGAATCCTTTATCGCGGCCAATGTGCAATACAATTAACCTTTTACCTTTTCCTGTCGGAGCTTTTGGACCGGCTGATAAGCCATCTAGAAAGGCTTGTCTTTTATTTTTTACCGTTGTATCCATAACCACAACCATGCTTTTGTCTTTACGTGTCCGGCGTTTACCCACGTTTCGTCAAGATAGTAAATGGTTTTATTAGCGGCTCTGTATTCTTTTATTTGCCTCAGATATTTACGCCTTCATAAAACAATCTTTTCTTTCGACTGTTAGTCGTGCTAATCGTAAGTCGTCGTCATGTTCTGCTATCCTGTTTATTGAAATCGAAACCAAGCTCGTGCATTATTTTATGAAGTGTGGTACGTTTGAAAACAGGAATATCTTCGTCAGCTTCGCAAAGTGTCATAATTTTGTCCAATGTCGGGTAGTCGTTATTTAAATATATTGAGTGAACTTTTCTCCTTATTGCACATTTGTCTAGTTCATCTAATTTATCGACCGTCGATAGTCGAGCTCGTTTTTTCACAGGTGATTTTAATGTGTTAGTATTCTTTTGTTCTTTAATAATTTTATAAACAGTATTTTCGGACACACCACATGCACTTGCTGTTTTTATTACTGTGCTCTCCACAGTCGCATTTAAATCACACAGTTTAAAGTACTTATAAACATTGTAAATTACGCGTCTCTCTCCGCTATGGATTATTGATCCACTTTTATTCTTTCAAATAGGTGAGGTATTCATTTTAAAAAATGAACACACGCAAAATACACAACCGTATTGTTCGAAGGCCTGACTTCAACTGGTCACTGTGAACTCGACTTCCTAATTTCTTGCATTTTAATTGGCGTTGGGGGGCGTGGCCAGGCCGGCGGACAACGATGACTCACTATTTTCTTAACGCGAACGGACTATAGTTCTAGCAACAGCGCGTGGACGTGTGACGCAAATTTGATCTAGTAGCACGCTATTCATCACACGCGACCTAAAAGTGCTCGAAGGACATGGTTGTCTGCTACAAAAGTAGCCTAACTAATTTTTTTAAATGTAAATAAAATATAGATACTAGTGTAATCTAAATCGTAAAATGATAAAATATAGATAATAGTATATCTTAATAGTTGATTTCTGTATATACAACCAATAAACTTTTAAATACGCCTTTAATTCATTTATAATTTACATTAAGGTTAAAATAACGTTTACATCGATTATAGACAGTCATAAGCCTGAAATATGAAAGTGTTCATTGGTTTTTCTATACTGCTTTATTTTATTTAGTCAAAAATGCGACTTATTACGAAATAATGTTCTTATATAGCACGCGGTCTATCCAACGAACGACATGTAATGTAACATGCTACGAGATTTAGCGTGTTTCAAAACTTTACGCGCTTGCCGGCATTGATTTATATAACCCTAGATCAGTAATAACTGCGCCAAAGCGTTGCCACTGCACATATGGCCACAGCCATATGCCTAGCTAACGTGAGTTCATTGTTCAATGTGACGCCGACAGAGTTGAGCCGCGACAAAAATGGGTAAATGTGTAGTGAAAGAATGCTATCCAAGGTCACAAAAACTTAATAAATCAAGCGGCATCACTTTCAACACATAATTTTTAGTTCTTGTTTTCATATAAACGTAAAAAAAACCTCAAATAATTAAATAAAATTATCGAATATTGCCATTTAGGTTCAATGTTGCCACTTTTCCGCATTTGTGATTATCCTACATTAATGGGAGACTATATAATTAATGGAGTAAGTTAATTTGTTACCTCTGATTTTAAATATTTTGGAAATTACAATAAAAACTACGTTTTAACTTTCATACAAAATAATTAATTATTCTTATTTTAGTTTATTCATGAATTATCTATTAAATATATTTTATTACCTATTTCATATTAATAATTTTATATTATTTATAATTTCATATAAATTTTATATTAATTATATTTTATTAGATACTTATTTTATATTGTTTGATTTATTATAATCATAAAAATACGTTTTATTTCATCATTATGTTTACTTCTATTCATCTGATAAGCTTTGTATCCCTTTTTTTCTAAAGGGACGTAATAAAGATTTTAAAATAAAATATACTTTTTTAATATAAAAACAATTAACTCCAGCTTAAAAAAACTCATTTTTATTGCGTATTTTAGGTAAAATTTCATATAGTAAGCCACACCAACCCGCCATTGCAGGTTTGTGTGTCTATCTTTATCTAATCTTACGACGACGATATTGTTTTCGCAACTTGTGTAAGTGAGATAGATATATGTTTACATAAAATTGTTATTAGTTTCAAAGCTACGTCGTCGCGTTTGGATAGTGGTTACACTTTTTTCGACGCGCGGTAATGTGGTTTGCTCCTCTAGTGTTGTATAACTCAATGCTTGCCGGCCTCTCACACGCTTACTTTTAATAGCGCGCTATAACATAGCGTATATTTAATAGCGCGCTAGAAATATATAGTTTATAGTTTGTATGTTTGTAGCATTAACTTTAGTTTATAATACCATATGCTACATCAATATGTTAATTTGGTATAAAATTTAAGTCTCTAGTGTTAGTTTTCATTCATGAACTTATTTATCCAATAATAATAATATTGTTCTAGTTTTTGCAACTGATCGTCAAGACATGGAGTGGGCCTTGAATGCCATGAACCAATCAGAGAATGGGTTTGGTGGCATTCCTAATTTAAATGATGACATGGGAATAGTAAAGCTTCGTGGCTTACCCTTCGGGTGCTCTAAGGAAGAAATCATCCAGTTCTTTGACGGTAAGTTTTCTAACATACTTGTTATTTTTTCAATTATATTACCAATTTAAGGTCATCACTCCATGGGGGATGCATAGGTTTCTATAATTCTGTGGTGGGGAAAATGATGTGACTTAAGTAATTTGGAAGATTAATCTTTATTCACATTTATCTCTTTACAAAAAATATATGTAGGTACATAAAAATTTTCCTTTATCTTACTGTCCATAAACATTTTTTTGATTTTCTATATTACTATACTGAGACAACAATTCAGTTTAGAAGTATTTTATTTAAAATGCATGGAATATTATCACATTTTTACTAATTTTTGTTTTTTTAGTAATTAGGTGTTACAACGAATAAGTTTCAATATAGAAATAGTCACATGATCCCACCACAGTGGGTGTCAATAAGTTGTATAACATGATCTTTATTTGCATCTGGGTGGGGCAGGGCTGACGGTGGCCCCTGAAGGGGTGCATTTGCTCTACGACCACACGGGAAGGGCCTCGGGCGAGGCGTTTGTTCACTTCGTTGACAAGGGGAGCGCTCAGGAGGCACTCAACAGGGACAGGGAGAAAATAGGACACAGGTGGGGGGCAAGTTATTTAACATCAGGCCAAGTTTGTGACACGCTGTGGGGATATTGGGCAATGTTAAAAACTTTTACGGCTAGTAAATTTACGTATAAATTGCGAAACCAGTGGAATGTGTATTCATTTATAATATATTTTTTAAATCATCTTAATCTTATAATAAATTCTCATCACAGAAAAAGTTCTATCTCAATAGTAATCAACTGGTAGAGAGTTTTATTATGTCCTGTAACATTATTTAATATATGTAATTAAAACTAAATATATAAACTACAGGGTTACTGGGCACTCGACAACTTTCTGGCAGGGTGTGATAGGGGAGTGTCCATATGTATGGGTGATAATGATCAGATCTTGTGATATACGGATTTTAAAGATTTTTCAATAATCACAGAATTTCGTATTATATTCTAAATAAAACCTTTTTTTGTATGCTTTCTTTTAAGGTTTTATTTTTATTTAGAATTTAATATGATATTCTGGGTGATTATTGAAAAATCTTTAAAATCCGTAAATCTCAAGGCCTGTGTTCATTTTCGGTTATACATAAAGGTGTCAAATTTGTAGCATTTTGACTCCTCTATTACGCTCTGCGCAGAAGTTGTCGTGTTCCCGGTAACCCTGTATATAGTAATTTGAAAGACATATTGACAAAATTTTCTCTGCCACAACCCTTCATATTTAAAAAATCTTACCATTCTTATCTTTTTCCAAATAATTTTCTCAATTACATTTAAATATGATTTTATTTGTGTATTAAAATATAGATATGTAATTGAATAGGAAAGAAGTGGGTATCCTAGACTCAGACTCCCTCACACATAATTCAATAATTTAATTTTGCAAATATTGGTTGTTGCAAAACTTTTATAATTATTATGAGAGGTATCTGTACTGTAGCTTATTATCAGAATAATATATTAACCTCTTTTTACCACTTTTAGGAAAGTTCTGAGGGGAGCATTGCCTAATATCCTTATTATGTTGTGATACCAAACTGTGGCAAATGTACAACTAATTTGGTGTAGTGGGATAAGTTTGGGTCCTCCCACGTCGTGGCACTTTATGGTTTATGGGAAACCTTTAGAACTATGTAAGAAGTAGGGTTTGGTAAAGGGGAAGGGGAAGTATTGGAAAATAATATTGCGTTTATTACATTGTGACTTACAAAAATATGGGAGTCAACTGTAATCCATAATAGCCACTGACATAGAGGAGAATTAGCACTGAATTTTTGTTATAAAACTAAGGGTTTATTATCTAGGGGCTGTTCTTTAGTTAAAATTAATGTAATTTGAATGCTGCCAGGTTCTTATTTTCTATTTTAACATCAGCAGTTCACTAGCTGGACTCATAAGTTTCCATTGCTATAATGGGCTACTGGTAGAGTCAATAAGATTCAAGAAAGGTTTGGTGTGATGTGCGGTTTTTTTTTTCGGTTTTTTTTTCAAACTTAGCCTGTATTCAGTTGGCAAAAAAGCCAATATTTTATAATACACACACCAATAAAAACCATGAAAATTCAGAATCTTTAAAAAATAATTTATGTAGTTTAGAAACGTACTGGCAACATTTATAAACATTATTGTGATTGGATATTGAGTTATTAAGGTTGGGAGTGCGAGGGGAAGAGGGATGGAGGGGAGCGGGACAGTCAACGGGGAGAGGAAGAGGGAAGATGAAGAGTTCAGCAAAACATTTTCTGTTATCTGTGGTATTTTTATTTGAAGGTTAAAAATAAATTTTTGTCATTCGTGACATCCAATTGTTTTTCATTAAATATTTTTATCGTTATTATTATTCAGTTGTTGCCCAATTTTTTTCAGTAAAAAAAATCAGTTAGATTCATTATTATGTAATTCTTTATTTGTGATTTTGGACTACAACATACGAGATGTCGTGGCTTATCATACAATAATTAGAACTCTGTTGTTATTAGTTCCATTAAAAGATTCAATATAAGTAGATAATTTTGTTATAAGGACAAATTAAAAAAGAAATATTTTTAAACAAAAATAAATACACTAAATTAATTTAAACATCATGTTGTATAACCTAAAACCATTTAGAGCGACATCGTCGGTTACCGTAACATTTAGGCAAAGTATTGACTCTGTCGACCTTTGCCCAGTAAAAATGATTTGTATTCATCAAGTTTAAAAAAAAAACAAACCTAGTCACGGTTATAAATATTGTATTGTTGTAGAATTTATTGTATGATAGCCAATATGTTTAGTATAAAGAATCTTATATCAACACTGATAATTCAGTACTGTTACTTTGTTAGCTAATTATATTAACAATACCAACTGCCTTATATTGCATGGGAAACACTTGATATTTTGTTGACAATGAAGACGATATTTCGTAATATGCATGATATATTACGAAACCATTTCTTCGCGTGAGTGTCGTAAAAGGCGACTATGGGGTACGCTACTATCTAGCTAAAATGCTAAAATGGTTTTCGCAAGATGGCAGTATAACCATCTTGATTACACCAAACGTTCAAATACCCAAACCGGTGCAGTGTCGGAGCGGCGTCAAAGGTGCGAGATTATTGCGACACTAAAATCGTCTACCAAGCGCGAGCATAAGGCAAATTGCCCCTTCGGAGGCAAAAGGATGTCCATATCCAACAGTAGATTTTTATGGATTATTATTTTGAGCTGATAAGGAAAGAAAAAATAAATTTACAGGCACCTAACCTACCTGTACCTGTGTACCGGTAGGCTAGGCAGATCCAGCATCTCTGATACAGGGATCTTTACAATCAAATCTAATCTACTGCTCATATCACAAATCTTTGACAGATTCGTTTTCGTTATTCATCAACTAAAATTGTATGGAAATAAGAACAGCACCCTTGGCGGACGTAAATTGAACTATGTTTTGGCATACAAAGTGCCACAATGGCTAATGTAAGCTAATGCTTAGATCCCAGGTCCGTAAAGCAACTCGTGTTTTTGCACAAATGTCGATTTCATATGGAATTGGATCGTATTTCCTGTGCCTGATTATGATCACGAGACCACGAATTCGTTAAAGAAAGTTAACCATTGTTAGCTAAATAATATCCATTTATTTAATTTTAATTATAAACACCATATACTGAGGGTTACTGAAACCGGACTTATGCCTTTTCTCTATCAGTCTACCTTGGGTGATTTGAGAAACTGTGGCAGGTGTGGCATAAATGAAAATATAAATAAATATAGTAAAATATATATATACTTATTATTATTATGTATATATTAACTTGTAAATGGATAACTGTATAAATGTTTTAAAATAAATTTGAAAAAAAAAAACAATTGATATGTATATATATTATATTAAACAATATATATACCTATACACAATAGTAATAAATTTTTGTTACTTTATAATTATTACACTTTAAAATAGTTACTAGTTAGTCATAAAATTGTACTGGCTGTTTATGACAACATTAGCTAGTGTTAGATTTAAATTATTTAATTTAAGGAAATCAACAATTTTTTTATAAGTACAGTGAATGTAAGTAAAGTGTAATGAACAGATTAATATTTGCCATATTCATTGTTATGTCCCTTATAAACAAAACAAAAAGTGATTTCATTGAATAAAATTACGAATATTTTACTTTGTTGTTAACTTACTTTAAATTGTGTCTACTTAATAAGCTAAACGAGACTAGTCGAAAAGTTAGTCACTCGATAGTGAAAGATCTAAAAAGAGCGAAGAAACCTCAACTAACATCTTGTGTTATCACACTCATCTAAATCTACAAAATCAAAGTCGGTTTGTAAAGTGTGTGGTTTTGGGCAGGTATATCGAGGTGTTCCTGAGTTCAGCGGACGAGGTGAGGGCGTACGGGACCCGGGACTCGGGACGTAGCTCGTCTAGAGGTCCCAGGCCGACACCGTACGACCGAGGCGATCGATACACGCCAAGATTTGCTCGCGGTCGCGGCTTTGGCAGAGGTAAGTTTGTCCCTTACTTAAACATGTCAAATATACTAAATTTTACCTCCTCAAAGTTAAAAAGCTTTTTAAACAAAGTTTTATAAAAAGAATTATTATAATATTACAGAATTTTTGAATGACAATAACTCCTGGTATGTAGTCGCTACAAAACTATTTCAAATTTATTTTCTGTTGTTAATTGTGAACCAGTGGTAAATTAAACAAGAGTGATTTTCAATAAGTATTATTTTTAATTTATATTGCATAAAAACGTTTCTGTTTCTGAGAAAGGCCTAACCGACTTTTCGAGCGTTTTAAGCACCTATGGTCATAGGTTCAGTATGTTAATCACCTGTGATGTTCAACATCCTGATGTCCTAGCTAACGAAGACTACCTTCAACTTTTAAATATATATTTTTTGTCCAATCTACGTAGAAAGAGCTTACAATATCTTAAAGTTTTGCAGTAGTATGCTTGAGTTTGGATTTAGTTTTATTAATTGTGGGATCTGAAGCAGATGGTAGCACCCAGACATCGAAGCCAGCTGTTAAAATTGGGATGTTTTTTTTTTTAATTTCAATAGCCTCGCGAATTATCTATAGTAAGGAATCAGTGTTTTTTGCGACGATTTGTGGTGTATCAAATCTAATGTAATGGTACGGAAGATCTTGAACATTTTGACATACGTACTTGAATTATTAAGATTAAGATACTTATTCAAGGAAAATGTTAAACTAATTCTGTTTAGGAAGGCATATTATATAATTAAGCAATTTAATGGAAGGTTTGCACCAAGATGGGCTGTGAGGCATTCCATCTTAATTAGGCATGACGACACACCTGTAGCCTTCTTTGTTTGAAATCAGTTATAGGTGTCCATGGAGTGCAGGAGCCGCTTACCATCAGGTACATTGTAAGTTGGTTTGTCATTTAATTTTTTAATAAAAATTAACGACATTCCTCGGTTTCGCCCGGTATTTATATATGTGGCTTTATTTAGATTTAAAGTTAGACAAATTTCTTAGTTATTTGGATAAAATCAAGTCTAGATCACTTCTGGTATTGTTATATATTTCTGTTCGTGAAGCATTATTGCAGTTGGTTCAGCTATTTCGAGATTCACTAGGATAGACAGAAAGACTGACGAAAATTCAAAAATGGTTATTCATGTTTTCATAGCTTGCCAATAACATTCTTCAGTTCAAAAGAAGTCAGTTATTTTGATATAACTTTTTTTATATAACTATTTATGTAACTGAAACAATATGGTGTAAAGCGTTTCATAATATATTGCATTGCTAACTTATTTATTTTCTGTTATATAATTTTTATAAGAGCATTTACAAGACTTCCGGTATCGTTATAAGAGGCGATAAAATACGTAAATTATTAAATATATTTAAAAATTTCATTAGCTAGTAAGAAGAATAAAGTGTTAAATTATAATTTACCATAAGAAAGAGACTAAATTGGTTGTTGTGAGAAGAAGGTTTTTTTTTAATACCTTGGTTTAATTTTGGGCCTTACGTTATTTTTAACATGTCAATCCCATTATACCTGATAACTAAGTAACACAATACAATTTATTAAATTACATAAAATACTAACTAAATTATACACCATTTGAGCAGCATTTGACAGTGGTTCAGAGAGAATGCTTTGATATTCAGCTATGTTACATATTTTAATGTCAGTTTTGGCGACTAGTAGTTTCCTCTCGTGATGGCTTTTGGAACATTTCGCGTGCAAGTGTTGTATATCTAAAGGCTTTATAATAGCTGAGGTAAACTTTCAGGGGGCGGGTTTGGCGGGCGTGGCGGGTTCCGGCGCGGCGGCGGCTACTGCGTGCACATGCGCGGCCTGCCCTTCAAGGCCACGCCGCAGGACATTGCCTACGTCAGTACTCGTGCACGCACACATACACACTATCAATCAAAGAACTACTATTTTCGGACCGCCCGATATCCCATTGAAGCTATTATAATCATTAACACATTGCCAAAATTTACCTTCATATTCTAATGATATTGTAGCAGTCTTTCATTGCCTGAAAACACAGATAAAACGACATTTTATAAAAATGAATCCTGGCTAGATCGATTTATTGCCCCCGAAAGCCCCTGGACACTAAATATTATGAAAATCGTTGGAGCCCTTTCCGAGATTCCGATTATATATATAAAAGAATTGCTCGTTTAAAGGTATAGGATCATCATGATTGGTAAGTTTTTAATATGAATACTTTACAAACATAATTTAATTTAAATTAAGTTAGGTTCCCCGGTTAAAGCTAACTTAGTGTCCTAGACGAAAATAGCTATTTACCATTTGCCAGCGCTTACCGCTTACGATCGCCATTTTACTTACAAGCGCTTCCTAGCGCTTTTTTCTGCCAAACGCAGCCATTCTATAGTTCGGCCGTTCAGAGAATGCGTTCCTGACACGTCGTGATTGAACTGACGACGTAACTTTGTAACGGCGTTGCAATTGCGAAATAATTATATTAATCAGCAATAAAAATATTTTTGCTGGTTGTTTACCGTTTTAACAATTGATGAGCATTAAAACAACATTATTATATCAATAATCAATGAATGTTATAATTTTGTGCCAAACTAAGTGTCAAATAACTTGGTAAACATCATCATTTCATCATCATTACAGCCCTTCACAAGTCCACTGCTGAACATAGGCCTCCCCCAAGTAATGCCACAAAGCACGGTCCTGAGCCACCTGAATCCATCGACTTCCTGCATGTCTTACCAGGTCGTCACTCCATCTAGTGGGGGGTCGCCCTACACTACGCCTACCGGTACTAGGCTGCCATTCCAGAACCTTTCTTCCCCATCGGTTATCGGTTCTTCGAGCTATATGGCCGGCCCATTGCCACTTTGGCTTACTAATCCGTTGGGCTATGTCGGTCACTCTGGTTTTACTGCGGATATCCTCATTTCTGAGTCTATCACGCAGAGAAACTCCGAGCATAGCCCTCTCCATAGTTCGCTGAGCGACCTTGAGCGTCCTCATACGGCCAGCGGTGAAGGACCACGTCTCTGATCCGTAAGTCATCACTGGCAACACGCACTGGTTGTACACTTTAGTTTTCAGAGATTGAGGTATACCTGACGAGATGTGCCGTGTAGTGGCGGTTAAGAATATCCACTACCCCATATCTTCCCGTGGGTGTCGTAAGAGGCGACAGAGGGAAACAGGCAGGAGATGGGCAGCAGCATCTTCCTGATAACAGTAACTGTACGACAAAAAAAATTGGGGTTGCCAACCCGCTCGCCAAGCGTGGCAACTATGGCAATATACCCCCCATGAACAATTACACAAATAGACGGCCCTCAGTCCCCGGCGGCCCCGCTATTCCTGGCTACGGTGGCGATCATGGTAATGGCGGGGCAGGGGGGTGCTAAGAATCTCCGGTGGAGTGGTTGCCACCTACGACGACTCGACTTGGCAACATTTATTAGAACGATACGACATAATTTTAAAACGGATAAGTTTTTTGAGAGAAGCAAAAAATATTGATAACTGGGATAATGTCGTGTTCATTGACAAGACATGGCTAAACGCCAATCACACGGTTTCCCGTTCTTGGACGGATGATACACAAGCGTCGACGTCGAAAGTACCCATGGGTAAGGGGGCCCGTCTGATAATATGCCACGCAGGTTCTGCAAAATACGGCTTTGTGGAGAACGCGTTACTGGCATTTCAATCAAAAACCACAAATGACTACCACGAGGAAATGAATGCCACTACATTTAAAGAGTGGTTCCAGAACGTGCTTTTGCCCAGCCTACCAGAGCCTTCTGTAATATTCATGAATAATGCCTCCTATCACTCGGTTCAAATACAGAAACCATCTACCTAAGCTA
The DNA here is from genome assembly GCA_907164705.1 of Parnassius apollo. NCBI lineage: Eukaryota > Metazoa > Arthropoda > Insecta > Lepidoptera > Papilionidae > Parnassius > Parnassius apollo. The sequence goes on from CAJQZP010001262.1 coordinate 2,593,801, forward strand.
ATAAAAAAGAAGAAATGGTGGCTTGGTTACAAGCAAAAGGCATTGAAGCAAATATGCAGATGCTAAAACCAGAGCTAATTAAATTAGTTAAGGAAAATAAAGCGGCAAATGTGCGATACGAAATCGATGACCTGGCTCTGGAGTACGGTCATCGCGTTCTAAGAATTCCACCGTATCATTGCCAATATAACGCGATTGAGCTAATCTGGGCTCAAATAAAAGGTTACGCCGCCCGCCACAATACTTCCCCGCCATTCAGCACGAAAAAGATGATGACCCTATTAAAAGAAGCCTGCGGGAAAGTCACAAGAGATGACTGGGCAAAGGTTGTTGAGAAGACTAAAAACCTGATTGTGGAACATTTTGACCGAGATATCAGGATTGATTCCGTTATTGATAATAATATAATTATACATGTAGGCGAAGATGATGATGAAGACACCACCTCCTCAAGCGAATCGGAGTCTGATTAATATTCTGTACGCACATTCAATTCAATGTACTTTATTGCATAGAAATACAGATTGTAACTTTGTAACAAAGAATAAATAAAACAATTTTATTATATTAATATTACCTTTTTGTGGTTTCCACTTAAATTACTAAAATATAAATTTTAAATGATTCCGCCAATTTAAAATAATGAAATAATGAAAATAATCTTAAAAATAACGCGGCGGTTCATTTTGGAGGAACGTTAACGAACTCAGTGTTACGTTGTGCCCATCACTAGTCGTGACTAACGGATAGGTGTCAGGAACGCATTCTCTGAACGGCCGAACTATGCGACGTTTACTGTGGGCTCAAATATAGTTAGTCTGTGGCACAAATGCCGTTACTTTTAGTACAAGATGTCGTCTAAACAAGACAAAACAATTACAATTCAAATCAAATGTCGAAGTGTTGAAGACCTACCGGCATTGTCATTTGTTGTGAGATAATAACAAAAAAATTTTAACAAAAAAGATAAATAAAATAAAATGACACGAAAAATAATGAAATTAACATACGATTTTTGTTGAAAAGGAAATTAATAAGTATGCTACTTCTTCGCTGATCTCTTAGAGCATTGAATAGCTTTGTCAGATTCACTTCCACCACCACTGGCTGCCACCTGTACTTGCGAAGCGGCTGCTGAAACTACTGGTACGGCTTCTAGCTCTGCCATGCATTCAGGAGCCATAATGTATATAAAACCATACAAATAATACAAATTTGTTATTAGTTCTTCACGCTTCAACACTTCAACTTACTGACCCGTTGGGCTATGTTAGTTACTCTGATTCATTACATTATTTATTAATTATTTAACTGCAGAATTTCTTGTCTGTTTTTCTTGGTCTTGTTTTTGGGACCGGTAGTAGGATTTTGATGTTTACTAGAAAACCAAAACAAATACTTGAATTGGTATTAAGTAACTATATTGTATTGTTTACAGTTTTTCAAGCCGATTCGTCCGGTGAACATTAACATTCTGTATGACAACAGCGGACGACCTTCAGGAGAGGCAGATGTTGAGTTTGAGTGTCATGATGATGCAATGAGGGTAAGCATATAATTTATTTATAAGAAATGATATCCCTATTGCAGAGAAAATAATACCGTTAATAATATTATTCCAACTAATTTTAGTTTGAATAATATTATTAACGGTATATATAAATATGAATAAAAAGAAATATTAAATAAATAATCGGTACGGTAATTTGCGGGGAGTAATAGCAAAGTTGAGGCCTTTGGATAAAACCCTAATTGTTGCATCATCCAGTGTTTGTTTTGACAGATTATAGAGCGCGATTAATCTATGATCTGTGTTTGTCAATGGTTGCTTTTGGTTCTGGCATTGATTCAGATGTTTGACATTTGACTTGTTCGTTAATTTTTGATATTTTTCTATATGCTTGTTTTTGCATTCGTTATATTTACTAATTTCGCGTTTATTTAATGTTTCCATGCAAAAATTATAATCAAACGTCGTTAAAACTTTCTTTAATTCACTGGATGATGTGTCTATGGATTTATTTATGTCATATAGATCGGAGCGTTTTTGTTGTATTACCGTCCGTAACAACTTTTTACTCGCCTGATTTAAGATCTTAGCGCTTCCTCGAATGTCCTTTTTGGTTGATATTTTGACACACGTAGGAATGAGATTATGGTCACGGCATCTCTTCAAGAAATTTAAGGCTGTTAGATATCTTGCGCGCTTGGTCTTTAGATCTTCTAATCGGCGTATTTTATTTGCAATTACCAGTCCGTACTGATTATACATAATGATTTCTTATATTTACGCGAACACTACACATTGAAATAATACTAGTTTTTACGGAATTTATCGCGTATATTTAACTTTTTAAATACCCGACGTTTCGAACGCTTTACAGCACTCATGGTCACGGGCGGGACTGAGATGTTCAACGTCCATATGTCATAGTTAACCGCGGTTACCATAGATTAAAATTTAACTTTTCTTCCGATCTATGTAGTATGAACTTATGGTAAATATATGCTTTAAGTCCCGCCCGTGACCATGAGTGCTGTAAAGCGTTCGAAACGTCGGGTATTTAAAAAGTTAAATATACGCGATAAATTCCGTAAAAACTAGTATTATTTCAATTATCGATTTGTGTTTGAAATCGGATTTTAGTTTCATTTTGATATATCTGACGCACGCCTAGCGCCTGATCTCTCTCCGATTATGTCGGATGGCTGGCCCTTCGGACTAGGAGAGTGAGGGAATAGAGAGTGCCCGTGCGCTTGCGCATACACTCGGGCACTATAATCCTATCCTGCGCAGATGGCTAGTTTCCATTAACTTTTCATTGGTCGTCGTGATTGGAATTCGGTCTGGATGACATTGTTAGTCACTTCTATATTTTATGAAAAACTTTAGAATTTGAATGAAATTAGTTTTACTAGATTATTATCTAGAATTTGCTTTTTAATCTTCAGGCAATGAGACGCGACAAAAACAACATGGACCACCGCTACATCGAGCTGTTCCTTAACTCCTCGCCCGGGACTGGGAGCGGCTTCAAGTCCAACAGGAACTTCCGCAACAATTATTGATGATGAAATCTGCCCTGTCACATAGTGGTAGAATCGAAAACACAAGCAATGTTCTTAACTTCGAACTAGAGTTACATTTTTAGAAGCACATAATTTTTTATTAAATTACGAATGTGGCACTTCTGCCATTTCAGGAAATTTTAACGCGTGCAAGAAAATTTTCTGAAAGCTATTTTCTTACACTTAGAACTAACTAACTTATACTTCCTTAAACATGATATAAAAAAATTCCTAGTACTTGGTTTTTTTTTGTTAAATTAAGCATAGAGAAGTGGAACTCATCGCATTCTGTTTCAACTATTTTGTATGAATTGAAGCTGGATCTTCCTTACAGATATGGAATAGGCAAATAGTAATGATAAAACACAGCCAATAAAACTTAAGAAAACTATAAGTTAGTAATTAAAACCTTTAAAACAGCATGCAATTAGTATTATTTGTTTATGTACATTATTATTAACATTGTCGTCAGTTTTTATAAAAATGAAGAGAAAGGCAACCATCTAATATATATTTTTACTTTATTAAATGAGCTAGTACAGTCCGCGCATTCTATCTTGGCCGGGCTGAAGAATGCTTTCCGAGACATTCGCCCATAGATATATAAAACAAAGTTAGTATAGATGTATAAAACAAAGTTGTTTGTATATTCAGCATTTATAGGTACTTTAAGGTCAAAATAAAATCTTTTCACTAGTTTCGAGGGTATTTCAAGAGAGGCTTGACAGTCCCATTCAGAGGCATTGGATCCTAATGGATGTGGGTGGGACATTCAAGTTTCTTAGCTGAAATCTTAACTGGTTATGCGCGGTAAAGTCACACTCTATTTTATAATAGCTCGAGCGAAGAAAGACTACTCCCATACATAACCAGCATGAAATACAATACTTTTTTACTGGTAACGAGGCCTCTTAGTTCTCAGAGATGGCAACTTATCTGCATTTCGATTCTTAATCAAGGATATTTATGTCATCGTTAAATGGACTAGTGATCGTTTGTCACCCATACTTCTATAAAAAATAACACGTTTATAGGATGACTTCTTATCTATTCTTATCTACGCGAATTCGAACGCGGTTTTATTGCGTTTAATTTCTTGATTAACTCCTGATATTTCAGAGCCCGCGGCGGGAACTCTCCATCCCCCAAAATAAGTAAAATAACCGCGATACAATCCGTAAAAGTAATTTTATTCAACATTTAAAGGAGCAATTACATACTTCATAATTTTTTAATAAACATTTTTCGTTCGTATCGTCTAATAGTTATGAGTGCAATCGTGCAAGTATGATCGAGTTACGCGTGTAGTACAATATTTATTGCTTTAACAGCATTTTTTCGTTTTTGCGAATAGAAAAAAAGGAATATTTAATAAAATGGAGTTAGTTGTGCGTTAGAAGATTTAAAGCATCATAAATGTCTACTTATGTCAGTGACGATATGAAATATACGCTTAAGATATTGCTGTATTTAGCTACAGTAGCTCTCACTACTATAATCAAAAAAACTACTATAATCGAAAAGAGACATTCGCCCATGTACAGACGCCAGTCGATAGAGATGTGTCACTTCATATTAGCTACTAACATTGCTTAGGGAAACAGTTTTCGTCTACATCGATTATAGAATAATTTTAAAAGAATTATTATAACAAAAATACCTTTTTCGTTATTTCAATTAAACAATAATATCTAGTAAATAATTAATGTAATATAAAATATAGAAAATAAAACAGTTGCAATATTTAGTAAATACACGATATTAGCGGGGACAACAAATTCTTTCAGAAACCCCAAAATAATATAACTAAATTTTTCAATAAAATGTTTAATATTCATCATTAATAATTATTAATTATAATTACTGTATTTAAAACATGTTGCATTTACACACAAACTAACCATAAAAAAATATAAAATAAAATCGAGTCATATTCAGTAATAACGATAATCGATTATTTACGTAATATGCGTATTTGCATCTCAAATTTTAGTTACCGTCCTCTCACTACACTTGTCACCATTTTGTCCCTAAAAATGATATATCTGCGCAGCCTCTTGTGACTAACTTCAGCCCGGCCATAGATCTCGCGGACTATACCCTCATTTGTATTGCAGGAATCCAATATAACCAAATTTTTATACCTTCACCGTCGATTCGTGACACAACTGTAAATTGCCTAAATCAGGGGTCTCCTAACCACTGTCTGCAAACAACCAATTCGATGAGTTACAGCATTAAAAGAAACGAAAATGTGTGCGTAATTCAAAACCTCAGTATATCGGTATGATAAGCTAGGTGGGTTTTGACCTTTGAAAATTTGTCAAAGACAAAGTGACCCAAAATTTTGGTAATCCTGATCTAAGTCAAAGGCACAGAAATCAAGTAACCGAAATGCAAGGAGCAAAGATGTAAACCATAAATGGCTTTACTGTCTTACCTTCCCTGGGCTATCTATTAATGTTCCATAAATATGATGGATGATAAAGTTAACTTGAGAAAATGTTTTAAAATTCTAGACTAAAGAATTTATTACAAAACTACTTTTGGTGTAGCGTAGTTAAATTGGTAAGATTACATATACTGTCTACTTTAATCTAAAATTATAAATTTATCCCTTCAAAATTTCGATCTAGTAACAATTAAGACCTCACCATTTTGTACTGAAGTAATTTAGGTAGAGAAGATCACACTTAAACAGTCTTATTACAAAAAGTTGTTTACAATAGCCGTGTGCTTAAACTATAGTTTCTAGAAAGAATTCAAATTTAAAGTATTGAATTAGATAAGAAATATCAAATTTCGCAAAGACCGCGGTGTAGGGACTTTCTTGGGATAGACTCCTTAAACCATAGTTTAAACCGGAGATTATTTCAAAAATAAAACTTAATAAACCACGTTTTGTAATGAGACAGAAAATGTAGGTAGATGAGCATTTCTCGTAATTTCTTGTTAAATATTTCTAGAATAGTATACATAGTACAATGTAATAAAACAATTAATTGTCGTGTAAACAAGTGTGTGGAGCGTGGGGTCCAATATTGATTTTTGTACATTTTGAATAAATGCCTCTCTATACGAAGACTTCTATGAATAGTACTTATTGGATGGGCCCTGCGCCCTGCGGCCTTTATACATTGCCTAATACATTACGGTCAATTCTCCCTAATTCCTTTAGTCGACTGCGAGCGGATGAGAAGACTAGTTCTTTGTTTAGTAAACCGTGGACGTAGTTTTCGAATTTCGATCTAACAATGACAATCTAGCACTGACTTTGTTTAATGTGACTAAGGAAACGCTGTTATTATTTATATGCGTACTTTGTCAACGTGATTTGAAGTTTATTTCAGATAAGTATTTAACTTTATTTATTTCGTATTTATATAACTGTAGTAAATGGAAATACAACTGCGTGGCATATTTACCTTGCCCGCTACCCGCCCAGCAGGCGCAGGATACACAGCTGTGTTCTGAATTCCCGGTATAGTTTTATACATAGAAGTCTTTGGCTCTTAAAATCAATTTTTGCTGATAAATTTTTGTATTTCTTTTATTGCATACTCCAAACATATTATTTTGTTAGGGAGACTTCTTACATGACAATAAATAAATGAAATTTCATATACTCAAAAGTAAGTTTTGAATGACACAGTTTCAAGTGATGCTAAAACCATGCTCAACTTGTTCACCCGCACTCACTAATACATCTACATATACATCTTTATCAGCCCGTACAAGTTCTAAGCTGGAAGCATATGCACCTAAAACCATGTTGATTGCAAATTATTTTAGATACATATGTGGCAAAGTGTGTGTTATAAACTGTTGAGCTTGGTTGAAATGTACGCAGCGCTCCGTCTTTGATGGTCTGAGAATACAGTTTGATTGATCTTGTATTTTTGAAGGAATTTTTATATTCAGTCATCGAGTATGGTGTATCAGTTAGGGCTAGTAATATTTCCGCTCACCAGATGTCGGTACTTGGGACTGAGGTGATGATTGTTATTATATAATGTCATAATTGAAAAGTTTCTGTAGTATTATATTTATACACAAAACAATGCCGCAGTGATTTGGTCTTTAGTTTTTTTGCTTTAAAGTTAATTTTTAATTTTTTTTACTTTAGGAATATCCGTGTTTTGGTTTATTCATTTCTAATTAATATAAAATATTAATCATATTACAGACAGAAACATTAACCCTCACATTCTCCTAACAAATTAACTTCCCATTCTACGAAGTCTGTATTTCACCTCATTTCAAAGTGGCGCCGTGGTGGCAGAAAAAGTGAATCCTCATTGCCAAGAGATACCCTAGAGTCAGTTTTGATATGATTACAAAAGGTTTTATTTTTGTATTTATTTTGCAAATTTTCTCAATAAGTTTATTTTAAATAGAGTAAGACTCGCGAAGCGTTTATTTTAGTTCTCGGTCGCCCCTAGTTTCATTTGTCTCTTAGTTTTAATTATTACTAGCAGAATAGAGGATTTTATAATGATGGTTAAGAAACGATAGGTTAATGTAAGTCATAAGTAATTTTTACTTTAGTTAATAAATAACTTAAACTTATTTGTTTTATTTCGCTTTAATATCCCAAGTTTTGCCGGAGACCCGTTTTACTGGAATCGCGGCATTCCATCTTAGGCCTCAAGGGTGACAACGCATCTGCGTTTTGATTCTTAATCCAGGTTAAATACAGATGTCTTTCGGCCGCAGTATCCACTTACCGTCAGGGACTGTGTGCTTGTTTATCACCCTTATCCTATAAAAAACGTGTTCTCTGTGTTAGAAATTGTTTTATTAAAATTCAAAAAATCCATATAATCATCTATGTGATATAAGTACAGTTAGAATCTTTATTAAACAGCTTCGTGGCGCAATGTCTTAGCAATGAGTTGCAGCGCATTTGTATAGCCTACAAATAGTTGTTCCAGGTCTGGATGTTCGTCCTTGTATGTTAACTACTTCAACTATACAGGAGAAAATCCTAGTGGCGGTAACGTTTTTTGAACAAAAATATCTGGCAGAAGGGAATACAGTAACTTTCCAAATTGTATCAGCAGTATTATTCAAGAACGACTTGCTTGTTTACTGTCAACACTAAAAACCTTCACAGTGATTTCAAGGAACGATTCCAGGATATTTTAAACGGATATAGAAGACCGGATGTTGGATCCTTTTTTAAATGTTAGCACCATAGAATACTGTAATACATACATAATAGAACGAGAGAGTGGGCGGCGCCGTGTAGCCTATCGTGTAGTCAATTCACACCTATAAGTCAACACAATCGTTTTCAATTTTCGCGTCAAGCGTCGCTGCATTCAAAAATGGCAAATTGTGCAATAATTACGTGTCGAAAGAACAGCGGGAAATGGAATTTAAATGAAGGGACATATCCTACAACCAGTAAGTCGAAACTAAATTTGTAAATATTAGAAACAAAAATATTGATGTGGCAAAAACATTAATCAAAAGTCTAAAATGCGTAAATTCGCTTAGTCTGTCACTTGCGAATCGGGTTTGTAGTAGTGATAATACGACGTAATTGCTTGTATGTGTATGTGTGCTCCCGTCGACACCGATCCTCGTACAAATTAAGGTTGACAGCTATTCTATTGTGTATTATAGTATTCTATGGTTAGCACAGCAGGATCATCTCAGTTAAAAGGAGAACAGAACTGACGACAAATAAATCAAAATGTAAAATGGCCAAGTACAAAAACTTTGGCTGCAGAAGCAAAGATTACGCAACTGTATCCAGGCTTATGGTCGGTTGTATAACGATATATTATAGCATTTCCATCGCCCTATATAGCTAAACATCTATTTAGTGCCAGTAGTACCGTTGGTAGCTAAAAAGAGAAATCGGCTCCATGTTACTGAACACGGCGACTCACGGTCGCCTGATATTAAAAAAACTCACTAAAAATCGTCAAATTCAACCTTCTCATTAGATAAGTTAGAAATTCAATGAATGTTTATATAAATATTTGAAATATAAGCTCCGCACGTTGATATTGCGATGGAACCTTGTCACAATAACAGCTGCGTGACGTCACCCACCGCAAAAATACAGACAACAAAAACTTTAATCTTTTCGTGTGAGGCGTTGCCACCTTTGGTGAAAAATGTTAATAACCTTGGGTTTTAGGTATTTATATTATACTAGCTTGCCAGGCAGACGTTGTTCTGCCCTTTTCGACGATCCTTTGTCATGTCCTATTAAAAATCCTTAAATTCGCAAAAAAAAAAATTGTGCGTCACTCATGGGCAAAAAACTATCCTATCTCTCAGGTGTCGGAAAAGGCAAGACCAAACTGCACACGAAAAAAAAAAAAGTGTGCAAATTTGATTAAAATTGGTTAAGTAGTTTAGGAATCCATCGCAGACAAACAACGTGACACGTAATTTATATGTATTAAGATTATATACATATATCTGCAGGTATTTAATTATAAATATTTTCTTTCTCCTTTACAAAATATTTGTCCACTTTAATAATCATTTCACGAGCACGTCTGTTAATTACTTTTTTACTCATTGTAACAGAAGAAGTATGATAACAATAACAAAAATTAACAACAAAAATAAAACAGGATAACGAAAATAAAAAGGTATGAAAACACGTGGTTAGAGGTACCCTTTAGGCGTAAGCGCTGGCTGACCTTGCGAACGGTACTGACAATTCGACTACGTCACTAAGATGGTCGCCAGTCGCAATATCAAAGTGCGGGGCTTATACTAAAAATACTTCTCAATATAGTAGGCTTGACCTAACACAGTCCACCTGATGGTAAGCGGATGCTGTGGCCCATAGACAATAATTCCGACATAAAAGTTAAGCAAAAATTCTTCTAAATTAAACATCCTTTTTTAAACTCAGAAATAGGATAAAGGTCTTATCCTATCTTACGGCTATTCATATTACAGGATAAATTATAATCGTGATCAAGCAACAACTGGTACAACAACGCAACAAATGGTATTTAAAAAAAACGGGCTCCAGAAAAAAAATTCTAAAAGTTAGTTTGCTATGTGCAGTGGCGTAACAATACTCTCTCTCTCTCTCTCTCTATATATATATATATATATATATATATATATATATATATAAGTAACTGGTTTAATGAGAATAATCTGGTTTAAGAAGATAACTACAGTGTTGTGCGGCGTATGATAGAGACTGACAAAAGAGCCACTTATAAGCAGATTCGGACAAGTTTAGGCATCGGTATAAGTCAAGTGCACAAAATCCTGGTGGATACCTCATAATTTGACAGAGGCCCAAAAACTCAGTCTTGTTGATTGGTGTTGTGAAATGGTTGAAAGATTTAACGGAGGTGACTCAAATGCTGTGTTCGCCAAGGGCGCCAAACATGAAGGAGCGCTAAAGGCGAAAAAGTAATTATTGGCGCTAAAAGCGAATTGTCGACGACCGAGTGCTTTCTGTTCTACTGTCGCTGCGTAGGAATGTTGCATCCCTTTGCGTTTTCTATCGTATCGACCATGGGGAGTGTTCTGAAGAATTGTTCGGATTACTTCCAGCCCCCAAATTTCATGAACGCACATCGCGTCAAAATTCCCGAAACCATCCTCACCATCTGGATGCTTGGCGGTCCACCACTGTCCGTTTTACTAGGAGTTATCTTCCTCGTACAACTTCTCTGTGAAATCGTTTACCACCGGCGACTTTTATGGACCGATACAATTTAGGGACCTTCAAGAAAAGAGCTTACTCCTTTCTAAAAGGCCGGCAACGCATCTGCAATTCCCCTGGTGTTGCGGTTGTTCATGGCCGGCGGTAATCACTTACCATCAGGTGAGCCGCATGCTCGTTTGCCCCCTCTTCTTTAAAAAAACACCTTGCGGTGTATACACGTGAATAAAGCTAGTAAACCAAATGCTATACCAGTAATGGACTTAAATTTGAGCTGTTACGAGAAAGAGGACACAGTAAAGAAAATGAAGAACAGCTGAAGACAGTTTAATGGAGAACTTACTGGGTTTCCTTCTGCTTCAGCAGGCTCGAGGATGATGCCCCAGGTGTTGCGATTGCGTTGGAAGAGAGACGGGGCGTGACGTTTTGCATTGTTTAGATTGTTTTGTGGCCGACTGCCACAGGTGCAATCACATTTAGCGTCTATCTTCAACCGCGATGCAAGAGAGCGAGCGGCGGCAGAGTTGGTCCTTTTTATTCGCCAACCATCTCCACCTTTCACTTAGGCGGGGCGCATTTCTTCATTGGCCGAAAAGATGACGCCACATTCTAGCCCCCCTTCCAATTCAGTGCGTGTGGAATGGAATGCACGGATGGAATGGAGAGGGGCACTGGCTAAACTATAACCAACTAAACAAAATGTGAGAGTACCCGTTTTTACGCGCAACCAGTTCTAAAAGCTTGTGCACCTGAGTTGTCTCTTGTGCTGACACGCTTGTTTCGCCTCATTTAGGACTGGAATAGTGCCAAAATCCTGGAAGCTGGCCAACGTGCAGCCTGTTCCAAAAAAAGGAAGCCATGCCAACCCTGCCAATTATCGGTCAATCTCAAGTACCTCCATACTCTGCAAGGTTATGGAGCGTGTATTGAACGCCCGCTTAATGGAATAGAACAGAATGACTTTCTTAGTGACCGGCAATACAGTTTTCGCCGAAATCGGTCAGCTGGGGACCTTCTAGCGTATGCACTTGCTGTTTCCCTTGATGTCCCGAAGGTCTTTGACAGAGTTTGGCACGCTAGTCTTTTGGGTTAGCTTCCAGGGTACAGCTTATTCTCTGGTCTGATTGACTGGGTAAAGGGCTTTCTGAGTGAACGGTATCTCCGGGTCGTCGTGGATCCTATGGCGGCTAACGCTGGTTTTCCTCAGGGGTCCTTCTCTCCGCAACTTCCTGCTGCACATTAATGATCTGCTTATGTCCGGTATGAATGGGTATGCAGACGATAGCACAGTTGTGGAGAGATACCAACTAAGTCATCGGACTAATCGGGATCAAATCCAGTCCGAAAGAGAAGCGATGGTAGAGCGTAAGAGTTTCACACTACATGCAGTCTCCGAATGGGGCGATGCCAATGTTGTAAAATTCCACCGCCAAAACACAAGCGTGTCTCTTCACTGCAAAAAGTAGCCAGTTTATCTTGGCTACTTCTTTCCGAAATGTAACCGCCTTCAGTTGTTGGGGGTTGAAATATCCTCAAATCTGAACTTCGGGCGGTTCATTGAGTCTGAGGTTAAAGCAGCTGAAAGGAAGCTAGGAGTCCTTGCAAAGGTGCGGCGATACTTCATGTCGGGATAGCTGCTTACTTTTTATAAAGCGCGGTTCCGGTCATGCATGGAGTATTGCTGCCATATATAGACTGGTGCTGCAAAATGCCACCTAGCAGATTTAGACTCAATGGGAAGGCGTGCTAAGGCTTATTGGTGAACCGAATTTGGTTTAAACTAATCCTACCAGCCTCGAACACAGGCGCGAAGTAGCCAGACTTTCGATTTCCTACAGGATGCATTTCGGAGAGTGTGCGCAGGAATTGCATAATTTAATTTCTCCTTCGCCCTTTCACCACCGGACAATCAGACGTTCAGCCAGTCTCCACCCTTTCGTTGTTGACTTGCCACACATTCGAACCAAACGATTTGCTATATCATTCGCCATGCGCACAGCAAAGGAGTGGAATAAGTTGCCAGCATCTGTATTTCCATCCGATTACGATGTGGGTGTCTTCAAGGCAAGAGTGAGTAGGTTTCACTCTTGCCTTTCAAGTCAGTGCGCTTCACCATCCCAGGCAACATCAGCACTTACCATCAGGTGGGGTTGTAGTTAAGCGCTGACTTAGAATAATATACTTAATATATAAATAATAACTATATATAATATTACAGATCAGGTAGGCATACTACTAGACTCACTCTTCTCATATCTTAATTTCATATCTTATCTTAATTTAATACAGTTTTTTCAACTTCATTGTACTTATTCTATTGAAAATCTTAAAAGTGAATAGAGCTTTAAATGTTTGTGTCAATGACCACTTATCTTTTTTACAGTTCAATATATTTATATTTGCGATTCCCCGTTGCCATTGTCTGTAATTTATACGATACAAATAAGGCGAAAACAAACAAAAATTACACCTTTCCATCATTTGGGGCCGAAATCAGGCGGCAATAAAAATGAGCTTCCAAAATAAATCATGCGCAATCATTAGTGAGGCTCTCTGAATATGTGGTTCAAACGACAGGAGTAACGGGAGATGTCCTATGTACTGCTTTTGTTAATTTATTTATTATTTCAATTTTTTTTTCAGCACAACGTTCGTCCTATAGTAGGATTTTTTTGTGTTGAGGAGGTATGTTTACATTCATAAATTGCACAAGTACACACTTATGATTTTTTTTAATACTGTTGCATTAGATACACTACATTTTTATTCCGAAATATTTGTGTACATTATGAACACAAAACACTCGATTATATTATACCGAAGATTTAAAAGATGATAAAGACATTGAAAGATAAAGGAGGGCGCTGGCTGTCCGCTGCAATATGCTGGCCTGCCGGTTCTCACGCTGTACAGCCGAGGTAAAAGTTATTTTATTTAAGGCCTATTGCCAATCCCTCTATACGTGTGCCTTATGGATCAGATATACGCGGTGGGCATACAACATCCTACGTACACATTATAATAACGCTTTAAGATTGTTGCCGGGAACTTCCACGTAGTACATCAGGTTGACAATTTTTCAACACTTATTCGCAAAAGAACTGCGTCATTGATGCACAGTGTTCGTGGGAGCGCCAACAACAATCTTAACGTAATTAGTGAGAGAAATGAGTATGCTTTTTTGAGGCACTGGGTTCATGTCCATGTACCCATGGCCTCGGACAGGCACCCCAGGTATATGAACTAATATTATTTAATTTATTACCTACTTTTACTAACATATATTTAAGACTTTTTTGTATTTTTATCAAATTAATTATTATTATTATATCATTAAAGTAAGTTTATTTTGTTGGTGGTTTTGTTAATACATAATTAAGTCGGATATGGTGCATGTAACGGTGACATCGGTCCTTGTTATTTTATTATTATTAAATTATTATTAGATTTTCAATATTAGATATTATAAATAGGTACTTACGCATTAGATAAAATTAATTGTTGTAATGATTTATAATTTTAGTATTAGAATTGAGTTGATAGAATGTAATTTTACCCCATGTCCTTGTTGGTTGAAACAAATAAATAACATAAACTATTAGTGTAGAAGGCCTAAGAAAAGATGCATGGACTGTATTAGGGATGATATGCGTAAGAAAGGAGTAGGTGAAGAGATGACGGCTAAAAGAGGGGAATGGAAAAGGGAAACATGCTATGCCGACTCAAATAACTTGGGTTAAGGGCAGGAATAATGTATTATAAGTACTTTTCAGATATTGATCTTTTTAGCAGTACCTAGTTGTAAACTTAAAAACAGATTTTGCATTAAATTTGTTGCCCAACTCTAACAATGTAAATAAAATAGTTTGTTAATGTAGTTCGTTTGTGTATGTATGCGCCACATAAAAAACCCCCCGGGCAGAACACCCCCCCCCCCCCCCCCCCCCCACCCACCCCCCCCCCCCCCCACCCAACCCCCCCCCTCCCCCCCCCCCCCCCCCACACAACAAAACCCCCCTCTCCCCCCCCCCCCCCCCCCCCTTTTCCCCCCCCCCCCCCCCCCCCCCCCCCCCCCCCCACACCCCCCCCCCCCCCCCCCCCCCAAAATTTGGTCTTTTTTGTCGTGAGTAAATGTTAAGTGTAAACTATATATTTGAAAAATCTTTGTCACTGGAAGTGAGGCATTTCCTTTTAGTTCATAAGGGAGACAACGCATCTGCATTTCAATTTTTAATTAAAGACAGATGTAGATGCCTATAATCCAGAGCATCCAATTCCATCAACTTCCATCCATTTCCACAACCACCACTAATTAATAATTGTTGGAAGAAGATCGCTGGGTGCTACCATCTGCTTGATCCCATAATTAATAAAACTAAATCCAAACCCACTGCAAGACTTCAACACACTGTAAACTTATTTTTTATAGATCGGACCAAAAATTAATAATTAAAGGTTGAAGGTAGTCTATGCTAATTGTGACACTACACACACTGAGCCGCATAGGCTAACAGCACTTACATCTCAGAAAATAGCTATGACATTACAACATCAAAAATCTCAGTTCCCTCTCTGATGAGTTTCCGAAACGTCGGGAATTAAAAAAGTTAAAATTAAACGCAATAAAATGAAAAGTATTCACGTCAAAAGAAAGAAAAAGAAGACACTGAATAGTTGTTGTAGTCGCTTGTAACTTAAGGCACGTGGCAGCAGGCGGACGGCGGGGCGCCGTCTGCTTGCGGCGCCGGCGGCGGGCGCCTCGCAGCCCGAGCGGGGCTCCACGCAGCCCGCTGCTGTCGCCAGACGTCTCTAGCCGCGTCTGTGTCACTCCGTTGCTCCGTCCGCACTCCGCTTCGACAGCTGTCATATCTTCACTTACGGTTAACGACCGTGTAGCTCTTTAATCACGTACTCTGACCTACAGGTCGTCTATAATTTTGAGTTCGAACTCTACCTGCAGCCAATATCATGCGAAAACTAAATTGTTTAGGTTAATGATTAATGATAATAATTTATAAATTTAAAGACTGTTAGCACATCAAGTGTACGATTAGCAGATTTAATGTCTTTGAATATATTCAATCAGTCAACTACGAATAATTTGAAAAAAAAACCAAAGCAGATGCCATTAAATTAAGAAGTTAATCGAATCAGGCGTTACTTTACAAAAATCTATTATAGTAAGGATGTTAAAAATTAGTTTGCTAAGATCCTCATAATAAAATAAAATGATGTGTCTTACCTAGTTTAAAGAGTACCTTCTGTCGTCCCTCAATTGCGTGCAATATCTCCGTCAGCATTAATTCTCTGCCTGTGGTGGCTGACCGTTTAGTCTTAGAGTCTACTTCATCTGAAGATGTCCGGTTTGGAGGCGAAACACTCGTATTATCGACAGAGGTGTGCCCTTCCTACCAAAGTGGTGTTGGGAGTAGTGGCTCTGCCACGTACAGCTACACTATGGGTGTAAAAAAACTCGTTTACACCTTACAACTAACATTTACAAAGACGGCTATTATTTTAATATGGCTTATTGTCATTTACAACACCATCATTCCCAAAAACAGTATTCGGCGACTTAAAAACTATGTTTACACACAATTAAGGTTTTCTTAATTCTTATTGTATTTTAGCTATAAACTTTCAATGTATATTTTTTTATACAGTGAATATGACGGCTCAGTGGTGCGTGACTTATCAACCGAGGGCCTCGGGTTCGAATAACTCCAAGATGTTTTCCTTGTAAAATTTATAAATTTAAACTTTTTTTATAGAATAAGGGTGACAAACGAGCACACAGTCCACCTGATGGTAAGTGGATGCTGTGGCCCATAGACATCTACATTTATCCTCGATTAAGGATCAAAACGCACATGCGTTGTCACCCTTGAGGACTAAGATGGAATGCCTCGTTTCCAGTAAAAAAAGGTCTCCAGATCTCTACACTTACCGCACGAAACACAGCAGTATTAAGCTGCTATTTTACGGTGGTATTCTGTGCGAGCGTGGTCCTTCTAAGGTCGAACCGACGTATTCATGCTGTGACCATAATATAGCTGCAGCGTGGTTCTATGATCACAGTAATCCCAATGGGGGGGGGGATAAAGACTTTTAAATCAAAAAGAGAAAAAATATAATATTCAATAAAGCTATAAATTATTGAGGTAGAATGAAACATTGAATATTATGTGTTAGGTATATGTGTATTTATACAGTATATATGGTTAAACGTATATATAAGCCTTTGAATTTTATCTGCTAATTAAAATCAAGTAGAGTATGAATGTACAAAAGTAAACGGTACGGTATGAATATAGTACCGTTAACTTCTGTGTATGTTATGACATCATTCATCCATTACAGCCTATAAAAGTCCACTGACTAACAGGCCTCCTGTATTTCCTCATAGGAAGAATTCTGTCGCAGTTGCCACGCTTGCCAGGCGGGTAACAATCGCAGTTTGCTTTGATTTTGAGTTGTAATCAAAAAGATGCTGCCCATCTTCTGTTTTAGTTTCCTTCTGTCGCCTCTTAGGACACTCACGGGATGATATGGAGTGGTGGCCACTGAGCCAATAAGACTGTTATGAAATTTTATATTATTAGACGAAGTTATTAAATTTTGTTTCGAAAAATGCGACCAAAGTGTTACTTTAAGTTATATCAGTTGAATTTGCCAACCTGCGCTTACTATTATTGCTATGATTCAATGTAGAAAATTTCCTGTGATTTCAATGACCTTCCACTACTTTTTCTGCCACCAGGGCAACTACACATTTCATATTTATTCATTTCATATTGACAGATTTCTTAGCGGGGAAGTTACTTTGTTAAGAAAAAGGAAAAAGGTTAACCCTTTCGAAAATATAAGTTTAATCCTACTTCCTATTTCTTTCTGTAATAATTGTTGTATTTTATACTAATTCGATTTGAAATGAATAAACCAAACTACGGATATTCGTAAAAGTAGAAAAATTAAAAAAGAGTTAAAAATAAAGAGTAAATGACTGAGTCATTGTTTTGTGAATTAATATAATAATACTTGAATACTATGTATATATACTCTAAGATAATACTCTAGAAACTGTTAACTTTTTTTAAAATTCCGAGTCCAACCTAGTCACACCTTTTCCGAATCCGCGGAAATATGCGAACTGAAATGTAAAGTATGGAATTTGAAAGCAAATTTCAAATTTCGCGCTAAAACTATGGAGACACGGAAAGTGACTTCTTTTGCGAAGAAGACTCTTCTTAAAACTTAGTTTAAGCCAAAGACTATGAATAGACCACTTTAGTAATAAGACGGAATAAGGCGTTAAAAGTTCTAAGATAACGACGTTTAACATCGCATCTTGTGTCAAGGAAATAGTCTAGTAAAAGACTAGGGTTGCCAGGTGGCGGCACTTGCACGGATCGTCTGTTTTCAAACAAGTTTGTATATACTTTTCACTTTATAAAATTATAGTTATCATTTTTAACGAATAATAATAAAATTTAAACTCCTTAATTAACATGTAATTTAAAATGATTTATTATAATAAAACAATGAAATAAGCTTTGAAATTCAAGTATAATCAACAAACTGTAATTACAATCCGTCCCAATTCCGAGGAAGTATTGCAGTAGGGAAGAGATTACCGCACATGCATGATGCTCACATGTTCTTGAAATTCCTCGTAAATGTAAATTGATTCACGATGTTTTCCTTCGTCGCCGAGTAGGTACTTGGTAAAACAGCTTACTTAGCTTAGAAATTTAAGAAATAAAAATTAAAACGTAAATAGTATTTTTGTCATATTTGAATAACAAAAGAGTTAAAAGTCTACCAAATAAGTGGATATGGTATTGTAGTGCATAGATATCTGCAACAAACTTTGAACAAAGAATATAAAACATCTCTGAAAGAACCGGTCACGTCACAAGTCTTGTGACCCCACAGGACAATTAGTGTCTCACCATCGGTATTTATACTGGGTCCTTAACATTTAAGATTCAGCACCATTGCTTGGAGTAAAGACGGCAAAAGAGTTGGTGGAGCTCTTTTAAGTTTTAACCAAAAGACAACACTCATTCAATTTAGTCAATTTTTTTTTAGTCTACCTGATAGTAAGTGGATACTGTGGTCGGAAGATATTAACGTCTGTTCTTAATTAAGAATCAAAATGCTGATGTGTTGTCACCCCTGAAGACTAAGATGGAATGTCTCGTTTCCAGTAAAAAGTATTTTCCTATCTCTGAGTTATCTATATACAGTAGAATTAATGATTATTTCGATTATATTTCATTTCTAGATGTTTTCTATACATAAAACGTGTTATTAAGTGCAATCAAAATTTTTAAGCCTTGATAATCGATTTAAATCTAAAATACTCGTATACTAATCATTTTAATGAAAAATTTCCAACAAAATAAGTTACCGTATGTCAAAATAAGTTATGTTATAAAATTAGGTTTATAAATAAACAGATAAGGTTATCGAATAAAACGAATTTTCCGGATTTTATGGCGTTTAATTACTTTTTAATTCCCGAAATTTCGGACACTTTACAGCACCCATGGTCACGGTGATAGAGGTGACCCTGGACGTCCTGATCTCGTAATTAACAAAGGCTACTTTCAACTTTATTTATTATTATTTTTAATATAATATTTTAATTTAAATTCACAATTAGTTTTATTTCATATGAAGTATTCGCGTAAATATGAGGAATCTTTATCTTTGTCAGATAAGGTTACATAAAGTTGGAAAAAGAAGAAGGATATAATAAACGTGAAAGATAACCTGATTTGCGATGTCCTGAATTTTTACCGTGTTTGTTGGCAACAGTGCGCGCCGGCCGGGCGTCAGGCCCCGGCGCCCGCCCAGGATGCACCGCTGGGGAGCCGGCACTGCTAATAAACAAATATCACCGCCCTCCGTGTCTCGAGAGTCGAGACAAATAGACACGGACACTTCCTTGCTACATTCACACGTTTGTCAAATTTCTGTATACCATATATATCATTACTCATTGAAATTTTTGTGTTAAAAATTTAAATGATTGTGAAAAGGAAAATAAAAATATTCCTCATATAAAGGGCAAAGTAATACAATAAAAGAAATTTTGATTATTTTACTTGTAACAATTTAAATCATATTATGAAAAAAAGCCAGCCCTAATCTAATCTCTAATCATTCCATCATTCTATAATCATCTTCAACAAACACTAATAAAATAAACTTCATATAATGAAAAAAAAAACTTGCACAAAAATTAGATAAGCCCTTAATTAATAATAGAGCCGAGTCATAAGCTACAACGCAACTAAATGAATTTTTATTTTATCAAAAATATTTTACACAACAAAATTAACAAAGATTCTGATGACTCTGATGTCTAACTTAATATCTACGATCTAACGTAGAGCCAAGTCATGTTCTATATATAGTAATAAATTATTTTCATACCGTAAAAATATTTTGACACAGATAAATTATAGTAATAATGTCCTCTAGACTGAATTTCGGTCACGGTGGCCAGTCTCAACGGAGGCTAGCCATCTGACAGAATTATAGTGTCGAAGTGTATGCGCAAGCACAGGTGCACTCTCTATTCCCTCACTCTGATAGCTTGATGGGACGGTAAATCGACACGACTGAAGAGGATCAGGACCAACGGTTTTACGTTCTTTCCGAGGCACGGGGATAAGATACTGTCATCTTTCTAACTCTGGGCTGTAATTGAAAATTTCTTGACAGAAAAACCCAATAACTGGCCCGACCCGGGATTCGAACCCAGGACCTCGACCAGTAGATCAACGAGGCAGTCACTGAAAAAATTTCCAAGTCTCTGATCCCTCTAACTTATAACGTAAGATCTAATGCCAAGTCATAAACGTGAAAACACAGTCAGACACAGTCCACCTGATAGTATGTAATAAAAAGTATACAGTGGCTCATAGACTCCACCATCTTAATCTTCTCGGTTATGATTCAAAATGCAGATGCCTTGTTATCACTGAGGACTGAGATAGAATGCCTCGTTATCCAGTAGAAAGGGAACTTCTGAAACCATCATAAGCTGAAGACAGTGATTCGAGAATGGACATGGTATAGCTTATGAGCGATTAATTTATACAGTAAAACAAAATAAAATAAACAGAGACAGATAGAAAGTTCGCGATTAGGAAAAACTATGCTAACAAATTAGATGCCGATGTGTTCGAGCTATTAAATTGTATTTGACTGTAAAAAGTCCGGAGTATATTCGTAGGTGAAATCCATCGCGTCACCTGTCAGAAAGTCCATAACAACGTTTGCTGGGCCAGCTGGTATTATATAAAAGTGTATAGAGAGTAATCAAATGCGCACACATAAATAATACATAATATATAAAACACACATACTCATCATCATCATAATTACAACTTCTCACAAGTCCACTGCTGAACACAGCCCCCCCGCAAGCCATGCCACAAAACACGGTCCTGAGCCACGTGCGGCCATTGACTTCCTGTGTATCTCACCAGATCGTCACTCCATTTAATGGGAGAGACACCCTATATATACGAGCTATATGTAAAGCTGCCAATTGAGAATCTTTCTTCACCATGGGTTGTCGGTTCTTCAAGCTCTATGGCCAGCCTATTGCAACTTTAGCTTACTAATCCGTTCGGCTGTGTCGGTTACGTTAGTTCTACTGCGGATATCCTTATTTTTAAGTCTATCACGCAGAGGAACCCCTCAAACTCATAGCTCGCTGAGCGATCTTGAGCTTTCTCATACGGCCAGCATTGAATACCTACTCATTCCAAAATATTTGAATGTATCCACATCAAAAAAAAGTTTGTGGTCGGTAGCAAAAGCTGATATATTTATAAAATTTAACTCTATCAAAAAATGTTTACGTTATATCTTTTTTAAATAGAAATACACTGTTCGAAATTGAAAAAAAAAAATACTATTTTTTTATTTTTAAATACAAAAATTGAGTAATTCAATCCTAATGTAACTGTAACAGAAATTTGATGGAAAGAATAAGATTGTTTAAAAAAACTTATACAATAATTTATTATTAGAACGTTTTTACTATAATTTATACAGTAATTTATTAATAGAAGGTGGCTTCTCCTGCCGTCGGCGAATCATTACTTAAACAAAATGTAAATGTGTGTATAAAGAATTTTACATTTCATAAAGTGTCATCAAAAGATATTGTAAAATATTTTAAGACTATTGATATTAAAAGAACCGCCGATCTGTGGGGATTTCTGTTAAAGTTATTGCGTCTATAATAGATACAATCGCACCTCAACTATCTATTATTTTTAATACTAGTATCGAATCTGGTGTGTTTCCTGATTTAATGAAGCATAGTAAAGTAATACCTTTATTTAAATCTGGTAGTACATTGGACCCCGCTAATTTTAGACCTATTTTAAAAAAAAATTGAAAAAATTATTCTTGATCAAATGTTAAATTTTTTTAATGTAAATAATTTACTTCATAAAAATCAATTTGGTTTCACAAGGGGTCGCTCGGCAACTGATGCTGATGTTGAGCTGATTAAATATATATTTAATGCATGGAAGAATTCACAGGATGCTTTGGGTGTATTCTGTGACCTATCCAAAGCCTTCGATTGTGTTCACCATGAAACATTAATCAGGAAACTTCAACATTACGGTGTAAGAAGCGACGCTCTTAAATTAATTATTTGTAATAGTGGAGACGAACTGTCCACTATTAACAGACTCCGAGTGGTTTTCTTCAAGGTGGAGAAATGAAACTACTGTTTATGTTTATGAATGTACTGTCGAATGGGATTCAGAATGGAATATATTTTGCATCAACCTTGCCTATATTTATATGGCTGGCTCACTATTGATTTGCCAATGGTAACAATTAATATTTTGCCTAGCCAATTATATTGCTTATTTTATGACCAATGAAAACTATTTAAAATATACAATCATCTACGTTTCGTTTCCCGGCGTGAGACTTGTTTGTTGTTCACGAAGCTACGTCGCTGGACCGGGCTATATAAGACATGCAGATCGTTGCGCACGCGTAGTCGGCGGGCGGCGGCGGTGCGGAATACAGCTCCGGAACAGCAAGAGGAAACGAACTGCGGCGTTGAAGAAACGGCTCACCATTGGTCGACGGATACGTGACGATAGCGGCGTGTGAAGTCGGTGAAGGCGCTGAATGATATTTGCGGCTGCTTCTTGTTTCTTTATAAGAACGTCAAATTATCTATATACAGTCCGCAGTATCTCAGTAGCCAAGAATAATTAGGAAATAAAATGTTTTTTTATTTATTCTCGCCTTCCGCGTTATGGTAGCAGCGGAGTATATCTTATTTATTCCCGTTTAGGTTTGATTAATCTGGCTGCTACATCACTCTCCCCCCAGCGAAAGCGTACCGGAGGCTTGACGACTCGCCCGTATTTCGTAGTTTTTAAAATAGGTTTCAACTGGGTTGATGTAGATGATGAATTTTCAAGCTTCCTCGCTGGTGGTTTTGATGATGATAATGAATCCTCTGCAGTATCCTCGTTAATAATATAGGCAGGCTTTAGTCGGTCGATCGATATAATCGTAGATTTCCTTCCGGGTATTTGTAGTTTAAAAGTCTTGCTATTTCTCTCTAATACTTTATACGGTCCATCGTAGGTAGGTTGAAATTGTTTTTTCATTGCGTCGTTTCTTACAAAAACTTGTTTGCATGTTTTCAAATCTTGGTGAATGAATACTGATTTATTATTTCTGTGTGATTGCATTTCGGTGCATTTCAACGATAAGGCTTTGTTAATTGATTCTCGAAGTTTAGTTACGAAATCGTAATCCATTTCTTGTTTGTTTGACGCTGCTGAACTGAAGAAGTCACACGGCAGCCTTATGCTGCAGCCGTAGGTTAGCTGAGCGGCGCTAAGACTAGTGTCTGCACGCGGTGTTGCTCGTAGTCCGAGTAGCACTGTAGGTAGCTCATCAATCCACTTTGTATGTTGAGATAAACGAGTTTTGAGTGCAGTCTTTAATGTACGATGCCATCGTTCGATTATTCCGTTTGACTGAGGATGGTATGCTGTTGTACGCGTCTTCTGTATTCCCATAGTTTGAAGAAGTTTGAGGAATAGGTTGCTTTCGAAATTCCTTCCTTGATCCGTTGTGATGGTTTTAGGTGATCCGAAACGAGTAATCCAATTTTCATAAATTATCTTCGCGACGGATTCGGCTGAAGTATCATCGGTAGGTATTGCTTCTGGCCATCTTGTTGTTCTGTCGATCATTGTTACGAGATAACGATGTCCTTGCGGTGAAGTAGGTAATGGTCCAACGATGTCAACGTGCAAGTGTTCGAATCTCTCCGTGGGTGGAAATGTAGCTAGACTACTTGATGTATGCCTTTGAACTTTGCATTTTTGGCATTGAATGCATTGCTTCGCCCAGTTGCCAACATCCGCTTGCATTGCAGGCCAAAAGAATTTTTCAGTGATGAGTTTTCTTGTTGTTCTAACACCTGGATGACTAATGTTGTGCAGTGCATTGAAGACTTCGCGACGACATTCTTCTGGTATGTATGGTCGCATGGTTGTCGTTGAGGCTTCACAGTATATAGGTAGATGCGTCATTGGCATTGTAACTTGCTTGATGGACAAGTTACCTTGCTTCGATAGATGTTTTATGTTGTCACTATCTCTGTCTTGTGCTGCGGCGATCTTATGATAGTCGATTGATGTAGGGCACGTTGCACTGTCGATTGGTACGCGACTGAGTGCGTCGGCAACTATGTTGTCCTTTCCACTGATGTGACGTATGTCGGTCGTGAATTCACTTATGAAAATAAGTTGTCTTGCTCTTCGTGGTGTTTCCGATAGTGATGGTTTCTTTGGAAGTACATATGTTAATGGCTTGTGGTCGGTAAAAACGATCAGGTTTCGACCCTCGAACGTTTTTCTGAAGTGCTTGATAGCCATGTAAATAGCGAGTAGCTCTCGGTCGAATGTACTGTAGTTACGTTGAGTATCGGAGAACTTCTTCGAAAAATATCCAAGTGGTTGCCATTTCCCATTGCTGTATTGTTGGAGAACTGCTCCTGCTGAGAGATCGGATGCGTCGCTGAAGATAGCAAGGGTTGCTTCGTGTGATGGGTGAGCGAGTAAAGCTGCATTTTGGATCGCAATTTTACAAGCTTCAAATGCCTTCGTGGCTTCATCGTTCCATTCGATTGACGTTTTATCTTTTTTCTTCGTGTTGTGAAGGTAGGCGTGAAGTGGTGCTTGGATTTCAGCGGCTTTAGGTATGTGTTCTCTGTAAAAATTTATCATCCCAAGAAAACGCCTTAGCTCTTCGATAGTTTTAGGTTTTGCATAATCGATGATTGCTCTGACTTTTTCGGCAGGCGGTTTTATTCCTTCCTTGCTGACGGTGAAACCAAGAAATTGAACTTCTTGCTGTCCAAATATGCATTTCGAAGGGTTGATTGTGATTCCGTTGTCTTCTAATCGCTGTAGCACGGTGCGTAGATGGGTTTCGTGCGTTTCTTTATCAGGGCTTGCAACAAGGAGATCATCAATAAATGCGAAAACGAAATCCAGTCCATGAAGTACTTCGTGTATGAATCTTTGGAAAGTTTGACCTCCGTTCTTTAATCCTGGGATCATTCTTGGGAATTCGAATAATCCCATTGGGGTAATTATTGCTGTCTTCTCTATGTCTTCATCGCGGACTCTTATTTGTTGGTAAGCTCGGTTGAGATCGATGGTGGAGAATATAGTCTTGTCTGATAGTTGATGAGTGAAATCCCTGACTCGCGGTATTGGGTAGCGGTCAGGAGTGGTAATAGAATTCAGTCTTCTGTAATCTCCACAAACTCGTAATTCTCCGTTCTTCTTCGGTACAATGTGAAGTGGTGATGACCAAGGGCTTTTGCTTGGACGGCATATTCCTTGCTCAATCATGTTTTCGAATTCCTTTCGAACTTGCTCGTATAGGTGTGGTGCGATTGGACGTGCACGACAATGAAGTGGTGGTCCATTGGTGTCGATGAAATGCTCAACGTCGTTCTTCGGTGTTAATTTCATTGAAGTTATTCTTGTGATACCAGGGTATTCTTCGAGGATCTTGTGATACGGTTGTTGCACATCTATGCTTCTTATTGTGGGCAGATTGGTTGCTTGTACAAAAGACTGAGATGCAAGATTGGTTTTCCCGTCGATGATTCTTCTATTTTTGATGTCGACGACCAACTGGTGATGTTGAAGAAAATCAGCACCGATGATTGGTTTGCTGACTTTAGCGACGATAAATCTCCATTTGAATGGTCGGCGTAGATTAAAATCAAGTTCCATTGTTTTTTCTCCATATGTAGGAATAACCGTATTGTTTGCTGCATAGAGTTGAAAATCTAGTGGCTTCAACTTCTGTCCTTGCTTCGGCGGTAACACTGAGATATTTGCTCCGGTGTCGATAAGGAAAGTAAGCTTGCTTTTTTTATCGGTGACGAAAAGACGGTAGGACTTTGCTGTTACGCTGGATCCCGTCGCATCGAGCGTACTAGTTAGTTTTCCGTATTCGTATTTTCATTTTTGAATGTACACGGTGCTGTGCATTTTCTTGCCTCGACCCCGAAACGTCGATGATAGTAGCAGTAAAGGGATCTTGATGTTGAGCTTATTCGACTTCTACTTGCAGAGCGGTTGCGACGAAAAGGTGATCTTCGGTGTTGCTGATTGCGCTGGTTGTACTGTTGCTGGTAAAAGGTATGATGCTGGGAAGCTTTGAGCGCGGCGACTTCGAATGATAGCTTCCGAATTTCTTCGAGAAGAAACTGGGTATCATTGGCCTTTGTTGAAGTGCCTTCGATGATCGATATGTGTGAGCTACTGCTGTTTTCGATCATCTTGTCCGCCAGGAGTGCCAGTTCGTCGAGCTTCGTCTGCGTGCTGAATGTTTCGCTGACTGCTATTACCGATCGAATATGTGGTGGTAGGTGGTTTACCCACATTAGCCGTAGTGTTGAATCCGGAACTTTATCTCGCGCCAAAGTACGCATTTTGCTTAGGAGTTGTGTGGGTTTCTGGTCTCCAAGTTCTATTTCTGATAGAAGTTTTTGTAGCTGTCGACTGTCGGATTCTTCATATGCGGAGATCAGACGATCCTTCAGTGAATTATACTGGTCGACTGCTGGTGGGTTGTACAACAGGTCCGCAATTTGTTCGATGTCTTGTTTCTCAAGTTGGGCTATCACCATCTGTGCTAATTGCGCTTGGCTCTTCTTTAAACCATTCGTTGCGGCTTCAAAACTGACGAACCAAAGTCGTGGTTTGTCTCTCCAAAACGGTGGTATTCTTAACGATAGAGATATACCGGCGATTTCTGGTTCCTTTACCGGGTTTGATGTATATGTGTTTGCCTCCTGCTCCATAATGACGGCTTGATTACACTGATTTTATATAAACTGAAGTCTTCCTTCTCGGTGTTCGTACGGGTTTCCTTCGCGGTGTTCGTGCAATAGTAGTGGTACGTCGCAGGGTGTTCCTTCTTGGTGTTCGTACCGGATCTTCCCCCTCGGTGTTCGTACGGGGTCACCACTGTAATAGTGGAGACGAACTGTCCACTATTAACAGACTCCGAGTGGTTTTCTTCAAGGTGGAGAAATGAAACTACTGTTTATGTTTATGAATGTACTGTCGAATGGGATTCAGAATGGAATATATTTTGCATCAACCTTGCCTATATTTATATGGCTGGCTCACTATTGATTTGCCAATGGTAACAATTAATATTTTGCCTAGCCAATTATATTGCTTATTTTATGACCAATGAAAACTATTTAAAATATACAATCATCTACGTTTCGTTTCCCGGCGTGAGACTTGTTTGTTGTTCACGAAGCTACGTCGCTGGACCGGGCTATATAAGACATGCAGATCGTTGCGCACGCGTAGTCGGCGGGCGGCGGCGGTGCGGAATACAGCTCCGGAACAGCAAGAGGAAACGAACTGCGGCGTTGAAGAAACGGCTCACCATTGGTCGACGGATACGTGACGATAGCGGCGTGTGAAGTCGGTGATGGCGCTGAATGATATTTGCGGCTGCTTCTTGTTTCTTTATAAGAACGTCAAATTATCTATATACAGTCCGCAGTATCTCAGTAGCCAAGAATAATTAGGAAATAAAATGTTTTTTTTATTTATTCTCGCCTTCCGCGTTATGGTAGCAGCGGAGTATATCTTATTTATTCCCGTTTAGGTTTGATTAATCTGGCTGCTACATATTTAATATTTAAGTGACAGAACGCAAAAAGTTGTCATTAATAGTATGAGTTCTTCCGGGTCGATTGTACAAATGGGCGTGCCTCAGGGCTCGACTCTCGGCCGCTTTTTTGTTTCTTGTATATGTTAATGACTTATCTTACATAGTAGGGGATAACCATGATATAGTATTATTTTCTGATGATACATCGGTAATTTTCAAATTAAAACGACAGTTATTAAATTACGACGAAGTAAATAATGCTATAGCTAAGTTAGTCAATTGGTTTAATGTTAATAATTTGCATTTGAAGGGAACTAAATCTAAATGTAAGAAATTCGTAACTCCTAATGTTAAACATGTCAATACTAATGTAATTTTAAATGGGGAGGAACTGAGTCTTGTTGATACCACCATTTTTCTTGGAATCACACTGGACGCAAAGCTTCAATGGCTCCCCCATATATCAAAACTAGCTAGCAGACTTAGTTCTGCAGCATATGCTGTAAAAAAAGATTAGAACTCTTACCAGTGTTGAAACGGCTAGAATAGTTTACTTTAGTTATTTCCATAGTATTATGGCGTATGATATTTTGCTATGGGGATACGTGACTGACACTGAAATTATATTTATTTAACAGAAGAGGGCCATTAGAGCAATATATAATTTAAAACCAAAAGAGTCACTGAGACAAATATTTAAGGAAAGTAATATATTAACTCTGGCCTTTCAATACATTTATGAAATGTAATGTACGTACACAAAAATAAAAGTAGTTTTGCGAAAATAAGTGATATTCATTCTGTAAATACTAGGAACAGGCACAAGCTAGTAGTACCAGTTACTTGACTCCACCGAGTCAGTAATTCGTTCTTGGGGCGATGTATATGCTTTTACAACAAAAATCCCAGAAAATATACAAAATTTGTCATACACAAAATTCAAAAATGTTATTAAACTAAGTTTGTATTAAAAGGGTTATTATAATATTAAGGAATTTATGGATTTATGGTAAATGAAAAAAGTGACTTTCAATAAGTATTTTTATAATCTACATTTCTTCTGTTTATTTAATACAATATAAATTCTCCCCTGCTTCGGACACATGCAGAGATCCTCCTGGGCGTGCTGACGATCAAGATATCCGGCATTTCTTGTGGTAACCTGTCCCATTCTTGAATAGCAGTTTTCCTGGTCTAGAACACTGTCTCTGCCGGCCTCTCTTACATTGTGATGTCGTATTCTAGAAGAGCAGCATTGACTCGTTGAGTTCGATGTACAGACGCAGTGTTATCCACCAGTACGAATTAGGGCGCATGGTTTACTTAGAATGCTCTGACAATACCATAAATAGCGACTGTTTTGTACCAATCTGTCGTCATGGAGCCTCGATACGGTATCAAAGGCGTTCTAGCTCCAATTATAATTCCACCCCAAAATGACACCGATTTATTGATTTGCTGAGCGATTCTAGTGACAGTTCTTTACTTTTCAGTCTCCATGTCTTCTTCAGACACAGACACGTCCGTTATCTGGATGAGTGCTGATTTGCGATTCTTCAATAAAGATACAGTTATACCAAATGTGATCCTCCTCATCTTGCACTCAATGCAATCTTCGTCGCTAACGTTGCCGTGAATTCAGCGATGCTCGCCAAGACCTTCGTGCTCGTAGTCCAGCCTGGTATAACCAATTCCAAATGGTCTGAGTGCTAACTTTAAGTCTCTTATCACACTCAATTATCTATGCCGTGGTAACTCTGCAACGCGGCCACGACAAAGGTTGGTATACAAGAAAGATCTATATAGTGGTTACATTATCTATGGGATACGTCAACTCTGAGTGCTTTTTGTATAGAAAAAACAATTGAATTTGCTTTATTGTTTTATATTCTAATTCTATATTCTCTAGTAAAGAATCTAAAAAGAAGAAGAAATTATAATATATAAGTCTACAGTAACAAAAAAGGTTTTGATTTTTCAAACTGATCGTAAACTTTTTTTGTTGTATGGTACCGTATTAAAATATTAATTTAAGTATCAGAGAAGACCAAATAACGCCATTTGGTCTTCTCTGATACTTAAATTAATATTTTAAAGGCTCTTATTATACGGCAGTTAATAAGAGCTCTAAATTAAAGAATACTACTACTACTTGCTAATTTAAATGTAGCTCTGTCAAAAGCAAATGTAAATTGCACACAATTTACGAGCTTTTGCAATGTACTTGAACAAAAGATTCATCTCTTCGCTTGCTATTGAATTAAATTAAACGCGCGGCCGCCGAATGTCACTCACGTAATCAAGTTCGTAAAAGAGAACTGTTTTGTTATTAGTATTTTAAAGTAATTTTTACATATAATAAATACATAACATATCTGACCTTTATGTTTGAACTTTTGTTTTACAACTAACTAGCGATACGCCGTAGCTTTGTACGGGTAATTTCTGAATCTTGAACATAGAGCCACGTTAATCTAAACCATACCTTGATGAATCCACCCACAAACACACAAAAAAAAATCATCAAAGGTCCAGTCGTTTAGGAGGAAATCAGTGACAAACACAAAAACCAGCGTAAAATAGTAGCATAATGCTGCTGTGTTTCGTATGGCAAAACTAGGTAAGACACATTATCTTATTCTCGCCTTGCTTAACGCTGGTTAGTTGTAGTAGAGTAGTAGTGTGAACCGGAGCCCCGTTTTAGAAATATTATGTAATATGTAAATATTATGTTTAATGTTGTATATATACAATTATTTAACTTGTCTATTATTATCTTCTTCGAAGCCGTCGATTATTTACAATACTATTATTTTCAATTCATTTTCATTTTAACGGAATTTCAATTCTACATTCGGACATTTCAAGACTACTGCTGAACGTGGACCCTTTTCACCTATTAATTAATGGAACGGATTTTTATATAGTTTTCAGGCTCAGCAGACGGATTGGTAATCACAGTTTTGTTTTATTTTCAGTTTTATAAGGAAGACCCTACCTCCTGTTTCAGTTTCCCCCTGTCTCTATGATAAAATGGATACTCTTACACGGCTCATACATACGGCACATAGCAAATTATTATTACTAATATATCAGATTAAAACTATTATTTTGCATCTGTTATATTAGATACGATTATTTATCTAATAACAAGGATAAAGTGATATTACCCTGTCATTTTTGTAATTACTACAGAATTAGCGAGAATAGAAGTTATTAAAATATATTGCAAAAACCAATAATAAGAATGAAATTTATTTAAACTATAACGAAGCATTTTATCTTGGTCCTGAAATCTGGAATAAAGGCAATTCAATTTAGTCATCACGGCTGCCAACGCATCTGCATTTTGATTCTTAATCGATGAAAAATGTAGATGTCTATGGGCCACAGCATCCACTTATCATCAGGTGGACTGTGTACTCGTTTGTTAGGTATCATTATTCTATAAAAAAAGTCATTGCCAATTGTACTACCGCGCTAACCAGAACAAATAGATATTAATGAGAGGTACTTGCGATTTATATTAGAGTGAGCAGTTATTAAAAGAACCGAAATTTTTCATTGTCAGTGATGGCACGGACGTGACAATATGGCGCCGATGCCAGTCGTCTTGGCGCGCTTTCACAGCGACGTAAACAGCTACGCTTACAATTCCTTTAGTGTTTTTACGCTTGATTGATAGACATTGTGTTAACTGTGTCATCGGCAAACACATTGTAAAATTAAATTTTTGTTTCGTGTACTAAATGAATAAGATACCATGAATGAGATATGTCAGAAAACATATACCAGCTTATTAACAACTGACTTCTGCAAATTACACCTGATAATAAGTGCTGATGAACTTCAATCAAAAAAGGCTACATATGTCTCGTCACCCCTGTGACTAGGCAATCAGAGAGAATCTCGAGTTTAAGCTCAAACTCTACAATGTCAAAATATGAATCTAGTCAACATACTATGTTAATTAATAGAATCAGGCGTTACTTTGCGAAAATCTATTATATTAAAGATGTTAAAAAACAATTAACTAAGATCCGCGTAATATAAAATAAGATAATGTGTCTTACCCACTTTGAAAAGCAACCCCAACCCTCCCTTAATTGCGTACAATATCCCCTCAGGGGTAACAACGCAATCTGCATGTTCTTAATCGGGGTATATGTGAAGTCTATGAGCACCGACATCCACGAGATGGGTGGGCAAGCTGTAGCACATCTCGTATCAGTCCTCGGTCACAACTGTTGTCTTACTGACCATCTGAGTACATTTCTAACCGGGAAGGGTTTAATATTTTTTTGTATTTATCAAACGTTACCACCACACTAAGATTTTCTTATGTGTCGTGGGGGCAGTTAACATACATAAATTACACAAGAATAAACATTAAACATCCAGACCCAGAAAAATCATTTGTAAGCCATACAAATACGTATTCTGTGCGGGATGCGATCCCGTACCCCTCGAGTGCCGCAATTCATTGCTAAGCCACTGCGTCACGGAGCTGTCTATTCTATTTCATTCAGCAGGGAATGCCGCGCATGCTAGTACCTGTACTGCTAAGCTCTGGCTTCTATGTATACACGTCGAAACCTCTATTAGAACATTTTGCAAGCCGCCGAAGAAGATTTTTTTATAGGATAGGGTGACTAACGAGCACACGGTCCACCTGATGGTAAGTGGATGCTGTGGCCCATAGACACTCTCACAGAATATCAGCGTGAAATAGCAGTTCAATCCCACTGTGTTTATGCGAAACTAGAGAACCGGAGACACTTTTTTCTGGAAAAGATATTGATAGGCTACAGAATCCACTTCCCATTAGATGAATTGTGTGCTCGTTTATTATCTTAATTCAATTTTAAAAAAAACTCCATTCTAGGATTCTAGAACACTTCCAGAAAACATACGAAGTCTGACTACCGTCAAATTTAAAATTGATTTAATAAAAAATTTATAAAAAGGGTTATTATGATATGGTTGGTATGGTATGGTTATACTAACTCCTGGAAATGAGGCGGTCGCTGCCAATCTATTTACAATTCGTTTTGTGTTGTTGGTTATTGTGTAATATATTAAATTATTGTAAACGTCTTTTTTTTAAATGTCATGCTGGGAGTCTTGCTGGTTCTTCCCAGGTATCTAGTGTTTTCTGAACCGGTGGTAAATTAAACATGAGTGACTTTCAATAAGTATTATTTATAATCTGTATTGATAAAAAAAGATTTCTTCTATTTGTATTTCTAATGTCCACTCGAGCTGTCAAAAGCAACTCCACAACACGTTTTTCACTAAAGATACAACATTCATGCAGTTTCCTATTTCGAAATATGCGATAGGAAATCACTAAAACAGTTTGATGGATGGCTAGAGCACAGCTGTGATGCGTAAATTCACTGGTAACACTACTGGTTTTAATTAGCGTTTGAGCGCTAACATACGTAAAACAGGGTTGTCAATTACTATTTGCATATTTACAGCATTTCTTTCTTTTTAACGACGACCCTATAGTTATCTGTAAGTGATATATATATATATATATATATATATATATATATATATATATATATATATATATATATATAGGTTAAGGTATATATATATATATATATATATATATATATATATATATATATATATATATTAACAATGCATATATAATTGACTATGAATACATCTATCCTTGATGGAATGCCTTGTATCCAGTACAAGGGGTCTTTAGTACACAACACTCTCTGTACGAAACACAATAGGATTAAGCTTCTATTCTGTGAGCATGGTCCTTGGTCTCCGTTCTATTCGTGATACAACCTATAACTAGCCCAACAAAGTCTATAATCCAAAGCACAATCTTACTATAAGGTGAGCTGTACTCGTATGTTCGTTTGTCACTCAATTTACGAGTATAACAAAATATATATCGATCGCACTGGAAACGTGATCGGAAATCAAAACGAGTAATAAACGAGTAAATCGTTGCCGATATATTTTCAAGTAATCAATTGCCTTTGTAAGAGTGCTGTATTTGTACTATGTGTACAAAAATAAAATCGAAGTGTATATTTGTAATATTTAAAATAAATAACTTTTAAGCTCAGGTGTTATTTGGGGGGATAAGTCGCTCGCGTCCGTAGGCTTCGACCACCTAATCCTAGGCCCACCCTACACGTTTCCCCCGGGTGGTGCTAAAAGAGCGACAAAGCCGAAAGAACAGACTCGGCTACTCGCCGTGTGGTAGCGGCGTAAAATATGCCACACCCTAGTTTTCGCACCATGAGGCAAAAAGTAAAAGAAATGGCCCCGAGTTCCCGGCGCCCCTTTAATGGGGCAGGGGTGCGAAGAATCTCCGGGAGGTAAACCGGCGACGAGGTTCACCACCCATCACTTTCTGTTTCCCAGAGAGGCGAAAAGTGGATTGCAGAGGCCCGTCTGGCTACGTTGAATGTATGTGGGGCAATTAATGATAAAATGGGTGAAGTATGCGATATGATGTATGATAGAGGAATAGATGTATTATGTGTAAATGAGACGAAAAGGAAGGGGAAGGATGTCACTGCACATTGCATGTATACCGCATACTGGTCTGGTGTAGACGAGATCGAGCGGGCATGCCTAGTAGGTGTCATCCTTTCAGAAAGAATGGGCCAATGTGTAAAAGAGTATGAATGTGTAAGCCCAAGACTGCTATTGATACGAATGAAAGTGGGCTTAAAGAAGTTGTTTGTGTTAGGGGTCTACGCCCCAGACGTGTCTAAGCCCACTTATATCCGGGAGCAGTTTTGGGAAATGGTAAGGATGGTGTTAATGAAGTGTAAGGGAAATGAAAATATTATTATGCTAGGAGATTTTAATGGAAGGGTTGGGGTGAGGAGGCTTGATTATGAAAGGATATTGGGAACGTTTGGTGATGAAAGTATAAATGAGAATGGTGAAAGCCTCCGCACCGTATGTGTGGAAAGGAATCTTTTTGTGACGAACACTTTCTTTCGTCATAAGAAGATACACATGTATACTTGGGAAAGAGGATAGAAGAGAGAGAGAGATAGAAGCATGAAGATTTCATAACTGTGGATGAAAGAATGAGGAGCGCAGTGGTGGATACAAGGGTTTTGAAAAGGACCAGGTCGGTGTCCCTCTTGATCCTGAAAAGGACCAATTGAAAAGGACCTAGCGGATCGGGTACTAAGAAACAGGAATCGAGGCTTCTCTCGATCCGGCCTCCTATCACGCCTACGTTGGGTTCGGGAACAACGTATGTGATCTCCGCAACGGAGTAACACACAAGGGCGATAACCTCTTCCTTTTCAGCAAGTAGGTTCAGACGGGGATTACGGGTCTTCCGAAGTCGTCCCGGTCCCGACGCCTTAATTCTTCGATGTGGACTGTATAACTTAAGGGATGAATTACTTGGGAATGAAACAGCAATTATCTTCAAACCGTTCCGTGAGAGAGTAATCACTTTTCCCTATCACTTCCCTACACTTTTTCTTTCTTCTTCTTATTGACTGCTGGTAAGATCCCCGAACGAATTGCAATAAAACCCGTTCACTAAGCTACCCCAGAGCTATACGCGAAAGTGAGCCGCGCCATCTGCGCGCTTGCGCAACTTAATTACATGAATTTGTACTATTACTCTCTCACGTTTCACTCAATATCTTTATTTATTCAAATCATATACAAATACAATTTATCAATATAGGTAGTACAAAACAATATCTACACCATGATATACATCATATCTTCATATCATAAAAAACCTTTTATTTATTAAACGAAAACTGCCTATTTTACTCACAAGTTCGAAATCGAAATTTCTTAAATATTTAACACAGAAAGTTAAAACAATGTTTCTCACTTGAATTTATACATAAGCTAACCAATACAATAGTTTAATTTACATTTTTTCTATTTATTTCACTATTTAAAACACTTTTAAATTTCTTATACAAAACTATCATTATTTCACTTATACACAGGAATTTTCACATGAAAATAACACAGAATTTACCTTTTTAGCACGTACAATTAACCTGAAATATTTTACAAGTAATTTTTACATAAATCACTGAATTACAAACATTTTAAATTTTTACATATTCGGCCTCCTAAGGGCGTGGCCAGCGTGCTTCCGTGTACTCACGCTATGTGAACAACTAACTTTGCACGGCTCTCGGCTATCAGAAAAAATTAAATTATGAAATACACCAATTTTGACCATATTAGGCAAATTAAATGCTTTTATACAATTTTCGAACTGTATGAAACTATCTTTAATCAGATAACAATATAAATGAATGTTCTCATTAATCAATCATAACAAATAGGCATTTGTTTTCGTACAAAACGTATCAAACTTATACAAAACAACATTTATGCAATTAATATCCATTAATTCTGCCTATGCACAGAGTGATTATCTCGACCGGGGAACAAATCCGATCTTTAACTTCACTTTAATATTCTTATGAATTTACATCATTTGAAAGATGATTTCAACCGGGGAACAAATCCGGTAACATAATTTATATCTTAAATTCCTTACGAATTTATTAAGCGATATTACTTAGGAAAACAAACAAACTAGTCCGGCCTGGGAGTCGAACCCAAGACCTTCATATCATTAATTCGACATTTCTTAAAGATTTAACTAAGCATTCTCTTATCAGAGCGTCGTTGCTCGTGACTACCCCTTTTTTCATAGCAACGTCATCGGTTGATTTAATAAACTGAAACATTTTTATAGGCGCGTCGCCAACAATCTCCCCCCCGTGCGTTAGCACCATCATTTGGGAGGCGTCGCGGGTACCAGGACTATTATTCTGGATGTAGGTCTCCTCAAGATACCTGTGCTAGTAATGACGTCAACCACTCTGGTGTGACCGTCTGGTCCCGGTAACGTTCTACTAATTTTACCTTTTGGCCACGTATTTCGTGGCAACGAATGATCTATTATCAAAACAATATCGCCTTCTTTAGGTTCCATGAACTTGCCGTTATCACCTGTTCGAGGTATTAACGTAGGCATGTATTCTTTCAGCCATCTTGTCCAAAAATGGTCGGCTAACCTCTGTGCAGCTTTCCAATTGAGTTGACCCGTCAGATGTCGCTCTAAAAATAATCCAGGTGGTCGATCACCACATGAGCGTCCCAGAAGAAAATGATTGGGTGTCAAACCCTCTTCAGGACTATCCATACTGAATGTTACCAGAGGTCTGGAATTTACCGTATGCTCTGCTTCTAAAAGTAACGTATGTAGAACCTCCTCTCGTGGGCTCTTCTCCTTAAGCGTAGCGGTCAACGCAATTTTAATCGATCTTACTAACCTCTCCCAGGCGCCACCCATGTGCGGTGCTCCCGGAGGTATAAATTTCCATTTAATATATTTCTTAAATGACTCGTTTTTCATGCCCTCATAGCATTCTTCGCATGCTTTCAATAATTCTTTATTTGCAGCTTTGAAATTTGTCCCGTTATCGCTGTATATAACGGCTGGTTTTCCTCTTCTGGCGATAAATCGCCTTAACGCCATTATCATTGACGCTGGTGTCAATGAGGCTGCTAATTCCAGATGTACTGCTCTGGTGGTCAGACACGTGAATAAAACGCCCCAACGTTTTTCGTGTCGCCTTCCTATAGTCACACTCATAGGACCAAAATAATCTACAGCTGAGCATGTAAAAGGTGGCTCATGATGAGCTATTCTTTCCAGAGGAATATTTCCTTGTGGCACGTTTTGCGGCTTTGACCTGTATGTCCTGCACCACTGACAATGGTGTGACACACTTCGTACTACATTACGCAAGTTCAAGACGTAAAATTTCTGGTTCACCTCATTCATCACCGTCTGGTGATTGGCGTGTCCAAAATGATGATGAACTTCTCTAATCATCATTTTAACGATTTCGTGTTTACCGTCTAATATGACAGGTTTTCTACTTTCCTCGGTCAAATTAGACTTGAAAGGTAAACGTCCATTTAAACGGAGTAAGTTATCCTCTCCTATTTCCATAGATAATTTACTTAAGCGTGAACTTCTTTCAACGCTTTTGCCTGCTTTCAAACATTTTATTTCCGAATGAAAACACTCGTCTTGAATGAATTTCCAAATTAATATTTCCGCCTTTTTTCAAGAGCGCTGTGTCCAACGCGCTATCGGGTCCTTTAACCGACTTTGCTAAAACTTTGTTGGAACACATAACCGACTTTTCGGTTGCGTCGTCGGGTCCTTTAACCGACTTTCTTAAACTCTTGAATTTTTCTACCGCTTGTAAGGTGCGTGTAGTTGCTCCAAGGAATTTCTTAAAGCTGCTAAATCGTCCGTAGTCGGGTAGACTTAACGGTTCTTGCTTTCTTAACGTATTTACGCCCTTTGGCGATTTTTTCTTCACCTGTTTCTAAGCTATTTATGGTGTCCACTTGTTTGGGCCATAAATCAGGACTTTTCCTGAGGAATTCAGGTCCTTGAAACCAGCGATGACTTACATCGAAGGTGGAAGGAAAATTTCTAGTGGCGTCGTCTGCCACGTTTTGTGACGTTGGAACCCATCGCCATTCACATGGCTTACTGTGATCTTCGATCTCAGCCAATCGATGAGCAACGAATGGTTTAAAAGCGCGAGGATCCGACTTAATCCACGCTAACACTGTACGTGAGTCTGTCCAAAACACTCTCTCGGACATCTCGTACTTGCTCTCTTCACTAACCGAAGCAGCCAGTCTGCTGCCCATAAGAGCTGCTTGCAATTCAAGCCTTGGAATCGAAATTGGTTTCAATGGCGCTACTCTTGCCTTTGCGGCGATCAGCGTAATCCGCCTTATTCCTTGCTCGTCCGTGGTGACGTAATACACCGCGGCAGCGTAGGCTTTTTCACTAGCATCCGTGAAAGTATGTAACTCTCCTTTGCCGATGCCTTCAGCAACGGGTCTAGGTACTTCTAAGTGACCTAATTTCTTCACTTCCGATATCCATTTACAAAATAACACGTGTAACTCGTGTGAAACTTCTTCATCCCAAGAGATGCCTGTCCTCCATACTTGCTGGATCAGCGACTTCCCTTGAATCGTTATGGGTGATGCGAGTCCCAAAGGATCGAAGACTGACATCACAGCGCTAGTTATCTCCCTCTTCGTAGGCGGTCGTAAACCCTCCATCACCTCTTCCGGTGTGCTACGAAGACTTGTGGAAAAACTTATTATATCCCGTTTGATATTCCAAATCAAACCTAACGTGCGCTCTGTGTGCTCTTTATCTCCAAGCGAAGCACTGTCGCTCTTATATTTATTTTCCATATTACTTAAAACTTCGGGTCGGTTGCTAGCCCATCCCCTCAGTTGGAAAGAAGCATGCTTATGTAATTCATACATATCGTTTACTATCCTTTCGGCCGTCGTCACGTCGGGAAATGCCTGTAGGTAATCATCCATATAAAAATTGCTTTCCGTAGCGGAAGCTGCTTCTGGATAGATATGTGCGTTGTCCTGCGCATTCCTATTCTTTACATATATAGCGATGCATGGTGATGATGCCGCTCCAAATATGAGTGACGTCATTCTATACTCTTCCGGTGGCGCGTCACGATTGTGCCGCCATAAGAATCGAAGGCTATCCCTGTCTTCTTCCCGGATTTTCACTTGCAGGAACATTTCCTTAATGTCTGCCATTACTGCCACGCTTCCTTCTCTGAATCGTAGCAGAACTCCGAACAACGACTTCAATAAGTCCGGTCCGGTCAACAACGCATCGTTAAGACAACGTCCGCCCGTCCTTGCGGCGGCGTCGAAAACTATCCTTATTTTCTTCTTTTGTGGGTGAGTCACTGCGAAGTGAGGAAGGTACCACGTACGTGGGGAAATGGAAATATGGTTCGCTTTCTCTGCGTAACCGTTAACGA
This sequence comes from Parnassius apollo, assembly GCA_907164705.1. Lineage (NCBI taxonomy): Eukaryota > Metazoa > Arthropoda > Insecta > Lepidoptera > Papilionidae > Parnassius > Parnassius apollo. The sequence goes on from CAJQZP010001262.1 coordinate 2,633,662, forward strand.
TGAGATTTTCAATTTGCTTCTCGTATTCCTTTTTCAACTCGCTATTTTTGTCGAGCTTTTTCTCAATATTAAACAGGCGACTTTCAACCTGTGCCCTATTCGATGGCAAGCACTCATTGTCTGTGCGCCATAACAAAGCAGTCTCGTACCTATTATTAGGTATACGACGTACCGTTTTGTTCAAAATATTTAAAGCTCGTTCTTCTGGGTCGTTCACGGGCTTTCTAGCCGATACTCCCAGAGATTCCAAACTAAAATAATCCTTGATTAATTTATCCATATCTTCCTCCTTCTTGGTGGAAATGTGGTTAACAATCTTGATTGGTTTAATGCCACCCGATATGTGACCATGCAAAACCCACCCCAGTTTGGTGAGCGATGCTACAGGTAGGTTCTTACCTCCCGAAACCAATTCACGAGTAACTATGAGATGCCAATTGTCCTGACCAATCAATATGGTAGGCTTGGACCTCTCATACATCAACTCATCCTTGATCGGTGTCAAATGAGAACACCGTTGCAATAATTCTCGGCTTACCGACTGAGGAGCGAGGTTAAGTGACTTAATTGTTTGTACACTTATCTCTTCTAAGTCGCTCGAATAAATGCCTTTTATTTTAACGTTTAAGCGATACGAACTATCGTCGTTAATTCGCTTACCTCCCACGGCTTCGATACGTAATCCCTCTTTACGTCCGCGAGGCGCTAACTTCTGAGCCATCCACTCCTCTATGAGTGTCATGGTCGATCCCTCATCCAGAAGAGCTGTTGTCCTGACCTTTCCTCTAGGCCCATGCAACTCGACCGGTATGATCTTTAAATATGCACATGCCAGTGCATTTACTGTACTAACAGTTGTAATTTGAGCATCTTTACCCCCCTCGTCCCCTTGTGGCGAGGTATTTTCATTGGGGTATCGGTGTAGCATTCGATGATGTGACATTCTACATCCTTCTACACCACATTTTTTTCGCTTTGCACTCTAACCTCCTATGGTTAGGTGACAAACATTGGAAACATACTTTGGCCTTTTTGACGGCTTCCCATTTCTCGCGAATATTCATGTCCTTAAACTTGTAACAACTCACTATAGAGTGCTCCTTGTTGCATATAACACACTTATGTGTTACCCGACTTACAGGCTTGTCCTGGGTTATCATAACCACTTGTCGGTTGTGCCTTTTATTATTTCGGCGTTCTAAACGCTCGCTCATATTACTTCGGCGCATATAGCGCTCGCTCTCGGCACAGCTGCGTACACCTCCCTTTGCAGTGTGTACAGTTTGCTTCCTGAATTCAGGACGCTTCCTTTTTTCAGGCGCATTTTCATTGCTTAATGACGTTCCAAATTGTTCACTCAATAAATTTAAAAACTTGGCCATCTTCTGTAACTCTGGCTCCAAAGGATATTGAGCTCGATATTCAAACCATTTAAATTTAATCATAGTTCCAAGTTTCTCCACTATGCGGCTCACTAACTCCGGTGAGTATAAATACTGTGGTTGATTCAACGCTTGTATTGTGGCAACCACGTTCGTAATACGACTTGCAAAAGATCCTATATTTCGGCAATCTTCTGCCAATCTTGGCATACGCTTTACATTCTCGATTTCGGCTAGAATGAGCATCTCAACCCTACCGAATCTTCTTTCGAGAGCGTTCATTATTTCTTCAGGTTCACATAAAGTAAATAACAGCGACTTAACCGCCTCTTTAGCGGTGCCCTTTAATGCCCTCCTAAGGCGTGCGACATTTTGCACCCCTGAAAATTGGCCTTTTGTGTCTTCAAACACCGTTTTGAAAATTATCCATTCACCCGGGTCTCCATCGAACACCGGTAATTCCTGGAGGAAATGAAGCTGGGAAGATTTATCTTTACCAGCTATTTTTATTGCACTCACAATCGCTTCGGTCAATTCTGACACCTCACTCGCGTGTGTTTTCTGTGCATTTCCTAGGTTGCGCTCGACCTCCGCCCCTTTGCGGCGTGATCCTTTACACGCTTCCTTATCAGTAATATCGGGTTGTGCTACACTAACCGGCGCGCTCATTATGGTTTGCTGAACCCAACTCCTTACGAAAGGTTCCACCTGAGTATTCCGCTCTTCATCATCCTCACTCGAGTCGATTTCCTCTTCTCGGTTGAGTCGTGCCAACTCCCATTGAGACTTGGCTAAGGCAGCAGCTGCCTGTGCTCGTTCGAGCTCTGAGCGTTCGAATTTAATCCGCGCCTCTAATTCGGCTTTCAGCCTCGCCGATCGCGATGACCTACTACCTCTCTGTGACCCTTTATCACTAGTGTGCCCGATTACTGTCCTTGACGATGCCGCTTCTTCGGTCCTTTGACCTACTTTTTCGACCACCGTTTCACTCCTGGATATAACGGATTGTTGTGCGGTGCTGGCCTGCGTACCACTGGTGTCCGTCCTGTTGCTCGTCGTTGCTATGGACGTCCCTGAGTCCCACGTGCATGTGGACGTGTCTGTGGTGGCTCCACTTGGAGGAGTTGCTCCATTTGACGCAGTAGCTGTGGTCGCTCCAGATGATTCCGCTTCTTTAGCTTTTCTTGAGAGCCCTGTCCTTGTCCTGCTCCCTTCGCTTCTCCCTGTCTGGTCTTGTGCCTTCTTCATCTTGCAGGAAGGTGATTGTTGGCCTACGGTCCCTAACTGTCCCTACGGTCCCTACAACCCCTTCTACACCCCAACCTAACACCTCTACCCCTCCCCCCTTTATCTCCCAACCCTACAACCCTACTACCACCCTAACAGCCCTATCAGCCCTATCAATCCTGAACGGGGCCTACCGAGGTGAGCCGTCCAGGGATGGAGTCGTGCAGGAATGGAATGGAGGAAAGGTTTAGGAACTGTCCCGCCAAGGAATATGACGAAACAGTCGAGCGGTAGTGCAAGCGCAGTCTCGCTCGAGAGAACTGCTCCACCCGAAGGTGTTATGCCAGAGCCCAACCGTTTGGCACCGTTAGGTGGTCGGGATGTATGCTGTGCTCGCCGCCCAGTTGCCGGTGACGCCTCGTCCAAGCGCCCTCCTCCGGCCGCGATGCAGTCAGGTGCCCACGCGCACCCTCGCCCGGCAGCAGCAGCGGTGGATGCTTTTTGCACCCTGATGACCCGACGGGAAATGCCGGACACGGTCGTCCGACAGGAAATGCCAGACACGATCGTCTGACAGGAAATGCCGAGCACGCTTGCCCGACAGGAAAAATGCCAAGCCCTGCTTGGCCACGATGAGTGCCTTCACAAGACACCTGCGCCCGGCTGCGATATGTGCCCCATGCGAGCACACGCCCCAAGCTGCAATCCCGGTTTTCTTTCTTCCGGTAGTTCCAGGTCCAGCCCTTCAGTGCTGCCGTCCTGGTCTTCAGGCCTTTGGTCCTATTGCTTCAGCTCAAACCTCTGGCTTCCTTCGGTTGCTGATCTTCACTCGGCTTCCGAAGGTCTTCTTCTTCCACAACCAGCAGTCCACAGCTGGTTCCTTGATCCAGCTGGCGGGGTTCGGGTGGTCTTCAATCCGGCTCGAAGGACCAATTGAAAAGGACCAGGTCGGTGTCCCTCTTGATCCTGAAAAGGACCAATTGAAAAGGACCTAGCGGATCGGGTACTAAGAAACAGGAATCGAGGCTTCTCTCGATCCGGCCTCCTATCACGCCTACGTTGGGTTCGGGAACAACGTATGTGATCTCCGCAACGGAGTAACACACAAGGGCGATAACCTCTTCCTTTTCAGCAAGTAGGTTCAGACGGGGATTACGGGTCTTCCGAAGTCGTCCCGGTCCCGACGCCTTAATTCTTCGATGTGGACTGTATAACTTAAGGGATGAATTACTTGGGAATGAAACAGCAATTATCTTCAAACCGTTCCGTGAGAGAGTAATCACTTTTCCCTATCACTTCCCTACACTTTTTCTTTCTTCTTCTTATTGACTGCTGGTAAGATCCCCGAACGAATTGCAATAAAACCCGTTCACTAAGCTACCCCAGAGCTATACGCGAAAGTGAGCCGCGCCATCTGCGCGCTTGCGCAACTTAATTACATGAATTTGTACTATTACTCTCTCACGTTTCACTCAATATCTTTATTTATTCAAATCATATACAAATACAATTTATCAATATAGGTAGTACAAAACAATATCTACACCATGATATACATCATATCTTCATATCATAAAAAACCTTTTATTTATTAAACGAAAACTGCCTATTTTACTCACAAGTTCGAAATCGAAATTTCTTAAATATTTAACACAGAAAGTTAAAACAATGTTTCTCACTTGAATTTATACATAAGCTAACCAATACAATAGTTTAATTTACATTTTTTCTATTTATTTCACTATTTAAAACACTTTTAAATTTCTTATACAAAACTATCATTATTTCACTTATACACAGGAATTTTCACATGAAAATAACACAGAATTTACCTTTTTTAGCACGTACAATTAACCTGAAATATTTTACAAGTAATTTTTACATAAATCACTGAATTACAAACATTTTAAATTTTTACATATTCGGCCTCCTAAGGGCGTGGCCAGCGTGCTTCCGTGTACTCACGCTATGTGAACAACTAACTTTGCACGGCTCTCGGCTATCAGAAAAAATTAAATTATGAAATACACCAATTTTGACCATATTAGGCAAATTAAATGCTTTTATACAATTTTCGAACTGTATGAAACTATCTTTAATCAGATAACAATATAAATGAATGTTCTCATTAATCAATCATAACAAATAGGCATTTGTTTTCGTACAAAACGTATCAAACTTATACAAAACAACATTTATGCAATTAATATCCATTAATTCTGCCTATGCACAGAGTGATTATCTCGACCGGGGAACAAATCCGATCTTTAACTTCACTTTAATATTCTTATGAATTTACATCATTTGAAAGATGATTTCAACCGGGGAACAAATCCGGTAACATAATTTATATCTTAAATTCCTTACGAATTTATTAAGCGATATTACTTAGGAAAACAAACAAACTAGTCCGGCCTGGGAGTCGAACCCAAGACCTTCATATCATTAATTCGACATTTCTTAAAGATTTAACTAAGCATTCTCTTATCAGAGCGTCGTTGCTCGTGACTACCCCTTTTTTCATAGCAACGTCATCGGTTGATTTAATAAACTGAAACATTTTTATAGGCGCGTCGCCAACAGGTTTACCGGGGGTTCAACGTAGGGACGGACCACTACCTGGTCTTATGCCAAATTAGGGGTTTATTCAGACGATGGCGGCATAGGACATCTGTGTCTACCACTGCGTTACAACGTATAAGAATTGAGAGGTTACAAGATGAAGATGTGAAAGACAAGTACAAATGCAGACTGAGAGAAAATATAAGTAATTTGGATGAGTTGTGTGTGAATGAGTTAGACTTGGAGAATGTGTGGCATAATGTTAAGAAAGGTTTAGTGGATGCAGCTACCGAAGTATGTGGTGTTAGTAAGAGAATGAATGAAAGGAAAGACAATACGTTATGGTGGGATGATGAGGTACGTATGGAAGTTGAAGCAAAGAAGAGAGCATGGCTAGATTTACTAGCGACCAAAGCTGGTAATTCTGGCGGTAAGAATGATGAGAATGAAAGAAAAAAGGCAGAGTTTAAACGTTTAAATAAGAGAGTAAAAGAATTAGTTGAAAGGAAAAAGCTAGAAAGAACGGATAAGAATGATAGAAGAATATTGGATAACTTCCAGGCAAATATTAAAATGTTCTGGAAACTCGTAAGAAATACCAGGGGACTTTCAAAACACCTAGATTGAATGCGATACGAGACGAGAATGGCTGTATCCTGAATGATGAAGTGTTGAGTCTAAAGAGATGGAAGGAATATTTTGAAAGCGTATTTATGAGTGAGGAGAAGTGTGAACTAAATGAAATAGAAATTCCGAAAGAAGATGAAAGAGATAGGGAAATAAGTATAGATGAAATAATGAAAGCAATGAAAAGCAGGAAAGTAGGTAAGGCAGCCGGATATGATAGAGATAGAGATTCACTCGAAATGCTAAGGGCTGGAGAGGACGTGGTGGCAGGCCTGTTGTACACCTTGTTTAATTTATGTTGGGAACTAAAGCAGGTACCGGGAGACTGGTGCAAAGCCGTGATAGTCCCAATATATAAGGGAAAAGGGTCACAGCAGGACTGTAAAAACTACCGTGGTATCAGCCTTCTTAGCATTGTGGGAAAACTGTATGCTAAGGTACTAATTGAAAGAGTTATGAAAGAAACTGATGAAAAAATTTGGGATGTGCAAGCGGGATTTAGAAAGGGAATGGGGTGTACAGATCAAGTCTTTTCCATGCGCATGATCGCGGAGAAGTTTTTGGCGAAAAACCAAAAAGTTTTTTGTGCGTTCGTGGACTTGGAAAAGGCTTATGACAGAGTGGACAGGGATGTGTTATGGCAAACGCTGAACGCATTTAGGTTGAGCGCTTGTTTGATACAGGCATTAAAGTCTCTGTATAGGGACTCGAGTGCTTGTGTTAGAATCAACGGGGTCTACTCGGACTGGTTTGGCATCCATAAAGGTGTCAGACAGGGCTGTGTAGCTTCTCCGTGGCTGTTCAACCTATTTATGGACAGCTATTTGGAAAATTTGAAAGTTGAAGAATGCGGGTTAAGAATGGGTGAGTTAACCATCAAATGCCTTTTGTACGCCGATGATCGAGTCATACTTGCGTCGTCGGCGGCCGGGTTGCAAATGATGGTTACATTAATGAACAGGTCATTAAAAGAAAGGGGAATGAAAGTGAACGCAAGTAAGACGAAAGTGATGGTTTTTGAAAGAGATGAAAGCATTATTTAGCAGGAAGCACAGTATTTAGCAGGGATGGGAGATATGATAAGGATATTGAACGACGAGTGAATGCAGGAAATAAAGTAAATGGGGCTCTACACTCTATTGTGAAAAAACAGAATGTGTAAAAAAGGCACGTATGGCAATTCACAGTGCTGTCCCTACTTTAACGTATGGTAGTGAAAGTTGGGTATGGCAGAAGAAGCACGAGAGTAGAATAAATGCAGTAGAAATGCGGTCGCTAAGGAGTATGTTAAGACTAAATCTGAGTGACAGGGTGAGAAACTGTGTTGATAAAACATTTCTCACGAAGAGTGTGGTTTGCAAGATGATGCGGTGACCAGGATTAAGAAAGGAATGCTTCGGTGGTTTGGTCATGAAGAAAGAATGAATGCGGAAAGACTGACAAAGCAAATATATGTTGCAGAAGTGAATGGAAGAGTCGGAAAGGGACGTCCTAGGCGGAAGTTTGTCGACCAAATTGGCGATATACTAAAAATGGGCCAAATTAAGAGTACCCTTAACCGACGAGCATGTATGCGTAGGTATATGATGTAAGGCGAGAAAGGTATTCAATCTCTAAATATCTACCCTCCCCCTAGGTGACAGTTGTGAGTGAGTGTTTGTGTTATTTGCAAGCTACTAAGGTTCAAATAACCATTTTTAAAATGTTTGTCTGTCAGGCGTCTGCCTATCCGGGTTAATCTCCGAAATCGCTGAACCGGATGAAACTTTAAGAACAGATAGTGAACAATGCCAGGGTTCTAGGTTATATTTTATCTGAAAAGCTTTTAATTTTTTTGTAACGCCCCATTATTAGTTCCCATCCAGGCGAAACCGGGGCTTGTCGATTTCAATTTTTACATTTGGTGTCTGCAGATTTCAAAAGATATTACTATAGCGGATATCTAGTACAAATCTTCATTTTCGGAGACGAGATATACATGTAGCATATAGTTTTCAATGTAGGTATTTATGGCCCACAGCATTCACTTTCCTTTGGGACTACGTGCTCGTTAGTCCACCTTTTTGAAAAAAATAACAACTTTTTTAAATAAGAAGAACGATTATTCCCTAGTTTTTGAAAACAATTCAGATTGGCAGGAAAGAAATAAAAAGAAAACAAAGTATAGATATTGCAATATTCATAGAGTTGATACGAACATAAGAACCAAAACACATTATGCGCGTTGTTGAATCAGAAATCGGGAAGTCGGACAATTTATCGACGTTCCCGCCGACTGATTGCCGAGTCGTGAATACGTTAACACTTGCGTCGTAAATCATTGGGAACTGCGTTCGACAGCGGTTTGAATGAAATTATATGGATCTTTCAAGTATTAAATGTGTTGAAAGTTTTATTACGTAAGTATTCTACTCATTTACATTTCTCTCGATAAAGATTTAAAATGGAGATTTGAAGTCACCACTGAGAACTAGGATAAAATGCCTCGTATTCAGTGAAAAAAGTCTCCGATTCTATACACTCACCATATGAAACACAGCAGCATTAAACTGCCATTTTACGCTAGCATTCTGTGAGACCGTAGTCCTTCCCCATTCGAGCTACAACCACACGTAGCAAAGTAGTAAATAAAGAACGATTTAAAATTTATGTCACGACTCTAGGATTAGCGCTGGTTAGGTTGAATAGCCCCAATGTAATAGTATAAATAATGTCCTCCAGCATTGCAGCCAGTTTCAACGAAGACTAGCTATGTGCGCACTACAGGATTATAGAATCCAAGTGTATGCGCAAGCACAAATACACTTTCTATTCTCTCACTCTGATATTCCGATGGGACGATTATTCGACAAGATCGGAGATCAGGCGCAGGACCAACGGCTTTACGTGCTTTCCGAATCATGGGGTAAAACACAGCCAACTTCTTGACTCCGGGCTGCTGCAGAGAATTTATTCCTTACTATGATTTTAAGAAGAAATAATTGCAAGCGCAGTTGTGGATCACTCCACGTAAGATGGAGTGATGATTTGATGAAACATGCACGAAGTCGATGAATGCAGAATGTTAGGGACCGTGGTATGTTGCAATCTATATATAACTTTATGATTGAAAACTGAAGCGGCTATAGGCTGATTACATTTGATATAAAAGTAATAAAGTGAAGTGGAGTGTGGGTGGGAAAGCAATATGTCGGACTTACTAAAGTGACAATATATGGCAGGTTAGCGGTAAGTTATCGCGGATTTTCACCTGATAATGCCTCATTTAAAGGCGAAACGAGTCTTTCCTAGTTTACTGGTGAAGGGACAGCGGTATTGGGGATAGTGTTGTTGAGCTCAGAGAGAGTTGAGCAGTAATAGTGCGTGTGGGAGGGAGGAAGGTGTTCTTCGAATAAGGTAAGACTCACCATTTTATTTTGGTGGAGGCCTATGATTAACACTGGATATGTGAAAGTCTGTATTGATGAATGATGATATTTTTTTTAAACTTTAGAATTTTCTTTATTGTCATGGATATGGAGGTACTTTACACAAATAAATTATACATAGACAGGCGTCCCCGGGACAATTATTTATAGGCCATATAAAAATTTATTTCTATCTAAATTAGAACACTGAATTAGAATAGCGCCGAGCCCAAGTGCTAAACCACTGCGCCACCGAGAAAGTGCAATAACCTATCAAAAAGTAAATTAAAAGAAGGCAAAATGATCTCTTCTCAAAAATACCAAAATGCCTCTACGGATTTATCTCGTTGAAATCTAAAACAAGTACGATTTGGTTTTCTTACTATTGCATGCAAATTCTTCAGAACTGCATGTTTTTGTTTATATCTGAGATTCGTAAAATCTTCGTCAAAGATTAAAAACGTATAGATTTATATAAAACAACGATAAGTGCACAGAGTAGGGTAAATAAGATTGTTACTCTACATTTGAAGATACTCTTATGAGCTCTACATTTAATAGGCGTTCTCTTATGTTGTTTTAGTTAGTTTCAATCACTATGTTTTTTTATTATAGAAAACATAGTGACGTATAATGGTGACAAACGAACACACAGTCCACCTGATAGTAAGTGGATGCTGTGGCCCATAGACATCTACATTTATCCTCGATTAAGAATCAAAACGTAGATGCGTTGTCACCCCTGAGGACTAAGATGGAATGCCTCGTTTCCAGTAAAAGAGGGTCTCCGGGTCTCTACACTCACCATATTAAACACAGCAGCATTAAGCTGCTATTTTACGCTGGTATTCTGTGAGAGCGTGGTCCTAACCCGGTCGAGCCGACCCATTCGTGCTGCAACTCTGTAGCTCTATCACGTATAGCGTTTTCATCTTTCGGTATGAAATCATACTTGGTGGTAGAACTATTTTTGTTAAGTAGTACATCTGGTTTTATCCAATCTGTTCTTGAAGCTAGTTGAATGCCTTCAAGAACAGATTGGATAAAATCTCCAAACATTAAGACGCACACGCATCAGCTTTTTTAGCTGCTAGTGTGTTCATGTATAAAAAAAATTAAAAAAAATAAAATCTGGTAAGGTACTACCTTCTTTTATTCATTTCTGACGTTAAGCCTGTGTGCACTATTGAGTTTGAAGGGTATTTAGATTATAATTAGGCTTAGGGCACGCCATCTTAGTTATTTTTTTCCCCTCACTAAGATTTATCTCCTGTATAGTGGAGGCAGTTAACATATATAAATTTGATAATGACAAACTTCCAGACCCGGAAAAGTCATTTTTAGGCCAAACAAATAAATACTTGTCTCGTGCTGGATTCGAACCCCCAACCACTCAGCGCTGCACCTCGATGCACTGCGCCACGGAGCCGTCAAAGTTCTTAGTGGTAAATACGTGTCTATAGCCTTCTTCGATTAAAGTTGGTTTGTCTTTGGGTTGCAGTATACACTTACCATCTGGTAGGCTGTAAACAACATTGTAACTTTTTTTTAATATGCGTAGAGTATACAAATATCCTATAAGCGCTAAAACGCTCACACTCCTTTATTGTAATGTATGGGCGATTACAAAGAATACATTTTAATTATAGAGAATGTGCGGATAAGTGTCATGATATCACAGAATACCAGCAAGAAATACATGATGAAATAGCAGCTTAATGCTGCTGCTTCGTTTAGAGTTTCGAGAACCGGAGACCCTTTTAGGTAGATACATAAGACCCTATACACACTGCCTATAAATAACTTACAGCCTATGAAAGTTCCTGCTGAATATACGAGTCCTCCGTAGATTGCCTTATAAGGGCAGTCACGCTTGATAAGCGTGTAGGCAACCGCAAGTTTTTATAAATTTCGAGCCGTTGTCGGGAAGATACTGTTGCCCATTTCCTGTTTCACCTTCCCTCTGTCGCCGCTTACAACCCCCACCGGAAGCTACGGGGTAGTGGATATTCGTACAGCGCCACCATACGGTCATCGATTAAATTAAAACAAACAAAAATAATAAAACATTAAATAAAATTTCTTTTTAAGTTTAGATTTGGATTCAACTTTAACAAATCAACCTACAAATTTTATTTTGATGATGGGTACCTATCGAAAAATTTCTAAACTTTACGCATGGCGTCTACCTTCACATAAAACTACAGACGGCCCAGACTAACCCCAGCTGCAATGCAAATGATTGTTTACTAGAACGTAAGACAATGGCGAAGTCCGGTTAGAGCTTTGTTTACGAGTACAGTTTACTCCCTGTAGCGATGGGATGATAATTTTTCATATATGTGGCACCGCTCCGGCGGCGCTAGCGATACGAACGATCAGATACTCGCTGTCACAAGTAATTGTTATCTATTAAAGGAAGAATTTACTAAATATCGTTATCATTATTTTTTATAAAATAGAGACACGCTGCAGCTACATTATGGTTATAGAACGAATGGGTCGGCTCGATAGGACCACGCTCTCACAAATACCAGCGTAAAATAGCAGCTAATGCTGCTGTGTTTCATATGTTTTTACTGGAAACAAGGCATTCCATCTTAGTTCTCAGGGGTGATAACGCATTTACATTTTAAATCTTAATGAAATTAATTGAGGATCAATGTAAATGTCTATGGGCTATAGCATCCACTTACCATCAGGTGAACTGTATGCTCGATTGTCACCCTTAATCTATAAAAAAATTACAACGAATGTATGACATACGAACGTTCGGATACTCGCTGTCACAATTAAATATTAATAATTTTTAAAATTATTTTCTAATAATTACTTGAAACTAAAAATTAAGGACGTATGTAGGAGATATCATTATTAGTATTTTCATAAAAAAAATTATGCAACGAAAGACGCTGAATGTTGACATTTTATAACGAAAAATAATAAAAATATAAATTTCTTTGCAATCTTTCGCTAAATAAATACAATGATGTGTCTTACCTGGATTGTAGAGCACCTCCCGCCCTCCCTCAATTGCATGTACTAACTCCGTCACCACTAGTCCCAGCACCACTACTCCCAACACCACTGTTCCAGGTAAGACACACCATCGACGATAATACGACACGTGTTTCGCCTCCACACGAGGCATCTTCAGGTAATGTAGACTCTACGGCGGCTACCGCTAAGTGAGCGGCGAGTTTTTTTTTTGCGCCCGAAGCAGTTGGAAAGGGCTACCCTTTATGTAGGGGGGCGGAAAATGCATTACGCATACCACGATAGCCGGTCTATCGTGGTTATGAGGGACTCAATGCCTACCGGGGGAACCCTCTAAAAACCGCCTTTGGGGACTGGCAACTGGCTGTTTAAGCTTCTTATGCCGTATCGGGAGCGACCCTCTTTTGGGAAAAGAGGGCGCAGGCTCACTTAGCGGTCAGCCGCCGTAGAGTCTACATTACCTGAAGATGCCTCGTGTAGAGGCATGGATTATGTATTTCCGCAAAGTAACGCCTGATTCTATCAATTATTTTATAACGAAATTTTTCTATCAATAATAAAGAGATTATATGTGTTTTACTGATCTATCTTAATCTTTCAAGACGAGCGTCTTTACTCGTATTCATGGAAAGGCATTGCCAGCTATGGATTTATTATCTTCATAGATAAGAAGAATATATACGAGTAAGTTAAGGCCTGACTTTAGAAGCCATTATGTGGAAATTACTTATTTCTTTTGAGTTATTTACGTGGTAGAGCCATGCTGCAGTTATATTAGTAGTATAGTTGTGGCACGAGTGGGTCGGCTCGACCGGGAAAGAACCACGCTCTCACAGAATACCAGCGTCAAAAAGCTTAATGCTGCTGTCTTTCGTATGGTGAGTGTAGAGACCCGGAGACCCTTTATACTGGAAACGAGGCATTCCATCTTAGTCCTCACGGATGACAACGCATCTGCATTTTGATTCGTAATCGAGGATAGATGTAAATGTCAATAGGCCACGGCAACCACCTACCATCAGGTGAACTGTGTGCTCGTTTGTCATCTTATTCTATATCAAAAAAAGTTTAATTGTATCTATGGTTCAACTTGAATGCCGTCTAAATAGTCATATTAAAATCATTATCCTATGTCATACCCCCACCAAACTAAACTATAGCGTATTTAAAAAAAAAAAAGATTAACTTTGATCAGCTCAACCGTTACCCAGAAATTAGTGAAAATACAATAAAAATTAAGCGTCGAATTTAGAAACTTTTCTTTTTTGAACTCGGTTAAAGAGAATACAGACTTTTACAATAACTAGAAAAATGATGTCTTGCTAAGAACCTACATAATAAATTTATAATAGTTTTATGCTGGTACTACATGGATTGTTCACCCCTCTAAGGACCCCTCCAATTCTCGATATGTAGAGAGGTTTGGCTGAGTATGCGCAGCTGCGCAGCTATTGTTGGTAAATTAAAATTTTATAATAATTGCATTATTTCTAAATCATCCTTTTCATCTAGACTTTATTGTATATTTTATTATATGTATGATATATTGTACCAATTATTGTAGTAAATAAAGGACGATACCGTATACAATGTAATAAAAAAATTAAACATCTAATGAAAAACGCATCTATATATACTGAATGCATTTATAACTTTAAAAAAATAGTCGCAAACTCATACGCTAGTTTACAATGTCTTTTGAAAATAAAGAATGTTTAGTTTAAAAATACATGTCATCAAATTGAGAAGATTTGTTGTTTATGATTTATTTGTCGTTATTGACTACGACACTCAAGCGACATGTTGGGGTGAAGAGTTTTATACGCTGCAGTTGTTAAAACCTGTGTAGCATCATCGTCAGGTATATCCATTGAACTACATTGTACGTGCGTTGTACATAGTATTTCGATGGGTATATCTAATCTAAACGAAATTTAAAAAAAAACTAAAAATATATTTTTAATTATTATACTATAATAGTAACAATTTTAAATTAAAATATACTAGAAAAGCTTATTTATATTTACTAATATCCCTCCGTTAAGCATAGTTCACGATAGTACTCGAATGAGGGATTCAAACCCACGACTTTTAAATTCGCGCAGCACCCTCAACCCAATAGGTTGTTATCGCTTTATGAAAATTAAAAGAACTATGTATAATCTCATATCAATGTCATATTAAAATTCATAATAAACATTATACAACGAATCCCGCCATTTTTGATTTTCCGAACGCAATTGGCGCCAAACAGCCGGCTGCGCGGGCTACGGCGTAGGTATCCGAGCGGCGAGAAGCGCGCCGCGCCGGCGACGTGCGCCATGACGCCATGGCGACCGGCGCCCACCGCTGCCAATCCACTCTGCGCTTTATTGTACTATAACTACTCATATGCCACTCGCAAGTTTTATTCAGGTATACATACAAGTAAATCGTTTTTAATTCAAATGTTTGGATGGTAAACGTGTACCTACTATAACTTTTTTATTCAATGTAGATTATAACAATAGGTACTTAGGTATTGAAAGTCACTTTTTTCATTTACCAACCTCAGTTAAGAATCAAAATACATATGCGTCACCCCTGAGGACTCATATTCTCTACACCCACCATACGACGCAGCAACATTTTACGTTGGTATTCTGTGAGAGCGTGGTCCTGCCCCAGTTGAACCGACACGTGGTACAACCATAATATAGCTACAGCGTGGCTCTACCACGTAAGCTCTATCAAGTACCTACTGACCTGTTTTTAACTCAAACTTTTCATAGTATTCTTTTAATTTTATTCATGAACTCACGTAAATACTATATCCTTGCTATACAACATATAATATGAGTACTCGTATTGTGGCAACGGCGGATTCTTGGCACCAAAACTGAAATAGGGAGATACCTGTGTTCAGCAATTATACGTATGCTGTTAATATTTCATTCACCATCATCATCATCACCGTCTTCGTGGCGCAGTGGCTTATCATTAAGTTTTGCTGCTAAGGACCACAGGTTCGAATCCCACAACAAGTATTAATATGACTTATAAATAATTGTTCCAGGTTTGGATGTTCGTCTTTATGCAATTTATGTATGAAAAATGTCTTCACGATCTTAAAAATACCCGAGATATGTTAATAAACATGGTTCTGACTCCTGTCCTAAGCCACATGCATTCATCTTCATGGTGGTAAATAAAAAAATGACTTTCAATAAGTATTATACAATAATCTATATTGAATAAAAATAATTCATTTCATTTCAACGACGTCCCGTATATTTTCCACGGGGATGTCCATACCATCCAGTGAAGGTGGGGGGTGGGGAGGCTTACACTCCGCATACTGGTACAAATCTGCCACGCGAGAATCTTTCACCCCCAAGATTGATATAATGTTACATAAAAATAATACTTTTAATTTTAAAAATTCGTTTTTTTTATATGCCCGTGTTAATAAAATCAAGCTGAAGGTAGCTGGTAATGTAGGACTAGACGGTAAAGGCAAATATGAAAGTTAAAGCAAACGTAAACAACACGCATACAACTTTACTAAAACTTAACACAACTCATGAAGTTGTGACGATCATAGTGAGAACGCTGGGTCATAGTCATTAAAAGGAAACAGTTAATTATACTCATGATCATGATAAAAAATAATGTTCATTTGTTTGTTCGTATTTTATGCGCGGCCATACCGTTCATTAAATTACGCTAAAACTTTGTCAACTTATTGCTTGCACATGCATGGAGGTTATAGGCATAGTAAAGTATAGTTTTTACGTGGTAAAGCCATGTTACAACTATATTAATTGTATAGTTGTAGCACGAATGGGTCGGCTCGACCGGGGAAGGACCACGCTCTCACAGAATACCAGCGTAAAATAGTAGCTTAATACTGTTGTGTTTCGTATGGTGAGTGTGGAGAACCGGAGGCCCTTTTTACTGGAAAAGAGGCCTTCCATCTTAGTCCTCAAAGCTGACAACGCATCTTCATTTTGATTCGCAAACGAGGATAGATGTAGATGTCTATGGGCCACAGCAACCACTTACCATCAGGTGGACTGTGTGCTCGCTTGTCACCCTTTCAAAAAAAGTACAATTAACGTGCGATAGGTGGAGCATATATCGTAACTATTTAACTCTTCCAAATTAAAAACGATATTTCCACAATGATTTCTTCTGCGGCAGCAACGCACCGGGTACCAGCTAGTTACTCATAAAGGTTAAAGTAACGGCCTATATACTGTGTCTCTCATTGATGAACATGCACCTCTCTTATTTCAGGGAGTGTTTCGGTGCAATAAGTCCGTCGAGATGCTCCAGTGTATTGACGGATTTAACATTTCCTTGAAATATTTTTTAATCATTTAATTCTGACTTGCATATTTACTCACTGTGTTTTCCTTCACTGCACGTTAAAAATATTTTTTTTTAATATTTTTGAAATCAAAATAGGTACAAAAATACTTCTTGCAAGTCAATCAAGTTTACCAAGCTAGAAACCCAGCGAGCTTTTTTTAAATTACAATATAATATTTTATACAATTAGTAGGTATGTAATCATTCAGAAACAGCATGATAGCGATCCTATATATCTAATCCGGATATATTAAGCGATTCTATAAATTAAATAATATTTACTTTATCCACAGACAACATAACGGTACACGTGCTTTACCAAAAATTGGCCGTTGTAGAAGACCTGAACCTACCTATATTAGGGTTAGGATACCCGGTGTTGTAGTGTCGGAACCCCCCACACTTGGACTATGACTTATTAGAAGAGCATAGAGAAGAATAGGTAGATTTAACAATATATAAAAGTAGCTTCAGGTAGCTTATCGTTTTTTATTTTTTCAATTACATTAGTGCAGTCGGGGTTTGAACCCGGGTTGCTTGCGTACCGTGAAATTCATAGCGGTCGCTTACCTCTGAGCTACCACGGTTAAAACTACTTCTTACTTACTTTTACTTTGGTACCTGTTTGTCAATTACTCGTAATCTACATTATCGGATAAAAAAAACATTAAGTAAGAGATAATAATTAAAAACACACACACACACACACACACACACACACACACACACACACACACACACACACACACACACACACACACCGCGCGCGCACGCACGCAACACGCATTCACGCACGCACGCAGGCACGCACACACGCACACACACACGCACACGCACACGCACACGCACACGCACACGCACACGCACACGCACACGCACACGCACACGCGCACACGCACACGCACACACCACACGCATACACCTACACGCACACACCTACACGCACACACCCACACGCACGCGCGCACACGCACACGCACGCACGCACGCACGCACACACGCGCAATTGTCACGCTTAACAACCCTGTGACGTAAATTTCATAATATTTCAATTCTGTAATGTTTATTTTTCTTTGTTTATGTTTATGTTTATTTTTATTGTGTGTCTTTTGTTTAAACTTATTTTTGAGATGTTTTACTATCGCTTATTATAAAAGTTTTGACTATTATAATAAGCGATAGCATATACATACATATTTTTTTAATAAATATATATGTAGTTAACAGAACCTGTTAATGCCATTAAGGATTATTTAAGAACTTAAGAACTTTACATTTATAACGTGTTGTTGGTTCTATAACCAATAAACATAAATACGGTTGACCCTGTAGGTCATCCCTGCAACTTCGCTATTTTAAAATTTCAAATACAAAGCGCTCCAAAGTCCACTTATTCTCGCTCCACTTAGCTCGAAGGTCGATGAGCTCAAAAGCATCACAAAATTTTCAAGAAAAATTCAAGAGAAAATAATAAAAAGTATCCCCGGCTCTCACCATACGAAACACAGCAGTCTAAGAGTGTGGTCCTTCCCCGGTCGAGCCGACCCATGTGCGCTACAACCATAATATAGCTGCAGCATGACTCTACCAGGTCAAAAATTATGTTATGCAACCAATCACATACAATATACTAATTACATTTTATTTTTGTACAGCATACAACAAATATATGAAATTGATTCTCTCTCTTAACGGTCAGTTAATTATTACGCTCGCTTTAGCATACAACTGCCAAGAAAAATAAATTGAAGTCCTCAAAGTTGAACAGACGTTGACATTGGAGTAGCGTTTGCTTTTGTAATACATATTTTGTTTTCGGTAACAATTTCCTTTGATTGACTGAGTCGGGTGCGATGCGACGGCGGGGCGCGCATTGCCCAGATCCCAGGCGCCATCTCACGGGCGCCAAAGCCGTATAAATAACGAGCAATGATAATAATGACGAAATTGTTTCATTTGTCTAATAATTCACGTGTTTTGTACACTGTTAGGAACCAACGTTATTCGCTACACAATATAGTACAATGTTAGTTTTTTTAAGCACCTACCAACTATTGTTTATTTCTCCCAGGGTTGTAGAGAATGCCATAAAACATTAAGTCCGCCAATTGTAATCCTTAAATATATAAATATAAGTATTACATTAAAATTAGGTATAAGTACACAATTTATTTAGATTAGACAAATTTAAAGCTATAAATCTGGAACGTGAACCGACTTTGGGGTCATTGTTTTTTCTTTAATAAATATTTTATTTTTGCCGTGTAATGGCAGTTTTACGTGGTAGACCCATGCTGCAGCTATATTAATTGTATAGTTGTGGCACGAATGGGTCGGCTCGACCTTGGAAGGACCACGCTTTCACAGAATACCAGCGTCAAATAGGAGCTTAATGCTGCTGTGTTTAGTATGGTGAGAGTAGAGAACCGGAGACCCTCTTTACTGGAAAAAAGGCGGAATCACCTTAGTCCTCAAGGCTGACAACGCATCTTCATTTCGATTCGCAAACGAGGATAGATGGACTGTGCTCGCTTGTCTCCCTTTTCCTATAAAAAAAAATAAAAAGTGAAAAATTTCCATTATCCTATATTATCGTATCGTGGAAGTTGTAAGAACAGAAGGTCACTGTAACCGGAGATAGGCAGCAGCATCTTTCTGATAACAGCTCAAAATGTTGCCCATCCGCTTGCAAAGCGTGGCAACCGTGGCAAAATCCCCCAAATGAGACAATCTCACTGTCACTGCAAAATCAATATTGAATATAAGACATACCTATGTTCAACAGTGAACTATAACAGGTTGTATTGATTGAAAAAATACCAATATTCTTGGAAGACACAGACGATATCGAAGAGTTCTTAAAATTAAAAAGGCTGCAGCCTATATACGTCCTTTTATAGGCCAGTCAACAAAATATATATTTGTTACGTGGTAGAGCCATATTGCACAGTCTGCCGACCGAAATTATTCCTGTAGTCGTCTCTGCAAACGGGCTAATCCCAGTCAGCCTCTCGGGTCATCTGAGGCGGCTGGGACTACGTGGCGGACCGCTCCAGGCTCAAATGCAGAAGGCAGTGGTCCTCGATACCGCCCGCATCGTCCGTCGGTTTCTTTCCCTTTCTCCCTAACCCTCGGCCGTTTGCTCTCCCCTGCCGAGGGCTTCCATCTGGTTAGGTTTTTATTTATATATGTATTTTTATATTTATTTATGTTATTGATTATGTATTATGTTATTGATATTTATGTATTATGTTATTGATATTTATGTATATTTATCTTTTCATTTTCATTTATAATTATATATTTATAGAACCCAACCAGATGAGAAAACTATATCGATACCCCCCCAATAATAATAATAACATCCTACATTGATTACAGGAAAGCTTTCGACTCCGTGCCGCATTCCTGGTTGAGGGAGGTGCTCAAACTTTATAAGATCGACCCTGAAGTTATCACTCTATTAGAATATTTTACGACAAATTGGGCAACTTCTCTTCATCTGAACCATGGCGTTAACCAGAAGATCACAACAGGGTACATACCGATACGAAGAGGAATCTTTCAAGGAGACAGCCATAGACCGTTATGGTTCTGCCTCGCGCTCAACCCCCTCTCTTCACTCCTTAATGAAACAGGACATGGATATCTTATAAAAGGGGCTCAAGGATATCATCGAAACTTGGCTCACCTGATGTATATGGACGACATTAAGATCTACGCGGCAAATGAACGAGAGCTCCAAACGTTGCTTCACTGCACTGAACAGTTCTCCAGTGACATTTATATGTCATTTGGACTTGAAAAGTGCAGAACCGTAAATGTTTACTGCAGACGAATTGAGTCATCTAGAGGTCTAGTTGTCATTTTCTGTCATCTCGACGCGATGACAGAAAATAACACCTAGAAATATCTAGGCATCATCCAATCACTTCGAATCAATCACGGTGAAATTAGGTCGAAGATGATTAAAGTATACAATGATAGGCTTAAAAGAGTCCTCAGTTCAGGCCTAAATGGACGCAACCTCACTAAAGCAATTAACACCTTAGCCATCCCAGTATTAACTTACACTTTTGGAGTAGTTAACTGGTCAGATACTGAATTGGCAAAAATTGAGAGGTCTAATCGCGTCACGCTTACTAAATATCTTATACATCACCCAAAATCAGCCGTTGAGCGGGTAATTCTATCTCGAGCCAATGGCGGTAGAGGACTGATAGATATTCGTAGATTGTGTGCTAAACAGATTCAGAGTCTTCGAAGTTATTTCCTTTCGCAAACGTCTTTTCCCCTGCATCAAGCAGTAATAAAGGCCGTCTAACAACGCTCGATCTCCTTCATGCCGACAATTTCCCACCGTTAGAGACTGACGCTGAATACAAAGAAGCCAAACTACAGCAGTCGATTCGCTAATGAACTGAGTCAATCACATGTCGACGTTAAAGCGTCGAACAACTGGCTCAGACATGGTGAGATCTTTGCTGAAACTAAGGGATTCATGGTGGCGATTCAGGATCAGGTTGTGCCTACAAAAATTATCTTAAGTGCATTGTCAAGACAGGTATCGAAGATGACCAGTGCCGACGGTGTCATCAAAAGCCAGAGACCATCCAGCACATAACTGGCGGCTGCCAGACTCTTGCTGGAACCGAGTACACCCAGCGCCATGACAACGTTGCAAAAATTGTGCACCAAGAGCTGGCACTAAAATAGAGACAGAACCTTACTGGAAATACACTCCATCCCCGGTACTCGAGAATGATTCTGCCCAACTTTATTGGGACAGGTCAGTTTTAACTGACCGGACCGTTGAGTTGAGCATAATCGACCGGACATAATATTAGTAGAAAAGGAAGAGAAGCGGACGTGGTTGTTGGATATTAGCATTCCAAACTCGCATAATGTGCAGAAGTACAACGCTGAAAAGTTGTTTAAGTACCAGCGGTTAGCTGAAGAAATACGGCAGTTAAACGACAGCAGCAGGTACTTATCGTCCCGCTGATTCTCTCTACCACGGGAGTTGTTCCTAAATCCCTTACTGCAAATTTAGCTAAGCTGGGCATTTCAGTGAGGGTGAGGAACAAAATTCAAAAAGCCGTAATTTTGGATACGACAGCGATAGTACGTCGCCACCTCACAATTTAAACTAAAGAGCGGCATCTTGCGATTAGCCGATGCCGCATCTTAAAACCCTAAAAGGAGCGTTAATGGAGATCGATAATAATTATAATAATAATAACATTTATTTATGAAAATGATCGCACCAGGCTCTACTGGGACCAGGCCATCATCACAGACAGGACTATTCTTGCGAATAAGCCTGATATTGTGCTGATGGACCGGGCACAGCCTTTTTGGTCGACATTACCATCCTGTATGACGAGAACCTCGTGAAAGCCGAAACAGATAAGAAAACAAAATATCTGGACCTGGCTCACGAGGTGACCGACATGTGGGGTGGTCTGCCGACCGAAATTATTTTTGTAGTCGTCTCTGCAAACGGGCTAATCCCAGTCAGCCTCTCGGGTCATCTGAGGCGGCTGGAACTACGTGGCGGACCGCTCCAGGCTCAAATGCAGAAGGCGGTGCTCCTCGATACCGCCCGCATCGTCCGCCGGTTTCTTTCCCTTTCCCCTTAACCCTCGGCCGTTTGGTCTCCCCTGCCGAGGGCCTCCATCTGGTTGGGCTTTTATTTATATATTTATTTATATATTTATTTTATGTTATTAATATTTATGTATATTTATCTTTTCATTTTCATTTATAATTATGTATATATTTATAGAACCCAACCAGATGAGAAAACTATATTGATACCCCCCAATAATAATAATAATAATAAAATTGACGTAGGGAAGTGACGACCCCATCGCCCGCTGACGAAACAGTTAAGTGACAAAACTGCTACGTCGGTGCAGTCAGTCAGCGCCTTGCCAAGAGGTGTGAGCGCCGTGCCTCGGCAGTACTCAGGGTGCAAAGGCCCACTTGTGCTTACGGCCGTACAATGATACAATGAAACGGTGCCGGGCCTGGGCATCTCCCGTTAATTGGCGCCCAAAAATGGATGATGGATATGATTAGAAAGCGTATAGGGCCGCTGCCTGGGGGTCGCCGGGGCGGGTCTGGAGCTGGCACTGGATGCGGCAGCATGCGGACCGCAAAGCCGAGCGCGAGGAGCTGCAAGATCACCTAGCATCCCCTCGCATGCATCATCCCCACCAGACGGCTTGATGTCGGCAGGGCCCTCTCGGACTCGGCAAGCGGAATCCGCCGCTGGTGGAGTGCGCCGCATGTGTTGGACAAGAGATATGAACGCAAACGCGTTGCGGGCGTATTATAGGGCGAAAGGGGAAGAAACTGCGGGGATAGCGTATCGGGCTCGGATGCATTGCTTTTTTGCTGAGCTGGAGCCGTCTATTCCCGTCACGGAAGAAAACCTGGCAGACTGAGTTCGGTACATCATGCGCTCGAAAATATTTGATGATGCCAAACTCGAACGACTACGACGTGAGGCCATTCCCTCATCGAATTAATTGGCTACTATTGGGGATGCGGCTCCTCAGGCGACAGACCAGTAGCACGCGTAGAAGCCGCCGTGGATCTTCCAGTTGTGGTTGATTCAGACGATGATGAAATGATCTCCCACGAACTAGAGCAAATGAGGAGTATATTGGAAGAGGCGATTTTGGAAACGCGCAGCATGCCTCTCGAAAATCGACCGCGACTTCCACGCATACCCCTAAGCAAGCGAAATCGGGCTGTCGTGAGGGCTCTTAACCCAATGCTGGTAACTTATTTGGAAGCCAGCCGGGACCTTTTGCGAGACGGACTCAGTTCTTTTTGCCGCCGCAGTGGCAGCTTGCCGTATTATTGGCGCCAAACTTCCCATGGCTGGACGCGCTACTAAACAAAGTAGCGCCATCCCAGCCTGTAGAAAAAGAATTGAGGACCGTATCGCAAAGGCAAGGGCCCTTATCGGCAAAGTGATAAGCTTCAGGTCGGGTAATAATAGACCAAGGGTTGTGCGCACCGTTAGAATGGCGTTTGCTGGGACAAATATCAGTTTGTCCCAGCCGGATATCACGCAGAAACTAACGGAGCACATAGACGACCTGAAGCAAAAGATTGCTGCTTGGGGGAAGCGGATTCGCTGATTTACCGAGAGGTCAAGGCGGTTCAACCAGAATCGTCTCTTCCAGAATGATCAGAAGAGGCTCTACAAATCATTGGAGCGACCAGAGGTATGTGGAGCGGGCCCAGGACCGGATCAGGCTAACACTGTCGCATTTTGGCGTGGCCTGTAGTCAGAGCCCGTAAACCACAGCGAGGGCCCTTGGACGGAAGTTGTGGCGAGTCAGTGTGCGAGTATTACGCCCATGGACCCCGTCATCATAACGCCGGATGACGTAGCTGAGGCGGTCCGTAGAGCCCCGAACTGGAAAAGTCCGGGACTTGACGGACTGCATCACTACTGGCTGAAGGGGTTCATGGTGTGTCACGCTGTGCTCGCCCGTCAGTTTCAAGAGGCTCTCAACCAGAAGTCGCTCCCTAGCCTCTTCACTACTGGGATCACTCATTTGGTTCCTAAAGACCAGGTTACCACAGAACTGAGCAAATACCGCCCCATTAAGTGTCTGCCCACCATATATAAGACACTGACATCCATTTTGAGCGCGAGAATCACTCGTCACCTGGAGCTAAATCAGGTGATGTCACGCGCTCAAAATGGATGTCGGGGCGGTGGTCGTGGAACTAAGGAACCACTCCTCACTGACGCGGTCATTGGCAAAGTGGTGAAACGCAACCGTCGGAACTTCTCCGCCGCCTGGATAGACTACAGAAAGGCATTCGACTCGGTGCCCCATACATGGCTAAAGAGAGTCCTCGAGCTGTACAAGATAGACAGTACTTCCTGGAGCAGTGTATGGGGCAGTGGAGTACGATCCTTTGTCATCTGGGGGGAGCGGATGATGGCTGCGGAGAACCACATAAGGATAAGAAGGGGTATCTTCTAAGGCGATTGTCTGAGTCCAATCTGGTTCTGCCTCTCCCTGAACCCTCTCAGTACCTTACTGGAGAGATCCGGGAGAGGATTTCCGCTACGGAAAGGAGGGACAAAAGTGACCCACCTTTTCTATATGGATGACCTCAAGTTATTCGCCTCCAGTCGTTCCCATCTTATGGAATTGCTAAAAATCAGTTGTGAATTTAGCAATTCCATTGGAATGGAGCTGGGGACGGATAAGTGTGCGGTCCTCCATGTTGAAAGGGGAAGGGTTGCTAACTCTGAGGGCATAGATTTATCTATGCCTGTCAACTTAAGGACCCTTTCCGAGGCTGAAACATACCGATACCTGGGTATGTCACAGAACATCGGTATCGATGAGGCTGGTATGAAACAGTCAGTTTGCGACGTGTTTTATGCACGCTTGACCAAAGTGCTTAATAGCCTTTTGTCCGGTGAATAAGACACACGCATATAACGCCTGTCCTTATGTATACCTTTGGCATACTCAGGTGGACTCGGACTGAACTTAACGCCCTGGATAGAAAAGTCCGCACTACCATGACGTCCCATAGGATGCATCATCCGAGATCGTCGGTAATGAGGCTGTACTTGCCGCGAAAGCATGGTGGGCGTGGCTTTCTGAGCGCGCTCACCATGCATAATCGTGAAGTGGCAGCCACCGTCATTACTTCCTGGCGAGATCGGATGATCCATTTTATAATGACGTCATTTCTAGTGATAAAGGGCTTACCCCTCTATCCTTAGCCAACGAGAAATGGCAGGACCCAGCAGTGCTTAGCATTTCCAACCGGGAGACCGTATGGAAGGAGAAGGCGCTCCACGGGAGGTACTACAGAGCTCTACATGAGCCCTTCGTAGATACAGTCGCCTCCCTCAACTGGCTACGTTTCGGTGACCTCTTTGGGGAAACCGAGGATTTTGTCTGTGCAATACAGGATCAGGTTATTATGACCAAGAACTATTGGAGATACATCCTAAAGGATGGCACCGTCGACGTCTGTCGAGCTTGTCATCCCAGGGAGTCACTTAGGCATGTCATCTCCGGTTGTTCGGCGCTTTCTAACTCTGAGTACTTGCACAGGCACAACCTAGTAGCCAAAATTCTACACCAGGAGCTCGCTCTGAAATACGGTCTCGTGGACCGGAAATTGCCGTATTACAAGTACTTGCCGGAAGCCGTGCTCGAAAATGACCGCGCCAGGCTCTACTGGGACCGGGCCATCATCACAGACAGGACTATTCTTGCAAATAAGCCTGATATTGTGCTGATGGACCGGGCACAGTCAAGGATATTTTTGGTCGACATTACCATTCCGTATGACGAGAACCTCGTGAAAGCCGAAACAGATAAGGGAACAAAATATCTGGACCTGGCTCACGAGGTGACCGACATGTGGGGTGGTCGGCCGACCGAAATTATTCCTGTAGTCGTCTCTGCGAATGGCCTAATCCCAGTCAGCCTCTCGGGTCATCTGAGGCGACTGAGACTCCGTGACGGATCGCTCCGGGCTCAAATGCAGAAGGCAGTGCTTCTCGATACCGCCCGCATCGTCCGTCGGTTTCTTTCCCTTTCCCCCTAACCCTCGGCCGTTTGGTCTCCCCTGCCGAGGACTACCATCTGGTTGGATCTTTATTTATTAGTTTATTTTTTGTATTTATTTTACTTTATTGATATTTATGTATATTTATCTTTTCATTTTAATTTATAATTATATATTTTTAGAAACTAACCAGATGAGAAAACTATACAGATACACCAATAATAAAATTTATTTCAGCAAATAGAATTGGTTTACAGACATTAGTGGCCGGATTCTCCTTTTAAACAAATAGTGTCTGTATCAGGTGAATCCGCTCTTCCATATCAATATCTATATATTATATTATATACATTATGAAATATGAAATTACTAAGAAAACTTGTGTCGTGTGTGTGTGTGTGTGTGTGTGTGCGTGCGTGCGTGCGTGCGTGCGTGCGTGCGTGCGTGCGTGCGCGTGTGCGAGTGCGTGTGCGTGTGCGTGTGTGTGTGCGTGTGCGTGTGCGTCGTGTGCGTGTGCGTGTGCGTGTGCGTGTGCGTGTGCGTGTGCGTGTGCGTGTGCGTGTGCGTGTGCATGTGCGCGTGCGCGTGCGCGCGAGCGCGTGTGTGTGTGTGTGTGTGTGTGTGTGTGTGTGTACTATATTACTGTATGTAAAAGCAGCTCAGTGTTCTCATAATTAAGTGACTCTAACCAATTATGTACTACTTTTTTACATTCGATATATTGTTTCGAATGAAATATCTAGTTCTTTATTGATTTTTTATAAATTTGACACGAACGACTATTATATTGCGTACTAGCAAACTTAGTTTTAGTTTGGGGTACTGTAGCTACATTATTTTTCTTCTTTTTCCTTTTTTTAGTTGCATCGTAGGGTATATTTTTATGTTTATTTAGTGTGATCTGTTTTATATACAGTTTCCTTACCGAAAGTAGCCCACAATCGAGATAAAGCCTTTCCGTGGGGTATCTAATATTTTTAAAGTTCAAAACTTTAATAAGCGCACGTTGTGCTCTCTCAACCTCTATAAACTTGGTTTTTGCCGCACCTCCCGAAACAGGAATGCTATATTTCAAGACAGATTGAACCAAGTCCAACCAATATCTCATTCAAAATTGTTCTTGATGTTTCTCGGTCATAATTTTTTTATTATTACCTGAAACCACATGCCTTAATGATCGAAAGACCCAAATCAACTTTCTAACTCTTCCGGCAACTTGCTTAAGCTGTGGGTACCAGGACAGTCTCTGATCCAACATTATGCCCAGGTACTTCGTATGGGTAACTTTATTAATGATCGGGCAGTTGCAGTTTATATCCTGTGTGTTACAACAATCATGAACCTATCATTACGACACTTCACTTGTCTGCTGTTGAACATTGGCCTGCTTGCAATGCTACAATCTAAATCCTGGGCTACCTGAATCCATCGACTTCATGCATCTCTTACCAGGTTGTCACTGTCTAAACAAACAAAGCGGTTACTAATTTGCCCGCCAAGCGTGGTACACAAATTTTTTTGAACATTTTCGCGTTAATTTTAATTGATTTTACATGCCAGATATTTCAGATGTTTTGAAGCACCCATGTCGTCTACAACGGATTATTTGTGTAGTTTCATTTCTTTTTAGTCTTTAAAAATTAGTCTATCGATCATGTGATACATCCTGATGGTCAAAAGTAATTAAAAAATCACATAGATATATCCAAACAGTACATGAATGCCAATTCACCTGCCTGTTGTTAAGGCGAGACCTCATAAATTAGGATAGGTCTACAAAGAATTCGATGACTGTTCATTGAATTCGGTTGACGTGGTAAATAATTGGAAAGTTTGAATATTTTGAATATTTTCTCATAGATCGTCTATCATCAGATCTGAATAAATTTATATGGGACCTCCCCTGCAGTACCTCTATTATAATAAAAATAATTAAAAACAAATAACAAGCAAACAGTTCTTACTTTGTCTATAGGTTAATATGGCTTGCCACATCATCAAAAAGTGATTATGAAGTTTAAATGTGATGATAGACTTTATAAATAAAACGTAATATGTAAATTGTATATATAATTATGTATAAAGTATAATAATAACAATAAATTAATTAACATGCGATGATTGTGTAATTACTAAATTACACGTAGGTAACTCTACATGTTTTACGCGTTAGAGCCACATGAGTAAATAAGCATATTACATTGCAGCGTAGCTCTACTCTACGTAGAGCCACGCTGCAATGTAATATTGGTAATATGGTCGCAGAAGAAATGAGTCAATTCCTCCGGTCGGGGAATACCAAAGGGAAAAAAATGTTATAATAGTGATGTTTGTATGGTGAGTGTCCAATACCGGAGATCCTTTTTACTGTAATGAGGCATTCCATTTTAGTCTTCAGGGGTGATTATCAATCAAAATGCAGATGGGTTGTCAATCTCAATCAAGAATAGATGTGTGGAACACAGCATCCACTTACCATCAGGTGGATTGTGTCCTTGTCTGTCACTTTCATTTTTATAAAACAATATACAATGATCTAAACAAAACATTGAAAATGTCGGATATTCGTCTATTGTCATAAGCGATACTTTTACCTGCTTTTTTTTAAAGAGTATTAGAGTTTGATGTTCTTTGTTCATAGAGCCAACGTGTCGGGTGAATATAAAGTTGTAAGGTTACGTTTCAGATTCATTCATGAGTTCGTGAGGGCGCTACATAAATACGCTCGCTTGCGTTATTTCGCGCCATTCCTGACACAATCGGCGGTAATGTCGGACGTTGACGGTATTGAAAATCAAACGAATTTCGCGGACAATAACTTAGATAGGTAAAATAATATATTTACAAAAGTTGAAGTTGATAATAAAATAAAATTTAATGATTTGTAAATTATGGTTTGTAAATTTTAACGTGTGCTTAAATTACGTTTGGATGCCTGGAAAGTTTGAATGGGTATGTTTAAATATTAACATTAGTATATTAGGGTTTTTAGTTTTGCAATGTGATTTTAGACGTGTAACATACCGATGCCACAAAATAAATAATAGTGTTACGTACCGACGCTTTAGATTACTAATGCACAGACTGCTTGATTCTGTCGCTGGAAGCAAAATTTGATTTTCATAAACAATATTTTGTGATTGATTGATGCCAGTTTAACAAATTATTTGAGTTCAATCTCATCATCAAATCAATGCGTTTGCCACCAAAAATTATAGTTTTTCTTGCTTAGTGGTGCGAATCTATGTAAGGAAGGGCAAGTTAGTAGGTACAGGTTCAACTATTAAAAATTAAAAATTAAAAAATTAAAAATTGTTTATTGCGTTTCAAAAGGTAGTAACAAACAAGTGGCAAGGGCCCCTGTACTGGGTTGTTAAACCTGTGTTACGGGGTACCCCGCTCTTCCAACAGATACATTTTAACAATTTGAAACATAGGATATTACATGGACATGAATTGATGAGAGATTTGATACTTAAGAAAGAGTGAAAGTGTGCGTGTGTGTGTGTGTGTGTGTGTGTGTGTGTGTGTGTGTGTGTGTGTGTGTGTAAGCGTTTGTGTGTGTGTGTGTGTGTGTGTGTGTGTGTGTGTGTGTGTGTGTGTGTGTGTGTGTGTGAGTTTAGCGAATAAGCAGTTCTGTTTCTTCGTAATTAAGGCTAAGCAGAGTAGTTGTTAGCAAATTTTTTAATTTAGCACAAGTGAGGGGATACATATTAAGCCTACTATTTAATTTATTATATAGATGTTTTGATTGATAGGCGAATTGTTTTTTCTTAAATTTGGTTTTACAATATGGAATCTTGAAAACAGGTAGAATTCTACGTTTTAGTGTCTGGGGGGCAGTGTATGGTAAAGTGCTGTGGGTTCTTATAGCACTCTTTAAGATGTACATTTGGCGGGTTGTTAAGATTTTGTAAGATTTGTGTAGTTCGTGAGTTGAGAAACGGATTGGTTTAAAGAACATCACTTTCAGTAATGCTCTCTGAGCCCTTTCAAGAGTTATTAAATAGGACTTAGCTGCTCCACCCCAAGCTGTAATGCAGTAGCTTAAGACAGATTGGGCTAGAGCTTTATACGTACATATAAGGATTTTATTATCTGCGACATGTCTGAGCCTTCTAAAAACCCACATTAGCTTTCTTACCTTGTCGATGGTACACTCAATTTGTTTGTTCCATATAAGATGCTGGTCAATAGTGATACCCAGATATTTAATAGTAGACGATCTAGCAATATCAACACATTGACAGCTTTTCACCTGGTGTTGGGAGCAGCTATGAATTTTGAGAGCAAAGTCCGAGCGTGGTAAGGTAGATTTTCGTATCGTAAAAGGAACAAATTGGGTTTTTAATACATTAAGTGTTAATAGATGTGATCTTAAGTAATTTGATATATGTCGTAATCCTGATTCAGTCGTAATTCTAAGAGAATCCCAACTCTTTTCACTGAAGATCAGCGCGGTATCATCCGCATAAGTAAATATATCGCAATTAAAATTTTAATTAATTAAAAAACTATCAAGTTTGTATCTATTGTCAGCCGCCTAATAAAAAAATATGGGACTGAATAGGCACTAAATATAACAACATAAATAATTCAAGGATATTGACACACATTTACTCAAAAAAATTTTTTATTTGTTTGTGCATTCCTGCTTTAGATGTTGTGGTGTTAGAATACTTAAGTTAGAGACTTAAGTATTATAAATTTATTTTGAAAATAAATAAACAAGCATTTAAGGTATCATCTTAATCTTTAGGA
Source organism: Parnassius apollo (assembly GCA_907164705.1). NCBI lineage: Eukaryota > Metazoa > Arthropoda > Insecta > Lepidoptera > Papilionidae > Parnassius > Parnassius apollo. The sequence continues at coordinate 2,664,551 of CAJQZP010001262.1, forward strand.
TTGCCAACACATCTGCATTTTATCCATAGTACGGATAGAAGTAGATCACCATAAACAACATCATCCACTTACCATCAGCTGGACTGTGTGGTCGCTCCAAAAAGCAATGATTTTTATATTGTTTCTCTAGGTGGTTTAGTGTTCTACCAAATTTTATTCTCTTACCAGGTCAAAATTTCGCATAGCGGAACACGAGGGCACCGCATTTCCAATTTGAAGGCTAAAAGTATGGAAATATTAAAATATAATATGTTGTCATCTCGGACCCATATAAAAAAATAATAAAAAGTCTATTTAAAAAAAGCGCCATCTATCAAAAATTCTATGAACTTGCACCAAGTAGGTTATTGCAGGAGTACCGAGGAGGAAGTTGTATAATTTGAAACAATGATGAAACGACGACGATTATGAACATTCAACTAAGCTGATTAGTACAGGTCAGTGTAGTTTCTAAAAGGTGAAAATTCTTATAGCGTTCATTTTAGTTATTATTTTTTTTAATTATATAAGAAATGTAGAGAACACAATAGTCAATAGCAATTGATCGTCAGGCAATTTCATACGTGGTAGAGCCACGCTGCAGCCACGAGATATTACGGTTGTAGCTTGGATTGTTCGGCTCGACCGGGGAAGGACCACGCTCTCACAGAATACCAGCGTAAAATAGCAGTGTAATACTGCTGCGTTTCATATAGCGAGTGTAGAAATCTGGAGACCCTTTTTATAGGAAACGAGGCATTGCATTTTAGTCATCAGGGATGACAACGTATCTAGGTTTTGATTCTTAACCAAGGAAAAATGTAGATGTTTATGGGCTACAGCATCCACTTACTATCAGGTGGACTGTGTGCTCGTTTGCCACCCTTATTCTATAATAAAAAGTTGAATGGAGCCGGACTGCAACGTACTTTGGCTACAGCACAAACAGATATGGCTCAACCGGGGAAGGATCATGCTCTCAAAGAATACTCAGGATGCGTGATTACCGGCTATCATCATCCACATCATCCATATCATCTAAATGTATAGATAATTTTTTTCAATATTTGCATTAGAATAGTACACTGATTACAAGTCACCTGGAATGATTTGTTTTTCACTATTAATGTATATATGGTAGTTATCTTTGTAAATTAGTACTAACATAATTATATATGTATAAACGTAGGAGGAAAAAATCACCAGCAACAATTGCATCTTCATCGTCATCACATGTGATCTTAAAGTCAGATAGCATACCAGCGTAAGCTGCAGCATGATGCTGCTGTGTTTCGTATAGTGAGCGAGGAGAAGCCGTGGCCCTTTTTATTATTAACGAGGATGCATTTTCATTTTTAAACCAGGACAGATGTTGATGTCTGTGTGCTTGTTTGTCACAAAAACTTACGATTATATGCCTGCTGTGATCACTTCCAATTAATCGAAAAACATCATCATCATTCATCATCATCAATACAGCTCTTCATGTGTCTAAATCGTCATAACTCATCGAATGAGTTAACATTACCAATATTGAAGTCCACTGCTGAACATAGGATAGGCCTCCCCCATAGATTGCCTCATACGGGGATATTCACTATAGTTGGCACGCTTGGCAAGTGGGCTGGCAGTCGCAGTTTTTATATCTTTAGTTTTTATTAGGAAGACGCTACTGCCCATCTGATGTTTCCATCTGTTGCCTTTATGACACCCATGACTACCTAATATTAGTTAGGTGTGAAAAATATAAAGCGTTTATAGACTTCAGAGTCAGTTTTCTGCATTTTGATTCGTAATCTAGGATACATATGGATGTCCACGGCCCACAGCATCCACTTAACATCAGGTGGACTGTGTGCTCATTTGTCACCCTTATCCTATAAAAAGAATTCAATTACTTAACATGCTTTACTTAGCATATTAAGTACCTAATTGAAATTTTTCACAGATGCAAATTAAATTGGCAACACAATTTAATTTACACCAGTGAATATTTTTTGCACATTTAATACCTAATTTGTAATGAAAACTGGAAATCCAAGTTACCCCAAGCATTCAATCTTTCTACCGGATGATAAGTGGATGCTGTGGACCATAACACCTCTATTCACGAAAATGCAGATTTGATGTCATCCCTGAGGACTAAGATGGAATGCCTGTTTTCCAGTAAAAAAGGGTCTCCGGATCTCTACACTCACCATACGAAACACAGCAGCAAAATATAGCTGCAGCGTGGCTCTACCACATATAAATCAACAATCAACTATCATCTTCGCCACAATTATCGTGTGATTGAATTATTAGGTGCATTAAGTTCTGAAACGTCGCGTCGGGCCACAGAATAAATAATACGGTCGGGCCGCCAGTCTTATTGAACGATTAAAACTCTTTAGTAAATCGCGTGCGTTGATAGCAACCCGGGCGGGTCCCATTGAGGCTGCGGCGTGTGGCAACACTCGGCCGAGATGCGACGAGATTCGGCCGCGCTATCGCCCGCCGGAGTAATTTATTGGCTTGCTGCAATGTCGCCGAGCGGCCGCACGGTGACATAGATTAAGTGTGCACAGAGGATGTAGGCTGCGTTTTATACTTATTTTTCTTTAACGTGAATACGTCTTTAAATTTGCTTCCATAGAGGGAGGTAAATCAGAAAATTGATGTTAAAAAAAACGACGGTTGCACTCCGGGAGTGCCGGCAGAAGTGATAACTTGAATATTAACGTTGTGCATTTTTTGATTATCACACACGAACATTCGCGCAAGCGCCCTGCGCCGCCTAAACGAAACAGCAGGCGCAGGCATACATTTTCGCTGCACCGTAGAAAGAGAGGAGTATACTTCCCCTCCTACGCCGCGCCGGCTGTCTCTCTCTCTCCATCCGTCTTACGAATTTTCGATCAGGGTCACGTGTCCTGACGCGAATTTAACATTTCTTAACCATTACAAAAAAAGTGTACAACGCTGCTAAAGAAGTTTTCACTTCAACATATTAATGATGTTAAAAAATAATCAGCTAAGATCCGCGTGATAAATATAATGACGTGTCTTACCTAGTTCGTAGAGAACCTACCGCCTCCCTCGATTTAATTTCAAGTTAAAATTTTAACATCCGTTTCTTTTAATGATGATGAGAAAATCGAGGATTACAGTTTGGTGTTGCAGCTACACATATCTATCATCTAAATTTAAAAATTACACTGATAATAGAACTCGTCGAATTAAGACTGTGGCACATCGCGCGCGATGGAGGGATGGAACAAATATAAATATTTTTTTTTTGTTATATGCACTGTAGGGTTTATTTCGTGTGAATACAGCGTATAATAGCGGACTTTATCACATCTCCTCGCCTTATACATTTATACATACATACATGTTATAAAGTTACAGTCAATATTCTTCACGGCTGGGTACAGACCACCTCTCTTTATTGAGAAAGGTTTAGGGCAAGGTACAAGGAAGTGTCTAGCGCGGTATCCCAATGCGTCGGCGTTGATGGAGTTACCATAACTTTGAAATATAATGATGATATCATTCACTGCCGAGCATGTGGCAGCACAGTTAGCACTTAAAATTGCAGGTAATATTGTATTTGTAGCTGGATCGGAACGACACCTAATCGTGTTTTTAGTCCCCGAAACTACCACAGTTCAACTGTATGTGTAAGATGGGGAGATGTTATATTCTATATTGATAGAAACAAAAAGTAAGTATTAAATGATTAAAAAAAGTATGTAGTTAATCTTCCCCCTCTTCAGTGTTTATGTTTATGTTTTTTGTATTTAGAAAGAGTATCATTTTAAGAAGTTATGTTATTATACAACATGTAACAAAAATCCTGTAGTTCCCGTTAAGTGCGTTATCAGAATCACTATTCAAGCGTATAAAAATAATAAAAAAACACATTAGAAAATAATTTTAATTAAAAAAATTAATTTGAGGATTGTATGTGATTTTATTATCTCTGCATTGCCCGAGGAGTAAGAGGATTGTCAAATACCCCGCATTACAGATACTCGTGTTAGTTAGGGGAAATAGAATCACATACAATTTGCAAATATATTTTATATTAATTAAAATAATTGTGGTAGAGTTTTCTAATCAGAATCAGTACTCAAGCATATAGAAATTATTTGTATACGCTTGAATACTGATTCTGAATTCTGATAACGCATAACAGGAACCACAGGGTTTTTGTTACATATTGTAGATCTAAAAACAAATAAACAAAGAAACTTTAAAATATATATCATATTTTATAAAACGAGTAACGCGAATTTTAGTTCGGTTTTTTTAAATATTTGTGTTACATTATTTAATTAGATAAATGTTTATCACTGAATGTACATCTTCTGACAAGATAATAACTTTTCAAAAATTTTGAAACTACTTAATTAATACAGTAGCGAAAGTTATGTTAAAAGTATCGTGAGCAATACTAAATATTACCTCTGAGAAGCTGTTAATGCGAGTACATTAAAGTTTTATAATCGAGTCGCGTCTTCACTAACGCGTGTGTGTCGGGTGGCGCCGCACGCACACAGCCGCGCGCACCTGACGCCGCCGGTGGCGCCAGCCATACCCGCCTCCCCCGTGCACTTCTCTTCCACGCCGCCATAGTATTGCCATAACATGAAATTAGTTCGACAATTTTGCAAATTTTTGATGATATCTTCTTCCAGTTGTCTTTTATTTGTAGACAATATGAAACGCTTTCTGTGTTTCGCTCGTGTTTGCTAATTATGTGTTTATGATATTTAGCTTCAGTATGTTGGTAGTACAACACTTTTCGTTAAAAAAATTTGTAATTTTTTAAAATATTTACATTAAAAAGCGAATTCCGTATTTAACTTATATATAGTAATGTAATTATATGGGTATAAGATATTTTATTTTGGAGCTTAGTGTTAATTTAAGTGTTAATTAAAAAAATACGTACTTATATAAATAATTTTATTTAATTCACAACAGGTAAAGTTAACATAGGTTTGTTTATTAATTTGCTCGTAGCAACAATCTTATTGAAATAAATTTTATTACTTATTCTGCCAACTAAGGTACACATATACCTACATAAATAAATTTAATAAAACACTGAATCGATTTAAACATAAGTGAATTCGCGTCACGTCAATGGTATTACGTGGCGTTTTTACAAATGCCATTTCTTGGTATTATTTAAAGAAAGTTTTTATACAGCAATGGTGACAAACGTGCACAGTCCACCTAATGGTAAGTGGATGCAGTGGCCAGTAGGCATCTATATTATCCTCAACCAAGAATCATAATTATGTGTTGTCACCACTGAGGACTGAGAGGGAATGCCACGTTGTCAGTAAAATGGGTCTCTGGTTCTCTACAGTCACCATACGAAATACAGCAGCATTAAGTTACTATTTTGCGCTGGTATTCTGTGAGAGCGTGGTCTTACGACGGACAAGCCGACCAGTTCGTTCTACAACCATAATATAGCAGCAACGTGGCAACACCATAAAAAAATTAAATTTAAAATATTGAATTATATGTTTTAAATAGATAAAATTGTGTTAATTAATATAATAAATAATTTTGACTGGACAAAAGAAGGGCTGGTAGCATCTTTAACTTAAGATTCAGTCGTATAATTTAAGTCAATTCTGCCACACTTCTTGCAGTCAATTAGCGGTTAACAAAAGCAACAATTCAAATTTACAACTTTATATCGTACCTATGTGTGCATGAGTGACCGATGCGAATTTGCAGCCACCGAGCAATTTCCATAAAACAACCAAAAAAAACCTGAACAAAGCATCGTCGGGGTAAACGGTGCATGCAGGTGTCGCTCCGGTGGCGGTCGAGCGCCGCACTTCTGTCAGTCGAGAGCCCGCACGCGGCGAGTGATGACGTGCCGGCAATACGCTAGTGCCGCGTACAGGCGACCGCGCGCCTCGTGACGCCGTCGGCGGCATGTGATGTTCCGGAGACGCGCGCTGCGGCGGCGGCTGGCGGCGGCCGGCGCCTCCTCGGTCCCCGACGACCAGCTGCGAAGGCTCGCCCGCGCTCTGGATCTCGGCCCGGAAGCCTCCACCTGCATCCCCGGCCCGGCCCTCCGCCTGCCAGCTTCCCGCGCCTTCCGCTTCCCCGACCTTCGTGACCTCGCCGAGCTCCGCCGCCTCCCGCTCTGCACCGAACAGCAGTGCTGCAACCCGTACCACTTCAGCCGCCTCTGCAAACCCGGTACGTGACGCGGCCGTTGACCCGTGCAACAAGTGTACCAAACGTGTGCTAACGCAGTGCGTGCGGTTGGTGTACTCCGAACGGAATGTGATCTTGTTTACGCTTTGCGAAGACGTGGCTGAGGAATCTGAAACATGTGAACGGTTTCAATTGATTGATTGTGCTCGCTATGTTGAATACACTGATGTAAATATATGGCGGTCATGTTCACACGTTTATAGTATGTACGTTCTTTTAGAAAGTTAGGAATTAGTGCATGGTAAAGTCTCGAAATCCTGTTTGTGTGATGAAATCTTATTACCTATTTGTACGTTTTATCTTGTCGTGCGTAATTAAGATGTTTTTGGTTGTAAAGTTTTACACCCCAATGTTGAAAAGTTCGTTGTATTTTTCCATGTTCCGTGTTCACGCGCCTGTTGGAGTTGCATAGTAGATATCAGTGCAAATTGCTATCGTATCGATATATTTATCGCCACTGTTTGCTTCTTTCTGTCGTTACGTTGTACGTGACGTCAGCTGTCCACTTCCACCTAAATACCGCGGAGGTATAAATTACAAGTTCAAAAGCGAGCAATAGTCGCCCGATAAAACGCGTAATGTATTCCATCCCCTATATTGTAAACATTGGCGCTATGCGATCTATTAATAGGTGCTGACATCAGCGATCGTTTTAGTTCGCTACCGAAATTTCTAAAGCCAATTCAACCGCCTCTTCGTTAATATTTGTACAACTACGATAAAAGCAGCGCGTAGTTTCGACTTTTGGTTAGAGATACCATATGTCGGGATTTGTCCTGACATTCCAGGACTTTTGAGCTCTTGCTCATTGCTACATTCGGATTTTGCATATGTCAGGATTGTATCAAGTTATCGCGTGTAATCTACGACTTGCATTGAGAGTGCACAAAACCAATAATTAATTACTTTGTTTTTCAAGCTTGTTCATTGCGTTTGTAACAAAATGTCAGGACTTTCCTATATTCCATCAGTCTGGTAACCCTATTTTTGGTAGAGTATAGTATCGAGAGGTACTGTAAGGAGTATTTATCACTTTTACTGCGTCGGCGCAGGCAAGGCGTGTGGCTAATCTGTCGCGCGAGGGTCATAGCGATAACTAGACATGTAGACAAGGTCACGACGTTGGCGCCGCAAAGCCGAGACGCTAGGCGCGCGCAGCCCGTTAACATCAATTCGCCAGGCAGCGCCATTACCTGCCTTTGTCCATATTTTTTTTTATAGAATACGAGTGACAAAGAACACACACCATACAGTCCAGCTGATGGTGAATGCTGAGAGCCATAGAAATCCACATTTTTATGCTCAATTAAGAATCAATATGCAGAAGCGTTGTCACCCACGAGGACTAAGATGGATTGATTTTATGTCTATCCGACGCGACGTTCCTGTCAACGCTATCAATTTAGCTTCCTGTTAATAAGTGATTCGTAAAGCAGTCTAAGCAGTCTTGCCAGTTAACGTTCCGTTGCAACTACTTCGACTTCCTCATCGCATAATTCAGTTTTAGTAGTGTAACTGCTCGGTAACTATTTCTTGTTTACGTTTTATAGAACTACACAGATCAGTTATAACTTGAAAATTTAGCTATCTATCATTGATAATTTAATCCTCAGCACGTAATTATTTATTCGAATATGAATTTAACCTTTAGTATGTACCTACATATCAAAAGATTTATCTATATTTATTGTTTTTAGGGTTCCGTAGATTAAAAGAAAAAACTCACTTTGTTGTCCGTCTTCTCAGGAACGGGTGGAGGTCAAGTGGAAATTATTATCATACACTTAGGTCTACGGTCCTTCCGATATGCAATAAAAAAGATATAGCGATTTAATTATGTCACATAATATTTTGATACTCGCTAGCTCATCGATGCTGTAGGGTAGGTACTTCCTATAGAACTAGAATCATAAACTTGGCAAGAAACGAGGTCTCACAACGATTTATTGTGTTAATTTGTAGTTATATCACTTCATTAATTTTCTTAATGTATGCGTGAAACATTTGTTTAGAAAATTAAGTATATTTGTCAACCAATTCAAGTTACATTTTCGCTAGAGCTATGCTAGGGGTAACTTACCTATAATTTATGAATTTTAGTAAGTTCATTATTTTAGTGAAAGAATACTTAGCTTGTATTCTTTCACTTTTAACGTGTATGCATATCAAAAATTGACTGCTGAATTTAGGCCCAACCATAGATTGCTTCATATAGGATGTTTGCCATAGTTGCCACGCTCAACAGGCGAACCGGTAACCGCAGTTTTATTTATTTTTATGTAGTTCTTATCAGGAAAATGCAGCTTCTCTCTGTCACCTCTTGCCACACCCACGGTATAATATAAACCATATCATGAATTAGTTATTAGTGTTGATAATATTATTATTCAATTACGGCATTCGTGTATCAGAATCGGAAAAAGAACATTTGTAGAGAATTAACTTTATACGGAACCCTCAAAGCGCGCAGTCTGCTCGCACTCTCTTTTTATTAATTCGCTTTCGTATGCATGTCTGTTGTGGTCAAGATTAGTAATTGATTTTAAACTATCTTCTCGATGAACTAGGGACTTGAAGTTTTGAGCATTTGAAGAAATCGGATCACAATCTATGAAAATAATATGGTAAAAAAAACAAGAGAAAATTTTTTGAAAACAAAGTTTTTATTCCTTTCAAAGATAAATTATGTGGTTGCGTATCTTTTCATTACTCATACTTTTCCTTTTTTATACAAACATATTTAGCCGTCTGGAGTAAGCCTCCATAACGAGTATATTGGATTCTAGTTAGCAGTTACTCCCACAGCTATTTCACTAATGAGATTTTAAGACGCAGTCGCACGCGCATACCGCCACTTACCAAACGTCGCCGTCGCCCACACCACTAGCGTTGTGTTCATATACCTGCACGTAGGTGTTGACAATGCCTGTTAGCATATTAATTAAGAAGAAAGCTGGGGGGAAATATTGAATTGAATGTTAGGCAACCTCTCGTGGGATGCGTCAGGGCCATCACAATTGGTCACTGAACTTTTGAACTTTGTACCTTTTTTTTTAATCTTCAAAAACAACTCCTACAGTGTTCCTGTTAATTTAAAGGAATACAGAATAGTTTAAATTAGTTTTTTTTTTTGCTGTTTTTTGGCGTACAGCGTAATAGAATCTGTGGCGGCGCTCGTCGCGTCACAAGTGAAACACACCGAAGCCTAAATAAAACACGCTATCAAAGTTCCGAAGTACTGCGCTATTTATAATACAGCTCTGTACAAACAGGCGAAGCGTTGGCCGCTAAAAACATCAATTTTATAAAGAAACTAAAACAATAAAAATAGTAATGTCCTAGACCAAATGTCGACCAGTCTCATGAAGACCAGCCGTCTGCGCAGAACAGCCTCTCTTATAGTGCACGAGAGTATGCACAAGCACAGGTGCACTCTCTATTCACTCACTCTCACAGTCCGATGGGACGGCAATCCGACACGACCGGAGAGAGATCAGGCGCAGGACCCAGCTTCACGCGCTTTTCGACGCACGGGGGTGAGACATCGCCAACTTCCTGATTCCGAGCTGCTGAGAATTTCTTAATAGCAAAATCCAATAACTGATTTTGGTCTACTAGACCAAAATAGGCAGTCAAATACGATAGTTTAAATACGTTATCATTATTATCATTAAACTCACTACTTGGGCTCTTTTGCCCGTGTTTGCGATCTGACTATTGATAAAGTATAAATAAGTCTATGGACCTGACGTTGTTTATTACTTTAACCATTTTACTAAATACAAGATATAGGTACTATTTAAAACACAAACTACAGAAGTTCTTGGAAGGTAACATTAATTTAATTTAAAAAGAATTGCTTATTATTCTTGCAATGTCAAAAACTCGTCGATTTAAAATAAAAGTAGGTACCCGTAAAGGTTCGAAGGCCATAAATAAAAGCATAATCATATACACGGCAATTACCATTACCTGGTGGATTTCCGTAAACACGTTTCGATTGTAGTAGCCATTGAAAATGTTCGAATCGAAATGTGGATTCACGCTCCATCGCATCGGTCGCCCACAAACCGAGGACCTCACCTGCGCTGTTTTTTTTTGTCGGTCTCGACTGCTTTTCGTCGCCAGCTTTTTGTCCACTTTCGAGACACTAACTTCGCTTCCGATAATGACGTACTTGTATAGTTTACCATTCCTCTGATTTATTGAATTACACTATATTGGTTTGCGTTACCTACTTTTGATTACAGAGTATCATCTAATAAGAGACTAAAATAAATTTCATGTTTTCGCGCGCAGCACAGATTATATTCTGCACAGATTATATTCTGCACATATTATACAACTATTATTTGATTGTTTACAGTTTACACCAAACATTACTCTTTACAGCTATTTTTTTCTTTCTTAAAAAACATTCATTTTTAGTGTCAATGTCGCGTTCATTATTTTTTATTTTATATTATAATATTACAAGCTTTGTAGTCATAAAAATGTCGTAAACTTAAATCATCGGTATATTTATTTCTGTAGATATAGCTAATTTATTTTATTTTTCGATTTCGACATGGAATTCTTGTTAAACATTTTCTTGGTATGTGTGCTGTTATTTTACACAAACATTTTAAATAAAGAGGGTCTAGTTGGGTGTTTAGAAGTGAATGTAAAATAGCTCGTGCATATCAATCTCGAGCACAGAGTGCGTGCTCGTGCTGTATTTGCGAATCGGCGCCAGCGGCGAGGCGGCGCCCGCCGGATTGTGTTTGTGATGTTTTTATTCGATGGCGCTTTTCGAGCACACCGTGAGAGGGAGAGGGGAGGCATCTTATCTAATCGGGCGCAGGCGTCGCCGCGACCGCGGTGTCAGGATTAAAGATCGCCACCATCCCTAGCTATTTATTTTAATTTAACTTTCAAAATGATTCACTACTAAAACTAAAAATATACGAATGCATCTGCATAATATCCAATAACATGCTATATATATACTAATAGTACCTAAGTACCTCCTTTATTGTACTTGTAGGCTATCGATAATTCTAAAAGGCAGGGCTCCGCTTCTGTTAACCGAAAATTTGATGTCGTCTAGAGACACCGGAATCCATCTGTTGCGTGGCGTCGGTGCCGCCGTGTCCGATATTTATTTAGCCATAATTGCTCGGCGGCTGACTGGCGCCGGCGCCTGTCGCGACGCGGGGCGGAGGCCTGCCGGGTTGGGGGGGGGGGAGCCTCGCGCTGGCGCAGGTACGCGTAAGCCCGTTTCGATATTCGTGCTCGTGTTTTTTTCTCGTTCCTTCATTTTATTGTGGCCTGGCTTCGCTTTGTCGAATTTGTGAATGGTATGGTAAAGATAGAATATGTTATTGAATAGATTTTGAAGGTTCGTTTTTATCTCGCAATTTGTTGGCGTTGAATTATCTCTATTAAGTGTACTTGTGAAGGAAATGTCGTGCCCGTTACGGTTTTATTTATTGTAATGTCCGATATGAATGATGAAACGGAATCCAACATTTTTGTGATTTTTATAAATTATACGAAATATAATGAAATTGCTTTTAAATACGCTTTTTATCTTGGTACATATATAATGTATGAATTTGATGGGGATTTTTTTTCTTTTTTATACTAAAATTAATTTACAGGTTTACACCCACTTCCAGACCTATGAGTAATCTGAAACTTGTAGACGTATCTTTAACTAATGACAATAAAATAAGTTGACGGCTAAAATACGGCCAAGTATTTTCACTAAGGTCACCCACCACAGTTCGTAAACAATGAGTACCTATTGTTCAGGTATCTAAAACTAATATTATAATACTTGCATATTATTATAGTTAAAAATACCTAAACCATACCTACGAAACTAAATACCAAATCTATATTAATATGATAAACCACAAAATACATTAAGTACCTATATTAAGAATTTGAGAGAATGGCGTTTAAACAAAATTACATGAACCTTAATTATTAATAACCAAATAATAAACTATTTTACAAGAATCCAGTTAATGGTTTCTTGATAGGATATTCAATTTGAATGCACATGACTCAAAATTCTATAATTTGTATTCTTATATGTAGTAGGTACGTAAGCACACAGGACTTGATTTTGTAAGCTTGTTAGGAAAAGGTAATGGCAATTTTATATCTTCATAATTTACACGATAGTATAGTTATTGGTCCGTATTTCAAAATTATCGATGATCTCAGAGTGTTTACTGCCCGTCAGTGACAGCGGCCCATTGACTGCCACCTCAGAGAACCGGTCTGGCCACCAGCTCTTGCCAGACCGCTACGGTCTTTATAGCCTTTGTAGCATTTACCGTGCTCCTTTCTAGATCTTTTACGCGATAACCGCGCGGTTTATCCTCTAGATACTTTTTCTTAGGGAATGAAGGGTTGCTCTTTGAATGTACAAGGATCTCATTTTGTATGACATGCTATGTTGTAAGTTATATGCTTTTTCTTTAAAAGTCACGCTGGGTTTCTTCCGGGGACAGAGGTTTTTTTCCCAAGCAGTGGTAAAAGTAAAAATGACTTTGACTTCGAAAGAATTACTTAGGTATAATCAATATTGAATAAAAATTATAGATATTGAATGAAAATATTTTCTTTGTAGTGATTTTCAAATATTTTTTGACAACTATGGAATGTTAGGTACGTTTAATTTTATTTATTAATATTTTTTCTCTTTTGGTTTGTATCATTTTTACCCGCTTTATTAACGGTTTGCAAGTGTTTTTGAATGATATCGAAATAAGTTGAAACTTCTTATCTGCGGTAAATAGCTTGAAAAAAAATTATGATACTTTCGAATAAGGTATTCAGATTTTACATAGCGACGCACCTATGTGAACCGATGTACAATGTGGAAGAATGTGTCATGTAATACCAAAATAGTACAAACGGGAGTTTACGAGTACAAATCTTGTCTTTTTTGTTTATTTCATTAGGTTTCATTTAAAGAAAATGATTAATTTAATCTAATCTATTACAAAACATTCGTTTTCAACGTGTTACTCTTTTACGTGTAATTGAATTAAGGGGGTTACCCTGTTATCAATTATATTACCTATTAACATCAATGGCGAGTACATCACTCACCTTCGATTTGCCCACCTAGTCCTTATGGCAGAATCGCTGGACGACCTAAGCACTATGCTCAATGATCTCAATAGTGTCTCCCAACGGATAGGTCATGGACAAAACAAAGATCATGTTCAATGTCCATGTCACACCTTTGACGGCATTTGTTGGGAGCACTAAGCTCGAAGTTGTTGATGAGTAAGTTTACCTGGGACAAATAGTCCGACTAGGTAAGTTCAACTTCGATCGAGAGGTCAATCGACGGATTCAACTCGGCTGGGCAGCGTTCGGGAAATTACGACACATCTTCTCGTCAGCTATACCTCAAAATCTGAAAACGCGATTGTACAACCAGTGCGTGTTGCCAGTGATGACGTGGTCCTTCACTGCTGGCCGTATGAGGACGCTCAAGGTCGCTCAGCGAGCTATGAAGAGGGCTATGCTCGGGGTTTCTCTGCGTGATAAACTTATAAATGGGGATATCCGCAGTAGAACCAGAGTGAACGATATAGCCCAACGGATTAGTAAGCTGAAGTGGCAATGGGCCGGCCATATAGCTCGAAGAACCGACAACCGATGAGGAAAAAAGGTTCTCGAGTAGCAGCTCCGTACCGGTAGGAGTAGTGTAGGGCGATCCAACACTGGATGGAGTGACGACCTTATAAGACATGCAGGAAATCGATAGATGCAGGTGGCTCAGGATCGTGCTTTGTGACATTCTTTGGGGGAGGCCTAAGTACAATAATGGACTTGTGAAGGGCTGTAATGATGATGATGAATCGAATAAGTCAACTTGAGTTGTATTGTTGGTACACTTGAAATTACCTTTTGCCTTCGTTACATTACGGTGTAGTTGATAACGGTGTAGTTAATTCGGCCTTTGAGATATTTAACTGTATACGCATAATGAAATGTGTACTGAGACATATTCGTGTAGTAGGTACTTGCATTAGTGGGCAAGAATTACTTTGGCTGTTTTATCGATGTAATAATATCCTTTTGAATATTTTTGTACGTATATTTCTTTTTTGATCATTAACAAAAATATTATACATTTGGTTAGTGAAATATGAGATTAATGTGAATGATTATTACATACTTAATTCGAATCTAACCACCTTAAAAAGACTAATTAGCGAAAATTATGTGTAAAATGGCGGCCATATTTTTCAAGAGAAAAGGCAGAATAGATGTTTGTCGAGATATGGTTTTGATAGTACGAGTATTAAAATAATTTTTTTAACTTAAATTAATAAAAGCAGTGACAAATTAATTATAAAGATATTAGTTTATTGTCAGCTTGAGTATATTTTGTCTTAAATAAAATCGGATATAGATAAATGTGAGATAAGTGCTGAAGATATTTTTTAAGTTAATTCTATATAGTGAGTAGTATACATGATATTGACAGTGAAATAAATAAGTTAGTTATGGGTCATATTTCTGACGTTACGAGTAAGGGTTCTGAAATTGCAACCATGGCTGACAAAATATCTCTTGATTTTAAAACAGCCATTAGTTTGCTTCCCATCATGACTAGTCAAGAACATGTCACCAAACCAATCGACGGTATAGACATGTATTATTTCTAAACTTGACGAAGCATCAAAAACTTCTTATGGTACCTAGTCTTTTATTTGGGTAAATTACTAATGGTGGAGTTCGTTCTCCATTTGCTTTAAAGGTAAATAAAACAGTCAAGGATGGCTTGGCTTGACCTCGATCAATTTTAATAGACATTTTTATCACCTTTTTTGGAAAGAAATCTCTCACTTTTGGGCACAGTTGGAAGTTTGTCTCGTCACCATTTATAATGCGCGAATTCCTCTACCTATTGATTTTTTCTTCACAATATGCTGGCTGATGTGTCACATTGAGAAGGTTTTGAGAGATTTCAACCACAGCTCCACCCAACGAACTTTAAACCATTATTTAAACGATAATTTATGTACCCAAGCAAGCGGTCAAATTCCCGCCTAAAATCAAATTACACTTTTTTCATGTATTATTTTTTATAGATAATCCACCATTAAGGGGAAATATAATGTCAAATGGCTTAGCAAGATCCTTCGTTATGCCGAAAATATTGCAGCATTAATTTTGAAATTAATATATGGTAAAGTTGAGGATTAATGTTAAGGATTATGTTAGACGAAAACACGATTTCGTAACAGCGACACAACTTCTCCCTTCAAAAGCCTAAGCGATACTAACGGGCGACAGAAATCAAGCTCAAGACGCCGATAGTTTAGGTAATTTCTTTTTACAGTGAAAATAATGGTATTTTAAAAAAAGTAAATAACATAAGCACTGCTTTATAGTTAGTCCAGTTGCAATAGTAGTAAGTATGCAAAGTTTCATGATCTTATTTAAAGTATTTTATGTATAACAGCGGTTTATTGTTTATTTTGGAGGTAACTTTGGATTTTTTTTCTATCGAGAAAATTTTACGAAATCGTGTTTTCGTCTAACATAATCCTTAACATTAATCCTCAACTTTACCATATATTTATTTCAAAATTAATGCTGCAATATTTTCGGCATAACGAAGGATCTTGCTAAGCCATTTGACATTATATTTCCCCTTAAGAATCAACATGTAGAATGCATTGAGCATTGACGCCCTTTCTATGAAAAATATGATATTAATTTAATATAAAGAACTAGGTTGCGTTTTCATCTAACGGTCATTTTAATACGAAATATAATGCGCTGAGTTAATATTTTGCCGTGTTTACGTTGCAAAATTATTTACGAAGCTATTGGCGACGATCTTTAGAATAATATAAGTACCATGAATAGAAAGAAGTATGTAGAAACCATGTTATAGAATCGTTAGTGCCATTAGAGTCTAAAACGAGTAATACTACGCGGTGGACTTTTTTCCCATTCGAGAGCGCCAAAATAGTTGCATTTCTCCCTAATGTGTGTTAATTAACTCTTCTAAGATGTTGATCTTATAAACAAACGAGTATCAAGTACAAAGTAATCGGTCGTTCCATTCAACTGTAACGCTTATTGGACATAATTAACTTTGGAGAAAGAAGTCTATCTGTCAAAATAGTAGTTTATGTTTATTACTATTAACAATATAATAAAATTGAGTTACTGGCAAACATAATGGAATATAATTTTTATATTTAATAATTATTAAGTAATTTTTTTAATTTACCACTGATTCAGAAAAAACCTCTGTGCTGGGAAGAACTAGCGTGTAAACCCAGTGGGACTTTTACAATATGAAAGTAAAAAACATTGTACAAACTATTTACAAAATTTATTTTAAATACAGCAACATTTTTTTATAGGATAGGATGACAAACGAGCACACAGTCCACCTGATGGTAAGTGGTTGCTGTGACCCATAGGCATCTACATCTATCTCGATTACGAATCAAAATGCAGATGCGTTGTCACCCGTGAGGAATAAGATGGAATGCCTCGTTTACAGTAAAAAGGGTCTCCGGTTACTCTCACTATCTACACTCACCATACGAAACACAGCAGCATTAAGCTACTATTTGACGCTGGTATTCTGTGAGAGCGTGGTATCTCCCCGGTCGCGCCGACCCATTCGTGCTACAACTATGCTACTAATATAACTGCAGCATGGCTCTACCACGTCAATAAATAAGCTTTTTATACAGTTTTTGTTTAATAAAATATTTAAACTTGGTAATAGAGAACCTTGTATATTTTCTGTTTCTTGTAATTACTCACTCTGTGGAGTCGAGAAACTGGTATCACCAGCTTATGTTTGTTCCTAGAAAAATAGTATCAAAATCAGCTACATTTCCCCTTAAAATCCCATAAGACATGCCATGGAAATAAATGGAATAAGCTAATCTAGCTGTCTCGACACTAGACTTCTAATCTTTTTTGCATCATAAGCTAACTTAGTCGCTTGCTAGTTCAGTTTAGCTATATGAGGCCCCACTGAAGCTTGGCTTAGCCCCACTGAAAGAGGCTAAACCTTAAATGCACAGATTAAACCCTAAAATCTGTGCTTAAATGCCATTAGGAAAAAACGTGTCACTTGTTAAAACTTCGAGATTTGGATCTATTTATATAACCTTAAGATGCCGTGAGGCGAAACCGGTAGGTTTTATACTTAGTTAATAAATTGAAATAGAAGTGAAACAAGTACATACGTGTTTGTCTATTCAAACAAAGAAATATTTTTGGGAGAATAACGCTTTTCGAGCAAATTTTTTTTATTCATAAATTTGTATTAAATGCTATATACAAAAGTTATATGCTAGTAAAGCTAGTCATAATTTTTATATTTCACTTTGCGACAAGTTAATTATTATTGTAAAAAATGTGATAAATATGATAAAAGTGAGAATTAATGTAATATTTTTCATTGGCGAGTCGGCAAAATTTGATATATTAAAAACCATCGCGCGTAAATATTCCCGACGCACATCCTTTTTTCAATGAAACATGATCATTTCGAAAATGAACATTTTAAAATAAGTTATAACTGCGGCCAGTGTTTCATACGCTAAAAACCTTTTTCGCGTAATATTTGTTGCCTCTCGTATAAATTGTATTTAATTTTTTTTTTTTTGCGCCCGAAGCAATTAAAGGGCTACCCTGTACGTAGGGAGGCGGAAAATGCATTACGCATACCACGATAGCCGGTCTATCGTGGTTATGGGGGACTCACTGTCCTACCGGGGACCCTAAGTGATACCCCCTAAAAACCGCCTTTGGGGACAGGCAACCGGCTGATTAAGCTCTATTGTGCCTTATCATGAGCGACCCTCTTTTGGGAAAAGAGGGCGCAGGCGGCTAAGTGCCGCTGAGGGAGTGCCTACGAAGGCAAATTTATGTCAGATATTACAATAATTTTATTTAATTAGAGTTGGCCTGAGCCGCCAGGAGACAGTTCAGGTCGTTTGAAAGTTTATTAGGCGGGTCCGAGAGAGAGTTTCTCGGCCTGCGGACACGATAGCGAGAGGGGGGTGGGGCTGCATAAGAAGCTGCCTCACGAATTAAATGGTTTGGGTGCGACTCTGAGGCTTTGAAGAAGTTCTCAGAGAGTTTTTTAAGAAATGGTTGATTTGTTGGGAGCTCTAAGTCCCGATGAAGGTCGGCATTACGAACGTACCACGGTGCGTTCGCAGCTCGACGACAGAATAGGTTCTGAACTATTTGGAGTTCATTTAAAATGTTAGGGTTTGCGTGGGCAAAGACGGGGCCCGCGTAGGACATGACTGGTCGTATACATACCTTGTAGAGGGTACGCTTGTTTCGAAGGGACATTTTACTGTGTCGGCCCAACATACTGTTGAGCCTACTCAGATAAAACCGTGCGTGACGGGTTACTCTTTTGACGTGGGGCTTGAAAGTAAGCCTTGTGTCTAGAGTGACACCTAAATATTTGGCGGACGTATGCCAGGGGACAGGGGTCCTTAGCATACGTATTGGAGGAGTGTTTTTGAGACGGCGTCGTTTATAATCGAAGTGAACGGCGGAGCTCTTCTCCGGGTTCACATCGATGCGCCATTTTTTGAACCAAGCTCCTAGGTCATCAACTGACTTTTGGATCTTGTTCCGTATGAAGGGTAGTGAGACACCTTTGCAGTAGATGGCCGTGTCGTCTGCAAAGAGGGAGAGTTGAACACCTTTCGACGGGATGGGAATGTCGTTGGTGAACAGGATGTACAGCAGAGGAGCAAGTACCGAGCCCTGAGGGACACCAGCCTTGATAGTTCTCTGTGAAGAAAGCGTGCCTTCGTGTCTAAAACGAAAGGTACGATGTTTTAAATAGGAGGCCACGAGACGAACTAGACGATCGGGGAGACCTATTTTATAGAGCTTGTAGATGAGGCCTGTGTGCCAGACTCTATCGAAAGCTTTGGCTATATCGAAGAAGACCGCGATGGTTTTATGACGTCGAGGGTAGAAACCGCTGAGGATATATTCCACAATGCGGTGAACTTGTTGGGGACATGAGTGTTTGGCTCGGAAGCCGAATTGGTGGGGGGTTGTATTTAATGTCGTCGTATCATTTTTCTGGTGATAATTGGATATAGTATGCTAATAGTTTATTTTTTCAGGTCCGTTAATTTTTGACAGTACACGTCCACGATCTTTATTTTATGCCTTAAAGTAGGTAACTACATTCCTAATATGTATTTTATGTTGACGCCATAGTCATCATTAGCTTAGGAATTAGGACAAATCGTTTGAGATCATATTTATATCATAGTTTCATACTAGCGCAAAAAGTTTGCGCGTATACTTAGCGTAGCTTTCTAAGACTTTCAAAAAGGGCTTTGTTAAGGTTTATGTGGAATATAAATACTTTGACTTTGACTTCGCACTTACTGTAGTTACAATGGAATTGATTTTTATTTGCAGGCGGCCATTAAAAATTTGTAGCATGCGGAATGAGAACGCTCAGACTCCGCTACCGAACCGTAAAGGGAAATTACATTTTCTTATATGTATTAATATTTTTAATTGTAGCCTACCTCTTTATATAATTTTCATTTTTTTAAATGCATCACAAACCTTCATCTTTTAAAGGAAACTTACACTTTCTACACTGCAGGTTATAATGATATCTAGACGCAAAAACTACACATGGATTAAAACTAATTTTACAAATTTTATAGCGTTTATTTTAACGTTTAACTATCGATACAGCACCTATGGTCACGGTGGGGACCGAGGTGTTTGACGTCCTGATGTCATAGTCAACGAAGGCTAACTTAAAATTTTAATGATTATCTAAATTTTGGTCCGATCTATGCGGAATGACCATGGGTGCTGTAAAGTGTCCCGAAATGTCGGGAATTAAAAAAGTTAAAATTAAACGCGACAAAATCCGTAAAATTACTTTTATTCCAACTGCAGGATTATGTTAAAAATAATTCGATTGGTTTGCGTTTGTATCGGGCTTCAGTGCATGGTCATCGAGCACTTCACTCGTATCTTGAATACGATGATCCCGGCTCGAAAGATATTGGTTGCCCTCTCGAGTTACGTTCCACGAACCGTCCATAGAATTTCAAATGCACGCTTCGAAATAATGCCGACATGTTTCGAATGCTTATTCTCCATTTGTCTGTTTAAATTGACGGTTTAATATACGTATAGGTGGCTAGAAATTGTGAATCTTTTGTTTGAAACAGACATTTTTTTATTCAATATAGATTATAAATAATAGGTACTTATTGAAGGTCACTCATGTTAAATTTACCACTGCACTAGTTCGAAAAACACCTCCGTTCTGGGAAGAACCAGCAAGAAACCCAGCGGAACTTTAATAAAAAAGAACAGTTTAGAATCGTTAATTACCAACATAAATCAGAAATAGATTGGTAGAGATCACCTCATCCATAAATTCGTTAATATTATAATAACCCTTTTTATACAATCTTTTTACAAGCTTTTAAATTTGGTATTCAGTAGTCAGATTTAGTATATTTATTTATTATTTAATTTTTAAATTGAATATTGTGGCTTTAAGATCTTTATAGAGGTGCGTGTTTTATATTATTTATCTGTACCCCAAAATGTAAGCATCAAAAAATTTCGGCTGGTTGCACGTTTGAATAAAGAATGTTTTCTATCGATCAAATTTTCACTCTTCTGTTTTTCTATTCGCTCTATCATAACGTGAAATTTCTTGGTCAATTCAACTGGTCACTGGTAAAAACTTAGGACAACTACATCATTGCTTTGAATTTGCTGCTCTATGTGTATTTGAAAAAGAAATTCATTACAGCATATCAAAAGTGTGCTGAACGTGGGCCTCCCCATAGATTGCCTTATAGGGGGGATATTTGCCACAGTTGCCACGCTTGCCAAACGAAGTTTTTCTTGATTTTTCAGTTTTTAGGATGATTCTGCTACCTATCGCCATGTTTGTTCGCCTCTGTTGCCCCTTACAACACCTACGGGTTAATATGGGGGAAAAAGTAATTATATACGTTGATTTAAAATTTCTCACAATAATAAATCGCTATTTTGTAACGTCCGCCAAATTGGATTAAAAATGGCGGCATTTAAGTAATCGTGCATTGTCTTGAGAACCAAAAATGTGTGCCAAATTTTAGCCCAATAGCTTCAGTGGATGTAGGTTAAATATTGATTGCAAAAATAAAAGCTTTAAAAAAATTCTATTGTTTACAAACATTTTAATTACCAATTCATATGTATTTAAATATATTGTATGCATTTTGTAATATATAATAATTACAAACTCTGGTATTTGGTTAAACTAATGTCAGTGTTGTCAATTCTATCGCACTATTTGTCAAATACCATCCATCACCGTGCTCTTGGTTACATCCTGGAGCTTAACCCTTTTGTTCAGTATACATGAGCAAGTGTTGGCCCGACGTTGCGTTGGACTTAATGAGAGGGCGGTCTCTAATAGGCGGAACCCGCTATCTACAATTACCATTACAATAAACACGCACTGTCTGCCTGTCCTTTACATTGGTTTGCACGATGTTGGAAGTTTTAGTTCCTATTTCTGACATCAAATTAGTCAATTCTGAAGTTGTCTTACCGTACTAAGTTATAAGGTCTCATTGTGTAGTTTTTTTTTTTTAAATTTAGATATTTTGATGGAGTTAGCTTTATAATTTATTTTAGTCCTGTTAAGAAATACTATATTTGTTTCAATATTTGTTTCCATTATTTTATATAATAAAACATTTTACGATATATATGTTGTAGAGCCACGCTGCAGCTATATTTGTATGGTTGTAGCACGAATGCGTCGTCTCGCCCGGGGAAGTACCACGTTCTCACAGAATACCAGCGTCAAATAGCAGTTCAATGCTGTTGTGTTTTGTATGGTGAGTAGAAAACTGGAGACCGTTTTCGATAGACCGCTTTATTGGAAACGAGGCATTCCATCTTAGTCCTCAGCGATGGCAACGAACCTGGATTTTGATTTTTAATCGAGGATAGAAATGTTTATGGGCCACAGCGTCCACTTACTATCAAATGGACTGCTGTGTGCTCGTTAGTCATTCATATTCTGTATAAAAAACTAACTGACGTATGATTTTTTTTATGATTTTAATGTCTCTCACTTGAATATTTGTAAATGGCAAAGGTTTTAAAACATTACATATTTCCACTTGGTGCTTTTGTTAAGATCACTGTTGCTAGTTTGTTCTCTGTTATTTCATTAATTAATTGGTCCTTCAATAACAACTCAGAAAATACCAGGGGCACTTAGTATAAACAATGTGCGAGAGAGACAGTCGAGGATGAATATTCAGTTGGTCAGCGAATGAGGTGTGTCAATAGACGATGGTATCCCCGCCTACTTTAAATATAGCGTGAGTTGAATAGGATAGCCGGCTGACGCATGGTTGGCCTGCCGTCGTCCATCATGTTGCTGTTCGCGATCTCTCTGTACATATTGTGTGTGACGTTGTTTGTGTTGATTGCAATTTGCAATACAGGGCGTGACATGTGGACGTTATGCGGTGAAACCTGGATAACTGGGACCTTAGGGGACCTGGAAACTGTCTGTCTCACTTAAAGAAGTATTCCACTTACCCAGTGTCTCAGATATCCAGGTACAAATAAATATTTGTCCACGCGCGCTGAGCGCGCGAAAACCTACCAATCATCTCAATCTGTGTCATTTACAAAGGGTTCCATTAAGGTGAGATTAGAGGCTATTTCAGTTATAGATGTGCGGTTATTAAATAAAATAACCTATTTTGTAAATATTATAGATGAGTTCAAATCTTTATTAACAATCAACAAACCTATTAAACAAAAATAATTAAGCACGTTTTTATAAACAATACAAAAATGTGTACAGAATGCGTCAATCGAAAAAATCTGTTTATAGGTGTGCTGTAGGATGGTTTCAACGTTATAAATTTTATCAAATGCTTTAATCACCGATTGTTGACATTTCAAAATAACTGGGCAACGTTTCTAGTGCCTTTAATGCTTCACGTGTTGAAAGTTTTACCAAGTTTACTTCCGAGCTTGTATTGTAATCATCTTCTTCATTTTCCACTGCAGAAGACGAGAAGGCATGATCAATACCGTTTTCAGTAAGTTCTCCTGAAACCTATTAATTCGTCCAAAAATTCGACCAAAATGAAATGCCTCGTTTCGAGTAAAAAAGGTTCCCCGGTTCTCTACTACTCACCACACAAAACAGCAGCTAGGAGTGCCAGATCGAAATACCAAAATATCTGGTTGTGTACAGTGTATAAATACGCTTTTGAAATTCCTCCCCGTTTGCATTCGTCAATCCCTTTACTATTATCAATATGGATTTTGGTTTTAATCACCCATATCACCTTTTTCCTTTCCGAGAAACTGTTTTTGGGGATTTTGTATTTTGTTGGGAGCCTGGAGATCATTTAAAATATCGGGAGAATCATTAGAATTTCTCAACTATCTGGCAATCCTAAGCTGGTATTCTGTGAGAGCGTGGTGTTTCCCCAGGCGAGTCGATCTATTACGATAATATAGCTGCGACGTCGCTCTACTACGTTATTCGAGTATAGATAACATATTTTACGTTTAAATCTAACAAATCAACGCCCATATTATAGTAAACAGATATGTGGTTAGTTCGGCCAACATTTGTCACAATTTAGGCGCCGTTAACTTCGTATTTTACTATCACTTGCTGCTTTCAATTTCAGTTTTATGCTACAAATACTTATTTAAAATAGGAATATGCTTTAGAAAGTCAAAATTGTTTTAAAACTTTCGAAACTTTCTAGAAATTTGATATTACGATTATTTAAGCGTTTTTTGAAAATATATCTGTATATCCAATTAATTAAAAAGTAAAGTATTAGCACTTACCTCCATGGCCGACGTGACACTGGCAGAATTCTATCAAGAGAAACAATAATTAAAAAAAAAAAGAAAGTATAGGCATACATAGGTCTCACAGCTGCGGTGTACCAATACTTTTCGTCGGAATTCACATGTCCTCAAAATATTTCTTAATTTCTAAGGAACGCTTCAGCTATATTATAGTTGTATTACGAATAGGTCGGCTCGACTGGGGCAGGACCACGCTCTCACACGCTCTGTGATTCGTATGGTGAGTGTAGAGAACCGGAGACCCTTTTTACTGGAACCGAGACGACCTTCCATCATAGTCCTCAGTGTGTGCACGGTTGTGTTCAAGTCTGAAAGGTATATAGAAAGTCAGTATAATTAGTAATTACAGATTAGAAGGCATTAGACCTCAGTCTTCAGAGGTGACAACGAATCAGTAAGCCTTCTGTGTTTGAAGTTGTTTGCTGGTGTCCATGGGCTGCTGTAGCTATTTACCACAGGCCGTAAGTTCGAGTTTCACTTCCATTTTAAATATAAAAACATGTCCTTGATACTGTCGGGGATCGAACTCTACTCGCGTAGGTGCTATAACGTTTTTAGTTTCACCACGTTGTTTACGTGGTACAGCTACGCTGTAGCTGTATTATGATTGTAGCACGAGTAGGTCGGCTCGACCGGGGAAGGACCACGCTCTCACATAATACCAGCGTAAAATAGCAGCTTAATGCTGCTGTGTTTCGTATGGTGAGTGTAGAGAACTGGAATTGAGGCATTCTATCGTAGTCCTCACGGGTGACAACGCATATGCATTTTGATTAGTGATCGAAGATTGATTAAGATGTCTATGGGCCACAGCGTCCACTTACCATCAGGGGAACTGTGTGCTCGTTTATCACCCTTATTCTATTAAAAAAACCACGGCTCGTTGCTTACCCATGCCCAAATCTTAAATTAAGTGTCGTATAAAAAAATAAACAATTAATGATAAATTAATGACAGATATAGTTAATAAACTAGTATACATTTCTACATCTACTTTACAATATTTATACAGTATGTGTGTATTTACGAGTACTCTGTTCGTTAGCACTACTCTCTAGCCAATAATTAAATTCAATTGTAGGTTCACACACCGACTTGTCGGAAAACCAGCGCTGCTTCTGCAGCATTATGCTGCGTTGGAGACCTATTTGATGTCACATTTTATCTTGAAATTATTATTTTTTAATTTGTTATTTGTTTTTGTTTGTTTCATTATTAATTAACGTCGTACATGTACTGCTTATTTTTAACGCGCAAGCAGTCTTACACCTGTGCATGCATATTTTGCATGCACAGGTGTAAGTATGCATATTTTCCCCTAGTATATTTGTATTTATATATTTTAAATTATGTGTAAAATATGATTATCAAATAAATGGTTCTTACTTTCTTTCTTAATGAGCTCCTTAAATTAGGTAACACAACGAAACTCGTAATGATATTCAGTAAGTTGCATATCACGTGTCTCCCCAAGTCAAGCGTGCGTAAAGAAGTTTTACTGCAACATTTTATTTTACATTTTTATTTTTAATATTTATTTCTCCCATCAAATCCACAAAATCTCGACATTTCTAAATTTTTTCCAGATATTTTGGTTTTTAGATAGGGCCAGACGGACTCCTAAGGAGAATTAGAAACAAAAACCACCTATTAGCCTAGCCAGCCCTAATAACAAACCTAGCAGCCTACTCTTTTAAAAGGCCGGGAACCCACCTGCAATTCCCCTGTTGCAATCGTTCGTGAGAAGCGACAGTTATCTTTAGTTGTAATTTTATTGGGTTGCAACACATAGACCGTGACCTCTTCCCGGCCTGCTAAACGCAGATGGACATATATTTGTAATCTTTATTATATATTAGGCATCCTATCAAAATGTTTAAATCAAGCCCCATATAAATTATTCAAATTTATAAGTACAATGGACATACACGCAAGCGTCACGACCGTATGTTTTCAACGCCTTGGGCGCAACGAGTGTTTAAAAAAAAAGAGCCGCTGTACGCGCGGAACGCGTGTGAATCGACAGAAATAGCCCGCCCGAATTATAACGTGTCGGATGGCGCCGGCGCAGGCGCCGGTCGGCCGCCGTGCCCACGCTATGCCCCGGCCTTCCTAAACAATGTTTGATCAAATGCACCAACAGTAGTCCATGTTTTTTTATAGAATTAGGGTGACAAACGAGCATACAGTCTACCTGTGATGGTAAATGGATGCTGTGGCCCATAGACATCTACATTTATCCTGAATTAATAATCAAAATGCAACTACGTTATCATTGCTGAGGACTACGATGAATGCCTCGTCTCTAGTAAAAAGGGTCTCGGTTCTCTTTATTTATTTATTTTATTTATATAATTCAAAAACTCTTGTGGCTTACAGAAAATCCAACACGAACACAAGGTTAAATTTTACATGCAAAAATATTTAAAAAAAATTGCATCCAATTAAAACAACAAAATATTAATAGTTATCATTTATAAATTAATAATTAAAGTTAATAATCATAAATTAAACAATTATACAACATAAGTGATATTAAAATATCTTAGCCTTTAGCAGCCCGTGTTGAGAAATTAAAATAGTAATAAACAATAAAATATTAATAATTGTACAATGTTTAAAAAAGAAAAAGGTCGCAATCATACAATGTCAGGCTATGAAATATTTTGTCATATCAATTTATAATGCAATGTCAATAAAAGCTTATTACAATAGATGCCCATAATTAAAATTATAGTCATGCAAATTAAATTATAGAATTATTGTCTTAGCATCGATAATTTTATAAAAAAGAGTCAGCAGACGTGTCATACTGTCTGCAAACTCTCTTCACTCGTCATACGACACATAGCAGCATTAAGCTGCTATATTACGTTGGAATTCTGTGAGAGCGTGGTCCTTCCCCAGTCCAGCCGACCCATTCGTGCTGCACCGTGGCTCTACCACCTATGTTTTAGCGGGCGATTTTTTATTTAAAAAAATATTAGCAATGCATCGGTTCACGCCAGTAGTCGAATGGCGGATTCGAACCCACGACCTTTTGAGTTCGTGCTCCGCATCCTGCCACTAGGCTACAGCTGCTTTAAAAGAACAAGAAGAGAGGTAACATCATCGCAATCATCGTGTGATTTTCATCAAACTGCGTATCTTGTATTGAGTCACATTTGAGCAACACTCGTAAACTCCAATCCTTGACTCGAAGCTATTACCACTTAGATCGGGAGTGGTTTAGTTCTGCTCCGAATATATGCCCTATTAAACTCGATTTAGTGTTTGTTTATTGTTTTATAACTTATAGTGAGGCTATGTTTATTCCGCTTCGGTCCATTCGTCTTAAATTCTCTGCAAAAATCACTCGTTACGCGCGCGAATTCTTATTGTATTTTCTTTGCCATCTTATGAATGATTTTTTTTAAAGATTTGTTTCTTTGGATGCCTACATAAAACGTACGGGTTCCGGTTTTGTACTATAAAGGATCAGTATGGGCTTCTTAACGGTTTATAGATTAGTTGGGTAGAAAGTAGATTTCAACTGACCCATCGATATCAGCTCGTGTTTTAGATAGATAAAAGACCAAACAAGCCTGTTCAATTAATGTTTTTATAAGGCTATTTTTTTAAAGAATAGTCACATTTTAAACTTAAGTTCAAATATATAAATATTGATATACCGTTATTGTAGTTTTTAAAAATAAGAGATAAGCCTTCTACTTTTATTTGAAATTATCCCAAATTGAATGTGATTTATGGGCAACAACGTTTTTGTCTACCGATCGACCCTTGCGAATGTGTGCGTCATGTGCGTGCATAGTAAAATCAGTTAAAATAAAGCATTACTCCGCATTTTGAATTTGAAAGATAAAAATAACGGAATATTTAAGATTTTTTAAATTAATTTATCTTCATCTTTTGCTTATATTTCTTATTCTGAACCTTCTCTGCAAATTTGACTAGTTATTGACAAATAACCATGTGTGAATAAACCAAAAGTGACAAACGAGCACAAAATCCGCTCTGATGGTAAGTGGATGCTGTGGCCCGTAGACACCTACCGATCAAAAAGACAATGCCGTAAAATCACGAATCAATCACAAATATTACCACTAACAGCATACCAGCGTTTCAAAGTTTCATAAAGTAAGTGACGCACCTTTTTATTGGTAATAAGGCATTCCATCTTAGTCATCCTAGGCCAGGGATGGTGAAAAAATGGCAAGCGTACCATCGACGGCACGCGCGCGACACAATTTTTGGGCACGCCACCTATCACAAAATTCACTATGCAGTATTATATTACGAACCAACGCGAGTGATCCTAGTTACATCGTAGACTACTATTGCTAATGACGCATAGTTCGTTTCATCATTATCATCATTACAGCCCTTCACAAGTCCACGCCTCCCCCAAGGAATGCATAGTTCATTTACGCATAGCATAATAGTCAATTTCGTTGACACAACTGTATTTAAAAGTTCATTTGTGTTATATTTATGATTTTACAACCCTAATATAAGTTATTTGTCATCTGTATATCATTGTGATCTGCAACAAAAGAAGTCACACTAATGTAACTTTAATTTGAATTACCTACGCGTATCACTGGAACATAAAATTTATTATTATACATTGCAAAATATATTTTGCATTGTAATAATAATAAATGTCTTAAAACTCTTTATTTTTTGTAGTAAATAAAGAGTTTTAGTTGATAGTATTTAGTACCTACTATTATTTTCCCAATAATCACGATGTTAAAATTATTTTACGGCACGTCTAACAAATTAAACATTTCTTTAGAAAAATGGTACGTTGATACACAAAGGTTCGCCACTTCTGTCCTAGGCGATAATGTATTTGTATTTTGGGTATTAATTAAGGATGATGTAGTGTCTATGGGCCACAACATCTAATTACGAGTACAATCAGTTGTACTGTCTGCTCGGTAGTCACACTTGCTTGTATAAAATAATAAACACTATGTTTCTCGAGAGAGGATAAACAATTACAGTAAGAACAGTGATTTTAAGAGAATGGATCCGTCAAATAAACCTTTGCAATCATCTTGAACACTTATAACTTATTGACGACTCTGTGCCGTAGTGGCTTAGAGCCTGTCCAGAAAGCGCGTTTTACGCGCGTATCCACTCGCGCGTAGGCACTCGCGCGTTCTCGAGATACTAGAGCTACATACATGCCGTCCAGATGCTCTCGCGCGTTACCTCACACGCGCGTAAAACGCTTGCAATGAGCGGGACTCTCGACTCGCTCGTTTTACGCGCGTGCGCCGCGCGAGTCGAGATACTCCGGCGCCATTGCTGCGTCCAGTACTACGCGCGTGTCCGTGGCGAGTGGACGTATTTGGTTCAAAATGGAGCGTGATAACTTTGACACGGAACTTTTTATTGACGAAATTGAGAAAAGGGTAGCTATATGGGATATGGAATCATCAGATTATTCTAATAGAATCATTAAACGTAGGAACTGGGAAGAAATAGTAGAAATTTTTTGTGAAGCTGGTGATTCCGAGGAGAAAAAAAAAACTTTAGGTAAGTAAATAATATTTTATTAAATAATAATATTCCTTGCACATATTTTACATTAATAAACTATATCATTTTATCTTGCCAAGGGAGTTTGTCTTCGTTAACAAAATAATCAGCAAATCTATCTCTTGTATTCAATGATCTCGCATTAGGCCTCACTGCCTCAGTGTTCAAATTAATCAGAGATGTTTCGTAAAGAGTGTGATCATACCTGTAGCCATCCCTTAACCTTACGTAGTTATGGAGAACACAACAAGCCTTAATGATATTTTCTGCAAATTCTATGTCTACATTCAACGGTCTATGAAATATTCTCCATTTATTTACTAAGATGCCAAAGCAACATTCAATGTAACGCCGGGCTCTGGATAAGCGATAGTTGAAAATTCTTTTTTTAGTTGTTAGAGATTTACCGCAATAAGGGCGCATTATATTTTCAGACAGACTAAACGCCTCATCTCCTACTATGACATGAGGTAAGGGGGTTGTATCTGTTTGCGATATTGGCTTTGGATCTGGGATATCTAAAGTTTTCTCGACAAGTTTTTTATATAAAATAGAGTCTCTAAAAATTGTGGAGTCATTACTTTTTCCATATGCGCCTATGTCCACTGCAATAAAACAATAATTTGCATCGCATACGGCCAACAAAACAGTTGAAAAGTAACTCTTATAGTTATAAAAAAAGAGATCCAGAATCATTAGGTTTTATAATACGGATGTGCTTGCCGTCAATGGCGCCGATGCAATTTGGAAAATTTGTGTATTTTTGAAATTGTTTCGAAATTTCTTTCCATTCAGCCTTCGTTGGTTCTCTCATTACTATATTTTGCAGTTTGTTCCATATGACGTAACAGGTTTTCTGTACTATTTCGATAACTGTAGACTTTCCTAATCTGTAGGCATAATGCAGGTCCGCAAAATAACATCCTGTAGCCAAATATCTGAAAAGAAAGTTACATAAGAATTATTATTTTATTCTAATCTTTTTATTGTTTACAGGTACTTTATTGCAGAAGAAGTGGAAAGGGTTGCGTGATGGCTTTGTAAGAGAAATGAAGAAGAAGAAAACCACACCGTCTGGATCAGGAGCCTCCGGCAAAGCCAAATATATTTATTTTGAACGTTTGATGTTCCTCGAAAGATCGACACGGAATAAAAGAACTGAGAGCAACATCAACACCGCGTCTATTGCAGCTGAAGAACAAGAGTTTTCGGGCGATGGGGAAGATGTAATGAGACCTCCACGTAGTCAGGCGAAAAAGAAGAAAAACCTAAATGCGGCCGACGAAGAATTTCTCTCCATCATAAAAACAAATTTAGCATCTGGAAATCAGCCACAGACATCAAACCAAATGGAGTCAGATGATGACAAACTATTTTGTTTGTCCTTACACAAAGAGCTTCTTAAAGTACCAGAGGAAAACAGACTTCAAACAAAAATTGAATTAATGAAAGTACTTCAAGCTCAACAAGCTCTGTGTCTTAAACCTGCAGCTGCTCGTTCCGACTACCAACCTTCGACACAATGTCATTACCAAACAGGAATGACACAACGTGGACAGACAGATTATTTTGGAGAAACAGGATATACCGCAACAGACCCTTCAACATCTTCG
The DNA here is from genome assembly GCA_907164705.1 of Parnassius apollo. Classification (NCBI taxonomy): domain Eukaryota; kingdom Metazoa; phylum Arthropoda; class Insecta; order Lepidoptera; family Papilionidae; genus Parnassius; species Parnassius apollo. The sequence continues at coordinate 2,695,864 of CAJQZP010001262.1, forward strand.
TTTCCACCTGCAACCTTTTCGACTTACAATCGAGGTTATTGCACTGCGTCACGACCACCAAAGACGTCTAGCTACAAAAACCCATCACCGGCATCTACACAAGATTCCAATGAATCTGAATTAATGGAACTATACGATAATTAAATTAAATGTTAAGTACCTACCTATATTATATAAGAATGATTCCTAATTTTTGTTAATTTTGTTCAAATTCTTTATTTTTGTTAATTGGGTCTTAGTTTATAATTACTAAAGCAATAAAAAATATTACCTCAAAGTAATCACGAGTTTTTCTTCTGCAGAAACAGTATCCCGTACCACATAATTTTGACATGGAGTCAAATCTTCTTTGATAATTTCTAGTAAATCATCAAACGATGCTACTGACATCCGAAAGTAGTTGAAAAACTTTTCACTATATTCTCTGAGTTTTGGGTATAAAGTTATATACATACTATGCGTCATTCTGTCACGTAGAATGGGATGCACGTTAAATCGTCGACTTTCTCTTCGTTTACAACGTCTCCATCGACGGTATGCAAGCCACAACACAACCGCTGTAGCCGAGTCCATGTTTATAACTGACCAAATCCGTCTCATCTCATGCGCGCGTAAGAACGCGCGTGATTTCGCCGCATCTGGACGCAATACAAATCAAAACGCGCGAGTGGATACGCGCGTAAAACGCGCTTTCTGGACAGGCTATTAACAATGAGTTACAGCGCTAAAGGTCGCCGTTTGGAATCCCGCACACCGTGGAACAAGAACAAGTACTTATTTTTATGAGCCTACAAATAATTGTTCCGGGTCTTGTTGTCCTCGTAAAATTTAATTAACAACAAAATGAATTGGGCTCGTTCCAAAACGAGACGACCGCATCAAACCATTCCATGTCGATTTCGACTATCGTGCCATCTGAGACTGTCCAATGTTATACCAGAATTAATGAGATTATGGAAGCTTTATACGTTCGTTCTAAAAAAAGCAAGAAAAATGTACTTTTTTGTGACAAACGAGCACACAGTTCACCTGCTGGTAAGTGGATGCTGTGGCTCATAGACATCTACAGTTATCCTCAATTAAGAATGAATAATAATCAAAATGCGTTGGCTCAATCAAAAACCAGGCATTCAATCTTAATCCTCAGGGGTAACCTGAGGATTAAGATTGAATGCCTGATTTCCAGTAAAACTCTCCGGTACACGACACTCGCCATACGAAACAGCATCAATATTATTATCTAACTATTACGTTAAAAATCATCATTCAATTCCATAAGGTTTCAGAGATCAAATTAAAAAGAAGTGCAAAACGAGTTCTTTTTAATCAAGAATTTTTTAACGAATCGTGTTTTCGCTTCAACAGATTTGAAGATTATAAGTCCAAGTTTAACGTGTTCAAATAGCAAACTCTTAGATATATAGATACCGAGATCCAGATTGCTTAATATCACCAAAACAACATTATATGGACTCTTAAACTGCTGTTTTACGCTGGTGTTCTGTGACAGTGTGGTACTTCCCCGGTCGAGCCGACCCATTCATGCTGCAAGCATAATACAGCTGCATCATGGCACGTAAAATTATTTAATTAATAAATGTTTAGTTTTCACTCCTTGCATTGTAATTTACGCGCGCTTTCCGCGAGATTGACGTGGCGAAGACGACCGGTTTGTTTTTACGAAGGACACGCCGGCAGACATGCGTACAATATTTGTTGCTGTAGATTAAATGTTAAGATTAATTGCGACGCAGGGCCACCGTACTAGTTTGCTGTTGGCTAGAGTGGCAACGTAGTTTACGAAAAACACCGGACATGACGCTTCACGTTATAATATCTGTCAAATTGTTTTTTTTTTCAAAAGAGAACACGCGGGACCGTCACGCTCAGATACATATACGAGTATACAGATGTATGTGTGTTGTATGTATATAGTTTATAAAGCTGAGAAGTTTTTACCTCTGACGTGCAGTCCTACAACGCGACGTGTTGTAATAAATGTTTTTCTTTCTTTTATTGCTTAGTGTGGTGTTAGCGCGTTAGTGTTGCGATTAGTTTGTAATGAGTGAAACAAGCAAGTTTTCGCGATTTCTAGGTAATTGATTTAGTTTGCGTATTACTAGTTTTAAATAACTATATTTCAAATGAAGAACCATCTTTATATGCCTATTTTGGGTGTTTTGCTTGGAATTTGGTTTGATTTTATCAATTGGATGATGATGATATGTTTAGCCATTTTATTATTGTTTTTTTAAACCATCTCACGAATGAGCTGTGGTTGGAATCCGTGTTATTTTCCGAAGTTTTGTGGTTTATCAAATCTGATGTAATGGTGGGGACGATCCTGAACATGTTCCAGAGACTGTAGAGTGTAGAATTCCCGGAGTGTCGTTGTTTCTCGTCAGCTGTATTGCATTATCTTACGCGGGTTAATTCATCCGCTGTTGTTTTAACAGTGGTAGAGCCACGCGGCAGCTTTGCTGTCGCACGTATGGGCCGGCTCAAACCGGGGTGGTACCACGACCTCACAGAATACCGGCGTGAAGTGGAAGCTCTGCTTCCGCGTTTCGTCTGGTGAGTGCAGGTGGCCGGAGGCCCAAATCCCCCCCCCCCATCAACATGGTAGCGGAATTAAATGATAGACTACCCCAGGAGGGTACCAGCACCCCTGGAGAATCCCTCGCTGAGCATCCACGACCATGTTTCTCCACTTCTGAGCGTGGGTGCTCAGGCTGCCCCGCGTATTCTGGGGGGGGCAATATTCCGCTCAAGACTAAAACTGCTCGGGGCAAACGGAGCAGCAAGACCAAGGCGACCCCTGCCACGCTGTCCGTGAATTTCTGCAATATCAGGGGACTTCACTCTAACCTAAACGCCGTCCACTACCATCTCGAGACGGCGAGGCCGGCTCTGCTCTTTCTGACCGAGACGCAGGTGTCCTCTCCGGCTGATGTCTCGTATCTCTCCTGCCCGGGGTACAAACTGGAACACTCCTTTGTGCCTCGGGCTGGAGTTTGCGTTTACGTCAGAGAGGACATCTGTTCTCGACGCCTCGGCAGACTTGAAGGTTCGGACCTGTCCATCCTTTGGCTACGCGTAGACAGCGACGACCATCCGCGCGTCTACGGGTGCCTCTATAGGTCCCATAGCGGTAATGCCGAAACAGACCGACTCTTCGACCACGTCCAAATGGCTGCAGATTCGTTGCTACAGCAGATCCCCTCCGCAGAGATCGTGATCCTCGGCGACTTTAACGCCCATCACGCCGAATGGCTCGGTTCACGTTTAACCGATCATGCGGGGAGATCTGTTCATGATTTTGCCTTGGCATATGGTCTGACACAACTGGTTACTTCGCCTACGCGGATTCCAGATGTGGAGGATCATGCACCTTCCCTGTTGGACCTTCTGCTGACCTCTCACCCGGACGGATATCAGATTTCCGTTGACGCCCCTTTAGGCTCCTCGGACCATTGTCTTGTCCGGAGTGTGGTGCCACTCACGCTGAAACCGCGGCTGCATTCTGCAGGCTGCCGCCGTGTTTGGCACTATAGGTCAGCCGATTGGGATGGGATGCGGTCTTTCTTTGCATCCTACCCTTGGGGGCGGGTTTGCTTCTCGCCGGATGATCCCAACGTTGTTGCGGATTCTGTCGCTGATGTGGTACTTCAGGGTATGGAACTTTTTATTCCTTCCTCTGTGGTACCCATTGGAGGCAAATCTCAGCCATGGTTTGGTCGCTCCTGTAAAATAGCATCATGCTATAAGCAGGAGTGCTACCGAGCCTGGGCTGACGCATCAGCGTCCAGGGATGTAAACACCAGCGCTCTAAAAAAAAAGTATAATTCCGCCTCTAGGTCCTTCAAAAGAGTCATTGCCAAGGCAAAGTCAGAGCACATAGGCAGAATTGGCGAGAGACTAGTTCGTCTTCCTTCTGGAACCCGTGCATTCTGGTCTCTCGCCAAGGCTGTCCAAGGGAATTTCTGTCAGCCATCTCTTCCATCTCTGCACAGGGAGGACGACTCACTGGCCCACACCGCAAAGGAGAAAGCCGATCTTCTAGGCTCTTTCTTTGCGTCTAACTCGACTCTCGATGACGGGGGGAGTACGCCGCCGACCATCCCGCGGTGTGAGTGCTCCATGCCGGAAGTGCAGTTCACTCAGCGCTCGGTTCGCAAAGCACTCCTCTCCCTGGACATCCATAAGTCGAGTGGGCCTGATGGAATCCCCCCCAATTGTGCTAAGGACGTGTGCTCCAGAGTTGGCACAGGTTTTAACGCGTCTTTTCCGGTACTCCTACTCCCTAGGCGTAGTCCCAAAATCATGGAAGACGGCTTTCGTCCACCCGATCCCTAAAAAAGGCGACCGCTCAGACCCGTCCAACTACCGGCCTATCGCCATCACCTCCTTGTTCTCCAAAACAATGGAGTCCATTGTAAACTGCCAGCTCATGAGGTACCTTGAGGATCACCAGCTGATTAGTGACCGCCAATACGGTTTTCGCCGTGGTAGGTCAGCTGGTGATCTTCTGGTCTACCTAACTCACAGATGGGCGGAGGCAGTAGAGTCCAAGGGGGAGGCATTGGCCGTTAGTTTGGACATTGCGAAGGCCTTCGATCGGGTTTGGCACAAAGCGCTTCTTTCGAAGCTCCCTTCCTATGGGCTTCCCGAGAAATTGTGCGATTGGATCACCAGTTTTCTTGCAGATCGGAGCATCAAGGTCGTTGTAGACGGTGCAAGCTCCGATTGCAAGCTTATTAATGCTGGTGTTCCACAGGGCTGCGTGCTATCGCCAACGCTGTTTCTTCTGCATATCAATGATATGTTGCAAACCCGTAGCATTCATTGCTATGCAGATGACAGCACTGGTGATGCTCTTTACACCGGCCGAGCCAATATTTCTCGGGAAAACGTCTCTGAGTGCCGGGATAAACTTGTGTCTGAAGTCGAGTCTCTGCTGGACAGAGTCTCGGATTGGGGGCGACTAAATCTAGTCCAGTTTAACCCCCAGAAGACACAAGTTTGCGCGTTAACCGCTAAAAAGAACCCCTTTGTCGTATCCCCTCAGTTTCAAGGCACTCCCCTTGTTGCCTCAGCCAGTATCGGAATCCTCGGCGTCGACATATCGAGTGACGTGCAGTTTCGTGGTCACTTGGAAGGGAAGGCCAAATTGGCCTCTAAAAAGCTTGGCGTGCTCAGCAGAGCGGGACAGTATTTCATGCCGGCACACCGCCTGCAACTTTACAAGGCGCAGGTTCGGCCGCTCATGGAATACTGTTCCCATCTCTGGGCTGGGGCTCCCCAGTACCAGCTCCTTCCACTTGACCGCATCCAGCGCAGAGCGGCTCGAATCGTTGACGACCGAGTGCTTTCCGATCGGCTCGATTCACTGGCGCTGCGAAGAGATGTTGCATCTCTTTGCGTATTTTATCGCATCTATCACGGGGAGTGCTCTGAGGAATTGTTCGGATTAATCCCAGCCGCCAAATTTCGTGAACGCACTACACGGCAAACGTCCCGATACCATCCACACCATCTGGATGCTTGGCGGTCCACCACTGTACGTTTCAAAAGGAGTTTTCTTCCGCGTACAACCTCTCTGTGGAATAATTTACCACCGGTGATTTTTCCGGACCGATACGACCTGGGGACCTTCAAGAAAAGAGCTTACTCCTTTCTAAAGGGCCGGCAACGCACCTGCAATTCCCCTGGTGTTGCGGTTGATCATGGGCGGCGGTAGTCACTTAACATCAGGTGAGCCACATGCTCGTTTGCCCCCTCTTCTATAAAAAAAAAAAAAAAAAAAAAAAAAAAAAAATCCGCAATTTAACCAGTTACTTCGTAGTATTACATTACCTGTATGAAGTCGCCATCATTTCTACAACCCCATGGGTTTTTCAAAAGAACCTTGTACGCTAACAGCGTGGTTCTTCACACAGGTAAACAAGCTTTACTCCAAAGACCATTATACAATTAATGTTTCACTTGGCTATGATCCAACAATCTTTAAAGTCAGGTTTTTGATTTTAAAGACTTACATTCAGAATGTCCGAGAAAAGTGGGATTTCTGGCTATAATAGATTTATTTCTTCAGTGGCATTCCTACTGCGTCATTTGAATTTATACTCTAATCTCATTTGTTCAACACTCACAATCAATTGATTAATTCCCTCATAAGGTAACTAAGCATTTGAATCTCAACCTTCTAGTAGAGTATTAGAAGTCATTTCTCTTTACCATTTGCCCTATTTCAAAAGTTACTAGATTAAACTTTTAATTAGCACAGCAAACTGCACTTTATTTTAAATGTGTCAGAGATTTTTTTTATGTTAACTAGGCAAGGTACATATAACGTAGTAGATTCAAAAGAAATTTCAGTCACGCCACTCTACATATTATAATATTTATGTATGTTTTCAAATATTACAACGTTGTATGTGTTATTTGGAGGATAAATGCAAAAAGTTTTTATATCTTGGATGTAGGGTTCAGTTTTGCTTGTGGCACGGCGAGCACTGAAGTCAACAACTGATATTATTTATATCTTCTGGATGCCGCGCTAGGCGTTTAGGGTCATTTACTTTCATTGCTTACCGTTTTTCAGTAGAACTGCCTTTGCACATAGAATGCTGTGAGTGAATCATAGTTGCAGTGTTCTAAATTCTCCGACAGTTTTAACCGATTATCACTTTTGGTTCTGAGGTCTCACACGTGCATATGTAGATATATTCATATACATGTGTAGTGACTTCCAAAATTACATTTGCATTCATAAGACTACTCCTTTGTCTTGTATGTTTTAAAACAGTCGTTTAGGCTGTTGAAGCTTCAGACAGAAATTATTAAAAAAGACAGAGCGATTTTTATGCCAAAATCGTAGAAGCTAACAACTTGGTATGCATAAGTGCATGCACCGATTGTTTAGGTATTTCTTGCGCAAGTGCCGTTAAACACTTGTGCGTTCAAGGCATAATGCAGTAAGTCATAAAATCTTATTGAATTCAGTAAGCGGCCGCGTAATTTGTATTCGCATGCTGTCAAACAGTAAGAAGAACGACTTCACACGTCCGCCCCCGCCGGCGCCGGAATCGCAAATGCATTTCGCATTCGGAATTCAAAAATAATGAAATGATAGCGTTCGAAATTCGAAATGACCAACAGCGCGTGCCGGCTCATTCGTAAAATGGAATAGACCGCGTTCCGGATTCAAACGACAACATTTCGGCATGGCTCGTACGCGCGGAATGTGAATGTTGGACCGCCGCGGCGGGTATTTCGTACTTGATACTCGATACTCGAACTACCGTTGCCAACTTAAAAACTATGACCTAATCTTTGAAGTTGCAATCCTAGGTAAACTAAACCAAATGACTGCAATAAAGTAAGTATGTCGTTTTGAACGATTTTCTTAATTGTATAGGTCACATGTGACTAAAAGTAAAGGTCGTTCTTAACAGCGGTTTCTAGAAGAAGCTTAGTACGAGCAATAGTAGATGATGTACAGCTTTGATAATAATAATCAGTGACTATTTACGTAAATTTAAAAATAAGTCTTTGTGTAAGGAAAATATGACGATGTCACTCTGCGGGAACAATTAAGAGGCGTAGGCTTCTAGGTTTTCTACTTGTTGTTTGTAGATATGCCTGAACAATAGTTACCATATAATGTTCTCATTTATACAAACGGATTGACCATAGAGATAAAAAAATCATGTGACCATAATCCGTGCATAATCTGTATAATAGAATATTTACATAAAATGGCCGCCTATCCGTCACAGTTCAGATTCAAACCCACCAATTATATAAAAAGACAAAATCCAGATAATACATCAAAATATAGGTTACCTGTTTGGGGCTGATCTCCGCCGGTCTTAATTGCCGTCTGGTATTTTACCTGGTCCGGTTATGTGATGTTTGTTTTAGGGCTTCTTTGTTTTTGGGCCCGCGGGTAACGCGGTTGTTGATTGCTTTTAGGGAATTGAAAAACTTGTTTAATCTTTTTTTTTGTTGGTTGAGTGAGGCTAATGTCGCAAACTTTTGGAGCCTTACAAATGAGACGCACTTTAATGTATATTTACTGTAGGTTTACTGTAGGTACTTTAATATTCATTGTAGAATTATCGTAGTTTAGACATACTTTCTTAGTCCTTAGGGGAGACAACGACTACGAGAAAACCCTATTTTTAATTCTTAATTGGTAATAGATGTTGGTGTCAACGGACCACAGCATCCATTTACCATCAAACGGACTATGTACTCGACTGTCATCTTAACTGTATAAAGTTTCTGATAACTAGGCATACATTTTAGTCTCCAGGCTCATCAATTCATGGATTTTATTCTTAATCGAGGAACAACCGACCGACTTTCTATATTTAAGGTGTCTATGGGCCAGAGTTTCCACAGAATTACCATCAGGTGGACAGTGTGTTCGTTTGTCGTTTTATTCTACTGGTATTTATAATTCTCTCACTTTTACTCTTTTGGTTATTTTGTTTCGTAGTTTAAGAATTTTGATTTTTAAAACAGAGTGAAATTAATTTATTTTTATTTGTTACAGAAACCCCCCCTCCACCATACAGTCGGATCGTGATGGATGACGTAAAGCCTAAAGGTTAGTGTAAACTTAAAATTATTTTATAATTTTTATTTGAATACATTTTAATAAAGTCGATCGTTATTACAGGTCTGTATGTTTTTTTATACGAATTTTTGAGACTTGGAAGAAATAACTAAATCGATAATTATACCTATGTATCTAATATTTCACGAGGTAGAGCCATGCCGCAGCTTTATGGTTATAGCATGAACGAATCGGTTTGACCAGGGAAGGACCACGCTAGGGTGTGTAGAGAACCGGACACCCTTTTTACTGGAAACGAGGCATCCCATCTTAGTCCTCAGGGGTCTCATCCCATCTTAGTCCTCAGAGGTCTTATCCCATCTTAGTCGTCAGCACATTTGCATTTTGATTCTTCATCGATTATTGATGTAGACACAGTATCAACTTGTGAGTGTAAAGACACTCACCATACGAAACACAGCAGCATTAAGCTACTATTTGACGCTGGTATTCTGTGAGGGCATGGTCCTTCCCCGGTCGAGCCGACCCATTCGTGGTACAACCATAATATACCTGCAGCGTGACTCTACCACGTATAATATATGCCAAAATTGCTAAATCATTAAACGCACTGTCTGATTAAGGTAAATTATTCTCAGCGTTTCTGTTGCTGTCAAAGTACAGCGAAAAAATTACCATTTTAAAATAAACGTGATGTTGAAAGCTTGAAAGTAGTCTACTTTTCAATTTTGAATATATCATTTATAACAAGGCAACATTAAAACACGATATTTCACACATAAGAATTTGATTTTATGTACAATAATTTATGAAAATATGTCTTTGAACAACAAACTGGCTCTAAGAATTATGTGCGCACACATTTAGTACCTTCACAAAGTAGCAGCGCACGCAGAAGCAAGAAACTAAGCGCCGTCTAATTCAAACTTATCGAGCCATAACTAAGAGATATTATGGTAATATTGAGATTTATTTCGTATAATACCGATCATAGATCGTTGAGCGGCGTCGAAAAGCGCGGTATCGAGGAATCCGGCCGTGAGGCGGCGGCGCCCGAGTCTTCCTGGAAATTAGGGATTAGTGTTGTCCTTCGCTTTTCAATCGATAACTTATTTTTTTAATAATTTTAAACTTTGGTTGGTTTAATTACGTTTCTATCAAGGCACTAGTAATAATGAAAAGAAAAGGAACATTAATGAATAAATTATAATAACCTATTATCTTACAATAATTATAACGTCTCTAGCAATGTATCTCGATTTGAAGGAAAGATTTTCAAAGATATCAATGCTTTGTTACCCTATAGATCAGTGTTAGTTAGGATTAATTAAACCTTGTTCGAACAAGTGTACGTAATGTCTTTACGCTGATAGATTGCATCGCTACATTTAGTCCTGCGGCTGTCGTAAAAGAAGACAATGGCAAATTATTAGCAGATCTCATGGCTTTCGATAGTTTTATAACCCATTATGGTTACGCCAGACCTAAATGACATAGACCAGGGAAAGGGAAGGGAAAGGGGGTAGTTCAAATGTTCGAGAGTCTTGGTAAAGTAATCACCAATTCGAATATGGCCAATTTTTAAAACGGAAGACATTCAATTTTGAACTTTGCGGGTTTATAAAGAAAAAAATAATACTACTTCATCTTAATTGAAGCAAATCGGAGAGTCACGCCGTAGCAGTCTTACAATTCATTTTAAATGAAATGCTGCAGATTGCGCGTTGAGTTTTTTATGCGATACTTTCTGTTATCCATCGAAAGACTATCTTTGAATTAGTCCAAAAATTAAAACAGTAAATGTGCGTTTATTTTATAAACGATAATGTTGAAATTATTTCTCAAAATCAAAATTATACATCCTGCAGTCGCCAAAAATATTTATACAAATTTTTACAATTTGTATAAATATTTTTCACTTACAGTAAATCTCTTATATCATCAACTATATGTGTCGATATACTGCAATACTAGCTAGCAATGAATACTAACAACAAAAGTATTAAAATTATTTAAAAGGGTTGTTTACAATTTACTAGTTGTTTTTCTAGAGGGAGGCTCTATCTTGTTATTATCATAGCTATTTGCAAAATGTTAATGTCGATCGCTACGTTCTCGAGAGCAAGGGAAAATGTCGTCAGGAAACCTGCATGTCTGGGAATCATAAAAGTTTAATAGTGAATAATAACGACTTAAATGTCCGACTCGCGCGCAGCCCTAGTAGAGCTGGTCCCAGCGCGCGCATTCCAACGTAGGCAGCCATCTTTAAACTACATTATTAATGCTTTTACGGCGGCACGGCAAACCCTGGGCTTTTTTCTCTTCCTCGACGCAACTGCCACCACGATGTATTTGTTTTTAATAAAACTTTATTTGCCCTCGACCCTTTCAAAAATCGAATTTAGTTGACAATCGACACTGATAATAACGAGAAAAACGACGTTTTGTTACTTTTATTAATATAATAAGGGTGATAAACGAGCATACAGTCCATCTGATGGTAAGTGGATGTGGCCCATAGACATCTAGATTTATCCTCGATTAAGATTCAAAATAGAGATGCCTCGTTTCGAGTAAGAAGGGTCTTAGGTTCTGCACATTCACCATACGAAACACAAGAGCATTAAGGTACTATTCAACCTGTAATTAATTAATTATTTGATTATCAAAAATGTTTTAAACGGATAATTTTACTTTTAACGGTAAATGGTTAAAATTTGCGTTAGTTAAGTTTGTACACCCATTCTAGTTGTAAAAAATATGTAAACAAATGACTAATTCTTTTTAATCCTATTAAAATATTTTATCAAATATAGTTAGGATCATGTATCGCATATAGGTTTCAAAAGACATTATAACAACTCTAAATGATAAATATTGGATATTGACTTCTGTCAATATCCAATATTTATCATTTATATACATTTTTATATTACAGGATAATGTAAAAATAGCTGCATTTCTATGCAGCTATTTTTACATTATCCTGCGACCGTCTTCATATAAACCAGAATCAACCTCTATCACGTCACAGGAAATCCCGCCATAATCAATGTTCGCAAGGGGTGCTTGCTTTGCCTTTATAGCTTCGGGATTCCCTCCAGCGTTCATCATAGGGTTTCCCGGGGTGCAGACGGGCACCAACCCTAAAGTTTTCCACGCTTGTCTAAATTTGCGTGATAAGCAAACTTATTTTACCCCCTCTCTTTTATCAACCATGACATCTACTAAATTAAGAGAATTAGTAGATGGATGTTGCCGATAAACATTAAAATTCGTTGTTAAATTAACTCAATAGTCTGGAAGTTTAATGCTCGGGTTTTTGATAATTGTTTGATTATTCCTTTATTTAGGACAGCATCGTCATATTTTCCTTACACAAAGACTTATTTTTAAATTTACGTAAATAGTCACTGATTATTATTACCAAAGCAGTACATCATCTACTATTGCTCGTACTAAGCTTCTTCTAGAAACCGCTGTTAAGAACGACCTTTACTTTTAGTCACATGTGACCTATACAATTAAGAAAATCGTTCAAAACGACATACTTACTTTATTTCAGTCATTTGGTTTAGTTTAGCTAGGATTGCAACTTCAAAGATTAGGTTTTTAAGGTAGCTCAGATGGTTAGCGTTCGCTGTACATTTCACAGTACGCGAGCAACCCGGGTTCGATCCCCGCCGACACCAATGAAATTATATTTTAAATTGAGATTTACCACGTGCTCGGCGGTGAAGAAAAACATCGTGAGGAAACCTGCACGTCTGAGAAAAAAGGAAAAAAAAATGCAAAGACATGTGAAATTCGCCAACACGTTTTGGGGCAGCGCGGCGGTTACTTCCTTGCCTAAAAACCTTCTACGTAATGAGAGGAGCCTTGTGCTCAGCAGTGGGACGTATGTAGGCTGTAACTTTAACTTTTTACTCGATTCGTTCTCGATCGACTCATGTCTTTTGTAACGGACCAGTTGCGCATTACATCATCAAGGGTGGTGATGATTATATTAAAATGATGATGAAGTTTCATCGATTAGCAACAATTGCAACTACAAATTGAAGTTCTCAGTTTAAAGCAGTAGAGCCACGCTTCAGCTATGTTATGGTTGCATCACGAGTGGCATCACATCGGCTGGGGAAGAACCACGCTCTCACAGTGTACCGGCGTGAAATGGCAGCCTCAAGCTGGTGCTTCGTGTTTTAGTTTGGAGAACCAGATACCCTTTTTACTGGTAGCGAGTAATTTCATCTTAATTCTGGGGTGACGACGCATCGACATTTTAATTCCTAATGAAGGATAGATGTAGGTGGTTCTTTACGTGGTAGAGCCATGCTGCAGTTATATTAGTAGTATAGTTGTAGCACGAATGGGTCGGCTCGACCGGGGAAGGACCACGCTCTCACAGAATACCAGCGTCAAATAGTAGCTTAATGCTGTTGTGTTTCATATGGTGAGTGTAGAGAACCGGAGACCCTTTTTATTGGAAACGAGGCATTCCATCTCAGTCCTCACGGATGACACCGCATCTTCATTTTGATTCGTAATCGAGGATAGATGTAGATGTGGCCTATAGCCACAGCAACCACTTACCATCAGCACTTTGTGCTCGTTTGTCATCCTACCTATAGGTGGACTGCGTGCTCGCTTAAAGCCCTTAATCTTTAAAAAAAGTCTATGTAATTTCATAATTAAAATACAAATGAGTATAACATAATTATTTTAAGTAATAGTAAACTTACAAGCTAAGTAAACCAATAAATCCTTTTTTCTATCAGATATATTTGCAAGAATCGCACTTGGCAGATTCCTCTCGTACCTGGTCGCTCTGGGTCTGGTGAAACGAGATGGTTATATCGCCGTTTTCCTTTCCTTCTTCTTCGGCTTCTTTTTCTTCTATTCTATCTTTTTGGCTTCTCTCATAATCACGTCCTATACCTAGGGGTGATAGATTCTCTCAAGTAATTTCCACACGATGTTAAATAAGTTCCGTAAAAATAATCAAACTCAAAACGATCGGCCACTTTTAATAATGTTGTTGTTAAATCTGTTTTAAAAAGTTATGCATAATCGATTTAAAATGTTTGGAATATATTTATAAAAAAAAAAAATATTTCTGTCTTAAGGTGATACCTCGAAAATTTGTGGTTTTTCTATAGCATATATTTTTTAAAGTTTTATAGATTACGAACCAAATTTTTGGTAAGTATATGATTTTTGGCTATATGACCTTGGATTTCATAGAAGGAAAACACGATAAAATGTAATTTTCTCGATAGAAAAGAAATTGCAAAGTAGGCTCTAATTAGTTACATATCTGCTCGACACTACAATATTTTTACCAATAAGTTCATGGAATTATTTTTAAGGCATAGTAAATATCTAAGTTCTCATAAATAATTTTTTTACCCATAACCAAGTTTTGTTATAAAATATAAAAATGTTGTTTGGGTATTTTTCCGAGCGCGTGCTCGGTATAGCTATCACATAATTTGCGTACTATGAAGTCATTGCATCACTTTCATTTTGACACTCCCTCCGTCGCCCGTGAGCTTAACCTACAAAGGGATTGGCCACGCCCCAAAACTACGATTCATTTTCAAGGTATCCTCTTAATATTTTAATTACAAAAGTAAAAAGTAACTGCAGATCAATTTCCTCTATTTAATGTACCACCTATTTTTATTTTGCGGTAGTTATCATCATTTCGAAGCAGCATCCTCTTTTCACGGAGCCGTTAGTTATATTAATCCTTCAGCAGGGATATGGAGTTTCCGTTCTTACGCGTCAGAATTTTCGTTTTCGGCTCGAAGGAGTCTTGTTTTTAAGTGATTCGCTCGGATATCGGGCGAGTGTTGATAAGGAGCGTATCCATTAACGTTATCGCCCTGTTATCAAGGCGCCGGCGCCGTCCGGACGACACGAATGTTGCCGGTCACTGTTTGCCTCCGCTTGTGTGCTTTGGGACCTTTAGTTTTTTTTTAATATAGAATAAGGTGACGAAAAACGAGCACACAATCCACCTGATGGTAAGTAAATGCTGTGGCCCATAGATATCTACATTTATCGTCGGTATAGAATCGACATACAGATGTGTTGTCTTCTTCGGGGAATTTAGACTTCCTCGTTTCCAGTAAAAAGGGTTTCCGGTTCTCTACATCTCTTTTTTAGTTTTATTTAGGTGAGCCTGGCCCTACCCGGTCGAGCCGACCCATTCGTGCTACATCAACGAGTATAATATAGCTGTAGCTTCGCTCTACCACGCAGAAATAAAATAAAGATAAATTTATTAAAAAATATATTTTTAAATAACGTTTTTTGAATTTTTGGCGTTAGGTATCCTTTAAAAAATTCTATACATAATTTAATATTTCATTGTGAATTGTAACTAATTTATCTCACAAATCTTTAAAATTTTGCGGGAGAGTTAATTCCGCCAACTCATACTCGTACATTACGACATTTGCTAAAGAGATACTATGTTTATTTTTAACGCAATATCGCGTAGTCAATTATATCATATTATGATAAACTAATTTGTTAGGTACTTGATAACACACGAGTAGCGCGGGTGCTGCGGTTGCAGCACCATATTACTTCAGGATTGACACCGACATGTCAAAACTTTTGGGCTCTTGTCAGGATTGCGGTCGCATTTTGGAAATGTCAAGATTTATTGATATTTCAACAAAATGTAGTAGGTATTTGCGAGAGTTGGAATCTGCGATGTGAATTGAATGTAGGTATATAAAACCAATGATTGTTTGTTGTTCACACTTGTCAGTTACGTTTGTAACAAAATGTCAGGACTTTTCTCTGGAAAACAGGTTGTCAGTACTTTATAATATCGCATTTGGTAACCCTATCCTCTGTTATCTCCCTTGAAGTGTTTTGGAGGCGTGATGGAGACCTTCGGATAATGCTTTCGGGACGGTAATGCATCGGGTGTTATCGATGGGGTTTTAAAGTGGACATTCGAGGCTCCAACCTCCTCTACATGGGGAAGTTAAACAAGGCTGCCAACGTAAATATAATGGAGTTGATATGTACCAAATTTTTACAATAATGTAAATAATGTTCTTATAAGCGGTTTTCGGTATATTCTAGGAAGTCTAATAGCAATATAAATATAAATATTTTATTAATAGTAATGTAAAAATTTCGCAAGTGTCAGCTTTAACAATCGATATAGGCAATCCTGCTGTAGGGAGGTATTTTTTTATAGAATAAAGGTGACAAACGGGAAACGAGCACACAGTCCACCTGATGGTAAATGGATGCTGGTCCATAGATCTTCAATTAAAATCAATATACAGAAGCGTTGTAGTCCTCGAGGTCTAATATAGTATGCCTTATTTCCAGTAAATAGGGCGCCGATTCTTTTAACTCATACGAAACACAGCAGCATTAAGCTGCTATTTTACGCTGAATGTGGTCCTTCCTCGGTCGAGGCAACCCATTCGTGCTACATCTTTAGTATATACATATTGCGTTACAGCTGTAGCATGGCTCTATCACGTATACATATCATCGTAAAGTTTAGATATTTTCCTCGTTGGTAATAACACCATCTATTAGAGACTGATATTTACTAGCATTTCCGATTCCGATAGTAGCGTTGTTACGACATTCACAGGGCAAAATATGTTGATAAAATTTCTCACGGTATCGTGATTAATAAATATTTAATATGAAGATTATAGTATGAATTAAAATAATCATAATTCCACTCTCGTGAATACTAACACCCAGGTGATACTGAGCGACAGACTTTTTACGTATGGCGGTCTCCAATCGCCACGTCTTTGCGTGATTTATGTTAGATTCATTGGAATAATTTTAGTCGTGACACTTATCGGGATCGGTGATTAATGTGGAGTACCTACCGCGTCTGAGTAGGCGTTTAGTGGTGGGACTGGGATGTGTGGTGAAGTAAGAAATGTTCTGTTTTATTTTTTTATATGAGGGGGCAATGCGGCAAATTAAATTTTTGCTTGTTGTTAAACGTTTTAATATAGTTAAGTTATAAAATAATTCATACCTTAACAATTAAACAGTTATCGTTGTTTTCAATTCTATTCATTATTCAGAAATATTAAAAAAAAAACTATGGAGATATTTCGAAAAACTAACATTATGTAGGTGCAAATAATATTCAAGTACTTAGTTACATTGGGAAGGCACTTTAGATGTGAAATTATTAGAAATTAAAAAAAGTTATTAGTTACAAATTAATTCAGTAAATATGTATTTCTTTAATTATCTATCATAATCATAATCAACCTCAATACATACAATTAAGAATTGATAGCCTTTTTTATGAAAGAAATTAATTAAACAATTAGTTTTATATATATTCGGGTTGATGATGATGTCCCAAACTCGTGGGGCTGAGACCTCGTTGGTGCTTCGATGATGCAGGCTCACACCCGTGGGGTGGAGACTTACTGTCGATCTTTCTTCAGAGTTTCCCAGGATTCGGATGCCACGCTACCGATGTACCAGTAGACCTTGTGACATCCCACTTCTGACACCAAATTTGTTAGGAGGGCCGCTCTGAAGGTGTTTTTAAAAAAACATTTAAAAACAATCCCGGTAGTTCTTTTGGTTTATTTCCCCAATATTAAAATAATACAAAAAATGTACAAAAGCCGCGAACGGCGTGTGTGATATGTACTTAATATGGGTTGGAGCTGCACTGACTCGATTACCTCAAACTCTAGGCTTTTATACTAAATGTAATAATCGAGTCAGCGCTTTTAACTAAACTAGGGTTGGACATAACAGAGCGGACGGACATTTTTTTGACACAACGGACACAGTATTTTTTTGCGCCCGAAGCAAATATGGGCAAACCTCCGGAAAACGGGGGAGGGAGGTTGGGAATGCTCATAGCATACCACGCAGCCGGCTTCGTGGTTATGTGGAGACTTTTACCCACTAAACCCCACCTTTTAGGACTGGCTTAACGGTCTAACTAGAGATCTCTAAGCCGTATACGACCGCGACCCCCCTTGGCAGAAAGGAGGGCGCAAGCCGCGAAAAGCCGCTTAGAAGAGTGCCTAACTAAGGCAGATTAAGGGATGTGTTATGTAGGCTCGGCCTGAGCCGCCAGGAGGCAGTTCAGGTCAGCCGAAAGCTTGTTGGGGGGGTCCGAGAGAGAGTTTCTCGGTCTGCGCACACTATAGCGAGTGTGGATAGAGGCTGCATAGGCAGCTGTCTCACGAATGAGATGATTTGGGTGGGACTCTGAGGCTTTGAAAAATCTCTCAGAGAGTGATTTAAGGAACTGCTGGATTGTTGGGAGCTCTAAGTCTCGGTGTAGGTCGGCATTACGGACATAATAGGGCGAGTTAGTGGCCCTTCCATTGAATAGATTTTGAACTATTTGAAGTTCATTTATAGCTTTGGACTTAGCATGTGCGAAAATGGGGGCCGCGTAGGTCATGACAGGTCGTATGCTGACCTTATATAGGGTTCGCTTGTTGCGGAGGTATTATTTCGAAAATTTTAATTAAACTAATAGCACTCATAATTTTTTATTCAAATAACCAATTCAGTTTTTTCTATTATGTCATTAAAATCAAAAAATATTATTCATGTAATTTGTATCTAAATGTAACTTAAAAAAAGCCGAGCAAAGCTCGGTCATCCGGGTATATATATATATATATATATAAAAAAACAACCACTTCTTAATATAGATTATAAATAATACTTATTGAAAGTCACTCTTTATTTAATTTACTACTGGTTCGCAAAAAATCTCTGTCCTGGGAAGAACCAGCAAGAAACCCAGCGGGACTATATTTTTTAAATAACAGCTTAAAATCATGTACCCACCTACGTTACAATCAACAACATAAAACAAATTAGAAATAGCGTGGTAGCGATCACCCTTCCCAGAGGTTTATAATCATCCATAAATTTCTTAATATTAGAATAACCTTTTTATAGTTAATTTACTAAAGTTTTTAAACTTTGTGCAGGTCAAATTTGTATATTTTTTCGGATTTTGTTGTAAAATCGTATACATATCGCTC
Organism: Parnassius apollo; assembly: GCA_907164705.1. Taxonomy (NCBI): domain Eukaryota; kingdom Metazoa; phylum Arthropoda; class Insecta; order Lepidoptera; family Papilionidae; genus Parnassius; species Parnassius apollo. The sequence goes on from CAJQZP010001262.1 coordinate 2,714,491, forward strand.
CAAGCTTCGATCAACAATACCAGCTCCAAGAATGGAGTCGAGCGAGGAGTCGCTGGAGTCGAATAACTGGTACCATTAGTATTTGTCTATTCCTAGTATTTACAGAATGAATATCACTTACTTTTATAAAACTACTTTTATATTAATAATTTGTGCTATGATAATTAATAACAATTAATTATAATTATATATTAATAGAATGGAATGTGTTTCATCCAATATAAATTATAAGAAACATAATACAAAACCTGTGATAATATATTCCTTATAATAATGTATTTTTTTCTTATTTAAAAGATGTTAGTTTTTAATTTTTATAGTGATTTAATTAACCAACGCGAACTAGACTACTGTTATCGAAAACTTGAGTGTTTCGCGTTTTAATTACTTTAATTTCCTCTTGAATAATGGCCATAAAATTAAAACGCAGAATATCCGAGCGTCAAAAAACATGTCAACAACCATTTAACATAAATGTATTAAATCACTATGCGGTCATTTCTTGGAACGCTTTACGACTTTATTTTAGCACCGGAATAGTTGAAATTTGTTGAATGGAAAGTTTCTGCGACAGGATTAAAAACTATTAAAAAAAAAACTTGATTTATAGCACGGATATTTATTGTCCATTATTATTATAATAATTATTTTACCGTGTAGTGGCGGTGTAAGAACATCTACTAGCCCATATCATCCCGTGGGTGTCGTCGTATTGTGTAGTGAAACAAATCAGGACATGAGCAGCGGCGTCTTCTGAACGACTAAAAATAAAAATACTATGGTTACCAACCCGTTTACCGATCGTGACAACAGTGACCAATATCCCCTTAAGAGGCCATCTATGGGGGAGGCCTATGTTCAGCAGTGGACTTTAATATGCTGTAACGGTAAAGATTATTATATTAGCCTGCGAAATTAATTGATTGCTTCATTTTGAATAAATAATTTGTTATAATGATTTCTTAAATTTACGCGAACACTACACATTGAATAAAACTATTATTTACGGATTTTATCGCGTTTAATTACTTTAATTTATTTTTATTATTATCCCGACGTTTCGGGTGCTTTACAGCACCCATGGTCACGGGGGGGACTGAGATGTTTGACGTCCCAATGTCATAGTTAGTCCGGCTACCTTCAGTTTTTTAATATTAATTTAAAAATTAATTAATTTAAAATCCGTAAATAATAGTTTTATTCAAATAATTTGTTAGATTAGCTTTTTTCTGAAAATAGGATTTGGATTTCACTTCGCAATTTCGCTACAGGTGGAATTTGCGTCTTTGACGCAACTTCCTGCAGTGGAATATTAATGCCCGGAGATGCTATGACTCCGAGTATTTTAGCAATGGAAGTAAATCCTCGTCTTTGTTTTCTTTGGATTGGATGACAAACGAGCACACAGTCATTATAATAAGGATCGGCCCTAATTAATAGATACACAAAGTCTAAAAGACTTTAATTTAATGTGTAGAGAACCGGAGACCTTTTTTGCTGGAAACGAGGCATTCCATCTTATTCCTCACGGGTGACAACGCATCTGCATTTTGATTCGTAATCGAGATAAATGTAAATGTTTATGACCCACAGCAACCACTTAGGTACCATCAGGTGGACTGTGTGCTCGTTTGTCACCCTCTCCTATAAAAAAATCATAATCTAACATACATACTTAAAAAATGGGGCTGGAGTATGGGCGGCAATTTTGGCTCTAGCGGCGGTAGAATATCATTCACATTGGTTGAGTTTACGCCGTGTGTTGGCGCTGAAACAGAATCCTACACCACTTTTGGTCGCACGGGTGTCATAAGAGGAAACTATGAAAACTCCTGGAAAGACCTTATAGGTCTCGATAGGTGGCACTATAGTCGTTCATTTTCACGAGGCAATTGTGCCCACGTACAGTATTGCTATCGTTTATCCAGCCGCCAAGCGTCACTACAACCTAAAATAAAGAAGATTGCTTTATTTAAATTATCAAGTAGCGTCTTTGCATAGGTATTTTGTTTATGTGACCCAAGTCTGCAAGCCTATGTAGTTGTTTCTTATCGTTTGTAAACATGCATCCAAACAAATTGCGGCGTTTCTGTGTCATATAGAAGTGGGGACCTTTACAATTTACGTTTGAAATGGGGTCTTTTACAACGCACGGAAATTAAAATGACACATAAAGCAGAAATAAATATGGTTAGGTTGATTAATGTTTTAACCAAACTTATTAGTTACAAATAAAATGTATAAATTTTAAGTCATTCATTTACATATAACATATATGCGTGGTAGAGTTACGCTGCAGGTAGATTATGGTTGTAGGTCCATTAGTTCGACACGACCGGGGCAGAACCGAGAGTAGTCAGAATACCAGCGCAAAATGGATAGACGTCTATGGACTACATTATCCACTTGAATCAAGTGAAATCTATGTTCGTTTGTCACAAAAACACCTTTTTCTAAAAAAAGCCGCGACTATTTTTTTTAGGAAAAGGTTTTTTTTTTTGCCACTATGTGGTTTTGTTATTGAATTCGGTAACTTTAAGGAACATTTTAAAATATTGTCCATAAACTTACGGTAAAAACTTTGCCATCTACAAGTAAAAATAGCCTTATCTTCACACTAATATTTTTGTTGTCTACATTGCACGTGTTCAATTAACAAGGCATTTTCCCTTTTTAACATGCTCTTATTATCTTCGCGAGTACTTATCTATCTATCTATGTAACGTAATCTTTTAATGTAATTCTAGCATTTTGCAGACGGTCGATTGACTTTATAATTTGCACTCGTGTCAATGTCAGATGACAATACAATAATTTAATATGTAACTTAATCCTAGTATCTTTATCATAATTAACAGGATGAAATAAAGTATATTTTTTAATATTATAACCTGTAATCTCACTAAGTTCACAGTAAATGATCAATGTGTGTTGTTTAAGTTTTTAAAATTAATATTATTTATTACAACCGATTTTTTTTTATAAGTACAGATTTTATTCCGAGACTATCGATTCTACGATCGGCCTCGTCTCGCAAAACGTAAGCCGCCGTCGCGCCGGTCGGTGTCATTGAGCTACCAACTATTCGGTTGTCAGTCCGTGAGAACACCGCACCCTCCCTGCACTTCTCGAGGAGAGACATGCGTCAAAGGCATGCGTGACGTACATCCGATGTTTTCAGTATATACTTTCACTAAACACCTTCTTGTATCGACCTTGTATTAGCGCTTTAATGTATATAAATAATTATTATAATTTAACTTAAATAAGTAATATAACATATCGTTTTTTTAACTATGGATCTGTGGTATAGGTTTTACGTGGTAGAGCCATGTTCGTCGCTGTATTATGACTGTAACATGAATGGGGCAGGCTTTAGTAAGGACGGACCACGCTCTCACAGAAAAACATTTTAAAATAGCCACAGGAGACCCTTTGTTCTGATAACGAGGCATTCCCCGTTTAGATTTAGATTCTTAATAGATAATGAGGGTATCTATTACCACAGCTTTCACTTATCAGCAGGTGGACTGGGATATGACTTCGTTTCTTAGTCTTGGTTAAGAAAACACATATCAGAGCTCAGTTAAGCTCCAGTTAAACTCGACTGTTGTTACCAGGCGATTCTGGCAGCGTTTTCTGCTACAAGCCAGCATTCCCTTGAGATTGAGCAACGTATTTTAAACAGCCCAGTGCCGAGGCGGTTGTTTTCGAAACGCGGCTGAAAACATAAACTTCTGTACACGTGGGGACGATGTTTCCATAACAATGGGGATTTCATACGTGCGGCGATGTTTATTAATAACGGAAAGTGGGTTATTCTAAACAGAAATCTGTACATTGGCAATTTTACTAATGTTAGAAATTACTCTCAAATTTTTACGTGGTATAATTACTCTGCAGCTATATTATGGTTGTAGGACGAATGGGTTGGCTCGACCGGGGTGGGACCACGCTCTCAGAATACTAGAGTAAAATAGCAGCTTAATGCTGCTGTTTCGTATTGTGAGTGTAGAGACCTGGATACCCTTGTTACTGGAAACGAAGCATTCCATCCTGGGTTGCATCTAGCTAGTGGTAGCTCAGATGGGTAGCGCTTGCTGTAAATTCCACAATATGCGAGCAAACCGGGTTCGATCCCCGCTGGCACCAATGAAATTGTCAATTGCAATTTTAAGTGCTGATTTACCACGTGCTCGGCGGTGAAGGAAAACATCGTGAGGAAACCTGCATGTCTGAGAAATAAAAAAAATATTTTGAAGACATGTGAAGTTCGCCAACACGCATTGGGGCAGCGCGGTGGACATTTCCTTGCCCTAAAACCCTCTCAGACATGAGAGGAGGCCTGTGCCCAGCAGTGGGACGTATATAGGCTGTAACTGTAACTGTTGCATCTACATTTTGATTCATAATCGAGTATAAATGTAAATGTCTATGGTCCGCCAGTCGGACTGTGTGCTCGTTTGTCACCTTTATTGTATAAAAAAAATTAAGAAAAATGTTTCCCAGTAACGAGATTAAGTTGGAATACAGTATGCAGTAATGTAACGCCAAAATAGATGAAGTATGCAAACCAACACGAGGACAGAATCACCGCACGAACTAAGACTCTTAGACTAGATCACTGACCAGAGTTTGTTGTCTGCGCTGTACTTTATACTGGACTGCCCCGTTGGTCTAGTAGTTGTAGTAGTGCACCTTCTGATCATGAGATCCTGGGTTCAAATCCCGGGTCGGGCTAAAAATCAATTATAGAGTTTTCCGTCAAGAAATTCTCAGTACCTCACTCACCCCCGTGCCTCGCAAAACACGTAAAGCCGTTGGTCCTGCGCCTGATCTCTCTCCGGTCGTGTTGGTTTACTGTCCCATCGGATTATGTGAGTGAGGGAATAGAGAGTGCACCTGTGCGTGCGCATACACTTGGGCACTGTAATCCTGTCCAGCGCCGATGGCTAGTCTCCGTTGAGGCTGGCCGCCGTGATCGAAATTCGGTCTGGAGGACATTACTTTATACTGCTAGAAACAGCGACAGTTTCTACTTCTACCTTCGAGCGAGTGGCAGTTTCTTATTTGTATTTGTTTTTTATTTTCTACCCTCATTCATAACAATATAATATCGTGGCGTGACGCTTACGAGCCTATCTTATTTTTATTTCTTTATTATCAGTCCTATTAAACTTCAAAGCTGTATATGGGCCTTAGCAGGCGGTTAGACTAAATAGTATAAAAACAACATTTTAGGATAGACTACGGCAGTTATCAGACGTCTCGCACCCCTGATGCCTCTACCCGACGCCGGTCTAGATGTTTTAAGTCTGACGTTAACTACTTAGCGCCCCGCGGGTGTCGTATGAGACAGCAGTGGTAAACAAAACAGGATATGAGCAGCAGACTTCCTAATAACACCTAAAATTGAATAAGAAACTGCGGTTGCTGAGTTGCCTGACAAGCCTGACAATTACAAACCCCCCTCCCCCCAATTGGTTATAGTGTCATCTTTCGAAAGTCATAATATTATTCTGAAATTGCCCACGGAACGTAACAGAAAATAACGCAATTTTTAGTATTGTAGAGGCGTGTTACGTTATTTTCTCTCTGTGTTAGTGTAAGTTCATTACGTTTGTGTGCGTGCGTTGCGACGCGCTTCTATGAAGCTTCTATATTCTGTACCTTCATTTACTCTGGTATTACATTGGACAGTTGACATGGTCTAAAGCTCTAAAGCTACTCCGGTGTCACAGTAATCGAAATCGACATGGTATGATATGATGCGGTCGTCTCGTTTTGGAGTGCCTATAACATTTGTTGTTATTTCTTGTTTTTTTATTTTATTTATTCTCGCACTAGGAATGTTTCTTATATGGCGGAGGCGACTTACATACATGAGTTGCACGTAGACAAACAGACAGACCCGGAACAATTAGCCTTGGACCTTACAAGTAGTTCCGCACGGCCGCCACCATTGTAACCAAACGCTCTAGCTAAAAAAGCTAAAGATAGCTTTCTTAGAATCTAAGAAAATCAAAAGAGACAACAATTATTTATATAAACTGTTTATCTGTTATTGATGTTATTAGAATATTAAGGTTGGACAACTGCAAACAATAATTATTTTTGATGTGACAACATCTGTTGGCAGGAATATGGTACTTTATATATAACTGTTGAGGCGCCATATTGGATGTCAGAATTTTAATTAAGACGTTTTGATTTTTGACTTCAAATACCTTCTGACATAAAAAGTTATGATCAATTTATGGCACGTCTTTTTAGCTTACTTAGAGTGCTTGATTACGAAGTAATCAAGCACCCTAAGTGAGCTAAACGTCTAACGATTCTTAAAAAGTACGAAAATTATTAGGTAGTGTTTCATAAAAGGCTTTGAAACCAGGATATCAAACTTAGACACATGAACATATTACATAAAAAGTGTAGATTTTTGACACTCAGTGTCAAAATTGAATGTGTTGGATTAATGGATCCGCTTACGGTGAAACGATTTTGTTAAGAGGCGCTATTCACACACATTCTTGGACAGTAGTTACGTAGATCGATCTGTGTTGGTATGTATAGACAGCCGGTAACCTTGATTTGATCTCCAGTATGCAAATCAGGCATGTATACGAGGTACCTCATACATCTATGTTGATATATACTGGCTTACATTTCCGCCCTGGCGCTTACTTTGAAATTATAAATGATTAAACACGAGTGCGAGATATTTTGCGCAATTAAATACATTACCAACGCAGCGCGGCTATTATGTTTTACATTATTTTATTACTTGAAACACTATAACTAAAAGAAAAATCTTGTTATTATACTTATAGAAACTCCGAAAGAAGAGGAAAGAGGTAGCGAGATAAGTATAGATGAAATAATGAAAGCAATGAAAAGCATGAAAGCAGGTAAGGCTGCCGGATATGATAGAGTTTCACTCGAAATGCTAAGGGCTGGAGAGGAAGTGGTGGCAGGCCTGCTGCACACTTTGTTTAATTTATGCTGGGAACTGAAGCGGGCACCGGTAGACTGGTGCAAAGCCGTGATAGTCCCAGTATATAAAGAAAAAGGGTCGCAGCAGGACTGTAAAAACTACCGTGGCATCAGCCTTCTTAGCATTGTGGGAAAACTGTATGTAAGGTACTGATTAAAAGGGTCATGAAAGAAACTGATGGAAAAATTTGGGATGTGCAAGCGGGATTCAGAAAGGGAATGGGATGTACAGATCAAGTCTTTTCCATGCGCATGATCGCGGAGAAGTTTTGGCCAAAAACCAAAAGGTTTTTTGTGCGTTCATGGACTTGGAAAAGGGCTATGACAGAGTGGATAGGGATTTGCTATGGCAAACACTGAACTCATTTGGGTTGAGCGCTGGCTTGATACTGGCATTGGAGTCGCTTTATAGGGACTCTACTCACTGCTTGTGTTAGGATCAACGGGGTCTACTCGGATTGGTTTGGCATCCATAAAAGTGTCGGACAGGGCTGTGTGGCTTCCCCGCGGCTGTTCAACATATTTATGGGCAGTTGTTTGCAAAATTTGAAAGTTGAAGAATGCGGATTAAGAATGGGTGAGTTAACCGTCAAATGCCTTTTATACGACGCAAAAATAACTTGATCATCGGCGGCCGAGCTGCAAATGATGGTTACATTAATGAACAGATCATTAAAAGAAAGGGGTATGAAAGTGAACGCAAGTAAGACGAAGGTTATGGTTTTTGAAAGAGAAGAAAGTAAGACGATATGTGAAATAAGAATAGAAGGGGAGTTGATTGAGCAAGTAGATGAGTTTGTATATCTGGGTTGCGTATTTAGCAGGGATGGGAGATGTGATAAGGATATAGAACGACGAGTGAATGCAGGAAAGAGAATAAATGGAGCCCTACACTCTATTGTGAAGTGTCAAAATGTGTCGAAGAAGGCACGTATGGCAATTCACAATGCTGTGTTGGTCCCTACTTTAACGTATTGTAGTGAAAGTTGGGTGTGGCAGAAGAAGCACGAGAGTAGAATGAACGCAGTAGAAATGCGGTCGTTAAGGAGTATGTTAGGGCTGAATCTGAATGACAGAGTAAGAAATTGTGTAATAAGAGAAGAGTGGTTTGCAAGATGATGTTGTGACCAGGATTAAGAAACGAATGCTTCGGTGGTTTGGTCATGTGGAAAGAATGAATGAGGAAAGAGTGACAAAGAAAACGTATGTTGCAGAAGTGAATGGCAGAGTTGTCCTAGGCGAAAATTTATCGACCCAATTGGCGATTTATTGAAAACGGGCCAAATTAAGAGTACCCTTAACCGACGAGCATGTATGCGTAGGTGTATGGATGTGAAGGAGGCGAGACAGGTGTGTCAGGATCGTGCCAAATGGAGTCTGTAGTCTCTGCCTACCCCTCTGGGTGACAGGCGTGAGTGCTTATGTTATATGTTGAAACACTAAACATTATTCTTTTTAACAACTCTTAAATCAATATACATATTAAAGCTTGGTAATATATGCATAGAATATTTGCATAAATTTTAAAAATTAATTACTAATTAGTCATTTAGATTTGTAATTAGAGATTTAGTTTTATTATTTTTAATTAAAATGGCGTCTTAATTTAATTGACGTCTTTATTAAAATATATGTTAGGACCGTGTTGCAGCTGATGGTATAAAGATTTTATTTCAGAGTAGTTTTCTTACATTAACATAATTGTTTGTGTGGGCAGCACTATATCATATTTTAACTTTCATTTTTAATTAAAGAATGTAATAATTAAGAATAAGAAAATTCTATCAACGCTTAATTATGATATAACTGTAACTCTGTACCTATTAACAGTAATATAACTATACAATCATAGACTAATTTAGACACGTTCGTCTTCAAAAATGGTTATTATTAATTTCACTGTACTTATGTTTTAAAAGAAAAGTTTCGTTTATAAAAAAGAATGACAAAGGAATATCACGCTGCGTCAGTAACATCGGCAGAGGACGATCTTCTAGACCAGGGGTCGGCAACCTGCGGCTCGCGATCACAGGCGGCACTTTGGATGTGAAGCTGCGGGTCTTTAGTTCCTTACGCAAATATTAATTATTTTATAAAAAAACATTTTAAAATCGTTGTAAATCAATTAACGAGTATTAGACACCATTTCTATCTCTCAGCCACTTGCACTTGCTTTTCACCGCACCGACACGAAATTCACACTGGGCCATTTGAAGTTGATACTGGATTTCTAGAAATGCAATTGATCGATTTAAAAAATAAAGGTTTGTGGAGTGGAAAATTTATAGAATTGAAAAGCAAGTTGGAAGAGTTGGAGGTTCAGAAATGTATGTACGTAACGCAACAAAAATGGACAGTTTTAAAAGAAATGCCACGAGTTGAGGCACTTATATTCGACGCGTGGAGTAGTCTTCAAGATTGCTACAGTGAGGGGAAGAAGTTTCATTTGGAAAGCTGACTATCTTTGGATCGAAATATTCGTGCGGACAAGCGTTCTCTTGTATGAATATATCTAAAAGTAATGTAAGAAGCCAACTAACAAATGATCATTTCGAGTCATGTTTGAACCTTAAAACAACAAGTTATGAGCCAAATTTATCCAAACTTTTTAAAACAATACAAAGCCTCTCATTGAATTCGTTTACCCAAATGTATGTTATTGCTTTTTATTTTTAAGTGCAAGTTACATTATTGAATAAAGTTTAAATATTCGACTTGAATAACCATGCAAAGCCAAAGCTTCTATTGAATTTGTCTGCTTGTGAAAAAACACTACTTTTATATGATGTATAAATATATATTTTTCTTATGAATAAACAAATAAGTTTTTTTTTATCAAAAAACTTTATTTATGCAAGTACTATTTATGGTTGGCAAGAAAAAAATTGTGGCTCTTTGAAAACTTTGAAATTTTGTTGATTGTAATTTTTGGTTCTTCCGATTTAAAAGGTTGCCGACCCCTGTTCTAGACGGAAGTGTATTAGGAACGCACATAATCGACAAGCATGTATGCGTTTTAACTTTTAACACGATATATGGATGTAAAGGAAGCTAGAGAGGTGTGTCAGTGTCGTGTCAAATGAGGTGGTACCCAGAGCTGTAGGCAGAGACTACAGTTTTAAGCATAGAATACTATAATACGCAATAGAATGGCTGTCAACCTTTTTTTTACGAGGATAGGCGTCACCGGGAGCACACATACAAGCAATTACGTCGTATTATCAGTTAATCACTACTACAAACCCGATTCGCTGTGTTGATAGACGGATTTTAATACATATTTATTTGTAAATAGCGTGCAATTTGGCATTTTCTAAATAATTTGCATGCGAAATTTGAAAACGATTGTAACGTCAAAACACATCTCGTATTGACATTTATACGTGTGAATTGACCTGTTAGTGGCATTTTAGTGGCTACACGGGCTCCGCCCACTCCCCCGTTCTATTATGTATGTATTATAGTATTCTATGTTTTTAACGTATATCATTTTAACTCACAATATGGTCGAGATCATTATTACAATAATTTATTTATTAATTTTATCCATTTGTAGTTGAAGTCAAATTTCATTTTCATTTAATGCTATATTCTATTTCTAGCAACTTTAACCGACAGAAAATGTTCAAAGCACCCTTTATAATAAAAAAAGAAATTAGCTGTGCATTAGATATTTTTATACGATTGTATATTTTGATAATATTATATTTTATTTCTACTATCTTTGACCAACAGAAAATGTAGAAAGCTTTTTTAAATCAACCCTTTTAAAAATTTGCTGCGTATACGTCGCAATGTTTTTTTTTTGAACATTTACTAGGCACTCATAGGCCCGGTTTACGTTTTTAGAAGTGACAAGTGTGGGTGGCAAGTAAAGTAAAAGTAAAGTTACAGCCCATATATGTCCCACTGCTGGGCACAGGCCTCCCCTCATTTCTGAGAGGGTTTTAGGGCAAGGAAGTATTCACCGCGCAGCCCCAATGCGTGTTGGCGAACTTCACATGTCTTCGAAATATTTTTTCTTATTCCTCAGACATGCAGGTTTCCTCACAAGGTGGCAAGTACAACTGACAAATGACAATTGCTTAATGCAATTTAAAAAATTAAATTCAAATTTATCCCCTCCTCCAATAAAACACCGCTCGAGCCTCCTAACAAATAATTAGGCACGCCCGTATGTCATGTCCGCTCGTCCGCAGGTGTCCAGACGTGATGTCATACCAGAACCTGATGAACTGGTCTTATTGCCATGTCATCGCCGCAGATATTTCTATTGCCTATATGTTTACCTTAAGATTAAGTTGTACTGCGTATACCTTTTCGGTCGCTTTTAAATTGTTTGGTTAGTTTTGAATTAAGGTGGAATATTAAATATATTTAAGGCAGTTGCTTTGTTTTTTTTGTTTATAGTAATAGGTTAAGAGTTATGTAGTATAATTATTATTGTTGTAGAATTGAGTTGGAAAAGTATATTAAAGGTTATTAAGGTTAAATTGAGATTTTTATCAAAAGTATCAATTCAAAATTTTTTTTCCTTTAGGCGGACTATGAACTCGTTCGGTTATACTTTTGTCAATGTCAAGTTAAAAAATATAATGATTTATAATAGTTGGTTTGGACAACGAGAGTATCTCAGGCGTCAAGGCTTATTATCAACATTGGAGCTATAGTTCACGTGCGCAGACACTTTAGTGTACAAAATCGCGTCACTTTTATGTAAATACACATTTTACACGCACTCACGCACGCACGCGCGCACGAACGCACGCACGCACACACACACGCACGCGCACGCACACGTATATCCTATGTCACTTCCACAATTAAGACATATCCTCGAAAATCACTATCCTACCTCCGGGCCAGTCGGGTAAAAAGTTCTCCGGTTACCTTACGTTTATCACTTCATTTTAGAATGGTGGATACGTCAACGTTAACTAAGACAACTTATATCTATCTCTTTCTTTACAGAACATGGCGAGAGCACAGAGGATGCTAGGAGGACAGACCATGAGCGGCTTCCTACTGGATCCCTCGCCACTGACGGCGAAGGTAAGTCTTCCGAGATTAGACCAGTTTTGAATACTTGAGTACCCAATAGCATATCGTCATCGTGACTAAATCATTACTAAAAATATTATTGTTGTAGCACGAATGGGTCGGTTGGACCGGGGTGGACTACGCTCTCACAGAATACCAGCTTAAAAAAGCAGCTTAAGGCTGCTGTGCCAGACACCTCAATATTATAATAACCCTTTTTATACAAACTTAGTTTAATAAAGTTTTTGAACTTTGTGCCGATCATATTTCGTATATTTTCTGGGATTTTGTTGTATAGTATTGTATTTTGTTGTCGGTTTTTTTTATTTTAAGTTGTTATTAGAAAGACGCGGCTGCAAACTCCGAGTTCGTTTCCCTCGGTAGACTCTTATTACACCCACGGAATGTAAAGGGGGTAATGCATAGTCTTACACCGCCACTGCATGGGAAACTTATATATACGTGAGGGTAATGTGGTCACCTTAAGCCTAGCTGCCCTATAAACAAACAGGAGGAAGACGGAGATAAAAACGCAAAGTCGTATACTATAACTAATATATTAAGAAAAAAATTGCAAACAAACTTTTACAATAATTAGGAACACTTCGAAAAATCAACTTAAAAAACAAAACTAACTACACTACACCATACTAATTTCGATTAAAATATTTATTATAATGTCAACTGTTAAAACGGCGTCGATAAAACATCGCCTTTTTGACCCTTTATTATTTGATTGACTGATTAAGAGCTATCGTATCACAAAGCCATTTATGCAAACATGGCTGTAATTTTGAGTTATAAGAAAGTGACCGTATTAACTGGATCACCATTTTACCCTCACGTACTATTATTATTATATATTGTAGTATTTACTATTTACCCTAAATCTCATACCCATTTGTGAAAACATTATATAGGCTTACTTTGTGACTTACGTGTACATATCATATATTGCTAATAGTTGTTTTTTTTTAATATAAAAACCGGTAAATATACATCTCTATAGCTCAGTTTATTGATGTTTTCAGTACAAATAGTTTCCGGGTTACGCTCACCACTGTACTTAACGTAGGAGGATCAGCTCATTAAAAAGGATTTAAATTCCAGTTATAGAAGTCTTAACTGTATGTGTGTCACATTCCTGTGCGACGGACACGCGATCCGAGCTGGACTGTGTTCTAATCATTACCAGACTATAATTCTATACCTAAATCTAGAACAATAGTTTAGGTGCGAGGCAATCGCTAATGATGACACTGTAAATGAAAAACCCAAGTTCGATTCCTGGTAGTCTACTCTTTGCAATTCTAAATGCTTGTTTATTCCGTGCTCGGTAAACTGCACATGCTGTTTACACGCATGTGAAATGCTAAAGGTTTCGGAATGAAAAGAGGCTTAATCTGTTTTATTTTTTTAATAATTTAATGAAGATTTGATATGAAGGTTTTTTTTATAAAATAAAGACAAAAGAGCACACAGTCCACCAAATGCTAAGTGAATGCTGTTACCCATAGACCTATCTAAATGCAAATACGTTGTCACCCTTGAAGACTAAGATGAAATACCACTTTTCTAGTAAAAATGGCATTTGCTGGTTACTTAAGCTCATCTAACCAAATGCCATTATTAACTACCTTCTTTCCAAAAGGTCGGCAACGCGCCTGCATTTTAACCATGTTTATGGGAGGCGGTAGTCACCATCAGGTGAGCCGCATCGTCCTTTGGTCTCCCACTTTTATATATAAAATAGAGGAAGCAAAGAATTATTTCACCAATTTTCCTTCAATGACCTTCACAGCGACTCCTGAAAACGCAAAGTAAGGTATACGATCTAGCGTGTGGTTAATAGAGCTACGGTAGGCGTTATTGGAGCCTTGAGTGTCGACGGTTCGACGACCCGGCTATTGTGGTTAATTGACGCACACAACGGCACAGCCTCAATTGTAAATATAAGTGTGTGACCATTGAAGTGTTATGTACTACGTATGGACAGACATCGCGAACAAAATCTGTGTGATAGCGCGGGCCGCGTGGTCGGACGCGCAGAGTACCTTTTTAATTTGCAGGCTAAGTAAATTTGAGTACGTGTGTTTAACGCGGCTTCAAACAACCAAGTTTCGATTTCTCTACTTCTTCTAGTACATATTATAACATATTACTTCAATACGATGACTGAATTTATCGCCCGCGCGCCGGCGGTGGTAGATTGAGAAAAGGGGAGAAGTCAAATTACAATAATATCCACGCACAGCTGTAGAACCGCTGCAAAATGAGCGATGACTCGATTTTAAAAGGAAAATCCTTGCAGAGTATACCTACGTAAAATAGCAGCATAATTTCATTTTATACATGGTAGAGCCACGCTGCAGCTATATTATGGTTGTACCACGAATGGGTCGGCTCCACCAGGGAAGGACCACGCCCTCACAGAATAGCAGCGTAAAATAGCAGCTTAATACTGCTGTGTTTCGTGTGATGAATCTAGAGATCCGGGGATCCTTTTTTACTGGAAACGAGGTGTTCCATGTTAGTCCTCAGGGGTGACAACGCATCTGCGTTTTGGGTTCTTAATCGAGGATAGATGTAGATGTCTATGGACCACAGCATCCACTACCATCAGGTGTACTGTGTGTACATTTGTCACCCATATCCTATAAAAAAATCTGCTGTGAGCGATTAGATGACGAGAATCGTAGACTGTTTTAATGTCAACATGTGTTCCATCACAGACTTCATGTGTAACAACGCATCTGATTTTTCATTCTTTATTAACAGTAGCGCATAAAGTGTGATTTAAAAGGACACTGTCTTACGTGGTAGAGCCTCGCTGCAGCTTTATGGTTGTAGCGAAAGCGAATGGGTCGGCTCGACCGGGAAAGGACCCCGCTCTCGAAGACTAAGCTCAAAATAGCAGCTTAATTCTTCTCAGTTTTTATGGTGGATGTAGAGAACCAGAGATAATTTTTACAGGAAACAAAGTATTATTATATATATTTATATATTACTTAATCTATTATAATATTCATTAGTCTTCAGAGGTGACAACGCATCTGAATTTTGATTTATAATTGAGGATGAACATAGGTGTCTATGGGATGCAAGCTTGCATTTATTATCACATGGACTGAGTGCTCGTTTTTACCTTTATTCTGTATTTAAAAAGTTTCATATTCGAGTTCATACTGCTTAATTTTTTGGTTAGTTACTTGTATATTTTGCAAATAACCACGTATTACATTATAATGTTAATGTTTCAAACATCACTCCAGCGCTCCGAACAACGGCCGTGCATGACATTGTAGTGCTGAATCGATATTTCAAGAAAACAAAGCGAAAGGCAAACGTCCTGCCGACGATGTACCTACTATTTATTTGCCTCATTTCTATTCATTTCACTATATTTCGAAATATATTAGAAGCTCTGTTAGCACATATTATTTTTATAATATTCCCGTACATTGCTCATTAAATGAAACAATGTTTTCTTACTGTTGTTATAGCGTTTAATTACCTTATTTTAATACTCCTGATGTTTCAATTTTTTTTTTAAATAAAACTGATATGAGAAACGTACTAACAGTCCACATGATAGTAAGTAACTTAACAACAAATAATTTATATTAGCGATTGTTAAATGTGATTCGGATGGTTTTTTTATTTTACTCTTTATTAATTAAAAAAAACTTTAGTGGCATTTCCTTTATCTGCCACCATCAACTGTTCAATGTTATACAACTAATACGTTGGAATGGGAACGGAACTTTAAAAAAGGAGGGTTTAGTTAGCCCTATAACAATATACTCCTTCACTGCTAGCTGTATGAGAATTTTTATTATTGTTCCTAACCTAACCTGACCTAAAGTTCCAAGGATACTAGATGGAGAACCACAATGTCATTTTTTTTAAATAAAAAATATTTGAGTCATGAGGCAGGTAGGCCAAAAAAAACTATTTTATGTATTTTTTTAATATATTTGTTATTTTTATATACCATAATGATTAGGGTGGGTTGCCAGATGGTCGGGATTCGTCTGGATTCTTCCTACATTTTAAATGATCTCCAGACTCCCGACAAATCTCAAAATCTCCAGACTAACAGCTCCTCGGAAAGTTAACGTATAGCCTTTGATTTAATAAAAGTTGAGTTAGTAATTAGACTGAACTATGAAGTAAAGCCTCTAGTAGCCTCTTAATTAATTTTTTTAAATATTTATTTCTTCTGACTACAACCCGAAAATCCCGACTTTTTTAAAATTTGTCCAGATATTTTGGTCTTCCGAACTGGCAAACCTACTGATGATGCCGAGTGGCGAAACTTTTCCGTTTTTATAATTAGTATGTAAATAATTTAAAATAAATATTGAGAAACTAGTAAAAGTGTTTATCCAAATTTAAAATTCACAACAAGTAAACCTACAGTGTTTTTGAAAGAATTCTTCTTTTCTTCAGACCCAGTCCTACACGTACAATAAGTGTAATTGGTTAGATAATATTCCGCATTTTAAGTTTATCTACATAGGTTACATCCCTGAGAAAGTTACAGCTATTTTTTTAACACGCAGTAAAGCTGGCACGCATTGATAGGTAATTTAACAATAACGAATATACGAAATAACATTACAATAACCTGTTACCTTTACCAGAGGTTCCGTGTAAACCGTTACAATGACTCAATGAGTAATTACTTCAATAAAAAATGTATACTATCGAAACAAAACGATTGCCATTCTCTGGTGAAGAATTCAAAGAATGCCGGCCGAGGTATTTGTTGTTGATAAGCTATCACCGAAAGTAGGTGTGTCATTACCCTGGCCACGATGTCACGATGATCTCCATCCGTGCCGCGCATACGGCACATGTTTGTCGCCATTTTAAATTGTGCAGTTTTCTCGTGTATTGTGTTTAGATTTAACAACTAGTTTTTTTTAAAATTTTGTACTAATTTTTAAAAATGTAATAGCTAATCAGAAAGTGTTCGAAATTTGAGTTGCAAAAAAGTCAGTATATGCGAGATCGGGTGAATCAAATTATCTACGAGGGTGGATTGAAAAGTACTCGGCCTAACCAAGAAAATAAATACATACTAAATCAGTTATATTTTTATTTTTCTACATAATCACCATCAAGTTCAATACACTTTAGCCACCTCCCCTTCCAAGCATTTAGACCGTTGAAAAAAAAAATGATTCTTCCTTAGAGTCAAAATATGCGTCTACAGCTGCTTTGACCTCGTCGTTTGTCGAAAATCTTTGACCTCCCTAGTGCTTTTTTAGGTTAGGGAACAGAAAGAAGTCTGATGGTGCCAGATCAGGTGAATACGGCGGATGCGGTAACAGTTCAAAGCCACAGTTGTGAATTTCAGCCATTGACTGTACTGACGTGTGAACACGTGCGTTATCTTGATGAAACAGGACTTTTCAACTGAGCATTCCTCGACGTTTTTCTTTTATTTCCTCTCGTAAACGACGTAGTAAGGTGCAGTAGTAATCAGAGTTTATAGTCTGACCCCTCTCAAGATAATCAATCATAATCACACATTTCGAGTCCCAGAATACTGAAGCCATCACCTTATTTGCCGACAAAATCGACTTAGCCTTTTTAGGGGGTGGTGAACCAGGTCTTCTCCACTGTTTTGATTGTTGTTTTGTTTCCGGTGTACAGTAATGAACCCATGTTTCGTCCATAGTAACAAAACGATTCAAAAAATCATCTGCATCGGCTTCAAATAACTCCAAACATTCGCGTGAAATAGTCAATCGCGTCCTTTTTTTGTTCAACTGAAAGCAGTCGCGGAACCCACCTCGCAGACACCTTGTGGAAACCCAACTCGTTGACAATGATGTTTTGAGTTCGTTCATAAGAGATGCCTATAATCTCGGCTATCTCTCTAATTTTTAATCTGCGGTCTCCCATTATTAAATCAAGTACTTTTTTAATATTTTCGTCAGTAGTTGACGTCGAAGGCCTTCCAGAGCGGGGTTCATCTTTCACACTCTCTCTACCACGCTTAAATTCTGGTATCCATTTTTTGACGGATGAATATGACAGAGCACAATCGCCTAATGTACTGACCATGTCATCATGGATGGCTTTTGATGATAGCCCCTTCTTATGGAGGTACTTAATGACGGCACGCTGCTCGATTTGCTCCATTCGCGGAAATTATGTCCGATTACTTTGTTAATAAATTTATAAAATCACAACTAATTATCGCACACGTTTCGAACTTCACACAATGAACTAGTCTGAACTGAACTAAATAATGTGGGTAGATTTGATTTTTAGAATTGAATGGATCTGTGTTAGGCCGAGTACTTTTCAATCCACCCTCGTATTTTCTCTTATCTATTTCAACTATTATATACTAGTGCTCGCACTGCTGTGTTTATATTTCTGGTAGGTTTTGTTGTATATTGCAGGGTGTGAGGCTTTCCATCTCATAATCTTCGAAGGTACCAAACCATGTTTAGTGTTCTTTGAAGTTGGTGGAATAATTTTTTGAGTGGAGAAAGCTGAGTTGTAGCGTTATCATAGTAATAGATGACACCTTTACGATTGTACGAGACTGGAATGCTTTATTTTCAAATTCTTTAACTTTTTAGAGTGATATAACACTATGAAAGTAATAACGATTGAAAGCTTGTTCCGAGTTGTTGATTTTAAAATTTTATATGCGAAAAGCTCCTCGAAATTTATTCTGCTCTCCTTGGCATTTTTACATTTTAACCAATAGAAATAGAAACTTTTTACTCAATATATATCACTCTTATCTTTAATTAACCACTGGTTCGGAAAATACCTCTGTCTTGTGAAAAACCAGCAAGAAACCCAGAGGAACATATTTTTTTGAAAAAATACAGTTTTAAATCATTTTATATGTCATGTCTATAGGCCACAGTATCCACTTGCCATTAGGTGATATGCTCGTTTGTCTCTCTTATACTATAAAAAGAAATTTTACACAATAATAAACAATAAGTACGAAAGGAACGCTTGGTAGAGATTATCCCACAGCCAAGCAAGATACTATAGCAATAACAAGATTAGATCACCAACCAAGATATACCAGTTTTAGTCAAGGTATGAATGTATGGTGCTTAAGTCAAGGTGGTGGCACGTGTCTGCGCGTCGGTAACCTTGGCGATCGATCGCCGCCCGCCGCCCTGGCGCCAGCACCACTTTTATACCACCTACCATTTTTCATGGCATTTTGTGTGACAGGCAATATCTTGATGGTGGCTCTTATGGGATAGGCTTTTGGTTTTGATTTCGGTTTGATGGGATTTTAATTGTACTAAACTATACTAAATTGACTTATAATTTAATTATTCATATTCAAATAAAAATGAATATTAAATATTTATACATAAAATAAAATTGAAGTGTTGGCTTCCATTAAGCTAGGGGTTATGTGCGTGCTATGAAGGCTTAAATAAAGATTTTTGAAAAAAATGTTTTCAATTTCACTGTCAGGCTATCCGAGCTGATCTTCAAAATAGTTAAATCGTTTGTGATAAAAATTTACGAAAAGATAGAAAGCAATGAGGTATTTGGGCTACATTTTATCCGAAAAACTTAGTTTTTAAAACGAAAAACTGATATAATGAATGGTATTATGTTATCTTAAATCTAAATAAAGCTACATTAAGATACAAGAAGATCTTGTCATAAACCTATAATATGAAAATATAAAACATGAGAACTTAGAACTTTATTTATTGTGGCAATGGCTTTGGTTTTCAAAAATCGGAATACTAATGGTAATCATTATAAATACGTTTTGTCAGTTTTTTAGCTAATACCAACAGTTTTTTCTCATTCAAATAAAATATAATTTATATTATAATATATTACATAATATTAATATAATTCATAGTATACAAATTACATAATTAATGTATTTAGTTTGCCGTGAGAACATCCACTGCCTCATAGCCTACCTTGGATGTCAAAAGAAGCGACAGATGCAAATTAAACAGGAAGTGGGCTTTAGCCATCATCTTGATAATTACACAAAATATGAAAATTATAAAAAACTATGGTTGCGAAACATGGCAACTACGAAAAATATCTCTTCATGGGAATCTGTGAGGCAGCCTATGTTTAGCAGTGGGCAGTTGGTAGGCTGTAATTAGAATGTGCACATTAATACCTTCTATGTGAACTTCTTTTCAGTTCAATTCCGCCATTATTATTTTATTTTCACATTATGCTTATTTACTGTGTAGCGGCAGTGCAGGAATATCCAATACCCTCTATCATCACGTGCGGTTTTTTTTTTGAATTATAGAATAGGGTGCGTACAAATGAGGACACAGTCCACCTGATGGTAAGTGGATACTGTGGCCCATCATCATCATCATCATTACAGCCCTTCACAAGTCCACTGCTGAACATAGGCCTCCCCCAAGTAATGCCACAAAGCATGGTCCTGAGCCACCTGCATCCATCGACTTCCTGCATATCTTACCAGGTCGTCACTCCATCTAGTGGGGGGTTGCCCTACACTACGCCTACCGGTACGAGGCTGCCACTTGAGAACCTTTCTTCCCCATCGGTTATCGATCCTTCGAGCTATATGGCCGGCCCATTGCCACCTCAGCTTACTAATCCGTTGGGCTATGTCGGTCACTCTGGTTTTACTGCGGATATCCTCATTTCTGACTCTATCACGCAGAGAAACTCCTAGCATAGCCCTCTCCATAGCTCGCTGAGCGACCTTGAGCGTTCTCATACGGCCAGCAGTGAAGGACCACGTCTCAGATCCGTAAATCATCACTGGCAACACGCACTGGTTGTACAATCTAGTTTTTAGAGATTGAGGTATACCTGACGAGAAGATATGTCGTAATTTCCCGAACGCAGCCCAGCCGAGTTGAATCCGTCGATTGACCTCTCGGTCGAAGTTGGACTTACCTAGTCGGACTATTTGTCCCAGGTAAACGTACTCGTCAACAACTTCGAGCATAGTGCTCCCAACAACTACCGGCATAGGTGTGACATGGACATTAAACATAATCTTTGTTTTGTCCATGTTCATCTTAAGACCTATCCGTTGGGAGGCACTATTGAGGTCATTGAGCATAGTGCTTAAGTCCTCCAGCGATTCTGCCATAAGGACTATATCGTCGGCAAATCAAAGGTGAGTGATGTACTCGCCATTGATGTTAATACCGTATCCTTTCCAGTCCAGTAGCTTGAAAACGTCTTCCAATGCAGCGGTGAAGAGTTTCGGGGATATAACGTCACCCTGTCTTACACCTCTCTGCAGTTGCAGTTGCGTTGGAAGGTTTCGAGCTCTGGTTCTGTACTCGGATAGCCATCGTAGCCCTACTGTACAAACACTTTAGCACTTCGATATACCGACAGTCAACTTGACACCGCAGAAGGGACTGCAGCACCGCCCAAATTTCGACGGAATCAAAGGCTTTCTCATAGTCCACATACGCCAGGCAAAGTGGCAGATTGTACTCTTCAGTCTTCTGTACAATCTGCCGCAAGATATGTATGTGGTCTATGTTACTGAAGCCTTTTCGGAAACCGGCTTGTTCGGGAGGCTGGAAGTCGTCGAGTCTGCGTGCGAGACGATTCGTAATGACTCTCGTAAACAGTACGTAGACGCGGCTCAGAAGGGAAATCGGTCTGTAGTTCTTCAAGAGAGCGTTGTCGCCTTTCTTAGAACAAGACCACCGCACTTCTGCTCCACGCCTCTAGAGTAGTGCCACCACGGAGGACGGAACTGAAGAGCTTCTGAAGGACTTCAAGTACCGGTGTTCCACCCGCTTTCAGAAGCTCCGCTGTAATTCCATCCTCGCCTGGGGCCCCTGCCGTTTTTAAGGTGCTGGAGAGCCATTCTAATCTCGCTTAGACTGACGTCCGGGATATCATCGGAATAGTGTCGGATAAGACTTGCTCTTGGATCGTTACTCACACTTGCGTGTGGCTCCAACGATGAAGTGTACAGCTGCCCATAGAACCTCTCAATCTCACTCAAAATCTCACTCAGCATCGTGTCCCGGAAACGATGCTGCCACACTCAGTTTTCAGCTTTGACAGTTGGCTCTTAAGACAAAGACTTTGGAGCCCTGGTTCCGCTCGATCGCTTCTTTAATACGAGCAGTATTAAATTTGCGTAAGTCTCGCCGCATGCATTTGGAGATCTGTCTGTTCAGTTGCCTGTATGCTGTCAAATCTGTTGACGATTGCAGCCTCATCTCCCGTCTAACAGCCATGAGATTAAGAGTGTGATCGGAGAGTTTTTGTGTTCTTCTGCGGCGGGTCTTGCAGAACTTAGCTCCGACCGCATGGACTGTTTCCACGAGCTTGTCATTCATATCGTCCACTGCATTGCAATCTTGTAGGAACTGAAATCGGTTACGTAACTCGAGCTGAAAGTTTTCGGGATTCTGGATTAGAGCACGAGGGGGACGGAGCGTTGACTTCATTAGACGAGAACTCTCCATCTTAACGTTTAGGTTCAGTATGCCTCTAACCATTCGGTGACCGCTGCCAGTTTTCACTCTTGCGATCACTGAGACATCACTGAACAGTTGGCGTCTAGTCGTCATAATGACGTCAATCTCATTTTTTGTCGAACCGCCGGGGCTCGACCAGGTCCACTTCCTGTGGGGCCGCTTCTGGAAGAAAGAGTTCATCATAAAGAGTCCCTCTTTCTGCATAAAGTCGGCCAGCTGCTGGCCCCTTCGGTTCCGTTGCCCTACTCCAAATTGCCCTACTCCAAATTTCCCTAACTTCAGCTCACCGTTTTCTCTTGTGCCCAGTTTTGCGTTGAAGTCTCCCATCAACACCGTGTAGTGGGTTTTGGAGGAATGCATGGCTTTGGAAATATCCTCATACATTTCCTCCACCTCCTCATCGGGATGTACCGAGGTTGGTGCGTAAACCTGTATGACCTTCAGCGAATACCGTTTGGTGATTCTGAGTATCATGTACGCGACCCTCGTCGACACACTCCCAATCTTTACAACATTGTTGACGTGAGACTTGTGGACTATAAATCCGACACCTCCTTGGGACAGATAGTCGCCCTCCCGGTGATAGAACAAGTTGCCGGAATTCGAGAATCACCGTGTCCTCCCCCTCTCTTCAGATCTCGGATAATCCTATAATATTCCAGCGCAACTTGTCTATCTCTTCTTCCAGCTCCAGGATCTTCTCGTCAGTCCTCAGGGTGCGTGCGTTAAATGTTGCCAGGTCGAGTCGTCGTAGGTGGCAACCGAACCTCCACCGGAGATTCTTAGCACCCCCTGCCCCGCCGTTACCATGGTCGCCACCGTAGCCAGGAATAGCGGGGCCGCCGGGGACTGGGGGCCGTCTATTTGTGTAATTGTTCTTGGGGGGTATATTGCCATAGTTGCCACGCTTGGCGAGCGGGTTGGCAACCGCAGTTTTTTTTTGTCGTACAGTTGCTGTTATCAGGAAGATGCTGCTGCCCATCTCCTGCCTGTCTCCCTCTGTCGCCTTTTACGACACCCACGGGAAGATATGAGGTAGTGGATATTCTTAACCGCCACTACACGGCTACTACTGTAGATGTCTATGGGCTGTGGCCCATAGACATCTACATTTATACTCAATTGAGAATCAATATGCTGGTACGTTGTCACCGCTGAGAACTAAGATAAAAAGGTCCAGTTAAAAAGGATTTTGGAAACGGATAGAACTTTTGCACACACCTCATCAATTTCAATATACGACTCAGTTATGTTTGGAAATTATTAAAAACACATATAATAAACAAACTTACAAGTTCAAAGGAAATTATTGTGTACTGTTTAAAATAATTTAAATAAGTTTGAAGTATCTACTTTAATTATTTTATTTAACTTCATGCAACATGATGTATATGCGGACTCAATGCCTGAGGCATTCTCTACCTGTCAACTCTTGGGTGATGCAGACATAAAAATATAAAGTAGATGTGCGTAATGTCAAAAGACAAAAATATAAATTAAAGTAAATAAATATACCTAAAACAAAATAATATAAAGTATAAAAGAAGTAGGTACTTACAAATGAAAAAAAAAATATTGTAATTTCGCGTATGTAATTGATTGTCTAAAGTTTATGGCCGATCGTTTATGGAACATACGTCGCCGTTTGTCAATTGACACGGCGACGGGTAATTTGTTGGCGCGACCGGCAGTGAGCTAGCGCCAAATTTCGACCATCTTAATATTTCGTAAAAATATTTTTTGAAGCAATGAAGAAAATTATTTATTAGTACTGAAACAGTTAGTAATTAAAAGTCTAACAATTTTTTTTAGAAGCTAATTGGTTTTAGAGTAGATTTTAGTGAGATCAGATTACGGCCAACATTACACTATATAAAAAAAGAATGGCTTCTATTTTTTCTTTATTTATTGTGGCATTGGCTACAAGGCCTTCATCCAATAGAAAACATTAAATGCTGTAATTAATTTTAGAAAATATAGGCCAATATGTTAGGAAATTTTTTCTCAATATGTTGATTCGTATCATTGCGATAACTTTATAGAGATTTTGACGGCAGCTTAAGCCAGTAGATAGTAGGTGAAGATAAATATAAAAACTAAAACCTTATTCACAAGCTTAGACAATTAATACACAAAATTCTATCACTTTTATATATCAAAATCCACTTCAAACCAAACCAGTTATTTAAACGATAAACTAGAAGCAGCAATCCGCTAGTGGTAAAGTTCCCGCCAAGAACTTAGTTAACTTAGTTAGAAATTAATCGAAAAAACTTTTAACTTATTTTTAAAGTTGTACCTACTAAGGTACGGAAAAATACATATTTTATATGGCAGATTGTTTTATTTTCTAGAGCGTCCCAGCTGGGAGGCGGAGTGGTGTCGCTTGGCCTATTGGGAGCTGACACAACGGGTGGGCAGACAGTTCGGAGTTCGAGTTCGGGCAGTTGATGTGTTCGGGGGTGGTGGTGGCACCTGCGGTACGGGAAGGCATGGATTGTGTCTGGACGCATTAGAATCCAGGCCTGACGCGCCGCAAGCTGATCAGGTGAGTTGAAGGAATAACCCTAGCTGAAAATAATATTTTTAGAACACCTACAAATGTGTCAAGTTAAAATATACAACACTTACATAGCTGACCGATGTCTGTGTATTTCAAAACATGATTTTTTTGACAAGATAAATAACCCAGAGGACGTTTCATACCTTTTTTAAATGAAAACATTGAAGACCTACGAATTATAATCTGGAAAAAACTAATATTAGTTCCATATGTAGTGAACGAGCCGTGCTAACTCAGATGGTTAATGCTCGCTGTAAATTTCACAGTAGGACAACCCGGGTTCGATCCCCGCCGGTACCAATGAAATAGCTAATTGCAATTTTAAGTGCTGATTTACCACGTGCTCGGCAGTGAAGGAAAATATCATGAGAAAACCTGCATGTCTGAGAAATAAGAAAAAAAATTTCGAAGACATGTGACATTCGCCATCTCGTATTGGGGCAGCGCGGCGGACACTTCCTTGCCCTAAAACTCTCTCAGAAATGAGCGGAGGCCTGTGCTCAGCAGTGGGACTTATATAGATGTAACTAGCTCATGTAGGCAGTATATGAAAATTAATTCTAAGAAATATACTTATTGTATATTAAGAAAAGTGGCAGTAGTATACTAAAATGTAGCGATACTTCAAAGTTTGACGTATAGCAATAAGGCCTAATGCTTCATTGAAAACCGTCGCAAGTGTGCCTGCCGCCTTGTAACCAAAGGTTAATTACTCAAGTGACAAAAACACGCAATTACAAAAAATGTACAGTAAGGCTCATTTTCCTGTGCACCGTCGAGCCGGAGACAATTCTTTCATCTTTAGTCTTGACGTACAGTGCGATGGAAATAGATTGGTAACGCGCGCGATTTGCGTCAAAATCGGCAAAGAACGTGCTCCATACCGCATAGTCAGGTTGCGTACGTGATGTACCCGACCGTACAGTTTTGAGCATTATCGGAGCATCGTTATCTTCGCGCAGATTCAATGCGGTTACTATAGTGAACGCCAGTCCGTTCGACAAGCGTGAATAGTACGTCGAATCCGATCTACAATTGGAACGGTCGATGTTCAGCTGTGGACTGCTGCTTAATGCAGAAGTCATCGCGTAGAATTCTTGGTCTGATTTGGAGCAACTAGAAACATATGAGTACTTATACGGTTTGCGTACCCTAAAGATTCGTGGCTTTTATATGCTTTTAGATTCTAAATACAATTTCTAAAATTTAGAAGCGTGATTGTATGTTTAGCTAAATCCGTATCTGATACTTGTTTGAAATTTAAGGAAGTCGAGTTATTTTAAAAAGTAGTCACAATGCAGCTGAATTATTTCTACAGCACGAAAGGGTTGGTTCGACTGGGGAAGACCACACTCTTAAAATATCAGTGTCTGCGTGATTATGTATTTCGATAACCTTTGCTATGCATTCCCTCTAATTCTTCAGGGGTGGTAATGCATTTGATTCTTAATGGAGTATACTCGTGGATGGAGATTTTTACGTGGTAGAGCCACGCTGCAGCTATATCACCGTTGCAGCACCAATGAGTCGACGACCACGCTCTCACAGGATACCAGCGTTAAATAGCAGCTCAATGTTGCTGTGTTTCGTATGGTGGCTGTAGAGAATCGGAGACCCTTTTACTGGATACGAGTCATTCCATCTTAGTCATCACGGGTGACAACGCATCTGCATTTTGATTCGTTATCGAGCGTAGATGTAGATGTCTATGGGCCACAGCATTCACTTTCCATCAGGTGGACTGTGTGCTCGTTTGTCACCCTGTATTATATAAAAAGGTACCTATAGGCCACATCATCCAAAGTGGATGACTGACTGCGTGCTCGTTTGTCACGTGTGTATAATTTTTCGTCTGTTTCTTGTCGAGAAAGGAGTCTGTTAAAACAGCCATGCCGTGAAGTAACAAAACAACTATTTTCTGTGACGTTGATGCTTTTAGTCTATACGAATCTTAAAGCTTCATCTGACTCAAAGCTAAGTGATTTCAGCTGTGTGAAGTAACAAGGATGTTTCCACGCGAGTTCCCATTCGAGATCGATAGCTATTAGTGAATAATTAGCCCGATGTATCGGCGAACAGCGTGCGTATCGGCCGTGTTATCGGAGGTTATCTGTACAGTGCAAGCACAAATCAATTTATGAACATTCGTTAGAGAGACCGCGACCGTATGTTGTGAAGACTCTCACAACATGTTTCACGTGAATTAACGATGTTAGAATTAATTAGCTAGGATCCGCGTTATTAAATAAAATTATGTATTACCTAGTTCGAAGAGCACCAAGCGTTTAAAAAAGATAATACATATATGTATAAGAGAAAGAAGTATTTTCCCGCTCGTTTATATATAATAGTTCTCTCTCAATTGCGTGATAAATTTTTTTGTGAAAAATGCTGTTACTATTAAATGTATACTTGCGTAATAATTATTATACTGAATTACCTAAACACTCACGCATGTCACCCAGAGGGGTAGGCGGAGACTATGAACTTCCATTAGGTACGATCCTGGCACCTGTTTCACCTCCTTTACATCCATGTACCTACTCATACATGCTAGGTACACTTAATCGGACCCATGTTCAAAATACCGACAATTTTGTCGATAAACTTTTGTCTAGGGCGTCCCTTAGTTCTTCTGCCACTGTACGGTGACACTGTATTTTCGCAATATTAAAGCTTGTATTCAGCATAATAGGATGCCTAATCGAAGTTCGCAGGTTTCTCAAGAGTTTTACTCGAAAGGCGGTTGGCGATAGGAGATATTTCCGATTTTTTTATAGATTTGATATTTACTTTAAAGAAGGCAAAAAATGGAATACTTTTTTTAACGTATCTAACAAAAATATAAAAAGGTGCTGGTCCTTTTTCTATTAACATTCCATAAAAAACAATTATTATCTGTCTGTAATTCCGTGTACTGTCACAGAATGTGTTTTCATTTTTATAAATACTTCATTCGATCTTTTGCCAAAACCCTAAGATTTTTGCAAGAATGTATTTTAATGATGTTTTTTTTTTAATTTCAGGTGCGTAAAACTCGGGCAAAGATCGGTCTCGGGGTAACACTGTCCCTCGAGTCCGACGGGGTGTGGCTTTACAACCGCAGCCAAGAACCAGTGTTCGTCAGTTCCCCTGCCTTAGATGCAGCCGCAGCCAGGGCTCTGCTCGTGTGGCGAGTGGCCCCCGGACATTGCCTGTGCATCTTCGACCCGTCCGCTCCACCACCGGCCGTCTCGCTCCCGCACATAGGCCCGGTGGACCCTCGATCCGTCAGGATCTCATTCGCGAAGGGCTGGGGGCCCAAATACTCCCGGAGGGACGTGACGGCTTGCCCCTGCTGGCTCGAAGTCCTCCTGGCTCCCCCGAGCTGACCCAAAGACATTTAAAGTGAATTAGCACTTGTGGTTATTTATTTTTGTTAGATAATTGCATTTATTGTTTGCAAATATTAATTATAAAAAGAGCAATTATACCTACTATGTGATATTGAATATATGTTTTGTGAAGATAAATAACCACAAATTTATGGATTAATGTGGAAAGAGACCAGAAGTGAAGTGTTTTATTTGACTGTGAATTGTTTATAGACTATTCTGTTGCATCGGGTAAATTAAACATAGCAGGACCTGTTATTTTGCCGCTTTTTTGTTTATAAGCCCTTTGGCTTAAAGCTAAAGAGCCTTAAATTATTGTATGTTTTGATTTCTCAATCACTAATGGGTAAAATACCATTTTTGTGAACCCAAAGACTGGGTTTTTATTGTACACTTGTTATTATAATCGGTACGTTTGTTACTTTGTATTTATTAAATTATATCTATTGGGTCCTTCGGGATATCACTCGTATAAAGTGTGAAAAGGAGTGGAGATAGGATGGAGCCCTGTGGGACTCCGGTCCTTAAACAATATTATTTACATTAAAATTACAATAAATTGTCAATGAAATTATGTATTCATATGAATTATGCAGGTCGTGAGAATAAATAGGATTTACGTATACCTACAAGTAAATCTGGTATAGTTACAATTTTTAGCAACGTAACCTAACTGAAAGCAATTTTTTTTTCTTAAAAAAAAAACCGTAAATTGCACATGTATGTCCAGGTCCGGAACAATTATTTGTACGTCACACATACACACAGTAGTGTAGCATTTGAACCTGCAGTATCTAACCCAATAGCAAAAACAGTTGCACAAGAGGCGTTAAAGTAGATGATTGGATATTTTATTAATCAAAGATATATTTTAATGAAATTTGATCAATCTCTATTTGTGGTTAGTCACAAACATATAGATGTCAACGCTCGCCCTGATTGGATTGGCCAATTTGGTTGTCGAGCGTTTTTTGAACGCCTCATGTTTCCTCTGGTTATGTAGTTTTGTTTTGTTTTACATTTAGTGCGAGCCGAAACAGTTTTGTCCAACAAATTGTTAATTTTGTATATATATTTAAAAATATTTATATGCACTGTCAAATAAAATATGAAATGAGGTAAAACGGTTTGCACATAATGTAAAGCTGCCTTTATTTTTATATATATACATGTATATAGAGCAGATGTAGGATCTACCAATATAGTCACAGGCACAATTCGTGCTTAACCGTGTAATTGTATAACTCGGCTTTAATAAAACGCGAGACTGTGTATATAAAATTATTAAATGTACTATAAATATTTGTAATTAACTATTTATAATTATGAAATATGCCTTACGTAAGGATTGTAATTATTTAAGACGTAGATTAGACCTACTTTTATTTTTTTGTACAAATGAATTGACACAACTTTGTATCGAGAATCGGGAGGTAAAGAAACTAGACATGGGTAACTCAGCGGAATTCCTTGCATTAACTCGGTGACCGTTTACTGCGCCGCCGTCGCGTCGGCTCATTGCGATATTTCAAAGTAGGGCCACGACGCAACAAATTTTACACACAGCTGTAACTCGGCCATCTGTAAAAATAAAACCTTGTGGCCAGTAAGTAAAATAAATGTAGAAAAGAAAGATTACCTATTAATATCAATCCTTTTACAATTCACGGAGTTGCAGTTTATAAAAATAATTTGCGTGCAAAATACCACAAGGGTTCAATAACACTCCTCTGCATTCTGCGGGCAACTTAACACCTTAACATCCTCCGGGGGATTTCCCGATCCGGGTTAACAATTCACGGAGTTGCAGTTTATAAAAATAATATCCGTGGAAAATACCACAAGTGTTCAATAACACTCCTCTGCATTCTGCGGGCAACTTAACACCTTAACATCCTCCGGGGGGATTTCCCGGTCCCGAGTTAACAATTCACGGAGTTGCAGTTTAAAAAAATAATATCCGTGGCAAATACCACAAGTGTTCAATAACAATACTCTGCATTCTGCGGGCAACTTAACACCTTAACATCCTCCGGGGGATTTCCCGGTCCCGAGTTAACAATTCACGGAGTTGCAGTTTATAAAAATAATATCCGTGGAAAATACCACAAGTGTTCAATAACACTCCTCTGCATTCTGCGGGCAACTTAACACCTTAACACCCTCCGGGGGATTTTCCCGTCCCGAGTTAACACATATGGCGCATTGAATTGAGTTGACGCAACTGCAGCGCAACTCAACGAAACAGCGGCCCGCAACGTAGTGTTAGACATGTCTAAAAGAAAGAAACGCGAAAAGGCTGTGCGCAACGCATTTTTAACCGATTTCAGATTCGGAAGTGTCTCAAATCGTGTTTATATTGTGGGCAACCCTGAATGAATATAGTCCTTAGTTTTCGTAATTCGAGAAAGATCTGCCAATGTTTATAAAAGAAAATTTTAATGGAGATAGTGCAATGTGTTGATTTAAATAGATAGGTAATATTAAACCAGATTTAAAAAACTCTGTGCCTTGCGTTGTATTCAAAGTATATTGTGAATATAACCTCAAAATTTTATAGGGTAACACTTGTCAATTTTACTGGCCTAAATGATTGAGTGAAATATAATATATAATGTTAAACATAGCTCGAATTTAAGGAGTGCTTAGACAAAGTGAGGCGACTTGACAATAAGTTTTTTTCATTCTAGTCCTTTTGTGAACATTCTAGCTTTGTCTGTATGATGACTATGATGTGAAGGGCCAGTCAGCGAATTTGGATGTCAAGCTGAACGTATATTTTGTATCTAAACCAAAATAGTACCTGGTATTTTAAATATCAAATCCGTCAAAATTATGTTAGCGAGAAATACCTATATAGCGTTTATCCGGATGATTGGGGATGGTCGCTGTTTAATATTATTACATAATATTTTTCTTATTACAAACTATAAAATATAATAGGTATATAAAATATCCTAAACCCCTAAAATGCATAATCCGTTATCGATATTTATATTAAAATTGAATTTTATGTTTAAATCTCAAATAACTCCATATAGTAAACACGTTTATTTTTTTATATATTTTCAATATTAAATTGAAAAAAAAAATTAAACTGTACAGCTTCCATTAAAACGTGACATACGACCATTAAAGTAATATGCACATACTAGAAAAGACACCGTGAACGAAATCTATGCAACACTCTGCGAGGCGCGTGGCAGGAGTCACAGTGTACTTCTTATGGCACAAACTAAATTAGCGTATAAGGCCTGGTTTACATTTTGAGAAGTGACAAGTGCAAGTAAAAGTGCGACTGAAAAATGACAAGTGCTTATTTTGCGTATTTTATTCCAACTTATCACTTGTCACTGCCTGTTCACGCGCACTAAGCACGTGTCATTTGTCAGCTGCGCCTGCCACTCGCACTTGTCACTTCTCAAAATGTAAACCCCCGTGTCGCAAACAAAGCCTCGGCGCGGCGTCTTTTCTAAAATATGTAACGTCAATGCATCTTATTACAAACGCTATTCTTAAACTATACTTTTTTGAATACGGCCATACATAATTTTGACAAAGAAAAAAACTACCAATAGTCTGAATGTCCAACCTTTTTTTGGATTCAGAATTTGTAAATAAGTACAATATTATTAAGTAAAATATTCAAAATTCGATTCTCTAAACCTAAGATAGAATTAAATTGTATCTCAACAAACACAATTATTTGAACTGGTTTAATTATTTTTATTTATGCAATAATTTGGTTCTGCTTTAA
Organism: Parnassius apollo; assembly: GCA_907164705.1. Taxonomy (NCBI): domain Eukaryota; kingdom Metazoa; phylum Arthropoda; class Insecta; order Lepidoptera; family Papilionidae; genus Parnassius; species Parnassius apollo. Next base: position 2,746,696 of record CAJQZP010001262.1, read on the forward strand.
TTGTGTCATTCCATAAAAGGTTGGATAATTCTAAAATTTACAATTAAAAAAATAATAAAATTGCCGAAGTATTTTTAATTTAATTATATTAGTTGTGCACTAGATATTTATTTTAAAATATATTCAAATACACACAATATTGGTTTCCGAATAATTATCCTATATTATGGGTTTATACTATATTCTGAATTTTATGGTACCAAAAGCCCAAACATTTGTTTACATAATTCTTTTTGACGTCTATAAAACGCTTCTTGACATATTTTAAACAATGCATTAAACTAAAAATCTTTATACTTATACGATATTCTTAAAAATATTTTATTTTACACTGTTATGTTTATTTACCCAATTAAATAACCTAGTTTTCTTAGAAAGTGAATATTTCCTCATAATCCTTAAAATTGCATTGCTGAGAATATGTTAGGAACAAGATAATAATTTTTTTACACTAAAGTAATGGCGACCGTTCTCCATGATTCGCTGGTTTATTGTTAAGTTGTGAGTCTGGCTGAGATGAATGAGATTAGGATATGATAAATTATAAATAAAGAAAGAGAATATTTTTAAATCTAGTCGTTTTCTTTACACCTTATCTATTACCACATATTGACAAGACCAAGCACAATTTAAAACATAGTATTTACAATGTCTAAATAAGTACAGTTAGTAAAAAATATTTGGGCGGTCACTCTGACATTTACTCCAGTTTCTTTAGTGTAGTATTTGGAACGAGGAAGCATCCGAAACCGCAAACTGAAAATAGAACACGATTTAATTTTTTAGTGTTGTGCGATGTACGTAAGAATTAACAGTAATATTTTATGGCACGCAGTTTGGTTATTAAGTTTGTAAAAATAGCTAGTTATATAAAACATTACTTAAGTTTTTTATAATAACAAACATATTTTCGTTTTAGCGACATCTATTGAGGCCTAATGGTACTTAGAAGTGTCACACCTTTTGAAAGTTTTGCTTTAATGTCACAGTTTAGACACAGGTGGCACTGCTTCAATTAGATTTAGAAAATATACATCGACAGGTAGCACTGATGGATTCCAGACAAGTAAAGAAATAATACTACTACTCAACTAATACGAGTAAATTACAGCTCTAAAGAGTAGTGCCAGTTTTGGTTGCAGCACTAATGTGTCGGCCCGACCGGGAAGGACCACGCTCCACAGAACACCAGCGTAAAACTACTGTGTTTCGTATGACCGTATGACGAGTGCAGAGAACAGGAGACCCTTTTTACTGGAAACGAGGCATTGCATACATGTAGGAATAGTATTCTGTGATGTTAGTGCTCAGAGGTGACGACCCATCAGCGTTTCAATTCTTTTAACCAAGGATAATATATCATTTAATTTTATACAAGGATGATAAATGTGTATATGGGCTACAGAATCCACTTACCATCAGACGGTACTCTTATGTAACCTTCACCTTAATATAAAGAAACAGAATCTAACAGTAATTTTACATATTTGCATGCTTAATTAAATATATAAAAATTAAATAACTTAACAATACAAAACGTTACTTTCACCATTCAGTGCTCGCAAATTTCTACAGCTACGTATAATGTACTTAGTATATTATATCGTAAATATATAAATAAATACTCATCTAACCTGACCTAACCTACCCATACGTTTTAACCGATTTCAAAAAAGGAGGAGTTATTCAATTCGACTGTATTTTTTTAATGTGTGTTACCTCCATAGATATACTATAATACATACATAACAGAATGGGGGAGTGGGTGGAGCCCGCGTAGCCACTAAAATGTCACTAACACGTCAATTCACACGCAAAAATGTCAAAACGAGATGTGTTTTGACGTTACAATCGTTTCCAAATTTCGCAAGCAAATTATTTAAAAAATGCCAAATTGCACCCTATTTGCAAATAAATATGTATTAAAGTTTAAACGATTTTTTAATGATGATCTTGAACATTAATCAAAAGTCTAAAATGTGTAAATTTATTCAGTCTGTCAAAACACAGCGAATCGGGTTTGGCGACGACGATCCTCGTACAAAATAAAGTTGACTATTCTATTCTATTCTGTATTATAGTATTCTATGGTTACCTCAGTACATTTTTTAGGTAAACCGATTTTGATGATTCTTTTTTATTCGAAAGCTGGTACTGGTACATCTCATGTGGTTCCATATAAATTTGATCAAGATCCGACCAGTAGTTTTTGAATTATCTTTATTAGTATTTAATTGATTTCGATTACATTGATGATGTTCTGGTTATATTCTATTTTGAAATCGAAGTCGGTTTAACTTTTTTAAAGTACAATTATTATCATCGAACAAATTTACTTACCAGCCAAAACGGTGGCAATAGTAATAAATGGTGGCAGGCATCCGTAGTCGATGAGAGCAGGAAAAATGACAGTTCCGGTAATGGTGCCCAATCGTCCGCTCATCAGGAACGTCGCCATAGCCATTACTCTGCAAATTTTTTTCGTAATTACTAATAAATAATTAAAAATTTAATTAGGTGTGTATCACGTAGAATATATTTTAATTTTTCTTATCTTCTCTATATACGAAAATCAATTGCCGTCCGTTGATCTTGGTAAAACTCGACAGCAGCTGGACCGATTTTGATGAATTTTTTGTTTGTTTTTCAATGGGTCCCTAGATAGTTTAGATTCACATTTAGACCCAGCATGTGGTGCTGTTGTCGAGCTTCTGACAACAGCACCACCTGCCGGGTCTAAATCTGACCTGTGAGAAGTCGGGGCGTATAGGTAGTAAAGATTGGCCGAATATTCGTTTCATATTCTATATTCGGCATATTCGGCAGCTTTACCGAATATTCGGCTAAATCACCGAACATTCGTTAAAGTGGTACTCAAAGTGTCCATTGTATTGAAATGTACGAATTGAGTAATGCCATGTCTCATAAGCTCATAACTTTACTGTTGATAGTAACTACCTATATTTTATTTATGAGTTAAATGCAATTGTATAACGTAATGTTTTGAGGCGCTGTAGATTTATTTTCAGTTATAGCAAATAGAAAGCTTGATAAAATGTTTTAGGAATCAAACAAAGAAAAATTACATTACTTTGGTACATTTCACTCTACTTTGGTCGTCAGTCTAAAATAAGTGCAAATACTAGATCTGCCACTCATTTTATCATATAATTATCAATTTTCACTTTGACTTTTTTTTTACAAAAATGGTCAAAACAAGCATTTGCCGGTAATTTGCTCAGTACTAGATGATGCAATAACACGTCAGGTGTGGCGAGGTAGCGAGGGGCAGGGCCCGGCGCTAATCCCGCGCGGATTTACGGTACGTAGTACTATTATTTAATCTGTGATTACGGCACAAGTTCCGACATAAATTGGTTAGGTACCAAAGTGATCCTGCCGAATAATATTCGGCCGAAAATTCGGTTCGATAAAAGTTTTACCAAACTTTCGGCCGAATATTCGTATTCGGTGAACTCCATATTCGGCCCATCTCTACTTATAATCTCTATACTATATAATTTCTATATTATATTACTTATATAAAAATCAATTGCTGTCCATTGGTCTCTAAAATATGCGATAATGACTCGACCGATTTTGATGTTTTTTTGTATGTATTTGAGTTGATCGCCCGATGGTTTAAAAACTCAGTGGAACCTGGTAGGAGGCGCTTTTGTCGAGATCTAGAAATCACCCGTGCAATCCGGGGTGGATCTCTAGTAGTCAGAAAACATTTAATTATTTAGTAAATTAAATTTATTTAGTAAATAAAGATGTTTATTTTATGTCGATATCGTTATCACTGCCATCATCGTCACGCTAGGCTGGACGATTGCCCGTACCAAACTTCTTGCAACTGTGGCACTACTCCCTGCCACCGGTCTGAGTTTTTTACGTCTGGCAACTAGATCGTTATCTGCCATCTATACGCTGCCTTGAAATCCTTTTGGTATTTCAGATAGTAACCTCTTATGAATTTTACAGGAAGAAATGGTGGTTGTATACTCTTACACCGTGTAGTGGCGATGTAAGAATATCAACTACCCTATATCGTGTCGAGGGGGCGTAAAAGACGTCAGAGAAACTGGAACACTATATGAATAGCAGAATTTTCTTGATAACGACTCAAAATAATAAAAAAAACTACGATTGCCAACCTGGCTGCCACGTGGCAACTATTGCAAAATCCCCCCTATTAGGCATTCAACGGGGGAAGGTATATGTTTAGCCAGACTATTATAAGTTTTATTGGATTAGATTGATTATTTCATAACGTCACCATACTTTTTAAATTGACTAAGCCAAAAATATACTCTAGGCACGCTTATAGGCCGTCAAATCTTAACTCATACCTTAGAGAAGTAGGAAATAAGTCTACATTGATGCTAGACAATGAGGCTCCGCATAGAGCTGTAAAGGAGAGTGCAGTGGTGACCATCGCGACCACGGCGAAGGCCCCCGTACCCAGGAACGGCAACATCACAATTATGACGGCACTAACTAGGCCGCAGAAGCCTGCCACCAGCTTTTTACCGCATCTGTAGTAACAATTGGACGTGATTCATACATTTAAAATTTATGAAGTATACATTTGTTCGAGTGAAATTTGTGCCAAGAGAAATTAACAAGAGTTAGGTTACTGGTGAGACATGCAAGAAATCAATGGATGCAGGTGGCTTAGGAACAATTAAGTTAACGCTTAACTACTTAAGTTGAAAGGAATCGGACCTAAATACATATACGAGTATAATCAAAACATATTATTACTTAATAAAAGTACACAAGCAAACAAAAAATAAAAATTAAAGGTACGAGGGTGGATTGAAAAGTACTCGACCTAACCAAGAAAATAAACACATACTAAATCAGTTATATTTTTATTTTTCTACATAATCACCATCAAGTTCAATACACTTTTGCCACCTCCCCTTCCAAGCATTTACCGTTGAAAAAAAATGATTCTTCCTTAGAGTCAAAATATGCGTCTACAGCTGCTTTGACCTCGTCGTTTGTCGAAAATCTTTGACCTCCCAAGTGCTTTTTTAGGTTAGGGAACAGAAAGAAGTCTGATGGTGCCAGATCAGGTGAATACGGCGGATGCGGTAACAGTTCAAAGCCACAGTTGTGAATTTCAGCCATTGACTGTACTGACGTGTGAACACGGGCGTTATCTTGATGAAACAGGACTTTTCTTCTGAGCATTCCTCGACGTTTTTCTTTTATTTCCTCTCGTAAACGACGTAGTAAGGTGCAGTAGTAATCAGAGTTTATAGTCTGACCCCTTTCAAGATAATCAATCATAATCACACCTTTCGAGTCCCAGAATACTGAAGTCATCACCTTATTTGCCGACAAAATCGACTTAGCCTTTTTAGGGGGTGGTGAACCAGGTCTTCTCCACTGTTTTGATTGTTGTTTTGTTTCCAGTGTACAGTAATGAACCCATGTTTCGTCCATAGTAACAAAACGATTCAAAAAATCATCTGCATCGGCTTCAAATAACTCCAAACAGTCGCGTGAAATAGTCAATCGCGTCCTTTTTTGTTCAACTGAAAGCAGTCGCGGAACCCACCTCGCAGACACCTTGTGGAAACCCAACTCGTTGACAATGATGTTTTGAGTTCCTATAATCTCGGCTATCTCTCTAATTTTTTAGTAAGAGATGCCTATAATCTCGGCTATCTCTCTAATTTTTAATCTGCGGTCTCCCATTATTAAATCAAGTACTTTTTTAATATTTTCGTCAGTAGTTGACGTCGAAGGCCTTCCAGAGCGGGGTTCATCTTTCACACTCTCTCTACCACGCTTAAATTCTGCTATCCATTTTTTGACGGATGAATATGACAGAGCACAATCGCCTAATGTACTGACCATGTCATCATGGATGGCTTTTGATTATAGCCCCTTCTTATGGAGGTACTTAATGACGGCACGCTGCTCGATTTGCTCCATTCGCGGAAATTATGTCCGATTACTTTGTTAATAAATTTATAAAATCACAACTAATTATCGCACACGTTTCGAACTTCACACAATGAACTAGTCTGAACTGAACTAAATAATGTGGGTAGATTTGATTTTTAGAATTGAATGGATCTGTGTTAGGCCGAGTACTTTTCAATTCACCCTCGTATTAAATGTGTTGCAAGCCCGATCAGACATTTTATGGGAGTTTTTTTTATTTATATAACATTCAAGTTTACAATATTTACCATAATGAAAGAAAAAACTTAAACAAAAACATAAATTAGAAAATCATTAGGTAATGAATTACAGACTTAAGCAAGGTTTAGACGAAGCCAGTGCTGACTTGTTATTGGCCTCGTATAAACGGTTTTTCAAGACAAGCCAGCGCAGCGCTGGTTGCCAGCACTGGCGGGAATAGAACATCTGCCTATTTTTCAAGCCAGTGGCCTCCACCCGCATGATCCGCAACCCCCGCTCTAGAATAAATAATTTGTAATATAAAAAAAATTACTAGTGATATTATACAAATTCCTATATTTGATGTATTTACTATATGATAAACATTATTTTCAGTTACAGTTAAAAAAATAATTAATTTAATACAACGATTCACAAGAATAATCTAGGAATGAAACGAATCCATTTGGCCTCGTCTGAACAACACGGGCCAGGCCAGCGCTGGCTTGTTTGAGGACTGGCCAGCGTTACTGGCTTCGTGTAAACCTTGCTTAAGTTGCCAGTTATATTGTTGTTCGAAAAATTGTTATTATATTCCTAAGGCGTGTCGTCATATTTGTATCGTCATATATCTTTCAATATCGCTCCCTATGAAAGTCAATGAACTAACACACAAAGCGCAGATAATTTATAAATATTTTATCGTTATCGTATCTGTGTGTCCGAAACATATCGAAAGATAGTAACAATATTATTTGCTCATACAAATATATCTGTAGATACAAATATGGCGTAGGAATTTACCTGCAGATAAATACAGGCTGGTCACTGAAAAAATGCGCTAAAATTCGCTTCGGTCCTTTATAATATAATACGATAAAACGTTACTTACGTAACGCTCATATGACGTTTTATCGTTTTTAGTAAATGCAAATGCAACACGTACATTAAAATAAAAATCTGAATCCTATCTTGACGAGCTGTATAGCTAATCTGGAAGCTATATACGCCAACTCATTGTAGGTAACAAACACTATATAAGTAAACAATTCGCTCCAAAAACACGTCTATAATACGTTATTAGGCCAGTAAAAGCAGACGTATTTTTTTGGTCAACTTTGCACTGAATTTCCGATCCAATTTTTAATTTTTTATAAGGTTTAGTTTCGGTATATACCGAGCATAAAATCACAAAATGCTGACAGATCGAGATGGCGCTTCAAGCCCCATCTTGAAAAAACGTTTTCAGCCGATATTTCGGAAACTATGCACTTTAAGGCAAAAGTTATAGAAACGATTATTGTAGAAAATAAAATTTCGCATCTTTTGTTTCCAGTAAACTTTTTTGTAAAACTTACAGTTTATGATTTATGGCCCATTTAATAAACCGGTTTTTCTATCGTGGCCAATATTTCTTGAAATATTAGATTAATAAATAAAATGTGTTAGTCCATTTTTTAAGACCAGTTTATTCTCTACAACTTTTGTTTCAAACTTTTTTTTCTAATGTCCATACTTTTTGAGTTATAAGACATTTAATGCTGGGCTACCGGGCAATCGGGCGGTTGAAAATTTCAACGGTCGAGCTCGGCCGATGCTCGGCGGGTGACGAAGCAGCTATGCGTATCTTGAAATTTTCAACTTTAGGCCCGGTAGTCCAACATTAAACGTCCTATAATTCAAAAAGTATGGACATTAAAAAAAGGTTTGAAACAAAAGTTGTGGAGAATAAACTGATCTTTAAAAATGGATTAATGCATTTTACTTATTAATCTAATATTTTGAGAGTTATTGGCCGTGATAGAAAAATCGGTTCATTTAATAGGCCATAAATCGTAAGCGGTGAGTTTTATAAAAAAGTTTACTGGAAATAAAAGGTGTGAAATTTTATTTCCTACAATAATAATTTATATAACTTTTGCCTTAAAGTACATAGTTCCCGAGATATCGGCTGAAAACGTTTTTTCAAGATGGCGCTTGAAGCGCCACCTGGATCTGTCAAGATTTTATGATTTTATACTCAGTAAGTGATCCTAAACTTTATAAAAAATCAAAATTGGATCGGAAATTTAGTGCAAAGTTAAATTCTATTTTTACTGTACTATATAATATGTAATATGTAAGTTTGAATTTTGATTAAATGTATCATTTCGTATATTATCGTATTTGCATAGTGTGTGATGCTTTCAGATAATAACATAAACATAAACACTCACGCCTGTCACCCAGATGGGTAGGCAGAGACTACAGACTTCCATTTAGCACGATCCTGACATACCTTTCTCGCCTCTTCCACATCCATATACCTACGCATACATGCTCGTCGGTTAAGGGTACTCTTAATTTGGCCCATTTTTAGTATATCGCCAATTTGGTCGACAAACTTCCGCCTAGGACGTCCCTTTCCGACTCTTCCATTCATTTCTGCAACATATATTTACTTTGTCAGTCTTTCCGCATTCATTCTTTCTACATGACCAAACCACCGAAGCATTCCTTTCTTAATCCTGGTCACCGCATCATCTTGCAAACCACACTCTTCTTTTATCACACAGTTTCTCACCCTATCACTCAGATTCAGCTCTAACATACTCCTTAGCGACCGCATTTCTACTGCATTTATTCTACTCTCGTGCTTCTTCTGCCACACCCAACTTTCACTACCATACGTTAAAGTAGGGACTAATACAGCACTGTGAATTGCCATACGTGCCTTTTTTGCTTTCAGATAATAATCAAGTTTTTATACGCAGATAAAATATTATCGACAATACAGATTGTCTGTGACTCGCTTAAGGGTCAGTTCACACCGAGATGTGACGCGATGCGACGCTGCGCGGTCTTTTTAAGTCAGTGATACAAAATATAACTTTATTTACTACATAAGAGATACACATTTTATTGAGATAATTTGAACATGCCCCGCGGCGTGCAGTTCATCAGATTGCGGTAAAACTTTGTTAACATACATATTGCTTGAACTTCCGCGAAGGTTATATGGATAGTTACACCTGCGCAAAGCTGGAGCGAATCGCTAGTAAATGAATGGTTTTTACATTACATTCAAATATGCCTACAATATTCATAATAATAATTAAAATAATAAAACGAACTAAGTGGCCAATTATAGCGTTGTCCGGAATTTTTTAATTGATGCCCTACGAGTAGTGGTGATGTAAGAATATCTACTAGCCCATATCATCCCGTGGGTGTCGTAAGAGGCGACATATTGAAACAAATCAGGACATGGGCAGCAGCGCCTTCCTAATAACGGTAACGTATGCCTTACCGTACCTATTAACCAAAACGCCACCTATGCTGTAAGTGAGTACGGAACCGGCGCCGACCATAGCACTCTGCAAATAGGTGAGCATATCCGTCTGAAGCGGCGTGCAGGAATTCTCCGTAGATGCAGCAACCGGCGCGATCGCTGAACAGAGCGTTCCATTGACGTCTGACCCGCTCATCGCCGCCAACTGAGGGTACCAAAGGCGGAGGGTGTTGGAACTGAAAACCGTAATTACTAAAATTCAATCCAAACCCAAGTATATTGCTAGAATTGTGAGCTCATTCTGCGAATATCGGACCAAAAATTAGGTAATATTTTTTTAAACTTTGTTGCACAAAAAAGGTGGACCAGTTAACCTATAAGTAAGAAGAGAAAACTTATTTGGAAATGCAATATGATTTGATAGAAAAATAATGAAGGATCAACAAAATAACGACTTATATAAAAATCATTAATGTATGTATATAATATCTATACATATTGTTGCAAGCCATAACAATACACCTAGCGGCATCTAGTGACGGGTAGCAAGGAGAGCTTTCTATAAAATGCAATGCTAAAACTATCCACCTCCAGCGCCATCTAGTATCAAGTGGCAGAACTAGGAGAGAACTTTCTCCACTTAGTCGGTCGGGGCTGATATTTGCTGGAATATTCTAGATGTTTCGTTGGATAAGGCCTATATAAAGCCGTTAGGGCCGCAACTGGGGCAGTATTGAATTGGCGGTATAGGCGAAGCTTCGGATCGAAATAAAGTGAAGTAAAGTGATCAGATGTGAAGTTTTAATTGGTATTCGGCAATTAAAGTGTCAATTTTGGTAATTCAATCGGCAGTTTTTATAGTCAAGAACCCTAAGCTCGTAATAATTGGTGTCAGAAGTGGGATTCGAACCCACGCCCTCAGAGAGGACCAGAACGCCCAACCACCCGTTTTGCACAGGGAAGTTTAATTGAGTCTGGCACCTTAGACCACTCGGCCATCCTGACGATGCCGTGCGGCAGGATCTTCGCTCCCATCGCGTCAGTGAGGTTGCGGCAGCTACACTTCGCGACCGCAATAAAGGATAAATGATGTAGCCTACCGGATACAGAAACAGAGCATTTCTATTGGATTATAGTATACTTTCACGACTGTTCTCACGACTTCTTAGTGAAATCGTTTACCACAGGGGATTTTTCCAGATCGATACGACTTAGGGACCTTCAAGAAACGGGATTACTTCTTTTAAAAAGGTCGGCAACGCATCTGCAATTCCCCTGGTGTTGCAGTTGCTTATGGGCAGCGGTCGACCCTTACCATCACGTGAGCTCATTTACCTGCACTCATTATAAAAAAAATACTTGACGCCTTGGTTTATTTATTTTACTCCATATTTCTTTACAGGTTTTCATTAATTATAAATTCTAACCTCAACTAAGATATTTCACATTTGCCGGTTGGCCCATGAAGGCCTACTTTATTTTTAAAAAATAGTTCCGAGTGTGGTTACGCTTATAAAAGCTGTATAAAGAATAATTCGTGTTTGTTTTTATGTTCTTACCCAAACATGCAGCCCATGTGAATTAAACACATGAGCAGAAGCCAAGCACCATGTGGTGGTTTGAACAGTGGCGCCAGCTGGGCACAGCCTCCCTTCAATGCGTCTACCCCCCGACCCTGCTGCTGCGATCTCTCCTGAACTAACCTAGTTACCTATGAAGGGAATCACTAATTAGTGTAAAATTATCTCAAAAGGCTAGTCGTATGAGGAAATTCAAGGTCGCTCAGCGAGCTACGGAGACGGCTATACTGGGGGTATTTCTGCGCGATAAAGTTAGAAACAAAAATAGATTTTTTTTGTTCAATATAGATTATAAATAATACATATTGAAAGTCACTTTTAAAGAAGAGATGAGGATATCCGCAGTAGAACCAGAATGACCCTCATAGCCCAACAGATTAATAAGCTGAAGTGGCAATAGGCCGGCCATATAGCTCGAAGAACCGACAACCGGCAGGGAAGAAAGGTTTTCCAGTTGCAGCCTCGTACGAACTGGTAAAATAAGCAGGAAGTCGATGGATGCAGGTGGCTCAGGACCGTGCTTTGTGGCATACCTTGGGGGAGGTTTATGTTCAGCAGTGGAATTGTAAAGAGCTGTAATGATGATGATATCTCAAAGGCTCTGTTGTCTTTCTGTGTACATATTTGCCAAAAACCGTGAAATGACATTATGGAGGATATCCTGGGTTTGAATCCTGGGTCGTAGTCGAAGTTGACGGTAGTACATAAAACCATTCCATTCCTCCACACCATCACAGCCTAAAAAGTTCACTGGTGAACATAGCCTAGAGATTGCCTCATAGGGGTGGGAGTACTCTATAGTTGCCACGCTTGGCAAGCGGGTTAGCAACCGTAATTTTTATAACATTGAGTTGGTATCAGGAAGACCCTGCTGCCCATTTCCTGTTTTCCCTGTCGCCTCGTACGACACCCATGGGACGATATGGGGAGTGGATGTTCTAACACCGTCACTGTTTGCGACATCTAAATATACTCTCATATTCCAAACTTAACATTTTAATTCCCGTATTTATCCTCACATACCATATTATCTTCTTCACACATACATCTTCTTTAATGAACTGCTTTTTATACATACACAAAGTTCAAAAACTTTATTAAACTAAGTTTGTATAAAAAGGGTTATTGTAATATCAATGAATTTATGGATGATAATAACCCCTGGGAAGGGTGATCGCTACCAAGCTATTTCTAATTTGTTTTGTGTTGTTAATTGTAAAATACATGATTGTAAGCTGTTATTTAAAAAAATAGTCCCGCTGGGTTTCTTGCTGGTTCTTCCCAGGACAGAGGTTTTTTTCCGAACCAGTGGTAAATTAAAAAAAGTGACTATTAATAAATATTATTTATAATCGATATTTAATAAAAAAGTTTCTGCTTCCGTTCTGTTTCTATAATCACATTAGCTGGCCAGGCGGACGTTGTTCTACCCTTTTCGACGAGCCTTTGTCTTGTAAAAATCCTTTAATATTCAATTAAATATTGAAAGTCACTTATCGAGACAACGACGAAAGGACTGTCCTACCACTCAAGTTAGAGCAAGTAACAAACATTTACAAACATTAAAATTGGTCAAATGGTTTTGGAGGTTAGTGCGAACGAACATAGTGACACGGGGTTTTTAACTTCCCAGTGGGAAATTATTGTAATGGGTCCGATTTTGCAAATTGGAAATTTTAACATATCTCCACGTTTCAAGGCCTTTAGAGTCGAATAGTGTGGTTTTTGAAAGGACGTCCGTGTATGCACATGTACGTATCTATGTATGTATATTCGGATTCAATTTTTGTCTCGTGTACAAATCGATCAAATCAAATGACATCTCGAGAACAAATAGTGATATTGACATGGGATCAGTTTCAGTTAACGCATAATTATGTAACTTAGACCTCATTAAATTTTGAGTAAAATCGTTCAAGTCGTTTTTTGTGCCGAAAGAAAAAATACAATAAAACATATAATATTTTTTTATTCTTTTTACTGGGAAGTTAGTCGTGTGGACTTTTGGGTCGCACCTAAACCGCTTTTTGTATATTAACATTGGTTGTGTTTTACCCAACTGCGAAAGGAATGTATGCATGTCTATTTCTTTGGCACGCTCTATAGCCTAAACGGCTTGAAGAATTTTAACATATGAGGTGTCGTTAGATTTGTCTTTATTGAGGAAGGGATATAAAGATTTTCTATTTTCAATAAACTTAAGTAAACGGTTGGGTTTAATTATAACAGTAACCATTGGGCTTTTTTTATTTAGACACTGTGGTTTCACAATCCATTCAGTCTACTCACAAGTTACAACTGACATCGGCTTGAGTCCAAATTGTTGTCTGGATATATCCGGAATAATCTGACATTGTTAAGAACGGTTAAAAAGCGACATGTTCTCATTGATACTGTGGTAGCGATTAGCAAGGCTGAGATCGCCCGTAATTAATATTGATTAGTGTTAATTCAAGGCGATTAAGGCCATAAATAGTAGTCGCTGTAAATGTTAGAGCGAATGTATTCTCTGGGTCTTTGAAACTAATAGTAACATTTGTTCACAAGGCTGATATTACATCTTGAATTGAAAGTATGTTTTCTAATATATTTTATAGAATAAGGGTGACAAACACATTAACAATATTTCTATAGCATAATGGTGTATGGTATTTTGCTATGGAGACACGCGACTGACATTGAAATTATATTTGTTTTACAGAAGAGGGCCATTAGAGCAATCCATAATTTAAAACCTCAAAAGTCCCTCGGACAAAAATTTTTAAGAAATTAATATATTAACTCATGCCCCTCAATACATTTATAAAAATGTAATGTACGCACAGAAAAATAAAAATAGTTTTACAAAAATAAGTGATATTCATTCTGTAAATACTAGGAGCAGACACAAGCTAGTAGTACCAGTTACTCGACTCCACCGATTCAGTAATTCTTTATTGATCCCAGAAAATATACAAAATTTTACCTGCACAAAGTTCAAAAACTTTATTAAACAAGTTTGTATAAAAAGCGTATATTAAGCAATTTATGGATGATAATAACCCCTGGGAAGGGTAATTGCTACCAAGCTATTTCTAATTTGTTATTGTGTTGTTAAATGTAACATATAAGATTGTAAGCTGTTTTTTAAAGTCCCGCTGGGTTTCTCGCTGGTTCTTCCCAGAACAGAGGTCTTTTCCAAACCAGTGGTAATTTAAAAAAAAAGTGTTTTCAATAAGTATTATTCAATACTGAATAAAAAATTTCTGTTTCTGCTTCTGTTAACAAGCTCACAGTCCACCCGATGATAAGTGGATGCTGTGGCCCATAGACATCTGCATCTATCCTCAAACTAAGATGAAATGTCTTGTTTCCAGTAAAGAGTCTCCGTTTCTCTACACTCTCCATACGAAACCAGCAGCGTAAATTTTTACGCTAGTAGATACTCTGTGAGAGCGTGGTCCTACTCCGGTCCAGCTGACCCATTCTTACCTCAACCATAAAATTTATTTATTTATTTATTTTATAGGATAGGGTGACAAACGAGCACACAGTCCACCTGATGGTAAGTGGTTGCTGCGGCCCATTGACATCTACATCTATCCTCGACTACAAATCAAAATGCAGATGCGTTGTCACCCGTGAGGACTAAGATGGAATGCCTCGTTTCCAGTAAAAAGGGTCTCCGGTTCTCTAGACTCACCATACGAAATACAGCAACATTAAGCTACTATTTGACGTTGGTGTTTTGTGACAGCGTCCTTCCCCGGTTGAGCCGACCCATTCGTGCTACAACTATACTACTAATATAACTGCAGCATGGCTCTACCACGTGTAAACGTCTAAACTACATTATTCAGATTTCAAAAATTGGACCGAGTGGTGGTAATACTATCCATTTTTAATATTAAAAAAAAACATTACTCCCCCCCCAACCCACCCACACTAGGATTTTAACTGTACCATGGGTGCCCCCATTTACATACATAAATTTCACATGGACAAACATCCAGACTCAAAACAATTATTTGAAGGCCGTACAAATACTTGTTTTGTATTGGATTTAAACCCGTCGTCCTCAGAGCCGCAACTACTTGCTAAGCCACTCTATTACAGAACCGTTTGAGATTTAAGAGAATCACCCAGTATTGTATAGTGGTCCAGAATAATTTCATGATTTCTGACAGATCATCATTATTATTACAGCGCTTCACAAGTCCAAAATATTACAAAATTTTACAGTACATAGGCCTCCCACAAGGAATGCCACAAAGCACGGTCCTGAGCCACCTGCATTCATCGACTTCCTGCACGTCTAACCATTTCATCACTCCATCTAGTGGGGGGTCGCCCTACACTTCGCCTACCGGTATTAGGCTGCCGTTCGACAAGCTTTCTTCCCCATCGGTCGGTTCTTCGAGCAACGAGTAAGTGGCTATTTTAATGCCGGTGGGGAATGCGTGTGCGTAAGCGCACGTGATGCCAGTGCGCACGATATGCCGACAATAACCACAACCAGGGATATATTTTTTATGGAATAAGGGTAACAAACGAGCACACAATCCACCTGATGGTAAGTGGATGCTGCGGACCAGTATCGCGAGTGAAGAGAAAAGAGTGGGAAGACCCTTTTTTACTGGAATGGATGCATTATATTTTAATTCTCAAGAATGTCAACACATCAGCATTTTGATACTTAATCGAGGATAGATATAGATGTTTATGCGCCACAGCATCTACTTACCATCAGGTGACCGTTGTGTGCTCGTTTGTCACCCTTATTTTATAAAAAATACAAATACTCGCTAGGTGCTGGATTCGAACCCACAGGCCTTAGCTCTGGAGCTCATTGCTAAGCCACTGCGCCACGGAGCTGACAAGTTAACATGTACTTACTGGATAACTTTCCTTAGAATTACCGGTGTTCATCGAGTATATTTTTCGGAACACCTCCATCGCTTCAGTGTTTCGCCCCCTCGACATTAGGAACTTGGGACTCTCTGGCAGACAGATGAACGCCAGTCCTGTGAGCAGGGGCACTAGCGCGGTCGCCAGCAGAAACAGGTTCCATGAGTGGATCACTGTTGATATGAATTCTTGTTAGAGATAACCTAAGTTACAGGTTAATTATATCAGGCTACTCTACTCTACTCGAAGACATTCTGAAAGCGTCAAGCAAATGCTTGTTTAATTAATTCTTGAAAACCTTTTAAAACAGGAAATTGTTTTACGATGAGTATGATTTTATGTCATGTTATGTGCATTATAAGTATATATAGTTAGTTTCTTATAGCTCAATAAAGAATAAAGAAAGAAAGAAAGTTATAAAGCAAAACTGTGAGGTGATGTTTCTTTATTTTTCTACAATCGTATTCCATTATCTCATCCCGAAAGGATTTCTGCTGTACTAAAAGTGTTAGTCAGTAGGAACTAGTCCAGTCCTTCGATAAATTGGGTGTAATGGTCGCACGGTTTTAGTCCCGGGCTGGGCTAAAAATCAGCTATTAATTTTCTTTGTTAAGATGGTCTTCTGCCTGATTTATCTCCGGTACCATGAAGTTTGACGTCCCATTGGACTACGGGAATGTGTCCCCTGATCGTATTAATTGTTTTTTTTATATATAATAAGGGTAACAAACTAGTACACAGTCCACCTAACGGACGGCAAGTGAATACTGTGGCCCATAGACATCTACATTTATTCTCGATTAAGAATTAAAACGCAGATGCATTGTTACCTCTAACGGCTAAGCTGGAACGCCTCGTTTCCAGTAAAAAAGGGTCTCCATTCTCTCCACTCACCATACGAAACACAACAGCATTAAGCTGCTATTTTACGCTGGCATTCTATGGGAGCGTAGTCCTCCTCGAGCCGTGCATTCGAGCCACAACCGTGATATAGCTGCAGCGTGACTGTACTACGTATAATATATATATATATATATATATATATATATATATATATATATATATATATATATATATATGTATGTAGTACTAGCGATCTGTCCCGGCTACGTGTGGGTGTAACTAAAGTATAACCTTAGTAGTTTGTTTATATTGCTTATAGTTCTAAAGTTAGCTGCGATCGGAATTGTGTGGAGAATAGTGTTGTTGGATCTACTTTTTTTTAGTGAAACTTCTTCATAGATATAGTGGACAGATGTAGTATGCGGTATTTAAACAAACTTCACGTTTTCTTGTAACGTTTCACCGCCGGTGCTGCAGGAGTATACTATTATTTAACCTACTTATGTAAAATAGAAAATAAAAGAAGAATTTTATTGTTGTTAAGAAATAATTTTTTAAGATCCGTGAAATATTACGCCGAACTTAGCAAAATAATTTTTAACAACTAATATAATGGATTTCCGCAAAGTAGCGTCTGATTTTATTATTTATCAAAAGAAGATTGATATGTCGTTAAGAAGTTTCACTTCGTACGTGTGTACGAGGTGAAACTTTGATACAAACACTACAAAAATTTGATACAAACATGTAGAAAATGGCACCGATAACCAAACCACTGAAAACCAATGTTGTTCGTCGACAGCGCCAAATCCACATCGAACGGCCATAATTTATATTGATATGAAAATATTTATTACGTTTTTAACGATAATTTAGCAAGTTTGCCTTTTTTATAATGATCATAATAAACACTCATATTTAAAGAAGAAGAAAGTATGATTGTTGGTATTTACGCGAACACATTTAGTGTATAACTGATTTAACTTATTGAATTGCTAATTTAAAATTTTAAATTTTCGACGTTTCGGCTGTTTTATATTACCCATGTTCATGGGGGAGTGGGGGGGGGGTAGAGAGGCGGAGAGCGGGGTATGCTGTGTTTGACTTCCCAATGTCAAAGTTAGCATGGCTACCTAATTTTGCCCCGATCTACTCAGACCTTATGGAATTAAAAAAATAGGGAATTACTTAGGGAAAAAAGTTAAAGTATGTCTTAAGTTTACATTTTATATTACTTACCGAACGTGCCACTGAAGAGATAAAAGTCCCAGTCGTTAGTCAGCATTGCCCAGGCGAGCAGTGGCAGAGTGGTGTTGGCGATGGTGTAGAACAAGCTGGTGAGGAGGATGACCCTGGCCCGAAGTTCTGTGCGGTGCAGCTCAGCTATATACGAGATCAGCACTGCGAAGGGTCCGTTAAATCTGTTCAGGAAATTATAAAATGAGTAAATGGGGTTGTTTGTATTTGAGGATTAAAAGACAGGAAGAAAGAAGAACACATTTATTCGTGGCTTGATCACGTCTTAAATCCAAGCTTAAGAAATATTAACATAATGATTTCTTATATTTACGCGAACACTTTACATTGATTAAAATTTTTATTTATTTTATTTTTAATACCCGACGTTTCGTGTGCTTTCCAGCACCCATGGTCACGGGGGACTGAGGTGACTGACGTCCCAATGTCAAAGTTAACCCGGAGTACCTTCAGCTTTTTAATTATTGTCTTTGGTCCGATCTACGCAGAATGAACTAACTGTGTTTTGAAATCTTGCAGTGGTATGCTTGGGTTTAGTTTTAATTTTATTAAAAGAACAACGAAGAAAACAACGAACAAGAACACGCGGGCATGATCTTCAAAATCAATTAGAACCCGCATAAAAAAACACATAGCTGACGTGAAGCATCAACGTTCCAGGAAGTCTGCAGTTTGCGATCATATTCTAGATGGCCCCAACCATTACATCAGATTTGTTAGCCACAAATCCTCGCGAGAGAACATCGATTCCTACCAAGGATGATACATGAGGCTATTGAAATTAAAAAAACATCCTAACTTCAATAGAGAAGGATGCTGGGTACCACCACCCGCTTGGGATCCTATAATTAATAAAATTAAAAGTAAACCCAAGCCAACCACTGCAAGACTTCAAAACACAGTTAGTTCATTCTGCGTAGATCGGACCAAAGAAAATAATTAAAAAGCTGAAGGTACTCCGGGTTAACTTTGACATCGGGAGGTCAGTCGCCTCAGTACCCCGTGACCATGGGTGCTGGAAAGCACCCGAAACGTCGGGTATTAAAAAATAAAAGAAATAAAACGCGATTAAATCCGTAAAAGTAGTTGTAATCAAAATATTAACATGATAAATGAAAACTCAAACCAAATTGTTTTTTCTTGTTCTTTATATATTATTATTATTTATTTTACTTTTTATTTTAACAGTGGTAGAGCCACGCGGCAGCTATGCTATTGCACGTATGGGCCGGCTTAAACCGGGGCGGTACCACGACCTCACAGAATACCGGCGTGAAGTGGAAGCTCTGCTTCCGCGTTTCGTCTGGTGAGTGCAGGTGGCCGGAGGCTCAAATATTTATTCCATCATCTGTAGTAACTATCGGAGGCAGATCTCAACCTTGGTTTGATCACTCCTGTAAGACTGCATTTCGCAATAATCAGGAGTGTTATCAGTCCTGGATAGACGCTTCGGCGGCTTGGGTCCTTCAAAAGAGTTATTGCCAAGACAAAATATCAGAAACCCGTGCATTCTGGTCTCTCGCCAAGGCTGTTTAGGGGAATTTCCGTCGCCATCTCTTCCATCTCTGCACAGGGAGGACGTCTCACTGGCTTATAGCGCAAAGGAGAAAGCCGATCTTGTTGGCTCTTTCTTTGCGTCCAACTCGACTCTCGATGACGGGGGGAGTACGCGGCGGCGTACCATCCCGCGGTGTGAGTGCTCCATGCCGGAAGTGCAGTTCACACAGCGGTCGGTTCGCAAAGCACTCCTCTCCCTGGACATCCACAAGTCGAGTGGGCCTGACGGAATCCCCCCAATTATGCTGAGGACGTGTGCTCCAGAGTTGGCACCGGTTTTAACGCGTCTTTTTCGGTACTCCTACTCTCTAGGCGTATTCCCAAAATCATGGAAGACGGCTTTCGTTCACCCGATCCCTAAAAAAGGCGACCGCTCAGACTAACTCCAACTACCGGCCTATCGCCATCACCTCCTTGTTCTCCAAAACAATGGAGTCCATTGTAAACTGCCAGCTCATGAGGTACCTTGAGGATCACCAGCTGATAAGTGACCGCCAATACGGTTTTCGCCGTGGTAGGTCAGCTGGTGATCTTCTGGTCTACCTAACTCACAGATGGGCGGAGGCAGTAGAGTCCAAGGGGGAGGTATTGGCCGTTAGTTTGGACATTGCGAAGGCCTTCGATCGGGTTTGGCACAAAGCGCTTCTTTCGAAGCTTCCTTCCTATAGGCTTCCCGAGAAATTGTGCGATTGGATCACCAGGTTTCTTGCAGATCGGAGCATCAAGGTCGTTGTTGACGGTGCAAGCTCCGATTGCAAGCCTATTAATGCTGGTGTTCCACAAGGCTGCGTGCTATCGCCAACGCTGTTTCTTCTGCATATCAATGATATGTTGCAAACCCGTAACATTCATTGCTATACAGATGACAGCACTGGTGATGCTCTTTACACCGGCCGAGCCAATATTTCTCGGGAAAACGTCTCCGAGTGCCGGGACAAACTTGTGTCTGGAGTCGAGTCTTTGCTGAACAGAGTCTCGGATTAGGGGCGACTAAATCTATTCCAGTTTAACCCCCAGAAGACACAAGTTTGCGCGTTAACCGCTAAAAAGAACCCCTTTGTCGTATCCCCTCAGTTGCAAGGCACTCCCCTTGTTGCCTCAGCCAGTATCGGAATCCCCGGCGTCGACATATTGAGTGACGTGCAGTTTCGTGGTCACTTGGAAGAGAAGGCCAAATTGGCCTCTAAAAAGCTTGGCGTGCTCAGCAGAGCGGGACAGTTTTTCATGCCGGCACACCGCCTGCAACTTTACAAGGCGCAGGTTCGGCCGCACATGGAATACTGTTCCCATCTCTGGGCTGGGGCTCCCTAGTACCAGCTTCTTCCACTTGACCGCATCCAGCGCAGAGCGGCTCGAATCGTCGACGACCGAGTGCTTTCCGATCGGCTCGATTCACTGGCACTGCGAAGAGATGTTGCATCTCTTTGCATTTTCTTACCATGGAGAGTGCTCTGAGGAATTGTTCGGATTAATCCCAGCCGCCAAATTTCGTTAACGCACTACGCGACAAACGTCCCGTTACCATCCACACCATCTGGATGCTTGGCGGTCCACCACTGTACGTTTCGAAAGGAGTTTTCTTCCGCGTACAACCTCTCTGTGGAATACCTTACCACCGGCGATTTTTCCGGTCCGATACGACCTGGGGACCTTCAAGAAAAGAGCTTACCCCTTTTTAAAGGGCCGGCAACGCACCTGCAATTCCCCTGGTGTTGCGGTTGATCATGGGCGGTGGTAGTCCCTTAACATCAGGTGAGCCGCATGCTCGTTTGCCCCCCTTCTATATAAAAAATTACCGCTACAGCCTTTTAAGTCCACCGCTGAATATACGCCATACCTATAGATTATCTCATAGGGGGATATTTGCCATAGTTGCCACGCATGGAAAATAGGTTGGCAACCATCGTTTTTTAGTTTTAGTCATTATTAGGCAGACGCTGCTGCCTTCTTATTTGCTTCTCTTTGCCGTCTCTTGCGGTGTCCACGGGAAGATATGGGGTAGTGGATATTCACACACCGCCACTACATGTTAATACTAATATAATTTTAAATGTGGAGGAGTATTGTCGATATCACCATTTTTCTAGAAATCACACTAGACGCAAAACTTCAATGGGATCTCCATATATCAAAATGAGCAAGCAGACTTAGTTTTGCAACATTTGCTGTAAAAAGATTAGCAAGTCTTACCAATGTAGAAACGGCTGACTAGTTTAATTTAGCTATTTTCGTAGCACAATATCATGTAGTATTTTGCTATAGGGACTCGCGACCAATACTAAAATTATATTTGTTTTACAGAAGAGTGTCATAAGAGCAATCTGTGATTTAAAACCTAAAGAGTCGCTCAGAAAAAAAATTAAGCAAATTAATATATTAACTTTGGCCTCTCAATACATTTATAAAAATATAATGTACGTACACAAAAATAAAAGTAGTTTTACAAAAATAAGTGATATTGATTCTGTAAATACTAGGAACAGACATAAGCTAGTAGTACCAGTTACTCGACTCCACCGAGTCAGTAATTCATTCTTGGGGCGATTTATACGCTTTTACAACAAAATCCCAGAAAATGTACAAAATTTGACCTGCTTAAAGTTCAAAAATGTTACTAAACTAAGTTTGTATTAACAAGGTTATTATAAAAGAATTTATGGATGATTATAACCCCTAGGAAAGAAGTGATCGCTACCAAGCTATTTCCAATTTGTTTTGTATTGATTAATTGTGTAAAAAAATGATTTTAAGCCGTTATTTAAAAAAAGGGTTTTTTGCTGGTTCTTCCCAGGACTGAGGTTTTTTTCCGAACTAGTGTCATTTAAACAAAAGTGTGACTGTCAATAAGGATTATCTATAATCTACATTGAATAAAAAGTTTTTGTTTCTCTTGCAATATTTATTCATTTATAAAGAATATAGTCGTGGTAGCTCCGGGGCTATGCGCTTGTTGTAAGTTAAGTTACCTAGTACGTCAGAAACCTAAATTATTATTATTAATACCCTGAAATGTACCAATATAGGGCAAAGGCCAGCAAATTGTTAAATACAATTTTAAGTGCTGATTTGCCACGTGTACGGCGGTGAAGGAAAACATCGTGAGAAATAAGAAAAAAAAATATTTCGAAGACATGTGAAGTTTAAAGACATGAATATGCATTGTGGCAGAGCGGTGGACATTTTATTGTTCTAAAACCCTACCTAAGAAATGAGAGGAGGCCTTTGGCTAGCAGTATATAGGTTTATAATGTAGGCTGTAACGTTAACCTTAACTTTTAAAGAATAAGGGTGGCAAAAGAACAGACAAGCCACCTGAAGGTAAGTGGATGCTGTGGCCCATTGATACCTATCTTAAAAATCAAAACACAGATGCACCGTCATCTCTGAAGTCTAAGATAGAAAGCCTCGTTTCCAATAAAACGGGTTTCCGGTTCTTAACACTTATCACATGAAACACAGCAGCATAAAACTGTTATTTTACGCTAATATTATGTAAGAGCGTTATTCTTCGCTGGCCGAATAGAACCACTGTTGCCACAACCATAATATAACAGTAGCCTGGCTAGTAGAAATGAATACAACTACAAAATACACTTACAAGAACCCACTGGCGAACCTAGTGATGAGCAGCATTGTGAAACTCTGACTCATCGCAGCTGCAATCTCCACAACGCCAGAGCAGAAAAAGCCCCATGCTAGAATCTGTCGCCTGCCCAGCGTGTCGGACAAGAAACCCCACAACATGGCTGATGAGATCATACCTAGGAACAGAAAAAGTAGGATTAACATAACAGTCTATCAGAGGCCCACTGCTGAACGTAGACCTCCCCTGTAGATTGCCTAATTGGGGGATAGTTGTCGTAGTTATCACTTTGGCAGGAGGGTTTGCAACCAGCCATTTTTTATCACTCTTCGTTGTTATCAGGAAGATGCTGCTGCCTCTTACGATACTAACATGATGATATGGTGTAGTGTACTCTCTTATGCCACTACACGGCGAGGACCACCAGATACAGCACGACATGGCAGACTCTACTTTCCTGCTATTTCCGTCTTGTCCACATGTACTGGTTCTGAATTTCTTTTTCTAATATCTATTCAGGGTTAATGGGAACATATATAAACGTCAAATAAAACAAATGGGGTAAGGACTCACTTACATCGCCATCACATGGCAAATTATTACATATTTTTATTATAATACATTGCAACATATGAAAGTCCAATGCTGAACAAAGACCTCTCCCACAGATTGCTCATAGGAGGGATTGCGACAGTTGTAGGCAAGTTATCTATATAATATCCTATTACACAATACTGTATTACGACATTAGCATGTTATTGTTTGTCTGTTTGCAAAGTGTAGACATATTAACACATTTGTATACGACGTATTTCAGACAGACTTTATCTGAAGGCGATGATAATTTTTAATGAATATTGGCTCACGCAAATAACTTCTGTATCACCTTTAAGCATCCGTCTATTTTTAAAACATACACTTTAATAGGAATAAATTTAAATGAAAGACGACTACGTATTTGTGCCATTTGCTGTAGAGACTGTCCGTCCGTCCGTTCTTTTCTCGCTCAAAGGCTAAGTATAAACCATTCAGCGAGGAAACTCAGCCAGCGTTCTTGGCGAGATACCACGGGAGCTGAACTATATGATAATCAAAATTTTTGGTTTAAGGTTTTCTAGCTTATTTTTCATCTTAATCGAGGATAAATGTAGATGTCTGTGGGCCGCAGTATCCACTTAGCATCAGGTGGATTTAATGCTCGTTTGTCACACTTATTCTATAATAATAGATTCCCAATTCTTCTGTGCTTCTATATTTATGTTACCAATTGCCAAATGACACCAAGAGTTTTATAAGACAGATGATTATTTAAAAGATAACTATGCGTGGATATACTCAGATTGCTTAGAATTTATTTGCAAATGTATATACGTATTTTACAAAGTTAAGGGGAAATATAACCTCAAATGGCTTAGCAAAATCCTCCGTTATGCCGAAAATATTGCAGCATTAATTTTGAAATAAATGTATGGTAAAGTTGAGGATTAATGTTAAGGACTATGTTAGACGAAAACAAGATTCCGTAAAATTTTCTCGATAGAAAAAAATCCAAAGTTACCTCCAAAATAAACAATAAACCGCTGTTATTCATAAAATACTTTAAATAAGATCATGAAACTTTGCATACTAACTGAACTAACTATAAAGCAGTGCTTATGTTATTTACTTTTTTGAAAATACCATTATTTTCACTGTAAAAAGAAATTACCTAAACTATCGGCGTATTGAAGCTTGATTCCTGCCGCCCGGTCAGTTTCGCTTAGGCCTTTGAAGGGGTAAGTTGTGTCGCTTACGATCGGAATACACATTACGCAACAGGACGACGTAAAATTAAAATGGGAAATAACCGTAATAAAAATAAGAAGCGACTGGGTTGGCGTTAAGAAACAGGCATAAATATGATAAACCTAATGAAATAAGTATCTAACGACCTGATTACAAACATGTTGGTACATAGCATCGACGCGCGGGGAAGTGGGGGCGAAATTAGAATTTGAGCTGACTTACTATATCCCCTTAAATTGTAACTA
The DNA here is from genome assembly GCA_907164705.1 of Parnassius apollo. Taxonomy (NCBI): domain Eukaryota; kingdom Metazoa; phylum Arthropoda; class Insecta; order Lepidoptera; family Papilionidae; genus Parnassius; species Parnassius apollo. The sequence goes on from CAJQZP010001262.1 coordinate 2,771,851, forward strand.
TTATAAGTTAAATACTAGTGTAAAAAAAGTAAATGTTGCAGCTATAATATAGCTGCAGCGTGACTATCTTTTATTTTTTTAATGTTACCCTCCCCACACTAGGATTTTCACCTGTATCGCGGAGGCAGTTTGCAAACATAAATTGCATAAATTTTTGTTACGGGTCTAGATATTTCCTGACCAGGAACAATTACTTTTAGGCCATACAATTTGGTGTTCCGTGTGGTATTCGAACTCGCGGCCCTTAGCACTGTAACTCAATGCTAAGCTACTGCGCTCAGGCGCCGTCTAAACGACTGTCGATTGTAGAATTTAAACTCTAATCAGATGTTATAAATTTAAAGCGATAATTAATTTCCAAAATTTCAAACAGATTCAGATCACATTTTCTGGATGTTATCGCCCTTAAACTTCTACTACTGTTTGCTAAAGTAGTTAAACGAATTCCTAATTGCTCTATAACTGCGTCATTAGTAACATATAACGCGTTATCTTCCTAGTATGTATGCGGAAGGATTTTATCGGCGATCATTTGACGTGTTTGTGTTTTTTTTTGCAAATCAGATAAAGTGAACAATGTACATATAAATATTTATACGTGTTAATTATTGCATAAAACTAAATTTATGGATTTTATCGTGTGTACTAGGGGATAAGTCGCTCGCGTCCGTAGGCTTCAACCACCCAATCCTAGGCCCACCCTACACGAGTCCCCCGGGTGGTGTTAAAAGAGCGACAAGCCTAAAGTACAGACTCGGCTACTCGCCGTGTGGGAGCGGCGTAAAATGTACCACCATATAGTTTCACACCATGAAAAAAACCAGAGAAAAAAATAGGGCAGGGGTGCGAGGAATCTCCAGGAGGAAAACCGGTGACGAAGTTCACTACCCGTCAAGTTCTGTCTCCCGGAGGGGCGAAAAGTGGAATGCATAAGTCCTAGGCTAAGCTGAATGTATGTGGAGCAATCAATGAAAAGATGGACGAAGTATGCGATATGATGTATGATAGAGGAATAGATGATTATGTGTAAATGAGGGATGATGTTCCCGTGGGTGTCGTAAAAGGCGACAGAGGGGAACAGGGGAATATACCCCCCATGAAGAATTACACAAATAGCCGGCCCCCAGTCCCCGGCGGCCCCGCTATTCCTGGCTACGGTGGCGACCATGGTAACCGCGGAGCAGGGGGTGCTAAGAATCTCCGGTGGAGGTTCGGTTGCCACCTACGACGACTGGACCTGGCAACACGCACGTACCCTGAGGACTGACGAGAAGATCCCGGGACTGGAAGAAGAGATAGACAAGTTGCGCTGGAATATTATAGGATTATCCGAGGTCCGAAAAGAGGGGGAGGACACGGTGATTCTCGAATCCGGCAACTCATTCTATCACCGGGAGGGCGACCATCTATCCCAAGGAGGTGTTGGATTTATCGTCCACAAGTCTCTCGTTAACAACGTTTTAAAGATTGGGAGTGTATCGACGGGGGTTGCGTACCTTATACTCAGAATCACCAAACGGTATTCGCTGAAGGTTATACAGGTTTACGCGCCAACTTCGAAACATCCCGATGAGGAGGTGGAGGAAATGTATGAGGATATTTCCAGAGCCATACATTCCTCCAAAATCCACTACACGGTGTTGATGGGAGACTTCAACGCAAAACTGGGCACAAGAAAGAACGGTGAGCTGAAGGTAGGGAAATTTGGGATAGGGCAACGGAACTCAAGGGGCCAGCAGCTGGCCGAATTCATGGAGAAAGAGGGACTATTTATGATGAACTCTTTCTTCCAGAAGCGGCCCCACAGAAAGTGGACCTGGTCGAGCCCCGACGATTCGACAAAAAAAGAGATTGACTTCATTATGACGACCAGACGCCAACTATTCAGTGATGTCTCAGTGATCGCAAGGGTGAAAACTGGCAGCGATCACCGAATGGTTAGAGGCACACTTAACCTAAACGTTAAGTTATAGAGGTCTTGCCTAACGAAGTCAACGCTCCGTCCCCCTCGTGCTCTAATCCAGAATCCCGAAACCTTTCAGCTCGAGTTACGTAACCGCTTTCAGTGCCTAGAAGATTGCAATGCAGTGGACGATATGAATGAAAAGCTCGTGGAAACTGTCCATGCGGTCGGAGCTAAGTTCTGCAAGAACCGCCGCAGAAGAACACAAAAACTCTCCGATCACACTCCTAATCTCATGGCTGTTAGACGGGAGATAAGGCTGCAATCGTCAACAGATTTGACAGCGGCGAGACTTACGCAACTTTAATACTGCTCATATTAAAGAAGCGACCGAGCGGAACCAGGGCTCTAAAGTCTTTGCCGGGGATCTGTCTGCCAGAAAGAGCCAACTGTCAAAACTGAAGACTAAGTTAGATTGAGAGGTTCTATGGGCAGCTGTACACATCATCGTTGGAGCCACACGCAAGTGTGAGTAACGATCCAAGAGCAAGACTTATCCGACACTATTCCGATGATATCCCGGACGTCAGCACCTTAAAAACGGCAGGGCCCCAGGCGAGGATGGAATTACAGCGGAGCTTTTTTTTTTTTTTTTTTTTTTTTTTTTATAGAATAGGGTGACAAACGAGCACACAGTCCACCTGATGGTAAGTGGTTGCTGCGGCCCATAGACATCTACATCTATCCTCCATTAAAAATCAAAATGCAGATGCGTTGTCACCCGTGAGGACTGAGATGGAATGCCTCGTTTCCAGTAAAAAGGGTCTCCGGTTCTCTACACTCACCATACGAAATACAGCAGCATTAAGCTACTATTTCACGCTGGTATTCTGTGAGAGCGTGGTCCTTCCCCGGTCGAGCCGACCCATTCGTGCTACAACTATACTACTAATATAACTGCAGCATGGCTCTACCACGTAAAAAAAGGAAGAAGGAAGAAGGAGCTTCTGAAAGCGGGTGGCACATCGGCACTTGAAGTCCTTCAGACTTCTTTTCAATTCCATCCTCCATGGTGGCACTACTCCGGAGGCGTGGAGCAGAAGTGCGGTGGTCTTGTTCTTCAAGAAAGTTGACAACGCCCTCTTGAAGAACTACAGACCGATATCCCTTCTGAGCCGCGTCTACGTGCTGTTTTCGAGAGTCATTACGAATCGTCACGCACGCAGACTCGACGACTTCCAGCCTCCCGAACAAGCCGGTTTCCGAAAAGGCCAGTACTATAGACCACATACATACCCTGCGGCAGATTGTACAGAAGTCCGAAGAGTACAATCTGCCACTTTGCCTGGCGTATGTGAACTATGAGAAAGCCTTTGATTCCGTCGAAATTTGGGCGGTGCTACAGTCCCTTCAGCGGTGCCAAGTTGACTGTCGGTATATCGAAGTGCTGAAATGTTTGTACAGTGGGGCTACGATGGCTATCCGAGTACAGAACCAGAGTTCGAAACCTATCCAACTGCAGAGAGGTGTAAGACAGGGTGACGTTATATCCCCGAAACTCTTCACCGCTGCATTGGAAGACTTTTCAAGCTACTGGACTGGAAAGGATACGGTATTAACATCAATGGCGAGTACATCACTCACCTTCGATTTGCCGACGATATAGTCCCTATGGCAGAATCGCTGGAGGACCTAAGCACTATGCTCAATGACCTCAATGGTGTCTCCCAACGGATAGGTCTTAAGATGAACATGGACAAAACAAAGATCGTGTCTAATGTCCATGTCACACCTATGCCGGTAGTTGTTGGGAGCACTATGCTCGAAGTTGTTGACGAATACGTTTACCTGGGACAAATAGTCCGACTAGGTAAGCCCAACTTCGACCGAGAGGTCAATCGACAGATTCTACTCGGCTGGGCAGCGTTCGGGAAATTACGACACATCTTCTCGTCAGGTATACCTCAATCTCTGAAAACTAAAGTGTACAACCAGTGCGTGTTGCCAGAGATGACTTACGGATCTGAGACGTGGTCCTTCACTGCTGGCCGTATGAGGACGCTCAAGGTCGCTCAGCGAGCTATGGAGAGGGCTATGCTCGGAGTTTCTCTGCGTGATAGACTCAGAATAGATATCGGTAACCGACCAACATTAGTAAGCTGAAGTGGCAATGAGCCGGCCATATAGCTCGAAGAACCGATAACCGATGGGGAAGAAAGGTTCTCGAGTGGCAGCCTCGTACCGGTAGGCATAGTGTAGGGCGACCCCCACTAGATGGAGTGACGACCTGGTAAGATATGCAGGAAGTCGATGGATACAGGTGGCTCAGGACCGTGCTTTGTGGCATTACTTGGGGGAGGCCTATGTTCAGCAGTGGACTTGTGAAGGGCTGTAATGGTGATGGTAAAATGGTGTAAGTGAGACGAAACGGAAAGGAAAGAATGTTACTACACAGGACATGCATACCGCATACTGGTCTGGTGTAGACGAGACCGAGTGGGCATGCCAGGTATCAACTTTTCAGAAAGAAATCCAATGTGTAGAACATGAATGTGTTGAGCCCGAGACTCCTATGGATACGAATGAAAGAAGTTGTTTGTGCTAGGGCGGGTCTACGCCCCAGACATGTCTAAGTCCATAATGATTTCTTGTATTTACGCGAACACAACACATTGAAATAATACTAGTTTTTAAGGATTTTATCGCGTATATTTAACAAGTGAGCGTAGTCCATGGTCACGGGGGGGGGGGAGGGAGGCTGAGATGTTCAACGTCCAAACGTTATAGTTAACAAAGGTTACCAAAGATAAAAATTTTACTTTTGTTCCGATCTACACAGTATGAACTTATGGTATCTTGAAGTCATTAGCAGTTGTATGCTTGGGTTGGGATTTAATTTAATTTATTATAGGATCCCAAGCAGATGGTAGCACCCAGCCATCTTCTCTATTGAAATTAGCATATTTTTTGATTTCAATAGCCTTGCAAATAACCCTTGAAGGAATCGGTGTTCTTTAAGAACTGCCAGGGGACATTTAAAACAGCCTATAATGAATGCTATAAGAGACGAGAATGGCCATATTCTGAATGATGAAGTTTTGAGTTTAAAGAGATAGAACAAATAATTTGAAAGCGTGTTTATGAGTGAGGAGACTACGTACTCGTATGAACTAAATGAAATAGAAATTATAGAGAGATAAGTGTAGATGAAATAATGAAAGCAATGAGAAACATGAAGGCAGGTAAGGCAGCCGGATATGATAGAGTTTCACTCGAAATGCTAAGGGCTGGAGAGGAAGTAGTGGCAGGCCTGCTGTACACCTCGTTTAATTTATGCTGTGAACTTAAGCGGGTACCGGTAGGCTGGTGCAAAGCTGTGATAGTTCCAATATATAAAGGAAAATGGTCGCAGCAGGACTGTAAAAAGTACCGAGGTATAAGCCTTCTTAGCATTGTGGGAAAACTGTATGATAAGGTACTAATTGAAAGGGTCAAGAAACTGATGGAAAAATGTGCAAGCAGGATTTAAAAAAGGAATGGGGTGTACGGACTAAGTCTTTTACATGCGTATGATCGCGGAGAAGTTTTTGGCCAAAAAACAAAAAGTTTTTGTACGTTCATGGACTTTGAAAAGGCTTATGACAAAGTGGACAGGAATGTGTTATGGCAAACACTGAACTCATTTAGGCTGAATGCTGGGTTGATACAGGCATTAAAGTCTCTTTATAGGGACTCTAGTGCTTGTATTAGGATCAACGGGGTCTACTCGGAGTGATTTGCTATCCATAAAGGTGTCAGACAGGGCTCTGTGGCTTCCCCGTGGCTGTTCAACCTATTTAGGACAGTTGTTTGGAATATTTGAAAGTTGAAGACTGCGGATTAAGAATGGGTGAGTTAACCGTCAGATGCCTTTTGTACGCCGATGATCAAGTTATTTTTGCGTCATCGGCGACCGAGTTGCAAATGAAGGTTACATTAATGAGCAGATCATTAAAAGAAATGGGTATGAAAGTGAACGCAAGTAAGAATAAAGTTATGGTTCTTGAAAGAGAACAAAGTAAAACGATATGTGAAATAAGAATAGAAGGGAAGTTGGTCGAGCAAGTAGATGAGTTGGTATATTTGGGACATGTATTCAGCAGGGATGGGAGATATCATAAGAATATAGAACTACGTGTGAACGCAAGAAATAGAGTAAATGGGGTCCTACACACTATTGTGGAAAGTCCGAATGTGTCAACAAAGGCACGTACGGCAATTCACAATGCTGTGTTGGTCCTTACTTTAACGTATGGTAGTAAAAGTTTGGTTTGGCAGAAGAAGCACGAGAGTAGAATAAACGTAGTAAAAATGCAGTCGTTAAGGAGTCATAATTTTTTTAAAAATTTTACCTCCATAGGTGATTGCATTAACAGTGCCCATATCAAGCAGGCTAAGCTGCATGTCGCACTGTGCCCTCGTGAAGATGTAGGAGACGGAGCTGGTGACCGAGACCGCGCTCCAAAATGCAGGCAATGTGCACAGCATCAGTGCCACGTTGAACCTTCCGTATCCGGTTGCCGCAATAGCTACCTCGAAGTCGGCTTCTGGTTCTAGAAGAAAACTTTCAGGTTAGCAAGTTTCATAAAGTTAATTACAACTCCAAAGAGTCAGTAATTTATTCTTGGGGCAATGTATAAGCTATTACAATAAAGTCTCAGAAAATATACAAGGTCTCTCTATTACCAAGTTTACATTTTAATTAAACAAAAACTGTATAAAAAAGGTTACTATGGTATAAATGAATACTTTCTGGTTCTTCCCAGGACAGAGATTTTTTCCGAACCAGTGGTAAAGTAAAAAATTTACTTTCAATAAGAATTACTTGTAACCTATATTGAATAAAAAATTATTCTGTTCTATTCTATTACCGTGTAGTGGCGGTGTAAGAATATCCGTTACCTCATATCATCCCGTGGGTGTCGTAAAAGGCGACAGTGGCAAACCAATCTGGGGATAGTGCTGCCTATTAATAACGTCTAGTAATAACGATTAAATAATCATCATCCCGTGGGTGTCGTAAAAGGCGGCAGTGGCAAACCAATCTGGGGATAGTGCTGCCCATTAATAACGTCTAGTAATAACGATTAAATAATCATCATCCCGTGGGTGTCGTAAAAGGCGACAGTGGCAAACCAATCTGGGGATAGGGCTGCCTATTAATAACGTCTAGTAATAACGATTAAATAATCATCATCCCGTGGGTGTCGTAAAAGGCGACAGTGGCAAACCAATCTGGGGATAGTGCTGCCTATTAATAACGTCTAGTAATAACGATTAAATAATCATCATCCCGTGGGTGTCGTAAAAGGCGACAGTGGCAAACCAATCTGGGGATAGTGCTGCCTATTAATAACGTCTAGTAATAACGATTAAATAATCATCATCCCGTGGGTGTCGTAAAAGGCGACAGTGGCAAACCAATCTGGGGATAGTTCTGCCTATTAATAGCGTCTAGTAATAACGATTAAATAAAAACTGCGGTTGTTACCGCGCTTGCTAAGCGTGACAACTATGGCAAATATACACCATGTATTGGGTGGTGGGGTGGTAGGGGGTAATATAACGGTAAACTATCAAGTTAAGAATTACCGATAATAATGTCCTCTAGATGTCTAATGTCATCTAGCTATCCACACAGGTTATAGGTCCCGAGTGTATAGCGCAAGCACAGGAACATTATCTGTTCTCTCAACCTTGTAGTCCGATGGGACGGTAATCCGACACCACCGGAGAGAGAGATCAGGCGCTGGACCAACGGCTTTACGTGCTTTCCATAGCACGGGGGTGAGACTCCGCCAACTTCCTTAAACCGGGCTGCTACTTAGAATTCCTTAGACAGAAGCACCCAATAACTAATTTGGTCCTGACCCGGGATTCGTTACCCGTGAAAAGGGAGTTTTCGTGCCGGCAAAGTGTTCAGCTAGGGGAGCGGCCAACCCTCCGTGTGGTCGCACAGAGCTGTTCTATATATAGCGCAGTAATTTAAAACTATGTATATAGCATGATTTTGGCTTCGGTGCGTTACGCGACTATAGAATAGAAAACTTTCGTCTATCATAAATAAGGCAATTACTAATTGACATTGTTTTTCCTTAATTCCTGTCTTTATTTTCTTCTTTTTTTACTTCAAATATTCATTTCATTATATATTATTAAAACATTATATATATATACACACACATACACACACACACACACACACACACACTAATATATATATATATATATATATATATATATCTATATGTACGTATGTATTATTGTACGTATATTTATACTATATGTCTGTATATTTAAATGTATTGTGGATGTATGTACTTTGTATATATGTATATTTTAATGTATGTGCCAACAATTGTCCTTGGCACCCAGGGTTGACTGGCAGAGAATGCCACATGGCATTAAGTCCGCCCTATGTACCCTTTAGCTTAAGGTGTTACATGTAAGTTTTTAAATAAATAACTAAATGCTTATGATAATAAGAAATAGTGTTATCATTGAGCAAACACGAAGCACCATTGTCAAATTTTTAAAGGGCTCAAAATTAAGATGGGATAGGACGGAAAAAGAATATCATCATCAAATCGCTGGGAGGGATAGGAGCAGGTACCTTAGGAAGGGGCTTAGCATAAGCTTCTTTCCAATGACTTAGATATTGCCCCGAGTCAAGGGAAAACTTTATAATGTTAGTTATTGCCCCGTGGGGAGAAGATCAAAGATAGTGACGACCATTTTTATGCTTATTTAATCACAGTACATAGCCTTAGACTTGATTGCTAAAATAAACTTCTTAATTTCATCTTCGTCGACAGGAGAGAAGATAAATGGTGGAATATAGAGAGATTGCATCGACATTGATATGTATATATTATTATTACTATTTTTATTGGAGTGCACTGACATCTGTGAATAAATGTTGCCCGTCAAACGTTGGCTTTATTTAAGTTTCTGTTTTACCGTATTTTAGAATAAGTGGGTGTTTTGTAGAGATATAAATAAACGACTATCCAGCTATTTAAATATACATATTATGGTTGTAGCACGAATGTATCGGCTCAACCGGGGAAGGTACACATTGTCACAGAATACCAGCGAAAAATAGTAGCTTAATACTGCCGAGTATCGTATGGTGAGTGGAGAGAATCTGAGATTTTTTTGACTGATAACTAGGTATTATATCTCAGCCCTCAGGAGTGACAATACGTCTACATTTGAAATAATCGAGGATAGATATAGATATCTATGGGCCACACGATCAACTTTCCATCAAGTGAACTGTGTGCACGTTTGTCAAGCTTATTCTATAAATAAAGAACAGAACAAGAGTTGGCAGACTTTATTACAATATAGCAGATATTTGTAATTTACGGAACTCGAAATATTTTCGCCATGAGAATGGCGATTCGTGTTTGCTAAATAATAACACTTTTTCTTATTACATACCATAAGCATTTATGATAGACAATAATTTCCTATTCTATAGTCGCAAAAAGCACCGAAGCCAAAATCACGCTATATAGTTTAAAGTACTCAAAATTCTACTGTCTTAGATTGCTTTCATTATTGATTTCCTAAAAAATTCTCACGAACCAAGTTTTTTAAGGAGTATTTTTAGGGTGCTTTTCTGAAGTCAAGGAATTTGAAAGAAGTGCAGCCTGATCAGTGAAGGAGCTGCTATAGAACCCGGTTAGATGAGCAGGAATATAAATCTTGTTGTCAGTGAAAGATCGAAGAACCCTATCATAACAAGAAGAGAGATACTGAAATCGATCTTAGAGGTAAAAATACTAATATAGATCATTTAGAGTTGAAAAACAAAGAAGTAATATTCTGGAGTTTTGCCTATACCTTGTGGTGACCAAAAAAAAATCTAATACAGTTGTTAAGCCGGCGCTCCAGATTGGTAAGAAATTCTTGGGACAGGTCTGGGTAGCACACATCTGCATAATCAAAAATTGGTAAACCCAAGCTGAAATCATTTGACCTACGTGAACGGACTGCTGATGTCCGCGAAGATAGGATGCACACCAATCTAAGGCAGTGGACTCGAAATGAAGATGGGATAGGATGGAAAAGGAATATCATGATCAACTGTGTTAAAATCATTAGAAAAGTCTACTAGCACTACCGCTGTTATCTTTTCTTCATGCATACCATTTCTAATGTCATCAGTGAATTTGATTAAAGAAGTGGCAGTTCTGTGACCTGGACGAAACCTGGAATTATATGGACTCAGTAGGTTATGTTTCAAGATAAACGTAAAGATTAGCTTATGAACACAGGCTTGTAAAACTTTAGAGAGGGACGGCAGAATTGCAATGGGGCAAAAATAGCTGGGAGCTCTAGACGAACCATACGAAATACAGTAGCTTTAAGCTGCTATTTTACCCTGGATATACCGTTATCTTAAATTAAAAAAAAATCTTTCTTTTCTTTATTGACACGTACTAGATCACCGCTGAACATGTGTAATCTCGTTGTAGGGAATTTGCTTTAATCATAACGCTTCAACTCCCTGGACTTCTAGACCTTCGTTTCGCACCTTTGATGCTGCTGTGATCATAATATTTAGTGATAAAATATCTATCCATACACTGCATCCTACAAAAGTTCACACCTGAACTTAGGTCTGCCACTCTCTTACACGATTTTCTGGTTGCTGGGTTTTACATTAGTTACTAGCTTGCTAGGCGGGTTGATAGTCGCAGTTTTTAATTATTTTGAGTCATTAAAAATCTCCACTAAAGTTGATTCTGCCCAGCCTCCATTTCAGTTTCCCTCTGTGGTCTCTAACGACACCGGATGGATATTCTGACACCGCCACAACTACTATTTTGGATTCAAACTCGTTAAGCCATTTTTCCATTACGTATGTACAGAAAACTCTTAGTTTTACAATCAACTGAAGGTCGGACGTTTCATTAACTATAAATATCGCGCGATGCAAACACAAACATTAAATTATTTTTATAGTGATGTGCCTTTAAATTTTAAGACCGCAATTTTGATCTTCAGTTTACTACAAACTGTATTTTTTAAGGAATAAGGTAACAAACGAGCACACAGTCCAGTCTACCTGATGGTAAGTAGATGCTGTGGCCCATAACATCTACATCTTTTTACGATTAAAAATTAAAATGCACATATGCGTTCACCCTTTAGGTTTTAGAAGGAATGTCTCGCTTCTAGTAAAAAGGGTCTATGTTGCTACGTGTCTGGTACTGGCGATTTTTAGTAACTTTATAAAATTTTATGAAAATACTGAAGTAAGAGTAAGTGCTTGGCACAGGCTTTTTCTGACATCTGTTTTTTTTGTGTACATATTTTTGTTGTAGATGTTGTTCGTGTTGCCATTTTTTTGTTACCTTCATTATAATTAATGGAGATAAAAAGGAGAATAAGGAGAATAATTCAAAAGTATTAATGTATACCCCAAGGATCAGGTTTGTGTCCATTTTATCTCGTTTTTATTAAGTTACTTTATTGTTTGTTTGTCTGTCTGTAGTTCCGACTCTTGCACTTCTTGATGAGCTAGTGACTTGAAGTTTTGAACATAGGCCAGAATAGGATGAAAATATAGGACTATGAAAAAAAACTTGGTATATTAATTTCTTTTACAAATTATTGAAAATTTCTTATATACCAAATATAAAAAGTTCAAAGTAAAAGTAAAGACCAGAATCTTTTTCAGCCTATAACAGTCTTGCACTAGGTACTCATAAAGTAACGGAGTGACATTACACCGTATCGCGGGACTACGGCTGTAAAATTTTGGCGATTTTCCAGAAAATTCGGGTAAAACCAGACCGCGCTGAGACGTATTTTGTTTTGATCTTTTGCTGTTTTCATTGGAATGTTTTCGCATCGGATCGGGAATAAAGTTCTGAAGATATCTCACTTTTGATTGAGAGAAACTCCTGACGCAAGTGATGATTGCATCAGGTGAAACATATTTGCGTATTATTTATTATTGATATTCACCGGCCTTTCACCCTGTGGGTGTCGTAAGTGGCGAAGGAGGGAAAACTGAATCAGGAGATGTGCTGCAGCATCTTCCCTATAACAACTCAAAATTATAATAACTGCCCTTGTCAACCGGCCTGCCAAGCGTGGTAACTATTCCAAAATCCCCTCTGTGTGGAGATCTATCGGGGAAGCCCATGTTTAGAAGTGGACTTTTTTAGACTATAATGAATGGATGAATGAATACTTTTAACATCCCATTTGAAAGTTGTTGGAACGACGTTATATTCAAATTACATACGTACATAACGTCACGCGTGTAATGCCCGAAGGGGTAAGCAGCGTCTAAATAGAAGTAGAATAGATTAGAATAATGTTTTTATTCAATATAGATTACACGTAATTCTTATTGAATGTCATTTTTTACTTTACCACTGGTTCAAAAAAAACCTCAGTCCTGGGAAGAATCTGCCAGAAACCCAGGGGGATTTTTTCAAAAATAAATTTTACAATGTGAATGGTTACAAAATAATTATGGTTTAAGAAATTTATTCTCATTACGAATACAAAAATTCACTTATCATGAGAACATAAAAATTTATAAGTTATAACAATATCTGGAGAAACGCAGAAGTTGGAAAGTACATTACAAATACATTTAAGACAAGTAATTACAGTAATTACAGAATTTATTTTAGAAACAGCTTGGAAGCGACCACCTCATTCCCAGGGGTTATTATCAACCATGTATTCATTTATATCATAATAACCCTTTTTATACAGTTTTTGTTTAATTAAATATTTAAACTTGGTAATAGAGATACCTTGTATATTTTCTGGGACTTTGTTGTAATAGTGTACATACATTGCTCCAAGAATGAATTATTGACTTTGTGGAGTCGAGAAACTGGTGTCAAGCTTTTGTTTCTTCCTAGTAATTACAGAATTTATATCACTTTTTTACTAAAACTGCCTTGGTTTTTGTGAACATACGTAACATTTTCGTAAATATACTGAGAGGCCGAAGTTAATGTATGTATTTATTTAAATTATTCTCTAAGAGACTCTCGTTTTGAGGTTTTAAATAGCTCTTATAGCCCTCTTCTATAAAATAAAAATAGTTTATAAATCAGCCGCATTTCCCCATAGCAAAATCCTATGACTTTATGCTACGGACATAACTGAAATAAACTAATGAACCTGTCTCGAGCCTAGTGAGATCCCTAATCTTTCTTACAGTACTGTACAGTGAGCTACTCATTTCATGTTACGCTAAAAATGTAGGTTTAGCTGGAAAATTGTGAAAGAAGTGAAAGGTGGCTAGTCCAATACCAAGCTTTCCTTATTCTTTTTTAAGCGTTAAGCTAGCTACTACACTAGGATTTTCTCTTGTATCGTGAAGGCAATTTACATACATAAATTCCACAAGGACAAACATCCAGATCCGAAACTACTATATGTAAGCCATACAGAATCTGTCGCATCAACGTGCAGGATTCGAACCCGCGGCCCCCAACGCTGCAACTCATTGCTAAGCCCCATCACCACTGAGCCGTCATACGCCACAAACCTAATATGCAATTAGTCACCTTGTACGGCATGTTAGTAAGTAAACATATACACATTGATTAAAACTACTTTTACGGATTTTATCGCGTTTATTTTACTTTTAATTACTTTTATTTTTAATTCCCGACGTTTCGGGCGCTTTCCAGCACCCATGGCCACGGGGGACTGAGATGACTGATGTCCCGATGTCATTGTTAAACCCGGAGTACCTTCAGCTTTTTTAATTATTGTTTATGGTCCGATCTATGAAAAATGAACTGACTATGTCCTGAGGTCTTGCAATGGTATAAAATAAAAGTAATTAAAAGTAAAATAAATGCGATAAAATCCGTAAAAGTAGTTTTAATCAATGTATAGTGTTGCGAAATCATTATAAACACATTTATTTTTGTTACAAGTCCTAAATTAATTTTCACGTGGTGGAGACATGCTGCAACTATATTATGATTGTAGCACGTATGGGTCGACTCAAACGGGGTGGGATCACGCTCTCATAGAATAATAGCAGCTCAAAGCTGCTGTTTCGTATGGTGAGTGTAGAGAACCGGACACACTCTTTACTGGAAACGAGGCATTCCATCTTAGTCCTCAGGGGTGGCAACGCATTTACATTTTGATTCTTAATCGAGGATAGATCTAGATGTTTATAGGCCACAGCATCCACTTACCATCTGGTGGACTGCGTGCTCGTTTATCACACTTATTATATAAAAAAAATATCGAAAAATCACTTCCGTAGAGAGTGAATTGTTAATCATTGCCAAAAAATTATGCTCAAAATTACCTTAGCAGCGACATACGAACTCTGTTCGCTTTATAAAAAGTTACTCGTTTAACGTTGAAACAACGCATATTTATCACTTTATTTATTCCTCCCAGTATTTAACTACAACAATCAATCGAGACATACGCAAATAACTTGCGGATAAAGAACTGACGCCGAGATGGCAGACTCTGCTTGATATCACGAGACGTGGAGACTCGTGACACAGATTCTCATCTAGAGCGTATCCGTAGAGCAAATTCAATTACTTCCAATAATGGCAGTTGTGCTAAATAACTTCAAATGCTGGTACTTAGTTGTTATTAGTAGTAGTGTGTAGTTATTACTAGGAGTGTTAATTTTATAAATGAAATGTACTTACTCAGTCGATGTTGAATATACCTAAAAGATGGTTATCCCATATATTTAATTATAATATATATATATAGTACATAACAAATGAACCGGTGATCCTTTTAGGTACGTGTGTACATATGGGCATGGCATGACAGTGAATTTTTTTCTTGTTATTAAAGGTATTGTAGTGTTTACTACAGATAACTTTCAATCAGATCAATTTCAATCTTGTGAAAAAATGTTATTCATATTTGAACTAGCTGACACGCACACCACAATGTTTTTGTTACATGTGTACGAGTATACGTGGTAGAGCCATGCTACTGTTTTTCGTATGGTTAGAATAGAGTACAGGTACCCTTTTTATCGAGGCGTTCTAACTTAGTCATAAGGGATGACACCGCATTTGATTTTTAAATTTGCTATCTTTTTTTTAAAGAATAAGGGTGGCAAACGAGCACACAGTCCACCTGATAGTTAGTGGATGCTGTGACCCATAGACATCTACATTTATCATCAATTAAGAATCAAAATGCAGATGCGTTGTCACCCCTGAGGACTAAGATGGAATGTCTCGTTTCCAGTAAAGAAGGGTCGCCGGATCTTAACACTCACCACACAAAAAAAAAACAGCAGTATTACACTGCTATTTTACGCTGGTATTCTGTGAGAGCGTGGTCTTTCCCCGGTCGAGCCGACCCATTCGTGCTACAACCTTAATATAGCTGCAGCGTGGCTCTACCACGTACCAAAAAAACAAGAGATCTTAAATGTTGGTAGTCATCTAAACCCATAGACATGGGCCACAGCATCCTTTGACTTCTAATTCCAAATGGAGTGTGTGCTTGTCTGTCGCCATTATTTGTATACTAATATTGGAGATTAAAAAAACTTAATCAACACATTATTGTTGAATACTATAGCTCATAGTCATGAAATTATTGTATTATCGTCTTTATACGTCTGCGAAATATCAGCATATTTAGACGTAAACTGAAATACAAAACTCCATTAAAAGCGTGTCAAAATAAACAAAGTAACAAATTTTTTCTCATATTATAAAAAGAAAATGTAATTAGTATAAGAACAAACTCTTTACTTTTACTTAATTCAATTTAATTCAATTTATTGCCAGAATGTAGTAGATATAACTTATTAGTTATAACGAGACCTTACATTCTAGTAATGGCATGCAATATACTTACGTACTAAACTATTAATGCTATTAATAAATTTTAACGAAATAAATGATTATAGAAACATAATCAGAATATTATTTATGATTTAAAACTATTTTAGCGTCTAGTTTTTTAATTAAGTAAATTTTAAATTCCTGGAGAAAAATCGGTAAATCCTATAAATCTGTTTTACGGCTTTTATCGCGTTTAATTTACTTATTTTTTATTCCCGACGTTTCGGTTGCCTTAATTTATTTAATTTACAATAAATACTAAATTTTAAAAAGTTTATCTAACTCGAAACTATCGTCACAGCTTAAGAGTCCATAATATAATGTTGTTTTGGTGATATTGATCGATCTGGATCTCGGTATCTATAAGACCTAAGAGTTTGCTATTTGGACACGTTAAACTTGGACTTATAATCTTCAAGTCTGTTGAAGCGAAAACACGATTTGTTATAAAAAAATCGATTAAAAAAATTAAAAAAAAAACTTCGTTTTGCACTTATTTTGAGTTAGATCTCTGAAACCTTATGGAATTGAATGATGATTTTTAACGAAATACATGATAATGATATTATCTCAAATCGTGATAATTTATTTTTTATTTTTCTCCGTAGTCTTCCCGTAATTAACAATTATGCTTCGATCAACAATACCAACTATATGTCGGATCGGCGCAAGAAACCCATCTCAGTACATAACAGCGCACATGAGACGTAAGCTCTTGTTTCGTTTAGTTCGCTTGAAACACAGCCAATGTAAATACGTTTCACAATGCCGCAATGTATTTAAAGTTTGCAAGAATAATGCCCGAAAAAGTAATTTAACGGCCGGAGTGTCTTACTTTCGGTAATTACATGTATAATATGTTATATTTTAAGCTCTAAGCTAACAAATAATATATTTGGAACAAAATTACCGATCAAAATCACCCCTATAAATGTTTTGCCAAGGTTGACCAATATACGGGCAAACATTTGTGAAACAGAACATAGACACATGAAGTAGACTTGTATTGTAATAATTTTTAATAATTTGGTACCAAAAGTTTAAATTTTTTATTATTTTATGGGCATTAGATACCTACTTAGCTTTTTTATTTTAGCTTTCCTAACAATCCGCTTAAGTGTGCAGAATGGACCTCGATTGTCGCCAGAGAAAGAAGAGATGACTTTTATACGCCAGCCAAGAATTCGGTTATGTGTTCATGGAATTTAGTGATATTTTTATTTGTAACAACAGCTATTGACACATTTGGCAGCCGCCAATATTACATGCATGTGAAAAACAAAAAGTGTACTTGCAGTTTATTACTTTTTGTTTACAACACATAAAAACACTTATAAATAAAAAATCCTATTATACGCAAAAATATAAAATAATTAGTATTTTATTTATTAATTTTTCTTTATTGTACACCAACACAAACAAGTTTTTTTTATAAGATAGGGTGACAGACGAACACAGTCCACCTGATGGTAAATGGTCGCTGTGGCCCATAGACATCTACATCTATCCTCGATTACGAATCAAAATGCGGATGCGTTGTCACTCTTGAGGACTAAGATGGAATGCCTCGTTTCTAGTAAAAAGGGTATCCGGTTCTTAATACAAACACAGCAGCATTAAGCTACTATTTTACGCAGGTATTCTGTGACAGCGTGGTTCTTCCCCGGTCGAGCCAACCCATTCGTGCTACAACTATATTACTAATATAATTGCAGCATATATATATATATATATATATATATATATATATATATATATATAAACTCAAATATATTGAATTAGTTAATTAAATGCAATCGATATAATACATACTATATTTTATTTTTTGACTGAAAGTATTTATACCAACGGTCATAAATGCCCAAAACATAAAATAATTTTAATTAAACTTATGATCATATTATAAATTATTTTAGTGTTCAATGCGACTCAATACTTCCTGGGCCAAATTCGAAGAAGAAAACAGAAACATAACAGAATGACGTAGCTCGCAAGGCAATAACGAGAAAAAGTACTTTATTTGATATACATTAGGGTTGATTTCACACAAAATTGATTAAAACTACTTTTGCGGATTTTATCGTGTTTTATTTATTTTATTTTTTTAATACCCGACGTTTCGGGTGCTTTCCAGCACCCATGGTCACGGGGGACTGAGATGACTGACGTCCCGATGTCAAAGTTAACCCGGAGTACCTTCAGCTTTATAATTATTGGCTTTGGTCCGATCTACGCAGAATGAACTAACTGAGTTTTGAAGTCTTGCAGTGGTATGCTTGGGTTTAGTTTTAATTTTATTAATTATAGGATCCTAAGCAGGTTCTGCACGACAACAAGCTTCGTGTCCCGCGCCTCCGTCACAGACTCAAAAAAAGCAATACAAAGCTATAGCAATGAGTGTGCACACGTGCTACTAATGAGCATTTGCTTAATAAAAGCATGCTTTCGTGCTATTAATGAACACGTCTGTCCGTACATTAAAGAGATTTGTCTGATGTAGGTATGAACTGCTTTTAAAGTAGGTAGTTGGTGCGACAATTTCATATAACCACATAGTATAACTATACCACCACTTTCGATATAACTGTAGTCAATAAAATAGGTAAGCCACTATAGTAACAGCCTATCAATAGTCTATTATTATTATATTGTATTGCTATTATTTTGTAAATATTTTTTTTAGAAAGTTCCGCCGGGTTTCTTGCTGGTAATTCTCAGGATAGAGGTCTTTTTCCGATCCAGTGGTAAACCTTCAATGTCTTAATAAATATTGTCTTAATCTGTATTGATTAAAATTGATTCTATTCATACTGTAAATTTTATTCATAATATTAAATTTATAAATAAATTCTTCACTCTGTAAATACTAGAAACAGACAAGCTAGTAGTACCAGATACTTGACTACACCGAGTCAGTAATTCTTTCTTGGAACGATGTATACGCTTTTACAACAAAATCCCAGAAAATATACAAAATTTGTCATACGTAAAGTTCAAGAACTTTATTAAACTAAGTTTGTATAAAAAGGGTTATTATAATATTAAGGAATTTATGGATGATAATAACCCCTGGGAAGGGTGATCGCTACCAAGCTATTTCTAATTTGTTTTGTGTTGTTAATTGTAATTGTGGTCCTTCACTGCTGGCCGTATGAGGACGCTCAAGGTCCAGCGAGCTATGGAGAGGGCTATGCTCGGAGTTTCTCTGCGTGATAGACTCAGAAATGAGGATATCCGCAGTAAAACCAGAGTTACCTACATAGCCCAACGGATTACTAAGCTGAGGTGGCAATGGGCCGGCCATATAGCTCGAAGAACCGATAACCGATGGGGAAGAAAGGTTCTCGAGTGGCAGCCTCGTACCGGTAGGCGTAGTGTAGGGCGATCCCCCACTAGATGGAGTGACGACCTGGTAAGACATGCAGGAAGTCGATGAATGCAGGTGGCTCAGGACCGTGCTTTGTGGCATTGCTTGGGGGAGGCCTACGCTCAGCAGTGGACTTGTGAAGGGCTGTAATGATGATGATGATGATGTTAATTGTAACGTACATGATCGTAAGCTTATGTTAATTAAAATAAAATGGTCCAACTGGGTTTGTTACTGGTTCTTCCCAGGACAGGTTTTTTCCGAACCAGTGGTAAATTAAAAAAAGTGGCTTTCAATTAGTATTATTTATAATCTAATCTGAATGAAAAAGTTTCTGTTTCTGTTTCTATCCTTTTCTATTCCACCGCTGAAAA
Source organism: Parnassius apollo (assembly GCA_907164705.1). Taxonomy (NCBI): domain Eukaryota; kingdom Metazoa; phylum Arthropoda; class Insecta; order Lepidoptera; family Papilionidae; genus Parnassius; species Parnassius apollo. Next base: position 2,791,381 of record CAJQZP010001262.1, read on the forward strand.
TTGACCTCCCCATAAATTGATCCCCTCTCTACAATATTGATTTACGGGAAGTTTTCAGTTGACACCTTGTTCGTAATAAAAAAATTGGTAAATGGCAGTCGAGGATAATCGTTACAAATGTTTTATTCTATTTATTTATAGAAATTTATTTTCCGTCCGTTTGCAGGAATTATTTGCCTTTATTCCTCCCTACCTTTTACATCACGCGACAACCGAGTAGTCGATGGGTTTTCACTCTCTTGTTATCGATATTCCACGCATTCGAACAAAATGGTTTGCTTCGTATTTGGTAACTCGTACAGCAAAGAAGAGGAATAATCTGCCGGCTTCTTTTCCGTTCGAATACAATCGTGATGTACATTCGAAACATTCGTCTTCAAGATAAGAGCGTAATTTAATGTTATGTTAAAAAAGTGCTGTTTACCATCTAATGCTTCATCATCATTCACCACCAGGTGGGATTATAGTCAAGCATTGACTTATAGTGGGTAAGAACTCAAAAGCGAGGTTCGAATCCGCCATTTGACTAACGTCGTGAACCAATCCTAACACAAGCGTTTCAAGCTTACCAGGAGTGGTGGGAATACTAATAATGTTAATTAATAAGATTACTAATACTATATGAAAAAAAAAGTTTAAAAAAATTGTAACTAAAAAAGAAACAAAGATGCCTGAGAAGTTAGAGCCGGAGCTAGATACTGACAATAATTGAATAAATAATTAAATAGTATTACGGATTTTATCGCGTTTAATTATAACTTATTACCACGTTTTTATAAAGTCACTTTCTTGTTTGTCTTTTTAATAGAATAAGGGTGACAAACAAGCATACTGTCCACCTCATGGTAAATGGGTGCTGTGGCCCATAGACATCTACATCTCTCCTCGACTACGAATCAAAATGCAAATGCGTTGTCACGCGTGACGACTAAGATGGAATGCCTCCTTTCCTGTCCTCAGAAAAAGGGTCTCCGTTTCTCTACACTCACCATGCGAAACTCTGTAGTATTAAGCTGCTATTTTACGCTGGTATTCTGTGAGAGCGTGGTCCTCCCCCGGTCGTGCCGACCCATTCGTGCTGCGACTATACGACTAATATAGCTGCAGTATGACTCTACCATCTAAAAACATTGTCTGTCTGTTCGTCGTCCCGGGTGCAATCTTGCAACTCAAATTTCTAGCACTTTCTGATGTGCTAAAAATAGGTAAGCCAGTATTGATGTGAAATTTTGAACACAGCTCAGAATTGGATGAAAATGTAGGAATATATTTTATTTAGTAGAAAATTTAAAGAAAAAACGCTTGTTTTTAACTTCTGACGTTTTATGTGAACTTGCAAAAAGTTTAGTACCTTGCGCCAATTTCTCCAAACTGCTGGAAGAGAGTCCAGTCACTTTAAAAAGATGGTCGTGAGGGATCTCTTCCTTTATTGCGGGAGCCTCAGCATCAGTTTTGTTGGACACCATTTTGAAAACCGTTTCTTATACTATATTGATTGAACTAATTATGCTAAACCGTATGTCTAGATCGAAATTAAAAACCGTTGTACAATATACTGTCATTATTACGCGACGGTAGCTTAGTGATGTAGAGTTTGCATGTGTTCAAATATATACACACAGTATCTTCAAAGTTTGCACATGGATAAAGAGGCAAACAAATTTTCAGTATTCCTCCAGATTGTTTCTCGTATAGATACCTCGAAAATATGCACCGATATGATATGATAGATATTTATAAATACACCGCAAACATTTGCGATATCTTGTTTGTTTGTTAGTTCGATTGTTATTGCGAGCGAAGTGAATGTTATCGCTATGGTTCTTATCTTCAGACTGGTGCTTGTATCGGGGTAAGCAGGATTCAGAATGTTTTTTTTTCTCATTATAAGCCAGCGCTTGCAACTCCCACCTGGGTTTTTTGAGGTTTTTTCCGAACCAGTGGTAAAACTTAAATGATTTTCAATAAGTACTCATGTAATTCTATATTGAATAAAAACAATCCTATACTATTCTATTCCTGGTGGTAAGTTGTAATTAAGACCTAGATGGCAAAGAGACAGTCGTTACCAGGGAAATTGGAGAGGCCCTTTTCGCTTGCAGAACAATGGGAGGCGAGGAGGGCCAAGGCAGGTGTCATCGAGGACCCGCAGGGATTAAACCTCTCAGGTTGTTTTCACAAATGAGGTCTTGCAACAATAAATCAAACAGGTAGTATAGGTAACAGGTAAAACAGGTACATGAGGGAAGATTACGATATTTCTATGAATGTTGGCTTTAAATTAACAAAATATAAAAATATTTAAAGATGGATTCAGGAGGGTTTTAAAATACCATTCATAGAAATTACTCAATGTATTCTACATCACCTCATTCAACTTTTTCATCAAAAGATAAACAATGCATAATGTAGCTATTAGTAATTTATTACAACTAGGAGCTGTGTGTCATCAAGGAATCAGTTTATATTCTCAGTTTTCTAAGCACCTAAACCTATCGGTGACAAAAGATTTATTCTGAATTTAAAGTCCCTTAACATTTTCATTGCAAAATCTCTCGTATTGTAAGTAATGGCTACATGACTACCGTTGACCTACGGTCCTACGGGATGCTTATAGGGTCTATTAAGTAGAGTCATCGCAAATTTATAAGATTTGAATTTGAATACGAAAATTTAGTTAAAGCACTTTATGGATTTAATGCCATATCGTATGGACTATCCGTTTCTCCTAGAAGATTTAGTAAGATAATGAAAAAAGTAATAATCAACTTAAGAAGCAAGGGATATAAGTCTGTCATATGTCTCGACGAGATTCTTTGTACAGGTAAAGTCTACAACAAATGTTTTAATAACGTTAACACCTTGTACACTTAACGACTACAAAGACAAAAATACCTTGCGTTTATAAAATATCTTCTCCTGTAAAATGGCTTTACGCTATAAGCAGGAGTGCTACCGGGCCTGGGCTGACGCATCAACGTCTCGCGATGTAGGCACCAGCGCTCCTTAAAAGAAGTTTAATTCCACCTCCAGGTCCTTCAAAAGGGGCATTGCCAAGGCAAGGTCTGAGAACATAGGCAGAATTGGCGAGAAACTAGTTCACCTTCCTTCGGGAACCCGTGCATTCTGGTCTGACACCAAGGATGTTCAAGGAAACTTCTATCAGCCTTCTCTTTCATCTCTGTACAGAGAGGACGACTCACTGGCCCATGCAATAAAGGAAAAGGCTGATCTTTATCCAACTCGATTCTCTATAACGAGACGAACACACCGCCCACCATCCCGCGGTGTGAATGCTCCATGCCAGATGTGCAGTTTACACAGTGCTCGGTCTGCAAAACACTTCCCTCCCTGGACGTCAGCAAATGGAGTGGGCCTGATGGAGTCCCTACCATTGCTGTGAAGATGGTTTTAACGCTTCTTTTCCGGTACTAATACTCCCAAGGTGTAGTTCTGAATTTATGGGAGATAGCTTTAGTCCATTCGACCCCTAAAAAAGGCGACCGCTTAGACTCCTCCAACTACAGGCCTATCGCCATCACCACCTTGTTCTCTAAAATAATGGTCGCTTATAAACTACCAGCTCATGAGGTACCTTAAGGATCACCAGCTGATTAATGACCACCAATACGGTTTTCGTCGTGGTCGATCAGCAGGCAATCTTCTGGTCTACCTGACTTATAGATGGGTGGAGGCATCAGAGTCCAAGGAGGAGGCATTAACCGTTAGTTTGGACATAGCGAAGGCCTTCGATTGGGTCTGGCACAAAGCGCTTCCACAAGGCACGTACTATCACCAATGCTGTTTCTTCTACATATCAAAGATATGCTGCAAACTGGCAACTTTCATTGCTATGCAGACAACAACACTGGTGCCTGACGCCTTATACACCGGCCGTGCCAATATTTTTCGGGAAAACGTCGCCGAGTACTGCGACAAACTTGTGTCTGAAGTCGAATCTTTGCTGAATAACGTCTTGGATTGGGGGCGACTAAATCTAGTCCAGTTCAATCCTCAGAAGACACAAGTTTCCGCGTTTATTGCTAAAAAGGACCCCTTTGTCGTATCTTTTCAGTTTGAGGGCAGTTCCCTTGCCGCCTCAGCTAGCATCTTAATCCTCGGCGTCGACATATCAAATTGTATGCAGTTTTGTGGTCATTTGGAAGGGAAGGCCAAATTGGCCTTTAAAAAGCTTGGCTTGCTCAGCAGAGCGGGACAGTATTTCATGCTGACACATCGCTTGCAACTTTACAAAGCGCAAGTACAGCCTCACATGGAATACTGTTCTCATCTCTGGGCCGGGGCACCCCAGTGCCAGCTTCTTCCACTTGACCGCATCCAGCGCAGAGCGGTTCGAATCGTCGACGACCGAGTTTTTTCTGATCGGCTCGATTCATTGGCGCTGCGTAGGGATATTGCATCCCTTTGCATTTTCTATCGCATCTACCACGGAAAGTGCTCTGAGGAATTGTTCGGATTAATTCCAGCCGCCAATTTTTACAAATGCACATCACGACAAAATATGAGATACCATTCTCACCATCTGGATGCTTGGCGGTCCACCACTGTGCACTTTACTAGGAGTTTTCTTCTTTGTACAATTTCTCTGTGGTATTATTTACCACCGGCAATTTTTTCGGACCGAGGGACTTAGGGACCTTGAAGAAAAGAGCTCACTCCTTTCTCAAAGGCCGGCAACGCACCTGCAATTCTCCTCCTGGTTTTGCGGTTGTTCATGGGCGGCGGATGTCACTTTTCTTCAGATGAGCCGTAACTCGTTTGTCCGCCCTTCTATGAAAAAAATAAGGCGTAAGTATAATAAAAAAATTATTTTTTGACTAAAATTCATTTAAAATAACTAAATTTAATTATGAGATTTTTACAGACGCGTGCCTGACAGGTTGAGGCGCCTGTTGTAATAATATTCGTGTTGGCGGAGGATGGAAATACAATGAGCTCTACTATTATATCAATTACCTAGAATTAATAGCCATATTTCAAGATATTAAATATTTGTTGGGGATACATTGGAATGTAATATCTTGTTGCGCGTAGATAATACTGTGGACAATAAATAGTAAGACTTTGTTCATAATTTTAAAATTCTTTATTTATTCTGCCAAATCTATTTCGTCCCCTTCAAAATAATCCCCCCGGCCGCAATATATTTATGCCAACGTTTTTTCCAATCCTCGTAACAGTTGTTAAAGTCAATTTCCGCAATAGCCTTCAATGTGCGTAGCGATTCACGTTTAATGTCTTCAATTGACTCAAAACGGTTTCCCCGGAACGGTCACTTGAGTTTGCTGAACAGCCAGAAGTCGTACGGAGTTAAATAAGGCGATTACGGTGGTTGTGGAACGATATCGGTTGAATTTTTGGGTAAAAACTCACGAAGAATCAATGCAGTATGCGACCGTGCATTATCGTGGTGCAAAAACCAAGAGTTGTCGGCCCATAATTCCGGCCTCTTTTTACGAACAGCTTCGCGCAAACGACGCATAGCACTCAAATAGTATTCCTTGTTGACAGTTTGGCCGGTCGGAAGGAATTCGAAGTGCACCACATGATCGAAGAAAACTGTCAGCATGACCTTGATTTTTGACTTGCTTTAACGTGGTTTTTTCGGCTTCGGCTCACCCTTGGCACGATATTCGGCCGATTGATCAACTTTTTCCGGGTCGTAAGCGTCGATCCAAGACTCGTCGACAGCTATAATACATTTCATGATATCCTGGTAGCCGGAAAGCATTGTTTTACAGACGACGCTATTTTTCAAGAAAATCGAGTGATTTTGGAACCAATCGTGCATTCACTTTTCTTAGGCCCAAATGATCTTTTAAAATGGTTTTCACTGATCCTTCCGATATTCCAACGATATCAGTAAGGTCTCTGACTGTTAATCGTCGATTCTCGAGCACCAATTCCTTGATTTTATTGACGTATTGATCATCAGTTGATGTTGATGGCCGTCCTGGACGTGGTTCGTCGTCAACGCATTCTCGACCCTCTTTGAATAATTTGTACTAATCAAAAACACTTGCTCGACATATAATTATCACCGAAGGCCTTTACAACATTCTGAGCGTTTCGGCACCAGAAATTTGATTCCGCACACAATTATTTATCTGATACGACAACTCATGAATGTATCACATATGCTGATGACATTTCGGTTATAGTTAGGACTAAAAAAATAAAACTTCAATATATAATCACAAATTGGACGCAGATAATACAATTGATAATATAATTTAAAGGCTGCAAGCTCGAATTTAAAAATTAACTTGGCAAAATCAAATTTATTCAATTCAATAAGTCAAAACATAAGCGATACAATTTCAAGCTAAATATTACAAAAATCGATGAAATCGAAAAAACTAAATTTTTAGGTGTTATCATAGAATCTGAACTGGAAAACACATATCGATGATGTTTGTAATAAAATAAACAAATATTCATACGCGCTCAACCGAATAAAAAAGTGACAGACATAAAAACGTCTGTTATGACTTACCGAGTCTAAACTTCGTTACGGACTGATGATGTGGGGATAGTTCCGATTGAAATCGGGCATTCCTTGCGCAGAAAAAGTGTATTAGAGCAATCTGCGGAAAACGACCTGACGAACCGTGTCAGCCTCTATTTAAAGGTCTTGGAATACTGCCACTACCAGCATTATATATTTTTGAAATTTGTATTTTTATTCAGAGACACAAACAATCACAGTTATACAATCCAATGTAGAAAAAAAAATAAAAAATTTTTATAAAAATAAAAAAAATATAAAACTTTTTTTTAAAAATTTAAAAATTTATTTTAAAAAAAAAAAAAAAAAAAAAAAAAAAATTTGAATAAAAAAAAAAAAAAAACCCCCCTTCTTACATTAAAATAATAAATTTTTTTTAAAAAAAAAATAATATAATAATAAAATGAAAAAAATACAATATTTTTATTTTATTATTACCCAAAAAAAAAAAAAAAATTTATATCAGCTGAATGGGAGAAATTCAATTCTCTCATTTGAACGAGTTATCTCGATCAATATGGCAATGGTGCGGGAGTGAAACATTTGACTGCATATTACATAAACAGTAAAGAAAATGTAGCAGCAGATTAAGAATTAAGGAAACTAAATCTAGATACAGAGGAGCTAAGTTTTTTTTAAATTTATTAATGAATTTATAATACAGTGGTGTTACTTAACTCTAAACTCGCCAAACTTTTACGTTTGATGGCGAGAGGCGCTCTTTTACGTAAAAATGAACCACATTATGTACTCCTAATATTGGACACAATAATATACATATTTATAATATAGTAATATATAACCTATGACGTCATGTTGCTATGTTAACTATATAAACTTCTATAGGTGTAACTTTAATTATATGAATTAAATACCTAATACTTATATATTATATTGTTATGGTTTAATATACTACAATTAACTCGTATTTAGTTCTAATAGCCATCCTGCATAATGTCTTAAATTTTTTTATTAAGTGATCGTTTACTAATTTTTACTTTTTCTCTTCTTAATAGATATATTTTGTTAAATTAGATGTTCTCTTATCATCATTAATTGTTATTTTTGATTGAACCAGTTTGTTCTCTCTAACCCAATGTGTGTTATAGTTGTTTTTAACTTTTGCCCACCAACTTTTGTTGCCCACTCTCATATAAAAAATTACTAACCCAAATTTTATTGTGTTTTACTGGGTTTCGCCAAGTGCATACAAAATATTATATTTCATTTAAAATTAATATACTGATTTACTTTGCCTTTTTACTTCGCGATGCAATCACGTATCACATGTCATACCTTTCCATTTGAATTTCGAAATAATACTATTAAAAACAAATAAAGTTTGTTACAAAACATTAATTGAATTTCGAATAACAAAACAATTGACATGTTTGTCATAAAAACTATCGTAGAGTACATTAACTGAATTTTGAATAACAAAAAATTGACGTGTTCGTTATAAAAACAATTATACTCTGTCTTTTCTATGCCAGATGTTAATTAAAAAGTTCAAAGTTTAATTAACATCTTATGCGTGGTAAAGTCACGCTGCAGCTATATACTTCTGTCACAACTGAAGTAGGCATACGGCATGTTGAGCTTTACGCAACTATTGTAGAAGCAAAGACTATATGGTTATATTCTCTATGTGTAGAAGTAATCCATTGCAGTAATCCGCGAGTAGAATTTAATCCTGTCGGTAGACTAGGTTTTACAACAGATAATCTATCTAGCGGTCATTTTTATGTCGATTTACAATATGAAACACATCGATACTAAAGGAATATTTAGCCGTTAGCAAAATTGATGACTGTGGCGACTGCGGCACGTGCGATCAGGTTCGCGTTTAAATAGCCCTAAACTCAATAAATAATAGAAGGTATTTCATTTCACACATTCTATCACAGTTCTATCACATTATTTTCCACACGTCCCAGGTTGACTGAGAGAGAATGCCTAGAGGCATTAAGTCTGCCCTTTGTAATCCTTTTTTTTATTAAGGTACAATAAAGTGTAAATAAATAATAAATAAACAAAACTGTCAAAATGGCGTCGATAAGGCAGCGCGCTTTTGACCCTTTATTATTTGATTGACCGATGAAGAGCTATCGTATCACAAATTTCAAAAAACTATGCAAACAAGGCTGTAGTTTATGAGTTATAAGAAAGTGACTATATTGACCGGACGCCATATTACCCTCATATATTATAGTATCTTAAGTTATCAATTAGGGTATTCCGAGGTGCGGATTATTGCTAGTAGAATCACGTTTTGTATAAAACAGTTTTTAGGGATTTTGTTGCGTTTAATTTACCTATTTTTAATTTCCAACGTTTAGGGTGATTTGCAGCACCTATTGTCACGGGGGGGGGGGGGGTCCTGAACACCCGAATAAGAAATTATATATAATCACGTTTTTAAAAGCTCGGCAATATTCTCTTCTCTACTGGATTTCGATCACTGCCATTGTATTCTGCTCCATTTATTCCATTGTATTACCTTACGTCTAGCGTAAACGAGATGAGTATACGGTCATCCATCGGTCGGAAGTCATAAGAGCGTTTCCCATAGTCCCTTCTTGGGACACCTCCACCGCACGGTATCTGTTATCGATCACTACACTAGGAAAGGTGCACTACCGTCGATAGTGCAATACGTGTTTCGTCTATAAACGAGGCATCTTCAGGTGAAATAGATTCTGTAGTGGCTGACCATAGTATTGGTGTTGGGATTATTGGTGATGGGAGTAGTGCACGCAATTGAGGGAGGGCGGGAGGCGATCTGCAATTTTTTATAATTTTGAGTTGCTATCAGGAAGATGCACGGGACGGTATTGGATAATGGATTTCTTACATCGCACCGCTACTACACGGTTAAATTTCCATACAATTTTAAAAACAGGTTAATGTCTGTTGCTCACACTTTTTATTATATAATCTTTGTCCTACCACAACAATTAAAAAGTATAAGTTAGACTATCTTATATTCTCCTATGACGCACATTTTATGAGCAAGATAGCCGTTCGTAGACCCCAGTGATACATTGTTTTAATATGACCTTCGCACCGGTCCATCGCTCTTTAAAAAAGACTATTTGCGCAACATTGTTAAATAATGTTACAAAATTAATGGTTCTGATAAATTCAGCTTCTATTTCTTATACACTAGATATTACCGTAAAAGACAATGAAGGTTCTGCTCCCAATGACCAAATACTCAAACGCTACTCAATTTTTATGCCTCATTTCCACTCAGCCTTGTTGGGTAGGGAAGTGAGCAGGGAAGTGGGCAGTCTTGCGCTGTCACTGGCTATGCCGCTGCCACTGCCCGGCGCACCTTCGATTGTCGGTTTTTCGCGCGGAAGTCAAAGGACGGGCAGCGCGAGCAGGAGCGAGTGTTTACATTCTCGCTCACTTGCTACCAAAGTTCGACCGAAAAAGAACGTGCTACGTTTAAAAACGGCAATTCGTTAATTATTCTGTCCTGTGTTTTATTGATATTAGTAATGATAAAATAATAAAAATTTTAGAACTTATGAAATTGAGCGGGTAATATCGGATTCTTATGATAAAAACCATATATTGTACGTAGTAGCCACTTAAACTGAGCAGACATAATGCTGTCACACCAACAACCTCAACGTCAGTCATTGTTGCGAGTTGATCAATAAAGAATTATGAAGGCTGGCCGCGTGTGCGCTATGAAGAAAAAAGACACGAGCAGTGGCAGTGCCTGATTGTAAATGTGGCATTATGATGTCGTTAAGTCTCGTGGTGTCACTGTCACTTTGACTTAAAGTGATAGAGACAGCACGAGACTAAATATGTGTAGCGTTTAAGTCACAGAAATATAAATATAAATAGAAGTCGTAAACGCGCGTGACTTTGTCGCCGCACATGTGACTCGTAGGCCACAAGCGCGCGAGGAGAGTTTGTTTCGGTCACCAGTACTGTTTCGGACGCAGAGACGTAAAAATGGTGTTTTGAAGCATATCCAACTGCGGGAATTCCTCCACAACCTGCAAATTTTCAAACAAAGGGATAACATTTCATAAATAAGTACTTAGTGCTTTTAATAATGTTGTGTTTAATGAAATATACTTAAATAAAATTATCCACCTCCAGTACTACGATTGTCTCCGAAAAATATATTGTTTTCACATTTCAAAATCCGTTGATTCCTAAGCTAGTTCATGTTTACGAGTGCGAAAGCTAAAATCAGCGATGGATTTATAGTATGGGCAATAAACAAAATTGTTGCGTACGTAAATTTCCTAGAACATGGCCGCAGGAGTCGAATACGAGTCAGTTACGTGACACAACTATTTTTTATCGATAATTTATTATGTTTGGTTTAACTAGTTTGAACGAAACGGGAATTAAATGTGATTTTTCGTCAAATATTTATTTACACCTTTCTACTTTTTTTCTTTCTAAATATTTTATACCGTTAACCGTTTATCGGCGATTATGTGTCTGTTTGTACTTTTAAATTACTTGATAAATTTTTAATCTGTTATATTATAAGGATAAGTAATTATATTGTAAGGATAGTAGTCTTAATTCGATCTGTAAGAAGCCGGAAAACTGAAAAGTAGCAAACAACAGAAAGTCAGTTACAGATTTTTAAAACTAATAAAACATTATAAATATGTCACCCATACACATATTTATTCGTTTGCTGTTTGTGTAATGTTGTATTCATTTTATTTACACATCTGTTTATTTAATACATTGCTTTTATTACAAGTTTCCAAAAGATCCGGTTATTAAAGATAAATGTATATATTTATTCTAAACGTATTATTATTTCCCCTTTTTTTCTAATTATAAAACGTCTAAAAGCTAAAGCTAAGACTAAAAGCGTCTATTACTGAGAGAATTTCGGTTAATTAGTTATATCTTGGTGTGAGACTCCTGGAAGATCAACGACGCTTAATAGAAAGTTATCGAAACGTGCGTTGGGCTGCACTATGCCCAAGTGAGAGCGAGCGCGCAATGTCATTCTTTGTTTTTCGCACACTTTAATTATTGGACCGAGTGGCTACGCCTCCTGAGATTTTGCGTTTTTATAAAATATTCCTTAACGCAATAGTTTATATATTAATCTTTGTTGCATGAATACTAGAGATATTTGTAGGCGTAATTGTTTATTTATTGTTTGTCTATGTGTGAGAGCTAGAGCTAGACCTGGCGACACGCGTCCCGATATTAAAAGATAGTAGAAGGCATTTCTATTGTTTTATTATTTAGATTTCTGTGGTTTAAGTATTTGGACATTAGGCTGCCTCGTTGTCATTGGACTAGTGCTTGTCTGTCCACTGCTGGTTATGTGGTTCCGCATTGGGGCGAAATTAGCTATTGGTGTAATGTTGGTCGTAAGTCAAGAAATTAAGCTCACTGACGTAGTTTAACAACTCTCTCCTTATTGAATTGAAGGATACTTCTATATAGTAAATATGACGTAGGTACATAGGTAATAATAATAATATTTTTTTAATAATAAATTATTTATTTAGTCATACATTGAAGTTAGGGTATATAGGTAGGGTACATGTAGGGGATTGTCTAATGTGTGTTCGTGTTACGTGGTTCCAGATAGAGTCACGTGAATTCTTTGTGAAATCTTCTTCTATAAATATAATATGATATTACTGAACTAATTTAGATGTTATTTCTACATTTCATGAAAACACGTGTACTCCGTATATGGAGTTGGTTTAGTATTTTAGCTAGATTGTTTCGTCATAGTACCTACACTATATCTCCTTCCCTATTTAAAAAAACAAATTGACTTTTAACTTTTAAGCAATTGATCTTATATAATACTTAATACTATCTTAAAACAATTCATCACTTTTATAATGTATTTTTTAATATTAGCTTTCCTTAAAGAAAGCCTTCGATACCGTTTCTGTCTCCATTTTTATACGTAGGCTGGAAAGTGTTAGACTCCGTGACACCGCTCTCTCCCTTCTTAAAACAAAACACCTTTAAAACAGAAAGCAGAGTGTAAAAATCAATAACTTAGTAAGTGAAGAAGAAAATGTAACATTTGGTGTACCGCAAGGCAGTGTTCTCGGCCCAACGCTCTTTTTGATATATATTAATAATCTCTGTAACCTTGGTAACGTTGGAGGGAGGTTACTTTCCTATGCGGATGATAGCGCTATTATTTTCACCGCTAAGATCTGGGATAAAATTAGGATGGGGGCTGAGAGGGGACTAAGTAGAGTTAGTCACTGGCTTAGTGAGAATCTCCTTACTCTTAACACCATGTAATTTCCCAGTAATTCATAAAGTTAGTTATGTTAAATATCTCGGAATCATTATGGATCAAAGATTAAGTTGGTGTTTACACTTAGAACTAACAATAGGGAGGGTAAAGAAGCTCGTGTGGGTTTTCAAATCTCTGAGAAACGTGATGAGTACCGAACTACTCAATAAAATATATATTGCACTAGCCCAATCCGTAATATAACTTTTCGGGAAAGTTCGGACCAGGTAGAGTTCTATGTTATAATCAAGAAAGAAAAACGGATTAGGGATAAGTATTGTGAAAGTAGTTATCACATTTCCTAGGAGCGGTTATAAGTAACAGTTTTTTTATTTAACCAGTGTCGACCCTATAAGTAGGAATTTGAAGAAGATATAAAGTACACTAAGTTCATGCTTGACGTTTAGACCGGGATCATCCATTGGACCCGTAATCTCAGTCGTCAACCATTTTCTTTTAAGGGAGTGGTTATGTGTTTCTGAATTAAATGTATTATCAGGAATCACGCCTACCGCGTTGGTTCCCAAACCCAACGAGGGGTTGGTTCTCAAACCCAAAGGGGGCCAGTACTTGGTAAATTACTGTTAGGCGTGAGACGAAAGAAGCAAGACATCTCGTTTTCAATAATTTATATAAATGTTTTATTATATTGTAACTCCTCTATTGTATCTTATTACCCTTAAGGATAAAATAAATTATTTATATTTTATTGATTATAACGTGTGAATTATATTAGGTATTTGTGTGGATCGATACTATAGGTACATACTACATTTGTAAATTGTGAGTAGCATTTTTGGGTATCATCCTAATACAGAAATGCAAATATACCTATCTCTCTTAGATTTGGTCGGAATCCCTTTATTACCTTGTATGTAACTAACTCATTTTAATTTTTCTCATGTCCTTGAATGTTATCTATTTTCATAATACCACTACTTCTATTTTCTGTGTTTTTAATTGTTAGGTCTTAGGTTGTATATTTATTTATTTTATAATTCTTGTATGTACATGCTTTCTTTTCTATCTTAATATTTTTGACCTTTAGCTAGCTTAATTTATTTTTCAAAATTCTATTCACTTGATATATTTATTTGCTAATTACATATCGAAAACTGGAGTTGTACTTCACCTCTTTGGGCGTTCTTGGCCATTTTTATTATACGAGTATAGTACATGAGGGTAATATGTTCATCCGGTTAATATGGTTACTTTCTAATAACTCAAAAACTACAGCCTTGTTTGCATATCAAATGATAAAAGGTGAAAAGGGGTCTACTTTAACGACGCCACTTTGACCGTTGATGTTATAGTAAATATTTTAGTAGATTTTAGTATGGTGTAGTGTAGTTAGTTTAATTGAAGTTGATTTTTCGAAGTGTTACTAATTATTGCCAGAGCTTGTTTGGTATTATTTTCTTAATATATTAGTTATAGTATACGACTTTGTGTTTTTGTCTCTGTCCTCCTCCTAGTTTTGGTCTTATAGGGTGGCAAAGCTTGAGGTACCCTCCATGTTACCCTCACGTACCTTACTCATTTTATAATTTATATCATGATATTTATAATGCGGGGACTTTATATATATGAGTCCCCCATTTTCTTGGATATTACATTACATTTTGTATTACCTATATCGATGTAAAAGTGTACCTTGGGTCTTGCGCACAACCTTGAGGTCTACGTATAAGTCATTTTAAAAGGACTCCAAAAATTGTCGCGGAGGAAAACTGATTTCACATTATGATCAGATGAAGGATGTGACCTCTATGTACCAGTCTCAAGGGTAAAGAATTTAAGACTTCTCTGGTCCCCAACCGCAGTAATATGTGTAAACTCGTTCACATCACTTGTACTGAAGGTATTGTTCCCAAGTACCTGTTACTTCAGATTTTATCATCCAATCACAGAAACATACCCTGCTCGAGAACTATACATATGCATATGTTCCCGTATCACTCCATAACTTATTTATCGAGATCAACTTTTGTTTTATTTGTATTTTCTCCTTTCTTTCTTAATTCTTTCTTTCTTTATTTATACATTACCGTGTTCTTTACTAGCATGTTATTATTTAATTGAATTTATCGGTTATTTTTATATACTTGCATGTTCCACTTCAATGTATACTCACTTGCATTATTCTCGCTCATAATGAATTAGATACCAGGAGTTTAAGCATCATTAATATTTAGGTGATCAGTCCAATATTGATGAAACTTAGCAACTCAATCATTTGTATTCACACTTTCAAACATTTATTTCTTTTATTCCTCATACCTTTTAAATACATACTTTCTAACTTTGTAGAAAATGAAATAACATTTTTGTCAGTCAATTTTTTATGTCCGTGTTTAACTCTGTTAAGAAACATTACTATTAAAACCTCTCTAAATTATTATATTTCTTAGTTTACTATTATTCATTATTTTCATCATTATTAGAAAACTGTTATGGTTTATTTTTATGTACCTGTTTATTTATCATATGTTGCTCTCTATTGTTTTAAGATGAGCTCATTGCCTGAATGGTCTAAGCTCATTGCATACCATTTCATATTTCTAGGTACGTAACATTCACGAGAAAAAGTTTAGCACACCTTTTATATTCACTGTGTAAAGATTGATTTTTGTTACATTTAACTTATTTAGATTAGTTTGTTGTCATTTTCATCTTATGTCATTGACATCTTTGTGCATCCTTGCTCGACCGCGGTCGATACTGTACTGGTGGAACATCGCTTGATCGTAGTTGCTTTATGCAGCATCCATGAATCAAAAAACTTAACTGTATCGCAAGTAAACAAATACCTAGATATGACCCTGTAATATTAGGTGAGGAATTATGTTCGGCAGATTGATCTCATATTGATGGTATGCAGTCATCGCAGCAAATGTACACTTGCATCAAATATACTTTTAGTAATGCATATTCTAGGGCAACGAGAATCACTAATAAAAACTCAGAATTGTATCGACAGGCGCCATATATTAAAAAAATATTAATTTGAGTGATAAACGTGACGAGCTATTTAATAAATTGAAGAAAGACCAAAATAACATACTATTAAGATTAGAATACAATAGAATGAGAAATAGGACAAACAAGGTAACTGATTATTACACAAATTCTTATTATTGAAATAAAATAATTAAAAATTTTGCTAGTTCAAGAAAATTATGGCAAATTTTAAACGATATCGCTGGTAGAATTATAAAATATATGATCAATAGATGAGGTTATATTAAATGCCTTTAAATCATTAAATCTCTTACAAATACGTATTGCAGACAATTTTGCAAATAAATTTGAGACTGCCGTGAAAGATATTTTGCCAAACTGCAACATAAATATATTAAAATATGATCAAAACAATCTACCAGTCAATGAAAATAATTGTAGCATGTACTTTAAGAAGGCAACACCAGATAGTGTATCTAAATTAATCAATAAGTTAAGTACTGATAAAGCCCCAGGTTTTGATTTCAAAACCCTTAACTAAAATTATAAATACCTGTATTTAAACAGAAATGTATCCCGATGAACTTAAGGTGGGCTGTGTTAGACCAGTCCATACAAAGGTAGGTTTGATGACATAAATAACTATAGATATTACTTTAACATCATCAATAGATAAAATAGTGGAAAAATATATCTGTAATCAAATACATGAGTTCTATCAAAAAAGCAATATTTTAAGCTCTAGCCAATTCAGTTTCAGGCCCGGTAAGAACACTGCAATGCTATTATCGGAATTCACAGATCAAGTTAATTCATGGATGAATCGGAAATTACATGTTTTATCTCTATTTATTGATTTTTCTCGTGCCTTTGATACCTTAGATCATAATAATCTGATTAGGAAGTTAGATAACACAGGTATTCGTGGATCTCTTTTAAATTGGTGTAAAAACTATCTGACTAATAGAAACTACCGTGTTAGGATTTCTGAAAGCTACAGCACGTCAGTCAAAGTAACTGGAGGTACAGCTCAAGGTTTCGTCCTTTGACCTTTGCACTTTATAGCCTATGTCAATGACATGAATAAGATCTTTAGACATTGTACTTACTATTAATATGCCGATGATACGTGTATGCTTGTGGCTGCTAAGGATGTCAATGATGCCTTGCTTCTGTTACAGGATGATTTTGATATATTAAATAAACGGTGCCACGATAGCGGTTTGATATTGACTTAGAGAATTTTGGCGCATATGTTTATAATTAGAAAGCGATTAAACTTTCGAGTCAAAATGATGCTTTATAACGCTCTTGCTGATTCAGTCATAACTTATGGGCTAAGCAGCTACGGACGAACAGACAAATCACACCTACAGTACATTTATAAACTACAACTTAGGATTTTAAATGCGATTGTACCTATAAAAATTAAACTTCAGTCAAAATTCACTGAAAATTTTATACGTAAATTCTGTAAGGTACTCAATATCCATGATAAAGTCCAATATCAATTGTTAAAGGAAGAATTCTTTAATTTAGGTATACAGCATACAGTTTCAAACAAAATTCAGACCTGCAAAGTAACTCAAAAAAAGTTAATAACAATACCATCCAAAAATAAATATGGTGGGCGCATCATCGCATACATAATACCTCGCCTAATAAATGGTTTGGATAATAAATTTAGAAGTGAACTTACTAAAGTTAACATAAAGTATAAATTAAAACGTTTTTACCTTAACAAATATTAGCTGTTATCCCCATTTTTGCAATAAATAGTAAAAGTATAATAATGTAGAGGGAACGGCACATAACACAAACGCTGTGCCGCATAGCAAATTTATAACAATTTTTGTTTGATAATAAATAAATAAAAATTACATACGTGCGGAGCCTAAAAAATCCTCGAAGAAGTACTAATTTATCTGCTTGAGTAGACGACCTAAAATTTTAATGATTCCCAAACATTGATACCACGGAAAACAACATCACAAATTGTTACCTATAAAAAATTCACCATTTATTTAAAACTTGGCTTTTTACCAAATGAAAATGTTGCGTTCTTTATAATGTCGTAAAATATTAATGCGCACTGGTCATCTTGATTTTATGATATTATGTCTTATTTCGTAAAAAGTAACGTTATCAGCAAAAGCTTCTTTGAAATATTTACGCAGTAAGTTAATAAGTGACCAACATACAAGTATAATAATGGAAGACACAACATCCACACACAAATTTTTTTTCGATATATTGATAATTATAGATATAGATATCAATATTGGAGTTTTATATATAAGTTTTTTTATCGATATATCGAAAATACATGTTTTAAAAAATATCAACAGTCCTAGTTTGAACTTTGAACTGATCAGTTGAACTGACCGTGTGTGTCGCCCATAAGTCGTGTTATGTTTGGGCAGGTGCTGGCCTTATTTTGAAATCAGTATTACCGTGTAGCAGCGGTGTAAGAATATCTACTACTCCATATAATCCTGTGGCTGTCGTAAGAGGTGACAGTAGGCATGTCGATTTGAGAGCCACGCAACTACAGCTTGCTGCTGCACGGATGGGCCGGCTCAAACCGGGGTGGTATCACGACCTCACAGAATACCGGCGTGAAGTGGAAGCTCTGCTTCCGCATTTCGTCTGATGAGTGCAGGTGGCCGGTGGCCCCATCAAAATGGTGGCGGAATTAGTCTTCTTCCGCGTATGACCTCTCTGTGGAATAGTTTATCACCGGCGATTTTTCCGGACCGATATGACCTAGACACCTTCAAGAAAAGAGCTTACTCCATTCTAAAGGGCCGGCAACGCACCTGCAATTCCCCTGGTGCTGCGGTTGATAATGGGCGGCGGTAGTCACTTAACATCAGGTGAGCAGTATGCTCGTTTGCCCCCTATCCTATAAAAATATATAGTGATAATAGTAGAAAATCGACTTCGAATCTTTTTCTGTTTTCATAAGAACTATAAAATTATTTTTTTAATTATAATGTACCCAAACTCGTAAAGCACGACAGTTTTCTATTCAAAAATTAGCAAACTGCTGTGTGCTCAGTTTCTTTCACCTCTTCTTAATAGATTAAATAAGTAAAAAATAAGTTACTTTTATAACATGTACTATGTATAAATCTGAAAGCAAATTGAAAAAAGATTGATTTTTGAGAAATCGATCTTTTAGACCTCGATTTATTTTGTAAATCGATTCATCAGATTTCGATTCCAATCGATTTAATAATCGATCTTTTTCGGAAAGTATCGACATCCTTAGGCGACAGAGTGAAATAAACCAGGGTGTGGGCAGCAGCGTCTTCCTAATAACAACTAGAAAAAAGAAAGCTGCGGTTACCAACCAGTCTGCCAAACGCGGTAGCTGTGTCAAACATCCAGCTTATGAGACAGCTCTAAGGTTAGGCTCACGTTCAACAGTGGACATTAATAATGTCCTCCAGACCGAATTTCGGTCACGGCGGCCAGCCTCAACGGAAACTAGCCATCGGCGCAGGACAGGATTACAGTGCCCAAGTGTATGCGCAAGCACTGGTGCACTCTCTATTCCCTCACTCTGAAAATCCGATGGGACGGTAAACCGACACAACCGGAGAGAAATCAGGCGCAGGACCAACGGCTTTACGTGCTTTCCGAGGCACGGGGGTGAGACACCGCCAAGTTCCTGACTCCGGGCAGCTACTGACAATTCCTTGACGGAAAAACTCAATAATTAATTTTTTGGCCCGACCCGGGATTCAGCAGTCGCACTACTACAACTACTGAACCAACGAGGCAGTCAGGACTCTACCGACTCTAATAAGCTATAATGGGTGAATGAACGTAGATTTATTAGTGTTAATCAATTTAGTCGCTTAGCGAGCTATGTAGAGGGCTATGCTGGTTTCTCTTCACGATAGACTTCGTTGTAATTCCGTAGTAGTATTCGAACAGAACAAAGTAACCGACTTATCGCAACGAATCGGTAAGCTGTAGTAGCAATAGGATAAGCCAGCATATAGTTCGAAGAATCTTCAACCGATGGGAAAGAAAGGTTCTCATGTCGCAGTCTCTTACTGAAGTGTAGTTTGGTCCCCCACTAGTTGAAACAGAAACAGAAACTTTTTTATTCAATGTAGATTATAAACAATACCTATTGAAAGTAATTTTTTTCATTTACCACTGATTCGCAACAAAAATACCTCTGTCCTGGGAAGAACCAGCAAGAAACCCAGCGGGACTTTTTTTTTCAAATAACAGCTTACAATCATGTATGTTATAATTAACAACACAAGACAAATTAGAAATAGCTTAGTAGCCATCACTTTTCCCAGGGGTTATTATCATCCATAAATTCCTTAATATTATAATAACCCTTTTTATACAAACTTAGTTTAATAAAATTTTTGAACTTTGCGTATGACAAATTTTGTATATTTTCTGGGATTTTGTTGTAAAAGCGTATACATCGCCCCAAGAATGAATTATAATGGTAGAGTGACGATCTGGAAGGCGATGCAGGTAGTCGATGGATGCAGGTGGCTCAAGACCTGGTTTGCCATCCATACTAGTACGATATGTATAGTATCGCACTATATTTCACTCAATTGCACTATATATTATAGAAAAATAATATAGTACGAAAAATACTATATATTTATCCCTAATTCTACTATTGCGCTTTTTTATGTTAAATGTTATTGGAAGTCTGGAACAAGTAATTTTTACGCAAAGAATTTAAAAAAGAAGAATACTGTGTTCTAGTCTGATGGATATAGAAAGCGACCATAATTACAGGTTGTGAGACAGGTAGAAGTTAAGGTGGTTAGATCATTGATGGCCAAAGCAAAGAGCAATACCAAATATATATGGAAAAATACGTAAAGATTAAAAATACATGTTAAATTTTTTTCTCCTGAATTGATAAACTTAAAAATGACGCCTATTGTATTGACTTAACCTCTTTATTTAAATCAATTTGTATTGCCGATAAAGTCTCCATCCTTAATAATATAGTTCTTGGTCTGTACAACAAACATGCTCCCAAACATCAAGTAAGAGTGAAGTGTCCATCAGCCCCGTGGATGATTGAGGCCGTAAAGTTGGCAATGACTAGGCGAGATCGAGCATTTGTAAAATTTAAGAAGTATCGTACACAGGACAGCTGGGATTGCTACAGATTGCTAAGAAACAGATGCAATCAGATGGTACGAAATGTTAAACGCTGTTATGTCCATACTAATATTGCAAACTCTTCAACCGCTGATGTGTGGAAATTTCTTAAAACACTAGGTATTAACAAGGCCGTTACATCTGACCGTGGTCCATCAATCAGTCTGGATGAAATAAATCATCACTTTATTTCTACTTCTCCTTTGGATCCCAGAGTTCGTTCTATGACAATAGCTTCCATTCAATCCGTGCCATCTCCTCCTATTCCTTTTTTTTCAGTTCTTACCTGTGACTGAGGATGAGATCCATAAATCTGTATTAGCTATACAAGGCTGCGGTTTGCGATGAGGTTATTAAGGTTATGGTATCCATGATCCTTGTGTGCCTTTTACCTGCAATCACACATATCATAAACTATTCCCTTGACTCAGGCCAATATCCTACTCAGTGGAAAAAGCATTTGTGCGACCACTTTCTAAAATACCTAATGCCTCATTACCTACCCATTTTCGATCAATTTCAATATTGCAATACCTATCTAAGGTTCTGGAAGCTTGTGTTGTGTGCCAAACACAATCTGCTGAATAAATATTAGTCAGGCTTTGGCGCAAGTCACAGTACTACTACAGCCTTGATAAAAGTCGCAGATGACATTAGAATGGGAATGGATGAGCAGAAGCTTACAGTGGTAGAGCTTGTTGATTTTTGAAACGCTTTTAACACAGTCGACGTCGATATCCTTATAGCTTTCCTAACTAATCTTAGATTCTTAATCCCAATTTTGGAATAGTTTTCATCCTATCTTCGCGACCGCCAGAAATCAGTACAATTAGTACAAGAGTTTTCAAGATGGGCTGACATTTAAACAGGCGTGCCGCAAGGCGGAATACTTTCTCCTATAACGTTTTATTTATTCGTAAATTCCATCATTCCAGTTCTCAACTGTTCGTACCATCTGTATGCAGATGATCTTCAGCTATGTGTGCAATCTAGTGTTAACAACCTTAACGATAATATTAATAAACTCAACCATAACCTCGATGCCATAAGAGATTGGTTGTACAGACATGGTGTTTTGATTAACCTATCCAAATGCAAAGCAATGGTTATAGATAGTAGCTGGATGTTAGCTAAGATTAATAACGATAATCTTGCTGCCGTAGTTGCTGCCATTTTGTAAGTCTGTCAAAATGAAAATTTTGGCTTCCGTATAGACAATTCCTGAAGTTGGGGAGTTCAAGTAGCCGAAACAAGCCGTAAAGTAACTACCACCTTACGTTTTTTTCGTTTACGTCAAAAACTTTCTGCCTTTTAAAACTAAATTTCTGCTAATCTAGACTTTGATATTACCCATTTTTGATTATGCGGATGTGTGTTACCCAGATCTATCTCAATATCTTCTCGATAAGTTGAAGCGCCCTCTTAACAATTGCATTAGGTTCATTTTCGGCTTACGTAAGTATGACCATGTTTCCCAGTACCGATTTAAGCTTAAATGGCTCTCTATTCATGAAAGGCCTAGCTCCCAAACTTTGCAAGTACTATATTCAATTTAAAATGACCCAAATTCTCCCTCTTATCTTAAGGATAACTTTCAATATTTGTATTCTATTTACGATACAGTTCTTCGTTCCCAAATAATCTTAAAATTCATATTCCACCACATAGGAGTGGTTTCAATAATTCTTCTCTTACTGTGCAGTCCATACTGCTCTAGAATGCCTTGCCTGTTGATATCAAAAAATCTACTAACAGTAATTATTTTAAGACTAGTTCGAGAATTCTATCGTATATATTAATTATATAGATATATTAAATATCACCTGACTTATCCGGCTATTGTTTTTTTCTCCTTTTCACTTTTCAAGTGATATTTTCATAAAATTATTTTTATACGTATTGTGTTATTTTATTTTTGACTCGTAATATTTTATTCACTTATATATTTTGTATAGAAGCACTCGTTTATATATTGCTTTTTATTCTATATGATATTGTTAGGAGCTTAGGGTTCGTGACAATAAAAACTACCGATTGAATTATTAAAATTGACACTTTATTTCCCGAACACCAATTAAAACTTAAAACACACTAATATTAATCGCACTGATCACTTTAGTACACATTATTTCGCTCCGAAGCCTCGCTTGTATCGCCAGTTCAATACTGCTGCTTCGATCCTGGCTTGCAAGTGCTTTAAAGACGCCTTTTCCACCGAAACTTCCAGAATGTTCCAGCAAATACCGGTTCCGACCGACTAAGTTCAGAAAGTTCGAGAGTGGACCCTTCTAGAAAGCTTAATTCTTCTGTTCGATACTAGATGGCGCTGTTGGTGGAAGTTCAAGATTGGCATTTTCTAGGAAGCCCTCCTCGATCTGTTCCCCGACACTAGATGGCGCTAGTGCCAGGTACCAGACATCAACTTAGCGCGCAACAATATATTAGATATTAAGTACATATGTATATTTTTAGTAAATATATGTATGATGTATGGATAGATGAAGATGTTTATGGGCCGCAGCAACCACTTACCATAAGGTGGACTGTGTGCTCGTTTGTCACCCTATCCTATAAAAAACATATTATCTATTCTCTTCATTTGCATTTTATTTTGTCTTATATCCTAATTATTTATATATTAAATGTATGAAGTGATTGTTTACCTGCCACAGTTTCTCAAATTATCTAGGGTTGACTGGCAGAGAATGCCCATAAGGCATTAAGTTCGCCCTTTATGTCCCTTAGTATAAGGTGTATAATAAAAAAAGATGGCAACCGTACTTAGGACCGTGCTTTGTGGCATTACTTGGACTATGGTCTTTTCCACTCAATACGTCATCGGTGAATTTTACCAAACCGCCACAAAAAGAAAAAGAAAGAAAGAAAAGAGGTCTATGCCCAACATGGGCTATAATTTATCATGTATTAATTTTTTAATTTTGTTTTCTGATTATGACTATGGTATTTATACCGCTCTGTGGTTGTGCAAGAGAATCAACTATCCCATGTTATCCCGTGGTGGTCGTACGAGGCGACAGAGTAAAATGAATCAGTAGACAGGCAACACCATCCTCCTAATACAACTCAAAAGTAATAAATCGGCGGTCGCTACAAGGTCAAACGTCACCGCCACACATGTGATTACATTACGTGCAACACGTTATGACTATTGGATTTTAATGCGAAATTTCATAAACTTTTATGCCTCTTAAATATAATTTATTAATCCTAAACTCCACTATATCGTCTCGTGATTGTCAGATGAAGCGACAGAGCGAATCATGCCAGGAACAAATGAAAAAAAATATTTTTATTCAGCTTTGTAAGTTATAATAATGTACTTAATGTACTTATGGTAATGTACTACCTACCATATGTCAGAGGTCTCACAGACAAGATTGGGTACATTTTGAAGCGAGCTTCTATTAGAACATTCTACAAGCCGCCGAAAAAGTTTAGTCAGTTATTACCATAGAAATATTACCATCTGTCAAGTGTCATATTCGTCTACAAGATGCAGGAGTGTACAAGCTTGATTGTGAATGTGGTCTCTCATACATAGGGCAAACAAAAAGATCAATTAGAATCCGCGTAAAACAACATATAGCTGATGTGAAGCATCAACGTTCCGGGAAGTCTGCAGTTTGTGATCATATACTAGGCGGCCCCAACCATTACATCAGATTTGATAGACCACAAATCCTTGCGAAAGAACATCGATTCCTACCAAGGAAAAAACGTGAGGCTATTGAAATAAAAAAACATCCTAATGTTAATAGAGAAGGAGGTTGGGTACTATCACCCGCTTGGGACCCTATAATAAATAAAATTAAAACTAAACCCAACCATACCACTGCAAGATTTCAAGACACAGTCAGTTAATTTTTCATAGAACGGACCATTAACAATAATTAAAAAAGCTGAAGGTACTCCGGGTTTAACAGTGACATCGGGACGTCAGTCATCTCAGTCTCCCGTGACCATGGGTACTGGAAAGCACCTAAAATGTCGGGAATTAAAGTTAATTTAAATTAAACGCGGTATAATCCGTAAAAGTAGTTTTAATCTACCGGTTAGAGGTTGTAATAAACGAATGAATTTCCCTTTGTTACCTCTTACGAAGCCCACGGGACTATATTTTTATACGTGGTAGAACCATGCTGCAGTTATATTAGTAGTATAGTTGTAGCACGAATGGGTCGGCTCGACCGGGGAAGGACCACGCTCTCATAAAGTACCAGCGTCAAATAGCAGCTTGATGCTGCTGTGTTTCGTATGGTGAGTGTAGAGAACCGGAGACCGTTTTTACTGGAAAAGAGGCATTCCATCTTAGTCCTCACGGGTGACAACGCATCTGCTGATAAATGTAGATGTCTATGGGCCACAGCAACCACTTACCATCAGATGGACTGTGTGCTCCTTTGTCACCCTATCCTATAAAAAAATGAGATAGTGGAATCTCTTTCATTACGCATTCTAACTTCATTATACAGCAATATTTAATATTTGTTAGCAAAAATTAAAGGAAACTATTGTTAAGAAAGTTTACCTTGAAAAAGTGCCTTTAACTCCTATATAACAAACGTAGTGGCAGATGAAACAGAAATAGAAACTTTTTTTATATAGGATAGGGTAACAAACTAGCATACAGTCAACCTAATGGTAAGTGGTAGTTGCGGTGCGTAGACATCTACATCTACCCTCGATTACAAATCAAAATGCAGATTTGTTGTCACCCGTGAGGACTAAGATGGAATGCCTCGTTTCCAGTAAAAAGGGTCTCCATTTCTCTACATTCACCATACGAAACACAGCAGCATTAAGCTACTATTTGACGCTGGTATTCTGTGAGAGCGTGGTCCTTCCCCGGTCGAGCCAACCCATTCGTGCTACAACTATACTACTAATATAACTGCAGCATGGCTCTACCACGTATAAAAAGCTGAATATGCTGAATCCTTATTCAATATAAATAATACTTATTAAAGGTCACTTTTTTGTTTAATTACGACTGATTCGGTAAAACCCTCTGATGAGCTTGTTATTCAATAGTTATAATTAGAACAAGGAAGCTGTGTGCTAAAATTAGAAGCGAAATAAAGCGTACTCTTACGTCTTTAATAAAGGAAACTTTAGAGCGAGGAATAAAGTTGAGGAAGTTTGTAGGGCTGTCACAATTATTTAATTTCTTTATTTAATTTTTTTTTTATTTTGTAATTCTAACAGCAAGTTTTGGATATAGACACTTGGTTTCTCAGCGTGATAGAATGCGTAATGAAAATATTATCAAGACAAGAAAAAAAATATCCGCAATAAAATCGAAGTAACCGATATATCACAACGGATCGAAGATCTGAAATGGCAAGTGTTGAAAACAAGGTTGCGAGAGACATCACTGCATGAACATGCGTCACGTAGTTTTAGTAGCGGGGGGAGGGGGGAGTGGGACGGCAGGATATGGTAGCGGTTTGCCAGTCGGACAGAGCGATCTATCGCACGGTTACATTGTCGGGTTAACTCTGTAGCACTTATACAGTGCAAGTTTAATTTATTATCGTCAGGGTAGGCAGTACTCCCTATCACAAGGTGTACAGGGCACTGCCCCAACAGCAAGGTCTTCCCATAGTGGGAACTTGTTAAAACTATGGTTTTTTGACTATAGATATATTTTATATATTTCTATGTTTTTGACTTTTAAAAAGTACTTTGTAAAAAGCGTTTTGAGCGATAGTAGCCTAATGTTAGGACGAGGATCGCGAACTTAAGTCGTGGGTTCAATTCCGTTATACGACTACTTGTTGTCTGTCGATAACACTAACTCAAGCATCTTAAGCTTACCTGGGCTGGTTAAATATTAAATTATTTTTAGTAATTTACATTTGTATATAATAAAAATATTTCACTTTGGCTGAATCGTCCATATCTTACCACCCTTATCTGTTCCACAACCAACAGTGAATTACTGTTTCGGTTCGAATGGTAAATAAGCTAGTCAGTTAAATTACCGGAGTCTCGTTTGTTAAACTAATCATAATAATATG
Organism: Parnassius apollo; assembly: GCA_907164705.1. Classification (NCBI taxonomy): domain Eukaryota; kingdom Metazoa; phylum Arthropoda; class Insecta; order Lepidoptera; family Papilionidae; genus Parnassius; species Parnassius apollo. The sequence goes on from CAJQZP010001262.1 coordinate 2,818,352, forward strand.
AAACGAACTTCTATTAATGATTTTTATTAAAGCAGTCCGTGAGCATTCCGGTCTGTTGCGTAAGTTGTTCAATGCTTTAAACTAGTCTTTCGATTTTCGATTTCGATGTAACAAAGACGAAAATTCGTCCTGCGCAACAAATAGCACAAATATTATCAAGACTGACACAAGAGGACGCGCAAAGAATTCATACCATTTTGCCAGTGACGTAAAAGACCTGTATCTTGCTGACAAAGAAACTATGGTCAGTTTTCATGTCCAGTTACTATTTACACGCCTACCTATTGTGACTAATACAGTGACATTTTGACAGCTAGAAGAAAACAACAGGCCTGTGGAATATGCAGCATTACTTGGATATTACCTCACAACTGGCTACCTACTTTGGAAGGAAGAGTTCTACGAGTAGATGGTGTGGCAATGGACTTACCTATCTCTATATCTATCTCCCTTTGTCGCCGATATATTCATGGAGGACTTCGAGGTGAAAACTCTTCTCGCTGCACCTGTAAGTCCAAGGTTCTACAAACGGTACGTAGACGACACTTTCACAATTTTACGATCTGACAAAGTTACTGCATTCTTAGACAACTAAAATTCAATTCAGTATGGAGTTAGAAGCCAATGATTTGTTAGCTTTCCTAAATGTTTCAGTCATTCAAAATTGCGGTAATACCATCAGTCATACTGTGTATAGAAAAAACCGACCCATATTAACCAATATTTGTATGACGAATCTCACCACCATACTTCACAGTTTGCTTCAGTTTTAGAAAGGGTAAGGGATCTGTGACAGTAAACACGTAGCCACCAACCTCCAGCACGTCAAGCAAGTTTTGCACGGCAATAAGCTTCGGGTACCGCGCCTTCGTCACAGTGATCGAGTGATGCCGGCCACAGTCGAGCTGTACTTACGTATGTAAGAGAACTTACAGATAAAATTGGCTACATCTTGAAGCAGGCTTCAAAAGAACATACTACAAGCTGCCAAAGAAGATCAGTCAGTTCTTACCACCCGTCAAGTGTTCTTATCCTCTACAGGATGCAAAAGTAAAAAGCTTGATTGTGAATGTGGTCTCTCTTACAGAAGATAAAAAATTCATAAAAACCCGCGTCAAATACCTTATCGCTCATGTGAAGCACCGACGCATCGGGAAAAGTACAGTGCGTGAACATGTTGGGAATCGTCCCAACCATTAATATATCAGATTTGACAGACCACAAACCTTCGCAAAAGAATAACGAAAACATTCTTATTTCAACAGAGAAGATGGCTGGGTGCTTCCATCCGCTTGCGGTCCCATAATTAATAAAAATAAATTCAAACCACGGCGTACTATTGTAAGACTCCCAGATAATGTAAGCTTCTTCTGTGTAGATCGGACCAAAAATTAAGTATTATAAGTTGAAAGTAGGCTTTGTTAACTAACACATCAGGACATCCATGAACACTGAGGATTTAAAAAAGTTAAAATTAAACGCAGTAAAATCTCATAATTACTTTTATTTCATGTGCAGTATTCTCGTAAATCATTGTAGCTTCTTTTTTAAGTCAGTTAAAAAGATCCAAAAATTAGTGTGCTACCATTTATTAGATATACCAAATACAGATTTTCTCTCAAGGATAATACCTGCCATTGTTTCCACGTTTGACAGGCGAGTTGGTGATGACGCAGGTGGTATTGGCTTCCCTCCGTCTCCTCTTAGGGGCCATTCATTAATTACGTAAGGATGATTTTGGCAATTTTTAACCCCCCTACCCTCATGTAAGGGTACATAAGATCCGATTTCATTCTTCAAAATAATAAAATGTTAGAAAAGGATCGGTTACACTAAAACTCACACCTCATGTAAATCAAAGATACTTAATTTTTTAACAGGTATAGATTAAAATTTAGGTTATATTCTTTTAGTGCTATTAGATATAGATTACTATTGTTAGACAGTCTTTGAACAACATGACTACATGGGTTTTTTTAAATTAAGAAATAATGTTAGTTTGACTAAAATATTGTGCTATTGTCACCGAAATTGTTATTGAATAAAAAAATGTGAGAACAATGCTACTGTGTTGCCTGAAAATAAAAGAATCATTTTTGTATTCGAAGTAATTAAAATGAGAAAATATTATTGTTACGAGCTTGAGGTTCGTGACAATAAAAATTGCCGATAAAATTACCTAAATTAACACTTTAATTTACTTTACACAATTAAAGTTAAAACACTAATAATTTAAACACACTAATTCACTTAATTCCACTCCGAAGCTTCGCTTGTGTCGCCGAGTTCACTCTGCCTAGATCGCATCCTGCGCCACCTATTTATTTAAATTAGCAAAATATCCGGAATGTTCAAGCAAACACGCGTAAGGTACCGAGAATTCGAGTATAGATTTTCTAGAAACTTAGTTCTTCGGGTGGCGCTGTCGGTCGAAAGGTTTGTGATGTCATTTACTGCCAAGCTCCCCTCGCTCTTATTGCTGACACTAGATGGCGCTAGTTGACTTATTCATGCAACATTATTATATATAAAATTTAAAATTGATAAAATTTTAATAAACAAAATAATTTGTAAAATGTTGTAAATCGAAATGTACATTATAAAATCAAGAAAACCATTCGGCTTCCTAAATGGTACGAGATTGCTATTACTAAATTTCGATTTACAAAATATTACGCCAGATTGGGTTTTCCCCTCCCCCTAAGATAAGGGCATATAGAGATTTTTTTCAATCTTACCCTCTTCACCTCGGGACCCTTAAGTAATTAATGAATGGCCCCTTAAGACACCCACGGAATGATATGCAGTAGTGGATTTGTAATGAACGTCGCACAGTAATGAACACGGACATAAAAGACTTATTAAGAAATTTGTAATTCAAAATCAATTAGGCACACTTGTAGGCAGCCCTATCTTGAAAAAGTTCCGAATAGCGAAGCCAGACGACCGCTGATTGAATGCTTTGTGGTCACGCAGGCCCCACATGCACTTGGAATAGGGCTGCCCAGTTTTCATATAAATTACAGTGTTTTAGAGGCTATAGTAAATTTGTAGTAGATTTTGAAACTTAAAAAATATTCAATAGTTTAAAATTTTTGGCGGTTTGGATCTATTACCAACCTCATGTTAGTCAGCATTTATTAAGAAATTGTATACTGTATATGTTTTGTTAAATTATTAGTATAATTAAATAAGATTAATATTTGGACCCCTCATAAAGCAGGACACTAATAAGACAACATTGTAACTAGGTAATAATATGTGATAATACAATCTAGTAGGGTTGACAACCCTAACTGGTTATGTTGATTAATCAAAGTGGAGTTCGTCTTGTAAATAGCTTACGTAAAATACTTTAAAATAATACCTAAAGCGTTAAAATATTAATATTGCATAAAATACAAATATTTCTTTTTATTATATTTTTAAATAAAACATTGTTTTACTGCTGTAGGTGTTAATAATCTATTCGTTAAGGGAAATAGCGCGACAAACATAAAGCAGACTCAGAGCAACCAAGAAGATAGAGTGTTGCGTACTTCTTAAATGATGCTGAAACCAAGCGATAACTATGTTCAACTTTATTGTAAAGGTAATATCACGTGGTCACGTACATATATGTGTCCCTGTTCGCTAAACAGGCACAATAGTTAAGCAATTGAAATGTTCATATACGATGCATGGGACAAAGAAAGGGTTAAACCATTTGCAATTGACAACATGGTTTTTGGTGTATATGTGTGCGTTCAGTAGTAAAAATAGAAAGAAAAAAATTGTATACTGCTATGTTACTGTAAAAATATCAGGACCTCTTTTCTGTAAAATATTATATTTATTCCTTTTTTATTATCTATCTTTATTTAAAAATGCTTTTATCCTACAAGGATATGACAGCCTTATCGTAGCATACCTTGTTCCTATTACACAAATCTTTGTACATATTTAGAAAGGGGGAATCAATGTGCTAAGAATATTAAAATTAATGATTTTGCTATCGCAGTGTGTGGCTCCGCAAGTATACTCAAAAACCAACACGTTTCACACAAATTAATATTAAAATTTTGCACCTGATTCTCCCTTTCCCTTTGATATCTGACACATTCTAATAGAATATGTTAGACATCTACTATAACGTGACATATATCGCAATTGGGCCAGACTGCTTTTTTATCAATAAATACAATTTTTATCGCGGTAGTGCCCAGAATGTAACCTATAAGTAGCAATTATATAGTTTCTATTCATATCAATATTATATTTCTTCTTTTAGACGAAGACCACTGACATATTAGTGTAGGCTATTGACAAGTCAGAGATGGTTTTAGGTTCCTGATTCAAACTTTTAGCAATCGTCATTGACTGCGGAAATAACCCCATATCAGGTAAAAATTTAGATTTCGCTAATATGATGATATGAATATAGTTAATATTGTGATATGTGCCAGTGCGTGTCAAGTAGCTGTGCATGGTTTTCTCGTCACTTGAAATATAAGAGTATGTACCGTTTCGTCTATTCCCCCTTTGTTAGTCTTAGAGAGTAGCAGAAATATATATTATGTATATTGATGATGTTAGCAACGTTTCTCATAAAGTGATACTCAATATTATAGATGGAATCGATGACGGTGGAGCCCTAATTAGGGTAATAGTTTTCGCTGCTATCATGTGCTCGGCGGTGAAGAAAGACATCGTGAGGAAACCGGCTTGTCTGAGAAATAAAAGAAATTCGAAGACGTGTGGTGTCCGCCAACACGCATTGGGGCAGCACATCAGACACTTCCTTGTCCTAAAACCTGGAGGCCTGTGCCCAGGAGCTTTAACTTCCATTTTAACTTTTTTGGCTACTATACATGCAAGAACGCAATTTTTTTAAACTGAAGTGGCAACTGATCTTTCATCTGCAGCCAATTCCAAACAAAGCTACAATTGCGTTGTCATCATACCTCACGGGGTGTAATTCTACTCTATACTTTCATTTTGGAACACTGTAGTGTAAGCACCTTTCCATACAGACTTCTAGGCAGGTCAGGTAAAAAGCAGGTCCACCTATACTTATATATTATTATGATTTCTTACATTTCCGCGAGCACTACATATTTAAATAAAACTAGTTTTTACGGATTTTATCGCGTATATTAAATTATTTTATATTCCCGACGTTTCGAGCACTTTACAGCACCCATGGCCACGGCGGAACTGAGGTGTTCGACGTTCCAATGTCATAGTTAAACACGGCTACCTTCACATTAAAATTATTATTTTGTTCCCATCTACTCAGTATGATTTCATTTTATTAATTATAGGATCCCAAGCAGATGGTAGCACCCAGACAGCTTCTTTATTGAAATTAGGATGTTTCTTGACAGCCTCACGAATCATCCTTGGGAGGAATCGGCGTTCTTTAGCGAGGGTTTGTGGTCTATCAAATCTGATGTAGCGACGGGGGCGATCCTGTACTTGTTCACTGACTGCAGACTACCCTGAGCGTCGATTCTTCACATAAGCTATTTAACGCGGGTTTTTATTGATCTTTTTGTTTGTCCTATTTAAGAGAAACCATATTCATAATCAAGCTTGTCAATCCCGCACGGAACAATGTTTGTATGGCCTACAAGTAATTGTTCCGGGTCTGGATGTTTGTCCTTGTGAAATTTATGTATGTAAACTACCCCCACTGGATACAGGAGAAAATCCTAGTGTGGATTTAACGTTTTTTTAAATTACGAAAAAAAATCTACCCATATAGTTGTAAATTATTTTTATGTTTATATTCCGTCGTAACTTCCACAATTCTTCACATATTGTGATAATTGTGCGAATAATATAGACTATATGACGTCAGCGACCGAAAAAATTAGTAAAATGTGTCGTGTATGAGTAACTTCAATGACCGCGTGAGCAGACTCAAGGGCACTTAGCGAGCTATGACGACGGTTACATACAGAATTTTTATGCATGATAGACTTCGTAAAAATTTACGCAGTAGAAGCAGAGTAACCAACATAGTCTTGCAGATCAGTAAGCTTAGGTGGACTAAATCTAAAACCGCCAAAATTCTTTACATAACGTAATTGTTTTTACGTGGTAGAGCCAAGTAGCAGGTATATTATGGTTGTAGCATGAATGGGTCGGCTCGACCGAGGAAGGACCACGCTTTCACAGAATACCAGCGTAAAGTAACAGCTCAATGCTTTTGTGTTTCGTATGGCAAGTGTAGAGAAACTGAAGCTCTTTTTACTGGAAACGAGGCTTATCTTAGTCCTCGGGGGTGACCACGCACGTACATATTGATTCTTAATCGAGGATACATATAGAAGATGTCTATGGGGCACTACCATCAGGCGGATTCTGTGCTCATTTGGCATCCTTATTATATGAAAAAAAAAAAACCTAACAGCCCATAGTGCAGTAGATATACCTAAAAATACTGACAAACATCCATTCGACTGGGCAAAAAAGTTTTTGTATGTTATACTGGCCATTTATAATTTATTTTAATACGATTATTTACAAGTAAAAATACCAATGTTCGGATTTCAATTTTCCTAGACATTTGTACGATATAAATTAATATAACATGTTTCTTAAAAAATGGATCCGTGTCGCGAATACTTTTACTCGTTTTTTTTTTCAATTTTAAAAATGTCACCTAAAACCGAACGAATCTTTTGATAGTGTCCAAATGCCATTTATGGATAAATGCTCTTCAACTAATTTCATCACCCGTTTGTCACTGTTTATACTATGGTCTATCAAATTCCGGAGCTAAACCTAGAATTTCAAAGGAGAGACTTTTGCTATAGTTGGCCGCTTGGCGGATGCATTGGCAACAGCACTTTTTTCAGGAAGATGCTGATGAAGGAGATGGCTTCTTTATCAGTTTCCCCCTGTCACCTCTAACACAGTTACGGTATGATATGGGGAAGAAGATTATCTTACGTCACCGTTGTAAGGCAACTTTACTATAAAAAAGCCAAAAAGACCTCATTCACAACGAATTATGAAATGTTAACCTGCTTTTGCTTATTTGCAACTTTACTATGAAAACTAGAACTTATATTATATTTCCAATTATCCGACGAGAAAACAATCCGCACCAGTACACTAACAAAATGTGTCTCTTGGCAAATAGCAGTGGGTCGAGCCACCCACACCCACCTTCTGCGGTAATGGCGAGTACACATGGCGTATTGACACGCGCCGCCCGCCCGCACGTTTAAGTCCACAGTGTGGCCTTGGCTTTATGACACCACCCTTGATATGCGGACTGCAAATTGAACCTAAAGACTATTCTCTATATATAGTTTGTTTATTTAAGGTTGTTAACATTGATAGCTCAGACCTATAGAGAAAAAAGACAGAAAATTGCGCACATTTTAAGTCGGCAAAGCGACGGCGCAGTTAATATATGGTTGTAGCACGAATGGGTCGGCTCGACCGGGTTAGGACCATGCTCTCCAGATACGGAACCGGATACCCTTTTTACTAGAAATGAGGCATTCCATCTTAGTCCTTAGGGGTGGCCATGCATCTGAATTTTGATTATTAATCAAAAATAAATGTAGATATCTAGGGGTCACAAAATCTATTCACTATCAGGTGGTCTGTACGTTCATTTTCTACTCTTATTCTATAAAAAAAATTAAGTGACGCCAAAGCTATGCTCAATTTTCTGTAAGGGTACGACACCGGTACTAATAATACACACACATACACACACACACACACACACACACACACACACACACACACACACACACACATGCGTGCGCGTCGCACACACACACACACACACACACACACACACACACACACACACACAGCGCGACACACACACACACACTTACTCACACTCCACACACGACACACACACACACACACACACACACACACACACACACACACACAAACACACACACACACACACGCACGCGCACACGTACACGCACGCGCACACGCACACGCACACGTACATTAAAAATTAGGCGACATTTAAAATCGAAAAATCTCATTGCGCTAAATTGTTCCTTACAAATAAATGCATTTTTCAATGAAATACATATTTTAATTTTACTCATAAAAGATGTGGAGGAAAATTGGAAATTGTATCATTCGTATTTTAGTTGTAAATAATCATATTTTAAAAATAAATTATAATCGGCCAGTATTGCATAAACAGAACTGTTTTCAATATTTCTCTCTATAATCGTTCTGTCTTTTTGTCTGCTTTCCACTTTCTGTCCTGGCCTTTCTTCCCCTGACTTTCAAAATGGCTCGTGCTCTAATATATCATATATATTAGCCCCATCTATATTACCATGCAGACTTATCCCTGCAGCTTATTTCATAGTGTAATGTCTTTTGGAAATTTGTTATAGGGACACACGACTGACCTTGAAACTATATTTGGTTTGCAAAAGAGGGCCGGGCCGTCAGAGAAATTAATTACTTAAATCGTGAAGAGTCCCTTAGAACCAAGTTTAAAAAAATAAATATGAATACTATATTTATGAAAATGTTTCGTACTTTAAATACTAGGAAGATATCAAAGCTTGTATACAGCTACTAGACTCTATAGACTATAATTAATTTATGGGGCAATGTAATCAATGTTTGCAACAAAATCCCAGAAAATTATATCAATAATAGTGGTCTTTATGGAATTACTAATAGTTCAAATATCAAAAACTCATTTTTTTTCCTATTATCTTGTAAAGTATGTTCATTGATGTAACGTGAAAGCGTCTTGTTTTTGAAATTGCGTTGTAGTAAAAAAAGAAAAATATGAATGCCGATCGAGATAAAAGATGGAATTTTTGTTTCAAATTACAAACCTAAAAGTTTTTTTTTAAATTTTATCTAATATCTCATAAATTTATGAGACAAATCAAATGAAATAAAAAAAATATTTATTCCATAAGTTTATCAATTTTTCGGATAAAATACAGCCTAGATAACTCCTGATATTACTCTCTATATGTTTCTGAAGTTTTATTACAATCAAATTCACTTAAACTATTATAAAAGCTTACGACCTTACTCATAAAATCAACGTCAATTTAAGAAATGCTTTAAGATGCTCTCTCTCTTTTCGTTATAAATAATAGTAAGAGACAAGTTTAAAGATAAGTAAGCTATTATCAACGATTATAAATGAGGCCGTTAGTATTGCAAACAAAATCACTGGACTACTTGGTGGTTCTTCCTATAATGGAAGTATTTTCCGAACAAGTGATATACGAGTATGAAAATTGACTTTCAATAAGTATTATGTAAGCCGTGTGGAGCTGGCGTAATAATATACACTGCCCCATATGTTATCCCTCATAATGGGGATATTTTCTATAGGATAGGGTGATAAACGAGCATACAGTCCACTTGATGGTAAGTGGTTACTGTGGCCCATAGACATCTACATCTAATTACAAATCAAAATCAAACGTTGTATCCTTAGGACAAGATACCTTTTTACAGTAAAGAGGGTCTTCGGTTCTCTACACTCAACACACGAAACACAGCAGCATTAGGCTGCTATTTTACGCTGGTACTCTGTGAGAGCGTGGTCTTTCCCCGGTCAAGCCGACCCATTCGAGCTACAACTATACTACTAGTATAACTGCAGTATGGTTGTACCACGTTTAAGTATAATATTTGCCATAGGTACTACACTTGGCAGGCGGGTTTCCAATCGCAGTTCATTTTGTCGTTGTTATTAGAAAGGCGTTGCTGCCCATCCGATCGTTTCTCGATGTTGCCTCATACAAACTCACGGGACGATACGCTGCAGTGCGTATTCTTACACCGGCACTACACAGATCGTCGCATACGACGGACGTACAATCTTTAACAATATGTACGATTTGAACTGAGGGTAGATTTAATTTTCGTAATGAATAATGATTAGCGTCTGGAAGTTGGCGGTGTTTTACCAACGTGCATCCGATTGCCGATTGCTCCTGCGCCTATGATAGTGAGGTAGTATTGTACTTAAGTTCGCGCACCCACTTGGGCACTGTTATCCTGCCCTGTGTAGACAGCTAGTCTCCGTTAAGATTGGTCACCGTGATCGGTATTGGATCTAGAGGACAATATATGTAAAACACGGGTGAAATATCAATAGGCATCTGTCGCGCGTTTGTCCCGGTTTGGCTGATAGCCAGGTTGGGTTCCGACGGGAGCGTTACACTGTAGATGCGATTATACGCGTCCGCTCCCTGTCGGAACAAACAGTATCGCAGGGTGGCGTGGCGTTGGCGGTAAGTTTTGATATCATCAATGCCTTTAATTTTATACCCTGGGACGCAATCAGGATGGCTCTGGCACATCATCAGGCGCCCCTATACCTGGAAGGTTTTATCGGGAACTACTTTCGCGACAGATACATTCCGTACATGTGGCAAGGTGGTAGGAAGATCCAGAGGAAGATAAAACGTGGGGTTCCACAGAGCTAGATGCTGGGTCCACTACTGTGGAACGTCGAGTACGATGCGGCTCTGTGAGTCAACCTTTCCGCTGGCGTAAATATCGTGTGCTATGCTGACGACACATTTTATCGCAGAATAACTTTCAGAGCTATGCCGATTTTAGAGCGGAAGTACGAGTAGTCGTCGCCAAAATCCACGAGTTGGATTTAGAAATAGCGCCTAGCATGACCGAGCCGAGGCCCTCTGGTTCCATAAATTTCCACAGGACAGGGAACCACCTGACTCGTGCGTTCGCGTGGGTGAGTTTGAAAGCAGAGTAAGGAGGTACATGAAGTACCTATGCCTGGACAGTTGCTGGGGCATGAAAATTTCGAGCGCCTAGTCCCCCGGATCGAAAAAGTGGCAGGTGATATGCCGGGACTGCTGCCTAATATAGGGTGACCGACCGAGGAAGTACGTCGCCTCTATGCGGAAGTTATACGGCCGTAGCTCTGTATGGAGCGCCTGTATGGGCAAAAAGGCTGGCCATCCGACGCTGTAGAACTAAAATCTACAGTATCCAGCGAAGGATGGTCATACGGATCGGACGAGGATACCGTACTATATCCTTTGAGACGGCGACAATCCTGACTCGCTTTCCACCACTAGATATATTGGCGGAGGTGGACGCGAGGGTGAACGTCCGGATCTGTGCCCTCCCCCAGGGCGGTCGTAGTGAGCCAGAAGAACGTGAAGCGACGGCGAACTGCTTCCACTATGGTGGACGGGACCAGGACTCCGCTTTTCATACCCTTGCGGTATGCCCAGCACGGGAAGAGGAGCGGAGACACCTGGTGAAATGTATTGGACGGGACCTCTTCCTGCCAGCAGTCGTATCGGCGATGCTGACGACACTTCGCTGTCTGGTACGGTATATTGTACTTATAATAAATTAAAATAGATTTAAAATAATTTAGAATTAGTCTACAGGTGCATAATTTTACGCAGGGTAAGCAACAAGCATATTCCGAGAAGAGACAAACATTTAAAAGCTTAGGGTACCCATTATCTGCCGTTTCCTGTTTAGATTATGAGTCACTTAAATTATCGTTTAAGCTGTGCCAACTTATAGAATTGAAACCTTTTGTTAATATCTTTATCTATTAAAAGACAATAGATAACGTAAGTAACTCATTATAGAATTTTTACTTTTTTACAGACTTCATAAAGGACTGCGTTGTTTTTAAATGTGTGTTACTTCAGAAATTTTTTCTGGTTGAACCGATTTTGATGGTTCTTTTTATGAAAGCTTATGCTTCCTGTGCCGTCCCATATAAATTTGATTAAGATCTGAGCAGTATTTTTTGAGTATTTAATTTATTTCCAATACATTGATGATGTTCTCATTTTATTTGTATTGATGTCGATTGTGTAAAATTTTTAATTTTAATATTTGTTATTTTTAGAGTGAAAAATGAGCGCACTACTTTATAATGGTATTTGGATGCTGCGGTCCATGGTGACCTAGGTACATCTGCCATCGAAAAATCCAAAATACAGGTGCGTTGTCAGAGGTTTTAGATTGCTCGTTATCAATAAAAGCTGTTTTCGGCTCTTGTCACATAGTCGTTGAAAAATTAACAACGAGCTTCTATTTTAAGGTGATATTCTGTGCGTGTCTTATCCTTCCCCGGTTGAGCCACACATTGGTGCTACTGTCATTATGCCGCCTGTCTCTACCATTATACTAGTCAACAACAAGACTTATTACAATGAATCTATTAATAATATTTTCTGTTTTGAAATAATACGAAAATACACTAAGTCCACCTTTTGTTATCTTTTCAATATTTTTATTTATGAAACTAAAGAAAATAACGTCCTGCTGATGGTGAGTTGCTACAGCAGTCCATGGTTACCTCCAGCTAGCTTCGAATTAAGAATGCTGCAGAGGCATTATCACCAGGCACACAGTCCACCCGATGGTAAGTGGATGCTGTGGCCCATAGACACCTACCTTAACCTCGATTAAGAATCAAAATGCAGATGCGTTGTCACCGCTGAGAACTAAGATGGAATGCCTTAATTCCAGTAAATCTAATTTATGAAAAAAAGTTATCCAGTTCTCTGCACTCACCATACGAAAAACAGCAGCATTAAGCTGCTACTTAACGATGGTATTCTATGAGAGCGTGGTCCTACCCCGATCGAGCCGACCCATTCGTACTTCAAACATAAAATAGCTGCAGCGTGGCTCTACCACGTATAAAATAAGATGGAATGCTTCACTGTCTGTTGCTCTACTGACTCTCTATACTCTTCACACTGGAACCCAGTAGTACAAGCACATTTGGCAACAGAAATAACTAAAAATATGTACCCAGACGATAAGGAATTCTACAACCTCGAAAGTAAGTAAATAAATATATGAAGAGTCTCACAGCAAGTATATTATATTGTATAAAACTACTTTTACAGATTTTAACGTGTTTAATTAACTTAATTTTTATACCTGAAGTCCCGGGTGCTTTCCGGCACCCATGGTCACAGGAGAGTGAGATGACTGACGTACCAACGTCAGAGCTAACTCGGAGTATCTTAAGCTTTTTATTTATTAATTTTGGTCTGATAAGAAATTAGGACCTTATTTTGCGGCATTCCTGATGGGAGGCCCATGTTCAGCAGTGGAGGGCTGTAATAATGATGGTGATCCCAGACGTCTATAGCAAAAGTGCTTTATTTTTTACTATTATTATTATACTTTTTACTTTTACGCGAGTAGCTTGAACTGTATGTATATAATATCAATATATGTATACACATACGAAAGTAATTTGCAATTCCGTTTCAGACAACTTCCAGACGTCTGAATAATGTAAAATTTTGCAGATGTATTTAGAACCGATCCCACCCACTTTGTAAAATGGATAGACGGATGATGACAAATTATTCTACTCCTTTGTTTTACGCATGACGAACGATGAAGCAAACTCCCTTCTAAAACTTATTTTTATGATATAATTGTAACAGTGGTTTTATAACTTCTGTCTATGAGGGTGATATAAAACTAAAAGATAAATAACAGCCATAGTAAGATTTAAATCTGTATAAGTAGGAAAACATTGCCCTTATGCATGCGTTGCGTCTTATGTTGTGCTTGTGAATAAAATTAATTTATCAATAAGTGGAAAAAAGATAAAGATTTGGTGCACTAAAAAGATTATGTTATATCTAAATAAAAGTTTTCTAATAGAAAGAAAAGGTTTTTCATTTTTATACGTATTTCTAAAGATAATTATATTTTACGGTGAAAAAACTGCTATACAGCGTAAGTAATAAAAATATTATATTATACAACTGATCAAAAATCAATGGCTGGATGATAGAATCCATTACATACATAGTATTTTAATTCATAATCGAGGATGATACACAACCCTTACCATCATGGACTGTGTGCTCGTTTGTCACTCTACCCTATAAAAAAATGTACAGCCACTAAGACTATAAGACCCTCGAAATACCGTTTAGGCTGTTTAGCAAATTGTCGCCATTTTAGAAAACTTAAAAACAAAATTTAAATTTAATTTTAACAGTATTAGATATTAATTTAGCCTGTATCATTATTTTCAGCATGACTAATGATCACTGTGCCCTAATATGCCTTACCGTATTTAGTATATACTCTTCATATTATTTGGTTATTTTGCTGGCGTGGCAATTTTAAAAACTTATACGAGTTTCATTCATCATTCTTATTACAGCCCATCACAAGTCCATTGATGAACATAGGCCTCCCACAAGTAATGCCATAAAGCACGGTCCTGAGCCACCTGCATCCATCGACTTCGTGCTTGTCGTACTAGGTCGTCACTCCATCTACTGGAGGGTCGCCCTACGCTACGCCTACTGGTATGAGGCTGCCACTCGGGAACCTTTCTTCCCCATCGGTTATCGGTTCTTCGAGCTATATGGCCGGCCCATTGCCATTTCAGCTTACTAATCCGTTGGGCGCAGCGAAACTCCGAGGTCCGAGCATAGCCCTCTCCATATCTCGCTGAGCGACCTTGAGCGTCCTCATACGGCCAGCAGTGAAGGACCACGTCTCAGATTCGAAGTCATGACTGGCACTGTACTGTTATACGATTTTACCGTAAACATAATTTTGCACTTTCATTTCACCAATTATCAGTTTCAGTTCCTCTCTAACTCAACTCCAAACCAAGTATAGAAAGTATATGTACTTTGACAATATAAATCGCCATCATTCATTAAGTTACATAAATGCAATCCAGTCATTAAAAATGAATTTCTTTTTGTATTATATTCATTTGCAATCCCGCTCAAATCCTCATTTAGAACGCTTATCTTTAAAAGTTACTTATAAGACAATATCTGTAGTGTAATAGTTTCCTTTCACATCAAATAACAACTGTAATAAAGCTGTTATACAGCATCTTTTATGCTTGTACATCTACCGTGCATCGCTATTAACGCAAAAAGCTATATAATTTGTGCCAATATTTTACTTATAAAAACTGGATAAACGCTTATATAGCCATATACAGTATTTACATAGACAAAAAATACAGCCTCTAGTATAAAACGAACTTCAATACAGCTGGTATACAGCTTGCATGTTGCTTGGGTTGCAGCCCATCAACAATCCACGTCTGAACATAGGCCTCCCGTATAGATTGCCTCATGAAAAGTATTTCCCATAGTTCCCACGCTTATCAGGTGGATCGGTAACAGCTGTATTCATTATTTTGTGCAGTTATCAAAAAGATGTTGCAGCCTATATCCTGTTTAATTTGTCTAAATCGCCTCTTACGACACCCACGGGATGATATGGGATGGAGAAATATACTTATATATAATATACTGGTTACTAATACGACTAGTATAATTTCATCTATCTCCTTTTCATTACCGAATTAGAAACACAGTGTGTTTCCGTACTTTCTTAGGTCAACCAATCATTCGATAACATGGAAATTAGTACTTTCCCGTACCTAGGAACAGATTGAAATGTGTGCACATGTGCGTGTGTGTGTGTGAACAGTTTTGTTGTCCGAATTACGAATACAGTATGGGTGTCCTAAAGACAAGCACAATAAGCTATTAATAATCTACTGTAAGTTATCATCCATCACTGTATTGCCAATTTCCATCAGGTGAGATTGTAATCAAGTTGTAATCAGGTGTAATTTATATACATTTTAAGTGTGGTAAAACCACGGCGCAGCTATGTTATGGTTGAAGCACAAATGGCTCGACCGGGGAGAGACCACGCTCTCCCAGACACCGAAAATAGCAGCTCTATGCTGCTATGTTTCGTGTGATAAGAGTAATGAAACCGGAGAACCTTTTTACTGAAAACAAAGCATACCATCTTGGTTCCCACCGGTGACAACGCATCTGCATTTTGTTTCTTAAACGAAGATAGATGTAGATGTCTATGGGGCACAGCATCCGTTTATCTTTAGGTAGACTGCGTGCTCGTTTGTCACTATTATTCTATAAAAATAAATCGAAGTGCCAAATTATCCGGTACGTTCCGGATTCCGGTCTAACAATCCAAAAAACTCCGTGACACGAATACGTGAAAGGGGTTTATTTTCGAAGCGCTCGGCGGGTTTCAGTGTCGAATACGTACACTTGTTATTGACATCGAACAAATATCGATATAATTAGTGCATGATGGCGGTCGCCCCTAGTCCCTAATGGATAGGCACAGAGTACTTTGGGAGTTTGGGACAGTGCAAACTTGTCAGTCGCCCGTAGCACACGCCCGCCCTCACCAATGCGTGCGTTCCGTACCCGAGTTAAACTGAAGTGATTAAATTTTACATAATTATTTTCCGCCTAACAAATGGGATAAAAAATACGCAGCGCCAAAAGACAATAACTTTGTGCATGTGATAGACTATATTTACCAGTGTACATTGGTGTGATACTAGTTTGTAGGTTAGTCGAATTTAATTTAGATTTTTAGTGGTTTTAGGACGGTTCTGTGTTTGTGGTAGCTGTGAAGATGGAAGAACAAGCAGGTATGGAGTTTTAATATTCATATAGAATATTAATATTCACGTGGAAATTTAAATATAATTTTTTTAAAGATTTAATAAAATATACCCGAATCATAAATACATATATATATATATATATATATATATATATATATATATATATATATATATATATATCTTGGGTGCAAAATAGACAAAACTAAGTAAATTACTTTTTTCTACCTTTTTTACATTTAAATTAAAATATTCATATATATGTTGTCATTGTTAGGAACTTGACACCGTTCTTCATTTTATTATCACAATAAAGACAAACGTATTCCTAAAACAAATATAATTCATGTTTAAAAATAAACACGTGTCCTGATAGTTGAGAAAAAAAAACGCAAAATATAGAAAAAACAAACGTGAATCAACTTTGAGGGTACCTATCAAAGTAACGACTTGTTTATTGAAATTATCGCCGAGGCGACGTATCCGATAGCCATGTTAATATAGGTGAAGTTAAATATATAATAAAAAAAGAAGTACAAAGTGGTTCATAATGCTACTAATTGTATGTATGGAATATATTTGTTGGATTGTATGACTATGGGAACGAAACACATTCGGGCGTTCCATCAATCTAACGAGTTTCGAGCCACGCCTAGTAAAAAAAATTAAAACAGTAAGTACTTAATAAGTAGGTATCGATTGTGTAGTGTACACCATGAAAACTACATATTTAAAGGTCCGAAACTACAATAAGAGAATTGTGGTGTCTCTCATAATAAAATAAAATAAATGTAGTCGGAGTTAATTATAAACGCATTATTAAGGATAACTCAAAAACTCCTCGTCAGATCTTGATCAAATTTATACAGGAACACATGACAAGCAACAGTCTATAAATAAGAAAAGAATAAGCAAAATCGGTTCACCGAGAAAAAAGTGCAGAGGTAAGGTGCAGTCGAATTGAGAACTTCCACCTTTTTTTAAAGTCGGTTGAAAAAAAAGTGTGTGACTTTGAGGTAAATGACAATGTTATAAAATATCTATAATTAGCTGACTCTTCGACATTACTTGCGAAATTTGACTTTCAGAACCATTTAAAAAATAAAACAATTTGAAATCGGTTTTTTGACGATGTCGTCGGAGCCTTGTGGAATATTTATAGACGATGGCAAAAGACCCGACGGTATGACATTGGTTCCTTGTGAGAGAGGTAGAGCCCATCTCGGGAGTATCTCGTTTCGAGGCGGGGCGGTATCAGAGGCAGCTGAACTAAGTGGCGCAAATATGAGTCTCTGAGAGATGACTACATTTTTGTGCCATTTGCTATAGAGACTATCGGTCCATGGGTTCCACGTGCGGTCAAGTTTCCATAGGAACTGTATCCGCGACTGATCGTCGCTGCTGATGATAGAAGGGCCGGTCCTTTTCTCACTCCAAGTCAAAGTATAGCCATTCGGCGAGGAAACGCAGTCAACCTTCTCGGCATGATACCACGGGGTTTTTTATTAATATTCTTTTAATATTGCGTAATTTTCATTGTCGTGTAATTTATTATAAATTAATACCTATATAAAATTAAAATTAACAAAAAATTAAATCGATCTGTAAAACTAGACTGCTCCGTGGCACAGTGGCTTTGCAATGAATTGTAGCGCAAAGTTCTAAGGTTCGAATCCCGCAAGGAATAAGTATTTGTATAGTCTACAAATAATTTTTCCGGATTTGGATGTTTGTGATTGTGAAATTTATGTATGTAAACTACTCCCACGATTCAAAAAAAATCTAGTGTTAAATAAAACTATTATTTACGGATTTTATCGCGTTTAACTCAACTTTAATTTATTTTTATTATCCCCACGTTTTGGGTGCTTTACAGCACCCGTGGTCACGGGGGGGACAGAGATGTATGACGTCCCAATGTCATAGTTAGTTCGGTTACCTTCAGTTTTTGAATATTAATTTTTCGTCCGATTAATATTAAATCCGTAAATAATAGTTTTATTCAATGTGTAGTGTTCGCGTAAATTTAAGAAATCATTAAATTCTAGTGTGGAGATAACGCTAAAGTAAAAGGAAAAGTTCTAAGAAGAATCCGAGTTGTACACCTATCTATTAATATTTATTGCCCCGTAAAAGATTAATGCTGGACGTGGAACAGCTGCAGAAGGATTTTCCTAAGTCGCATGGCATGGCAGTACCAGACGTCTCGTTCCTTGGACTCTGCTGTTTAGTCTCCGGTCAGAGTCATTTTTAGTCTGGAGGTGGTTGTGCCATGTGTCGAAGCATCATTGTACCATCTTGCGCTATGCATGAGTCGAAATGATGTGACGGAATCTATTAGTTAGCTGCTACATGGCTATACATATGCTTCTAAGTAAATTTAAGTTTAGATCAGATTGGACAGACAGTAATTATTGTGTTAATTCCTATATTTAAGCGATAACTACACATTGAATAAAACTATTTTTACCATTGACTTATATATTACTAGCGTAAGGGCCGGGCCCACCGAACAACTGTAACTAAAATAACAGTTTAGGGCCAACGCTAATCGGTCGACAGTAGTGCGCGCGTAGGACAGATTTGCCTTGGATTTGACAGAGTTGCGTGGTACAAGGATGCAAAAATTACAATACAAAGATTAAAAAGGTACAGGGATATCGTATCATCGGTTAATAACTTTATATTAATTTTCTTTCAATTAAATCATTATATAAACGCATTTTTAAAGTTTTATTTTACAGTTAGTTTAGTTACGTTACCAAGATTAGGCCAGGGTTGGATTCAGTCCCTCAAAAATATTGTACATGGAAAATAAAATTAGATATACTAATTTTCTAAAATTATATCACGTTTGACGTTTCATGTTTCTTTTTCCCATGTGCCGGGATTTTGGCGTCACGTATCTAGTTTATCTATACGTTTCGTTTTTTGCCGGTTTAATTTTTATTTCTGTTTAATTTTTGTTCAAAAAACTTAGTGTGAGTTAAATTTTGAATATTGGTACCTATATTTTATATTTAATAAAGGTAAAATGACAATAGTACAAATGAAACCAAATCTGCTTAATTGAATCTGAAAATCTGATTCACAAAATATTTTGAAAGTCTGTTTTCAAACCGATTGCTTAGAGCTTAGAGTTTTTATCGTAATAGCCCCCCTCATTATAGTTGTATCAAGGATGCAACATAAATGCATTGATCGAGCACCGATTGACCAGAAAGGGAGCTAATTCTAATTTTATTAAAAAAACGCTGTACTCATGTGCAATACAGAAATTTTCGATATCGTAGGGTGAATATTAAAAAGTAAAAGGAACCAATAATAATACAAGTCGAACTTTAGGTAAAATTATGGTATTTTCGTTTAGTTAATACATACTACAAACAATGAAATAATGGTACAATTAGGATAATAATTATACTTCGAAACACGACCCTGGTTACGTCGTGTTATGATATGACGTTTGTATTATGACAGATGCGCTACTTTTTCTTGTATGAAGAAGTTATGAGTAAAATATTTAGATGGGCCTATCCTTTCTTTTCAAATCATTGATTTTTACAGATTTTATCACGTTTAATTTTATAAAATAGTTAGGAATAAAAAATGAGTAAAATTAAACGCTATAAAATTTGTAAAATTTATTTTATGTAATGCCTCGTACCGGTAGGCGAAGTGTAGGACGACCCCCCACTAGATGGAGTGACAACCTGGTAAGACATGCAGGAAGTCGATGGATGGATGCTCAGGACCGTGCTTTGTGGTATACCTTGGGGGAGGCCTATGTACAGCAGTGGACTTGTGAAGGGCTGTAATGATGACGATGATGATGATTTTATGTAATGAAACATTTTTTTTTACAAATTTTATAGCGGACTGTGTTATTTTAACAGTTTTTACAATATTCATTAAAAAATTGTTTCTAATTGTTGTAGCTCATACCGACATTCAATTGGGCACAATTTTGGCACACCTTAGTAACTTCGACGACAATATTTATTTATGTAACTTAGATGACAATATTTATTTATGCAACTTAGATGACAATATTTATTTATGTAACTTAGAAGAAAATATTTATTTATGTAACTTAGATGACAATGCCTAAGTGTATTAGCAGTGTAAGAATATCCACTACCCCATACCGTCCCGTGGGTATAAGATGCGACAGAAGGAAACTGAAACAGAAGTTTTTTTATAGGATACGGTGACAAACGAGCACACAGGCCACCTAATGGTTAGTGGTTGCTACGGCCCCTGGACATCTACATCTATCCTCGATTACAAATCAAAATGTAGATGCGTTGTCACCCGTGAGGACTGAGATGGAAGCCTCTTTTCAGTAGAAAAGGGTCTCCAGATCTCTACACTCACCATACGAAACACAGCAGTATTAAGCTGCTATTTTACGTTGGTATTCTGTGAGAGCGTTGTCCTTCCCCGGTCGAGCCGGCCCATTCGTGCTACAACCATAATATAGCTGCAGCGTGGCTCTACCACATATAAAAACTGGATTGGAAACTGGAAGCTGTGGGCCTATGTTCAACAGTAGGGCTTTGTTAGATTATTGCGGATGACAATGCAATATAATGGTGGACCCGATTTCTTACCTTAACGACGCCCATTTAAACTTTGTTTTTAAATTGATTTTATATTAAAGTTAATTTAATATTTAAGTTTTCTGTAAAGTAATACCTAGTTCCAATATTTACGAAATTTATAGATAGGAACATGGCGCTAATGACTATCAACTATTTTGCTTAATAAAGTAGACTGCATTTTTTAATAAAGTTATAAAATTTGCATACGTCGTAATTATTCAATATTTTACCATTTTCCTCAAACTCTGTAAACACTAATGTTTTATTTATTTTGCATCGAATTTGATACAATCATTTCTTAGGTATCTAGTTTTATTGATATGCAGAAAATATTTTACTTCGTATGCCCACAGGGTAGGACATCGTCAGTATTATTCATTATCCTTACAGGCCTTCCACTCCTCAGAAGTCCACTGCTGAAAATAGACCTCCACCAAGGATTGCTACAATGCATGTGGCTCAACCTGCATCCATCGACTTCCTGCATATGTTACCAGGTCGTCACTACATCTATTGGGGCCGAGAACCTTTACCTATCGATTGTCGGTTTTTTGAGGTACATGGCGGCTCATTGCCACTTCAGCTTACTAATCGTTAGTTAGTCCGTTGTCGGGTAGGATAAAATTGAACTTTATTATGTATATAGTAACATCTATGTAATACCTATAATTATGTATTTTATAATGCCTATATAATGACTGCCTCGTTGGTCTAATGGTTGTAGTAGTGCGACTGCTGATCATGAGGTCCTGGGATCGAATCCCAGGTCGAGCCAAAAAATCAATTATTGAGTTTTTTCGTCAAGAAATTCTCAGTGGCTGCCCGGAGTCAGGAAGTTGGCGGTGTTTCACCCCGTGCCTCGAAAAGCACGTAAAGTCGTTGGTCCTGCGCGGTCTCCGGTCGTGTCGGTTTACCGTCCCGTCGGATTATGGGAGTGAGGGAATAGAGAGTGCACCTGTGCTTGCGCATACACTTGGGGACTATAATCCTAGCCTGCGCCGATGGCCACTCTCCATTGAGGCTGGCCGCCGTGTCCGGAATTCGGTCTGGAGGACATTATTACCTCCAATCCAAGGAATTAATTATTTTAATTTTGTATTTTCCTTTTTTATAGTCGCCCTATTCGACATCTACTAGACTAAATAGGGTGACATAGGGTTTCTCTTAGACTATCGCCACACAGTGGATGTCATCATCATTATTACAGTGTACAAAAGTGCACTGCTGAACATGCTGCCACAGTTACCACGCTTGAAAGGCGGGTGGCAACCGCAGTATTATATTATTTTGACTGGTTGTTAGCAGATGGTGACCATCCACAGGTTAAGTTGACAAAAAAGCAATCACGCTGGGTTTCTTTCTGGTTCTTCCCAAGACAGAATCTATATTGAATAAAAAAACATTTTTTGTCGGGGGAAACCCATGCAAGGGACAACGATCGATCGATACTTTATTTTTTATTCCTCTGTCAACTCTCACGACACCTACAGGATGATGCCGTTTGTACACGGAGTAACGTATACACCATGGATGCAGGTGATACTCATTTTGTCAAAAGAAACTCCAAATAACACTACCATGCTATAATAGTGTGATTCGAATGGTGAGTGTAGAGAACCGGAGACTGTTTTACTGGAAACGAGCTATTCAGTCCTCATGCGTGACAACGCAACTGCATTTTGAAACAGAAACGGAAACAGAAACTTCTTTATTCAACATATTATACTTTTTGAATGTCACTTTTTTAATTTACCACTGGTTTGGAAAAAAAACCTTTGTCCTGGGAAGAACCAGCATGAAACCCAGCGGAACTTTAAAGAAAACAGCTTATAATGTTATATGTTACCATTAAACACACAAACCAAATTAGATCACCTTTCCTAGGGTTTATCCCTATCCATAAATTCCTTAATATTATAATAACCCTTTTTATAAAAACTTAGTTTTAAAAAAAATTTGAACTTTGCGTATGACAAATTTTGTATATTTTCTGGGATTTTGTTGTAAAAGCGTATACATCGCCCCAAGAATGAATTACTGACTCGGTGGAGTCGAGTAACTGGTACCACTAGCTTGTGTCTGTTCCTAGTATTTACAGAATGAATATCACCTATTTTTGTAAAACTACTTTTATTTTTGTGTACGTACAATCAATTTTCTTAAATTTCTGTCTAAGCGACTCTTTAGGTTTTAAATCAGATATTCCTCTAATAACCCTATTCTGTAAAACAAATATAATTTCAATGTCAGTAGCATGTCCCCATCGCAAAATACCATACGACGTTATGCTATGGAAATAGCTAAAGTAAATTGGTCTTCCTGTTTCAACACTGGTACTGGTACTGGTGGTTTTTGTTCTTAATTGAGCATAGATATAGATGTCTATGAGCCACATAATCCACTTACAATTAGGTGGACTGTGTGCTCGTTTGTCAAAATTATTTTATACATGAAAATATCCTAATACCTCAGAAGTTTTATATTTGCTTGCATAAACTTTTAATTTCTTATCTAGTTATGCATATTTGTGCCACAATGTCAAACTGAGTCGTTTGGGGAACACTCGTTGACTCCAGTGACTCTTCGGTTTTTATCGTCGATGCAAGAGTTGACTGACACATTATTTACATTAAACACTTTTATCTATTCCTAATGACCTGGCATTGGTGGCACGCGTGGTTATAATTGAGCCTTATTTCACATTGGTTGAATTGAATAAACATTTTTGCATATTCAAATTCATGTAGCGCTCCTTACAAAATACTAGCGAATAAAAATGTAGTATAATGTTGCTGTGTGTCGTATTATCTTAGAAGTGATGTCTCTTGGTTTTCTCATGCTTAATCGAGGATAGGTGAAGATGTATATGGGGCACAGAAACCACTTACTGTCATGCGTACTGTGTGATCTGGTACACTTGGTGAATTTGTCAGTAGTAGCGTGCATAGTAAAAATTTAAATTTAAATTTGCCATTCCGTAAATTTGGTGGGAACTTTATACCAAGACACAACTATACAACTAACATAACGTGCTGCAGTTATATTAGTAGTATAGTTGTAGCACGAATAGGTCGGCTCGACCGGGGAAGGACCACGCTCTCACAGAATACCAGCCTAAAATAGTAGCTTAATGCTGCTGTGTTTCGTATGATGAGTGAAGAGAACTGGAAACTTTTTTTACTGGAAACTAGGCATTACATCTTAGTCCTCAGGGGTGACTACGCATCTGCATTTTCATTCGTAATGGAGGATAAATGTAGATATCTGTGGGCCACAAAAACTACTTACCATCAAGTGGACTGTGTGCTCGTTTGACACCCCATCCTATAAAAATTTTAAGATTTTTTTTAAAGATACATAATGACCAAGAAATAATAACTTTTATTACATTCATCCATCCACTACAGCCTATAAAAGTCCACTGCTGTACATAGACCTCCCCATAGATTGGTGGGATGTTTGCCATAGTTGCCACGCTTGGCAGGCGGGTTGACAATGACAGTTTTTTATTATTCTGAGTTGTTATCGGGAAAATGCTGCTGGCCATCTCCTGTTTCCCTGTATCGCCTCTTACGACTCCCACGGGATGTTATGGGCTAGTGGATATTCTCACACCGCCACTACACGGTACTTCGGCTGCATTGTATTTCTAAATTAAGTAATGTAAATTGATATTGAATGTTTTCCCATGATATTTTATTAAGTGTTAAAGTGACTTTCAATTAATATTATTTATAATCTATATTGAATAAAAAAGTTTTTGTATCTGTTTCTAAAATTTACGTTTAAAAGTTAAGTCATGCAAAAATAATTAGATCTCTATTGTTGCTATACTTTAAGTATACATACCTTATTTATACTTAGTGTATAGAGTATTCTGAGATTGCTATGCCTTTGCAGGGCGTCATATACAGTGTTACTGGTTATTCGACCTATTCCAGCTAGGAGGTTCTAGGGGAGGTTATTACTGATGAATTAGACCATAAAGCCCCTGAGCAAAAGTGAACCATTTATAAGAAAAAAATAAGTACACTAAAGTTTTTCTTTTAATTTATCGAAGTAAGCTAACAGTACGTAGATGTTTTTAAAATATTCTGCACGCCAAATGTTTCAGTGTTTTTTTGGTATTGTCATTCTTTTAGAACTCTTTAAGTAAAATGAGTAAAATTTATGATATTTCCACCTGGTATTTTCTAATGTAGACAGACAGTTCTAGTTTTGGTGTAGATAACGAACGCTTGACATGTATTTTCATTAGGAAAGAAAATTAAAAAAAATTTTCAGCCAATATTGTTTTTTGATTAATTTTTAAAATGCCTGGCCCGATAAATTAAAAAAAAACTTTAATGTATTTTTTCTCATAAATGGTTCACTTTTGCTCAGGGATCTCATGACCTAATTCATCAGTAATAACCTCCCCTACCACCTCCTAGCAGGAATAGGTCAAATACCAGTAGCACTTTACCTAGTAATAATATACGAAATTAAATTTGTAATGTGATATGCAATAAACAAATTGAATTTGAATGTGTTTCTTAGAAGCATTACAATTATAGACGATGAGGCATTACACCTTAGTCCCTAGAGGTGATAACGCACATGTAGCCTTGTGTACATTGACTGCGGTAGCTAATTACCAGCAGGTAGACTGTAGGTTTGTTTATCACATCAGCATTTAAAAAAAAGCTGAAATTGAATTCCATTTAGTTATGTTCACCTTGTCAAATTCCATTGGAAACAATTATCCTTTTCCTTCTAAGGTATTACGGACAGGCACATGATCGTTTGTGTGCTATTTGCTTGAACGCCAAATACGGTCACTTGCCATTAAGTATTAACTATATTTTCGAGGTGTTAACTCATACGGACAAACATATTTTTTATGTTTGCTCTTACAATTCAATTCAATTTTATTTATTGGCAGAATGTAATACATAAACATCATGATCTTATTAGTTATTAAAACAGGCCTTACTTTCCACCATGATGATGGCGTGCAATATCTTTATATATATATATATTTAACTATTATTATTATTATTACAATTTAATGAAATAATCAGGTGATAATAAGTCTATAAATTATTAAGGAATCAAGATCAGACTACTTACATGTTTTTTTATTTATTAATTTTTTTAAATTATAACGATATAGCCTAGTTCCCTCCTGGCATTGCTTCCTATATGTTCGTAAAGTTAGTTTCACCACATCCGGTTCATCCAGTACGAATATTAACCCGGACAGACCGTTAGACAAACAGACAATTTAAAAAAAATAGTTATAAATTTCTTAATATCATGCAAATAATCCCCTGAACAATAGTCGTCAGTTACCTCATTATTACAGACAGAAACTTTAATTTTATTTATATGTATAGCCGGATATATATAACCTGCTCTTTTTTTGAAGTCGGATAAAAACCAATTCTAGTAATCTAAGTTATATTTTTTAAAACTTTACCCCTCACGCTACGCATTTCTACTTGATCGTCGAGGCACTTTACGTATATAAATTGCACAACGGCAAAGACCAGCAAATAATTGTTCCAGACCCGGAACATTTATTTGTAGGCCATAAAAATACTTGTTCCGTACGGGATTCGAACCCGCGGCCCTTAGCTTATATTATGTATGTAACTGATTAAGAACAAAAAATGCCATTCATACCAAGACATTCATCCAGGACCACCATTACCTTACTATAAAGTAGGTAAGGTAATGGTGCTGCACCCGATAAATCCCAGAATATTATCCTGAGAAAAGGGAGTCCCGCCTATTCTGCCCGGAGAGCGGCCAACACTTCGTGTGATAGTTTTTTTTTTGCGCCCGAACCAATTAAAGGGCTACCCTATATGTAGGGAGGCGGAAAATGCATAACGCATACCACGATAGCCGGTCTATCGTGGTTATGAGGGACTCACTGTCTACCGGGGGGAACCTAAGTGTTACCCTCTAAAAACCGCCTTTGGGGACTGGCAACTGGCTGTTTAAGCTTTCTTATGCCGTATCGGGAGCGACCCCCTTTTTGAGAAAAGAGGGCGCAGGCGGCTACGAGCCGCTGAGGGAGTGCCTACGAAGGCAAATTAATTATGAATAATTTAATTTAATTAGAGTTGGCCTGAGCCGCCAGGAGGCAGTTCAGGTCGTTCGACAGTTTATTAGGCGGATCCGAGTGACAGTTTCTCGGCCTGCGGACTCGATAGCGAGAGGGGGGTGGGGCTGCATAAGTAGCTGCCTCACGAATAAAATGGTTGGAGTGCGACTCTGAGGCTTTGAAGAAGTTCTCAGAGAGTTTTTTAAGAAATTGTTGAATTGTAGGGAGCTCTAGGTCCCGATGAAAGTCGGCATTACGGACGTACCAAGGTGCGTTCGCAGCTCGACGACAGAAAAGGTTTTGAACTATTTGGAGTTCATTAATAATTTTATGGTCGGCGTGGGCAAAAATGAGGCCCGTGTAGGACATGACTGGTCGTATACAGACCTTAATAAAAGTAGCTTGTTTCTGAGGGACATTTTACTGTGTCGGTCCAACATACTGTTGCGCTTACTCAGGTAAAAACGTGCGTGACGGGTTACTCTTTTGACGTGGGGCCTGAAAGTGAGCCTTGTGTCTAGAGTGACACCTAAATATTTGGCAGTCGTGTGCCAGGGGACAGGGGTCCCTAGCATACGTATTGGTGGAGTGTTTTTGAGACGGCGTCGTTTATAATCGAAGTGAACGGCGGAGCTCTTCTCCGGGTTCACATCGATGCGCCATTTTTTAAACCAAGCTCCTAGGTCGTCAACTGACTTTTGAATCTTGTTCCGTATGAAAGGTATTTTCTAGATCAGTGTCGTCTGCGAAGAGGGAGAGCTGAACACCTTTCAACGGGATGGGAATGTCGTTGGTGAACAGGATGTACAGCAGAGGAGCAAGTACTGAGCCCTGAGGGACACCAGCTTTGATAGGGCGCTGTGAAGATAGCGTGTCTTCGTGTCTAAAACGAAAGGTACGATGCTTTAAATAAGAGGCAACGAGACGTACTAGACGATCGGGGAGACCTATTTTGTACAACTTGTAGATAAGGCCTGTATCCTAGACTCTATCAAAGGCTTTAGCTATGTCGAAAAAGACCGAGATGGTCTTGTGACGACGAGGATAAAAACCGCTGAGGATATATTCCACAATACGGTGAACTTGTTGGGGACATGAGTGTTGCGCTCGGAAACCGATTGATGAGGAATGATAAGAGGGTCACCGTCTGTGGGAAACAGATAGTGCCTCATGCGAGTTTGGATGACTCTTTCGAAAGGCTTGCCCATTATCTTGAGGAGGCTAATGGGGCGATGACTGGAGGGGGAGGTTGAGAGGCTTGCCTGGCTTGGGAATACTAATCACAGTTGCCTCTTTCCACGTAGTGGGAAGGTAACTAAGGTTGAAGCAGGCGTTGAAGATAAAAGATAAAAAGGTTAACACCTGCTCAGGAAAGTGTTTTAGGGCTTGGTTGGAGATGCCATCCGTGCCCGGAGCCTTTTTAGACTTAAGTCCTTTGATGAGGGATCAAATCTCATCATTGGACACAGAGATAGTGTTGTGTAGAGTTCGGAGGCTGTAGGGGGTGAGTTCCGGCGGCGGACCTCATCCTAAACTGCCTGGACGTGTGAAGGGTCGACGGGTTGAGAGCTAGGAGAGCATTGTGCGGCAATGCTATTTGCAAAGCACTCAGCCTTTTCCTCGTCCTCGAAGGCAACCGTACCATCGGGACGGGAGAGGGGGGAGTGTGGTGATAGCGTCTATGCGGAGGGCTCTAGCCATCTGATAGTACGCTGTATGAGATGGAGAGATATTCTCCATGAGTTTACTCTTTTCGAGGTCTCGAAATTCAGATAGGTGGAAACGGAGTTCTCGTTGAAGATGATTGGCCGTGCGCCTATATTCCGGGGTGGGATATTTTGCTGCTCTCCGCAAAGCAGTTTTCTTGGCTCTTAATAGGTTGCTAATATGTAGGGGAAGCCCACTATTGTTAGCAACCGGGACGACCCTTTCGTTCTCCTTAAGGGAGGATTTAATAAGGGTGGAGAGCGAATCGACCGCGGTGTCGATTTTTTCGAGACTGTCTGAGTCCGACGGTAGGGAGATGGTAGAGTCCTGTGAGTCCAGAGCTTTAGCTAGGGACTCCTTGAATCCCTTCCAATTAGTGAAGGTTTTCGTGTGTGTTGGGGGAGGCGGCTGATGGCCAAGAATGAGGGAGACCGGTCGGTGATCGGACCCTAGATCGTCTAGTGTCTCGATTGCTCTGAGGTTGAGAGAAACTCCGTGGAGTAACGCAAAATCTAGTACATCGGGGGCGTGATCGGTGTTATCGGGAAAGTGAGTAACACCGAGGGGACTATGGATGGTAATATCAAGAGACTGCGTGATATCGAGCAGTATCTTGCCACTAGGGGAGGTAGTACGGCATGTCCATTCAGTATGCTTGGAGTTAAAATCTCCAAACATAATGACTGAATTGCCTAAAGATAAAATAGCCTCAAAATCTTTTTTGAGGGGGTGGGTTCCTGAAGGGATGTAACAGGAGGCTATGAGGATGGACTGATGTCCAGTCATAGCTAGCCTGCATACCGTGGCTTCCATGTTGGTAAGCTGCGGAGTAAAAATGGGCGAGCAGTGAAGTGTCTTCTTGTAATAGATGGCCGTTCCACCGCCTCGGCGGTCGGGTCTGTCATTACGAAGAAGAGAGAAGTTTTTAATAGAAAGGCCTTTAGTGTCCTTAGTTTTGAGATTAGTTTCCTGTAGGAGGAGGAAATCGGCTTCACGATTCCGAAGAAAGAGCTTAAGCTCTGGGAGGTTATTTCGCAAACCGCGAATATTAAAGGATACAAGCGATAAACCCTTAGGTTTGATACGACCGTGAGACTTTGGTAGAGCAAACTGCTCTGTCATTGTGAAGTTAAGTTAATTAAGTTAACTTAACTTACAACGAGCACAAAAGATTATGGTGCTCTGTAAGAGCGAGGAGACGGTCCTGAGGGAACCTCGCAGCGCGCAATTTGCGTGCTAACACCGCGATTTCACTAACGTCGATGTTCCTAATAGCGGAATACAGCGTTTTTAGGTCTTCAATAGTGGGCTGTGATTGTTGTTGTTGTGGGGCGGAGGTTGTCCGCGGTGGGTCTGCCTTATTGGGGCCCCAGGGAAAGACTGGAGGATGCATAGGCTTTGAGAAGTCCGGAGGGGGCCGAATAATGCCCTGAGGGGGCCTAGGGGGACCCTGAGAGGGCCGAGAGAAGCCCTGGATGGGCTGAGAAAGGCCCTGACGGGGCCGTTGGTAAAGAGCCGGGAATGAGCGGTCATTGACCGGCGGTGGAGCTTGTCTACTGGGGCGAGGTTGAGGTGCGCAAGGGCAGCCTCTGTAGTTTGCCGGGTGGCCTGTTTATTTGCACAGGACACATGCGGGTGGGGATTCGGCGCCTTTGGGCCGAAGACACTCTTTGGTGTTGTGGGGTGCAAGGCACTTAACGCACCTGGGTGGGGCGGAGCAGTTGGCCGCCGCGTGACCATATAGCTGGCAGCAGTGGCACTGCGCCGGGAATCCGCGCCTATGTGGGGGCTCAACCTCACTCTCGACAGGCCACACACTGTGCGTACCTGCCGGAAGATGGCTTTTGCCTCCAGCACGTTTATTAAGATGACTAGGGCAAGATTGAACCTTTTGCCCGTTCTGCTGTGCATTTTGTACACGGCTTCTTCGGGGAAACCTTGGGACCTAACCTAACCTAAGGTCCTCAAGGATTTCCTCGTTGGAGAATTCGAAGGGGACGCCTCGGATGACGGCCCTGACTTTTCGCTCTTCCGGAAGAGCGTAAGTGTGGTGGGAAAATCGTTCGGCTGTGAATAGCCTGGTCAGTTGACGGAAGTCATCGATTGAATTGGGGATGATTTTAATAGTCTCCCCGAGGTTGATGGCGTGGTCATATTTAATACCTGCGTCGTAGCAGGCTTTTGATAATTTAGTGAATTTTGCCTTGTCTCTTAAGAAGACAGGGGGCGGGACTTGCTTCTTAGCAAGGACTGGAGCACATCGAGAGGCTGGCTTGGTCGTAGCGTGGATGTCTAGTGACATAAGTGGGACCGCGGTAGCGGCGGGGGCTGCGGGGGCAGAGGCGGCAGCGGGAGTTGCGGAGGTTGTAGGAGCGGCAGGGGCCGCTGAGACGGGGAGGGTGCGTTTTTTCGGGGCGCGTTTACCGCTGCGTCTGGAGTCTTCTGCACCGTGGTGAATGAGGAGTCTATGGTTCCGTCGGAGTCACAGGATTCCGATGAACCGGTGCCAAAATTGGTGGCGGGCCTCTTCCGGGAGGCCGACGCGGAGGACTCGGAGCGTTCGTACTCCATTTCTAAAGGTGCAAAGGAGTTCCATGTGTCTAAGTAAGTCGCGATCACGGGCGGCGGTTGGAGTGCCTGAGGGGCAGGGGGAGTAACTTGGGCGGCGATGGCGGCGAGGACCGTCTTATCGAGGTTTAGGCACATGCCAAGAGTTTGGCTTAGACCAAGAGTTTGGTTTAGGGCGGCGACGAGGGACTTAATTTGGTTAACTGTGGCCATTTTGAGGCAGTAGTTCTATGAACAGTAAGGATTTGCACTGGATTTGAGGCAGTGTTCTATGAACATAAGGACGGGTCCCTGTTCTCAGTAGAACAGGGACTTGAGCACGAGCCGTAATACGATACAATATACACGTATAACAATAAATAATAACAGAGAAATAACAAAATCAACAATAGAACAATAACAATAAGAATAACAATAAAGTAACAATAACAAGCGGATGTCCGTCAAACCTCCCCGCCCGAAGACAGGGGGGTAAGAACTGTTAGCGGTAAAAAGACTCACCGATGCGTCGACGCTGTACAGCGCGAGCAGGACAGCGGAGGCGCGAGAGCGAGATAGAAATTTTGATAGCGTGATTTAGGCTTCGGTGTGTTTTGCTTGTAGCGCGACGACAGCGTCGTCACACCGTCATCTACATCCGACCTCAATAATCTTTCAGCACTGAATTACCACTTAATTCCTTGCTATTAATATTTATCTTATAACTATTACCGTCACTGCGTTACTATGCAATACGTTTTGTCACCAACGCAAATTGCAACAGTCAGTTGCGGTGAAAATTTTAGAGCACGTAATTTTTATACTTGGCTTCTAATTAGCACCTAAAGGCCAATATTATTGGCTGAGATAGAACTATATTTAAATTCTATAGATCATATTTGTGATATGCTCCAAAGATTAGATATAAGGGATTATAATGAAAATGATACAGAAAACAGACAAAAAACCAAAAGACTTAACAACCTCATTCTTATACCCATCCGACGCAGATGCGTTGTGAATGACATGGGTGCTCTTACTGGTTATTATCTCTTAATCAATAGCCACCCTTGAAAGATTTTTGCTTAATTTTTTAATTTAAAAATTAAACTTACATGATGTACAGTTTTCATACAAATTGCGAACACACCTTGTGTGTGTTTCACACTTCATGTGAAAACTGTACATCATAAAAGTTTCGCGATTTTTTTTCTCTGCATTATTTTCTGTAAAGTCAATGTTTATATAAAAATGGTAAATTATTAAATAAAGTTTTCTTGTATGCAATTATATATCACATGTCATTAATGTACCATGTGATACCAGTTTCACGACTAGTCGTAATTTATTCTTGGGGCAATGTATATGCTATTGCAACAAAGTCCAACAAAATATACAATGTCTCTCTATTACCAAGTTCAAATATTTAATTAAACAAAAACTTTATAAAAAGGGTTATTATAACGTAAATGAATACATCGTTGATAATAAGTAATAACCCCTGGGAATGAGGTGGTCGGTTCCAAGCTGTTTCTAAAATAAATTTTGTAAATATTTTTACCCATTCAAATTGTAAAATTTATTTTAAAAAAGATGCTGCTTGGTTTCTTGCTAATTCTTCCCAGGACAGAGGTTTTTTCAGAACCATTGGTGAAGTAAAAAATGACGAAAAGCATTATTCTATTTTATTCTGTATATATATAATGTTATAAAAACTCTACAACATTAATTATACTATTTAATACTCTGGTACGATCTATTCTTGAATATTGCTCTTCATGTTGGAATCCTCAATACAAAGTTTATGTTAAAATGATTGAAACAATCAATAATAAGTTTCTGCGTCACTTAAAGCGATATAATTCTTCTGTAGACTCCTTTATTGATAGCTTACACAGTTATACACTCGAAAAACGCCGTGATATAAGAGATCAAATGTTGTTGTACAAATTGCTACATAATATCATCGACTCTCCCCTACTTTTAAGCAAAGTGAATCTTGCGTGTCACCGGTTAGGTGCACGAAAAAAAGCCTCTTTTTTGCATTACGTAAAGTAAAAACGAAGTATGCGTCTAATAATTTTGTATCTCGTACATGTAAAAATTTTAACTTAAAATATTGTGAACTAGATATTTTTCACCTTAAATAAACCACGGTCCGCAGAATACCAGCGTAAAATAGCAGCTTAATGCCGCTGTGTTTCATTTGATGAGTGTAGAAAACCAAAGTCCTCATGGGTGACAATCACTCTGCATTTTTATTTTTATTTCGGGTTATATATTGATGTCTATAGGCCACATCTAATTACCATCAAGTGGACTATGTGCCCATTTGACACCCTTGTTTTATAAAATAGAGTAGACAAAATTAAATATAATATTATCGAGGTTTATGCAGTGTTTATGATCTTTAATAATTCCCCGGGTCAGGAATGTCGCATGAGTCAGACACTTAACAGTCAGACTTCGATAGACACACAGACATGATAAACGTTATCTGTGCAGAAAATAACGTTTCAATTTTAATTTTAGCGTACGAAATTATTTTTAACCGACTTCAAAAAAACAAGGTGGTTCTACTTTTATATTCGACACGTATGCTTTTTGACCGCACTAATTTAAGTGGTTCTCTTTTTAAAAATAGGTTATACTTAAGGGGTTGTTCAATTAAAATTTGAGGAAAAGTTCCCATCCCAAAGGTGTAAAAAAAGGGGATGAAACATTGCCCTATGAAGGCATTACTGACTATAGTCGTGTTACTGGTATAACTAGCTTGTGCTTGCTTCAAACGCCCCAGAGTCGTAATCGTCATTGATAATGTCGAGGTCACGGGTTCAAATCCTGGGTCGATCCAAAATCAGTTATTGGTTTTTCTGTCAAGAAATTCTCAGTAGCAGCTCGGAGTCGGGAATTTGGCGGTGTCTCACCCTCGTGCCTCGGAAAGCACGTAAAGCCGTTGGTCCTGCGCCTGATCTCTCTCCGGACGTGTCGGTTTACCGGATTATGAGAGTGAGGGAATAGAGAGTGCACCTGTGCTTGCTCATAGACCTTCCGGAGACCCTTTTATACTTGAAATGAGCCATTCAATCTCCGTCCTCAGGGGTGACAACGCGTCTGCATTTTGATTTATAAGATTTATAATCGAGAATAAATGGAGATGTCTACGGACCACAGCATCCATACCGTCAGGTGAACTGTGTGCTCGTTTGTCACCCTTATTATATAAAAAATACACTCGAGCTTAACCCATTCCTGCGCCAGATGGTGTCTCCGATGA
This sequence comes from Parnassius apollo, assembly GCA_907164705.1. Classification (NCBI taxonomy): domain Eukaryota; kingdom Metazoa; phylum Arthropoda; class Insecta; order Lepidoptera; family Papilionidae; genus Parnassius; species Parnassius apollo. Next base: position 2,853,010 of record CAJQZP010001262.1, read on the forward strand.
GAGTGGCCGCAGTGACCGAAATTCCGAAGACATTATTTTTAATAACAGATACTTTAAACAACAATATTTGACTTACAATATATTGGAGTTTTGTAGTCCAAAACATTGCGAGTCCAGTTTAAGGAAATCGAAGTTGGTGTTATTACGTGGCCAAGGTCATGGCTGCAGGGTGAATGCCATTGGCGGTGCTATCGCCGTTATCTATATCCAAACAAGTCGTTATCACTACAATAACGAGACCACTCGAGCTGAGACGAAATATTACAAAACCAAAATGCGAACTAGATCGATCTGGATATTTACGTCGCCGTGGCGCAGTGGTTTCGCAATGAGTTGCGGCGGTAAGGGCCGCGGGTTCGAAACCCGCACGGAACGAGTATGTATTTCCATGGCCTACAAATAATTTTCCGGGTCTGGGTGTTTGTCCTTGTGCAATTTATGTATGTAAACTGTCTCCATGATACAGGAGAGAATATTGGTGTGTGGGTAACGTTTAAAAAAAGACAAGATATACGCATGTCCACCATGTAGTGGCGATATAAGAGAACTCACTACGTTATAATATACCGTGGGTGTCTTATGAGGCGCTGCATCTCCATGATAACGATTCAAAATAATTGAAAACTGCGGGAATCTGTTCCATATCTCTGCTGCCCCTGCCCCATTTACCCACCCACACTCACCCACGGGATGATATGGGATAGTTAATTCCCTTACGCCACCACACTGTTAGAGGTGAATTTGCTTATACTTGCACTTCATCTTTTGCTACCGACTTCAAAAAAGGTGAAGGTTCTCAATTCGACTTTATTTTTTTATGTGTACCATAACGTAAAAGTAATGATTTTGATGATTCTTTATTTATTTGAAAGCTGGTGCTTCTCATGTGGTCCCATGTAAATTTGATCAAGATCTGACCAGTAGTTTTTGAGTTATCCTTAATAATACGTATTTGACTTCGCGTACATTGATGATGTTCTAATTTAATTTATATTGTTACGCGTATTATTGTAATAGTTACGCGTGCTCACTTTCGTTAAACATAATTCGGTTTTGTCTTTTTTTACAATGCTTTTTACACAAATAAAAGCAATAATTAAGCTGAGTTAACTACATCTCCAATTGCCATATTAATCTTGATGCCCTATTAACATTCAAAAGGATCTCCAGTTCTCTCTCATCATACTAAACAAGATAGCAAAACAATCGATTGTTTGCAAGATATCGGTGGGTACAAAATAGGATCGTCTTACGTTGCTCATTGTCCGTAGCATTTGCTGAAAATTTAATATCGCATTGTTAAGAAGAAAAACAACATCGCGTGGAAAATTTCATGTTTTTAGATACGGAAACGAAACCGTAAACCGAATCCAAAGGGTAAAATGAATGAATTAATGTCTCTCTGCTGTCTGTTTATACGTCAGTGATGATTCTCAAGCTCGTACTGACTGAATTATATCTGATCTTCTGTTACCGATACAGCCTATTTACAAATTTTTCCTCTTAAGGAGTAGGTTTGCCATAGTTGCCACGCATGTAGGCGGGTTGGCAAACGCAGGTTTTTTATTTTTTAGTTATTATTCGTATGACGCATGGCAGCAGCTCATCTCCTGGTTGGTTTGCCTCTGTTTCCTCTTACGACACCCACATAACGACTGGCACCAGACACACCCTCAACCAAAGACGAACATTTAACTAGAAATTCAAATGAAATTGATTTCAGATTTCAGGGTCCCATACATGAAAAAGAGCTGAAAAATATTTTTTTTCTTACCCTAGTACCTGTGGTGTCGTAGTTTTAGACTCATTAAGAAGGGCCCATACCTTTAATTTTTATCTTCCGTAATAAAGATGCCTTTAAAGATGTCACTTTTAGTTAATTTTTCTTACGGGATAAAACAAAACTAAACTAGTAAGGAATTTGAAATAACATTTGAATATTATGCTCCATTTACTAGAAGTAAACAAAAATTACTATAATTATTATTTTTTAAATAATAAAGATGACAAGCAAGTACAATGTTCGAGAAATTGTGCAATTGGATCACCAGCGTTCTTGCAGATTGGAGCATTAAGGTCATTGTAGACGGTGCATGCTCCGATTACAAGCCTATTAAAGCTGGTGTTCCGTAAGGCTGTGCGCTATCACCAATGCTGTTTCTTCCGCATATAAATGATATGTTGCATCCCGGTAACATTCATTGCTATGCCGATGAAAGCACTGTTGATGATCTATACAACGGCCGTGCCAATATTTCTCGAGAAAACGTCGCTGGAGTACCGGAACAAACTTGTGTCTGCAGTTTAGTCTTTACTGAACTAAGTCTCGGATAGGGGACGACTAAATCTAGTCCATTTTGATCCTCATATGACACAAGTTTGCGCGTTTACCGCTAAAAATAACCCCTTTGTCGTATCTCCTCAGTTTCAAGCCACTCCTCTTGTTGTCCGGTATCGGAATCTTTGTCGGTAACATTTCGAGAGACGTGCAGTTTCGTGGTGACTTGGAAGAGAAGGTCAAATTGGTCTCTAAAAAGCTTGGCTTGCGTAGTAGAGCGGGACAGTATATCATGCCGGCACACCGCCTGCAACTTTACAAGGCGCAGGTTCAGCTTCACATGGAATACTGTTCCATCTCTGGGCTGCGGCTACCCAGTGCCAGCTCCTTTAACTTGACCGCATTCAGTGCAGAGCGGGTCGAATCTTGACGACCAAATCCGCTACGATCGGCTCGATACACTGGCGCTGCGAAGAGATGTTGCATCCCTTTGCATTTTATTCCGCATGTAACACGGGGAGTGCTCATAGGAATTGTTTGGATTAATATAAGCCGCTTAATTTCACGAACGCACATCGCGGTAAAACTCCCGAAACCATCCACACCATGTATACTTGGCGGTCCACTACTGTATGTTTCACTAGGAGTTTCCTCCGCGTACGACCTCCATGTGGTGAATCGTTTACCACCGGCAATTTTTTAGACCGATACGACTTAGGGACCTTCAAGAGCTTACTCCTTTCTAAAAGCTCGGCAACGCACCCGCAATTCCCCTGTTGTTGCGGTTGTTCATGGGCGGAGATAGTCATTTACCATCAGGTGAGCCGTATGCTCGTTTCCCCCTCTCCTATATAATTTTTTTTGTAATGCCGACTTCAAGTGGGCATTTATGAAGTGTAACACACACACGCATGCACACACGCACACACACACGCACACACACACGAACCAGACTCGAACGTACTCATTCCTATTCCAACTATTACGGAATCATCTCTTACAGGCGCTATTATTTATTTTAAATTTCATTTGTATAGGAAAATAATACTTTTCTCATTCTGGGAAGATGTAGCTAACTCAGCTTAATTATTGCCTTATCTTTTGTATTAGAACGTTTAATCTCCGATGTCAATCATGTTATGTTAAAACTATCTTTAAGTAAATGATGAGATCCAGTGACAAACTGTTGTATTATCGCATGCCAGAGTCCTGAGATAAAAGCTGCGCTTAGTTTAGGACCCGCAGTTACCTGTGTACTCAAGATAAATATATATATATATAATGTTACTCAAGATAAATATATATATATATAAATATATAAAAATCAATATTTGTTTGTTTGTTATTTATGCGCTGCCATACCGTTAATCAGATTGCGGTAAAACTTTGTCAACACAATGCTTACACTTCCGCGAAAACTATACTCGTAGGCATAGTACAATTTAACTTACAGTAGGTGGTGCACGTATCGTACCGATAAATTTATTTCAAAGTTAATATTATAATATTACATTTTATGATAACGAATGTGTTATTATTCCTAATTAATCATTATAACTCTTCCAAGTTTAAAACCACTATTATTTCTTCTGTGGCAGAAACGTGCCAAGTACCAGCTAATCTTAACTTAACGATTTGATTTATATTAGAATGAAATGAATTTAAAGACGTACTCGTGAGTGATGACCGTAAATTATTGTCATCGATTCACAATACGTCTGCATATTTTTAGATTTATGAAGAGACGTCTGGAAGTGAGTGAAGAGAATAAAAGAATCATTCTATCATACATACATACATATATATTTAAATGAAAGTAAATCAATGAATTTAGATAGTCTAGAACAATCACTAAGAGCTTGGAAGGCTGTTTTACGTCAACCGCTGTCCCCCGTAGCGATCAGTCTGGTTCATAATGTTTTATGTCGTGTTGATAGCAACATGGCGGACCATTAATTTTATGAATTCGCACACCCCTCCTAACTGTAGTGTATATACGTAGGTATGTATACGGGCTTACGTAGTAGAGCCACGTTGCAACGAATGGGTCGGCTCGATCAAGGTAGGACTCGCAGAACACCAGCGTTAGAGAGAAGTATAATGCTGGTATATTTCGTATGGTGAGTGTAAAGAACCGGGAGACCCTTTTTACTGCTAACGAGGCATCCCATCTTAGTCCTCAAGGTGACACAATTAAAAGTTTATGGGTCATCCACTTAACGGCTCTCTATCCTCCGAAAACAAACCTTCGCAATATATAAAATTTAATGTAGCTAACACCAACACCGGCCCGAGCTAAAATTATCTGGATAAAACTGGTATAATCCAGAAATTGTGAAGGTTGGCTGGAAGCAATTAGCTTGCCTGGCTGGACGGATCGCCCACAGTTAACGTTGATTGGTGTTGACGCAAGTAGATTAAGATCAAAGAAACCATCACAGTAATTGTTACAGCGGATATAACTCATGCGGGGCCTTTGAACTTTTTGTTTATATGTGCACTTACAGCAACAGATGTCCACAATGCTGAGGTATTTAATGGGACTTTTTGACGTTGAAAAACTCTCGTGGATACCCTGCTGCTCTAGGGGAAGCATGCCATTTTTACCATCAGTCTAGTGTAATATGTCTCTATAAAATGCAGAAGTATACAAGCTTGGTTGTGAAAATGGTCTCTCGTACATAGGACAAACAAAAAGAACTATAAATATACGTGTGGCACACGGGGACTGCCGCGGTAAAGCTATATTACATAGCATTTTTATCAACTTATGCAATTATAATTATTTATTTATTTTATTTATCCAGTTTTATTTTCTTTGTTTTTTTCTTTGATATTAATTCAAGTTACACTTTTTGAGCGTGGTGACCGATAAGAAAACAATTTTTTTTCTTTTATTGAATAAATGAGAAGTTAATATTGTTTAAAATATTTTTAATATCTTAGAATAGATGTAGGTTATTCAGGAATTTCAAAAACTCATCATTGAAACTATAAGTCTATGGTAATTAACGAGTTCTTCCGACAAACGATAATTTTCTATAAAGTCTGTGTTTATTAAATACTCTAAATTCACGAAAGTTGCTAGTATGACAACGACTCATATTAAATCCAAAGAATATGCTTCTTGCAATAAACTATATTATTGTTTCCAATATTCTTACAATACATGCAACTAGTCTACACGCATACGTCTAGTCGCACGCACACAAACACCGTGCTCCGTGCAAAACCGTGTAAAAGTCTGCCGAACTTAAACGACGTTAGACGATGTTAGCTTTTCGGGCCTTAGGTTTTTTCGTTACAGAATTTCTTGATTTGGTCGCCGCGCTAAAAGCCCGCGATAAAAGCTATGCAATAGCTTAAAAAAAACCGCTTAAAAGAACGTACAGCTGACGTGAAGTACCGACGCATCGGGTAGTCTGTACTCTACAGACTGTGAACATGTTCCTGATCGTCCCCGCCATTACATTGATAGACCACAAATCCGCGCAATGGAATACTGATTCCTGCTAAGGATGATTCCCAAGGATTTTGAAATTAATAAAAACCCAGTGGTAAAATTAAAAATTTTGTACAAGCGACTTCAATATAAATAAAATGAGAACATCATCAATCTACAAAATCAATGTACTGGAAACGAGGTATTTCATCTTAGTCATCACGGGTGACAACGCATCTGCATTTTGATTCGTTATCGAGGGTAGATATAGATGTCTATGGGCCACAGCGACCACTTACCATCAGGTAGACTGTGTATTCGTTTGCCAACCTTATACTATAAAAAATGTATTCGAAGTCAATTAATTACGCATTATTAAAGAACTCAAAAACTACAGGTCAGATCTTAATTAAATTTATATGGGACCACACGAGAAAAACAAACTTTCTCATAAAAACAGTCATCAAAATCGGTTCACCCAGAGAATAGTTCTGAGGTAACACACATAAAAAACATAGAGTTTAATTAAATGCCTCCTCTTTTTTTAAGTCGGTAAAAACACTCTTATTTGGATAGAGAAGATGTATGGATCCAAACCCAAGCATGCCACTGCAAGACTTCACAATACTGAAAGCCTCTTATTCGTACAATGGACCAAACATTAATATTCCAAACATGAAAGTAGCCGGGCTAACTTCCGGGATTAAATTAAAAGCGATAAAATCTGTAAAATTTTTATTCGAATCCCGGGTCGAAAAGTAAGGAGTACCAACTCCCATAGTGGAACAGTTGAAAAAGTGGCCATCTGTAAGCAGTTAATAATAGTTCAAAAACTATCAAAAACTCTCCACAATAGCGCTGGAGTAGCTACTGGGATGAAATGAACTTGGCAGTTGTCGACGGTTTAAGTGTGGTGCTAAACTGCTAAACAATTTTTTAGTTTATCTTGATTGTGTAAATTTATATGGTTTTGCTATGATGCAAAAGTTACCAACGGGGAACTTTAAATTTATATGTGAAAAAGAAATTAATCAATTTGATGTAATTGAGAGATGAGAATTGAGTGTTCCTGATGATAGTGATATTGGGTATATTCTTGAAGTAGACTTGCACTATCCAATTGAAATTCATGATGATCATTCAGATTTACCATTTGCAGCAGAAAAGTTTGCTCCGCCAGGAAGCAAACATAAAAAATTAATAGCTAGTTTGTACGATAAATGTAAATATGTTATAAAAATATGTTTACGTCATGGACTCATTTTGCTCAAAGTTTATAGGGTTAAAATGCATTTTTAGCAACATATATTTTATTAAATACAACACTTAGATAAAACGCTGCTTCAGACTTTGAAAGAGATTTAAAAAAAACAATTCTATTTTTGGAAAGACAATAAAGAATACACGAAAACAAGGCGATGTGAAATTGGTTAACGTATGGAAAGATACATCTAATAAGAGTAATAAACTATGTGGAGCTGAAAAATATGTAAGTGCTCCTAATTTTAAAAATTTGTCAATAATTTCAGATTCGTTAGTAGCAATCCAGTTAGAACTAACAAAAGTTATCCTTGATCACCCAATTTACATTGGGTTTTCAATTTTGGATTTAGCTAAGAGTCATTTATATCATTTTCGTTACTCTATAATGAAACGCATGTATAAAAATTCGCTGCAACTCTGTTATACTGATATAGATAGTCTGTTGTATCTAATAAATACAAATGATTTTTATGAAGACATGAAAAAAATATAAAATATTTTGATACAAGTAATTTCAAAAACGATCAGTAGGTTCGGATAGGTTTTTCCAAAGACGAAATGGGTGGTGATAGAATAACTGAATTTGTTGGATTAAGAGCGAAATTATATTGTATTGATCCCACTAATATTTTTCGGTGCGTTCTTTAAAATTTACCCCGTAGTTAAGTGGCGCCACCCTTATTTAACGGTTTTTATGGACACTTTTTAATGCACAGTCTGTACTTCTTATTTCTACACTCCATACACCGGAGGTCAAGTTCCCGCTAAAACTTTTAATAAATATGTCATTATAAAGATTGGCATATATTTTTTTAAATTAATTGTGTCATTGGCTACAAGGCATTCAGCCAAAAACAATACATCAAACGCTGTTATAGAAAAACATAAATAATGTATGTTTACAAATTTCTTCACAACACAATATGTTGTTGCGTCACATTCCTCACATTGCGATGCACATCATGCATTGGAGAGATTTTAACGGAAGTTTTTATTTATAGAATAAAGATTACGATTGAGTACACAGACCATCTGGCGGTGAATGCCGTCGCCCATAGATATCTTCACCTATCCCGAATATAAGAAGGAATGCCTCGTTATCAGCAAAAATGGTCTCCCGTTCTCTACACTCATCATAGAAAACACAGCAGTGTTACTCTGTCACGCTGGTATTCTGTGAGAGCTTAGTCCTGCTCCAGTGCTGCACCCATTCGTGCTGCAGCTATAATGTAGCAACCAATTAAAATAAAAAATAGCCTTCTTCGATATAACATGCACATTACATAAAAAGAAACTGATAATCAAGTGCGCACGCCAGATATAGAACAAAAGAATTGTTGTAAACAATGCTCTGCAATTGGAACCCGCTGCGCCAGGGGCCAGAAATAACTCGTCAGGACGTAGACATAACATTTCATCGGCCCCGTTGATAGATTGTTTTCAAACAAACCAACAGAAAGACTTTGCTTTGAGATAATCTTTTGAAATCAATTTTAAACTGCGTTCATTCACTCTTATTATTTGTATGTTTATCGCGATTCTATGAGAGATTATTCCAGAAAGTTTCTTCTTGTAGCAATCAGCGCCATCTAGTGACGACGAAAAATAATATTTTGCATAATATAATGTATCCTACTTACACCACAGGATAATTCGATATTAGAACTAAAAGCTATGCTTTAGCTTAGATCTAAAAATTTAAACTAGTAATTCTTGTAAAATTAAATATCTTATAATATGTATTTACTGTGTAGCGGCGTTACCATTGAATACTATAATATTATTATAGTATTCTATGGATGTAACAATATGCAACATCCCGTATCGCATCGCGGATGTTGTAAGAGGCGACAGAAGGAAACTGAAACTTAACTCAAAGTTAAAAAAAAACTGCAGTTGCAACCCCGCCTCACACTTGCGTGTGGCTCCAACGATAATGTGTACAGCTGTCCATAGAACCTCTCAATCTCACTCAAAATCTCAGGTGTCCCGGAAACGATGCTGCCACATTCAGTCTTCAGCTATGACAGTTGGCTCTTTCTGGTAGACAGATCTCTGGCAAAGACTTTAGGGCCCTGGTTCCGCTCAATCGTTTCTTTAATACGAGCAGTATTAAATTTGCATAAGTCTCGCCGCATGCATTTGGAGATCTGTCTGTTCAGTTGCCTGTATGCTGTCAAAACTGTTGACGATTGCAGCCTCATCTCCCGTCTAACAGCCATGAGATTAAGAGAGTTTTTGTGTTCTTCTGCGGCGGGTCTTGCGAAACTTAGGTCCGACCGCATGGACAGCTACGAGCTTGTCATTCATATCGTCCACTGCATTGCAATCTTCTAGGCACTGAAAGCGGTTACGTAACTCGAGCTGAAAGGTTTCGGGATTCTGGATTAGAGCACGAGGGGGGACGGAGCGTTGACTTCATTAGACGAGACCTCTCCAACTTAACGTTTAGGTTCAGTGTGCCTCTAACCATTCGGTGATCGCTGCCAGTTTTCACCCTTGCGATCACTGAGACATCACTGAACAGTTGGCGTCTGGTCGTCATAATGAAGTCAATCTCATTTTTTGTCGAACCGTCGGGGCTCGACCAAGTCCACTTCCTGTGGGGCCGCTTCTGGAAAAAAGTATTCATCATAAAGAGTCCCTCTTTTTCCATAAAGTCGGCCACTTGCTGGCTCCTTCGGTTCCGTTGCCCTACTCCAAATTTCCCTAACTTCAGCTCACCGCTTTCTCTTGTGCCTAGTTTTGCGTTGAAGTCTCCCATCAACACCGTGTAGTGGGTTTTGGAGGAATGCATGGCTCTGGAAATATCCTCATACATTTCCTCCACCTCCTCATCGGGATGTGCCGAGGTTGGTTCGTAAACCTGTATGACCTTCAGCGAATACCGTTTGGTGATTCTGAGTATCGGGTACGCGACCCTCGTCGACACACTCCCAATCTTTACATCAGGCATTTAAAATACTTAATTTGATTAAAAACTTAAAATGCACACAATATCAATAAACCAAAAATTTGACAGCGTTTGACCGGCTGACCAAACGTTCGGTTCCTTTCTCATATTATAAACTAAAATTAGTTAAATGTAGTAATAACTTATTTATGAAATAGAATTTGGTTTGGTTTCGATTTATAAATATTATTTTTTTGCAAATTATTGCATGTAAAATATCTTTATAATCGAAGGCTATCGCATAGTATAGTTTAAACAGCAAATTTTACAAATACAAAATAACCCGTATGGTATGAAGGGAAGAACGGAAAAAAAAAAAAAAAAAAAAAAAAAAAATTTATTTCTTTAACTAAGTGTACATAAAATGCAGAATATTATTTAGAAGCAGTTAAAACCTAACGATGATATATAAATATATCGTTCCGTTTTCATGGAGACTGATGTGTAGTTATAATGTTGACCTTTAACTTTTTACATATTAAAATGCCATAATAAAATTTTCATTTTTCTGCTTGATTGTACATGCGCAGTGGACTCTATTTAATTTCATCTTTGGTGGCGCGACCTATACACCTGTACTCGGACACTATAATACTGTCCTGTGTTCCGTTCGGACTGGTCACTGGGACGAAATTCGGTCCGGAAGACGTTAAATGCTCGTAATCAGATAGGCCAGCCGACAGATGATAGTACAACATAATTACATAACACTTTGGGAAATTAAATTATTATGTTTTGGCAGCGGTTTAATCATAAAATTATGCTCAAATGAACTTACATTTGCGTAAAATATCATAATGAACGGTTGTTTAATAAAGTTGACTTTAATGAGGCGTTCAAAGAACCAAGTTTACTAACCAGAGAGTAACATTTCAATTCAATGTGAATGTGTGAGTGTGCCTTCAAATTTTTTATTCCGTTAGTTCAGAGATTTTTTACTAGAAAAATCTGTCATCCCATTTCATGCTTGGAGTGTCGTTAAAGGATTTTTTTATGAAATAAGGGTGACAAATCAGGGCACAGTCCACCTTATAGTAAGTGGATGCTGTGGCTCATAGACATCAACATTTATTCTCAATTCAGAATAAAAATGCAGAAGCGTTGTCAACTATGAGGACTAAGATGGAATGCCTCGTTTCCTTTGTAAGGGTTCTCCGGTTCTCTACACTGATCATACAAAACACAGCGGCATTAAGCTGCTATTTCGAGCTGGTATTCTGGGGGAGCGTGGTCTTACCCCGATCAGACCTGGTAACGCCAGTTAACAATCTACTTTATCAACATTACATTACATATCGCATTGAGTTCGTCCTAAGTTATATCTACTTTATCAACATGACTAGTGTATATTTTTGTTTCCTTCCTTCCTTCCCTGTCCTACCGCACGCGCTGCCGCCGAGGTGAAAAAGAGGATCTCGGCGCGCGTCATTATACTAAGTGACATTACGCCATCCGCAACGCACGGCCAGCCGTCGCGTCTTATATATATTAACCGCAAACCGCGCAGGACGAACATTAAGTTCTCCTGTTTATCTTTAATACTCACCGCATCAGACATTGTGTCTTTGTAACTCATAAAAGTGTGAGACGCCCCCCGTAAGGGCAAAGGTCGAGAGTGTGGGACTTCACGAAACTGTTCCGAGAGTGCGTGTGCGCCGAACCACGTGGCGAGCTCGCTGTATAGCAGACACTCCAGGAGGAAGGCGAGGCAGCCCTCATCAGGTCAGTGCGTGCTATCCCACCTATTTATTTTCCCCCTTTGCCGTATGCACCAAAATTACAGTCCACTAAATCTTTATCGAAGATACCTTAAGTTACTGGCGTCTCCATTTTAATGGTCACTTCTCGCTGGATTGACTTTGACTTTCCGCCCTTATTAGATCGTTATCGTAATAAGCGTTTATATAATTAATTATTTATATTTCAATCCGACTTCGGATTGACCCCGCCCTTATTAGAACACTAAAATAGGTCCTAATAGGTGACATCCATAGTAATTTTAAAACTATATTCATAGAATGAATAAGCATATAATTATCTATATAAATTATTTTGTTGTATGTTCACATCACGTCATCAACTTTAACTACATCTATAGAATATACAGTTAAATTACATTTATTATTTGCATATATATTTAAGCATTATATTCGTTATAAATAACTTCATAATTATTATAAAAGTTAACAATTAAAGTTCATCGTTAACAAAACTAATATTTAATAATTCAACCGCGTAGCGAGTTCGCTTAGAGACTACCCGCTTATAATTATATTTTGCCGTATAACTTTAGCCGTAATGCCGCCTAAAAAACAAATAGCATCGAATAATAGCGATTCCTCGGATAATGAGGGCACACCTGATGCTGAGTTGGTTTTATTGTTAGCTAAACGAGATGCTTTATTTGAAATAGTGCAAAAAATATATGATATGTCCTCGGACATCCACACGAACACTTCCACGATGGAGCGTTTTCTTGATGGAAGTTCTAATATTAATGCTTTACGTATTGAGTTTAAACAGGTCTTAGATAATTATAATTCACATTTATTAAAAATAAACCCTATTGCTAAACCTGATTATAACAGCCTCATTGCGTTTGAGTCTCTTTGCGGTAGAATAAATAGGCTTTATTTACAATATTCGCAATCTAATTCACAAAGTACTAGTACACCATCTAAAGCCAGATTCACACTTCCGCCTATCGAACTTATGCCATTTTCGGGTGACATTCGCTCATGGCCTTTATTTTATGCTAGCTTTAAATCAACCGTCTATGACAACCCATCGCTCACCGACGCTGAAAAGTTATACTATTTGCTAGGTAAACTAACGGGCAAAGCCCTATCTGTATGCTCAGGTATAACTCCTTGCGCTGAAAATTATAAAATTTTATTGCAAGCACTCGTTGACAAATACGAAGTCCGGCGTATGCTAGCATCTACATATATTAATCAGATGTTCGAATTTAAGCCATTGCAATCGGCCACCGCAAATAATTTTGATTTATTTACTGATAACTTTATAAGTGCAGTGCGCGCTTTACAAAACTTAAAGTTAGATAATCTCGCGGACTTAATTGTTCTTCATATCGGGCTTAAGAAGCTGGACCCGGATACCATTCGCTCCTTCGAATACAGTCATAACTCGATAGTACCTACCTTTGATGATTTAGTAAATTTTATTAAGACCCGCTCCAAAGTTTTGCAGCGCACCGATTCTAGTATAAATTCTAATAGCGCGCCAAACAATCGACGAGGTAACGATAATAATCGTCGCTGTAATAATACTTCATCGCCGAAGTATCAGGCGTACGTAAGCACGACGACTAGTTGCTCAAAGTGTCTGTGCGATAATATTGTGCATCAACACCTATTTAAGTGTGCAGACTTTAATAAAATGACGCCGCAGGAACGATTTAAATGCGTAAAGAGTAACAATGCATGTGTGAATTGTCTCAGTTTAAGTCATCGAGTGTCTAGTTGCTCTTCAAATTATAGTTGTCGAGTTTGTAAATTTAAACATCACACATTGTTGCACTTCCACCGCAGAAGCGATAATGCTTCCCCTGCGCTGGCGCATTCTCCACCGCCTCAGCCAGTTACACTGAAGTCTACAGCCCCCGCGCCCGCACACTCGCCACCCCTCACCGCAGGTGCGCGTTCAGACGTCGCGCTGTGTACTTCGTTCAAGAATGTTTCTCAACGTTCACCGCCTCCCGCGCGCGTAAGTCGTTCGCAGAGAACTGTTTTACTATCAACCGCTCAAGTCTTTGCATACGATGCTAAGGGAGAGAAACAAATTATTCGTATATTATTAGACTCCGCGGCTCAAAGCCATTTTATTACTAAAGAGTGCTGTCATCGTTTAGGCGTTCAACATCACGATACCGAATGTACTGTAGTAAAGGGATTCGGTGGAGTTGAAAAAATTGTAAAATCGAAATCGATTGATATTAAAATTTTCTCACGATTCGACTCGAATATTAACTTCAATATTTCAACGCTAGTTGTTGATCAAATCACCGACCTTTTGCCCACCGCTGTGGTAGACACATCTGTCTTATCACACTTCCATGGCATAAGGCTCGCTGATGAATGTTATAGCATGCCTAATAAAATTGATGTGTTGATAGGCGCATCCCTTTTCCCGCACTTACTGTGTCCAGACGTAATTTATTCGTCTAACGACTTGTCCGGGCCCTCAGCTTTGAATACGGTATTTGGTTACGTTATTATGGGCTCAGTGCCGACACTTCAGGTAAATCATTCTTTAACGTGCTGCTCAGTTCTAGAGTCTCCTACCGTTGACAAATTAGTGCAACGATTTTGGGAGCTTGAACAGCCACCCTCCGCACCGCCCATTCAGTGTCCTTCAGACATTGAATGTGAAGAGTTTTATAAATCTTCGACATCCCGCGATTCTTTTACTGGTAGATATATTGTCGCCCTGCCATTTAAAGATGACGTTTACTCTCTCGGAGATTCTTATGAAACCTCTCGACGACGATTCATGTGCTTGGAGAGGAAACTTCAAGCCTCGCCTACATTAAGGTTAGCATATGATGACGTCATAAAGGAATACTTAGCTAATAATTATATATCCCCCGCACCGCCGTATGACTCTCATGAACCCGCTCCAATATATGTCATACCGCATCATGGAGTCTTACGCGAAGATAAGAAGTCAACGCGTCTGCGCATCGTCCTGGATGCTAGCAGTAAGACTAGCACTGGGCGATCATTAAATGATATTCTGCATTCAGGACCAAATTTGCAAGGCGACTTGTTCAATGTAATTTTAACTTTCCGCTTACATCCAATCGCTATGACAGCCGACTGTCGCCAACAATTTCTGCAAATAGTTGTTCGCGATTCTGATCGTCGTTACCAATGCTTCCTATACCGCTTCCGTCCACAAGACCCACTTGTGTTGTACCACTTCAATCGCGTGTGCTTCGGTTTAACTTCGAGTCCATACCATGCATTGCGCACGGTAAGACAGCTCATTGATGACGACGGCGCAAAGTATCCACTTGCAAGTCGTATCGCATCTACTTCGCTATATATGGACGACATCGCGTTCTCTATGTCCAGTGAATCCGAGGCCAGTGAGACCTCTCGGCAGCTGATAAACTTATTCAAGGGTGCCCAATGGGACCTGATAAAATGGCATAGCAACCGTCGATCTGTTTTAGATGACCTCCCTACTTCCCATAAAATTACAGGAGAAGTAGAGTTCGATAAATCAATGCCACATAAAGTACTGGGCTTGCATTGGTCTACCGATAGTGACACCTTTTATTTTAAGATATCTGTTCCCGCTGATGTGACGTGCACTAAGCGCGCCATCTTATCTACTGTCGCCCGCCTGTGGGACATAATGGGTTTCGTTGCTCCCACAGTCGCGTACGCTAAATTGTTAATAAAGCAGCTTTGGCAACTTAATTTAGATTGGGACGACATACCACCACCGCCAATTATTAAGATGTGGAGGCAATTTTGTGCTGAATTACCAGCTCTTAATGATTTACGTATCCCGCGACATGTTGGTGTATCCAAAAACTGTACTGCGTCACTCCTGGGGTTTTCCGACGCCAGCGAGCACGCATACGGTGCCGTAGTTTACATACATGTAAAGAGCGTCAATGGTAACACCGTCCAGTTGATTTGTGCGAAGACTAAAGTCGCACCGACAAAACCACTATCTATTGCACGCCTTGAGCTTTGTGGAGCGGTTTTACTCTCAAAATTGCTTCGCAGAGTACTCGACAATTATTCTCTTGACCTTGCAATATCAGTCTATGCCTTTGTAGATTCAAAAGTAGCTCTGTACTGGATAAAGAGTTCGCCACACAAGTGGCAGACCTTTGTTGCAAACCGCGTTGTTCAGATTACCGACAATATTCGCGCTGATAACTTTTATCATGTCGCAGGTACTGAGAATCCCGCTGACATACTTTCACGTGGCGTTACGCCAAATAAATTAGTTTCAAACCCCCTGTGGCTCCATGGGCCTCAGTGGACTTCGTTAGATCCATCTCAATGGCCTCTTCGTACTTTAGACAATGAGGTTATTGCAGACATGCCTGAGAAGAAGATTTTGTCACATGCTGTGTGCATATCCGTCTCTAATTCTGCGATTTATGAGCTCGCACTCCGCATCTCTTCTTGGAGTAAACTTCTACGTATAATTGCGTACGTGTGTAAGTTTGCTAAATTATTGCCCCGCCGCAGCACTACTGTAGTGACTGCTGATGATCTCAGTTTCTCTGAGGTTATAATGCTCCGCGCCCTGCAAAAACAGCATTTTGCAGTGGAATATTTAAATATTGAAGGTAACAAACCTTGCTCGCCCGCTTTCAATCGTTTAAGGCCTTTTATTGAGAATGGTTTAATCCGCATTGGTGGTCGTCTTTCGAACTCCGCATTAGATTACACGCAAAAACATCCAATTATACTCCCGCGCAGTGATCATGTAGTGAACATGATCATTGACTATTATCATATTAAAAATTTACACGCTGGGCCTGAATTGTTATTGTCATTACTCCGTCAAAAATTTTGGATACTCTCCGCACGCCGCACTGTGAGAAGCAGAGTCCACAAGTGTAATATATGTTTCCGGCTTAGACCCCGTCCAACTTACCCTTTGATGGCTGATCTTCCCCATAGTCGTGTAAGACAAGCTATTAAGGCATTTACACACACGGGCTGCGATTATGCCGGTCCTATCGCATACACTCCTGTACGTCGTCGTGGTGTACGCAGCGAGAAGGCGTACTTATGTGTTTTCACATGCCTGACGACTCGAGCTGTGCATATAGAAATCGCTACAGATCTTAGTAGTTCTAGTTTCCTCGCTGCGCTTAAACGTTTCCTCTCTAGACGAGGGCCGATTCAGTTTTTATATTCGGATAATGGAACGAATTTTAAAGGTGCCGCTTCGTACCTTCGCGATCTCTATAAGTTTCTAAACGTTGAATACCGCCCAAAGCTTGAGCAAGAGTGTGCTGAGAATCGTATAACATGGAAGTTCATCTGTCCCAACTCTCCTCATTTTGGAGGCGCCTGGGAGAGTATGGTCAAAGTCGTAAAAACGCATCTGTTCCGAGTTATCGGACATCAGTTACTTTCATACGAAGAGCTTAATACTGTTCTTGCGCAAATTGAGTGCTTGCTAAACTCGCGGCCCTTGACAGTATTAAGTTCTGATCCCGCAGAGCCTTCAGCTCTTACTCCGAGTCATTTTTTAAATACCGCACCTTTATTGTCATTACCCGCACCCGAAGTCAAATCTGACTCTACCAGTCTGTTACACAGGCATTCTTTACTGGATAAATTAGTTCAGTCGTTTTGGGATCGGTGGAGGACGGAATACCTTCACGGATTACAAGTTCGTCAGAAGTGGAACACCCCGTCTACGGCTATTGTACCAGGCATGGTTGTAATTGTGATAAATGATAATGAACCGCCCCTTGCTTGGCCATTAGCGATTGTCGAGTCTGTTCATCCTTCGAAGGATGGCGTAGTTCGAGTAGTGACCGTGAGAACTACTAAGGAAACATATCTCCGTCCTGTTGCTCGTATCTGCCCTCTCCCAAGACAATAAATCACGATTATTTGATTATAATTATTTATCTAAATTAGGAATTAAGTTTATATTTATATATTAAAAGGTATTAAACCGCAATATTATATTTATGTATACATTTTCTCGCTTACCAAGTAGGGTTAGTAGATGACACACGCGCATTGAGCGTATCCTCTCACTTTATATACCGTTTATTTATTTGTTTTCCTTTTCTTTTTATATTACGGTTGTCTTTTAAAGGTGACCCTTTAAGGGCGGGAGGAAATGGTAACGCCAGTTAACAATCTACTTTATCAACATTACATTACATATCGCATTGAGTTCGTCCTAAGTTATATCTACTTTATCAACATGACTAGTGCATATTTTTGTTTCCTTCCTTCCTTCCCTTTCCTACCGCACGCGCTGCCGCCGAGGTGAAAAAGAGGATCTCGGCGCGCGTCATTATACTAAGTGACATTACGCCATCCGCAACGCACGGCCAGCCGTCGCGTCTTATATATATTAACCGCAAACCGCGCAGGACGAACATTAAGTTCTCCTGTTTATCTTTAATACTCACCGCATCAGACATTGTGTCTTTGTAACTCATAAAAGTGTGAGACGCCCCCGTAAGGGCAAAGGTCGAGAGTGTGGGACTTCACGAAACTGTTCCGAGAGTGCGTGTGCGCCGAACCACGTGGCGAGCTCGCTGTATAGCAGACACTCCAGGAGGAAGGCGAGGCAGCCCTCATCAGGTCAGTGCATGCTATCCCACCTATTTATTTTCCCCCTTTGCCGTATGCACCAAAATTACAGTCCACTAAATCTTTATCGAAGATACCTTAAGTTACTGGCGTCTCCAAGACCCATTCGTGCTACAAACATGTTATAGCTGCAGCGTAGCTATACTACGCAGTAAACGCGTTTTCTTACTATATAAGAAATTCTGTTATCCCATTTCATATCTCGAGTTTCGTTAGAAACTGACTGTGGGATATGTCAGCAACATTTCACAACTTCCGATAGATGGTGGTATCTTGTTCACTCCAGGCGTAAATATCCGCCGACGGGTGGCAGCTTCAAGTATAAAGATATTTTCTGGGACATACCCAAGAAGAAGCTTAGGTATGCTCTCTGTATTTTAATTGTATGATCTTATACATAGATTTGACCTTTTAAATAAAGCTAGTTTTTATGGATTGTATAACGTATATTAACTTTAATGATTTCTTAAATTTACGCGAACACTACTCATTGAATAAAACTACTATTTACGGATTTATGGCGTTTAATTCAACTTTATTTTTACTATCCCGACGTTTCGGATGCTTTACAGCACCCGTGGTCACGGGGGGACTGAGATGTTTCACGTCCCAATGTCATAGTTAGTCCGGCTACCTTCAGTTTTTGAATATAAATTTTTGGTCCGATTTATGCAAAATGAGCTTATAGTATCATGAAGTCTTGCAGTGGTATGCTTGGGTTTGGGTTTAATTTTGTAAATTATAGGACCCCAAGCAGCTGGCCCATCCATCTTGTCTATTGAAATTTTGATGTTTTTTAATTTCAATAGCCTCGCGTATCATCCTTGGTAGGAATCGGTGTTCTTTTGCGAGGATTTGTGGTTTATCAAATCTAATGTAATGGTGGGGACGACCTTGAACATGTTCGGAGACTGCAGACTTCCCGGAGCGTTGGTGCTTCACGTCAGCTATATGTTCCTTCACGCGGGTTTTAATAGATCTTTTTGTTTGACTTATGTAAGAGAGGCCACATTCACAATCTAGCTTGTACACACCTGCATCTTGTAGAGGAATATTGCATTTGATGGATGGTAAAAATTGACTAATCTTCTTCTGTGTTTTAATGGACGCTCGCTTCAAGATGTAGCCAATCTTGTCTGTGACTCCTCTAACATACGGTAGTACAAGAGTCCCTCTAATGAAAATAGATAGGTAAACCAGTTGTTTTTCTCTTTTAAAAGGCGCGCGCTCGACTGTGGCTGGCTTCACTCGTTCACTGTGACGTAGGCGCGGGACCCGAAGCTTGTTGTCTTGCAATATCTGCTTGACATGCTGAAGCTCGGCGGCCAGATGTTTTCTGCCATAGATCCCTCGTGCTCTCTGAAACAAAGATTTACCCACGGTAGCTAACTGTGAAGGATGATGGTGAGATTCACCATTTAGATATCGGTTGGTATGGGTCTTTTTTCTATACACAGTGTGACCAATAGTGTTATCAGGATTTCGGATGATTAAAACATCTAGGAAGGCTAAAGAATTATTTGCCTCTGACTCCATTGTGAATTGTATTTTGGAGTTTATGGAGTTAAGGTGGTCTAAAAATGCAGTTACTTTGTCGGATGGTAAAATTGTGAAAGTGTCGTCTACGTACCGCTTGTAGAACCTTGTATTTACAAGAGCAGTAAGAAGGGCTTTCTCCTCAAAGTCTTCCATGAATATGTCGCCGACTGTGGGAGACACAGGCGAGCCCATCGCCAAACCATCTACTTACTTGCAGAACTCCTCCTTCCACAATAGATAGCGAGATGTGAGGCAGTGTTCAAGTAATATTGCATATTCTTGAGGCATGTTATTTTCTTCTAGCTTCCTAGTTACAATTGAGATGCAGTCAACAATAGGTAGGCACGAAAATGGTGACTGAACATCAAAACTGACCATAATTTCATTGTCAGCGAGATATAGGTCTTTTATCTCACTCACAAAATGGTATGAATCCTTTATGTGTGCTCTGGTATGTCCTCTCAGTGGTGATAGTATTTTTGCTACGTATTGTGCCAACTTATAAGTTGGTGAATCGATCTGGCTCAATATGGGACGTAGTGGAGCGTTTGGTTTGTGTATCTTCGGTAACCCATACAACCTCGGCGGTTTGGTACATGGTGGTATTAGCGAATTCTGAATTTGCTGTAAAGCACCCGAAACGTTGGGATAATAAAAATAAATTAAAATTGAATTAAACGCGATAAAATCCGTAAATCATAGTTTTATTCAATATATCAACTTTTTTATATTCCCGACGTTTCGAGCACTTTACAGCACCCATGATCATGGGGGGGGGGACTGAGGTGTTCGACGTCCCGATGTCATAGTTAACCGCGGTTACCAACAAATTAAAATTATTAATTTTGTTCCAATTTCCACAGTATGAACTTAGAGTATTTTGAAATCTTGCAGTTGTATGCTCGGGTTGGAATTTAATTTTATCAATTATAGGATCCCAAGCAGCTTGCTGTACTCAGCCATCTTCTCTATTGAAATTAGGATGTTTTTTTTATTCAATAGCCTCGCGAATCATCCTTGGAAGGAATCGGTGTTTTTTAGCGAGGATTTGCGCTCTATCAAATATGAAGTAGTGGCAGAGGCGATCCTGTACGTGTTCACAGACTGCAGACTTCCCGGATTCTTCACGTCAGCTATATGCTATATACCGATATTGGATTTGAGTTTTGACTGAGCAAGCATACAACTGCAAGACTCCAAGATACTATATGTTCATACAGTGTATATCGGAACAAAAATTAATAATTTTAATCTGTTGGTAACCGCGGTCATCTATGACATCAGACGTCGAACACCTCAGTCCCCCCCGTGAACATGGGTGCCGTAAAGTGCTCGAAACGTCGGAAATACAAAAAAAAATAATTTCCGCGATGAAATCCGTAAAAACTAGTTTTATTTAAATATGTAGTGTTTACGTAAATATAAAAAAATCATTGATTTGACCTTGTAGTGACAGTGTAGGAGTATCCGCTAGGCTATTACGTCTTGTGGGTTTGGTCAGAGGCGATAGGGAAGGACAAACCAGCAGTACAGCAGCAGTGTCTTCCTAAATACAACTAGCAAAACAACTGCTTTTGCGGACCCGCCTGCTGAGCGTGGTAACTACGTAGAATATCCCCTAAGGTAATCTATAGGGAGTCCTTTGATAAGTTGTAATAAATTAATGAAAGAATGGATGTATGAATACACTGCGATTTTTTTTATAGAATAAGGATGACAAACGAGCACACAGCCCATCTGATTACAAGTGGATGCTGTGGACCATAGAAATCTACATCTACCCTCGATTACGAATCAATGGACTCCGCTCTCAACCCATTCCTCTAAGCTCCTTCAAATTGTTGAGTCTGTTGGTCACCAAATTTTAACCTTTACAAGTTATTCACCATAATATTGATGTGGAGGATACCTGACTTAACTTAATCCTTACTTCTGCTTCTTCTCTTGTCTTCTCCCACGGTCAACACTTTGCACCTGCTTTCTCCTATCATGACCTCATTTTCCTTTCTTATGTCCTAAAACCTCCTAAACCTCCAGTTAAAACTCATCACTTGCGTTGTTTTGGTCGCTTGGATGTTGAATAGCTTTGTATGGATGCATCCAAAATAAACTGGAACAGCGTGGTTTCTGCACCCACTGTCGACGTAAAGGTTGGGGCTTTGAATGAAGCTATCCTTAGATTTTATGATCTACATGCCCAATACATGAGAATTTTTTAATGGGAGCAATGTACATCATATACATTTCCCATTAAGAATGCCTCGTTTCTTTTAGGTTCTCCCGTTATCTAAACTCACTACGACGAAACACAGCAGCATTAAACTACTACTTTACGCTGGTATTCTGTGAGAGTCCTTCCCTGGTCGAGTCGACCCATTCGTAGTGTGGCCGTAGATAGAAAAGGGGAGATCTCCCGCCGGGCAAGGTGTACTGCCCGGGGAGCGGCCGACACTCCGTGTGATAGTTCGGAGATGTTCTATATATACTGTTTATGATTCTGAATGTTGATAGCGTGATTTAGGCTTCGGTGTATTTCGCTTGTGGCGCGGAGACAGCGCCGCCACATCACCTCCCTGCTCAGACCGGAGGTCGATAGTGCAGTCTCGTTGTCGACGAATGTGCAAGTGCCACGAGATTGCCTTGTAGTCTGCGGTGAGTCGAGAAGAAGGCAAGTAATCTGCGAGAGTGCCGTGAAGCAGAGGCGAGCAGTAAGGCTCAGAGCCGTGCCCAACACTGTATAGCACAGGAGTAGCTTGAAGGAACAGGAAGCATTATTATTCCAGTGCTGCGATGAACCTTGTGAAGCTAGATGGCTTGCTCCTGCAAGCCTATGAAGACTGCAGACAATATCTGCTCGGGAGCGAATGGGTGGGGTATTTTATGACGATGATGACGCTTGAAGTTTCCGAAGGTTGTTTGGTTGCGTGTTCAGATCACGTCGGGGTCACCACTGTGGCCGTAGATAGAAAAGGGGAGATCTCCCGCCGGGCAAGGTGTACTGCCCGGGGAGCGGCCGACACTCCGTGTGATAGTTCGGAGATGTTCTATATATACTGTTTATGATTCTGAATGTTGATAGCGTGATTTAGGCTTCGGTGTATTTCGCTTGTGGCGCGGAGACAGCGCCGCCACAGCTACAACTATACTACTAATATAATTGCAGCATGGCTCTACCACGTATAAAATATAGAGAGATAATATATTTAAGTGTCTCTTCATTCATCTCGTGGACGTCGTAAGAGGTGATAGAAGGAAACAAATCAGGAGATGGGCAGCAGCCTCTTCTTAATAGCGACTAAAAATGAAAAACTGCGGTTGACAACCCACTTCCCAAGGGAGGCAACTATGGCAAATATCCCCTGAATGAGATAATGTATTGGGAAGGCCTGTGTTCGGCAGTGGATTTTAACAGACTGTAACAGTAACCGTAATATATTTTAATCTAGTAACACCTTAATTATTACGGCGGGTAGTCTATCAGGTCAACACGTGTGCACATCATGAATAGAATTATATTGCGTATTAAATCTATTGCTTTGAGAATCACCATAAAAGCACACATTTAATTGTGATTTTACGTGAGGTTAACAGCATAAAGGTTATAAACAAACTGTATCCGCGGCCATTGTCGCCATTGGTGGCAAAATTGTTTTCTTTTTCAAATGTAATAAGGGTGACAAACGAGAAAATAGCACCTGATAGTAGATGCTGTGAGCCAATGTTAGATTAGTGAAACTTTTGGTCTGTTTTTTGTTTGGTTTTGAACTATTTTTTATAGAATATTAACATTTATACTTAATTAAAAATCAAAATGTAGACGCGTTTTCAGGACTAAGATGGAATGCCTCATTTCCAGCAAAAAGGGCCTCCGGTTCTCTACAGTCATCATACGAAACAGAGCACTAAGCTGCTATTTTAGTCTAGTTTTCTGTGAAAGCGTGGTCCTTCCCCGGTCTAGTCAACCCATTCGAACTACAACCGTAATATAGTTGCAGCATGGCTCTACCAAAAAGTAAAAGAATATCATATGAAGTAATCTGTGTTAAATGTACCTTTAAATAATGAAAGTAGTTTTCAAATATGTGTAGTGGTTCCGGAGATTACCTTCCACATAAGAGGACCCTTACATCCTTCTCCGGACACATACAAACTCACACAATTTGCACCTTCTCTTTATAATATTAGTATAGATATTATGTTATAGTATATATATATATATATATATATATACGTTATTTATAAGCAATATAATTGCTTTCATAATGATATTTTCTTATATTTACGCGAACACTACACATTGAAATATATACTAGTTTTTACGGAATTTATCGCGTATATTTAACTTTTTAAGTACCCGACGTTTCGAACGCTTTACAGCACTCATGGTCACGGGCAGGAATGAGATGTTCAACGTCCATATGTCATAGTTAACCGCGGTTACCATAGATTAAAATTTAACTTTTGTTCCGATCTATGCAGTATGAACTTATGGTATCTTGAAGTCTTGCAGTTGTATGCTTGGGTTGGGATTTAATTTTATTTTTTACGTGGTAGAGCCATGCTGCAGTTATATTAGTAGTATAGTTGTAGCACGTATGGGTCGGCTCGACCGGGGGAGGGACCACGCTCTCACAGAATACCGGCGTGAAATAGTAGCTTAATGCTGCTGTATTTCGTATGGTGAGTGTAGAGAACCGGAGACCCTTTTTACCGGAAACGAGGCATTCCATCTCAGTCCTCACGGGTGACGACGCATCTGCATTTTGATTTTTAATGGAGGATAGATGTAGATGTCTCTGGGCCGCAGCAACCACTTACCATCAGGTGGACTGCGTGCTCGTTTGTCACCCTATTCTATAAAAAAAAAGCAGATGGTAGCACCCAGCCATCTTCTCTATTGAAATTAGGATGTTTTTTGATTTCAATAGCCTCGCGAATCATCCTTGGAAGGAATCGGTGTTCTTTAGCGAGGATCTGCGGTCTATCAAATCTGATGTAGTGACGGGGGCGATCCTGTACGTGTTCACAGACTGCAGACTTCCCGGAGCGTCGATTCTTCACATCAGCTATATGTTCTTTAACGCGGGTTTTTATTGATCTTTTAGTTTGTCCTATGTAGGAGAGACCACATTCACAATCAAGCTTGTACACTCCTGCATCTTGCAGAGGGACATTACACTTGACCGATGGTAAAAACTGACCAATCTTCTTCAGCGGCTTGAAGTATGTTTTGATGGAAGCGCGCTTCAAGATGTAGCCAATCTTGTCAGTGACTCCTCTAACATATGGCAGTACAGCAGGTACACGCTCGACTGTGGCCGGCTTCACTCGTTCACTGTGACGTAGGCGCGGGACTCGAAGCTTGTTGTCATGCAAAACTTGCTTGACATGGTGGAGCTCTGCAGCCAGGTGCTTACTGTCACAGATCCCTCGTGCTCTCTGAAACAAAGATTTACCCACGGTAGCTAACTGTGAAGGATGGTGGTGAGAATCATCGTTTAAATATCTATCTGTATGGGTCTTTTTTTCTATACACAGTATGGCTCAAGGTGTTATCAGGATTCCGAATTACTAACACATCTAGAAAAGCTAAGGAATTGTTTGCCTCTAACTCCATTGTGAACTGAATTTTAGAATTTATAGAGTTAAGATGGTCTAAAAATGAAGTTACTTTATCTAAAGGTAGAATTGT
Organism: Parnassius apollo; assembly: GCA_907164705.1. Lineage (NCBI taxonomy): Eukaryota > Metazoa > Arthropoda > Insecta > Lepidoptera > Papilionidae > Parnassius > Parnassius apollo. The sequence goes on from CAJQZP010001262.1 coordinate 2,878,516, forward strand.
GAAAGTGTCGTCTATGTACCGCTTGTAGAACCTTGGATTTATGGGAGAACTAAGTAGGGCTTTCTCCTCAAAGTCTTCCATGAATATGTCGGCGACAATGGGAGATACAGGTGAGCCCATCGCCACACCATCTACTTGCTTGTAGAACTCCTCCTTCCACAATAGGTAGCCAGATGTAAGGCAGTGTCTGAGTAATACTGCATATTCTACGAGCATGTTGTTTTCTTCCAGCCTTCTAGTTACAATTGAGATGCAGTCTTCAACAGGTAAACATGTAAACAATGACTGCACATCAAAACTGACCATAGTTTCATTGTCTGCCAGATGTAGGTCTTTAATCTCGCTGACAAAATGGTAGGAATCCTTTATGTGTGCTCTTGTACGTCCCCTGAGTGGTGAGAGTATTTTCGCTAAGTGTTGAGCCAATCTGTAAGTTGTTGAATCGATTTGGCTCACTATGGGACGTAATGGAGCATTGGGTTTGTGTATTTTTGGTAACCCATACAATTTTGGTGATTTGGCGCGAAATTGTGGAAGGAGGAGTTCTACAAGCAAGTAGATGGTGTGGCGATGGGCTCACCTGTATCTCCCATTGTCGCCGACATATTCATGGAAGACTTTGAGGAGAAAGCCCTACTTAGTTCTCCCATAAATCCAAGGTTCTACAAGCGGTACGTAGACGACACTTTTACAATTCTACCTTTAGATAAAGTAATTGCATTTTTAGACCATCTTAACTCTATAAATTCTAAAATTCAGTTCACAATGGAGTTAGAGGCAAACAATTCCTTAGCTTTTCTAGATGTGTTAGTAATTCGGAATCCTGATAACACCTTGAGCCATACTGTGTATAGAAAAAAGACCCATACAGATAGATATTTAAACGGTGATTCTCACCACCATCCTTCACAGTTAGCTACCGTGGGTAAATCTTTGTTTCAGAGAGCACGAGGGATCTGTGACAGTAAACACCTGGCTGCAGAGCTCCACCATGTCAAGCAAGTTTTGCATGACAACAAGCTTCGAGTCCCGCGCCTACGTCACAGTGAACGAGTGAAGCCGGCCACAGTCGAACGTGTACCTGCTGTACTGCCATATGCTAGAGGAGTCACTGACAAGATTGGCTACATCTTGAAGCGCGCTTCCATCAAAACATACTTCAAGCCGCTGAAGAAGATTGGTCAGTTTTTACCATCGGTCAAGTGTAATGTCCCTCTGCAAGATGCAGGAGTGTACAAGCTTGATTGTGAATGTGGTCTCTCCTACATAGGACAAACTAAAAGATCAATAAAACCCGCGTTAAAGAACATATAGCTGATGTGAAGAATCGACGCTCCGGGAAGTCTGCAGTCTGTGAACACTTACAGGATCGCCCCCGTCACTACATCAGATTTGATAGACCGCAGATCCTCGCTAAGAACACCGATTCCTTCCAAGGATGGTTCGCGAGGCTATTGAAATCAAAAAACATCCTAATTTCAATAGAGAAGATGGCTGGGTGCTACCATCTGCTTGGGATCCTATAATAAATAAAATTAAATCCCAACCCAAGCATACAACTGCAAGACTTCAAGATACCATAAGTTCATACTGCATAGATCGGAACAAAAGTTAAATTTTAATCTATGGTAACCGCGGTTAACTATGACATATGGACGTTGAACATCTCAGTCCTGCCCGTGACCATGAGTGCTGTAAAGCGTTCGAAACGTCGGGTATTTAAAAAATTAAATATACGCGATAAATTCCGTAAAAACTAGTATTATTTCAATAATTTCTTTATTTGATATTTTCTTGCACAGCTATATAGTACACATATTATATCAAACGATATGTTGAACTTTTTGTACCCGAAAACTTAACAAGCGCGTAAAACATTTTTTTTAAATTCATTTTTAGATTTAAAAATTAAAATAGTGAAAAAGCTCCGATTAAATTTTTCCAGTTATATCTAGATTCGTTTAAACAACACCTAAGTACGTCTCGAGAAATCACAGACAACAAATATAAATCAATTCCCGATACGATGCGAAATGTAGCCTTCATTGTCTCCACAATTGATTGATGAATATGAAGCTGATTACTTACCGGTTCCATCTGGATTAGGTGGCTCTACACCGGTTCTTTGGTGTCAGTTTTCATAAAGTTTCGGTTTTCATTTGGACATCCGTTCGATACGATGTGATTATAACTTGACATTGTTTAACAAATATTTATCCGGTTCATCTGATGTCGTTTTAACAGAAAAGATAAAAGATAAAGACGTGAATTTAACTTGATTTGTAACAGTGGATTAATTAAGAAGGGAGATTAAGGATTATTGGCTACGTAAATAATCGATTAACTTCGCAATATTTAATGTCAAAATAATTATAATGAATAACAATGTACTCCAGACCAAATTTCGGTCACGGTGGCCAGTTTCGACGGAGACATAGTTCGTCTCACCCTGTGAAGGACAGCGCCCAAGTATATGCGCATGCACAGGTGCACTCATATTCCCTAACTCTAATAGTCCGAGGGACGGTAATTCGACATGACCGGAGAGAGATCAGGTGCAGGATCAACAGCTTTACGTGTTGGCACGGGGGTGGAACACCGCCAACTTCCTGATTCCGGGCTGCTACTGAGGATTTCTTGTCATAAGAACTCAATAACCTATTTTAGCTCGACCTGGGATTCGAACCCAGAACCTCTTGATGAGGCAGTCAACACGAATAATACACACTGAATAGGCAAATTGGAATACTGTATATAGGATTACTACACATTGAAATAAGCAGATGGCACTCAATTTTAATAAAGGAGATGGCTGGGTGCTACCATCTACTTGGGATCCCATAATTAATAAAATTAAATCTAAACTTAAGTATACTACTGCAAGACTTCAAGATACCGTAAGCTCGTTTTGCGTAGATCGAACTAAACTTTTTATTTAAAAGGGCTTTTACAGGACTATGGGACTCAGGAGCTATAAAAAGGGGGCTGATGATGATGATGATGATGAGTATATTATTCCCAACGTTACTTTTGTAACGATGTTCATCTATACGAGTTTTTAGTGTACAGATGAGTTAGTGGCCTTCGTTAACTATAATATTAGGACGACAAACATCTCAGTACCTTCCGCCGTGATAATGGGTGCTGTAAGGCGCCCGAAAGGTTGGGTATTATAAAAATAAAAATTAAATGCGATAAAATTCATGTAATTGACATTATTTAAAACAGTTTTACTCAATTTAGAACCGAACAATTTTTAACCCTTCAAGCGCCATAAAAATCCCAGGCAGTCGCATGCGCCCGACAAGTCCCGAGCAGTCGCATGCGACCGCACCCAGCCACAGCACTTAAAACCATTAAAACTTATATTTAGAGACTACTTTTCTATGAAGAAGTTTAACATTATAAAATCAATACAAAATTTTCTATCTTTGTCCTAGCGGTCAAATAAACGTAGATTTTAAATAAATATTCATAGGATAACAGTTTTTTTATTGCACTAGAGGATAGAGTATTTTATATTGATTATATAATGCCAAACTTCTTCATAGAAAAGTAGTCTCTATATATAAGTTTTTATGGGTTAAAGTGCTGTGGGTGGGCGCGACGTCATGAGACCGCTAGGGATTTGACGGAATATGGCCGCGGTCTCATGAGACCGCTAGGGGTTTGAAAGGTTAACACAATATCAATGATTAATTGCGTGAAAACAGAGACGACTACACTCGGTTGTTTGCAACACGAGCTAGACCCCGCGAATGCAAACGTAGGCTGAGATCTATAGACTGTATTTTGACTTTGCTCAGACTTTACTTACGAAAAACTTAGCTGAGTATATGCTTAGCATATCTTCTTCTGAATTTATAGTTGAATCGGGCTAAGATTAAGTTAAGCTAATAAAATTCCAAAAAATTTAATATTTATAAATTGAAAAAAAAAAACAAATTCTATTTCATAAATAAGTTATTATTATATTTAACTAATTTTAGTTTAAAATATGAGAGAGAAACCGAACGTTTGGTCAACCGGTCAAGCGCTGTCAAATTACTGTTTTAAACGTGAATCTTTTGGTTTATTGACATTGTGTACATTTTAAGTTTTTATTCATATTTTAAATGCCTGATCTGTTTAATGTAATTTTTTGGCTAAAATTGCTGTTTTTTTGTGCTAAATCGATGATTGTGGACTGGAATGGATGAGAAGAGTGCAAAAATCACAAAGAAGAAAAAAGATTTTAAGAAAATCGAAATAAGTTTGAAATTACGTAAATAGAAAATGGATTAATTATATTTAAAACAAGAAGACGGCCTAAAACTAATAATATAACCTATTTATTGTTATAAATAATAATTGGAGTAACGTAAAAATAACAATTTAAAATTAATACGGTGGTTTTGGTTAATATCCTGAGTTTTTCGTAAGTTGTCGATTTCATTGACTTAGGCTTTGCTAAGCGCGCACTCAGCACGATTTCGTAGTTAGTTTTATAATTACCGACATGGCCTTAGCTCGAGAGTAAATTCTGAGCAAACTCAAAGTACGGTCTATACATCTCAGCCTTAGTCTACGCCATAAAAAGATACTCAGTGCCTCGAACCACGCGCCTCGCAATGACGCACTGACTTTGTTCGCGGTGTCTGTTCTTGTACGTGGTACTTCAATGACCACGGAGTTGTTTTTCAGTCGGGACCGACCGACCACAACCAAACAGACATGCGCACTTTAAAGTAAAATATCATACATATTATAAACATTGTCAGTCACCCATATGAGCACGCATAGACTAACTTTCACTCCCCCCACCAATATATATATATATATACCTACGCATACATGCTCGTCGTCAGTCAAGGATATTCTTAATTTGGCATATCTTTAATAATATATTGCCAGTTTGGCCAATAAATTTCCGTCTATAATAAATATATTTAGGCCGTATAAATAAACCACGAAAAAGCATATATTTTTGTATATTTTTCGTATACAAATACAAATATTTTCGTATACAACACTAACCAATTTTGCCTTTTAGTATTGACGATTAGCTTTTAACCCTTAAAGCTCCATAAAAATCCCATGCAGTCGCATGCGCCCGGTTTATCCCGAGCGGTCGCATGCGACTGCACCCATCCACAGCACATAAAACCATTAAAACTTATATTTAGAGACTACTCTTCTATGAAGAAGTTTAGCATTATAAAATCTATACAAAATTCTCTATGCTCTGGTTTGAACAAAAGTCAGGTTTTACTTCATTACAAAAAGATTTAATTGTATTTTGATTAAAAAAAACATACCAAGCGAATGTCGGCATATATATTACTCGAAATTATTTACGTTTAAATATAAATTATATTCACACAAAAACTTTCATTAAAATTTTTGTGACAAAACACTATAACACTAATAAAACACTCGAAAAATCCAAAAATCAACACAATAACATTCACGCGAAAATGGCGTACGAAATGAACGTAGATTATCAATAAACATGAGATAACAGTCTTTTATTGCACTAGATGATAAAGTATTTCATATTCATTAAAACTTCTTCATAGAAAAGTAGTCTCTATATGTAAGTTTTTATGGGTTAAAGTGCTGTGGGTGGGTGCGACCTCATGAGACCGCTAGGGATCTGACGGAATATGGCCGCGATCTCATGAGACCGCTAGGGGGTTGAGAGGTTTAAAGTACTGAATCTATGTTACTTGTTAAAACAACTCATTTTAAGATAAATGGACCATAAAACATCTCAATAAAACTTCAAAAATAATCTTATGTATTAAACATTTATTTCTGTTAGTTCGTATTTTATGCGCTGCCATACCGTTCATCAGATAGCGTTAAAACTTTGTCAACAGATTGCTTGGACTTTCCGTAGGCGTAGTTGGACCCGCTGGGTTGCGCTGTTGTAGAATCCAGATATCCAGACGTCACTTCATTTCCAGGGGTCGTTATAATATTATATAATAATGTATATGATAACGACCCTGGGAATTAGTGATTGCTACAAAGCTATGTAACAATATAAACAACATGAAAAACGATTTTTTTTAAATTTTTTACTATAATCTATAAGTATACATACTTTTAAATTGTTATATCTGTGAAATTATTGTTTTCTTTATTATTATTATTTTATTTTATTTTGTTATACCATTTTTAATTGATGTGTTTACAAATGTTAAAATGTAAGTACCTAGTACCTATCTAATGATGTTTGTAGCGTGTTGCGCTAAATGTTTCTTTCTTTCTTTCTAATAAGATTTGTATTAGTTACTTCTGTAAAATAGTTACCCCTGAGGACTAAGATCGAATGCCCCTTTAATAGTACAGCGTATTATTATTTAATCTGTGCCATTCAGTTTCACAAATTTATGTACCATAACTCCGGCCGGCTTGTTTGTCGCGCTCAGTTTGGCAAGCGTTGACTAATCTATTTTGGTTTTGTTGGCAGAGACCAAGGAGCGACTTCAGCGAGCACCCTTCGAGACCGCACTGCATCACGCCGGTTTGTATTTGCACGTCACGCGTATTTGTTTTTTTTTTATTATTGTTTTTACAGTACAGTCACGTGGACCACCGTGTTTTCTTTTTTTTAATTATGAATGAAAAAATCTAATACAAATTCAAATCATTTATTTGCAATCCAAGTGTACATAATTGGTCTTAAATTAAAAATGTGCTTACAACTTAGACGCTATTTTCAGGCACTGCTTTAACGAGGACACTGCTTATAACATAAAATATATACCTAACTTATAAAATGTACTTAGAAACTAGATAAATATAAAAATACATTATGGTGTACTTTTTATCTAAATACTCCTCCACTGAGTAGAAGGGGTTTTGTTTTAAATATTTACTGAGGTTGATTGAAATTTGGTTAATTCTGATATATTTTTCATTTCCTTTAGTAATTTATTATAAACTTTTATAACCATATAGTAGGGGCTTGTATTTAACATTTTTGTTCGCGACTGTGGTAGGTATAATTTATTTTTGTTACGTGTATTTATGTTATGTGTATTTTCAATCTTCTTGAAATATTATTATTTTTGTGGACAAACACAGGGTAAGGTAATAATATTTAGTTGCTTGAAATACGGTTCATAGCTAGTAGTGTTATCTATCTGGGCTGGTATTCTAACGCACTTCTACTGGGTAAGAAGTAGCTGCTGCACATCGACACTACTTCCCCACAACATAACATGAGCATAGGCATAGTAATGTTATATACATACAGGGTAAGGTAATAATATTTTGTTTCTTGAAATACGGTTCATAGCTAGTAGTGTTATCTATCTGGGCTAGTATTCTAACGCACTTCTACTGGGTAAGAAGTAGCTGCTGCACATCGACACTACTTCCCCACAACATAACATGAGCATAGGCATAGTAATGTTACGAGCTTAGGGTTCGTGACAGTAAAAACTGCCGATTGAATTACCAAAATTGACACTTTAATTACCGAACACCGATTAAAGCTTAAAGGACACTAATAATTAATCACACTGATCACTTTAATTCACTTTATTTCGCTCTGCAGCTTCGCTTGTATCGCCATATTCAATACTGCCCCGGATGCGGTCTTCACCGGCTTTATATAGGACCTTTTCCACAGAAAACATCTAGAATGTTCCAGCAAATACCGGTCCCGACCGACTATGTGTAGAAAGTTCGAGTGCGAAGTTTTTTAGAAAGCTTAGTTCTTCTATTCGATACTAGATGGCGCTGGAGGTGGAAGGTTCTAGCCCGGCATTTTCTAGAAGGCTCTCCTCACTCTGCTGCCCAACACTAGATGGCGCTACGGGCATTAATTATGGCTTGCAACCGTAAGCTGACAGTGCCGTGGCTGTCTCAGTGGTGTGTTTAATTTGAAAAAAAAACATACTTAAATTTTGATATTTTAGACTTGATATAATTATTTGATGTTATAATCCACTTTCAAACCTAAAAGATCTTATTCATACATTACATATCAACTTCTACTAGCTGTATATTATTAAAATTTATATTTAAATTTCATGTTCATGAACTGCTTTTATATGTTTTATGTTGGTATTTTGCTTCTTATGAAAATAATAAAGAAGTTGATAGTTTAACTCTTTATTTCATTCTTGATAAAAACAAATGAAATATCTTTATTTCATTTATAGGTGGTAGCACTCCATTTCTGTTTAAGTGTCCGTCTGGGTATTTACCATCCTTTAATCTATTTCTGCCTATAAAAGCACTACGTGCATTATACTGTATTCCGGTCTGAAGGTTATAAAAACTACAGCCTATATAAGTCCCACTGCTGGGCCGTATATAGGCACTGGCCTCCTCTCATCTCTGAGAGGGTTTTAGAGCAAGAAAGTGTTCGCCGCGCTGCACCAATGCGTGTTGGTGAACTTCACGTCTCCGAAATATTTTTTTTCTTATTTTTTAGACATGCAGGTTTCCTCAAGATGTTTTCCTTCACCGCCGAGCACGTGGTAAATCAGCACTTAAAAAATTTTTTTTTAAAAGAATATTAACAATGCTATAAACATTACTAATATTCCCCTTAACCACTCGTGGTAAGCTTTAATTGCCTGTGTTACGAGTAGTTCACGCCAGTAGTCGAATAGTGGATTCGAACCCACGACCTTTTTGAGTTTGCGATCCGCGGCCTGCCATTAGGCTACTGTCGCTTATAATTGCAATTAACAATTTCATTGGTGCCGGCGGAGATCGAACCCGGGTTGCTGGCGCACTGTGAAGTTTACAGCGAGCGCTAACCATAAAAACTACCACGGCTCTGAATGGTATGGAGAACCAGTAATTGCTGACTGGATCAGGTTGGCTGTAAGTTCGTTTTCACTTCAATTTTATAAAAAAATAAAATAAAATAAGAATTAACTATATTATGGTGGAATTAAATACTAATTGTAGCAGACTTCAAAAAATGGAGAAGGTTCTTGATTTAGTGCATGTTTTTTTGTTTGTATATCACGCGATATCTTCATCAATTCTGAACCGATTTTGATTATTCTTTGTTATTAAACAGTTTTCACTCCAGGGGTGGTATATAATATCCATTATAAATTTGGAGACAAAATTCCATGCCTAATAGTGACTATAAAGAGATGAAAATTTTAATGGAACTATTTAGACGATGTTAAGTTATATTTCTTAATCCACTCAAAATGGTAAAAAAGACCTTTTAAAAAAGTTAAAGCCAACTTCAAACACCTAAAAATTATAAAATAATTTCACATTCTGTAGTCGGCGCTTTAATTATTTTATAAATTATGTCTTAATACGGACTACAGAATCTGAAATTATTTTATATTTCGAGTTCTTTGAAGACTACTTTCGTTTCAAAATCCATATATTCTGACCGGAAAGGGAGCATCGTAATAACTAGGTGGATATTTTCTCTTTTGTCATTTAACTGTCAACTTAATACTCAAAACAATTTATGGGTCAACGTGTAATTTTTATTAATACCTATAATGTTGTACTAAGTATTATATATATAATATATATTACTATACGTACTAACAGTAATTTTGTAAAACTCAATTTAAATTTATCCGGAAATAGCTTGTTACTTCGTAACATAGATTAAAGTAAACCTATCTACGGAAATTTCTTAGCAAAATTTATTATGATACACTGTGTGACTTTCATCAAATACTTGACGCAGGCAGAATCCACTGGGAAAGAAAAGCCTTAATATAAACTAACATTACTTTTGTTAAATGTTACAATAACCTTTAAATGTTTCGTTAGGGTATTCCTTAGAGTCCTCCAGACCGAATTTCAATCACGGCGGCCATTCTCAGCGTAGACTAGCCATCTGTGTATTACAGGATTGTAGTGACCGAGTTATGCCCGAGTGTATGCGCTGCTTGCGCACTTTCATAAACCAATGATGTACGATTCTCTTTTTTGAGACGTTTTTCTGTAATCTACTTCCTTTTTTTTGTACTACTTGGATGGAGGTACGAGTTGAATGTGCAAACTTGTAACCGCAGCTATTATGCGCCATTAATAATTGCACAGTGTGCAACAAGTGTAAAATAATTAAATAATTGTTTGTGTGTCATTTAAACAAGGCAACTAATAAATGGGACTGTCAAATGGAGAGATTGGGCGTAGGACCCACGGTTTCCGAGGTTTGGGGATAAAACACCGCCAACTTCCTGATTCCGGGCTGCTACTGAGAATTTCATGACAGATAAACCTAATAACTGATTTTGGCCTGACCCGGGATTCGAACCTGTGCCTCCATGAACACCAATCATGCTTACCATCACTAGACCAACGAAGCAGTCGAGGGGGTTTCTTAGGGTCAGTAATGATTCCAGTAACAAACAGTATCAAGTAGGTTCTCGTAAATTTTGTACTACCGATTAATATGCGGGTACTTGAATGTTTCGGTGAAGTTTGTAATATAAATATAGTATAACATAACATAACACTTTTAACTTTTTTTACACTAAAGTTGCAAACTTAACCTGCACAGTGCCGTGTGTTAAGAGAAATGTGGCCGGAATAAATTTTATTATTGAATAAGGGTGACAAACGAGCACACAGTCCACCTGATGATAAGTGGTTGCTGTGGCCCATAGACATCTGCATCTCGATTAGGATTCAAAACTCAGACGCGTTGTTACCTATAAGGACTTAGATGGCATTCCTCGTTACCTGTTAAAAGTCTCCAGTTCTCTACACTCACCATATGAAACAAGGCATAATTAAGCTGCTATTTTACTTTGGTATTCTGCAATATCGTAGTCATTCGTCGGTGGTGTCGACTCAGTCACGCTACAACCATAATAGTTGCAGCGTGACTCTACCACGTATAAAATTATTCACTACCATGTCTTCATCAGTCAGAAAATCGGAAATTGCCGTTGATAAAAACATTCGTTGTCTGTGAGTCGACGTTTATTCCCGCGCCACCATTTGTCAAGCGCGGCCTAGAACTAGACCGAAGGACAGGGTGCGGTTGCCTCGTGCCCGCCATAACGCCAAATTAAAAGCACAACGTCTATTATAGTAACCTTGAGACGAAAAATCTAGTCAGAATCATTTATTAAAGTGTGTCTTTTTTAAATTATAATACTTAAAAAAATTACGGTAGCAGGCTCACTAATTAGATCATAAGGCCAATGAATTTCATTTAGAGTGTCAATAGCCTGCGGCCAAAAAGGCCGCGTGCCCTGAGACCTATGAAGCTGTAGAAGTCAAAAGGCTAAAAGCATTAACAATATTAAAAACCAGACATTTACTATGTCTTAAAAAACCCATGAGTAATGAACGAAAACTATAATGAACTAAGCGATTTGCATGTAATAGTTTTATTTATGGAAAAGGGGTTAAGCAAGCATACGGCTCACCTGATGGTAAGTGTCGAATGCAGCCAATAAAGAACTGCCAGGGCACTGTTGGTGCGTTGCCGGCCTATTAATAAGGAGTTAACCAATATTTCTATGTATATTTATTATCTGCACTATGAAATTGCAAACACAACGCAAATTGTTTAATGAATAAAATAAATTAATAAAAGCTCATTTCTTGAAGGTTCCTAAGTCGTATCAATCCAGAAACATCACCGGTAGCAAAAGATTCCACAAATAAGTCGTGCGAGGAAGAAAGCTCCCAATAAATCGCACAGTGGTGGAATGCCAAGCATCCAGATGGTGTGGATGGTATCGCGAGTTTCTGAAGCCGTGGCTTGAATTCTTCGATATATCATCTCTTAGCACCAACTTCCGAAGCTGTATATGTGCAAATATTTGATTATTATTAGCTTTGAAGTCGGTTTGTGTTTTTAAATTATTCATAAGTGAAGTAAGGAATGTAACAGGTGCAATATAACAACTAGAATGTCATCTAAATAGTTAGATTATAACTTCATACTCTATTTTTCCACCCTGAAGGATGAAGTTTTTTCATAAAAAGGGTTGACCCATAAAGTATAATCTGTCAAATAATAATAAATACCTACCAAGTTTTTTTCTTTTTATGGGATAAGACTGATAAACGAGCACACAGCCCATCCGATGGTAATTGGATGCTGTGGCCCATAGAAATCTACATTTATCCTCGATTAAGAATCAAAATGCACATGCGTTGTCACCTCTGAGGACTAAGATGGAATGCCTCGATTCCAATAAAACGGGTCTCCGGTTCTCTACACTCACCATATGAAACACAGCGGCATTAAGCTTCTATTTTACGCTGGTATTCTGTGAGATCGTGGTCCTTCCTCGAAGAGCCCAAATAGCGTGGCTGTACCAAGTACAAAATATTCAAGCCAAGCACAACGTAGAGTTAGGGTTATATGACGTAGTTTCCCGTCCCTATACGGGAATTTTTAATAGTATGAACATATTAATTAAGCTCGCGGTTTGAAAAATAGAACGATGGTAACTGAAGGTCTTATTTTTCGAAGAGACTTATAGCGAATTGTATTCAAAAAAAGATTAATTAAACTTTTCGATATTGAAAATAAAACAGTCTACATTAAATCACTCAAATGCCAAGTCTGTTCAAAAATGGTCACAGCTTTCATCTACTAGTTCCCGGCAGTGCAACTAAGATATACATGACCATAATGACCTTCCCGTAAACCTCCAAAGCCTTAAACTATCCTTAGAGTCACCCGCGTAAACCAAGAGTACAACGAATGAAACTGTAGGCTTATAATCACCACTAATTAAACAAGTGTTAAAATTAAAAAAAATGTACAACCGACATCAATGTAAATGAAATGACATCAATGTAGTCAAAGTCAATTAAAAACGCGTTATTAAAGATAACTCAAGAACTACTGGTCAGATTTTGATCAAATTTTTTGGAACCACATGAGAAGCACCAACTTCTGAGGTAATACTTAACAAAACTTACTGTCGAACTGAAAACCTCCTCCGTTTTTAGAAGTCGGTTGATAATAAGCGAAAGTGGTATGTAAGGATCAGTCTCTTGGCGACTGATGCTCTCTGTCTATCCCGCAGAGGAAAACGTAAAGAAGGAGAAGAATAAGAATTATATTTATTTAAGCGCGCATATTTTGTTAGTTTTACTTATAACTAAACACTTATAACAAGGTTAGTAGGCACAACTTCGCAAGGTCAAATCCGCCCATGATATGCTTAAGGTGGCACGTTGAGCATATCAATCTGACGGAGATCATTGAATCTTTCTAATGCGCCTAAGCCGACCTTTTATCAATCAGAATGGAAGTACAAAATACAGGTAGAACCAAGTCTAGGTCTCTGGCTGTTGCGTACTTTAACGCAAACTGCATCAGAGATCGATCCCAAAGTAGCTAATTATACCTTAGAAAAGATAGTCAAATACTACAAAAGGTCCTTGCACTGTATACCGATATATACTCCGCCGCTTGCTGTGCTCCATGTGTCAATGTGCTCAACCGCCGCATGGCGCTGACAATGTCGCTGGGAACAGTTTCTTTCTGATTCTTCCCAGGTTAGAAGAAAACAATCAGTGGTAAACTTAAATTACTTTCAGAAAGTATTATTGTAATCTATATTGAATAAAAATGATTATATTTTATTTTATTCTACTGTGTGATCGTTTGCGTGACCTTAGCACAAACTAGCGACATCTGTTTAGCATCCCTCATTGAATGAATGAAATGACACATATCCACGTTTTGCTGAGCAGGGTGGGCGAAGGTCGCGCCATGTCATTACGATGTAATTACCTTATAGGCTTTTAGCTAACGAAGCCACGCTATAGGACTGTGCTAACATGGGCTCGGTGACCTCGCTCCCGATACTATTTTGTTTATCGTAAGTACGGTCAGTCTAAGACGAGGTAATTATATATACAAAACCTGTTTATATTTTCTAAACAAGAATTGTACGTGATAGATTGAATAAAAATGATTATATTTTATTTTATTCTACTGTGTGATCTGTGTGACTGCGTTCACTTTCATACCCCTTTCTTTTAATGATCTGTTCATTAATGTAACCATCATTTGCAAAAAGGCCGCCGACGACGCAAGGATAACTTGATCATCGGCGTACAAAAGGCATTTGACGGTTAACTCACCCATTCTTAATCCGCATTCTTCAACTTTCAAATTTTGCAAACAACTGTCCATAAATAGGTTGAACAGCCACGGGAAAGCCACACAGCCCTGTCTGACACCTTTATGGATACCAAACCAGTCCGAGTAGACCCCGTTGATCCTAACACAAGTACTAGAGTCCCTATAAAGAGACTCCAATGCCTGTATCAAGCCAGCGCTCAACCCAAATGAGTTCAGTGTTTGCCATAGCACATCCCTATCCACTCTGTCATAGGCCTTTTCCAAGTCCATGAACGCACAAAAAACCTTTTGGTTTTTGGCCAAAAACTTCTCCGCGATCATGCGCATGGAAAAGACTTGATTTGTACATCCCATTCCCTTTCTGAATCCCGCTTGCATATCCCAAATTTTTCCATCAGTTTCTTTCATGACCCTTTCAATCAGTACCTTAGCATACAGTTTTCCCACAATGCTAAGAAGGCTGATGCCACGGTAGTTTTTACAGTCCTGCTGCGACCCTTTTCCTTTATATACTGGGACTATCACGGCTTTGCACCAGTCTACTGGTACCCGCTTCAGTTCCCAGCATAAATTAAACAAGGTGTGCAGCAGGCCTGCCACGACTTCCTCTCCAGCCCTTAGCATTTCGAGTGAAACTCTATCATATCCGGCAGCCTTACCTGCTTTCATGCTTTTCATTGCTTTCATTATTTCATCTATACTTATCTCGCTACCTCTTTCCTCTTCTTTCGAAAAAAAAAATTACCATATTTTAGTTTATTCTACTGTGTGATCGTGTGCGTGACCTTAGCACAAACTAGCGACATCTGTTTAGCATCCCTCATTGAATGAATGAAATGACGCATATCCACGTTTTGCTGAGCAGGGTGGGCGAAGGTCGCGCCACGTCATTACGATGTAATTACCTTTTAGGCTTTTAGCTAACGAAGCCACGCTATAGGAATGTGCTAACATGGGCTCGGTGACCTCGCTCCCGATACTATTTCGTTTATCGTAAGTACGGTCAGTCTTAAGACGAGGTAGTTATATACAAAACCTGTTTAATTTTTCTAAACACGAATTCTACGTGATAGAAACACGCTGCAGCTATATTACGTAGTAACTGAACGCTGGCACGCACGCTGCAGCTATATCATGTAGCGTTGTCGGAAATCTGATATCCGTCTCATCCGGACGGATATCAGATTTCCGTCAACGCCCCTTTAGGCTCCTCGGATCCTTGTCTTGTCTGTAGTGTGATGCCACTCACGCTGAAATTGCGGTTGCATTCTGCAGGCTGCCGCCGTGTTTGGCACTATAGCTCAGCCGATTGGGATAGGATGTGGTCTTTATTTTCATCCTACCCTTGGGGGCTGGTTTGTTTCTCGCCAGACGATCCCAAAGTTGTTGTTAATTCTGTCGCTGATGTGGTACTTCAGGGTGTGGAACTTTTTATTCCTTCCTCTGTGGTATCCATCGAAGGCAAATCTCAGCCATGGTTTAGTCGCTCCTGTAAAATAGCATCATGCTATAAGCAGGAGTGCTACCGGCTGACGCATCAACGTCCCGGAATGTAAACACTAGTGCCCTAAAAGAGAAGTATAATTTTGCCTCCAGGTCTTTCAAAAGAGTCATTGTCAAAGCAAAGTCGGAGCACATAAGTAGAATTGGCGAGAAACTAGTTCGCCTTCCTTTTGGAACCCGTTCATTCTTGTCTCTCGCTAAGGCTATCCAAAGGAATTTCGGTCAGCCATCTTTTCCATCCTTTGTTCAGCAGTGGACTTGTGAAGGGCTGTAATGATGATGATGATCTTTTCCATCTCCGCACAGGGAGGACGACTCATTGGCCCATGCTACAAAGAAGAAAGCCGATCTGCTAGGCTCTTTCTTTTCGTCAAAATCGACTTTCGATGACGGGGGGAGTACGCCGCCGACCATCTCGCGGTGTGAGTTTTCCATGCCGGAGGTGCGGTTCACACAGCGCTCGGTTTGCAAAGCACTCCCTGGACATTCACAAGTCGAGTGGGCCTGACGAAATCCCCCCAATTGTGCTGAGGACGTGTGCTCCAGAGTTAGCACCGGTTCTAACGCGTCTTTTCCGGTACTCCTACTCCCTAGGCATATTTCCAAAACCATGGAAGATGACCTTCGTCCGTCCGATCCCTAAAAAGGCGGCCACTCAGATCCGTCCAACTACAGGCCTATCGCCTTCACCTCCTTCTTCTCCAAAACAATGGAGTCCACTGTAAACTGCCTGCTCATGAGGTACCTTGAGGATCACTAGCTGATTAGTGATCGCCAATATGGTTTTCGTCGTGGTCGATCAGCTGGTAATCTTTTGGTCTACCTGACTCATAAATAGGCGGAGGCAGTTTAGTTCAAGAGGGAGGCACTGATCGTTAGTTTGGACATTGCGAAGATCTTCGATCGAGTTTGGCACAAAGCGCTTCTTTCTAAGCTCCCTTCCTATGGCCTTCCCGGGAAATTGTGTAATCGGATCACCAGCTTTCTTGCAGATCGGAGCATCAAAGTCGTTATAGACGGTGCAAGCTCTGATTAGAAGTCTATTCACGTTCCACAAGGCTGCGTGCTAACACCTACTCTGTTTCTTCTGCATACCAATGATATGTTGCAAACCGGTAACATTCATTGCTATACAGATGACAGCACTGGTGATGTTCTATACACCGGCCGTGCCAATATTTCACGGGAAAACGTCTCCGAGTGCCGGGATAAAATTGAGTCTGAAGTCGAGTTTTGCTGAACAAAGTTTCGGATTAGGGGCGAATAAATCTAGTTAAGTTTAACCCTCAGAAGACACAAGTTTGCGCATTTAACACTAAAACGAACCCCTTTGTCGTATCTCCTCAGTGTCAAGGCACTCCCCTTGTTGCCTTAGCCAGTATCGGAATCCTCGGCGTTGAAATATTGAGTGACAGTGATGTGCAGTTTCGTGGTCACTCGGAAGAGAAGACCAAGTTGGCCTCTAAAAAGCTTGGAGTGCTCAGCAGAGCGGTACAGTATTTCATGCCGGCACACCGCCTGCAATTTTACAAGGCGCAGGTTCGGCTGCACATGGAATACTGTTCCGATCTCTGGGGTGGGGCTCCCCAGTGCCAGCTCTTTCCACTTGACCGTATCCAGTGCAGAGCGGCTCGAATCGTCGAAGTCCGAATGCTTTCCGATCGGCTCGATTCACTGGCGCTGCGAAGAGATGTTACATCTCTTTGCATTTTCTTTCGTATATACCATCGGGAGTGCTCTGGGGAATTTTTCGGATTAATCCGAGCCGCCAAATTTCATGAACTTACTACACGGCAAACCTACGGATAACATCAACACCATCTGGATGCTTGGCGATCCACCACTGTACGTTTCACTAGGAGTTTTCTTCCGCGTAAGATCTCTCTGTGGAATAGTTTACCACCGGCGATTTTTTCGGACCGATACGACCTGGAGACCTTCAAGAAAAGAGCTTAGTCCTTTCTAAATTGTATATTTTAAGTGCAATAAAGATTTTAAATAAAATAAATAAATAAATGAAAGGCCGGAAACGCACCGGTAATTCCCCTGGTGTTGCAGTTGTTCATGGGCGGCGGTAGTCACTTAACATCAGGTGTAACCGCATGCTCGTTTGCCTCCTCTTATATAAAAAAAGCAAGAATGGCTCGACCGGGGAAGGAACACGTTTTCACAGAATACTAAAGTGATATAGAAGCTTAATTCTGTTGTGTTTCATATGATAAGTGTAGAGAATCGTAGACCCTTTTTACTGAAAACAAGGCATTCTTGATTTATGATGGCATCTTAACCTTCAGGTGACAACGAATATGCATTTTGATTCTTAATTGAGGATAGATGTAGATGTCTATGGGCCACAGCGTCCAGTTACCATCAGGTGAATTGCGTACTCATTCACATGAAATTCATTTGGTTTTTAATGTTAATCGGGTGATGTAAAAGGAGAAGGTTTATTTTTTAAGGTAGGTTCTGGTTTTATTGTTTTTTTTTAAGGAATAAGGGTGATAAGCGAACATATTATAACTGATAGTAAGTAGGTGCTAATGCCCGTGGACTACATCTATCCTAGATTAAGAATCAAAATGCAGCATTGCCACCCTTAAGGTCTAAGAGGAAATGCCTCATTCCAATAAAAAGAGTTTACGGCTCTCTACACTCACCATACGAATTCCAATGAACCAAAGCTTCTAAGTAAGCAAAGCTGAAGTTTTATATTCCAATGGTTATAAAATGTAAAGCACAGTTCGCTGCATGCTTTTATAAGGAGTGTGCAAAAAGTGCATTAGTGGCAATTACATTTCTAGGTTTATTGAGTGACTGGGATTTTCCACAATATACGGGAATTCCAATCCCGTCGCGAGGGCTCAATAAAATTGTCACACTTTTATGGCGTCACGAGACTGCCAGGAAACATGTGCATAATATGTATACTATATTCTTATACTAGTGACCGGCCCCAGCGTCGCCGGGATAGGATTAATTAATTTGGCGTTATTTAGATTTGAGACAATTAAAGACCATGTTTTATAAAAAGTTTCTTTAGATGCAATATAATCTAAATCCCTCCCGGCATTGCTCGCTATCTGTTCCTAAGGTTTCATCACAATTGGTTCAACCATTTCGAAGACTAACGCGGACAGACTGACAGACAAATCTTTTAAAAATTGTTATTTATGTCTTAACAGCCTGCAGATAACCGCCGAGCGTAATAGAAGCCATATTACAGCTACAAATTCTTCATTTCGCGGATATGACCTTAAAGTGAGGGTAGGTCTTATATCGAAATAAAGCATTTCTAAAAGGCCGATCAGACCAGACCTGACATTCGATCACCGCCATTACAAAGCCGAAAATTAACCATTAATTAAAGCATTTAGAAAGGCTCATGAAGCCTAATTTTCATGACTTTCAGCAATGGCGAAGTAAGTACAATAGAGCAATGAAATGCACTTTAGGTTATATTTATATTTTGCGTTATTTTTATAAAAATGCAGGTATTGCAGTATATATATATATATATATATATATATATATATATATATATATATATATATATATGCAGTATTAAAGTTGTAGAAACTCTTCACAGAACATATTAATCTACGAGATTATCTTACTCAAATGAACCTACCGTGCACAAGTGGCGGACACAAAAGCGCTTTCATGTAAGCCATCAGGTCCAAGTATTCTATGAAACAACGTAGAAATCGAGTAGTGCCCGTCACAGTTAAGTTCTTTAGGGCCTTCAGATAAGACTTACCTACCTTGTGGTGGTAATTTACCCTTAGATGTGTGCTGTCATCCCTAAAATATAAATAAAATTGTTGTGTCTGGGACATAAATAATAATTTTAAAAATATTTGCCTGTTTGTGTCTGTCTGTCCGCTGATAAAATTTTCCGTACGGATAAAGAACATAGTCGGAAGAAATCTAGCCTATAATATATCTGAAGAACTTGAAATATTTTATGAAAAACGAAAAAAAAATAACTAATATATCCTAAAATAATATATTAAAAATAATATATCCGTAAAATAAAGATATCAATTAATTTATATTGCAACCATCCGCTAACTAAATACAATGATGTGTCTTACCTGGATTGAAGAGCACCTCCCGCCCTCCCTCAAGGAGCGGTTAGCGGTTACCACTCATTAATAAAATAAATGCACTTTAAATACCTTATTGAAATACCTTAAATCTAAACAACACCACAGTAATAGATATGCAGATGCGAAACCGGGACGTGTCGCTGGTGTTATAAAAAATATATCTCGAAATTTCTGAACGTAAAGCTTTAAAATATTTCGTTTCGTTAGATGTTCTGTTGTTTCTCAATAGTAAATCAAACGGTCTTTGTTTACTACGTTTTAGGATTCCTTGAGTCATTTGGAAAACGTCTTACGAGATTGTTTAACGTGCGATGTCTGCTTAGCCGTCTACTGTCCTATTTACTCCTATTAAAGAGATTTAATAGGTGATAGGTCTCCTTTTCACTAAATAGCGAAGTGGCTAAGATTTAAGTTGCGCCACTGTCGGGGTCGCGGGTTTGAATTCCGCACGCAGAAATAATACTTTGGAAAATTTTTTTGTTTGGCCTGTAAATAATTACTTTTCGTCTGAAAAAATATGGAATTAATACATATATAATTAAATAATTATAAAATAAATATAGTATGAAACGTATTAGTATTCTCTTAATCATAGAATGTTAACTTCTCGGTATAAATTACTTTTTCTAACAGTACAGAATTTCTCAAATGGTTACTATGTATATACAGAATGGGTCCTACATATATGCAATAAATGAAACCACAAGTAATACTAGTCCGTAGAAGTGTAGAAAAATTAAATATTAAATTAAAACCCGTAAAATAAAAAAGGTGAAATTTTCAAACAAAATAAATATTAAAATAAATTCAATAAAAGTGAACACTCCGACCGATTACGTTCATTTTTTGTATATCGTCAGCAAAGGCGATAACAAGTATATGGTTTCATTTATTGCATATATGTGGGACCCATTCTGTATATATACTATAATTACTCTCATTAAATTAATTGTTGTAAGTTTGTTTATAAAAATAGAAAAACTTACAACAATTAATTTAATGAGAGCATCCGTACGCATGTGAAAAAATCATTGCAAATTTGAACCAACATGGCTCTTATTTTCATATAATATACATTTTTATCTCATATTTATTTTGACATGAGCATGTTAAGATTTAATCTGAATATTGGGTGAGAAGAGAAAAATGTGGTTTGCAAGAATGTTCGAAATGAAGTATTCAATGACTCTTTTGAACATTTTGGAATAATTTTTGACATATTTTCAAAAAGTATCGGAAATATTATATGATCTTTCATGGTAAAGTTCATATAATCTTCATCTGCTCTTATGAATTAATACTGTCGTCCACTCATTAAACTCCTTGCGACTGTTTCTGGAGAATGTTTTAGAAGTAAATATTTTATTAAATTCATTGCTTATAAGTTTAAATAATACCCCATATAAATAGTCTGAATTATTCCTATAAGAAAGTGATGAAAGGCTTTTTACAATATTACTTATAAATCTCTCCAGGCGTTTTGCAATAATCAAAACAAACACAATGTGCTTAATTTTCTGTTTATTGTGCATATATGGTAGTTAAACCAGTTGCCCACAGAAATCCAAACTTGTTTTTAATATAAATTTCTTGATTGGTACACCATCTGTACATATATTATCAACACAAGTTGCTCTACACCCCGCAATATGTCTAGCTTCAAAGAATAAATAATCAAGATTGTATAATTTGAACAATGAGCAAAATTTAATACTGATGGAAGAAGCTTCCGGGAGATTGATAGTAAAGTCTCGACATACTACAAGAGATTTATTCTGTTTACAAAGCTTAACTAAAACTTCTTCCATAATTTTTTCAAAGGTCATTTTTCACAAACCGTACCATGAACATGGGGGTCTGTAAACACTGACAACAATGAGATGCTGAAGCTCAACGCATGTCATTTCTACAGTTCCCTCAACAGACAAGCTCACAATATCATTACGTTATTTACAAGTCACCACGTAATTATTTAGTATCTCTATTGAAACAACTGACCACCTGGTGATTACTGAAATTAAATATGGAGTTGTAATCTTTCAACTAATGTTCAGTAATACATAAAATATGTATATTGTTACTATTTAAAAATAATTTAATTTCTAACTCTTTTCCTAATATTTCTTGTATATTTTGATGCACAAGGTTTATATAGTTTTTATTATTTCTATTTTGAGAAATTACATAGTTAACTTTTGGTGAGTTGTATTCTAAGTTGTTTGAATTATCTTTGCTATAGATTACCTCTACTGTCTTATTATCTAATTACTATTACATGTCAGATTATTCATTATCTTTAAAATATATCTTAGTTAATTTTACTGTTGCCACCCCTTTATATAAGGCTACTTAAACAAGATAACTTTATACACATTTAAGTTATAAAGATATTCAATGTATTTTAATACTTTATTCTTGGTGATATTGCCTCTTCTCCCAACAAGAATGATTAATATACTATTAAGGCAAAATTTACTTGTTTAATGTTTAATTTATTCATAATATAACTGAATGATGCTCCAGGCATGCAATGATTACTTATCTGTTGCCCTTTTAAACAGTTACTTAATGATATTCCCACGTTTTTGCCAATGTCCTCACAGTACACAGTAACATAATAACAGTTCGTCATATGTACTACACTTTGCATTGAAGTGTAAATAAGTAAAATAAATAATGTAATTCCATATAGCATTGCGTCTTTTTTATTCCATAGTATATTAAATTGCCGCGGAACCAATTTTTACAAATCGCTACCGACCAATTTTATAGCCAACATTACAGTATGCCGAGCACAGATAATAAAATGTTAAGACGTGTGTACCAGTATGCCAGTTGCAAGTTGTCATTATTTACGTTTTTAGCCTGGAAATAGAAACAGCCTGTTGATTTTTGCAACCGTCGCACACTGGTTGGTAACATTACTTTTGTCTCGGAAATGATTTAAGAAACATAAAGTTGGTGTAACAAAATGCGAAAAAAATTTGCACGTTTATTTAAAACATACTACACACGTAATGCTTAAATAAACGAATGCAGTTTAGTATAGATTTTTTTAATTTAGAGTTTTTTCACACTAGGGTTTCCTCCTGTATCACATGGAACGTGTCCTTACGAAATGGTTATACCTTTAGATGAGAAAAGAACCAGCCCTCGTGTCTCCAGCGATAACGGCCAGTCCCGGATATAGTTCCTTTAGAAGCTTAAGCAGAGAGTGAAATAATTGTCAGCATCAGTCTTTCCATCCGATTACAATCCAGGTGTCTTCAAGGTAAAAGTGAATTGACTTTCATTGAGTTAAGTCCTCCATGGTGGCACTATTCCGAAGGCGTGGAGCAGATGTGCAGTGGTCTTGTTCTTCAAGAAAGGTGACAACGCTCTCTTGAAGAACTACAGACCGATTTCCTACTGAGCCGCGTGTACCTGCTGTTCCAGTTCGAGAGTCATTACGCAGACGCGACTACTTACAGCTCCCGAACAAGATGGTCTCTGAAAAGGCTTTATAACACCATATACACCATTACCATACCTTTCGGCAAATTGTACAGAAGGTTGAGGAGTACAATCTGCCACTATGTGTTGCGTATGTGGAACTATTAGAAATCCTTTGATTCCGTCGAAATTTGGGTGGTGCTGCAGTCCCTTTAGCCTTTTTTACAAAACGTTACCTCTACACTAGGATATTTTCCTGTATTGTGGGGGCAGTTTAAATACATAAATTTCACCAGGAAAAACATCCAGACCCGGAACAATTACTTGTAGGCCATACAAATACTTGTTCCGTGCAGGATTCGAACCCGCGGCCCTCAGTGCTATAACCTATTGGTAAGGCACAGCGCCACGGAACCGTCACGAACGGTTACGATGGCTATCCGACTACAGAATCTGAATACGAAACCTATCCAATTGCAGAGAGGGGTAAAACAGGATGACGTTATTTTCGCGAAACTTTTCATCGCTACATTGGTAAACATTTCAAGCTACTGGATAGGAATGGATACGGTATTAACATCAATGGCGAGTACATCGCTCACCTTTGATTTACCGACGACAAAGTCGTATCGCTGGAAAACCTAAGCACTATGCTCAATGACCACAATATGCCTCCCAACGGATAGGTTTTAAGATGAATATGGACAAATCAAAGATAAGAACACTAAGCTCGAATTTGTTGACGAGAATATTTACCTGGGACAAATAGTAAGACTAGGTAAGTCTAACTTCAACCGAGAGGTCAATCGACGAATTCAACTCGGTTGGGCAGCGATCGGGAAAACACGACACATCTTCTCGTCAGGTATACCCCGAAACTTCAAATCGAGATTGCGTGTTGTTGGTGATAACTTATGGATCTGAGACGTGGCCCTTCACTGCTGGTCGTATGTGGACGCTCAAAGTCGCTCAGCGAGCTATGGAGAGGGCTATGCTCGGCGTTTCCCTGCGTGATAAATTTAGAAATGAGGATATCCGCAGTAGTACCAGAATAGCCGAACATAGCCGAACTGTTATTAAGCTTAAAGATTAGTAAGCTCAAGTGGTAATGGGCCGACCATGTAGCTCAAAAAACCGCCAACCTATAAAGGAAAAAAGGTTCTCCGATGGCAGCCTTGTGCCAGTAGGCGAAGTGTAGGGCGACCCCCCATTAGATGGAGTGACGATCTGGTAAGATATGCGAAAAGTCGATGAATGCAGGTGGCTCAGAACCTTGCTTTGTGGCATTCCTTGGGGAGGCCTGTGTTCAGTAGTGGACTTATGAAGAGCTTTAATGATGAAGAGGTCTATGCTAGGGGTTTCTCTTCGTCATAAACTTAGAAATTAGGATATCCGCAGCAGAATCAGAGTGACCGACATAGTCCAACGGATTAATATGCTGAAGTGGCAATGAGCCGGCCATATAGCTCGAAGAACTGACCAACATATAAGGGAAAAAAGATTCTGCGTTGGCAGCCTCGTACCAGTAGGCGAAGTGTACGGTGATCCCCTACTAGATGCAGTGACGGCCTGGTAAGACATGCAGGAAGTCGACGGATGCAGGTGGCTCAGGACCGTGCTTTGTGACATTACTTGGTGGACGCCTATGTTCAGCAGTGGACTTGTGAAGGGCTGCAATATATTATATGTAGTCATCTCTCGGAGACTCAAAGCGCTATTTACACAGTTTAGCTACCTCTTATGCTGCACCGGCTCTTAACTCCTGAGATGCTGCCAAAGTGTCTACATACGTAGCATCCCTCACAAGGGTCTCTCTCCCGTAACTAACTGGAAATAGCTGTGTAGCCTGTCATTGTTGTATTTTTTTATTAACTGGATTTCGTGTCGGTCGCTTTTCGTGTATTTTGTGTTTAGGTGGATTTAGTAATTCATTTTAAACTAAATTCACGATTAGGTAGAGAATGATGAAAGAACTTGAAGTTTGTAAACGTGGATCAGTTTTACGTGGTAGAGTCAAGCTGCAGCTATATTATGGTTGTAGCATGAATGGGTCGGCTCAACCGGGATAGCACCACGCTCTCACAGAATACCAGAGTAAAATAGTAGCTCAATGCTGCTGTGTTTCGTGTGGTGGGTGTAGAGAACCGGAGACCCTTTTTACTGGAAACCTGCCATTCCATATTAGTCCTTAGGGGTGGCAATGCATTTAAATTTTGATTCGTAATATAAGTATGTAGATGTCTAAGGGCATAGCATCCACTTAACATCAGGTAGACTGTGTACTTGTTTGTCACCCTAATTCTATAAAAAAGTTTGACTCTTATTTGAAACAAAAACCGTGATTTATTAAAATTTTACATGACTGAACCAGAAGGAGGGTAATGTTTTTCGAATGTATATATGTATGTATTTATGTACAGGTATGTCTATTTGTATCGAATCCCTGCATCCTAAACAGCTTGATGGATTTTAACATATGAGTTGCCGTTAGATTCGTCTTAGGGTATAGGTATAGGATATAAAAAATTCTGTTTTAAGCAAACATTTTTACACAGTTGTATTTTTTTAATTACTGTTTTGACCTTTAAGCTTGGTTGCTCTTTAGACTTGTTAATTATATTTTTTATAGTTCTGATTCTTTTTTTCCAATTTCTGATTCGTATCGGTGCGGAAAAATCTCTGATGGTAGTCGATTCCACAACGAAGTTGTGCGCGGAAGAAAAACTTCTTTTAAATCGCACAGTGGTAGGCGACCAGTAATCCAGATGGTATGGATGGTATCGCGAGTTTTGTCGCGATGTACGATGGTGAAATTGTGTAACTGGAATTAGTCCCAACAATTCCTCAGATCACTCATCGTGGTAAATGCGCATTATTTATTTATTTATTTATTGTAATCTTTGGACAATAATGAATATATATACCCTCGTATACAATACTTTTATAACCACTCAAAAATGAAAGAAGCCCTGTGTTCATCACTGGAAAGTAAGTAGGTTTTTATTTTACCCATTAGTTTAACAGCCATTCTATTCATCAATGCAATACAACCTATAGTAACCCACTGAAGAACTTAGGCCTCCCCTGTAGAGTACATCACAGAGGGGACTAACATAGTAGTCACAGTTGGCGAGCAGATTGGCGACCATTTTTTTATTATTGCGAATTATGGGGAAGATGCTTTGGTCCATCTCATCACACAATAACTGAATGATATATGATAGTGGGTATTCTCACACCGTCGCAACATGGTTTACCATAAAATAACTAATTTCTTTAAAGATTACCTTGCGCACTACAAGTAGCAAGTCTATTAGACTAAACGTTATTTTTCTAAAATTGTGCTAATGTCAGACGGAAAAATGTTTGAAATAATTTAGTTTATCAACAAAGTAATTGCCGCGGTGACGTCTCTCGGTTGTTGAACTGCGTATTTTAGGAAATTAAAGTAGGCAAATGTTGGCATTACTGTTATTTGTTACGCGGGTAAATTTATTTCAGTCTTTATTCTTTTTTTAAATGACGCAGGTAGCGATTCACGCGATTTTGATTTTTTTTCTCCAAAGGAATCTATACCATCCGAATGATTGGCGGTCCACCACTGTGCGGTGTACTAGAAGTTTTTTCCTCACCTTTTTTTTTGTGAGAACGATCACCACCAGGGATTTTTCCGGACCGATACGACTTAGGGATTTACAATAAACGAGCTTACTCCTCTTTAAAAGGCCGGCAACGCATCTACAATTCCCCTGGTACTGCAGTTATTCATTGGCGGCGATAGTCACTCACCATCAGGTGAGTCGCGTGCTCGTTTGCCCACTCTTATATGAAAAGAATTGTCTCCCGGCGATAAGATTAAAGTTGGGCGTTGGCAAAACATAATCTGTGCGATTAGTTTTGCTGTCGACTTATCCACAGAAGTAGCCCGGTGTCAGGAAGTTGGCGGTGTTTCACCCCGTGCTTCGGAAAGCACGTAAAGCCGTTGGTCCTGCGCCTGTTCTCTCTCCGGTCGTGTATATAGAAAGTGCACTTGTGCTTGCGCATACACTCTGGCACTATACTCCTGTCCTGCGCAGCTGGCTATTCGCCGTGGAGACGGGAAATTCGGTCTGGAAAACATTATTATTAGTTACAGTAATAGGGTTACTACTTACTATAGTGTCTATTTTGTACAGAAATAAATATAATTAACAGAATCAGGCGTTACTTTGCAAAAATCCATTATGTTAAATAACTTAGAAATTAATTAACTAAGATCCGCGTAATAAAAAATATATTGTGAGCAATATTGTGGCAATGTATACGCTTTTACAACAAAATCCAGAATGAACAAAATTTGTCAAGTTTAAACGTTTTATTATTAAAGAAATATTGTACAAAAAGGGTTATTATAATATCAAAGGATACATAAACTCCTGGGAATAAGGTGATCACTACCATACTGGTTCAGGAGTAAAATCATTCATTTCATTTCATGCCGTACATAATTTGAAGAGCACCTCTGAAGAGTATCTCCGTCAGCACTAATCCCAACACCACTACGCTAAAATAACACACCACCGTCGATAATACGACACGTGTTTAGCCTCTAAACGAGGCATCATCACGTGAATAACCTTGTCACCTAATGATGACTCGTTTATGATGATGTTAGTGTCGGTATTAGAGGTGAGGTCTTGAAACAAGGTAAAATATTAAATGATACAAATTTTACGGATTTTATCGCATTTAATTTTAACTTTTTAATTCGCAACGTTTCGGGCGCTTTACAGCACCCATGGCGTAGAGGCATTTAAAATTAAAAAAAAAAACTAATTTCTATAGAGAAGAGAGCTGGGAGCTACCATTTGCTTGGGATCTCATAATTCATAAAATCAAATCTAAGCCCGAGCATACCACTGCAAGACTTCAACATACTCTGAGTTTATATTTAAAAGTTGATTGTAGCATTCGTTAAATACACCAGAACGTCAAACAAAAACGGACTGCGGCCGAAGACATTAAATGCGATAAAAAAGCCGTAAAATTAGTTTCATTTAATGTCGTTCCTAGTTTGAAGACCACCTCCCGCCCTCCCTCATTAGCATGCACTATCTCCGTCACCTCTAATCACCACAGCAACGTCATCCTAAATGAGGCATCATCAGGTGACCAGTTTTTTTTAACTGACGATGATAATTACAGTGTTCAAATGCAAAATACGTGTCATATTATCGAATGTGTCTTTTCTAGCGCCCGAAACATTAAACTCGATAAAATCAGTAAAATTAGTTTTAATGTGTAGCAATCCCGTAAATATAAGAAATAATTACGTAAAACATATCACATCATTTTATTACGCGCATCTTAACTAATTTTTAACATCTATAAGAATTAAATGTACTATAAATATGTCGCTAAGAGTCCTCCGTCTGCGATCATAAAATGAAAGCAATAAAACTAAGCGAATTAATGATGTAGAACAAATAAACGTATGCCGTCTGCCGCGATTACGATCACTTGGTGCTGGTAATGATTTTGGTAAGTCGAGACGGAGATAAACAAGTCAAATGTCTGGAAACGCAGCTTACAAACGCCCTACTACTGCTGGGCACGGTCGTTCTTTCGGTAATAGCCTTTAAGCTGTTTTCTGCTGGCTACACTTCTTTACTCCTTACGTGGTAGAGTCGCTCTGCAGCTATATTATGGTTGTAGCACGAATGGGTCGCCTCGACCGGGAAAGGGCCACGTTTTCACAGAATACCAGCGTAAAATAGCAGCTCAATGCTGCTGTTTTTTATGATGTATGTTTTTTTAAACGTTTTTATGATGTTTCCTTTTTACTGGAAACGAGGTGTTCCACGGGTGGCAACGCAT
Source organism: Parnassius apollo (assembly GCA_907164705.1). Lineage (NCBI taxonomy): Eukaryota > Metazoa > Arthropoda > Insecta > Lepidoptera > Papilionidae > Parnassius > Parnassius apollo. The sequence goes on from CAJQZP010001262.1 coordinate 2,907,478, forward strand.
CTGCCTTTTGATTCTTAATCGAGGATAAATGTAGATGTCTATGTGCCACAGCATCTGCTTGCCATCAGGTGAACTGCTTGCTCGTTTGTGACCCTTATTCTGTAAAGAAAACATTCAAAATCTTTTATTTTTGACAGCTTATTTTTCTTTTTAACCGATTTAAAAAAGGAGTGAGTTCTCAATTGGAACAGTTTAGGTTTTTACGTGTGTTACCTCATAACTTTATTCTAGGTAAAACGATTTTGATGATTCTTTTTTAATTTAAAAGCTAGTGCTTAATTTGATCAAGATCTGACCAGTAGGTTTCGTGTTATGTATAATAATGCGTATTTAATTGACTTCGACTACGTTGCTGCTATTCTCATTTTTATGAATTGAAGTCGGTTGTACAAAATTTTAAATTATACACTTGTTTAGGATTGAGGCTTGTACGATCGTCCTATTATATTGTATTTTGTTTTTTCAATAAAACTCTTATTACGCTTTAAATTAGTATTTCACTAATATAATATGTCCAGGCAATAAGGTGGACTACAAGCTCGTTTGTCACTGCAGTGTTTATAAAAATAAACTGTATGTAGCATGAAAAAATCCGTGTGAATACTCGTATGACTGACATACTTCATCCGTTTCATAAAACAAGAAGAGAGACAAGTGAGCACACAGTCCATTATACCGGCGCAAATGCTAAATGAGTGCTATGGCCTTCATCTATCCTATCATGCATCCATATATTATCTATCCTCGATTAGGCTCAAAATGCATATGGTTTATCACTCCGGTGGACTAGTTTAGTAACTCTTCCATTCTATCTATCCATTACAATTTACAAAAATACACTGCTGAATATAGGCCTCCCCCATAGATTACCCTTAGTTGCAAGCGGCAAGCGGCAAGCGGGTGGACAACCGCAATAATTATCAGACAGTTATCTAGAAGTGCTGCCACCCAACTCCTGTTCCATTTCCCCTCATATATATATATATATATATATATATATATATATATATATCTACTTTACAATATGGGGTAGTGGATATTCTTACACCGCCATTGCACGGTTACTTACATGCACGGCATTGATATATTCGACAGAGGTTTTTTAGAACGGCGGGAATATAAATGTAGTTAATAAATGCGGTGACATCCGTAAGAAGTAGTTCATTCAAGATTGAAGTAAGGAAGAAAATATTCTTAAAGCACAGAATTAAAACGTATACGTAATAATATGTTGTTTATATATATATATATATATATATATATATATATATATATATATATATATATATATATATATATATATATTACTAGCGATCAGCCCCAGCTTCGCCGTGGTAGTATCTGGATTCTACAACAACAGCGCCACCTACCGGGTCCAACTACCTTTACGGAAGGGCAAGCAATCATAAAATTTGAACAAATATTAATTTTTATATTATAAATTAGATTAGATATGACGAAAAAAATAATGTCTGCATTTTTCACCATTGGGATAGACGTTCAGTAAGTATAGAATAACATTGTGACTGAGATTTTTTGAGAATTTATTTATTTAAGCAACTAAGACTTTTGTTAGAATTATATTATAGGTAGGCCAGGATTTGTAAATTGAAGTAAATTTATGTCTGCACCAAAACGACAAAAAATCAAAAAGCAACTGGTATTTGTACTTACATAACTATTATAAAAGAAATAACTTGACTACAGGTCGGGACAAATAACGTAACTTTATTTCTTAACAATTGACCAACCGGTCTATTATTAAGTAATAAAGCAAATTTTCTTAAAAAAAAGATATTTCCATTTTAAATATATCATAAAACTAAATGGAATCAATTATATTTAATTTAAAACAAAAGACAATTAGGTTTTCCTAGGCATATAGATGAGAAGCTCAATAAATGACACTTATTTTATAAACTGCTAAATTTCAAAACCGCTAAACTGCTAATTTCTATTTATTTTATTTACTAGCGATTATCTACTATGTACTTAGGTCTTCGCACGGGTGATTTCTGAATCTTGACAACAGTGGCATCTACCGGCTCCAACTGAGTTTTTAAACCATCCAGAGACCCACTCAAATACACACAAAAATATCATAAATATCGGCCGAGTCATTTTCGAATTTTTGCCAGACTAACGAGCAGCAATTGATTTTTATATATAAGATATATAACTGTCTAATCCGTTATTGAAATATAATAAGTGTATTTTATATTATGGACTGTTAAAATTATAGCAGATTAAATAGTAGACATTGAGTGTAAAAAAACTACACTATAAAATTTTCAAAGTACGTTTATTTCACTCGTGCTGGCGACCTGTGTAACAGGTTTTCTCCGAAACCTACTTCAGGCACCAGGCCTTATCTTAAGCCTCATAACGGAACATATGCCTCCCTCTTAGATTGCCTTATGGGGGATTTGGCCAGTTGCGATGCTTGCCAAGTGCAAGCAATTTTGACTTGTTATCAGAAAGATGCTTCTGCCATCTCCTTTTTCATTTTTCTCTGTCGCTTCTTACGACACCCTTGGTAAATCAATATGTGATAAGAGAAAAAAAACTTTTTCATTATTATTACTACTAACCTTGTATATAAATGCAAGTATTTAGTGTTAAATCATTTAACGTATGCTTTCCGCTTACGCACTCGTTCGCGTTGCGGACTTTGTCGCCTCAATGGCACGTCTAAAGTCCCTTGAGATGAGAATAGACTCCGCGTGGATACCAAAAATAGTTCAGTAAAAGTGTAAGACTATCGGAATACAAACTTCGTTAGCTATTGGTTTGTGTAATTATTAGTGAATCTAGGGTTTTTGAGTCATTTTCGAAGAGAGCCTGATATCTGAAAATTAAAAGCGATTGACCACGCTTTAGCTATATTATGGTTGTAACTCGACCGGAGAACACGTTCTCACAGAATATCAGCATGAAATAGCAGCTTAATGCTGCTGTGTTTTGTATAGTGCCATGGGTGACATCACGTTTTTATTGTTAAATGAGGACAGATTTAGGTGTCAGTGGGCAACAGTATTCTTTTACCATCAGGTGGACTGTTAGCTCGTTTGTCACAAGTATATTATAAAAAATAATAAACACAAGTCCACTGCTGATCATTGGCAGAGAATGAATGAATGAATGAATGACCAAAGAATGCCACAAAACATGATCTAGGTCATCATTTAAGTTTCTTTACTTAAATAAAATTAGCAAATACATTTTTCATTGCGTGTCATATTTCATGACAACACTTTTTTCTTTTTTTTTTAAAAACGTTACCCCTACATTAAGATTTTCTCTTGTATCGTGGGGGCAGTTTACAAACATAAATTGCACAAGGACAAACATCCAGACCCGGAACAACTATATGCAGGCCATACAAATACTTGTTCCGTGCGGGATTCGAACCCGAGACCCCCAGCGCAGTTACTCATTGCTAAGCCACTGCGCCACGGAGTCGTCGAATACTGTTAATTTAACAAACTTTTTAATTATTTTAATTTTTGGTCGCAACCCGAAATACTAGGTTGGACACCAGATAATTTTGGTACATCACTTGGCATAAAGTTTCCAGGCATTCCGTCTATATAAGCAATTAAAATAATAGATTATTTTTGAATATTATAATTAATGTTATATCGACGATTAAGTGTAACTTCCTCCTAACTGACATTTTGTGATTTTTACGTATATAGATATAAATTCAATTGCGCATGCACTAACATGAAACATATTATTTATATAGAACCATAACATGCTTAAGAGCTGAGCGCTGGCTGTAAATTTCAAAGTACGCGAGCAATCAGGATTCGATCCCCGCCGGGATTGTTAATTACAGTTCTGAGTGCTGTTCTATCACATGTACGGCGGTGAAGCAAAACATCGTGAGGGAACCGTCAACGCATTGGGCAGCGTGTTGGATACTTCCTTGCCCTAAACCCTCTTAGAAATGAGAGGAGGCCTGTGCCCAGCAGTGAGACGTATATTGGCTTTAACTTTACTTTTTTACTTTTATTATAATTTATAGAATTAGATGTTAATTCTTAGAGATTGGTTATAATAATAAGAACAATATTTTACTTTAATCTCTAGGTTTGTTCAAGAAACTGGTTAAATTATTTATCTACTTTTAGATTTTATCGCGTTTATTTCTCTAAACTTTTGATTAATTTAATTCCCGACGTTTCGGGCGCTTTCCAGCACCCATGGTCACGGGGGACTGAGATGACTGACGTCCCGATGTCATTGTTAAACCCGGAGAACCTTCAGCTTTTTTAATTATTGTTTATGGTCCGATCTATGCAAAATGAACTGACTATGTCCTGAGGTCTTGCAGTGGTATGCTTGGGTTTAGTTTTAATTTTATTGATTATAGGATCCCAAGCAGGTGGTAGTACCCAGCCTCCTTCTCTATTGAAATTAGGATGTTTTTTAATTTCAATAGCCTCACGTATCATCCTTGGTAGGAATCGGTGTTCTTTCGCGAGGATTTGTGGTCTATCAAATCTGATGTAATGGTTGGATGGAGTGAGACGTATATTGGCTTTAACTTTACTTTTTTACTTTTATTATAATTTATAGATTTGATAGACCACAAATCCTCGCGAAAGAACACCGATTCCTACCAAGGATGATACGTGAGGCTATTGAAATTAAAAAACATCCTAATTTCAATAGAGAAGGAGGCTGGGTACTACCACCTGCTTGGGATCCTATAATCAATAAAATTAAAACTAAACCCAAGCATACCACTGCAAGACCTCAGGACATAGTCAGTTCATTTTGCATAGATCGGACCATAAACAATAATTAAAAAAGCTGAAGGTTCTCCGGGTTTAACAATGACATCGGGACGTCAGTCATCTCAGTCCCCCGTGACCATGGGTGCTGGAAAGCGCCCGAAACGTCGGGAATTAAAAATAAAAAGTAAAAATAAACGCGATAAAATCAGTAAAAGTAGTTTTAATCATGTGCAATGTTCGCGTAAATATAAGAAATCATTAAAATTATTTATCTCTTTGATTTCTCTTTCTTTCTCTAAAAATTTTGATTTGTTCAAGTTGGATTTGTTCAAGAAACTCCTTAAGAGCATTATTTGTCTCTTTTACTTCTCACTCTATCTCCTTTCATCTTTTTATCTATCGCTAAATGTTTGTTGACTTTGTAGTGCATAAAGTGATGTTTTATTATTAAAGTATACCCTGCCCTTTAATTTCTACCACTGTAATACAGAAGTAATTTTGGTGAGTTTGAAAAAAAATTACGCAATAACACAGCTCTTTGTTTGCTTCTATGTCTATATATTTTTAACACAGTAATCTTTTCTTGATGTGCCATAGAGGATTGTATTTTTATTTACATCTCACGTCAGCTGCCTAATTTAAAAAGCAAGTATGTAGTTTTAAGAGCGACAAAACAAAACATAAATCGAAGCAATTCGTGAAACATTTTGTATAATTTATAAGATTTCACATAGGTATTAAAACTTATGGTTATTTTTGAGAATTTATTGCGTGTATTTTTAACTTTTCGTAGATGACTGTTACGAGGCGCAGTCACTTGACGACTAGTTACAGCGCTAATAGCCGCGGGTTCGAATCCCGCACGGAAAAAGTATTCGTATGGCTTACATTAATATTGTTCCTGGTTTGGGAGTTTGTCCTTGTAAAATTGATGTATGTAAACTGCCTCAACGATAGAGGAAAAAACCTTAGTGTTATGTTTTTAAAAAGAGAGAAAAAATATTTTGGTAGAGAATAAGGTAATGTTGTAAGACAGCTGACGTAATGTGTATTTCTTTACCGGTTTTATATAGGCCCTCTTCTACTGAAACACCTAGAATGTTCGAGTGCATACCGGTGCCGACCTAGTCAAGGTGTAGAAAGTTCTAATACGGAATTATCTAGAAGGATTAGTTTTGCTGCTCGATACTCTATACTAGACATTAATTATGGCGCGCAACACTGCCCCCTCCTAAGATATGCTCATCCGGAGCATTATCGGCGCCATAATAACGCGCCAGTCGATCCACCTGGACGATCTTAGGAGTACCTCTTGCACCTTTCTGTATCCGGTAGGTTATGTCATTGATCCTCGTCACAATCCGGTACGTATTTTATACATGAGGCCTTACAAGATCGTAGCTTCATCATGAAACTGGGGACAATTTCAAATGTTCTAAAGTGCGTAATCCTTATATACTCGTATATAATTCTTCTAGGGTCTCTTTATAGGGACTCTAGTGCTTGTGTCAGGATCAATGGGGTTTACTCGGACTGGTTTGGCATCCAAAAAGGTGTCAGACAGGGCTGTGTAGCTTCCCCTTGGCTGTTCAACCTAGTTATGGACCGGTGTTTGCAAACTTTGAAAGATGAAGAATGTGGTTTAAGAATGGGCGAGTTAACCGTCAAATGCCTTTTGTATGCCGATGATCAAGTCATATTTGCGTCATCAGCGGCTGAGTTGCAAATGATGGTTACATTAATGAACTGGGAATTAAAAGAAAGGGGAATGAAAGTGAACGCAAGTAAGACGAAAGTGATGGTTTTTGAAAGAGAAGAAAGCAAAACGGTATGTGAAATAAGAATAGAAGGAGAGTTAATTGAGCAAGTGGATGAGTTTGTGTATTTAGGATGTGTATTTAGCAGGGATGGTAGATATGATAGGGATATAGAACGACGAGTAAATGCAGGGAATAGAGTGAATGGGGCACTACACTCTATTATGAAGAACCAGAATGTGTCAAAACAGGCACGTATGGTAATTCATAATGCTGTGTTAGTCCCTACGTTAATGTATGGTAGTGAAAGCTGGGTGTGGCAGAAGAAGCACGAAAGTAGAATAAATGCTGTAGAAATGCGTTCTTTAAGAAATATGCTAGGGTTTAATCTGAATGACAGGGTGAGAAATTGCGTGATAAGAGATAAATGTGGTATGCAAGATGATGTTGTGACCAGGATTAAGAAAGGAATGCTTCGGTGGTTTGGTCACGTAGAAAGAATGAATGATGAAAGAGTGACAAAGCAAATTTATATGGCAGATGTGAACGGCCGAGTCGGGAAGGGACGCCCTAGAAAAAGTTTGTCGACCAAATTGGCGATATTTTGAAAATGGGCCACGTTAGAAGTACCCTTAACCGACGAGCATGTATGCGTAGATATATGGATGTAAAGGAGGCGAAAGAGGTATGTCAGGATCGTGCCAAATGGAAGTCCGTAATCTCTGCCTACCCCTCTGGGTGACAGGCGTGAGTGTTTATGTTATGTTATGTTATAATTCTTCTGTCCGTATGTATGCGACTGATGTCCTTTTAAACGGCTTTACCGATTTTAATGCAATTTTCGCTGTGTACTGTGTTATAAAGTTTATTCGAGAATGGTTTTTTATACGATAGGGTGACAAACGAGCACACAGTCCACCTGATGATAAGTGGTTGCCGTGGCCCATAGACATCTACATCTATGTTCGATTACGAATCAAAATGCAGATGCGTTGTCACCCGTGAGGACTAGGATGGAATGCCTCGTTTCCAGTAAAAAGGGTCTCCGGTTTTCTACACTCACCATACGAAACACAGCAGCATTAAGCTACTATTTGACGCTGGTATTCTGTGAGAGCGTGGTCCCTCCCCGGTCGAGCCGACCCATTCGTGCTACTAATATAACTGCAGCATGGCTCTACCACGTTTAAAAGTTAGTTAAGATCCATAGTTGGACTCGGTAAGTGACGCTATTGTCCAGAACCAGAAATATGTAGCACGTGCGAAGCCGGGGCGGATCGCTAGTATCTTTATATATTTATTTGCGTGAATGTGAGCGATCTCCGCTGCACTCTGTTAATTGAGCTCAAGTGTTCTCAATATCGATTCAATGAAATACAATTTAAAAATAAAATTCTTAAACTAGCTACATAGTTTGCCATTACGCCAATAATATTGTAAGTGCGAAGTAATTTATGCATATCAATATCAACATATGTAAAGTGTTTATAAATGAGGTGCTAAATATTATTCAGGTTGAAAATTTATAACAGCGCCATCTATTGTCAACTATCGGAATCTGAATACACGATCATTGTAAAACTTACGTTTATAAATAGCTGTTTAATTTTTAACTCCAAAAATTACGTCACTCAGTTTTTCATAATCATCACAACCTTTAACAAGTCCACTGCTGAACGTAGATCCCCTTAGGAAATGCCACAATGCACGGGCTTAAGCCACCTGCATTCATCGACTTCCTGCATATCTTAAAAAGTCAGTACTCCATCTAGCAACAGCCGCTCTACACTTCGATTATCAGTGCGAGGTTGTGTCACTCGAGAATCTTTCTTCTCCATCGCTTGTCAGTCCTTCGAGTTATAATATGGCCGGTCCATTGCCATTTCGGCTTACTAATACTTTGGGTTATGTCGGTTAATCTGGTTCTACTGCAAATATCCTCATTTCTAAGTTTATCACGTAGAAAAATCTCGAGCATAGCCCTCTCCAAAGCTTGCTGAGAGACCTTGAGTTCCCACATACGACCAGCAGTGAAGGACCACATTTCAGAGACACACAGTGGTTGTATAATCTTGTTTTCAACTTTTGAGGTAGAAGAGAAGATGTGTTGTTTCTTTTTGAAAAATTATCGGATTAAATCTTATTATTATTTAGTATGTGCACAACATGTGTACATTCCTCACCAGCACCCGAGAATTGTTAATTAATATGTCTATAGGTGATTTACTAATTGTCGGCGGTAAAGGGCATACAATACTTCTAAGCGAAAGTAGCCTAAATGACAGAATGCGGACCACGAACTCGAAAGGTCGTAGTTTGGAATCCGCAATTCGACTATTGCCGCGAGCCACTCCTAACACAAGTATTTTAATGTAGATTTAAGACAAAAATGTTATAGATGCTCGTTACTATGTACATTAAAGATTTATATTGATTACAATTTATATCGATTACAATTTTATACTTTTACTCTATATTCACAAAAATAATATCGCTGAAGTCTATGAGACCACAGGTAGATAGTTAAGGGTTGAACCCCTGTCTCGCTTGAAACACGAGTACTGTCATGCAGATAAAGTCATTAGTTTACCATTTTTAATACTTCCTGTTTTTTCATGAAATGTGTAGCACACATTTTTTGTAAGACCGTCCTTAAGTTGATGATATGGGATTCACTTTGTATATAATATTGATTACAATTTTTTAACTTTGATGAATTGTTAAACTCAAAAACAAACCATTATTAAGATGTAAGAACTCACATATCCTTGCCCCACAATTTTTCCTCACTCAGATTAGCAAGAAAAAGTGAATCAGAGAAATTTCAGGATTCCACTTTGTCCCACCAGTCGGACACTTGATCGGAAAAAGTGGGACAATCTGTTTGTACTGAACACCATGATCAATTCACAATTACGTTTTGAGTGGGATATCATTATTTTTTTTAATGTTTCCTTTTATTATTCTAAATAAATACAGGACTATTAACGTATTTTCTTGCGTTCATGCTTCACTATTGTTTATTTTTTATTTATACTAAAGAATTTTATGTCAACATATTGGTGCGGATAATATAGTACTTAAAATTAATATTGATATTAGTTTTAGATTTTTTCCTTTGTATACACCTTGTTATCTACCTTGATACAAAAGCTAAAGTTTTTTTAGTAACCTAGAAGTGGTTTTATATGAGTGATTCAGAAAATAATGAGACGTTAAGAACTTAAGAATTAGGTTAATATATGAAATTTGGAATTCTAGGTATTCAAGGTGTCATTATTAGGTAAGCAAAATTAAAAATGCGTAAATCCAGTACAATCTGAGTTATGGGTGATTAGAATGTTGTTCGAAATAGTTCGTGGAAATATACACGTTGCATTTGCTTCGCTCTTTTTTTCAAACTTGGGTGTCACACGGTTTCTTTTTATTTTTTTGCGCCCGAAAAAAATATGGGCATCCCTCCGGAAAGCGGGGGAGGGAGGCGGTGAATGCTCATAGCATACCACGCAGTCGGCTGCGTGGTTATGTGGAGACTTTTACCCACTAAACACCGCCTTTATGGATTGGCTTACCGATCTGACGAGAGATCTCTAAGCCGTATACGGACGCGACTCTCCTTGGCAGAAAGGAGGGCGCAAGCGTCACACTGCCGCTTATTTAGAATCAGGCGTTAGTTTGAGGTAATCGAATATTATTTAGTTAAGGTCCACGTGAACAATAATATGGTGTGTCTTGCCTTGTTTGAATTAGAAATAGAAACTTTTTTATTCAATATTAAGTACTTTAAGTATGTTTTTTAAGTACTTAATAATTATTGAAAGTCACTTGATGCCTAATTTATCACTAAAAATATCTCATGAAAACATTTCTATCCTGTGAAGAACCAGCAAGAAACCCAGCGGTAATTTTTTTTAACACTTTACAATCATATATTGTTATATTACAAAATTAACTAAACAAAACGAATTAGAAGAATTAGACTGCCCATGTATACCCACGTACCAACGTATATAATATGCAATTTGGATACGGATGATAAGCCAGAATCACCTTGGATAGCTTTATATATATATACGTATGGCATCGGTCAATATTTTGATTCATATGGACGATCACCTGCACGATATCATCTAGAGTTTTTAAAAAGGAATTGTAAGAATGAGTGGACTTCAGTTTGTGGTGAATATTGCTTAATGTATTTCCTATATAAGATTCAGGGATGTTCAATACAAAGTTTTACGAGCATATTCACAGTAAACACCCTGTAAAACGATATTTTAGTGGATGAGATGTTTTGTTCCTATTTTATATATAATAAGCAAAAACATTTTGGATATAAAAATTGTAACAAAATTAAGGAATCTGTTTTATTGGTGATTCAGAATAGCGTGGTAGTTGCGCACTAACAAATATGTATAATACATTTTTTTAAGGATCCGTGGACCCATTGTCAGCTGACGAGGGCTGAAGAGTGAGCCAAAACTGGTACAAACTAACTACTCATTGAGCTGTCCGATATTATATAGTCCGGTATGAAGAGTTCCGGTAGGGTACCAAATTTCAACAGAGCTAATATAGTTACAGGCTGTGAGGCATTCCATGTTAATCCTCAGAGGTGACAAGGTATCATACGCATGCAGATGTAAACCTCTGCGGGCTACAGCATCCAATTATCACATTTTTACTATTCTAAGCGCTTAACTACACCTAATAGTAAGCAGTGATGCAGTCGAAGATGGCGAAGCGCACTGACTTAACAAAAGACTATTTACTTCTGCCTTGAAGGTACCTACTTTGTTGTCGGATGGAAAGTCAGATGCTGGCAACTTATACCACTCCTTTTCTGTACGCATGACGAACAATGTAGCAAACCGCCCGTGTTAATGAAAAGGTGGAGACTAGCCGAGCTTCTGGTTATCGATTATTAAGTATATTGTGTGCTTTGTTACCGTTATTACTATAAAATATTCATATTAATTTGATGATACACAATAACGTGTTTAAAAGTTTTCAGTTGAGTAGACTAATATAATTATACACGTGATGCTTGGACGCCTGTCAGTACGGTGGCGACGGCCCAACGGCGCCGACAGTTAATTGGATGTTTCGGTTTCGTCAGTAAATCTCGTTAACGTTAGCTAAGTCTTATGTTATCGATTATTCGTGTATACTCGACCTCGTTGTGTATCAACCGAAATTCTGCGTGATGATAGTACGAAGGTCTGATATATTTATATTATCAACGTCAACAATGTTTTATTAAAAAAAAGTTACAATAAATAATAATTAAAATTAACTTTATTTTCGAAACATCATATTTTGAAAATAGAGTAAGGTAACCCTCTATAACTCCCAAGAGCTGAGCGTGGGTACCATCCATCGTATTTCGAGAGTACTAAGATAGTAAATACTGATTCTTGTGTTCGGTAGGGAAGGATAACATCATGCATATCTGAGGAATAAAAATATTTTCTTGGAGACACGTTAATTATTAGCCGCCACAAAAAAGAGAAGGAAGGCCTGGAACTTTTTTTACTTTGAATAAAACTATTATTTACGGATTTTATCGCGTTTAATTACAATTTTAGTTTATTTTTACGACGTTTCCGTAAATAATAGTTTTATTCAATGTGTAGTGTTCGCGTAAGTTTAAGAAATCATTTATTTGCTTTTTTGATGCAGGTTACGGCTGCTTTCAATGGCTGTTGCTGATGTCCTGCGGAGCAGTATACGCGGTCTGTGCACTCAGCACAACGACACTCAGCTTCGTGCTGCCGGCCGCCGAGTGCGATTTCATGCTGTCCTCCAGCGACAAGGGCAGGCTCACCGCGACCCCACTCATTGGTTTGTACATATAACTGTTCGCTTGAATCTATATGTTAATCATTCTTATCTGATTTATAATGGTATATATATTCTAAACAAGTTGGAGCGCCTTCTTAATAATTCCATAGGATTTATTTTTGGTTTACGTAAGTATGACCAATTATCATCCTATCGTTCAAAGCTTAAATGGCTACCTATACGTCAAAGGCGATGCTCTAGAATTTTACTTGTACTTTATTCAATTTTAAGCGATGTAAGGTCGCCTTCTTATCTTAAGGATAATTTTCATTTTTTTCATTCGATCGACGGTCGAACATCCCGACAGTCAAACCGTCTGAGGTTAAGGTTCCCACAGCATAAGCTAATTACTTTAAGTCATCATTTACGATACAAGCTATACAACTTTGGAACACCCTCCCCAATGATATTAAGAATGCCACAAATAAAAAAGTTTTCAAAGTTCTTCTCCGAGAACATTACCTGAAGGCAACTACAAATTGTCATTATTTTTCCTTAATTCTCGTCTTTCTTTTCTTCTTCTTTTTACTTCAAATATTTATTTCATTGTATATTATTTAAACATTATATTATATATATCATTCATTTGGATATTTATTTACGAAGTTTATATAATGCATATTTATACTATATATATATATATATATAAAAGTAGTATATATGTATGTACTTGCATATATGTATAGTTTAATGTATATGCACTTATTTATGTATAATGGTCGCACCTGCCAACAATTGTCCTTGGCACCCAGGGTTGACTGGCAGAGAATGCCACATGGCATTAAGTCCGCCCTATATACCCTTTAGCTTAAGGTGTTACATGTAAGTTTTTAAATAAATAAATAATAATTGATATTTATTTAGTGCGAATGCACCGTGCGTATCTTTCTTACTTAACTTTACTGTATGATATGTATAGGTATTTAAAGTTTATTGATTTATTAATTATGCAATTTTTTGAAAATAATACCTACGTAATAAATCACAATTTTGCTCACTAGGGTCAAATAAATCATCAAACGACCGTTTGCTTCGGTATTATTTATTAATAACTATTTATTTTTTTAATATAATACATGGCTGTTGCTAATAATACGATAATCATATAAATGAAACCTATTTATCGTCGGATAATTTTTAAAATAAAATTTTCTACTTTTTAATATTATATTTGACATTATTATGAAAGTGGAATTTACTGTGAACTTTTTTTTATAAAACTAAAGTACATTACGGACTAACAGTCTACCTGATGGTAACTGGCCACTGCAGAACATAGAAACCTGCAGCCAACTTCAAACAAATAAGACCACAGATGCATTGTCACTTATGAGGACTAAAGTGGAATGCCTCTCAACCTCTAATTATTCTGGCTCTCTGTACCTATCAGACTGGTACACAGCAGTGCAATCACTAGGTACTATTTGGCAGCTATTTCTGCTGAAGGCCATAGATAGGTAGATGTTATTACCCCTACCGCATGAAACTAAATCTCACGTGCATTTGCCTTTTTTATAGAATAAGGGTGATAAACGAGCACACAGTTTATCTGATGGTAAGTGGATGCTGTGGCCCATAGACATTTACATTTAACCTCGATTATGAATCAAAATGCAGATGCGTTGTCACCCTTGAGGAATAACATGGAATGCCTCGATTCCAGTAAAACGGGTCTCCAGTTCTTTACACTCACCATACGAAACATAGCAGCTATTTACGCTGGTATTTTGTGAGAGCGTGTTCCTTCCCCGGTCGAGTCAATCCATTCGTGCTACAACCATAATATAGATATAGCGTGGCTCTACCACGTATACTGATGTAATGATTCTATCTTAAATAAACGTCTGTTTGTAGTGATACTAATGCTCAATGGGCTTTTTGCAGACAAGCCCTAAGGCAACCGAACATGTTTTTGACAAATGCCTTTGAGTGCATTATTTCATATACAAATTCATCTTGTAATTAGACTTTTTTTAATCCATTCCTATAGTTTTCATTTTCTGCATGGTGAGGTCCTTCAGACCAAAACCATCGTCGACTGGCGTAAACTCCACGTCAAACTCAAGTCTACGAACTCTCAGCATTTAGACACTACACAAGACAAGATAGAATATTATAGCCAGAGGAAGCAAATAGTGCGATAAATGTCCTACCGACTCATCTCACTTCAGCGGCCGAAGAATGCTCCCGTAAATTTCTTGTGTCGAGTGATAAACGACCGAAGCTTCCGGCAACTGATTAGAGCGAAGAATACCGCACTAAAATCTCATGACCGTTATCGCACGGTAGATAAAAAAACTCGGCTACGTTCTTTACAAAACAAGGTTGAACAACGCATAGCCGAATTTAGAATTAATAAATGGGAATACCTCGCAAAAGGACTAGAACCATCTCAAAACTCCTTTTGTATCTAGGAATCCTATTTACCTGTTTCTGCTACCCTGTAGTAGTGCATACTCCTTTGTCCCGGTCTGAAGGGTCTACCTTTTTTTACGTGGTAGAGCCATGCTGCAGCTATATTATGGTTGCAGGACCATGCTCTCACAGAATACCAGCGTAAAATAGCAACTTAATGGTGCTGTGTTACGTATGGTGAGTGTAGAGAAGAGAGAGAGCGGAGACCCGGTTTATTGGAAACGAGGCATTCTATCTTAGCCCTCAGGGCTGGTAACGCATCTGCTTTTTGATTTTTAATTGAAGATAAATGTAGATGTCTATGGGCCACAACATCCACTTAACATCAGGTTTTACTGTATGCTCGTTTATCACCCTTATACCATTAAAAAACCTTAGTCCTCATAGATGACAATACATCTATAGCCTTCATGTTTGAAGTTGGCTTTAAGTATTCATGGACTGTAGTAAGCATTGAACATCAGGTGGACTATTAGTTCGCTTTTCGCTTCAGTTTTATATTTAAAAAAAAAACAATGTGTCATACATATCAAATTGCATGTAAATATTACCACGGTTCATTTTTAAGGATATACAGTGTGTGTTGCCAGTGATGACTTACGGATCCGAGACGTTGTCCGGTCATATGAGGAAGTTTAAGGTCATTCAGCGAGCTAAGTAGAGGGTTATACTCGAGGTTTCTCTGCGTGTGAGACTTAATAATGAGGATATCCGCAGCAACCGACACACCCAACGGATTAGTATGCTGGAGTGACAACGAGCCCACTATATAGCTCGAAGAACCGATAACCGACGGGAATGAATGGTTCTTGAGTGGCAGCGGCACTGGTAGACAAAGTGTAGGACGCCCCTCACTAGATGGAGTAACGATCTGGTAAGAGGTGCAGGAATTCGATGGATGCGGGTGGCCCAGCTTTGTTGCTTGGGGGAGACTAATGATCAGCAGTGGACTTGTTAAGTTATGTAATGATGACGAAAGATGGAGTATAAAAATTATTTTCCAGGGATGTGCGTGGGATCGTATTTCTGGGGCAACCTGGCAGACGCACGTGGTCGCAAGAAGGCGATCATCGGGGCCCTCCTGCTTGATGCACTCGCTGCCTTTCTTTCCAGTCTGGTGCAATCATTCCCGGCATTCCTGGCGTGCAGGTATGTTGGTCATTTAATTGAGTTTTTTAAGTAGCTTTGCAGTAGCACCCTGAGTGCAAATTCGATTGTGTACTTGAGCCACTGCAGTACGATTTATGTGATGTTAATTTTTTCCTGTCTTAGGATAAGTAGGCTTTTGTTTTATTTAACTTATTTACTACTTTTTCGGGCGGTGCGGCACCCGCTCGCAGTCGACTTAAGGGGTTTCGCACTTAAGGGATTGATCGTACCTTAATGCAAGAGTATGTATAACGTATATGAAGACTGCAAAGCATCTAGTTGTACCTTAGACCTCTTGGCCGTGAAGGGAAAAGGGGAGATCTCCCGTGTCAGTCTTGATCTGACAACCACGGCTTCTTCGAAACTTGAAAGAACTTGCCTTTTATTTTTATTTTACTCTTGGGCACAAAAAAAACACAAAGAGCTAAGTCAGGGCTGTAAGGTGGGAGACTTAGAGTTTCAACAGCAGATTTCTCAATAAATCCTTTTGTTCTAAGGGAGGCATGTGAAGAGGCGTCATCGTGATGCAGCATTATTCCCCGAAGCCCGGTCTTTGGTCTTCTCTCCCGCACAGCTTGAAAAGCTTTGGGTAATGCAAATTATACAATTCAGAGTTGACTGACCTACAATTTCCAGCATTGACGTCGACAAATGTCCGCTCCGCGAAAAAAAAACCAGTCACCATTTTTTTGCCGATATTGCGAGGTCTTTGTAGTTTTGTCGGTAACTGTTCCGGATCATATTGATAGAATCATGTCTCGTCACCAGTAACGATTTTTGAAACACGCCTAGATGTCCCATTTTCAAAACGTAGACGCATTTCATGGCACCAATCCACACGAGTCTGTTTTCCGCTTTCGGAGAGCAAACGAGGGATCCATCGACAACAAAGCTTCCTCACTCCAATTCCTGAATTAATACCTACAATCTTTTCGATTTCCGTATATGTGATTTGTGGGCCTCCTCGCACCAACATTTCAGTAGTCCATACATTTTCTGCCGTTACTGCTGTTTGCGGGGCTCCGGTTCTTTGGTCATCTTTAAGGTTAATTTTACCCCTTTTGAATTCAGAAAACCACCCAAAAATTGTTGCGCGTGATGGAGCTGAGTCCCTAATGCTGATTGTAATCGTTGTAAACTTAATTATTCGGGTAAATCAAATTTAAAATTATAATAGACCATAGGGCGCAAATGTTGACGGTTAAGATCCATCGTTTTAATCGAAAAGTGCGGGAAGCGTTGCAGGAAAATGAATAGATTTTTTTTAATATTGAGCAATTTTGGCTTAAGGAGTTCTATTTTTAAATAAATTTGCTTTTTAAAAACATATAACACGGGTGCGTTCCATTTTTAAATTTCGAGCATCTCAAAACTTATTGAGTGACCTACGTAACTGGGCGCCAAGTCGGTCTGAAGAACATAATTACATATATTGGAAAATGAAAAGAAGTATTTTTAATAAGAGTTTTCTGTTTAGGTTTTTCTCCGGCTTTGGCATTATCGGTGCCACGGGCCTGATATTTCCGTACTTCGGGGACTTTTTGTCTGTGAGGCATCGGGACGTCATGCTGTGTAGGCTCGAGGTGTTCTGGACCTTTGGAACGATCTTACTACCAGGTAATATTAAAAATATATGCTTTTTAATTGACTATACTCTGTCAGCTAATGAAATTTGATGGATCCGTAGCGCAGTTTAGCGTTGAATTACAGTGAAGGCCGCGGGTTCAAATCCCGCATGGATCAAATACTTGTATAGGGTACAAATCATTTTCCGGGTCTGGATGTAAGTCCTTGTGAAATTTTTGGGTGTTAACTGCTTCCAGGATGCAGTAGAAAAACGTGTGAAATGTAGTGAAAAAGAAAAAGTGAAAAAAAAAATTGGTCAACAATTGACGAAAAAGTCGGTGAACATTCGTAAAAACTGAACAGCGGAACGTAGAAGCTCCTCCTTTTTGAAATCCGCTAAAAAGAAACAGAAAAGAAAATACTCCATTCTATATCCAAAGTTTGCACAGGCCGCTTGGTTTTCGGTGCAATTGTATTGAACACCTAATCTCTTAGGTTGTGTTCCGATATACAATGCGAGCATTGCTCAGTGCTCTCACTCGTGATAAATTCATTCCGTTATAGACTGCTAGCCTATGGAAATATGTGACGTCATAAATCGCCGCCATTTTTGTACAGCTAGCACTGGCGCTTTTGAGGTTATGTGCTTTCAGTACAGAGATTTAACAGCTTCCGTGAGTGATTGTTATTATTATTAATTAATATTGTTATTCAAATAAACTCGGACATTAAGTTTTAAAAGCAACAACATTCAAATAATAATTTTTCTTGTTGAACAGAAAATGTGTACATGATAAATATTTTCATTTGAAAACAGTATCGAAAAATAGGAATGACAGTGTTCTGGAATGCATTCCGTTTCAAACAATAACCAGTACTTATAGCAAACTAAAAAGGAATGGCTTCACAGTATACTGAATTGATGTCTACCGGCACACACCCTTAGAGTGACTATAGGGTTGATAAGTATACAAACAATACGTAAAGGTACGTACGTTGAAACGTAGTCTACGATTTGGTGAAGACAATTTGAAGTCTTTTTTATAGGATAATGATGCCAAACGAGCACGTAGTCTACGTAATGGTAAGTGGTTTCTGTGGTCCGTGGATAACTACATCTATCCTCGATTGAAAATGAAAATGTTATCACGTAAACGTTATCACACCTGGAGACTAAGATGAAATGCCTCCCTTTTAGTAAAATTTTAATAAATTCCCTACAAAACATAGCAATATATTATTCTGCTATTTTAGGAATTAGCTTAGGACTAAGACGGAATGCCTCGATTCCAGTAAAAAGAGCTTCCGGTTCTCTACACTCACCAAACGAAACACAGCAGCGTTAAACTGCTATCTTACGCTGGTATTCTGTGAGAGCGTGGCTCTGTTCTGGTCAAGCCGACCCATTTGTGGTAAAAGTAAAAAGTAAAGTTATAGCCTATATACGTCCCACTACTAGGCACAGGCCTTCCCTGATTTCTGAGAGGGTTTTAGGGCAAGGAAGTGTCCGCCGCGCTGCCCCAACGCGTGTTGGCGAACTTCACATGTCTTTGAAATATTTTTTTCTTATTCCTCAGATATGCAGGTTTCTTCACGATGTTTTTCTTCACTGCCGAGCACTTGGTAATTTGTGGTACAAGTATAATATAGCTGCAGCATGGCTCTGCCTCATAAGAGAGAGCTGAGCACACTTATTCTGTAGAACACCAAAAACCTTCAAAGGATAATATTTTTAATTTCAGGTATAGCCTGGCTTATCATCCAAGATCCTCGCTTCAACCTAACCGCCCCTGGCGCTGACTTCCAGTACACATCTTGGAGAGTGTTTGTAGCCGCGTGTGGAATACCAAGTCTGCTTGTGGTTATGCTGCTGTTCCCATTCCCTGAGAGTCCGAGATATCTGCTGCATGCAAATAAACCGGAACAAGCACTACAAGTGCTGCAAAGGATTTTCACAGTCAATTCTAAGCTTCAAGAGAAGGACTTCCCGGTAAGGATTCCTTTATATCAAAATTTTGCCATTCTATCATTTTTCATAGCCTAGAACCTTGATAGATCCCGTGGTCTAAAGACACCCACTTTAATAGATACTTATAAAATTAAAGTGTCTGTCTGTTGTACTCGTATTCAAATAACTGACTTCTAGGCTCAGGGGGGGGGGGGGTTTCACGCTATGAAGACAAATAATCTGTTCTAAAATTTTTGTCTGTCTGTGTGCCCGGGATAATCTTGGGAATAGCAGAACTCATTCCGATCAAACTTTACGAAGAAATAGAAAGCAGTACCAGGATAGATCTAGATAATTTTTCATCGTGAAAAGTACATAATGTTTGTTAAAAATAAAAAAAATTTACAAAATAAATGGTAATTGAGTTATTTTAAATGTAAATAACGCCCCACTAATAGACCCTATCCAGGCGTAGTCCAGGTCGCTAGTCTATCCTTTAATCAATTTTTTTACAGAATAAGGGTGACAAATGAGCAAACAATCCACCTGATAGTAAACCAATGCTGTGGCCCATAGAAATCTACATTTGTTCTTCATTAAGAATCAAAACGCAGACGCGTTGTCAACCATGATCACTAAGATGGGACGCCTCTTTTCCAGTAAAAAGGTTCTCCGATTCTCTACACTCACTTTACGAAACATAGCGGCATTAAGCTGCTATTTTACGCTGGTGTTTTGTGAGAGCGTGGTCCTTCCCCGGTCGAGCCTACCCATTCATTCTACAACTATATAATTAATATGGCTGCAAGATGGCTCTACTACGTTTTTCGTTGTCGAGAAATTCTCAAAATCATTCTGGAGTCAAGACGTTAGCGGTGTTTCACCCCCGTGCCTAGGATAGGACCAATGGTTTTGGTCCTGCGCCTGATATCTCTCCGGTTGTGTCGGCTTACCGTCCCATCGAACTATGTGAGTGAGTGATTAGAGAGTGCACCTGTGCACCTGTATACTCGGGCACTATAACCCTATCCTGCGCCTAGCCATCTGGCTAGTCTCCGTTGAAGCTGGCCGCCGCGTCGTGATCGTAATTCGGTCTGGAGAACGAACAGATACGAAACGTAGGCTCCAAAGGGCAATATTTGTATTAGTTACTTGCTTAGTAAAATCGACTTTCAATAAGTATTATTTATAATCTATATTGAATAAAAAAGTTTCTGTTTCTTGGCAGGCGGGTGGAACGCAAGGGCAGTTTTTTTGTTATTTTATGTTCTTATAAGAAAAATGCCGCTATTCATCTTCTGTTTGACTTGACTCTGTCAACTCGCTTATAAAATCCAGGGGATGTTTCGAGAAAATAGACTCTAACGCCACCAGCCATGTATTTAGTAATGTGTGTTTATATATTGTATTAACCACCCTTCTGCAGGTGGAGTCCATGATCTGCGCAGGGGAGGAGGGTGAGGAGGAAGAGGTGGTGTCGGCTGACAATAACGGCAACGAGACCAAAACCCCGCTAACCTGGAGTAAACGCTGGCATGCCTTCTGGATCAGGAAGAAGTTGCTCGTCACTCCACCGTACATCGGTCTCCTAGTGTTATGCTGTTTTGTTGATTTCGGCCTGATGTTCAGGTATGGGAAAAGAAAAAAGAAAAAGAAATTTATAACACGACCCGATTACCATCATTACATCCTATCAAAAGTCCACTGCTGAACATAGGCCTCCCTCATAGATTGCCTCATGTAGGGATTCTGCCACAGTTGCTACTCTTGGTAGGCGGATTGGCAACCGCAGTGTTTCATTGAGTTATTATCAAGGAGATGCTGCTGAACATCTCCTGCTTCATTTTCTCTCGGGACGATATGGGGTAGTGGATATTCTAACATCGCCACTACACGGTTACGATATGATATCTGTATTTCAGGCATCAAGGTAGTTATACAAACAATATACTTTAACCTAAAATACCATAGTCGTAGTTGCTACGCTTGGCTGGTGGGTCATAGCCATCATAAGCAACTGTGGCAATATAACCCAATGAGTAACGATGCAAATAGACGGCCCCCATTCCCCGGCGGCTCCGCTATTCCTGGCTACGGTGGCAACCATAGTAATGTCGGGGCAGTGGGTGCTAAGAATCTCCGGTGGATCAGGACAGAATTATTATGAGCTTGGGGTTCGTGGCAGTTAAAACTGCCGATTGAATTACCAAAATTGACACATTAATTACAGAACACCGATTATAACTTAAAATACACTAATTGTTGTGGCTTCGGAACAGTCCCGATAAAATATCCTTTTCCTTAGTATTTTCTATCCTCCCTCCTTTTCTTTATACGCACTACTCAAGAATGGTGCGCCACCTATTGTCAAGAAAAAGAAAAAACAAGATGGCCGCGTACGCATAAACCGTGTTCGTTACCGCTCTTTTAAAATTTCTCAATAAATAAAGTTGTAAGACTATCGTACAATTGCTCGTGTCCACATACATTCGAAGTGTAGTGTGGTGTCTATGTATACACTAGAACTTCAACACAAATATTTTACACTTCACCATAACTACGAGGAGTGCTCCAGTCTTGTGAGTATCCTTGCCTTATCTACCCAGTTCTAGAACCATTTTCATTTACTTCCCGTTTGGGATCATGGGGTTAGCCAGGCCTTGGTCTGGTTGTTCTTCGGTTCCCAAAATCACCAACGAAGCACTTTGCGAAATATTCAAGCCGTAACACTAATAATAAAACGCAATTGCACTACTGATCACTTTAGTTCGCATTGATATCGCTTCAAAGTATTCGCTTGATGGCCAATTCAATACTGGCCCGGGCCACGGTCTATATCGGCCTTATATAGGGGCCTCTTCTACTGAAGCATATAGAATGTTTGAGTACATACACTGGTCTAGTATGGAATGATCTAGAAAGCTTTCTTAGTTCTGCTACTCGATACTAGATGGCGCTATTGGCCATGTACCTTTTAATTATGGCGCGCAACGGAATTATAGTACCCGAGTATGTGCGCAAGCCCTCTCTATTCCCTGACTCTCTTAGTTCGTTGGGTCGGCGATCGTAATGGTGGTGAATGGTTGTAGTGGTGTTTGGATTAGTGGCACGAAGATAGTGCACTTAAGTGAAGAAGGACGAGAGGTGCTATTCAAACCGGATAAGACACATCATTTTATTTTATCACTCGGATCTTAGCTAAGTAATATCTAACATCTTTAATATAATAGACTTCTGTAAATGCAGGATGCAGAAATAATGCAGAAAATAATATTTAGCATACGCCCAAACATTACGGCCATCACTCGTTTAATCATAATAAAATTATAAAGTCAAATAATAATTAAAATTATGGCTGTGCAGACACAATTTTTATAATTTTGAATTATTATCATTAGTGTATTGCTACCCATCGTCTGTATAAGTTTTAGCCTGTCGTATATTACAAGATTCACGGGATCGTATTAAAATAGTGGATTCCAATGCACCTCTACTACAAGGCAAGTGGCTATTAAATTCCATATGCAACGGCAACCTACAACTTCTAAACATTAAAGATGCTTCACTCCTTAAAACTAACATAAAATTCCTGCGGTCTATAATTGACCGGCTTCTGCCTTCTCGTCCAATTAAAATTTTGGAATCTTCAAGGTTAGACTGAGTAGGCTCTAATGGTAAAATTGAAAATTTTGTACAACTGGCTTCAATATAAATAAAATGAGAACGTCATCAATGTAGTCGAAGTCAAATAAATAGGCATTATTAAAGATAACTCAAAAACTACTGGCCAGATCTGATCAAATTCAAAAAGGATCATCAAAATCGGTTCAGCTAGAGAAAGTTCTGAAGTAACTCGCTGTCTTTCTAAAAAACAAAGTAGAGACTCAATAAACCTGTATGTTCCAGCTACTACACCCTGATGATGTGGTTCCCGGACCTGTTTGAGCGGTTCAGCCAGTTCTCCTCGCTATACCAAGGGGTGTCTGCTGGCGTCTGCGAAGTGTCAGCGAATGTCACAAGAAGTGAAGTGGATGTGAGTTTTTTTTTTAAAATTAAACTAACAAAGGTCCACCGGATGGTATGTGATTAAACTGACTACTGGACATCTGTAACTGATGTCGAAAAGTGTTGAGCTAAACCTGTGAGGACTAAGATAGAATGCCTAGCACTCTTTATATAGTAGCTATTAAGCACTAAAAACCGAAACACTTTCCAAGTGGTAGCGTGTTATGAATGCAGCACAAATGGATCAGCTTACAATAGCGTGCAATAGCAGCTTAATGCTTCTGTGTTTCTTATGCTGTGTGAGTGGCGAAAACCAGTGATTTTTTTATTGCTAACGAGACGTTCCAGGGTTGGATTTAGAATCGTTTGGCAAGAATTTGGGGGAGTAAGGTGTTTTATTTGGTAGAGGTTTGGTCCCTGATTATAATAATACCACTCACATTAAACGGTAATGCACCGTTCTCGAAAAAATAAATAAAATCTATTATAACCTAAAATGCGTAAACATAGAAAAACATGCAATATTACTGTGAAAGCTGGATAGCATACAGAATTTTGTGTAAATGCGACAAAGACGTAGACTAGTGTCACATTATTCTACTGTCTATGCTCTCTGTCAAGTGTCAAATTGCATGACATACTAACTTTTATGCATTACGCGGTTGGTTGATCGACTTGCGTAAATATGTGCTCTCCAGTGTGTTATTGTAGCTTGAATGTGCTCCCTAATGTTTTTATCTACCGCCGCCTGTTTTTTCGCTACCTCTCTGGATCCTTTTTTACAAAAGTTAAAATTTTGGTGTTTTATTGAGTGTAAGATCGAGCGAAGCGAGCTCGGAGCTTAGGGCATCCCGACTCGAACAGGTTAGGTTAGAAGGGGATGGCGGGGTCGAGTGAGCGAGCGAAACGAGCGAATAGACCCCGCCATCCCCTTCATGGTTATTTTTTTATAAACCATTCAAAAATAGGAGCCCCGCCAAGCGGGCTCCTTCGACCTGGCTTCCCTCGACTGCGCTACGTGGTGCTTTCCTCCCCCAACTCTCTCTCTCCATTAATCAGGTTTATAGACAAAAATATTACAAAAACCTAACCTCAAAATGAGATTTTTAAACATTTATTAAAAAAAAACTTAGCACGTCCGGCAGGAGGTGGAAGTGGGGGGCGACTCTACAACTCTCCAGCCTCCCTCGTACCAACTCCCACCCCCATTCATTTTGAGTTTTCATTTTGAGGTTAGTTTTATAGGATTTGATTTTTGATTTTTCTCAAGAACGGTGCATTACCTTTTAATGTAAGTGGTATTATTACAATCGGGGACCAAAACCTCTACAAAATAAAACACCTTACCCCAAATTCCTGCCAAACGATTCTAAATTTCAACCCCACGCTGCAGCTATATTGGTTTAGCTGGACTGGGGAAAGACTGCGGTCTCATGGATTACCCACGTGAAAAAGTAGCTTAATGCTGCAGTGTTCGATGAGTGTAGACAATCGGAGACCCTTTATACCGGTAAGGCATTATGTTTGTCTGTGGTGATAACAAATCTTCATTTTGATTCTTACTGTATAACCTTAATAGTTCTTGTAATTTCAGGGCCGGCCAGACTGTCCACAGAACATAGACGACAAAGTGTACATCCACACGCTGGTGGTGGCGCTAAGTTGCATCCCCACTGCACTGTGGGTGGGTCTAACCATTAACATGGTGGGGAAGAAGCTTATGCTCGGTAAGTTCTATAATATAATTGATAATAATATAATAAATTACATTACATTAAATTAAACTAATTTTACGTATTTTGTCCCGTTTAATTTGAACTTTTTTCTACCGACTTTCGGGTGCTGTATAACATCTATGGTCTTGAGACAGAGTAAGGTGTTTGACGTCCCGATGTCATGGTTAGCATTTTTCGTCCGATCTACGCAGAATGAACTTACAGTATCTTGAAGTCTTGCAGTGATATGCTTGGGTTTGGATGCAATTTATTAATTATAGGATCCCAAGCAGATGGCAGCACCTATTTATCTTCATCTATTGAAATTAGAATGTTGAATTTTGTTATTTTCTAAAGATGTGACCTATCAAATTAAATGTGATGGTTGAGGCTGCAGACTTCTCGGAACATTAATTTTTCACATCATCTATGTGTTCTTTTACACGGGTTTTTATTGATCTTTAAAAAATGACCAGCTGATGTTAAGAATCGACGCTTTGGGAAGTCTGCAGTCTGTGAACACGTACGATCTATCCAATCTAATGTAGTGGCGGGGGCCGCCACCACATTAGATTTGATAGATCACAAATTCTTGCTAAAGGATTTCGATTCGTCAATCGAAATAAAACAAACATCCTTATTTCTATAGAGAAAAAGGTTGGGTGTTACCGTCTGCTTCGGATCCCATAATTAATAAAATTAAATCCAAACCTAAACATATCACTGCAAGACATCAAAGTGCTGTAACCTTATTCTACGTAAATCAGACCAAAAATTAATATTTAATAATTAATGGGGTAGCCTTTGTTAACTATCTACATGAAAACCTCAAACACCTCAGTGCTTTCAGTGACCATCATCATCATCATCATTACAGCCCTTCACAAGTCCACTGCTGAACATAGGCCTCCCCCAAGTAATGCCACAAAGCACGGTCCTGAGCCACCTGCATCCATCGACTTCCTGCATGTCTTACCAGGTCGTCACTCCATCTAGTGGGGGGTCGCCCTACACTACGCCTACCGGTACGAGGCTGCCACTCGAGAACCTTTCTTCCCCATCGGTTATCGGTTCTTCGAGCTATATGGCCGGCCCATTGCCACTTCAGCTTACTAATCCGTTGGGCTATGTCGGTCACTCTGGTTTTACTGCGGATATCCTCATTTCTGAGTCTATCACGCAGAGGAACTCCGAGCATAGCCCTCTCCATAGCTCGCTGAGCGACCTTAAGCGTCCTCATACGGCCAGCAGTGAAGGACCACGTCTCAGATCCGTAAGTCATCACTGGCAACACGCACTGGTTGTACAATCTAGTTTTTAGAGATTGAGGTATACCTGACGAAAAGATATGCCGTAATTTCCCGAACGCTGCCCAGCCGAGTTGAATCCGTCGATTGACCTCTCGGTCGAAGTTGGACTTACCTAGTCGGACTATTTGTCCCAGGTAAACGTATTCGTCAACAACTTCGAGCATAGTGCTCCCAACAACTACCGGCATAGGTGTGACATGGACATTGAACATGATCTTTGTTTTGTCCATGTTCATCTTAAGACCTATCCGTTGGGAGGCACTATTGAGGTCATTGAGCATAGTGCTTAAGTCCTCCAGCGATTCTGCCATAAGGACTATATCGCCGGCAAATCGAAGGTGAGTGATGTACTCGCCATTGATGTCAATACCGTATCCTTTCCAGTCCAGTAGCTTGAAAACGTCTTCCAATGCAGCGGTGAAGAGTTTCGGGGATATAACGTCACCCTGTCTTACACCTCTCTGCAGTTGGATAGGTTTCGAGCTCTGGTTCTGTACTCGGATAGCCATCGTAGCCCTACTGTACAAACACTTCAGCACTTCGATATACCGACAGTCAACTTGGCACCGCTGAAGGGACTGTAGCACCGCCCAAATTTCGACGGAATCAAAGGCTTTCTCATAGTCCACATACGCCAGGCAAAGTGGCAGATTGTACTCTTCAGTCTTCTGTACAATCTGCCGCAGGGTATGTATGTGGTCTATGGTACTGAAGCCTTTTCGGAAACCGGCTTGTTCGGGAGGCTGGAAGTCGTCAAGTCTGCGTGCGAGACGATTCGTAATGACTCTCGAAAACAGCACGTAGACGCGGCTCAGAAGGGAAATCGGTCTGTAGTTCTTTAAGAGAGCGTTGTCGCCTTTCTTAAAGAACAAGACCACCGCACTTCTGCTCCACGCCTCTGGAGTAGTGCCACCATGGAGGACGGAATTGAAGAGCTTCTGAAGGACTTCAAGTACCGGTGTTCCACCCGCTTTCAGAAGCTCCGCTGTAATTCCATCCTCGCCTGGGGCCCTGCCGTTTTTAAGGTGCTGGAGAGCCATTCTAATCTCGCTTAGACTGACGTCCGGGATATCATCGGAATAGTGTCGGATAAGACTTGCTCTTGGATCGTTACTCACACTTGCGTGTGGCTCCAACGATGATGTGTACAGCTGCCCATAGAACCTCTCAATCTCACTCAAAATCTCAGGTGTCCCGGAAACGATGTTGCCACACTCAGTCTTCAGCCTTGACAGTTGGCTCTTTCTGGCAGACAGATCTCTGGCAAAGACTTTGGAGCCCTGGTTCCGCTCGATCGCTTCTTTAATACGAGAAGTATTAAAGTTGCGTAAGTCTCGCCGTATGCATTTGGAGATCTGTCTGTTCAGTTGCCTGTATGCTGTCAAATCTGTTGACGATTGCAGCCTCATCTCCCGTCTAACAGCCATGAGATTAAGAGTGTGATCGGAGAGTTTTTGTGTTCTTCTGCGGCGGGTCTTGCAGAACTTAGCTCCGACCGCATGGACAGTTTCCACGAGCTTGTCGTTCATATCGTCCACTGCATTGCAATCTTCTAGGCACTGGAAGCGGTTACGTAACTCGAGCTGAAAGGTTTCGGGATTCTGGATTAGAGCACGAGGGGGGACGGAGCGTGACCATACATGCTGTGAAACACCCGAAACTGAAACGCGATAAAATCCATAAAATAATTTTTATTCAAGGACTTGTTAGTGGCGCAGAGAGAATAACAGCAATACTGATTAAACCTACCTTTACGGATTTTATCGCGTTTATTTTACTATTATTTTCAATTCCCGACGTTTCGGGCGCCCATCATACACTGCATAATACCATCTATACACTGCATAAATGTTCCTACCTCCATCGAAACTTACGCTTATACTGATTCTGTATAATTCCCTATATATGTTACAAAGATCACGATGATAAAGTTACATCTATCAATATTGGAAAAGATTGTGATTCCGTATACAGTTTTTACTTTTTGTATTCATCATACTAGTCAACCGGCTTCCAGCTATATCAGCGATTATATTGTTTCTGATATATCAGTAGATACAATTTTTATGTCAGTATAGTTGCCGACACGAAAGGTGAGCACAGATGAACTATTGTGGGGGTTGAGCCAGCGTAGGTACACTGTCGGCCAAAATTATTAGGTACTGTTGTTATTTTAATTCATAATTGAATATTTTCGCTGACTTTTTTTGAAATTCTGAGTCGTTAACTCCTTTAACTATACGCCGTACAGTAGCTACGTAGACATTAGTCGCCTCAGCAGTCTGTTTATAAACGTCTATCATATTTTTCGCAACACCTAATTATTTCATGTAACAAAACATTGAAAAGACCATTTGTCGCGATTGTCTATTTAACACCGAATTCTTTCTTCTCTGCATATTTAGACCAAAATCCGAATGCTCAAATTATAACAAAAAAAAAAAGTTAACAACAAGAAATATCAAAACCGGCCAAGAGCGTGTCGGGCCACGCTCAGTGTAGGGTTCCGTAGTTTCCCGTCCGTCACAATAAGTGTTCTCACTTATGTGTTTAAAGGTGGTAATCCATTATGTTCGCGCTCCAGCAGCGCTCCGCGCTCCTGCAACTGCTCCTGGTAGTGGGTACTGTTGTTTCCATCCAAGTTCAAAATGATTTTCCTAGAAAGTCCTTATAAATTTCTACTTTTCAGTTTTTTTCATATTTTCTAAACTTATGGTTCAAAAGTTAGAGGGGTACACATTGTTTTTTAATTTTGGAGCGATTATTTCCGAAATTGTTGACATTATCAAAAAATGATTTTAATAAACCCCTATTCATTTTTAAATACCTTTCTAACAATATATCACACGTTAGGGTTGAAATTAAAAAAAAATCACTTCCCACTGCATATAGGGGGGCTACCCTAATAAAACATTTTTTCCAATGTTTATTTTACCACTTTGTCGGCGTGATTGATACACATATTGGTACCAAATTTCAGCTTTCTAGTGCTAACGGTCACAGAGATTAAGCGAGGACGGACAGACGGACAGACAGACATGGCGAAACTATAAGGGTTCCTAGTTGACTACGGAACCCTAAAAACAGTTAAAACAAGAAATACACAAACAACAATTAACAACGAGTTAATACTACAATTAACAAAAATAAACTGATTAAAAAGTTATCACTAAAATTGCTCTGAGTGTTTGGTAGTCGAATGATACGTGCGAACCCAATAGACGACGAGAATCGGCTGACGAACCAATCACGTTGAGCGTCAGCGTGATCGACGTCATATCGACCAATAAAAAGTGTGCTCACGACTCGTGGCGGCAATTATTTTTATTTCGTGTTTTTATAATCTCAATAGTGATAAGCAAAATTCTCAATTAATTTCCTTAGGGGTACAAAGGATCTGTCCTTAGTAGAAAATATTTAGACAGTGGAAAATACTCAGACACGGTAGAAGCCTTTTATTTTTAAGCAACTAAAGCTACTTCTTTAACCACAATTGACTATAAGGAATTTTTCCTCTATTTATTTATTTAAACTTTATTGCACCATAATAATTCAAATACACAAGGTGAGGTTGTTAGGTAAGTTAATGCCACGGGCAGATGATTTGTGTAGTAAATGTATGTGGTAAGGTAATTGTTAGGTAAGCTTATGTTTTTCTTTTAAGTAAATGTTAAATTGTAAATCAATTATATCTCAATGATAATCTTTGCTTTTAAATTATGATATATCATTGTAATTTTCAGAAAAAATTAAGTAATAAAAATAAAACAATAATATTCTAAATATAGGATATTAGCAAAATATATCACTGACATTATACAATGTGTGTATAATGTCAGTGATCCTCAATACACACAAGTGTGTGTATTGAGGAACTTGAAAGATACTTAAATTATATGGACATCGTTTGGAAAACAATAAAAAAGATTGTTAATAATTCGTTAATTTTTGAAAGTAAATATTTTGCACAAAAACTTTAATTTTAAGCCAGTCTTTGTTTTCCAGCAAATCTCCGTGTTGTTCTTTTAATATTTCACATTCATGTTTTTTAGGTAGTTGTTTATTTTTAATGTGTAGTTTGAAAAATTTTTCCGTCAAAGTTACTAATGTTCTTTTCTTTCTAGTTTTTATTTTATTTTTGGTATTTAATACCTGTGTTACCTCATCGGTGACGCATTGTTGAGAATTCCGAATACCGGATGGTCCAGCCTGAGTTAAATTTTTTTGACTACGCATTTGTTGAATGCAATCAGAGTTGACAGTTTCGATTAGCTTACAATCATAATCGAGTATTTGATCGTTATCAAGAACCTCTTCATCTAGCTCTTCATTCATATCTAAATCGATCTCTTCGAGAGTCTTTCCTTTGAAAGCATCTGCTTTACCATCTTCTATAACAATAAGAAGTTTCGATATGTTAGCAGTTGGGTATACTTTATCAGGCAATTTATAAGATTTTTTGTGCACTTCATTGTTCATGTCATTTTTAGACATGCTAAATATTTGTGACAACGTAGCTAAGTGTTTTCTGAGCCTTGTAGACGAGATTGCTTTTGGGTTTTTTTGCTCCAAATAACCTTGCATGCCTTTCTAGAACTTTGTAGCCATATATAGTGTTTTCATAACATGGATTACCAAATAAAAAAATATTTGAGTTTGAAGAAAAAAAAACAGGTGTCTTATTGACAATAATGGTTTTATGTCCACTTGAACTTCTTGATTAAACAAAACGGGTACTCCACGGCCACGTTTGCCTCTAATAAAAACTCTCTTAAATTTCTTAACCAGAATCCTTTCAGATGCAGTAAGCCTCTGAGGATCAAATTCATCATACTTATCAGATGCATTATTATCACTTTGTAAATAGTCGTGCAGTGTTATTCTTTGAAGTTCGCAGGCTGTTTATCCTACAATACACAGTTTCTAATAGTTGTGTGTATGTTGCAATATTTTTGATGCCTTCTTTAATTTGTATAGAAGCCTCCAAAGATTTTTTTATTTTGACTATTCTTTTAGAATTCTCAAGTCATTTGCTAAAGGGACAATAGTTATTTTTATAACGTAGTACGTTTCTAGGGCAGGCGGAAAAAAGTACATTGACCTCAAGTATTATGTTAGCATCGAAACAAAACGACAGTTATTGCTTCCATACATTTCTTTATAGATCATGTATCGTTATGCGCTAAGCGTGTCGCATGGTACGGGGTAGGGTGAAGGACCGCTTCCTTCACTCTAGCCCGTACCATGAGACACGCTTAGCAATAACGATTCAGAGATAATAAACCTGTTTCGACGCGATTTGCGATAGGTCTCACGCCGTACTTATTTGAGAAAGCGGATGGAGCAGAACTCATTCCTCATTCTGCTTTGGGATGCGCTTGCGTGTAGATATTTTGAGATTTAAAATTTTCGGTTATAGTAGTTGTTTTAATTTTTATTAAGTTTGTTTTGTTAGTTGTATTATTACGTTTTGTATTAAAGTTTTTGTTATTGTTTTGTGACGTTTTGTATATTATCACTAGTAGGAAATCGGGTCCATCGACATAAAATCTCATAAAGACTACGTCGCCACGAAAGAATCGGAAAGTGTCGCATATTTCGAAAACCGAAAAAAATTGTGATTGTAAACATCTATAAATATATAAAAGAAACGTGGTCTAGTGACGTATTATATCGTTATACATTATATTGTATATCCATCCAAAACGGATATAAAAGAAGACTGCCGATATTTTAGGTTATAATCAATGTGACGGACTCTTCTACGTCTTCATCATCATAAACTGATTCTGAAATAGATACAGATGAATAGTCTGTCAAGTGTCTCTGACAATCTATAATGAGAAGTTTTATGCATGCTTCAAGGTTGGCTGCTTAAGAATGCTTAGGATTAAAAGTTCGTCTTTTTACCTGACTGCCAAGAAGTGGTTACGTTTTATACAACTACCTACCTACCTACTTATTAAAGTACATACCTACTATTAACGTAATAATGAAAATTGTGATTATGATTTATAAATTATAAATTTAAATTAATATTAATTTGCTTTTAAATTAATTTAGGTACAGGATAATCTTATTTCTTTACAATATAATAATAGACATAGGGCCGGTAAAGAACTTCGCACTCGGCACCCTTAACTTTCTTTCTGATGATGTATGTAATGATAAAAGGGTAAAAAAATGAACCTAAACAAAAAAGATTGCCAACCCCGATATATCAGGGGTTGGCAATCTTTTTGTTTAAAGTCAAAGGTCAATGTTCTTTTTTCCGCCTACCCTAGAAACCTACTTAATACTTATACTCACATCTTGTCTCGGTGGAGTATAATTTGAACAAGTATCAGTATCAATCCATTTACAAACATGCGGCCGTTGCACGCACGTCCCTCCTACCTACCCTCCTCCTACCCGCGCGCCCCGCGTGTCCCAATTTAAGTAAAATACTAGACGCAAGATCATCGTCGTGGAGAATTGATAAAAACATTATCGATATTCAATCGGACGCAATAAAATCGGTAAATTAAACGCTCAATATACGTTCAAAAATATACACTCATGGATAGCGCCCTCCAATTTCCGCGCGGCAAACGGCTGAACTACGAAATACGCTAAAATACATTTTAGTGATGAAATTGAGTCCATGCCAATTTTTTGCCCATACATTCTAAATATGAAAATTCGTCTATTGACCAAAAATGAGGGCTGGTTAATCTTGCGTCCGTATACCGGACGCATCAAGTCAGTCGGACGCAGTATCATCGGTATAAGTTGCCATGTAGGACGCAACATGATTTGCAAGATATATATATATATATATATATATATATATATATATATATATATATATTCTTCGATTAATTATCGTAACGCAGATCCGTTGTCACCGCTGAGGACTAAGACGAAATGTCTCTTTGCAAGTAAAAATGGTATCCGGTTCTCTTCACTAACCATACGAAACAGCAGCATTAAGCTGCTATTTTACGCTGATATTTTGTTAAAGCAACAAGCATAGTATAGCCGGGTACCAGATCCGGGGCATTGCTGCCACAGACAAAATAAGTGTGGAAATATTGTTTTAAATTTGGAAGAGTTACATTGTTTAATTGGAAAAGATAATACATTCATTGAAGTTTAACGATATATTACTTTCAAATAAATTTGTCGGTACGATAAGCGCGACACCTACTGTAAAGTAATTGTACTATGCCTATAACCTTCGCGCAAGTGCAAGCAATAGGTTGACAAAGTTTTACCGCAATCTGATGAACGGTATGGTGGCGCATAAAATACGAACAAATAAACATTAGTTTTTATATATTAGATTTATTTTTAGTGTATTTTATGTATGTGTATTATTTTGTAACCATTTATAAGTTTCCTTTCTTGCTTCTTTCTTTTTTCAATGTGTAATGTTCACGTTATTATAAGAAATCATTATTTCAGTGATGATGCTGATCAGCTCTGGCCTCGCTGCGCTGGGATTGAACCTGGTGCGCTCCTCCCTGGAGAATCTATTGCTCTCTTGCGTGTTCGAGGCCATCGTCAGCTGTACGGAAGCTGTGATGTTTTGTGTTGTCTGCGAGATTTTCCCCACTAATGTCGTGTAAGTGTTTCTTTTTATTTGCACAACAGAAAAAAATGTCTAGCCACATGCGCAGGGCAGGACTATATTATGAATGTGTATTATTAGTTATAGTGCCCGAGTGTATGCGTAAGCACAGGTGCACTCTGTATTTCTGTGCCTCTAATTCGATGGGACGGTTATCCGACACGACCGGAGAGATATTACGTGCAGGGCCAACGGTTTACGTGCTTTCCGAGGCCCGAGAGTGAAACACCAGCAACTTACTGACCCTGGGCCAACTAATAGGGAACTACCGGAGAACTACACTTGATACAAAAACGCAATAACTGATTTAAGTCTGACCTGGTATTCGAACCCAAGCCCTCATGATCGGCAGCCGTGTTTATGAACACTGAACCAACGAGGCAGTCAAATACAATATAATATCTCGCAACATAATTTCCTCCCTTCTCGAACGTTAAACGTGACATTCTGTGGAAAAGGTTACTTTGATTGAAACGTTTTGCTTATTTTCAGGAAATAAAGGTTCTAAATAAAAATATAGCCGATAGAATAAAATATAATCATTTTCATTCAATATAGATTGCAAGTAATTCATAATGAAAGTCAATTTTTTACTTTTACCACTGGTTCGGAAAAAACTTCTGTCCTAGAAAGAACCAGGAAGAAACCAAGCGGTACAATTTTCAAAGGAAATTTCCTTTGAATACAATGAGAGAGATAAGAAATATAAGGAATTAAAATCAATAATATGCCTTTCTTGTAATCGGTAAATAATATTTTCATCTCAATGAATATTAATGCAGTAAAGTATTAGTAGAAGAATTTCAAAAACCCGTTCGATTAAGAATTTAATTGAGAATTAATTTCACGTATGTGCATATTTTTTCCAAGCATATACGATGTTACAAAGTATCAATTCTCGCGTCTAAAGATCGTGTCTAAAATACTATGTTTTGTACAACTTGGTCTTAAGCCAATATCGATATGTACTAAGGATGTTTATGTTTTTTTCTCCAGAACGATGAATATATAGGTTAAAGAAAAAAAAATCTTGTCAACTGCTTTGAAATCTTTAATAAATAAAATAAAATTGATTTGTTTCAGACGTTTCTCCATATCGATATGCTCATGAAAAGCTCTTAAAAACTATGTTAGTAACATTTGTTGAAACAGATAAATACAGTTTTACACAATAGTTTAAATATCTGCTTGCACTGCTCGACACTCTTGCAATAGAGGACAAGGCAATGTAGCGCGTATTCGACATTCCCTCTGCTGGTTGAGGTCAATAAATTTAAAAATCATGTTGAGATGACGCGCGATGTTAGATTAACACACTAGTTACATTGCGTATTTGTTTTTTTTTATTAATACATGTGCTACTGATACCATAATAGCATTTCATTGAAAATATGATATCCTTTATTTTTATCCTATGTCTTATTAAATCTTATCAATGGCAACCCTACCCCAACAGCATACAAGTGAACAGAGAAGTTTTTTAACATTTATTTTTTTTAAATCTGCAACTGCTTGTGTGTGCTGGAGCAGTTGGAGATTTTAAAAAGTAATAATGGTAACTATGCACTGCTGAATGAACCAACAAATGTTTCTTATTTATTTATTTTGAAAGCTTAAATATTTTTATTTTATTTCGCAGAGCAACAGCAATGGCTGTAACGGTTATGAGCGGTCGAGTGGGGGCGATCGTGGGTAACGTGGTGTTTGGTGCCCTGGTCGATCAACACTGCGTCGTGCCTATATATATATTTGGAACATTACTGATATGTAAGTATTACATCTTGTGGCGGTGAAAGAAAATCCGACGTCCCATTTTATCCGATAAGCGTCGTAAAGGGGAGGCTATTGAAAATGCTGTATCATCATTTTTAATCATCATCATCATCATTCCTCAAAGAATGCCATAAATTAATAAAATAAAACATTTCACTAAACATTATATTGCTTATTAGACGGCATAAAATTTAGGTTAATTTAAGTACTTGTTTTTTAAATTTGCTTGTAGAATGTACAGTTTTTTTTTTAAAATATAATATCTCTCTTTTCTCTAACTATAACAAAAACAAGAGCTAATCTTATTCAATCTGGTGGGCTGACTTTAATATTTATGAAAATAGCAAAAAAAATTATAACACGTCCAGCTTTGAGTGTGACAGTCCTGTTTTAAGCTGTCCCCAAACTAAAGCGTAACAGAACAGCATGTAAACCCATTATTGTGGTATGTAACTTGTGTTCAACTTACGCTGGTAAAACTAGTACTTGTTGTGCGGACCCATATACCCACCACGTAACGCTTTAGTTTGAACAGGATAGTTTTATGTATTTTGGTGACAGCTTAAAACAGGACTGTCCCACTTAAAGCGGGACGTATAGTATAATTATTTTTGTCTTGGTACGCTGTACAGGTCTTTTAAATACTATTTTACTTAAACTAAATATAAATCATTACGTTAAAATAGTTTAACGCAATTATAAATATTTTTTGACAGTCACATTATTTTATCTCAAGTTCATAATATTTCTTATACCTACTATACTTTTTCTCCACTAGAAGGTAGTTTTAACATTGGTTTGATAATTTAATATCTATTGTTTCAGCGAGCGGATTTCTGTGTATGATATTGCCCAAGAGTACGCGACCGGAGCGGCCGCAGTGAATTTAAGTTAATATATTTTTATATGAATATTATTAATAATATAGTCTTACAATATAATATAATAATAATGAGTTTCATTTTATCCTTTCCTGTGTACTATTTTATAGCTTTCATATATTTTATATGTTTTACTTGGTAAGTTTACGTGACAGAGCAGCATTAAAGTGCTATTTTAAGTTAGTATTCTGTGAGAGCGTACTCAAACCCCGGTCGAGCCGACCTATTCCTGTTACAGAAACAGAAACTTTTTTTTCAATATAGATTATAAATAATACTTATTGAAAGTCAATTGTTTTTTAATTTACTACTGGTTCAGAAAAAACTTCTGTCCTGGGAAGACCCGGCAAGAAACCCAGCGGGACTATTTTTTTAAATAACAGCTTACAATCATGTATGCTACAGTTAACAACACAAAACAAATTAAAAATATCTTGGTAGCGATCACCCTCCTCAGGGGTTATTATCATCCATAAATTGATTAATATTATGGTAACCCTTTGTATACAAACTTAATTTAATAAAGTTTTTAAACTTTGTACAGGTCAAATTTTGTATATTTTCTGGGATTTTGTTGTAAAAGCGTGTATATATCTCCCCAAGAATGAATTACTGACTCGGTGAAGTCAAGTGACTACTAGCTTGCGTCTGTTCCTAGTATTTACAGAATCAATATTACAAATTTTGTAAAACTACTTTTATTTTTGTGTATATTAAATTTTCAATGTATTGAGACGCCAATGTTAATATATTAATTTCCTTAAATTTTCGTCTGAGCTACTACTAATTTTTGTCTGAGCGACTTTATGTTTTAAGTCATATATTGCTCTAATGGTTCTCTTCTTTAAAACAAATATAATTTCAGTGTAAGTCGCGTGTCCCCATAGCAAAATAACATACGTTATTACATATTGTCATTTTTTTTGTATCAAATACTTAAATCTAGACAACAGTGTGTACATTATATCTATTTCTATGGAATTTGGTATATGGTTGTATAATGACATCATTCTGATAAGTGGGGTAGTTGGGACCCAAATTACTTTTACAGAGAAGTTCTTTGAACAGCTTGTAGACCTTAAAGCGCGGTAACTTATTTGGTACAGATATATTAATTTTACTTAAAATTTGCGGACAGTCTACATGATTACGCAATAATTTATGCAAAAAAACAAGATCTATTGTTTTCCTTCTATTGTTGAGAGTTTTCATTTTAAAATATTTAAGTTTGTTATCATATGAATTTAATAAATGTGATTTCTTTGTGTGACATATAAAGCAATATGGTTCTTGTGTATTTCATAAAATGGATTCCAGACTTGAAGACAGTATTATAGAATACTCCTCACTAATGTATTATATAGCAATATAATAATTTAATAAATAACATGACACTTATACACATTACTATTACTATTCATGTTCTCTTGTAGTAATACACTGTTATCTATATTTCTTATTGGCCTTAACATCTTTAGGTCATCCGCAAAATGTAAGGTTCTGAGTTAAGAAAGCTATGTATATTATTGATAAATATTGAAAACAAGAGTGGATCAAGGTTTGAACCTAGTGAAATATCTGATGTGACCACGAATGCCTTCGATCTAGCTCCATTATCCACCACAAATGATTAGCGGTCTTTTAAATAGGACGCAAGCCACTGTAAATTAGAGCCCCCAATACCAAAGTTTTACAATTTTTGAAGAAGTATTTCATGGTCCCCGTGTCGAATGCCTTGCTAAAACCAGTGTATATTATATCGACTTAAATGTGTTGATCAACAAATGCCGCCAAGGTTTCGACAAAGTCGACCATGTTCGTGTTAGCGGATCTAACTCTGATAAATCCTAGCTGCTTATTTGTTAGCTGATCTTTAACATGGTTATATAGATAAGAATAGATAATACTTTCAAATAATTTTGAGAGAATAGATAAAATTGATATTGGTCTATAATTTTTTATGTCTCGCTTAGAGTCATTCTTATGAATTGGCACAATTTTAGTTTCTTTCCAGTGTGTTTTAAAGATACCCGACTTTAGAGATTCATTAAATATTATAGTAAGGGGACGTGACAGTTGCTCAGCACAGTTGACAATAAAAACTGGTGGTATGTCATCGAATCCCAGTCCCTTGCTTTAAACAAGTTTTTTTTTAATTTTAAAAGACTTCTAATTCATTTAGTTTTAGAGGATTAAGGTGTTCAGCTGCTCTTCAGCATTTTTATGTTACAGTTAGGTATACAAATTAGTAAATGATGTAGCCTTGTGGTAAATTGATGAAATTTTTTTTGCAAACAACTCACTAATCTTCATCAATCATCCTCAGCTAACTCATTTCCCAAATACGTTTATCTTTTACAAAGGTCCAAAAGTATTTAGGGTTTTTTGAGATGCTGCTTTCAAATATGTTATAGTAGATTACTATTATTAATTATTTAGTTCAGTATATTTCTCAAAAATTATTGCAACGTCCTAACCTGATTTAGTTAAATTGTTGTTAAAACTTAACTGGTAGTTTGAATTGCGAGAGTTGACCTTACCAGTTTCACTATTTTGTTTATCAAGTATGACTTGACTTGACGATGGAGCACACTCTCTTAAATATTTTTGAATATTTTTACATATTCCCTAAATTCGATGCTAGGATTATAATTATCACCTTTCATTGTAAAGGTCATATAACCTTTGTCTACCCTTATGGACTCCTACGGTCATCCATTCAATGAATGACTTACGATTGTTCAAGGCGAATGTTTTAGAAGTAAAAGTATTATCAAATTAATTGAAAATAAGCTTAAATAATGTTCCATAAAAAAATCTGGATTTTTTTGGTATGGTAGTGATGGAAGTTTTTTTACTATGTTACTTCTTAACTTCTCGACGACGCACGCGACGTGCATTTACTGAAACAAACACAACTTTTTCATCTATTTTCTTTTTGTAAACATAAATTATAAGCTTTTAAACAATATTCACTAATACACAAAATATGAATATTGTAGCTGATAACAATTCAATTTCTAGCTCTTTGCTTATCATGCCTTGTATGTTGTGTTGATGCACCAGGTGTAAACAGTTTTTATTGTCATTTTGTGGAGTCATACAATTACAATTATTATGGATTTGTAAGTTAGATTCTAAATTATTTAAATTATTATAACTGCTGACAACACGCACTGGTTGTGCGTGTTGACGCCAGTGATGACTTACGGAACCGACACGTGGTCCTTCACTGCTGGCCGTATGAGGACGCTCAAAGTCGCTCAGCGAGCTATGGAGAGGGCTATGCTCGGAGTTTCTCTACGTGATAAACTTAGAAATGAGGATATCCGCAGTAGAACCAGAGTGACCGACATAACCCAACGGATTAGTAAGCTATGTTAATGTATTTTATGTCAAATCATTATGATGCTCAATAGGAATTGATGTCTGGGTAGCCAAGTCCTTGGCTGAGGTAATATGTATTTAATTATTTATTTATTTGCTTTTTAAGGGAAACATACAGTAAAATAAAAATACATTATAAAACATATAAAAGTAATCCTAAAACCAATGAAGTTTCCAGAGACATCTAAAACATACTAAAAGCTTGCAACCACAATATGTTTAAAGATTTAAAAAAAAAATAACTAAATGGTATTTATAATTAAACATTAAGTACTAAGCATAAAATAAAAGTAATACAATACACACAACCTATAGTGAAGCTACCAATTATAAATTAAGTTTTACAATATTTTTTTTATAACTATTATATTTAAGGTGAAAAATATCTAGTTCACAATATTTTAAGTAAAAATTTTTTACATGTACCAGATACAAAATTATTTGAAGCATACTTCGTTTTTACTTTACGTAATGCAAAAAGAGGCTTTTTTCGTGCACCTAACCGGTGACACGCAAGATTCACTTTGCTTAAAAGTAGGGGAGTGTCGATGATATTATGTAGCAATTTGTACAACAACATTTGATCTCTTATATCACGGCGTTTTTCGAGTGTATAACTGTGTAAGCTATCAATAATGGAGTCTACAGAAGAATTATATCGCTTTAAGTGACGCAGAAACTTGTTATTGATTGTTTCAATCATTTTAACATAAACTTTGTATTGAGGATTCCAACATGAAGAACAATATTCAAGAATAGATCGCACCAGAGTGTTAAATAGTATAATTAATGTTGTAAGAGTTTTTAAAATACTTTGAGATACGCATAAGAAAACCTAGCATTTTATAAGCTCTTTGAGTTATGATATTAATATGTGATCTCAGTAACAACTTACTATCCAACTGAACACCAAGATCACGCAGTTCATTTACTCTCTTTAGTAAATTATCGTGGAGCTTATAGTTAAAGAGGATTGGATTCTTTTTCCTAGTAAATGAGATAATATTGCATTTCTTGATGTTCAAGTAAATATGATTTGCTTGGCAATATGAGCTAAGCCTACACAGAACCTCTTGAAGTAGATTGCAGTCTTCTATAGATTTAATAGGCCTAAAAATTTTCATATCACCTGCAAAAAGGAGAAGTTTGGAATTATGGTAGCAGGATGTTACATCATTTATTAATATTATAAATAGTAGTGGACCAAGATGCGAACCCTGAGGAACACCTGAACAAAACTGGGAGAAATGATGAACAGTGTTCTTTTATTGTAACTGCCTGACTACGATTTCTAAGATAAGAAGATAGTCATGGATTCGACCCCACACAGAGTGGTACAAGTACGTGCATAAATGCTATTGCTGACTTTACACCCTGTGTGTGGCCTATATCGCGTCACTTGAGTAAGCAAATGTAATAACGTCTGCATGAAAGATGTTTTAGAATAAGATTGCCATTGTTGAAGTACATGAGCTTCTGTACGGATATCTCTTAGTTTTATTTTAGTTTATAAAAACGCCTCCACTGCTTCCGTTAACTTGACTAGATATCCATCGAAGTAAATCACCATGTACACCGCTTTGATCTAATTTGTGTATCAGAATACTATGTGAAATTTTGTCAAATGCTTTTGTAAAATCGGTGTACACCGCATCTACCTGCAGTCCACTATCCATTGCAATATAGAGATGATCAAAAAACTCGCAAAGATTACTTTCTGTAGACTTTCGACCTATAAAACCATGTTGTTCAGGAATTATAATTGGTCGAGCTATTTGGGAGAGTGTGTCATAAATAATTTTCTGAAATAGTTTTGGAATCGAGCTTAATTTTGAAATTGGACGGTAATTTGAAATATCGTGCTTATTACCATTTTTAAATATGGGAGTTATGAATGATTTTTTCCATTCTAAAGGCATTTCACCCAACTTCATGGAAGTTCTAAACAAAATTGCTAATGGTTTAGCTAATTAACGGTAACATCTTTGTAAAAACAAGGGTGGAATGACATCAGGTCCTGGTCTCTTACTGACATCTAAGCGTTTTAAATACATGGAAACTTGAGGGACTATAAAAGTGACCGAATTTATATTAATCGAGTGAGCCGAGTTAGAAATCTGAGTATTATGATTTGGAACATTAACACAAAAATGAGTATTGAATAAATCACATATTTTCACAGGATCTGAAGTCGTATTATCATCTAGAAACATTATGTCAGGAAGATCATTACATTTTCGTTTTGATTTTATAAAAGACCAAAAGAATTTACAATTAATACCAATCTTATATTCAGCATTTATAAACTTGTTATAACAGTCATCCTCCATTAATTTTTGTCTTTCTCTTAGTACGGCAAAAGACTTGTGATCACCATCCTGTTTATACACCTTCCACTTGCGATGAAATTTTAATTTTTTGTTTACAATTTTAATCAACGCTCTATTATACCAAATCGGGTACTTAGTGTTTTATTTAATAGTTTTAGTAGGTACGTGTTTTTCTATTATATTATTTAAAGTG
This sequence comes from Parnassius apollo, assembly GCA_907164705.1. Classification (NCBI taxonomy): domain Eukaryota; kingdom Metazoa; phylum Arthropoda; class Insecta; order Lepidoptera; family Papilionidae; genus Parnassius; species Parnassius apollo. Next base: position 2,950,108 of record CAJQZP010001262.1, read on the forward strand.
TTATAAAAATTCGATACAGAGACATCGATATTACCGTCACTCAAATTAGATTCCCAGTCTATTTGCAAAAGATTTATATTTATTGCCTCATAATCGGCATCTCTATATAACCTGACTGTGTGAGTCCGAACCTCGAGTAGTTTCTCATGTGATTTCAAAATTGTAAACACAAAAGCTGGATGGTGCGAATCCTCTGAAACTATTGGAGTAGTTACTAAACTAAACTACTAATCGAAATATAAATAATAAGGTAGCATATTTGCTATCTGTCTTCAAGTCAAAAAATTCTTAATTAAATTATTAATATCTATTAAATTAGTTCTTTATTATAATTGTTATAATTAAATGTCAAATTTAAATTATTTTTACATGACAAATTATTCATTAATAAATTTAAATCATATCTTATTTTATTCTCCTGTGGCCAATTCTGTATGTAAGGCAATGTAAACACGATAATTTTATGCACATTTAAAGTATAGAGTTAATCAATACATTTTAATAATTGATTTTTGTTTGCATTGCCTCTTCTCCCAACAAGAATTATTAATTTGCTATAATGACACACGTACTACTTAAAACTTTATTCTCTATAATATAATAGGATCCTCCAGGTATACAATAATTATTATGAGTTGTCTTCTTAAATGGTTATTTAACATCATGCCCAAATTTTATAAATAAATTTATTCACAAGAAATATGGTACAAAGATGTTCCTATAAAATAATAATGTATCTCATATTTCACCAATTTTGGTATATGGAAACTTATTTACTAATCAACTTATGGTTAGAATATATAAAATTCAAGTAAAATTAAACGTGCATCACTTTACAATTTTAATATTAATCCTTTAAAACACAATCAAATAAGAAACAGCGTTTAACAGTCAATAGAAACGTTCTTTTATTTTTAGCAGTTCATTTACCGAATAAAATTGTTTTTCTAAAAGCCACTTTAATAAATTACGTCTAAATTGATTATAATCTAGTTGCCTTATTTCATTTGGGATTTTATTAAACACTTGAATAGCCACATCACATAGCAATTTTTTGAGTACAGGCTAGTTTTTAATGAAGGTAAAATAATTTTATCTGGGTATCTGGTACTATAATATGTTACCGTATCTTTTAATCTAGTAAAAAAAATGAGGATACTTTTTTTACGAATACTGAAAGTTCAAAAATGCACATGGATGGTGGCGTAAGACAACAATTCTTTAAATAGTGGTTTGCAAGAAACTAGTGGCCCGACACCACAAATTGCTCGTATACAGTGTTTTTGCGCTATAAAAGCACGGTTTACATCAGTCGAGTTTCCCGAAAATGTGAGACCATATCATAATACAGCAGTGACATATGCATGATATGCTCTAAGGGATGTGTTTCTTGACGAGATTGAAGTTAGCCTTCGCAGGGCAAATTAAATTTAAATATTTTAGAACAAACTTTATCTATGTGATTTTTCCAATTACAATGTTTGTCTAAACTAATACCTAAAAATTTGATACATTCAGTAGCAGTAATTTTTTCACCATTATACTTAATATCAAGTAATTGTGATTTACTTTTAACATTGTAGAATTGCATAAATTTAGTTTTAGATAGATTTATACTTAGATTATTGTTTTTTATCCATTTAACAACATTTATAATAATATTGTTTATTTAATTTTCAATTCTTTATTGCTAGAATTAAAATTTAATTTCGGTATTAAAATAGAAATGTCATCAGCAAATAATATTGTATTATGTTTAATATAATTTGGTACGTCATTTATGTAAATTAAGAACAGTAAGAGACCTAAAACACTCCCTTGTGGCACTCCGTAATCACTTGGTAAGTATTAAAATTTAAATTTTAAAATTTCTTGCCGTTTTTTATCTTTTTGTTGTATTTCAACACATTGTTTTGTATCTTTTAGATAGCTATGTATCCAGGAGTAAGCTGGCCCTCTTATACCATAAGCTTCAATTTTCTTAAGAAAATATCGTGACCAACACCATCAAATGCTTTGCTCATATCAAATTACACTGCAGAAATTGGTATTTTTCTGTTTATATAATCGGTTACGGTTTAAAATTTACCTTTTTGAAAACCGTGTTGCTCTGGTTTTAATATGTTAAACTTATTAAAAAAAATCTAAAAGTCTTTTTTGCATAACTTTCTCATACAGAAACAGAAACAGAAACTTTTTTATTCAATCTAGATTATAACAATACTTATTGAAAGTCACTTTTTTCATTTACCACTGGTTCGTAAAAAAAACCTCTGTCCTGGTAAGAACCAGCAAGAAACCCAGCGGGACTATTTTTTCCCCAATAATAGCTTACAATAATGTTTACAATAAACAACACAAGACAAATTAGAATAGCTTGGTAGCGATCACCCTTCCCAGGGGTTATTATCATGCATAAATTCCTTAATATTATAATAACCCTTTTTATACAAACTTAGTTTAATAACATTTTTGAACTTCGTGTATGACAAATTTTGTATATTTTCTGGGATTTTGTTGTAAAAGCGTATACATCGCCCCAAGAATGAATTTCTGACTCGGTGGAGTCGAGTAACTGGTACTACTAGCTTGTGTCTGTTCCTAGTATTTACAGAATGAATATCACTTATTTTCGCAAAACTACTTTTATTTTTGTGTACGTACATTACATTTTCATAAATGTATTGAGAGGCCAGAGTTAATATATTAATTTCCTTAAATTTTTGTCTCAGTGACTCCATTGGTTTTAAATTATATATTGCTCTAATGGCCCTCTTCTGTAAAATAAATATAATTTCAGTGTCAGTCGCGTGTCTCTATAGCAAAATACCATAAGACATAATGCTATGGAAATAACTAAAGTAAACTATTCTAGCTATTTCAACACTGGTAAGAGTTCTTATCTTTTTCACAGCATATGCTGCAGAACTAAGTCTGCTAGCTAGTTTTAATATATGGGGGAGCCATTGAAGCTAACCTAACTACAATTTTGATAATATTGATATTAATGTAATTGGTCTATAGTTATTAATATTATTTCTGTCACCTTTTTTATGCAATGGTATAACATCGGATAATTTCAATTCTTTGGAAAAATTCCCGCTTCAAGTGACTTATTAATGAGAAAACAAAATACATCTACGATACTTCCTGGACACCTCTTTAAAACTTTTGTTTGTATTTCATCACAGCCAGTAGATTTTGTGTTTTTAAGTGATGAAATATGGTTTTTAATTTTTAATATCACATGGTCTTAAATAAATACTAGATTGATTTCTTAGACTTGTTACGCTTAATTTTTCCATACTATTATGTGATATTCTGTCTTTAATGGAATAGATGAAATGCTGATTAAATGTTGTAGCTAGTTCAATGGGATTTAGTATATTTTGATAATTGACTGAGTCTATCAATGAGATTTGGATGTGTCTGACTATTATCTTTTATTAGGTTCCAAGTGGCTTTAGTTTTATTTTTTTGAGTTAAGTACGTATTTGTGATTCATCTGCTTTTGTGCTAGTAAAATAGTTTTTTTTTTTTAGGATATTTCTATAAAGTTTTTATTTATTTTTGTTCTCGTGAGTTTTATTTTTTATAATATTTATAGCGAAGTGCACGTTTGGTTCTACGGGAAATTTTGATACCGGTTGTAAGCCATTTTAATTTTTGATCAAAATTATTTACTTTGACTCTATTTATGGGAAAGCACAGCTTATAAATTAGTACAAACGTGTCATAAAATTGAGTAAATGCTTTTTCTACGTTTTGCTCCTCATATACGTCCAAGAATGATAATGATTTTAAGTGATTGCAGAAACTGCTAATATTACTTACCGTGTATTGGCTTCTAAATATATAATAATGCCCAGGAGACTTTGCTGTATCTTTTAATAAAAAACTTAATGTTTGCCCCTTGTTATCTGATAGACCTAATTCATGGACTTTTCCAATAGCTCCTTGTATGTTACTTGCAATTTGGTCTATACATGTATGTAGTCTCATTGTTTTCGTTATATGCATTTAAAATTCATAGATTTTTAATATACTTCCTAATCTATCAGATTTATTATTCAACATTATCACTCACCAATTTACGTTAAAATCGTCAGCAATTATATTTTTTTTGTTTATTTTTTCACATAGCTTATGTAATAAAGCATCAAGTTTAGTAAAAAATTTACTTAATTCCGAGTTTGGTGTTCTATAAATACAAATAATAATACATTTTTGTTCAGTCAATTCTATACTACAACATTCAAACTCAATTTTCTTTGAAAACGGTTGTAAGAAATCTAAGATACGATACTTGAAATTTTGTTTTACAAGAATACACACCACCATTTGATTGTTTTCTGAGGCGCCAGTTTAAAGTTTTTAAAAATTACGTTTTCCTCATCTCCATTTTTTACGAATTTTCTTTAACAAATCACGTCTATTGGTTCTTCAGAATTGCGCACAGTAAGTTTTTTTATCCTCATGCTTCGGTGATACTCGCAAATAGGAATTTCCTATTTTTTGTATTTTATATAAAAACTGTTTCTACAGATGTCTAATGCCCTAATTTTGAAATAAACTATTCTTTTTTTAATTGGAAAATGGGATAGTTCCTTTTTTGAACTTTATAGGTTCCTTAATGTCACTCACACTCTATTCTATCCAATTTAACCCAAGATTTTTTATTTAAAATATTATTTTTTGTTTTTTTTTTTATATTTGCGAAATAGTAAGGAATTGTTCCTTTCTTATGTACTTTATTAATTCATTCAGAACATTTAATTACTGTTGAACGCTGTTTGATAATATTTTTTAGTTGGGAATAATCTAAAAATTGTTGATCATAATCTATTTAATTTTTTTACAAGTGTTGAATAGATTTTTATAATAGGAATTTTCTTTTATAAAATAGCAGTTTTTATATTGACTACATACTTTTATAACATTTGAATTTATCATTCCCGTATTTAAATATCTACTATTTAAAACATTTCAAATAATTACGGTATGTTTTCTTAGTCGTTTTAATGTTATATATAATTCTGATGAAACAACTAGAGGATTTTTATCGTTTTCACCAACACAAATAATAATTTTGTCTGACAAACCATAGTCTTGATTGAGAACACAACTTTTTAATACATTTTAAGTTAACGCATCAGGTTTTGTATAACCGATTATATCATATTTCTTATATTTACTATGTTCTCTCGAACGAAGCAACGCTGAGGCTAAACCGACACATTGCTGCGTTCCAAATATAAATATTTTTTTTTAATATTGCAGTTTGTTTCACGCAGATGCCGAATATCTTCCTCCAACTTGTTTTCTAGTTCTACGTTTTTTGTTTTTAGACAATAAAAGGTTATTTTTGTCATCTATCCTGGCGTCTTTTATTGCCGCCGTTGGCGTTGCTAAATCCAATTTATTAGATGTTTGCGTTTCTAAATCCAATTTATTAGGTGTTTGTGTTACTAAATCTAAATTATTAGGTGTTTGGAGTAATGCGTCGTTTTTCTGTAGTTTAATTTTTTTAGGACTATTTGATGAACATATCATAAGTAATCTTTTTTGTTTTTGCTGCCAATTTGTCAACCCCTTTTTTGTAGTTATGTTTCTCAAGAATAAGCTTTTCTATTTCCATATGCGCTACTGTCTAGTTCTAGCTGTAGTTCCGAGTTTCTTTGTTTTAACTCAATGGATTCATCATTTACTAACGTCGATAGATCGGGTAAGCTTTTTATTATGTTTGAATCTTCGGATGATAAGGAAGTTTCAGGGTCCGAGTACGTTTCTATATGTGTGCGATTTTTCACTCTGTTTTGGAATTTATTGGTGGTTAATAGTTGATTACATAAGCTTTCAGTTTCATTTTTACTTTTATGCAGCATTTTATGTTGTGAAACGTCATTTTTATTGTATTGACTTGTTTTTTCACGCTATGAGAAATATCAGCGTTGGGTGAACATATTTTTTTTTAGTATTTGTCTTATGTATGCATTGATCACATTTCCATTTGGATTTTTTTTTCAATATTCATAGCATTAAATCTTCTAATTGACATGTTTATGCAATTTAAGTCATATTTTTCATTACAAATAAAGCATTTTAGGATCTCTTTAGAAGTGATCACTTTCTTACAATGGGTGCAGATATTCATAATTGTCTTTATGGAAATCGTTGATAAATTTTTGTTTTTCTGTGATGGCATTTTAACGAAAGGTCAATATAATATATATTATCTAATATCTATTTGGTCACTTACTTTTTAAATAAAAAGTTTAAAAATTGCCTTAGTATTTTATACAGTAAATTAAAAGTTAAAAAAGAAAAGGAAATAAAGTATTTAATCTTTGAATATATTAACGACTGTTGTACCACTGAGTTATGAATCCGACGTAATTTCAAGCGAAAAAGATGAATACTTATATGCAATATGTTGGCGACAATACTTGTTTACATCAAGGTCCAAGGTTCGTTTTGTTCGGTAAACAACGGAGTTTTAGACTAACGAACTTTGTATGAACAAAATTTGAAAATCACCCACTTATTTTAATATAATTATGTTTACAATTTATTTTGATTATCTTTTAATTCAAATTGATTTTGTAACACAAAACTATAATTACACTTTTTTTTTAATTAAAGACGTTTTAAGAGTTTTTTCTGACAAACTTTCCTAATTAAAGTATATTTATTATAAATCACTATTACACTTAACAATCACTTATTTGTTATTACAACTGTTCGGGTTAATTGTATATTTATGAAAATTTGCAATTTTTTAAACATTGTACTTTTTTGTCTATGTCATCACAATACATAATAACTTTATATTTTTTTAATATTTAAATTACTTTTAAAGATTATATTCTTTGTTATGGCACTGTTAAGGTCGATTTCACAAGTCGAATTAATTTGACACTTTTTTTCGCTTTGTGCAAATACCCGTTTTATTGTTATCTGACGGTCCATAACGTTTACTTTTATGAAGTTAATACATCAGAATGTAAAATCACGGTGCGTATCTACTCAAAAGTGACAAAAAATCAAGATCAGGGTAACACGAATGATATACCTGGGAACACGAATGAAACTCGCATAACACGAATGAAGTCTGCATGACACTAATGATATTGGCTAACTAAATCAGATACTTTACTATTATAATATTGGGTACGTAGTACTATTACGTTTTCTGTGATTAATCTTTTTTAATAATGCACAAGAAAATATGTATGTTAGCATTTTTAGGTGAGAACAAAAACAAAAACACTTTTATTAAACTTTTAATCAAAAGACATTTAAAAACAATACAAAACAAATTTTAAGAATACACGATTACGTAACATAATTATTTCTGTGATCTACAAAAATATAAGTAACAAACTTTTTTGGTTATAACAACGTATAATTAATTATGTAGGCATATATTTCTCATAAAAGTATTTCTACCTCACTTATTTATTTATTCAGTCATTTTGGATAGGTAATATTATATTAATACTTAGTTAAATCTTATAGCTAGTTTCTTATTCAATCTTGTTGATTTCTTATTTTTATCATTTCAATTCTTTGATTTATTTTCGTATTAACTTAATTATGTAATCAGTCTTGATCATGTTTTAAAGTTACCATTACTTTCTATTTCTCCATTTTTCTTATTCCGTATTCTCAAAAGACCGTTCATTAATAAAGCGGAGGAAAGCCTCTTCATGCCCATTAGACACCTTCTGTTGTGTGTTTATGAACGTTTGATTTGTCCAATCAAATTTTACATCTGCAAGTCTTTTAACAGATTTTATAATTTTGCGTGTTCCGGAAGTAGACGGATTATTGTTCCGATTATAATACTGGATGGATACATCGCTCAATACCGTAATTCGTTTGCTTGGTGGAATAACTTTTATATTTTGGACAGCCGATTCGACGACACTCTTATAAATTTTATGTAATTGCATATGTTTATCCTCATGTTCGCAGATTTTATCCAAACACAAAAAACAGCTTAGTTTTCGGAACTCAAGAAATTCTGATCCAGAATTCCAGATCACTTGGTGAACTAACATAGTACCCTTGAATGGTGAAATATCCTTAGGAAGAAGAAGTTCTTTTTCTATAATTTCATGCTCCTCTACTACTTTTATCTCAACATTTTTAATATTTTCGCGAACAACTGCAAGGAATGTTGAAAAATCCCCGACGTCACGCCCACATTTAACTTGATGATCAGCTGTCCGCTTAACCACAGCGCCAATGCCGTCAGGAGCGCCTTTGCCATGACCACTTTCTTGGTAATTCCAAGTAACTAGCTTTAACGATGGGAAGGTATCGCGGAGCTGAGTCAATATGTAAAATATTTGTTTATTTCGGTATTGGCTTGTTGGACTATCTGTTAAAATGTGGGCGGTAGTAATATAAGGACATTTTTCGAACACAAATTGTAACGCCTTCTGTAAGTGTGCCCAGACTGCAGGGGAATCATGCCGTGTACATTCGCTGACCGTGCACAGACAGTGGTTAACAGTCTCTCTTCCTTCTTTGAGATAAGCTACAACGGTATGAAGAGATACTTGTCCCCGGCTACCCCCAAAGTGTAGACTTTGCACCTCTTCAGCAAATTTGTAACTATAATTTTCAGAAAAGTCCATGTGGAGTAATGTTTCGTCATGATTAAGGGATTCTTTCAATAGAGTAACAGCTTGATGTTGATTGAGGATGTTCACAGTATGAATAAAGAATTTCGGAAGGGAATGCTCAAGTTTAAGTATCAGGTCTTTAGGCATTATTTTCCTTGTAAATTTTTTCACTATATTTATTTCTTTGGAGCTTAATTTCTTTTTATCTCTGCACCATTCATGGTACTCGATTTCGTCCGTATTATTAAATTCATTGTACGATATAACTCTGTTTTTACAAGTTTTACAATCTCTGCCAACGCACTTTTTATTGTATTTGTCGCAACAAAGAACGTGCAGCATATCCCGGTAATTCCTTATGTCAACTATTTTATTTTTCTTTAAAGCTAAAATCATTAGATCTATATTTGTATGTGCCATACATGCACATGTTTCCCTGTCATCTCGTGGCAAATAGACCCAAAATGGACGTAGTCTTGTAAATGTTACATAACTAATCAGTATGTTAGGATTCTCTTCAAGAAATTTTTTATGCAAATTTTTAACAGAATCCAGCAGATACCGTTTTTGTTTTATTATTCCAAATTTTTTTACATATTGTTTCTTTCCTGCACCAATGCGGCTGTTAATGTCATCTTCATAAAAACTTTTGATTAATTCTTGGATGCTATCATTGCCTTGCTTAATCTTCTGCTGAAATCTGTCTTTAAAACACTTTTTACGAAACTCTAAACTAGGTCTACGTTTCAAATTGCCAGAAGACTTTAAAATACCTTGTTCGGTTGTCGCTTCTTTGGCAGCATCAGGGCTACTAGGTGTATGAATAGGAACTTGAGTAGGTAATGCAATGTTTTCTTCCCAAACAGTATATGCCTGATTTTCTTTTATTTTATTTAATTTCTTTGTCAAAATTCTGCAGCGCTTTTGGTATTTCTTAATTAATAAGGTCATTTCTCTTTTTTCTATTGCATGTTTTAACTGTAAGGCTTTAATTTTACTTTGGAATGTTCTTTTCTTACTTTCTTTATTTATCTCTTTTTTTTACATTTTCCTCATACAAAGGATCGGAGAACTCTTTATCATTTATTTTTGTGTGAGCTTCGAGCACTTGGGAAATGGTTACTTCTTGTATCTTCCGTTCTTGTGCTTTCTTCTCCAGGTATCGCTTCGAATTTTCTCTCCAACGCTTTCTTTGTGCTCTTTGTGCCCTTGGAGACATTTGGTTGATATTTTTTACTTTCTTCTCTCTTTTCCTTTTTAAGTAAGCCTCCTTTTTTTTAGCCCTTTCAACGGCATATTTTTCGGGATCGCTTTTTATTCTTTTATATTTTTCCCTTCTTGCAATCCTTCTCCTTTCCAACTCATCTTCATTTTTCTTACATTTTTCTTTCACCATTTTAAACCTTAAACAATTTATCATATACTATAAGGAAAATCCATCTCATAATTTTAACAAATAAATTAATGGCACTTATCATGAAAAAAAAAATGAGAGAAACCTCTTAAAGTTTGCAAGTAAAAGTAAGCTTTAAAAGCAAATTTGATGACACATAAGCTAAAAAAAAAATAATCATAACCCTTCTTTTCGTAGTCAAGTGATATACCGTTTCATTCGTGTAGCATTGCATTTCATTAGTATTATTCAAAAAAATGACACTAATGAAGTGACACGAATGAAATTTTCAACCAACAATCTAATTTATTGCGTCGTAGAATATTCTAGACGCCATTAAGAGCCCACAAAATATCCGCGTTATTCGTTGCTAATATACGTGCATGATAAAGAATCCATTGTTCAAATACTTATTATCACACTATCATAAACACGAATGATTCAGTTTTCGTACTAAGCACAGAAATTCAATAAAAAAGCGATTTCTTACCAGAATTAACGATGCACGCGTCTGCTATCACCGACCGTTCTCGTGCCACTAGGGTACTTCTTTACGTGCGTAAAAGTGGGGATAGCAGTAATGCACAGGTGTTCTTAATAACGGAACGTTTATTAAGTCGACACTAATGATTGAAAAAAATGGTCACAAAATAAAACAGAGAGAAATCGTATTATATTTTGTATTAATTTAAAACTATTAGCATAACTTAAGTATATGGTTATTAATGTGTAACCAGAGTAAAAAAATATACGTTTTCACACAGTAGTATTTTTCATAGTTAAAGTTTTGTTGAAAAATCGGGGGAAATGACCGGTGACACAAATGAAAAAATAGATAGTTTCTTTTGATTATCTGGAATGTTACACATGTTAGTTTAATATTCCAAACTGTACAATATTAACATGTTATGTAAGTATCGCGTTATAAAGAAATAACGTATATTCCAACAATATTAAAGGAGTTATTTCAAAAACCCACTTTTTACGGATGGTTTGAAATCGACCCGTTACAGCGTGTTGTGAAAATAAGGAGTCATTACTATTTACACATATTGTCCCCGATTTACCTAAGTTAGCAAAAGATATTTGCCAACTATGGCAAATATCTTTTGCTAACTTAGGTAAATATCACTAGTTTCCACGCATGGTGAGCGGGTTAGCAACCACAGTTTATTATTTTTAACCGATTTCAAAAAGGAGGGGGTATTCAATTGGACTGTAGGTTTTTTAATTTGTGTTACCTCAGAACTTTTTTCTGGGTGAACCGATTTTGATGATTTTTATTGTTAAGCTGGTGCTTTTCGTGTGGTTCCGTATAAATTTGATCAAGATCTGACCAGTAGTTTTTGAGTTATCCTTAAATAATACGTATTTAATTGACTTCGAATACATTGATTCGGTCGTATTGAAGTCAGTTGTGTAAAATTTTTAATTTCATACTTGTTGATTCAGTTGTTATACTGCTGCCCAACTCCTGTTTCGGTTTCCTTCTGTCGCCTCTCGACACCGACTCACTATCGTATTATCTAGGTTTGATAACGTAGTACATAAGTATTGCTTAACGTTCCACAAAAGACGTGATATACAGTAGGTTAATGCATTATCTTGCAGCAAACTCAGTAAGTAGAACAAGGTTTAAATTATTATTTAGATATTTTTATTGTACTGAGATATTTTTTAAGTCATGCACGTTTATTAAAAAATAAAAATCCAAAATAAAAAAGGGAAAAAAAATTATTGGATATTGTGTGTCAAATACTTATTCGTTGTTCATTCGTCGCAACAGTAATTTACTATTAGTATCTACTTTATTAGTATTATAGCTCAACCACCAAAAGCGTGTACTATGGCAATCAAGAGAATGTTTTCAGAAAGACTACTTAATGTTTCATACAAAACCTATAACAATGATGTAAACGTCGACTCAGGCGAGTTTTAGTGTAGTTGCATCGCAAGTTAGTAATATAATAATATGTTATGGTGGCTCCATACATCTTAACGTAGTAGGTACTATAGTTTTTCAATAACTGTGTCGTGTAACACCTCTTCTTTTTTAAATTATGGCCTCTCTTGATATAATTCTGCCAATGGCAAGTAAGACATGGGTGGACATGGGAGAGACAAGTAAATAATAATTATATTCAGTGTTCTCAAATTTACGAGAGGATTCACAATCAACAATAGATATTTTTAATACTGTCACCAAAATCGTTTAGCTGTAAAATGACAGTTTAATACAAGTTGTAATATACAATATATATATATATATATTGTATATATATATATATATATATATATATATATATATATATATATATATATATATATATATATATATTGTATATTACAACTTGTATTAAACTGTTAAGATGTATGGAGCCACCATAACATAATATTATATTACTAACTTGCGATGCAACTGCACTAAAACTCGCCTGAGTCAACGTTCACATCATTTATATAGGTTTTGTATGAAGCATTAAGAAGTCTTTCTGAAAACATTCTCTTGATTGCCATAGTACACGCTTTTTGGTGGTTGAGCTATAATACTAATAAAGTAGATACTAGTAGTAAATTACTGTATATATATATATATATATATATATATACATATTATATTATATATTTCTTCACTTTATGTTATATCTGTTTAAACATAAAATTACTTTTTCAACGTTTACATCATTTATATAGGTTTTGTATGAAACATTAAAAAGTCTTTCTGAAAACATTCTCTTGATTGCCATAGTACACGCTTTTTGGTGGTTGAGCTATAATACTAATAAAGTAGATACTAGTAGTAAATTACTGTATATATATATATATATATATATATATATATATATATATATATTATATTATATTATATTATATATTTCTTCACTTTATGTTATATCTGTTTAAACATAAAATTACTTTTATGGACGACATAGACGGTCAGTTCAACTGATCATTCCAACTGATCAGTTCAAACTAGGACTGTTGATATTTTTTTAAATATTGGATTCGATATATCAATAATTATAAATCTATTAATATCGGAGTTTTATATATAAATACATACAGTGCAACCTCGATACATTGACTTATATATTACTAGCGTAAGGACCGAGCCGACCGAACAACTAAAACGGACCAGTGCGCTGGCCCCAAAATTACAGTTTAGGGCCAACGCGAATCGATCGACAGTAGTGCGCGCGCAGGACAGATTTGTCTGTCATAAATATGTTAAGCTGCGTGCTAAAAGGATGCAGAAATTACGATACGAAGATTAAAAAGGAACATGGGATATTGTATCATCGGTTAATAACCCTGTATTAATTTGTTTCAATTAAATTATTATATGAACGCAATTTTAAAGTTTTATTTTAAAGTTTTATTTTATAGTTAGTTTAGTTACGTTACCAATATTAAACCAGGGTTGGATTCAGACACTCAAAAATATTGTACATGAAAAATAAAACTATACTATTTTTAAAAAATTATATCATGTTTGACGTTTCATGTTTCTTTTTTCCATTTTGTGGCGGGATTTTGGCGCCACGCGTCTAGTTTATCTATAAGTTTCGCTTTTTGACGGTGGTTGTACGTTTCCCGCACTGCTTCTACGTTAATGCTCTTTACGTGATCACTAATATACTGTATCCGTGAAAAGAGTACGTCCCTCTTGGCGTTTTGAGTTTAATTTCATTTCCACTAACTGCCATTTTAAATTATTATAATTAATATTAGATTAATAACAATTAATCGCACAACGCTGGAGGATGGACACGCGTGCCGTATTACGTCGTTAAAATGAATGCCTTTACAACGGGCCGAGGTGACGCGTGTCGCTCGCTAAACTCAATGTTTTTTTTTCAAATGTCGGGTAGTCGCATAACCGTGCGGGATTAAACTGTTTTTTAATAAATAAGTCAATTCACTTATGCGAACAAATAATAAACTTTAAATTTAAACTAAACAAACACTATTTAAATGAATAATTCTATTTGCGAGTAACTAACCAAAGTTTAAATTCCTATTAAATGAATGAATTCTATTTGCGAATAACTAACCAAAGTTTTAATTTAAACTAAACAAACACTATTTAAATGAATGAATTCTATTTGCGAATAACTAACCAAAGTTTAAATTTAAACTAAACAAACACTAATTAAATCTATTGAATAAAATTAGAGCGCATTGTCTAAGGAAATAATCTAACAGTTCGATGATTGAATGGACGGTGCGGCTATAGCACCAGTTCAAATCCGGCCGAATGACCAGAAAAATGGATGAGCGACGGGCCTAAGGTTACCGAATTCAAATTCCCCGGTCGAGCCTTAAGCCTATTACGCGAGATGTTACACCAAATGAACTGTATAAGCGGATGGTTTCTTCCGTCTCCACAAAATGGCGACTATAGCATGCGGTTTTCCTGACAATGCACTCGCTCTTCCCTAAACGAACTATTGCTTGCCAAAGTCTATGAAGGAACCCCGCTTGATCACGCTAGGAGAAAATGAATTGGAGCGGATTAACCAATAAATAAAATTATGTCAAGTGGGCTTATAACTGGAAGTTACTCACCGGGGCGTTGCTTCGATGCGGCTTGGTCGCTTTGTTGCTGCGGTGCGACTTCTGGCGTATTCTCTGGGGCCCCAGAGATGCGTTACTGTCCGTTGATGCGATGGAAGAGAGCGGTGCGCGACTATTTCTCACACGAGGTGAGGCGGTTACTCCCGGAACTCGACTGCTCCGGGCTAATGCGGTTGAACTAGCTGTGCGCGTGGGCAAAGCCCTCTAGGACTCGACTGTCCTAGGCGGTGTGGTTCCAACTAGTGCGCGAAGGGAAGAGAGCGCGCGTGGGCCGCGCGCGCGTTTATGTTACTTCGGTTGCGAAGATCACGTGACATTCTAGAACTATCCTCCTCCATTGTCTGTTGTGTTCCATTTTTGCCGAGACTGCAAAGTATGCAAGTATTCCATCCTCCATCGTTTCCAAAACGATTGCACTAACCGGTCTAATAATTTATGGCGTGCGGAAATGCTAAGTTTGTTCTCGTCGGCAAATACTTCAAAGGCGTTAAATTCAAAAAATGTGCTGGAGTTAGAGCCAGCGGCTCCCAGGGGTCATTAGACAACGTACGACAAAGTGGGCGACTATTCATTACGTACTCAATTTGAGCGAGCACAGTACTTAGCTCTTCGAAGGACAAAATTTGATCTCCTATTACTCGGTGTAAGTGATTCGTTACACTTTTAATATTAGTCTCCCAATTGCCCCCAAAATGACTCGCGGCTGGGACGTTCAGAGACCACTCGATGCGGTTCTCGGCTAGAATGTGAGCGAACTCCGAATTACAATACTTGCTAGCTAAGAGCTTATGTAGTTCTGATAAAATACTTTTCGTACCGACGTAGTTCGTACCGTTATCCGAATACAATTTACTTACAGGGCTATGGCGGGAAAGAAATCTTTTAAACGCACTTATAAAGCCTGCTGTGCTTAGATCACCAACGAGTTATATATGCACCGCCCGAGTAGTTAGACATACGAAAATGCAGACGTAAGCCTTTGTGGATCTTATACCACGCCCGCGAGTGAGCGTGACCTTAAACGGACCAGCAAAATCAGACCCGGTGTGCGTAAAGGGCTTTATGGATTGTATTACTCAACAAGACACAAGTTCCGCCATTTCCGGAAATGACGGCTTGGGACGTACCCGAAAGCAAGCTATACATCTGTGCACCCGATTGCGGATTAAGTTACGTGCGGAAAGAATCCAATAATTTTGACGCAAGATCGACATCAGCAAGTTGGGGCCAGCGTGAGAATTCAATTTATGATGGTAATCAACTAATAAATTCATGATATGGTCTTTACGCGGTAAAACTATAGGGTGCCGTTGGTCGAAACTCAACTGCGAGTTGGACAAGCGTCCACCTACCCTGACGATCCCATCTTGAAAAAATGGCTTAAGGCGTTGAAAAGCGCGACTACAAGCTCTATTCGATTGTAATCTTGTAATTTCTTCGGAAAAATGTGCACGTTGAAGTTCACGCAATACAAGCAACTCGGCATAGTTGTAATCGGACGCTAAGATATACGAACGTCGCGGTAAAAGCTTCGCGAATCGACAAACGTAAATTACGCTACGCAATAATTTCGACCAAGAGGACAAGCGGTTCGCCAAAGCAATGATTGGAGAAACCTCGCTCGAAACGCTCGCCACCAGAGCATGCCTCTTCTCTTCCGGAGGTTGTGACACTGTCGAAGGGTCGAAATCGGTTATTGGCCATTGCGAGGGTTCCAAGTGAACCCAAAAAGGTCCGTGGAACCAAAGCGGATGGTCCATTATTTGCATCGGGGTGAGTCCACGGGATAGGCAATCGGCAGGGTTTTCCGTACCGGACACGTGATAAAAGTTCCGCGTTCCCAACTCTTGGCCACTCTTGCTCACTTGGCGGTAAGCGAGGAGTTGCCCCTGACCTTATTGTTTAACAAAAGATGAGGGAAAAGCGATGCTCCAATGAGCATGTCTATGTTTCCGGGAACGGCGTAAGTGTCGTCTGCCAGAGTCAAATTTTTAAATTCAATCATTGCCGAGGTGTCAACCGAAACGGTTGGCAGACATTCAGTGACTTTATCTACTACTAGTGCATTTACATTAAAGCTAACATTACGATCTATCCGAGAATAAAATTTTTAATTTATATATCCCTGGGTAACTTTACTAGTACCTACGATGCCCTAGACTACGGGACACGAAGGTCCCCTATTTATTGACAATCCTAAAGCGGGCTACATACGACACGATATCGGTGGCGATCTAGGGTGGAGTAGTGGGGATGCCTCCTAGATTGCCTCTAAATCGTGTCGTATGTAGGGCCATCCTAAGTCGTGGCCGATATCGCCTCCTTAATCGGCTGGCAGGAGCAAAAATGCTTCCTAGATCAGCCGATGCTTCCTAGATCAGGGCACCGCCCCCTCCTTACTGCGTGTGTGCAGGCGCATCGGACCGATTTCTTTTGGCAGTCGCTGCCGGCAACCCTCGCGGAAGGAAGTTAACAAAACAGTGATACTGAATGACCTTTTTTATATAACAAAATTTTTACATTTTAATCATATAAACGGAGTAGAAGCCTATGGCACTGATATTTTACAAAAAACCAAAAAAAAGTGAATAAAATAAATAAATTAATTGAAATTTTATCGAAATTCAAATCATATCCACCCTAGCCTGTGACCCTGCGAAGTGACATGGTCAAGAATGCCTACTAAACTAATATTTTTTATTGCCGTTCGTAAAGTAGAGTGTATGATGTAAGTAAGGAGAAGATAAAGCCTCTCCTCAACAACTAACTCCTATTCCAACGCTATCAACACAAGACCGCACTCATATCTCTTACAACTTCGATCTCTTACGTGCCTTCATCCTCTTATCAACAACTAACTTCTACTCCTTCACCATCTCCACATCAACAAACAAGTTATATAAAAGGGAGTATGTCCGAAATTAAAGGTTTCTTTATGTTTAAAAAAAGATATAAGCTATTTTATTTTCTGATAGTTTTACTCCATAAATAAAAATTACATTAAAAAAAAGTATACATATTATTATACAAAAGTATTTTATTTCCTTGTTTGTTGTGTGTAATACATAACCAGATTTTGACCAAAGCAGAAATGAACAAAGAGAAGAAATAACTAAATAGCATAGGTAGGAGAAATTGACGTTTTTATATAAGTGGCGAAATCATTTCTAGAAGGTTATAAACACTGTCTTCATCCATCCGGAGAAAATTAATCACGTCCTTGGATTACAGGCCATTTAGTACGTTTATGTGGCTTAATTTTTATCTCTTTTGGAGCCATTTTTTCACCCAGCAACTTCTCTTTTTCTATTTTCGAATAAATTAACCGAGATGGCTAATGCCAAACCAACACGGTGGTGTTTTAAGAGAGTCGGAGGTATTTTGAAGAACTCTACCGCATATGCATTCCGCTCAAAGTCCGAACGAGTACTGCTAGGCAGGCCCGTGTGTAGGTCTACCCCGATAAAAGCCCCGATTTCTTTCCACCCTAGATCGCCACCGATATCGTGTCGTATGTAGCCCGCTTAAGCGCTGACAACATTGTCGCGTTATAAAGCTATTATGGGCTCCGCTGTCCAACAGTGTACGGACGCTTTGTTTGTTTCCACGCGAATCCCTAACTATAATACGGGCTGTACCGAGTAACACTGTTGAAGGAGGCTGTGCTCCCATATTTATCAATGAGCACAGAGCGACATCACCAGGTCGACCACTAGAATCGTCGACTTTAGCAGGGGTGAATTCCTTGTCCGCTTTACTTGACGCAGATATGCTGCTATTTTCGAAATGTAACAACGTGTGATGTTTTCTGGCGCACTTGTTACACGCGGAACTAGAATTGCATTTTGCAACTAAATGCCTATCGCTTAAACAATTCAGACATAAGTTGTTTGTCCTTACTATTCTATAACGTTCGCTGGGTGAATGTTTACGAAAGGTCGCACAATTGTATAAATTACCGTGTTGTTTATCTTTACATAGGATACAGGCCTTCGGGGGTGATACCGACGCAGCGGTTACGTACGTTAACGACCCTGCGGTTTTGGATGGTTGAGTCTGTCTACGGTCGACGCATTTCTTAACTTCCTGTTTAACGTTTGAGGAGCGTTGCATCACTTTAATTTGGTCTCGCACAAACGATGCTAATGAATCAAAGGGGAGCATCTCAGAGCTACGATGCTCCATTTCAAACACACGCACGGTGTCGGGGTCTAGTTTCTTTAGTGCAATATGGAGAAACACCACGTCCATAAGGTCATTAAATTTTAAGTTCTTAAGTGCAGCCACCGATGCCACAAATTTATCTAAAAACTGCTCTAAGCCGTTGATGTTCGCGGATGATATAGGTTTAAGGTCGAATATCTGGTTTAAATATTCGGAAGCTAACATTCTCTTATCTTCATATTTGGTTTTAAGCGTATCGAATATTAATAAATAATTATTTGCTGTTGGTGTGAAACCCGAGCAAATTGACTGTGCCCTGCCACTCTGTTACTAATTAAATAATATAATTTTTCAGCGTCCGATAACGATGGATTATTATGTATATTGTTTTGAAAACTACTAAAGAAGAAGGGCCATGTCTTAATATCGCCATTGAATACCGGAATATATATTAGGGGCAACCTAATCGAATCACGTGGGCGTACCTGAGCTTCCGGCTTTGCTTCGCTTTGAGATGGGGACTGCAAGAGCTTCGCCGTTCTTTTCACGCGACACAACATATCTTCAAATGCTAGAAGCGGCTGATAGCTCACTGTATATTTCGGGTCGATTTGTAATTCCAAATTATAAATTTGGTCTAATATCCTTTCATAATCCGTCCGCAAAGAGTCCACCGCTTCAATTTCACACAAAAACGTTTCCCGCACCGCTTCTACGTTAATGCTCTTTACGTGATCACTAATATACTGTATACGTGAAAAGAGTACGTCCCTCTTGGCAAACATTTTGAGTTTAATTTCATTTCCACTAACTGCCATTTTAAATTATTATAATTAATATTAGATTAATCACAATTAACCGCACAACGCTGGAGGATGGACACGCGTGCCGTATTACGTCGTTAAAATGAACGCCTTTACTACTTTCTTTACAACGGGCCGAGGTGACGCGTGTCGCTCGCTAAACTCAATGTTTTTTTTTTCAAATGTCGGGTAGTCGCATAACCGTGCGGGATTAAACTGTTTTTTAATAAATAAGTCAATTCACTTATGCGAGCAACTAATAAACTTTAAATTTAAACTAAACAAACACTATTTAAATGAATAATTCTATTTGCGAGTAACTAACCAAAGTTTAAATTTAAACAAACACTATTTAAATGAATGAATTCTATTTGCAAATAACTAACCAAAGTTTAAATTTAAACTAAACAAACACTAATTAAATCTATTGAATAAAATTTGAGTGCATTGTTTAAGGAATTAATCTAACAGTGATGTTGAATGGACGGTGCGGCTATAGCACCAGTCCAAATCCGGCCGAATGACCAGAAAAATGGTTGAGCGACGGGCCTAAGGTTACCGAATTCAAATTCCTCGGTCGAGCCTTAAGCCTATTACGCG
Source organism: Parnassius apollo (assembly GCA_907164705.1). NCBI lineage: Eukaryota > Metazoa > Arthropoda > Insecta > Lepidoptera > Papilionidae > Parnassius > Parnassius apollo. Next base: position 2,970,279 of record CAJQZP010001262.1, read on the forward strand.
AGATGTTACACCAAATGGACTGTATAAGCGGATGGTTTCTTCCGTCTCCACAAAATGGCGACTATAGCATGCGGTTTTCCTGACAATGCACTCGCTCTTCCCTAAACGAACTATTGCTTGCCAAAGTCTATGAAGGAACATCGCTTGATCACGCTAGGAGAAAATGAATTGGAGCAGATTAAGTAACAAATACAATTATGTCAAGCGGGCTTATAACTGGAAGTTACTCACCGGGGCGTTGCTTCGATGCGGCTTGGGCGCTTTACTTCTGGCGGATTCTCTGGGGCCCCAGAGGTGCGTTTCTGTCCGGTGATGCGATGGAAGAGAGCGGTGCGCGACTATTTCTCACACGAGGTGAGGCGGTTACTCCCGGAACTCGACTGCTCCAGGCTAATGCGGTTGAACTAGCGGTGCGCGTGGACAAAGCCCTCTAGGACTCGACTGTCCTAGGCGGTGTGGTTCCAACTGGTGCGCGGAGGGAAGAAAGCGCGCGTGGGACGCGCGCGCGTTTATATTACTTCGGTTGCGAAGATCACGTGACATTCTAGAACTATCTTCTTTCCCCTCGCACCCCACCACCCCGATGTGTCGATAGGACGGTAGGTTTTTTGGAAAGGACAAACGCTTCGGTAAGCTTACCCTCGAATAAAATAAAATACGAATGGTCCCGGCAACCAGACGGTTTTATTTGTATTTCTGTTTTATTTTTGTCTAAAAAACTTACAATAAGTTAAATTTTGAATATTGGTACCTAATATATTTTATATTCGATAAGGGTAAAACAAAAAGAGTATAAAAGAAACCATTGCTTCTGGAGCATAAAATTTTTATCGTGGTAGTCCTTCATTATAGTTACATCAAGGATACAACATAAATGCATCGATCGAGCACCGATTGACCAGAAAGGGAGCTAATTCTAATTTTATTTAAAAAACGCAGTACTCATGTACAAAACAGAAATTCTCGATATCGTAGGGCTAATATTAAAAAGTAAAAGGACCCAATAATAATACAAGTCGATCTTTAGGTAAAATGATGGTATTTGCGCTTAGTATTATTACGATACTATACATTACAAACTATGAAATAATGGTACAGGTATGTTAATTATACTACGAAATCCGACCCTGGTTACGTCGTGTTATGATATTATGACGTTTGTATTATGACAGATGCGCTACTTTTACTTGTATGAAAAAGTTATGAGTAAAATATTTAGATGGGCCTATCCTTCCTTTTGAAATCATTGCCTCGATATAACAAATCGGAAGGTAACAAGTAAATATTCGTTATATCAAGTAATTCGTTGAACTGAGGTTTGTTATATTGAGGTTAAGTTGGTCAAAAAGTATGCAAAAAAAACTTTCTCCCAACTATATATATATATATATATATATATATACACAATACCCCCATTATTTTTGTCGTTGCGTACTTTTATAAAAATTACCTATATTAAAAATTATAGGAATCGATTCATTAAACGATTCTGAACAAACTACTTTCTCAAAGTGCGTTAATTGTGTTACATGTAATATATAGAAAGAATATATTTAAAAAAAAAAAAGAATATATAGAAAGTTTAGTATAAGTAATATATGCAGAACGTTAAGAAGAAATAATTAAATAATTCTAACACAGTCTGTCCTTTTTATCTTTAAAATTCAAAATGCTTGGTAATGCATTATTTTAACCGATTTTACTGCGCACGCGCGCATTCGTAAGGGTCGATCTGCCGGCGAAAACGTTGTTGCCCATAAATGACATTCAGTTCAAAGATAATTTCGAATAAAAGCATCATATTAATCTTTTAAAAATATCCTTATTTATAAAGAATTTCTAAAGAAAGTATGATACAAATATATGTAAAATTAAACCGCGTGTTAGAATATACCACTACTCCGTATTGTTCCGTGGGTGTCGTAAGAGGTAATGAGGGGAAGTTAAAACAGAAGATGGGCAGCAGCATCGTTCTGACGATAGCAGCTCCAAAACTGCGGCTGCCAACCCACCAGCTAATGCCAGCTGATGCCAATAACCACAGAAATCGTAATAATTTGTTATTATTACTATTTACTGTGGGCAAAACCCTCCCGATAAGACAATATATGGGAAAAGCCTATGTTAACCAGTGGACTTTATAGGTTATAGTGGATGGAATTGATAGATATGTAAAATTAAAAATATCCAAATTTTTATATTTAAGGTTATTTTTCATAAAAATAATTGTTAAAGAAAACACTGACGATATAAATGTGTAAAACAAACGTATCTAAATTGTGTATTAAAATTAAAAATAACTAGTAAAATAAAACTAAATGTACCTCTCATACAATAATGTCTTTAAAGTTGTAACTTTAAAGGCTGTAGCCTACGTCCCACTACTAGGCTCAGGCCTCCGCTGGTTTCTGAGAGGGTTTTAGGGTAAGGTTCCGCCGCGCTGACTTAATGCGTGTTGGCGAACTTTATATGTCTTCGAAAAATTTTTTTCTTATTTCTCAAACATGTAGGTTTCCTCACGATGTTTTCCTTCACCGCCGATCACGTGGTAAATCAGCACTTAAAATTGCAATTAATAATGAAATTAACATTGTACATAATTAACAATAAAAATGTCACAATAACCCTGTTAGTAGGTATTTTAACGCCTGATGAAATGTGACTGTCTGTTGCATCGTAGCGTCAAAATGGAAGAACCGATGTTGATTTAGTTGTTTTTCGTTGGAAGGTGGCTTGATCGAGTGTTCTTAGCTATGATTCCAGAAAATCTTTTCAGCCGTTTAAAGATCATTAGCTCTTTTATTTTGAAGTTTTTTAAATTTTCAATTTAAGTTATTGTTAATTTTTATTGTGTTTCACTGGGTTCCTGACTGGTTTAGGTTTAACACACGCACGCACGCACGCACGCACGCACGCACGCACGCACGCACGCACGCACATACACGCACGCGTATATGCTATGTTATAAGAATCGAAATATTGTTACGGAAGGGCGGGGTTAATACAAGTTGATATACTTAAAAAGAAACCCCAGTCCAATTAACATGTTTAAATTTAAGATACTGAATAAACATTTGTGAATTTGAATAAAGGTTCCACCTAGTCACCATTTTACGATAATGGTGCATATAAATTAATTTAAAATTACACAATATGGGAAGGTGAACGAATTTTCGCCACTAATTTTTTTTATCCGTATGCATACATAATTTAAACATATGTGTAAATGAACTTGGAGCAACTGGCGATGAGTGTTTTGTTAAATTTGGCGTTCTGCTTACATGACGGGTTAAAAGTTCTAGTTAAAATCATTCAAACATAAAATGTTTTTGGATTAAATTTAAATACAACTGTGTTGACAAAATTAATTAAAAATTCTCTTCAGAATTTCAGCTAAAGTACAAATTGTAAATAATAATAGGTGACGAGACCAATTTAATTTGTATTAAATAAATAAGATATAATGGTAGTCCAGAAGAAGGAAAGTACACAGCTAGGGAATGGACACGTTAGTGACACAGAGAGTCAAAATGTTTGGACCATCAGTGATGTGAATCGGGTGGAGAAGATCTACACTTATAATGAGGCACTTGAGTTGGCAGGTATGTATGACTTTTCTTTCGAACAATGAAAGTGTGATGGCTGATTTTTACCGTCTAGTGGTAGTGCAAGAATATCCACTACCATATGTCAACCCGTGGGTTGTTAGAGGCGACAGAGGGAACAAGTCAGGAGATGAGCAGTAGTGTCTTCCGAATAACGACTAAAAATAAAAACTGCGGTATATGAGGCTATTTATGTACGAGGCTTATGTCCAGTAATGGATTTCAATATACTATAATGGATAAAAGTGTACTGTTGATTTTGGTCCACTGTGTTATCCTCCACATCGTGGATTATAACGTGTGACAAACGTTGTTTTTTCGTCAACCTGTAAACTTCATAGCTAGTCATGCGACTCCTCCGTTTAAGGGAGAATTTGCCTTAATCGCCAAACTTGGCAGGCGTGTTGACAAACACAATCGTCATCATCATCATCAAAATCATCACCATCATCATCATTACAGCTCTTCATAAATCCAGTGCTGAACATGCCCCAAAAACGAGGCAGTCACTCGAGAAACTTTTTCCCCCATCGGTTATCGGTTCTTCGAGCTACGGCCGGCCCATTGCCATTTCAGCTTACTTTTTCGTTGGGTTATTTCGGTTACTCTGGTTCTACTGCGCATACCCTCATTTATAAGTTTATCACGCAGAGAAACTCCGAGCATAGCTCTCTCCATAGCTCGCTGAGTGACTGAGCTTTCTTATATGGCCAGCAGTTAAGGACCACATCTCAGATCCATAGGTCATCACTGGCAACACGCACTGGTTGTACAATCTAGTTTTGAGATTTTGAGGTATGTCTGACGAGAAAATGTGTCGTACGCTGTCCAGCCTAGTTAAACATCGATTGACCTCTCGGTCGAACTTGGACTTACCTAGTCGGATTACTTCTCCCAGGTGAACATACTCATCAATAACTTCGAGCTTAGTGCTCCCAACAACTACCGGCATAGGTGTGACATTGACATTAAACATGATCTTTGTTTTGTCCATTTTCATCTTAATACCTATCAGTTGGGAAACATATTGAGGTCATTGATTCTGCCATAAGGACTATATCGTCGGCAAAACGAAGTTGATTGATGTACTCGCCATTAACGTCTTATTCTTTCCAGTCTGAAAACATCTTCCAACGAAGTGGTAAGAAGTTTCAGGGTTATTACTTCACGCTGTCTTCCACCTCTCTGCAGTTGGATAGGTTTCGTACTCTAGTTCTGTACTCGGATAGCCACCGTAGCCTTACTGTTCTAATACTTCAGCACTTCTATTTACCAACAGTCAACTTGGTACCACTGAAGGGTCTGCAGCACTGCCGAAATATCGACGGAATCAAAGACTGTCATAGTCCACATACAAAAGACAAAGTAGCAGATTTTATACTTCGGACTTCCGTACAATTTGCCGAAGGGTATGTATGCGGTCTATGGTGCAAAATCCTTTTTGGAAACCAGCTTGTTCGGGAGGCTGGAAGTCGTTAAGTCTGCGTGTGAGACGATTCATAATAACTCTCAAAAACAGCACGTAGACTCGGCTCAGAAGGGAAATTGGTCTATTGTTCTTCAAGAAAGCGTTGTTGCCTTTCTTGAACAACAAGACCACCGCACTTCCGCTCCACGCCTCCGGAATAGTGCCACATTGGGGGATGTAATTATAGAACTTCTGAAGGACTTTTAGTATCGGTTTCCCTTTCGGAAGCTCCGCTGCCATTCCATCTCAACATATCTTTGGAATAGTGTTGGATAAGACTTGCTCATGCATCGATACTCACAATTGCAGGTGGCTCCAACGATGACGTCTACAGATGCTCCTCTCAAGCTCACTTAGAATTTCCGGTATCCCAAAAACGATTCTGCCACATTCGGTTTTCAGCTTCGACAGTTGGCTCTTTCAGGCAGACAGATTACTGGCAAAGAATTTGCAGCCCTGGTTCTGCTCGATCGTTTCTTCAATACGAGGTGTATCGAGGCTTTCTGCCGCATGCATTTGGAGATTTGTTTGCTCAGTTGCCTGTATGCTGTCAAATCTGCTGAAGAATGCAGCTATATCTCCCATCTAACAGCCATGAGATTAAGAGTGTGATCGGAGAGTTTTTGTGTTCTTCTGCGACTGGTCTGACAGAACTTAGCTCCGATCGCATGGACATTTTCCACAAGCTTCTCAGTCATATCGTCCACTTCACTGCAGTCTTTTAGTCACTAAAATGATTTTGTAACTCGATCTGAAAATTCTTGGGGCGTTGGATTAGAGTACCAGGGAGGCGGAACGTTGACTTATTGGGCGTGAACTCTTCAACTTCACGTTTAGTGTGCCTCTTACCATTTGGTGATCGCTGCCAGTTTTCACCCTTTCTATCACCGAGACATCACTCAACTGTTGTCGTCTGTCGTCATAATGACGTCTATCTCATATTTTGTCGAACCGTCGTGGCTCGACCACGTCCACTTTACGTGGGGCCACTTTTGAAAGACAATACCATAATAAAATAGAATATTTTTTATTCAATTTAGATTATAAGTAGTCAATTTTTAACTTAGTCAATTTTTACTACAACCATGGGACAATTGGAGAGATGGATTTTCTTCTGTCATCATCGGTAACTTTCTGCTAAATTAATTACTTAGTTTTTCCGACACTAATATTATAACGAGATAGAGCCACGCTGCAACTATGTTATGTTTTCATCATAAAAGGGTCGTCTTGATCGGGGAAAGACCACGCTCTCAGAAAATACCAACTTAATGCTGCTATGTTTCGTATGACCACTGTTGAGAATCGAAGATCCTTTTTATTTGTATCGAGGCATTACATCGTATACATCATAATCCTCAGGGGTGATAACATTTTAATTCTTAATCGAGGATTGATGTGGATTCCTGAGGGACACATTGGCTATTACCATCAGGAGGACTCTCTTGTTTTACATTCTATAAAAAAAGATACTCACGGTGAGTATGACGAGAGATATGGTTGTTGGTAAGTTATTTTTCCAAAAATGTTTCTACATCAACTAATCCTTTTATTTAATTTCTAAAGGTCATGGCTTGTACAACATTGGACTTCTGTTTACCCTCATTTTGGGTATGCACGCTTTAGCCATGGAAATTTTTGGATTTTCCATTGTGGTACGTGGGGCAACCTGTGACTTCAAGTTGCACCAAAGTCAGAAGAGTATATTGCTTGCCATGCCGTATTTAGGTAAGTATGCTAACCCAATATTGAGAGTTTATGTCTTAGTTTACAGTATTTATTAAAAAGTTTTACAGTGTTTATTTATAAAAAAGACAAAAATTAAATTATACAATCCTACTCCCGGCGCCATTTCACCAGCGGCAACAGATACCGTTTCATTAGGAACTTCGACGCACTTTGACTTCATGGACCAACAGTCTCAACAGCAAATGGAACAGATATGTTGCACCTTGAACGAATTAACCACTGGACCCGACATATAAGCGGACTTATCTATACCGGTCTTGTCGGTAACCAGGAAATTCTAGCCTTGGTCGTTTGTTTTTGCGTCAGTCTCAAGCACTTACTTGTCAACAAAACATCTCCCAAAAATGACTAAATCTTCAGTTAAATGGTATAAAAACTATAGCGGCGGAAGCAGCACTATTTCTTTTAACTTGTAAGTACATTATTTTATTACATTTATTGTTATTTATCACACAATTTAATCAAATGTAAAATAAAATTTTGTATTATCCAACTATGTTAAATATAGTCGATATTTCTATGTATTGTTGACATCTGACAACCATCATAAAATGGGTGGATTATACCATTCGAAACGAATGACTAAAACTGTGGAGTAAGTCAATTTGACATCGACTAGTGCTTGACCATGTCAAAAAATATATCGATATTTTATTACATGTAAAGATTTTAATTTATTAATAGATTTAATATTAAAGTTATGATTATAAATAGTTATTACATTATTACGATTAAAAGTATTACATATTATTATTATTATTATTACATTATATAGATTTTAGAATTATTATTGCAGGTAGCTTATTACATTATAAATTATTAATACTAACAGATTATACAAACATTTAATTAACTGAACGTTATTTTTTATGGGTATCATCTAAGAAGCCCAATACTGAGTAATAGCACCTTTCCAATAACAAAGAAGTAATACTCTTTTTAAATATTCTTATCGATTGATTTTTTACAAAATTAAGAATTTTATTATAAATGACTGGGGCCAATGTCCTGCTTCTTTTATTTTAATTAAAATTTAAATACCGGAAGCTTACCTCACCTTCATTATCCCTTTATTTCCTTTGTCTTACATCTTATTTACGATACGCTTTTTCGTTCTCAGTCGTTCATCGATATATTTTATCGACTACCTTCAAGCACTAGAATAGAGTGAACTTCTACGAATTTCGTATCTGTGTTTATACTAACGTAATAAAATCTTTGGTGGGGTTATTCTCTACTTGGTTGAACCAGTTTTTATACATATGTGTTTTATGTCGCGTCTAGTGGTTAATTAGTTCAAGTGTTGCACGTAGCATCCCTCAGTTGGGCTTTGCTCTTTCCCAAAAATCCAAGGGCATACCGTCAAGTATCCTGCTGTTGTCTCTTAAACTTCCACAAGAATCTTAAACTAAGGGAGTTTTTAATGAGACAACAATCTTTCGGATGACGTACGTACACATTCAGCATAACCAAAAGGAACTGCGCTCCGGAAAACACGTGGTAGAGACTGGTCTTATACGTGGTAGAGCAGCTTAATTATGGTTGTAGCACGAATGGGTCGACTCGACCGGAGAAATACTATACTCTCACAAAATACCAACGTAAAATAGCAGCTTAATGTTGCTGTGTTTCTTATGGTGAATGTACAGAACTGGAGACCCTCTTTATTGGAAACGAGGCATTCCATTTTAGTGCTTACTGATGACAATGCAATTGAACAATTTTCACAATAGCATTAAAGTCCGGCATCATTACATCACATGTATCGATACTCTATTTTACAAAAAAAGAAAAAAGACAGAATGTGACGGGTGGCAAACCATGTCACCGAACGATGTCAGATATTAATAAAATCATGTTTCAGGATCTATTTTCATGTCTTACCCATGGGGGTACATCGCCGATACTCAAGGCAGGAGGAGAGGTCTCATCATTGCGCTATGGGGTAGTTTTATAGCAGCTGTCGTTAGTGCCTTCTCTGTAAACTGGATTACGTTGGCTGTCCTAAAGTTTATAAGTTCGAGCTTGTGAGTATATACCTAGCTTAACTAGGCAGGAGTCCTTTTCTGTTTGAACTTAGTTCTGACGCAAAATATCAATGTTTGGACTGCTGTGTCCCGGTAAGGAGTTTATGGACAGCTAGTTTAATTACAGCCTCTAAGGCATTCAATCTCAGTTTTCATAGGTGACAACCACAGAAATCGTAATAATAAGACAATAGAAGTCGCATGGACGCGTGACCTTGTCGCCGTTTTTATGTGTTGACGAACATAATTCACTATTTTGTGATATATTTATGATGATTATATTTGAGTGAGGAACGTCGTAAGTGAATTTATGTTATAATGGTAAACTGCAGCATAATAGTAAAGAAAAGTAGTAAAAACTCATCAAGGACTTGTAATTCAACTAATAAAGGCATAAAATTTCATAGGTAAGTTGATTATTTACTAATTATCATTGTTTTAACTAATTTACCTTTTATTATGATATTTACCTTTGCAAACTTTCATTTATTACTTTTCGTATTGTACAATTACCATTGCTGCTTTTGTTCTACTTCTACACTCGACGTTGACAAACTCGCCAAGCAATGTAATTTGAAACATTAGATATCATTGTGCAACGCGTATGTTTATAGTACGTGAAGATGTGGTGACATCGGTTTTGGAAGTAATCGAGCGCTAATTCATTTCTATTGTCTTATTATTACTATTTCTGTGGTGAAAACGCATCTGTAACCTTCTTTGTTTGAAGTTGGCTGCAGGTTTACATGGATGGCTTTAGTCACTTACCATCAGGTGGAACGTAAGTTCGTTTATTATTTCAGTTTTATATAAAAAAAATATTCAATGTTAATTCTTCAACAACACTAAAGTTAAAATTACGCATATCATAATGAATTGGTAACTGGAATTTGATATCGCAGAATAATTAAGCAAAGGCGTATTGATACGAGTAATTGATGTCACAGATAATACATTGAGGTTAATACATGACATAAAAAACAAACTAAAGCAAGTACAACAACTGCAGACCGAAAAAAAGACGTTGATCACACAAAATAATATGTTGGAATCATATCACAACCATTTTTAAGTGGATATAGGGGCGGCGTTCAGTTATGTTGATTTTTAGAAAATTAGGCAATAAGTCCGCCTGTAAATTATTTTGTACGTAGTTAAACAAATGTTTAACTTCGTACAAAACAAATAATAATAAATAACTCAATGAATTATGCGTTACTTATAGTGAATGGATTTTATTCACCAATTTTGTCCCGTTGATTTCATAAGGGGCGTCTATTGGTGATTCCAAAAAATCTTATATGCCTTTCTACAGACCTTTCATATCAGACGTAAAATACGCAGACAGGCGAGTCTAGCAGTTGATTTTCGCTGACCGATGAAGAAGAGGACAGTCTTTTAGACAAAGAAAGAGTCATACCACGTTGTTAAAGGAAAGAACAACTATATTCTTATTTCTCTTGCTAATTTTATTATATAATAAATTTTACATAGCTCCAGCGGAATCCAGTCACTGGCTTACACACTGCTGGGCGAGTCCTGTGCTGAGCGATACAAGAACCGGTATCTAGTGATCCTCACCAGCTCTCTTATGACCAGTTTTTGTATTTATATGGGTAAGTTTTATTTTTTATATAAAAAGTTTTACAAGCCACCATCAGATTTGAACTTACAGTTCACCATCAGGGCTGTCTACTGCAGTCCATTGGCACTTGCAGCCAAACAAAGAACGCTACAAATACGTCGCCACCCCTGAGAACTAAGATGTAATGCTTTAGAGCCTGTAATAAATTATATTCTATGGTGTAAACACACTATTGTATTTATAAGAATAAATATTTTGTGAAAAATAATATTTTTTGTATGTTTATAGTGTATGGGTTCTTCGTTTTAAGATTGACGTTTTCTCTCGACATGGGTCTCATCACATTCACGCCCTGGCGACTTTTGACCTTGATTTTAGCATCTCCTCTTGGTGCTACTCTTCTCCTTGTGAGCTTATTCCACGAGAGCCCCAAATACTTATTAAACGCTGGATTTCATGATAAGGCTTTAGGCATCCTGAAGAAAATACACAGAACAAATGGAAAGTGCAACTATGAATATTCAGTAAGTATAATCGAATCCAGTAAGTGTTTTTCTTCTTTTTAATGGCTATCCCCCCCCCAACAAGGATTTCCTCCTTTGTTACAGAGGCAGTTTAGGTATACGTATATAAACTTCACAAAGACAAACATCCACACCCGAAGAATTTGTTGTCTAGCGCTGAATGAAACGTGGAGGGGATAGCTGCGCGTGTCGTATCAGTACAGCAGTAGCCGTGGTCGTACGCAAATAGCAGTAGCCAATCAGCGCGTGCAAACGATATGCACACCCGCCCCGCGGCCCGCTTACTAGTCCATGATACCTTATATTCGACTTACGCGCAATAAAGATCACCGCTAGATTTTCGTGCGACAAGTACATATACTTAGTTTGCAGAGCACCTCCCGCCATACCTCAATTGCGTGCACTATCCCCGTTACCACTAATCGCGTCGCCATTAGTCCCATAACCACTACACTAGGAAAGACACATCATCGACGATAATACAACACTTATTACGATTTGAGGATAGATGTAGATGTCTATGAGCCACAACATTCACTAACCATCCGACGGACTGTGTGTGGACTCGTTTGTCACTCTAATTTTATAAAAACGTGAATAAACGCGATAAGATCCATAAGTTTTGAATTGACTTGAAAGAATTAGAAACAGGTTATATCTGGGGGCACGGCAGTGCCCCCGCCAAGTCGAGCAAAAAAGCGGCACGGCCGTACTATACTTTTCTCGAAGCAATTCAGGCCATTTTCTACCCCCTATAACTTCGTAGTGGATAAGCTAGAAGCCTGAATTTTCAGTAACCAAGTAGGCATTGTATAAACATAGTATATTTAATAAATTTCATTCAATTTTAACTAGTAGTTTAAGAATTACAACGAATCAAAGTTTCTTAATTTTGTCACTCACTGACTGACCGATCATCAAAACTCTAAGGCACTTCTAGCAGACATAGAAGCTTAAAATTTTCAATACAATTAGTGTTTAGTGTAAAAATCAAGGGAAAACTAAAATATTTTTTAATTTCGGTCCAGTTTTCTAGATACACCAACTGCATGAATAACTTTGTAATCCCATATACATATATAGAATTACAAAGTTACATTTGCAGTGAATGAATCAGTGTACTTGTATATGTGTTAGGTGTGGATAGGTACGATGTTGGTATTCAAGAAGTAGAAGATACTGGAAAGGTAATAAAATAGGACTATCTTATCTACGAAAAGAAATGAGATGCTATCAAAACACAACTTGTAAAAAAACCACCGTAAAAAGTTGTGAGTTGCATGTAATACCAAGTCGGTTAATTTATTCAGTCCCTACTTAAGTGTCCTTCTGTTTTAAGTTATTACCTAATTATCTAACCTAACAACATTTTATAGTGACCATATCAATGTTAAGAACCTTTTATGTTTAATTATATAGATTGACTTGGCCATCGCATGAAAATACAATGTATCTCACAAGTAATACGTATTGCTTAGTGCGATTGCCAAGTCAATTTATATATTTAAACATAAAAGATTTTTAACATTGATATGGTCACTATAAAATTTTGTTAGGTTAGCTAATTAGGTAATTACTTAAAACAGAAGGACCCTTAAGTAGGGACTAAATAAATTAACCGACATGTAATACACATGCATCTCACAACTTTTTACGATAGAAGAACTGAGTTTCGAGACTTGGTTTTTTTACAAGTATGTTTTGATGGCATTCAATTTAAAGTAAATATTTCAGGTGAAGAAAATCGTAGTCAATGAGACTGGTGCGAAAATAAGAAATGTGGACGTGTCTCTAATGAAGTCTTTAAAAGATCAGACCGTACCGCTATTCAAGCCGCCCATACTTTACCGAACTCTGCAACTTTTTTATTTAACTGTGGTTATCTACAGTCCGTAAGTATAACAAACTCTATATATTTCACGATTAATTGTATTTTTTGATTCTACTACGTAATGTTACACGTGGTAGAGCTATATTTTCGTTGTAGCACGAATTGGTCGGCTCGGTCGCGGAAGAATATAAGAAAAGTAAAATAGCAGCTCGACGCTAGTATTTCGTATGGTGAGTGTGAGCATAGAGAACCGAAAATTCTTTTTAAGAAATAAAATAAAAGAAGAGTGTGGTTTGCAAGATCATGTTGTGACCAGGATTAAGAACATGCTTCGGTAATTTGGTCATGTAGAGAGAATGAACGAGGAAAGCGTGACAAAGCAAATTTATGGCGCAAAAGTGAATGGAAGAGTCGGAAAGGGACGTCGTAGGCAAGTTTATCGACGAAATTGGCGATATATTGAAAATAAGCCAAATTGGGAGTACCCTTAACCGACGAGCATGTATGAGTAGGTATATGAATGTGGAAGAAGCGAGAGAGGTGTGTCAGGATCGTGTCAAATGGAAGTCTGTAGTCTCTGCCCACCACTCTGGGTGACAGGCATGATTGTTTATCTATGTTAAGTATTGTTTATATGGGATGAAGGTACATTACAGCTATATTCTCGTTGTTTCGCGAGGGGGTCGGCTCGACCAGGATAAGGCCAGCGTAAAATAGCAGCTTCATGCTGCTATGTTCCGTATAGTGAGTGCAGAGAACCGGACTAATCTTATTGGAAATGAGGTATTCCATCTTAGTTACCAGGGGTGATAACGCATCTGAATTTTGTATCTTTATTGAGGATAAATGCATTATGGAAAATTGAGGAAAAGTTCGCACACCCATCCACTTACCATCAGGTGGACTGTATGTTCGTTTGTCACCCTAATTTTATTCCTACAATGTTATTGGATAACCTTGGTTAACAGTAGTTAAGGGTGTTTCGCGTATTTCGTGCAAATTCCACGACATTTGTAAATGTCAAATTTATTATCGAATAACTTTGTTTTTTCACCCAATATCTTTAATATCCATAAAATCCTTCAACTTTTTGTGGTTTCTACCTTCCTTGTATAGATAACAATAAAATTACTATCATATCAGAAATCGTAATGAAACCGTAATGAGAACGTCAAGGAAGGGAATGATATTGAGTAGTTAAGTTAAAGGATAGGGATGATGAGGGATTTTCATCGTAGACGTTGCAACTTAAGCTTTCTAAAACACCCGTCCTGTTAGATTGTTTTAGTATTTTATTTGTATTAAGACATTTTATCAACAAATCGACATTAATATGAACTTTGCAAGCACACGTATTTCTACTGGACTCCTTTGGGTATAATAAATATAATATATAATATAATAGTATAATAAACCCATAATAGGCGATATTTACAGAATCTTTGATACGTTACTTCGACATTCGAATTATGCGTAATTTTTTTGTACAAATTAGTCAATGTGTCCGTTAAGTATCTTTTCTGCTTCCATATTTGGTTTTTAGTTATATGTTTTTATATCAGCTGCAATTCTATTCATCTCCTCATCATCCTAAAACTCCAAAATTAGTTGCTCTATCAAGTTTTCATTTTTAGCTGTCTTATTTTCTTTTTTACCTCTTACTGTAAATATTTTTGTTTGTGTCAAGAGTTTATATTTTTTAAACTTTCCTTTTTCGTCATAACAACATTAGAGAATACTTTCTTATCCTTTTTCCTCAAGCACTTATACCCTTCTCCAACACTTCTTGAAAGTATTTCACCAAACATTAGTCGCTCTTTAATTTCTTCACGCTTTTGTGTATTAACATTTTCTATTAGTTGTTCTACTTTTTCTTCAGTCGATATATTTTCATTCTTCTTCTTATTTTTCATTATTCTATATAACATTTTTCTAATGCCATCTTTCTGTTTCTTCGTTTTTTCTATTTCATGTTTCAAAATGCCTATTTCTTTTTTATGCAGGTAGCGAACCTTTCTCTGAAGAGTATTTTCTTTAGGCACCCTTGATAAGAATTACTATTACCGTAATCCAAGCGATTTAGATATGAATTAGGTATGAGGCTTGGAGCTGATTGAGTGAGAGGATCTTGTTCATCTGGATGTACTTCATTGTCACTATTTGGTGGAGAATTATCTATTAAAAACTGTTGAATAGCTTTCTCTTTCTTATTTCTTTCATAATGACGTTTTGAATTAACTCTTCACTTCTTCCTCTGAACTCTCAATTGTCTAGGTGTCATATCTTATGCGCTACTTATTTTTTCTGTTCTTTTCTTTTAAGGTATCTTGCTCTTTCTTTTGCCTTCAGATCTGAATACTTTCAGGATCTTCCTTAATTTCTGCATACTTTCTTTGTTTTTGTAATCGATCGCACTCTCGTTTCTGCTCTAACGTTTGTCTGGCTTTCTTTGGCATTATTAGTTCTTAATAATCTGTAACAACACATTATATGATATTGCTCGTATTATCATATCAAGCTCATCCTTAATAACTAAAGTAATAAAAAGTACACTCACAAGGTTAGCTTGTGAGTTTACTATTTGTAAACAAACTTAAAGCTGCATCAAGAAACAAAGTAAAAACTATTAATTCTTTATTTTACTATGAATTAAACTATTATTATAACTGTATCGTAGTAATATTATTGTGGGAAAAAAATCTCAACTACGGGTTGGACTAGAACTCGCGAAAGAATGTAATAATGACGTAATAAATAATAATAAACTGACGTAAAATTGATCCTAATTGTCATCGTTTTGACCTCATCACCATCGCTAAAAAAACAACGGTAAACGAAGGTAGTTAGGACGTAGGCAATGAGGTTTTTATTCTTATCTTATTGTTTCGTAAAAAATATCAAAATTACGAATCTCGT
This sequence comes from Parnassius apollo, assembly GCA_907164705.1. Taxonomy (NCBI): domain Eukaryota; kingdom Metazoa; phylum Arthropoda; class Insecta; order Lepidoptera; family Papilionidae; genus Parnassius; species Parnassius apollo. The sequence continues at coordinate 2,985,984 of CAJQZP010001262.1, forward strand.
GCTTACTTTAAATTACGGCGGTAATCACTAGAATTGATAATTAACATATTAAACAAAATCATTAATACTCACTTAATAATACTCACTAATAATATGACGAGAGGAAAGAGGACGATTCCAGAATAATCACCTCCCGCGAAACTTTACACGTAAATATTTTTTTTACCAAGAACAGGCGTGAACCTTCTACGACGTTGGTTGGCTGGCTGAGACTTGTGCGGAGCGCGGCATGGTGGTATAGTCACATTCACGCCAATACGCGGACTATAATTTAGATTTTCACTAAAACCGATGGTAATCAGAAAATTATTTTTGATAAACATTTATGAAATAAAATTTCTTTATATTGTGGGGTTATCGTTATTTATTTTGAGTATAAACGTTGTGTTTTTTAATAAAGTTTCGTAATATGTTTATTTTTTATATTCAATATTTATATTTTTGGTTAAAAATACAATTTTTTTAGGAGAGTAGTAAATGGACACCGAAGATAATGAGAATTATTGAAGTTTTTTATTTATCATTAATTTATTACGTTATTTTTATCTGTAAATATTACATGCATGTAAGCATTACCACTTTACATTTGATTTCCTTTATAAGAAATGTAGATATTTAATAAAAAAAATGAAGACTTTTCTCCTGGACGTGTAATGTGCACGAAAAATGAGAAACACCCTTAACTGGAAATATTGAAAGTTGTGAATACTCGTACTTCTACTTTGTTCCGGTATTCTGTGATACTTCATGTAATACAGGTTTTTATACCTACATTAGGCACTAGTCTCCCACAAGTTAGGTACCAGTCTGACACTTGTGTAATATTTAGCACTAAGATTACCTATTGTGAAGAGAGAATAGGTACGTGGATTCATTAATTCATGAATTCACTTCCCCAGTTCGAACAGGCCTATTCGTGCACCATGCTGCGTGATATCATCCTTAATGTCCGCAGTACCACGTCTGGTTATGTGGTCACCAATCATCCCGTCGAGCGTGATGATTAAGGCAAATCCTGCAATAGACATTACGGGCTAATATAGAAGAAACATAGCCTATGGGGCTAAACGACATTTTCTCAATTCCAGGAGCAATGGTTTAATAAGCTGGCTGCCGTTCTTGGCCGAATCATTTTCCACGAACTGGGGGTCGTCCAGCAGTAACAACGAAACGCAGGATTTTTGCAGCATGATTGTGACGTCACAAAATGTTCAAGAGGTCGCCGGTGTGGTATGTACCTTAAAACTTATTATCTTAAATATCGTCCAGACCGAATTTTGGTCACGACGGTCAACTTCAACGGAGACATCTACGCAGGACAAGATTATAGTGACCCAGTGTATACGCAAGCACAGGTGAACTCTCTATTCTATCACCGACCGGAGAGAGATCAGGAGCAGGACCAACAGCTTTACGTGTTTTCAGAGCCATGGGGATGAAACTCCGCCGACTCTGGGCAGCTACTGTGAATTTTTTGACAGAAAACTCAATAACTTATTTTGGCGCCGATTCGGGATTAGAACCCGGGACCTCATGATCTACAGTAACGTTTACGTCAATTAGATTAACGAGTGGAACTACATACTACACACTACTAGTAGTGGTGCTGGGATTAGGAGTGACAGGGATAGTTTACGCAATTGAGAGAGGGCGGGAGGTGCTCTTCAAACTAGGTAAGAAACATCATATTATTTTATTACGCGGATCTTAGCTAATTAATACATAACATCATTAATAAAATAGATTTTTTCTATAGAATAAGGGTGAAAAACGAGCACACAGTCCACCTGATGGTAAGTGGCTGCTGTGGCCCATATACATCTACATTTATTCTCGATTAAGAATTAAAACGCAGATGCGTTACCACCCCTGAGGACTAAAATGGACTACCTCGTTTCCAGTAAAAAAGGGTCTCCGGATTTCTACTCAACATACGAAACACAGCAATATTAAGCTGCTTTTTTAAGCTAATATTCTGTGAGAACGTGGTCCTTCCCCGGTCGAGTCGACTAATTCGTGCTACAACCATAATGTAGCTTCCGAAAAGTTTAATAATTTGTTTCAGGAGAGTTGTCTATCATCTATAAACATTGAAAGCGTATGGATAAGCTTGATCCATGGGATATCATTCACCACGGCATGTCTCATCATGGCTATGGTGGCCAACAGGAAGAGAATGTTACTGATTGTAATCTTTATTGTCTCCGGCGGGAGCGGCCTCATCAGCGTCAACGTAACTGACAAGATAGCCAGCATCATTTTCTTCTTCGGGATGATACTAGATTGTCTCGGTATCGCAATCGTGTTTTCTTATTTCGTCGATCTTTATCCCACTTCTTATCGGTAAGTTTTTTTTTATAAAACTAATCACTCGCACCGGCTTCATTATAAAAAAAAAAAAAAAAAAAAACAAAAAAAAAGGGCCCCCCCACCCCAAACAACCCCCCAAACCCGCAACCCCCCCCCAGCCCCCCAAACCACGGGAAAAAAAATGGATAGGGTCTATTAACGCGTTACTTATATATATTTAAGATGATCAAAGGCCGATGTTTCATGAACTTTTAGTTTTTAATTATTTCTCCAAAATTTTCGAATGATATATAGCCTAGATCCCTCCTAGAATTGCTCGAAGTATTTGAAGATTTTTTTTTAAACTAAAAATCGAAAAACAAATGGTCTTTGATTATTTTAAATCTACGCTACATTAATAGATCCTATTCTGGCGAATCCAGAGTGGGTCGCTAGTCTTTTTTCTTTAAAAACTCATGTTTGCTGTGTCTAACAAAGTGTTTTAGCCCCTGAGCTAGGCTAGACTCTCAAAAAATTGTGTTTTTTATTTCAGTGGTATGGCATCATGTCTAGGAGTAATGGTTGCCCGTGCCGCCGCAGTTGCCGGCGTCAGTTTGATCGGAAAATACATGTTTTCGCACTGCACGGAGTCCATGTTTGTGTGGAGTATAATTATCTTGAGTGAGTTGTTATATATTTTTGTACTAGTTGTGCCCGCGACTAAGTTCGCATAGATTAATTACTTGTAGTTTATCAAATAGGGTTGTACTTAACATTACGCAATGTATTTTTTTTTACTTTCTATTGACATCCTTTAATAACCACGGAAAGTCCGCCGTGACAAAAAAGATGTAAAGTAATATGGACACTAGCGCGCAGCGATAAAGTTTTATTTAGCTTGCGTTTGCGATTTTTCTGATTAATAATAATTATGTAGGCTATTAAACGTCGGTAAGCAGTCGACATCAAAGGAGTGCAACTTCTGTACGTAGTACTATTATTTATTCTGTGGTGGGACCTCGTATAGCGTAAATACAGAAATCGTAATAATAAGACAATAGAAGTCGCAAAGACGCGTGACCTTGTTGCCGATATTATGTGTTGACGAATATAATTCACCATTTTGTGATTTAGTTAAACAAGGAACGACGTACGTGAATTTGTGTTATTATAATGTTGAACTGCAGCATAATAGTAAAAAAAGTAGTAAAAACTCATCAAGGACTACTAAAGGCATAAAATTTTATATCTTCTAAATTTCATCATTCTGTAAAAAAAAGTATTTTTGGATCAGCCATCTATACACAAGCAGTCATCGTATGAGTTGAAACGCCTCCATGACACAACCACGGAGTGTATCCACGTCATCCAAACCCTTAGGACTGACGAGAAGATACTGGAGCTGGAAGAAGAGGTGGACAAGTTGCGCTGACATATGATCCGAGGTCCAAAGAGAAAGGGGAACAGGACACGGTCATCCTCGAATCTGGCAACTTATTTTAGCACCGGGAGAGCGACCTACTGTCCCAAGGAGGTGTCGGATTTATCGTCCACAAGTCTCTCGTCAACAGCGTTGTAAAGATTGAGAGTGGGTCGACGAGGGTCACGTACCTGATACTCAGAATCAACAAACGGTATTCACTGAAGGTCATACAGGTTTTCGCATGAACCTTGGCACACCCCGAAAAGGAGGTGGAGCAAATGTATGAGGATATCGCTAGAGCCATGCATACCTCCAAAACCCACTATACGGTGTTGATGGGAGACTTCAACGCAAAACTAGGTACAAGAGAAAACAGTGAGCTGAAGTTAGGGAAATTTGAAATAGGGCAACGGAACCCAAGGAGCCAGCAGCTGGCCAACTACATGGAGAAAGAGGGACATTTTATGATGAACTCTTTCTTCCAGAAACGGCCCCACAGAAAGTGGACCTGGTCGAGCCCCGACGGTTCGACAAAAAATGATATTAACTTCATTATGAAGACCAGACGTCAACTATTCAGTGATGTCTCAGAGATCGCGAGGGTGAAAACTGGCAGTGATCATCGAGTGGTTAGAGGCACACTAAACCAAAAGTTGGAGAGGTCTCGTCTAATGAAGTCCACGCTCCATCCCCTCGTGCTCTAATCCAAAGTCCCGAAACCTTTCAGCTCGAGATAAAAAACCGTTTTCAGTGCCTAGAAGATTGCAATGCAGTGGACGGTATGAATGACAAGCTCGTGGAAATTGTCCATGCGGTCGGAGCTAAGTTTTGCAAGACCCGCCGCAGAAGAACACAAAATCTCTCCGATCACACTCTTAATCAGATTCAGATCAGATCAGATCTGCCATGAGGCTGTTAGACGGGAAATGAAGCTGCAGTCTTCCCCAGATTTGGCAGCATACGGGCTCTGTTGCCATGTGTGGCAGCATCGTTTCCGGGATACCTGAGATTTTGAGTGAGATTGAGAGGTTCTATGGGCAGCTGTACACGTCATCGTAAGAGCCACACGCAATTGTCAGTATCGATCCAAGAACAAGTCTTATCCGACACTATTCCGATGATATCCTGGACATCAGTCTGAGCGAAAATAGATTGGCTCTCCAGCACCTTAAAAACGGCAAGTTCCCGGGCGAGGATGGAATTACAGCGGAGCTTCTGAAAGCGGGTGGAAAACCTGTACATGAAGTCTTTCGAAGCTCTTTAATTCCGTCCTCCATGGTGGCACTACTCCCGAGGCTTAGAGTGGAAATGCGGTGGTCTTGTGCTTCAAGAAAGGTGACAACGCTCTGTTGGAGAACTACACACACGCGTATACTACACGCGTCTACGTGCTGTTCTCGAGTCATTACGAATCATCTCGCACGAAGACTCGACGACTTCCAGCCTCCCGAACAAGCCAGTTTCCGAAAAGGCTTTAGCACCATAGACCACATACATACCCTTCGGTAAATTATACAGAAGTTCAAAGAGTACAATCTGTCACTTTGACTGGCGTATGTGGACTATGAGAAAGCCTTCGATGCCGTAGAAATTTGGGCGGTGCTACAGTCCTTTCAACGGTACCAAGTGGACTGTCGGTATATTGAAGTGTTTGTATAGTAGGTCTACGATGGCTATCCGAGTAAAGTTAAAGTAAAGTAAAGTTACAGCCTGTATACGTCCCACTACTGGGCACAGGCCTACCCTCATTTCTGAGAGGGTTTTAGGGGCAAGGAAGTGTCCGCCGCGCTGCCCCAATGCGAGTTTGCGAATTTCACATGTCTTCGAAATATTTTTTTTCTTATTCCTCAGACATGCAGGTTTCCTCACGATGTTTTCCTTCACCGCCGAGAACGTGGTAAATCAGCACTTAAAATTACATTTCCGCCCCGTACTCTTTTACCCATTAACCATCTGAGCTACCACGGCTCTATCCAGCTATCCGAGTACAGAATATAAATACCCACGCCTGTCACCCAGAGTGTAGGCAGAATCTACAAAATTCCATTTGGCATGATCCTGACACACCTCTCTCACCTCTTTCACGTCCATATACTTACGCATACATGTTCATCGGTTAAGGGTACTCCTAATTTGGCCCGTTTTCAATAAATCGTTAATTTGGTTGATAAATTTTCGCCTAGGACGTCCCTTTCTGACTCTGCCAGTCACTTCTGCAACATAATTTATTTGTCACTCTTTCCTCATTCATTCTTTCCACATGACCAAACCCCCGAAGCATTCCTTTTTCAATCCTGGTCAGAACATCGTCTTGCAAACCACACTCTTCTCTTATCACACAATTTCTCACCCGGTCATTCAGATTCAGCCCTAAAACACTCCTTAACGACCGCATTTCTACAACGTTTATTTTACTCTCATGCTTCTTCTGCCACACCCAACTTTTACTACCATACGTTAAAGTAGTACGTGTAACCTGCTATACCGGTGGGACCTAACATTCCCATTCCATCTTATCTCACACAACGCATCTGCATTTTGAATCAGGATAGATGAAACCCACCCATCCGCACCCTATCCTAAAAAAATAAAAAAAAAAAAAAACGTACCTTTTTTGACACATTTTGACTCTTCACATTACAGCCCCACTTACTCTATTTCTTGCGTTCACTCGTCGTTCTATATCCTTATCATATCTCCCATCCTTACTAAATACGCAACCCAAATATACAAACTCATCTACTTGCTCGATCAACCAGAGTACGAAACCTGTCCAACTGCAGAGAGGTGTAAGACAGGGTGACGTTATATTCCCGAAACTTTTCACCGCTGCATTAGAAGACGTTTTCAAGCTACTGGACTGGAAAGGATACAGTATTTACATCAATGGGGAGTACATCACTCACTTTCGATTTGTCGACGATATAGTCCTTATGGCAGAATCGCTGGAGTTCCTAAGTACAATGCTCAATGACGTCAATAGTGTCTTTTTTATAGAAGAGGGAGCAAACGAGCATACGGTTCACCTGATGTTAAGTGACTACCGCCGCCCATGAACATCCGCAATACCAGAGGAATTGCAGGTGCGTTGCCGGCCCTTTAAAAAGGAGTAAGCTCTTCTCTTGAAGGGCCCCAGGTCGTATCGATCCGAAAAAATCGCCGGTGGTAAAGTCATAAATGTCCCAACGAATAGGTCTTAAAACGAACATGGACAAAACAAAGATCATGTTTTTTTTTATTTATTTATTAACATAGTAAATACAATTGGTTCAAAAAACATTAAGTTCGCCAAACTGAGAATACAGTTTATTGGCGAAACTGCACTCATTAAGGATTACAATTGCATTTTAATATTTCTCTAAAATAAATTTTAAAACAAAACATATTAGTAAACATATAAAGTAATTAAAAACTAAAGACTAAGTAGGTAAAGTACACTTATCACTAAATTAATAACAAAGCTATAAAAGACAGAAAACGAATATCTTAAATTAAATTAATAATGAATAAAGATTAATAAAAAATAATTAAGATTAATAATTAATAATAAACTAAATATTACTACTACTAATACTACAGGTCGTCGATGGCATTCAGTAGCCAATATTTCAATTTGTTTTTAAAAAATTGTTTTGTCCGACAGGCCTCTTGTGTTTGTGGCACGTTTTCATTAAATATTCTTGGCACTAAATACCTACGCGTCCTTTCACCAAAGTAGTTTTGCGCACTTGGTTCCTCAAACAGTTTACGAGTATTTTTTCTTAAATTACCATAAATTGATTTCCTAACTAAAAATTTACTTTTGTATCCTTCAGTTGCTAATAAATACTTTGTTTTTTTCACGTACTGGTAGAATATTGCATTTCTTATACAATAGATTATAGTTACCCTTACTTTTCTCTTTAACTTGCTTATTAACTAACAGTTTAATAAATCTTAGTTGAAGTTTATGTATCCTATCCATGTACGTTCGGAACGTACTTCCATATGCTGAAAGGCCATAATTAATTACAGAATCCACGAGAGCATAGTACAGAATGCGTAAAGTTGTTTTATCAACTACACTTTTAAGGTGTACAAACTTACATAATAACGATCTTAATTTATTACATACTCGTTCTATATGGAAATTCCAACTAAACTTAGTATGTATGGTTAATCCTAGATATTTGTAATTATCAACAAGCTCAATCGATTTACAACCAATGCATTATTTATTTCCATGCAATCAATCATACGAATGGCCTATGATATTTATAGGTATACATGGTTTATGCAGGTATGGCGATTTAATGAGCATGCATTTCGTTTTCTCTATATTTAAAATTATTCCATTATCATGGGACCATTTGATTACGTTATCAAAATCCGATTGTATTTTGTTCTCAATCACCTTTATATCCCTGTCAGCATACATCATGCATATGTCGTCACCATACATGTATGTTCTGCAGTTTTTTACAACGTTTACCATGCTATTTACATGCATGATATAGCCCACAGGGCCAAACACAGAGCCAGTAGGAACTCCAGTACTAACTAATTTACCATGACAAATGGTTTCTTTTATCTTTGTGCACAACATTCTGTTATGTAAATAATTACGAAAACATGAGCTGATTGGCCCGCGGATTCCGCACTCTTCCATAGCCACCAACAGCTGCTCATGGTCCAGCGTATCAAACGCTTTTTTAAAATCTATGAATAGAAGAAATACATACTGCTTACTACCTAAGCATTCGTTGATATCGTCGGTGAAAATAGATAAGGCCGTCGTTGTACTACGTAATTTTCTAAATCCGTGCTGCTTTTCTGTAATTATGCAGTTTTTTCTAGATACTCACTAATTCTCTTAACTATCACTTTCTCCACAATTTTTTTTATAAACAGACAATATTGCAATAGGTCTATAGTTTGAATAATTGCAATGGTCTCCTTGCTTATAAACAGGGCGCATAATAGACTTTTTTAAACTGTCTGGGTATAAGCCTGTTTTAAAACTAAGGTTTACAAATTTTGCTAATATTGGACTTATTTTTTCTTTAACTAAAATTAGATCTTGCGGCCTTATTCCATCTAAACCTGGTGATTTTTTACTATTTAGTTGACTAATTATTTTTTTATTTCAATTTCGGTTACCTTTTTATAATAGAAAGTGGTATCACCCAATTTTACATAGGACTCGCGATTTAGAAATTTAATATTACATTGATGTTTTATTTTATTAATTTCTTTTGTAAATGTTTCTGAGAATTTTGAACATATGTCACTTAAACTATTGATTTTTCCTAGATACTTAATTACTACGTCATCTAAACCATTTTTACTATTACATAGCCAGCAATTTATTGTTTCCCATAATTTCCTAAAGTCTCCCTGACAGCGTGATAGTTCCTACCTTCTATAATTATTTTTAGCTTTGTTAATAATTTTATTTGTTTGATTTCTGTGTTTCGTATATTCTAATCTATAAGTAACATTTTGAGGACTAGTCTTCCACCTGCGGAATAAATAATCTCTTCTATCTATCAATATTTAAATTTTTTTAGAGATCCGCGGCTGTATTACTCGTTTTTTTCTATTACAATTAAGGCTAACTTTAGCTTTATCGTAGATAGGTGCAAAAACATTATACAATTGTTCGTAAATTATCAAAGGACAGTCTATCTCTACGAGCTTACTCCAATCAACCTGCTCTAATTCACGTGTATTACTTTAGCCCGAATTATTCAAAGTATACATTTTATATTTGCCACTAGTAAGACTTATTCTATTTACCCCTTTTGATTCTTTGGTAATACTTACACCTACCATATAGTGATCCGACAACTTGCACGTAAACATATGTGAAGCGAATCGGCGGCTGCGTGTACGTACCCACACATGATCAATGCACGACGTTACGAGTCTACCGGCTAATATTTCCTCGCGAGTACAGTCACTGATAACGCTCTGCATTCCGTAACTACCTATACATTGCGTTTTTGTATTTATCGGTGGTTGTATTTTTTTCTAATAAGTTGATATTCATATCACCTGCAATAATGACGTCCTCGTATTCGGGAATTTGCTTAATTAGTACAGATAATTCTTGAATACAGCATAACTTATTTGTGTTTGGCGGTTTGTATACGGTGATTATGTGTATGGTGGCGTCAGAGCTCTTAAGTTGACTGTGCAATATTTCCAAACCACAGCTTTGCGGGTTTACTGTTTGCAGGCGCAATTCATTTTTAGAGTACACTAATAAGCCTCCTCCTCGTCGATTTTCTCTTCTAAACCCGTGCATATCGTACCCATCTATACCATATAACGGCAGCTCCGCTTGTCTGATATTTATTTCACTAATAATAAAATGCTATACTTAGTGCGCTCAAGCAATATTAGCAATTCATTAAACTTCTTTCTAAGAGAACGAATATTTATGTGAATTATTTTTAGGTCCTCCGTGGATGTTTTTAAGTATGTGCTCCACGCATTTGCATCTAGAAATTTTTTATACTCATATTTATCCTCGATGTGTGATAAAATATCATCCATTTTGTGGATTTAGGTATTCACATACAGTGAGCTTCCACAATACTAATTCATTGTGTTTTATTTACTATAATTTTTAATGTCCATGTCACACCCATGCCGGTAATTGTTGGGAACACTATGCTCGAAGTTGTTGACGAGTACGTTTACCTGGAACAAATAGTCCGACTGGTTAAGTCCAACTTCGACCGAGAGGTCAATCGACGGATTGAACTCGGCTGGGCAGCGTTCGGTAAAACACAACACCTCTTCTCGTCAGCTATACCTCAAACCTAAAAACGTGGCTATACAACCAGTGCGTGTTGCCAGTGATGACCTATGGAACTGTGACGTGGTCCTTTACTGTTGGCCGTATGAGGACGCTTAAAGTCGCCCAGCAAGCTATGAAAAGGGCTATGCTCGGGATTTCTCTGCGTGATACACTTAGAAATGAGAGTATTCGTAGTAGAACCAGAGTAATCAACATAGCCCAACGGATTAATAAGCTTAAGTGGCACTGGGCCGACCATATAGCTCGAAGAACCGACAACCGTTGGGGAAAAAAGTTCTTGAGTGGCAGCCTCGTACTGGTAGGCGAAGTGTAGGGCGACCCCCACTAGATGGAGTGACGACCTGGTAAGACATGCAGGAAATCGATGGATGCAGGTGGCTCAGTACCATGCTTTGTGACATTCCTTGGGGGAGGCCTATGTTCAGCAGTGGACTTGTGAAGGGCTGTAATCAATGATGAAAATGAAATGGTAATTCATTAGATCTATTAAAAAAATTTATGCACCAATTAATTGAAGTATTACAAGGAACTGGAATAAATATATGAAAATGGTCTAGCAACGAACCCGAACTTATAAAACGTATACCATACCACAAACTCAATACACCACTCGAGTTTAAAGATTCGGAATCACGCAAAACACTAGCCTTACAATGGAATCCGTCATCTGACACCTTTTTCTTTCAAAATAGACTGGAATATCAAGCCAATCACAACTACAACTCAAAACGACAATTATTATCAGATATATTGAAAATCTACGATCCACTGGGCTGGCTATCATCTATCACTGTAAAGGCAAAACTATTATTTCAAAAAACATGGATTACAAATTTATCATGGGGTCACGCACTACCTACGGACATTTGAAACGAGTGGCTCCACCTTCGAGAAGACCTGTTAAACATATATAATTTTGTCATTCCGCGGCACATTGGAGACACATGAGACTCGTTTCAACTGCATGGGTTTTGTGATGCATCGGAGAAGGCTTACGCTTGTTCAGTGTGTTGAAAAACAATAAAGGCGAGTACGCAAACAAAACAAAGGTGGCACTACAAAAAATAAATTATCAGTGCCCAGAATGGAATTGCTCGGTGCTGTATTAATATCACAGCTCATGAATTAAACTGTTGATTCATTAGCTATCGAAGATATTAAAATCAACGCATGCACTTACTCCATTGGGGTGGCTCTAAGCAGATTTATCAAGATGAATACAGTTTGTGGTTAACAAAGTCAAGCAGATATTGGCAGATATTGCGCCACGTGAAATCAGATTACAATGCCGCGGATTGTTCGAGATATGACAACGACACAGCTGTCTTGTTATTCTCTGTGGTGGCAAGGGCCAGAATAGCTACCTAAATTCAACAGTGATGAGATAATTCCTATCACCTACCCAATCTCATCAATTGAGGAAAAGAAGTCCAGCGTAACCGCAGCCCTATATCTACTCGCAATACTAAGATAATAGCTCTATCAGCAAGGTAACAAGACATTGGGCTGGGTGTCGCGCTTCACAACACGCGCACGCGCCTCTAAGCAACATGATCAGTCGTCGCTGCCGTATGTCAAAGTCTTATCACCGAATAAAAAACAATATTCTCTTTATTTAATCATTAAGCAAGTTCAGGCTGTTGACTGTGAAGACGATTTAAATTATTTAAAGAAACACGGTCACGTTAGAAATAGCAGCAAATTATGATGCTTGTCTTCCATAATAGACAAGTATGACATGCCAAGGGTCGGCGGCCATCTCGAACATGCATACTAGAGCTATTACTCGAAACACCCTGTTATTTTATCTTCTCATAGCCGACTGACGGAAATTAAAATACTTAGAGATAAAACATCTGGCTCTTTTCCTGTCTAGACGTATGCAGGGTAGGTATATTTTGTGGATCAGTGACGGAAATAGAGGACTTGAGTTGGAATGGGTTGATTAGCCTATAACAAGGATGTACAATAAAAGGGGATACGTTTATAGTATAGTTGTAGCACGAATGGGTCGGCTCGACCGGGGAAGGACCACGCTCTCACAGAATACCAGCGTGAAATAGTAGCTTAATGCTGCTGTATTTCGTATGGTGAGTGTAGAGAACCGGAGACCCTTTTTACTGGAAACGAGGCATTCCATCTTAGTCCTCACGGGTGACAACGCATCTGCACTTTGATTCGTAATCGAGGATAGATGTAGATGTCTATGGGCCACAGCAACCACTTACCATCAGGTGGACTGTGTGCTCGTTTGTCACCCTATGCTATTAAAAAAAAATAAAAAAAATAACCCCTTGTTGGCCGGCCGGCCATTTGCAAATAATGCGCATCTGCTAAGGCATTAGCAGGTAATTTCCGCGATATCGGCGCGTGGCGATTAAATTAGTAATTTCTCTAAAATATTGTATGGGAGATATGTATAAAACTTATGTCATTTGAATCGTTATATTATTTGCTATTATTTTGTACTTATCTTAGTAGAATACAACCTAATAGATTTTATTAAGCCGATTTCAAAGTTAGAAAACCGAATTTTTAATAGTATTTTGTACATAATTTGTGAAAATTAAACAGAAAAATCATTCATTTATAAAATAAATCTAATTTATTTTCATCAATATACACTAAAATAAACTATAATAAACTAGCTTTTTACCCGCGGCTTCGCTCGCGTGGGCTTGAATTTAGAAACATCAATAATACTATTTCGTACTAAAGGTAGCAAAACTGGATCACTTGTATATAGGCTACAGAAACACATAAGTTACTTAGTTTATCAGAATCACATATTATCATACGTAAAGCCACACTTTTTTTTAAAGCGGGCACGTATTCCGATGTCATTATGAAGGGAAAATTGTCCTGGAATCGGAAATGCGTTATTTACATAATAATCGTTATTAAAGTTGATACAGTTTTGATAAAATAAATAATTTTATTTCACGATCTTTATTAATATTGGTCCCATTGTATATTGATTACCACCACATACCAGTATTTTTTTACGTTCGAGTAGACTTCAAAATTTCATAAATGTCGTTCTGTTCACGGAGAACGTGTGAGAAGAATTAAATCCATGAACAGGAGTAGAAATCTACATAAGATGGGCAGCAGCATCTTCCTGATCATAGTTCAAAATAATAAAAATATGCAGTTGGCAACTTGCAAGCCAACTATGGCAAATATCCAACCTTATTAACTATTGGAAATCTAATTGATGAACGGGAGTAGAAATAATATAGAAGCCATGTAGAGGTGCCGAAAAAGAAACCACTACCCCATTTCATCCCGCGGGTGTGTTGAGAGGCGACAGACGAAATTGAAACAGGAGATGGGCAGCATCTTCTCGATAGCAGCGCAAAGTAATAAAGAGCTGCGGTTGCCAACTCGCTTGCCAAGCGTGAATACTACTGCAAATATCTGGTCTATTTGACATAGGCAGTGGGGGAAGCCTATGATCAGCAGTGGAAAGCCCCATTAAAAGTAAAAAAGTAGCAGCCTACATACATCCTGAGCACAGGTCACAGCGAGTTTAAAGTCAAAAAGGAGTTGATTAAGTTGACTCCAATGCGGAATGACCTACTTCATATACCTATACCTAAAAATAATTTCCGAAATATTTTTTAACATCTCGGATATGCAGGTTTCCTGCGATGGTTTTTCTTCACCACCGAGAACGTGGTAAATCGAAACTTCAAATTGCAGTTAAAATATTAGTGGAATCGGCGCGGATCTAATTAATTTACTCGTGTGAACTATGCAACCAGGACTGTCATAAAATTTTTAATAGTTATTTCTGAAAATATGAAAGCTACCTTATTATATGACAAACTGTTTTAAAAATCTCAAAGTAAAAAGTCTCCATCAACGGTATCACGAAATATTCCATCAATTATGAATGTAAATCTCATAGTGCATTTGATTTTCATTTATACTTATATCGGACTTGATACAAAAAGAATTTGGTGAATTTTACTTTTTTATTTATATAACATGAGCATATTGTATTATATAATACATTAACTTTAAAAGAAAAAAGAGCCTCTTTCAAAAAAATTAACGAAATGGTTATTTGAAAAATGTTTCTATGGCCTAAAAGAATATTTAGAATGTAAAAATTAGTTTATTATTTATGTGCTCCATTTATAGATAGTTTTTGTTTTAAATATTTGCACGTCTGAGAGCCGACTAAACACATGTTACCTGTCTATATTATAGATATTTAACTGAAGACTCCGTCAACTGCGTTTTATGCAAATCACCTGGATGACGAGCTTCGCTCGGTATTTTTTTTGGAAATCGTGTTTTTTTGAAATTGTATTTATACGCAAATTACATACTGATGAAATATGAATAATATTTTTCTATCTTACCGACATAATTAAATAAAACTGAACTGGTTATTTAAATAAAAAATCATGAGAGCAATTAATTTAATTTAATTATTTGTGTTTTTAAAAAAATACTAAAAAAGGGCTCTAAATAAAAAGGGAAAGGGAACTTGAAAAAAGGAAAAAAGTCATACCGATGAAATCTTGACTCGAACTGAGGGTACCACGATTTCGATATCGACCGATATCCCATTTGATCTATTATTACCTGTAATGTACTGGCAAAAGTTACCTTCGTATGCCAATGTTATAGTTATTGCCTGAAAACACGGATAAAATGACAGTCTTTAAAAACGAATCCTAGCTAGATCGATTTATTCGTTTTAAAGATATTAATATTATATAGATAAAGACTATGTATTTGTTTTTGCAACAATAGCATCTAGAATTAGCAATATCGTGTTTAGTTGTTAATATCGCCAAACAATCTCAATAAAAATTTTCTATTGATATCTTGGTCAAGCTTTATCATCATAAATTAGTCAACGAACACTGCTAAATTTTATGAAATACCGGCATTTCACTTTCAATATTCGACTAATATGATATAAATTCCAAGTAATCAATACGTATAAAAAATCTTTTTATTGAAGCTATAAGATAATAAGAGTTTTGTACTAATTGCAATTTTTATCATTTTATTTATAGATAAAGAAACTAAACACTAAAACTTTTTATTGCTTAAAAATTTAACTTAGAAACATCGTTAAATTTATTATTTTCGATAGATGTCACTATTATCTTTTTTAGAAGTAATTTGTTAGTAAAAAATTTATTACTATCTACTAAAATGAAGTCACAAAAAGTAAAAAAAGTACGTTAGAACTTTCAAATAAAAATAACTATATGAATGCTATATTATTTAATTTCTTAGTGAAGGCAAAATGTCATTACTTTTTGTATTTTACGTTAGATGGCACAGTTTTGAAAAAGTGAAAGACATTCACCTAAGACTGCCACACAGGCTGTTTATTCGAAATGTCTGAAGATTGTATTACTTCAGTAGCTTTGTATCGCGTCCTCTTTCTTTAGTGTATAATTATATATAAGTAAAAGTGTGATAGCAATCATTGTCGCCGGTTATTTTACCCGCCAAATACCCAGGCGCGAATCGGCCAGAAACTGGTCGCTTGCCAGACGCGCGTAATAAACTATCGGCCAGAATCTGGCCGGTCGCCAGACAACGTTAAAAATGTCCAGGGACAGTTATGAAATGGGAATATACCACAGTCGTTACTAAATAATCTTATCAACACCAGTATTACTAAAAATGGTAACTTTAAAACGGAAGATCACCAGCAACTGTATAATAACCCGAGAAACCAGATAAATGCTATCACAAAATCTTTCAAAACTTAAACATTCATGATGTTCCTCATTACTCAGCTAAATACGTATTATTTGCTGGATGGCTGTCGACAATTGTTGTCCTTATTTTCTTGTGGTGGCGGAGGAGAAGCTCTCCAAATGAGAACTCTGAGGAAACTGTCGAACGAATACCGCCGCGCCAAACGGAACAAGCAAGTGTCGATGTTAGACGTACTAAAAGTGTAGCGACTTCACCCATTGCTCCACGACTAGTAAAATTCGAGGTCCCTAGTTTAGTCAACATAGGGTGAAAGTGAACCTTTAATGAGACTGAACTTGACACATTAATATTTTATCATGGTTTTTCTTATTAGATATCACTTATCATATATTTATCGTCAAAAATTCTACCTACCTTAATTGTTATCATTAAGTATTTTAGTTACTTACACTGCTATTTAGCATTAACTTATCACCACCCCTAGCTGTCTTTTTTTCGAGAGGTGCAAGATGTACGGTAAAACGTACATGTTTCATGCCAACTTAGCAGTTTTAACTCTTAATAACACAGCACTGTTACGCGCCAGTACTCGGCGAGCAATGCACTTTAAGCATTCATATCAATCAATCGTTTCCTTATCATTCTAATATCATGTCAAATATATATCATACCATAGCAAACTTTATATAATTTATATCATCTATCACTATCATCAAGTATGGGAATTACATCTACATTTATTGGTCCTTCGAGAATACGAACAAGCGGGATCTTTCGTCACAAACTATTTATTCCGCAACTAAATGACCTAAAATAAAATAAAAATAATTCATAATGATTCGAACTGGTATTTTGTTTTATAAAAGTTGTTACATACGCTTCTATTACTGCAAAATGGCCAGTTAGAGAAAATGAAGCACTTTTAAATAGTTCCACTCGTTTAGTTCTTGGTAGAGCCATGCTGTACAGCTAAATTATGGTAGTAGCGTGAATGGGTCGTCTCGACTGGGGTAGATAAACGCTCGTTACCAAAGCGCGCGCTTCAAAACGCCTTATGCGTACTCTCTCTAAGCTCACTGATGATGGATGCCTGTTTAGTTTTACTCTAATTTTATACCCATTTTTATATCTATGTTCTATGTCATTAATTTTCGTATATATAATATATGTGATACGCCTACAAAAATAAAATAGTTATTATTATCAAACTGTCTAATTGCTATCTCTTTTATTTCAGGCGGAGTTGTTGCGTCGATCTTCCTTCCGCCAGACAAAATCGAAAAAGAATAACTAGAGTTTTATCTCCATGTTGTTAACTTAGTTATTGTTTTGGTCCGATATTTTACAAGAGTTCTAAGTCAATTTAATTTAAAGTTGAAGCCATCATAAATAAACAATTTTATTATCATAAAATTTGAAAGTAGTGTAGTGTAGTTGTAGTAGAAACCAAATTATGGATATTCCTTAAAGGTAGTAGACATAAATAAAAGTTAAAAATGTGTAAAATATTAAAGAATACAGTACTGATACATTGTTTTGTGTACATACATACATTGAAAATATAAAAACTAAAAATTAACGATGACACAGTTGGACCATCTGCGTAACAAAGAAGTTCACTATAGTTTCAGCTAGCGACATCTAGTGAGCGTAAGATTATTAGTTATTAACCTTCATTGAGTAAAAACTTCAAATACCCAACTATGGAATATAAATTCAATGGGGGTTCTTATTATTATTGCTTGTATTCATTCTTATAGTACAGCTTTTATTTATTTTTAAATATGGTGTTTTATTATGCATTTCTATAACCATTTACATAGATTTACGTAAAAAGTTACAGCCTATACCTCCCACTGATGGGAACAGGCCTCCTTCTCACTTCTGAGAGGGATTTAGGGCAAGGAAGTGTCCGCCATACTGCCTCAATGCGTGGTGGCGAACTTCACATGTCTTCGAAATATTTCTTTAAATTAATTTATATTATAAGTGACGGTATTATTACACTACCGTCACTTAGTAAACATCCAATGCGTTTCGTCCGTTGAAATTAATGATTATTCAGTGTTTAAAGTGAAGTGCACGACCAAAATCCCTCACCTTAGTGTAGTCTATTGTGTGACTAATTAGTATAACTTTATGTGAAAACGATCGGTGCAGTAATTATTGAGTTTTTAACCAAAACATTTTCTAACACGTGTTGATTTGTATAAAACCGTGACCTACGACAACTCGCCGCTTACTCGCTGTGACGTAGACGGGCTCATTGCATAGTTAGGCCGTCCGCACAGTAATCAAGTCTACAAGATGGATTCATATAGCTGCGCCGGTTGTAAAAGTGATATAGCAAGTAATGAATTTATAAGTTGTCATGAATGTAAATTAAAGTACGATGTGTTGTGTGCAAACTTGTCACCAAAACGATTTAGGAAAATGAGCCTAGAAGCTAAAACTCAGTGGAAATGCTCAGAGTGCAAAAGCAAGCAACCAAAAACAGGCAACTTAGATATACCAATTCGCTCTATTAGTCGCTCCAAAATTGATGACAAAATTAAACCCGAGTATCTATCTCAAGATTGTAATGTAACTGTGCGAAGAAATCGTTCAGTGGACTCACAACTTTCTCAAGAAAAATTTAAAGAAATCCTAAAAAAAGAACTGATAACTGAAATTGAGGCCATGCTTGAAAAAATACTAACTCGAATGGTATCAAATCAGCTGAAGGATATAAATAGTCGCTTTGTCGAACTTCAAGAGTCTATGACTTATATTTCTGGACAATATGATGACTTAAAAAAGCACCTAGACTCCACCGCATCGGATTTGCAGTGCCTCAAGGATGAGAACAAATTCCTCAAAGAACAATTAAATCACCTCACAACTCGTGTGAAGACTCTGGAAGACGATAATATGAAGCAACAACAGTGGGCTAGATTGCAAAATATCGAAATCACTGGCATACCAGAGGATAAGGATGAGAACACATTAAATATTATACAAAAGATTTCGAAGCATATTGGAGTCTCAATCGAACCCACTGAAGTGGAGTTTGCGCATCGCGTGCAGCCGCGGCGTGCCACAAGCACCGTGCGTGCGCGCCCTATTGTCGTTCGGTTAAGGCATCGCTTTACTAAAGACAAAATAATAGCCGCTGCACCTAAACATCGTAATTTAAAAGCCAGTGATATGGGGTTTGGATGTGTAACTAATATGATTTTTATAAATGAGCATCTAACAAAAGAAAATAAAATGCTTCTTTCACAGTGCAAACAAAAGGTAAAGGAACTAAATTACAAATTCATTTGGACAAAAAATTGCCGTATTTTCGTTCGAAAAAACGACGCTTCACCTCCAATCTCCATATCTTCTTCGGCAGATATTGTAAAAATTATTTAAAATCTACTTACCTGCTTATTCTGTGTACTTTGAAGCGTTTTCGTAAATTACTTGTGAATAGGTATGCACTTGTTACAAATTCTATGCTTTTTTATCAGCTAAAACAACTAGATACACTGTACACTATCAAAACCTCACACACGTATCATACATTATTCTCACATACATTAATAAATATTACCAAAATCACATATACCTGCATTCATCTAACGCTTTACTTATATACGTATACTTATTACATTCTCAAATATCAATACAGATTATCCTTTAAAAGATATAATGTTATTTATTATCGATTAATAATAACATATTTACAAGTAAAATTTACACATTTATTAATCATTTATTACTTATTCTTATTAAAAACTATTATTAACTATATTTATTCATATCTTACGCCTATACCTTGCTACATTTTTAGGTATCTTGATTATGTAATTGTTCACTATAACTATTATAAGTACTGGCATAGTCAACTGTTTTTTCAATGGATACTACACTGAAAGAATTAAAACTGTACTATCAGAACGTACGGGGTTTGAGGACTAAGATTAATGAATTTTATAATAATTTATTATTGCTTGATTATGATGTGGTTATGATAACCGAAACTTGGCTTTATGACGGAATCCTGGATTCAGAATTGTGTAATGATAAATATAATGTGTTTCGTCGTGACCGTGGGTCGTTGGGAGGTGGGGTCATGTTATTGTGTGCACCATACTTGCAGGCCCGTATGAGATCCGAATGGCATTGTGATAACCTTGAATGCGTTTGGGTGACGGTTCCTTCTAGTGCTGTGAGATTAGAGCACGACCTCCACATAGCAGTGGTTTACATACCCCCTAACTCATCACTCTCAGAGAGAACCAGACTGTTTGTAAATCTTATTTCACAAATACGTAATGATCATCCCAATGATCAGTTTATACTTGTAGGCGATTTTAACCTACCGTGTATAGACTGGACACAAGATGGACCTGTCATACTCAGGAAAGGCTCTGCTGAAGTCCAGAATTCTGCATCACAGCTCATTGACCATACGGCTTTCATAGGTCTTATGCAATATAATACCATCTTAAATAATAGTAATAAAATATTAGACCTAATTTTTTCAGACTCGTCCGTCACTGTTAGTAGATCCAACTTCCACCTTGTTAAAGAAGACTGTCACCACCCTTCACTCATTATCACTGCGTCAGATATACTCATACCTCCCTTGAAGACACAATCGCGATCAAAGTATATTTATGAGCGTGCTGACTTTAATATCATTAATAGAATGTTAAATCAACAGGATTGGTCGTTTATATTAGACACTAACACAAATATTGAGACTATAATAGCTGGTTTTTATGCAATTATAAATAACTGCATAGAAACATATGTTCCTCGGGTTTACCACTCTGGTGTGCACACTTATCCCATCTGGTATAGCAGGCCGTTAATAAATTTAATTAAAGAAAAGTTTAAAGTTCACAAATACTGGAAAAAATACAAAAACCCAAACGACTATGCTCAATTTTCAGACTTAAGAAGTAGACAAAAAGAAATGCAGTCAGATTGTTATAATTCCTATATAAAATCTTCACAACAAAAAATTAAAAATAACCCCAAATACTTCTGGTCCTATGTAAAATCTAAGAGAACGAATATTTGTAATTATCCTCAACAGATGACGTACAATAATTCAGTTATCAGTAACAGTTTTGACATTTGTTCCGCTTTTAATAAGTTTTTTGAGAGAAATTTTAATAAACCGTCTGATCTATATTTACAAGATACGCATAATAGTCCATTGCAAATTGCTAATATACATGACATTAAAATTAATAAAGAGTATATTTTAAAGCTAATTAATAATCTCGACATATCGAAAGGTGCGGGTAGCGACAATATTCCAACAATATTCTTCACCAAGTGTGCAGATGCTCTATCTCTTCCTATCTCACATATTTTTAATCGATGTTTTCAGGAAGGCTACTTTCCTCGCATTTGGAAAACAGCCCATATTGTACCAATTCATAAAAAAGGTCTTAAATCAACAATTGAGAACTACCGTCCCATTTCGATCCTGAACGTACTCAGTAAACTTTGTGAAAGAGTAGTCCATGCTCATATATATCCAATAATTGCCACTTCGATTCCCTCTGAACAACATGGATTTATAAAAGGCCGGTCAACTGCTACAAACCTTGGAGTCTTTGTAGACTATGTATCGAATAGTATGGATGGTGGGTCACAAGTAGATGTAATATATACGGATTTCGAGAAGGCATTTGACCGTGTTGACCACAGTATCCTTCTGCGTAAACTATCTGAACTGGGTATCCACGGTAATTTGTTGAGATGGTTCGAGTCATATCTGCGCAATCGTTCTCAAGCTGTAGTGGTAGGTAGTTCACGCTCCGACTTTTTGGAGGTACCATCTGGCGTACCGCAGGGTTCCATCCTGGGACCTTTGTTATATGCCACGTACTTATATGATGTTCGTAGATGCTTTAAGCATGCAAAATTTTTAATGTATGCTGATGATACAAAAATCTTTATGAAAATTAATGGGATTACTGATTGCAGTAACCTTCAAGCTGATCTAGATAGATTAAACTCTTATTATATTGAAAATCGTATTGGTATTAATTTAAAGAAATGTTGTTTTGTATCATTCACTAGAAAAATTAATCCAATTAAATACAATTATAAAATAAATAATTTTACTTTATCGGAGGTTAATAGTGTGCTTGATCTAGGGGTAAAAATGGATTCAAAATTAACATTTTCCGAACATATCGATACAATAGTCGCGAAAGCATACAAAAATTTAGGTTTTGTTTTACGAGTCAGTAAGCCCTTTTCAGACATTGGATGTTTACGAGTACTATACTTTGCATATGTTAGAAGTATTCTGGAGTATAATAGTATAATATGGAATCCTCAATATGTGACGTATATTCAAAAGCTAGAGAATATTCAGTTAAAATTTTTAAAGCACCTACATTTTCGTTTTTCTCGTCACTTTTCAGATGATAGCGAATCTAGTCTCTGCTATAATTTCATGCCTCTTCAAAGTAGACGAACCTTAATGGATATGTCCTTCTTACACGGCATATGTAATAACTACATAGACTGTTGTGAATTAGCGTTACAAATTTTAAGTTTTTGTGTTCCAAATAAACGAACTAGACATACGACACTTTTTGCTACTGCCCTTAAAAGAACTAACTATGCTCAAAATTCGATTGTCAATAGGCTTCACAGAATTTATAATAAAACATTTAATACAATTGATATCTTTCACTCTAGTAAACCTTCATTCAAACGTGAAGTTGCCAAGGTGATTTGCAAAAATATGTCAAATTATAAACTAATCTATAAATTTAAATAGCAAATAGCAATAACATTATAAATACAAGAAAGTTTTTGTAGCAGGTATTAATTGGATACATATATATACGCTATAATTTACATACATCATGTCTATATTTATAACGTATATTTATTTATGTTAAAATATCGTTATTTCATTAAAATTTGTATCGATCACACACACACACGCCCACACACAGACACACACACACACACACACACACACACACACACACACACACACACACACACATGCACACTTTTGACTCACTTTCGCATACGTGTGCAAACATACACAATATTCTGCATTTAAATAAATTTCGTGCGCTTTGTTTACCTTTAAATATGTTTATTTTTCATACATCTATTTTTAAGTAAGGTGGTGAATACTCTGTGACGTTCTTTTAAGCTAAATACGTATATTGTAAATCCGTAATTGGCTTCAAGACCTATTTTATAAGATTTGTGTGTAAATAGATTGTTACAAGCTGTGGATTTTGTGAATAATAAAAATAAAATAAAAAAAATAAAAAATTGCCCAGACACGCAGGTTTCCTCACGATGTTTTCCTTCACAGCTGAGAACGTGGTCAATCAGCACTTAAAGTTGCAATTAACAATTACATTACTGCCGGCGGAGACCGTACCCGGGTTGCTCGCGTACTGTGACGATTTTCAGCGTTTTCGGGTACTGTGACGTAATTTACAGCGAGCGCTAACCACTTGAGCTGCCACTGATAAGCACTAAAACACTTCGTATGACCTTATAATAAAAATTAATTGAGGCAGTAGTAGTTGTACTGCGATTAAAGTAACGCGTCGCGTACAGTGAAAAATACAGCGAGCGCTAAACCCTATCGCTAAGCTTCCATGGCGATTTACATACTGTTGATATACAATTTAAAAACTAGCTTTTACTAATACTTTAAAAAAGTAAGTAATCTAGTCTTAATACAAACGAGATAGATAGGCTCAATGAATCGCGCCATGTTTCAGAAGTATTTGCGAGTAATTGACAATTATTGGAATTGTAGTCTTACTTTGGGAAAGTAACTTATTTATTTATTTAAAACCACCCACAAGGTAAGTAATAATGTCCTTATTCCGACCGAGACCGAATTTCGGTCACTGTGCGAAATCACAGTTGCAATCTCTATTCCTGCACTCTCATATCTCATAGTCATATGGAATGTTAGACCGACACGACCGGGAAAGGTCAGGCGCGGGACCAATGGCTTTACGCGCTTATCGAGGCACGGGGATGAGAAACCGCCAATTTACTGATTCCAGGCTGCTACTGAGAATTTCTTAATTCTGATTTTGGTCCGACCCGGGATTTGCATCCGGAACCTCACGATCAGCAAACGTGTTAATGACCATTAAACCAACGAGGCAGTCAATAAGATAAGCAGTATACGACAAAATCAACAAGATAAGTGCCACATCACTCTAGTATTAACAGATTTTATATACGAATAAGTACAAACCTCACTTACGGGTAGCCACACAAGACAAAACAGTACTAACGAAACGTCGTGAATTAAAAATGAGTTAAAGTAGTTAATTAAACGCGATAAAATCCGTAAATATAGTTTTATTCAAAACAGTACTAACATATTACATTAAAAACAAACAACGATAAAATATTTATTAAAACTAACAAAATTCTTTTATTTTACAAATATATATTCTTTTTCTAACAACAAAATATGTATGCCTGTTCACTTCATCGAGTTCTATGGTAACCTTTACAGTTCAGGTGTCTTCGGAACTCCTTGCCCGATGCCATCATTAAAGCACCCAATAAGTATACTTTTAAAAAGTTGGTTCGTAATCATCTATTAAACACAACGCTTCTGTCATAACTGTCATATGTGTTGCTAAACAGACGTATTATATTCATAGTTATTTTTATGTACTAATTATATATGTATGTAAATACGTATATATGTATGTATAGGTTATATCTATAAAGTTATTAGTAAAATTTATATTTTACATAGTCAATTATCATTTTTGTTTCTTCTTTCTTTTATAATGATTTCTTATATTTACGCGAACACTATACATGATTAAAACTACTTTTACGGATTTTATCGCGTTTATTTTTACTTTTTATTTACTTTTATTTTTAATTCCCGACGTTTCGGGCGCTTTCCAACACCCATGGTCACGGGGGACTGAGATGACTGACGTCCCGATGTCATTGTTAAACCCGGAGTACCTTCAGCTTTTTTAATTATTGTTTATGGTCCGATCTATGCAAAATGAACTGACTATGTCCTGAGGTCTTGTAGTGGTATGCTTGGGTTTAGTTTTAATTTTATTGATTATAGGATCCCAAGCAGGTGGTAGTACCCAGCCTCCTTCTCTATTGAAATTAGGATGTTTTTTTAATTTCAATAGCCTCACGTATCATTCTTGGTAGGAATCGGTGTTCTTTCGCGAGGATTTGTGGTCTATCAAATCTGATGTAATGGTTGGGTCCGTCTAGGATATGATCACAAACTGCAGACTTCCCGGAACGTTGATGCTTCACATCAGCTATATGTTCTTTTACGCGGGTCCTAATTGATCTTTTTGTTTGTCCTATATAAGAGAGACCACATTCACAATCAAGCTTGTACACTCCTGAATCTTGTAGAGGAATATGACACTTGACGGATGGTAGGAACTGACTAATCTTCTTCGGCGGCTTGTAGAATGTTCTAATAGAAGCTCGCTTCAAGATGTAGCCAATCTTGTCTGTGACACCTCTGACATATGGTAGTACAGCAGGCACACGCTCGACTGTGGCCGGCTTCACTCGGTCACTGTGACGTAGGCGCGGGACCCGAAGCTTGTTGTCGTGCAGAACTTGCTTGACGTGCTGAAGCTCGGCGGCCAAGTGTTTGTTGTCACAGATCCCTCGTGCTCTCTGTAACAAAGATTTGCCCACGGTAGCTAACTGTGAAGGATGGTGGTGAGATTCACCGTTTAAATATCGGTTTGTATGGGTCCTTTTCCTATACACAGTGTGACCAATGGTGTTATTAGTTTTATATAGTATTATTCTTTCTTTTATTCATTAATGCCTCCTATATCTATATATCACTATACCTCCTATACCTATATATCACCTAGGTCTAATTCTCACCACTCCAAGGGTTTTCTGGTAGAGAATGGCTCAAGGCGTTAAGTCCGCCCTTTGTATTCTTTCGTTTTAAGGAATGTAATAAAGAATAAATAAATAAATAAACATAAATAAAATTTATAATATATCCTATACTTTAAATGAGATAGGTGTCATCCCTGGGATATTTTTTCCTTTCAACGCAACGCCGAGCAAAGTTCGGTCGCCCAGGCACTCTAAATCAAGTTTTTGTATAGTATTAAATAAAGTACCTAGTTTTATATTTACTCTGCGTGTAGGACAAGTATCGAAAGTTTCCCATATTTTATTGTACATTCTACATGGTCTAATGCCAGATTTGACCGGGTAGGTTAACATTTGTGTTTATTTAAATGACTTTCAAAAAAGGAGGTGGTACTCAATTCGGCTATATTTTTTAATGCGTGTTACCTCAGAATTTTTTTCTATGCGAACCAATTTTTAAGATTCTTTTTTTATTTGAAAACTGATATTTTTCATGTGCTCCCATAAAAAGTTGATTAATATATGACCAGTACTATTTGAGTTAACCTTAATAATGCGTATTTAATTAACTTCGACTATCTACATTGATGACGTTTTCATTTTATTTATATTGAATTGGATTGTACATTTGTTTTAAATTTTACTACTCGTTTGTGATTATCTCGAAACGATGTTGTATAGAAATAAAAATTGAAGAAAGAAACTTTTGTCTGTTTTCTGTATGTCTATTTGCCCCGGCTAATATTCAGAATGGCTGAAGCGATTGTAATCAAACTTTAATAACAGATAGAAAGCACTACCGGGCTATATTATCTCGGCTATATTTAATCCAATAAAATTTGAAAATGTTTTTGGAACACGTGAAAAATTGATAAAATTTGGTCTTTGATTTGGTTTAAGATAAATCTAAATAATGCCACATTAATGGTACCTGTTAGGGACAGGATGTCGTATTTTTATTTAAAAAAAAACTCGTTTTCTTAAATACTAAACGGTGCGTGTCATCTCCGACGCGCGGCTAAAGTTTCGATACAGCTGTGAGGCAATATAGATTAATTAAATATTCACAACTATTTCCTTTTGTTTGTTTTTTTATATTCATAACAAGATAACTAATAATATTTTATTCGAATAGGGTGATGTTATTGGTTTAAGTTGAAGATAAGAAATCATTCAACTCATTGAGACTTATTTAATCTGTATTGAAACTAACAAATACATAACAAAATTAACTTAGTATATTTGTGTTTGATAAAAAAACACTACTTCATACGTGTTAGAGCCACCTTGCAAATACGAGCATATTACGGTTTTAGCACGAATGGGTCGGTTCAACCGGGGAAGGACCACGCTCTCACTGAATACCAGCATAAAATAGCAGCTTAATGCTGCTGTGTTTCATATGGTGAGTTTACGGAAACGTAAACGGTTTTTCCTAGAAACGATTTGTTCTATTTTAGTCCTCAGCGGTGAACACGCATCTGCATTTTGATTCGTAATCGATGATAAATGTATATGTCTATGGGCCACAGAATCCACTTACCATCGCGTGGACTACGTGCACGTTTGTTGAGACGTCGCACACCTCAGTCCCCCCGTGACCATGGGTACTGTAAAGTACTCGAAACGTTGGCAATATAAAATAATATCTTTTAATTAGTTTCAGTTACAGACAAACTGTCTCCCAGTTTCTCCGGTGAAATATTAAAAGAACTCCCACGGGGAGAGCTTCTAGCACAAACAGTAAGAGTCGTAGAAGTAGCCCTGCCAATGCTGACATTGTCGTGTACTTCTAAATACGAACTAGATTTGACCTAAATAGAGAGAAATTCTAAGAGGCTTATGGATAAACCCGAGTTGGTGGAATTTTTGTTTTTATAGGATAAGGGTGACAAACGAGCACACAGTCCACCTGATGGTAAGTGGTTGCTGTAGCCCAAAGATATATACATCTATCCTCGACTTCGAATCAAAATGCGGATACGTCACCTGTGAGGATAAGATGGAATACCTCGTTTTCTATAAAAGGGGTCTCCAGTCCTCTACACTCACCATACGACATACAGCAGCTTTAAGCTGCTATTTTACGCTGGTATTCTATGAGAGTGTGGTCCTTCCCCGGTGTATCCGACTCATTTGTGCTACAACTATATTACTAATATAGCTGCAGCATAGCTCTAACACCTTTAATGAGTACAGCACCTGCTGTTACCAGTTCATTTCATTTAATGAAAACGAACTATGCGATGACACTGCGTTCATCAACCCAGACATAAAAAAATCATAAAATCGGTTGAAATTTGCACAAGTGCGCATTAATAGCATTTAGAATTTTTTTCTCGTATTAATATACAATTTGCTTCCAATTTTAAAAAGCAAAATATAAATATTCCACCATATTTTGTTCTTCAAAAAAAGTTTTTTACATATAAAAGTTCAATGTTACAGCCTATATACGTGACACTGCTGGGAATAGGCCTCCTCTCGTTTCTGAGAGGGTTTTAGAGCAAGGAAGTGCCCGCCGCGCTGCCCCAATGTGTGTCGGCGAACTTCACATGTCTTCGAAATATTTTTTCTTTTTTGCCAGACATGCAGGTTTTCCCCACGATGTTTTCCTTCATCGCCGAGCACGTGGTAAATCAGCACTTAAATTGAAATTTACAATTCATTGGTGCCGGCGGGGATCGAACCCGGGTTGCTCACGTACTGTTTTCGAGTACTGTGATGAAATTTACAGCGAGCGCTAACCGTCTCAGCTGCCACTGATAAGCACTAAAAGCACTTCGTGTGACCTTAGAATAACAATTGAGGCAGTATTAGTTGAACAAGGATTTAAATTTTTTTGTCGTTTTTATCTTCATAGTTAGACTAACGAAAACAATGTAACCAAAACAATAGACCGAATAGTGGTGATGTAAGAATACCCACCAGCCCATATCATCCCGTGGGTGTCGTAAGAGATGACAGAGGGAAACAAACCAGGAGGTAGGCACCAGCATCTTCCATATTATTCATATTCATAACAACAAGAGCCGTGGTAGCTCAGACGGTAAACGCTCCCTGTAAATATAACAGAACGCGAGTAACCTGGGTTCGATCCCCGCCGGCACCAATGAAATTGTTAATTGCAATTTTAAGTGCTGATATACCACGTGCTCGGCGATGAAGTAAAACATCGCGGGGAAAACCTGCATGTCTGAGGATTAAAAAAAAATATATTTCGAAGACATGTGAAGTTCGCCAACACGCATTGGGGCAGCGCGGCGGACAATTCCTTGCCCTAAAACCCTCTCAGAAATGAGGGGAGGCCTGTGCCCAGCAGTGGGACGTATATAGGCTGTAACTTTACTTACTACTTATAACAACTAAAAAAACTGCGGTTTCCAACCCGTCGGCCAAGCGTGGCAACTATGACAAATATCCCCCTATCTATTAGGTGGCCTTTGTTCAGTGGTGAACTATTCATGGGTACCAATAATTAAAAAAAAGTACTTTATTAGTCTAAAAATCGGTAAAAATAATAGAAATTAAATATATATTTAAAAAAAAAATTAGTACTTTATTGGCCGGGCACATTATTTATTTAGTAGAAATTAAAAGAATCTTAAATTAATGTAAAGTTAAAATGTTGTACAATTCGAACATTAAAACCTACACAATACAATAGGCATATCTATTAACACATTACACAACAAATGTATTTACAGTGCAGTTTTGTTTAGAAAAAAAAAACAATATCCAGTCTCGTGACTATTAAAATGTCTACTTTTATTCTAAAACATGAAAATAACATCTCATCAAACTCAACAAGTACTAATCAATTCAGTATCGCTACGGTTTCGTGAAGGACTTGACGGCTTGGGACAGATAATACAAAAGAAAATAAATGCGTAATAAAAATGACTTAAAAATAAAAAAATAGTTTTTTATTTTTAAAATAGTGTTATAAAATTGTGTGTGTTATCAGTCAGTGTTTCTAAAGTTTAAAAAAATGGGTATAGATAATATAAGTTATGTGAAATCGGACGAGGACTTGGAAATGTCTGACAGAGGTCAGATCGCTAAGGCAGTGGACAAGGCCTTTGGTTACGAGGAGGCGTTAGATTTAACAGGTATCCTTCTTTTACTTAAGTTAGCCGACCGCGGTACTTAGTAAATGTTCGCCGTATAATTTCACGGTACGCGTGCATCTCAGGTTTGAACCCCGACGGCACTAATAAAAGTGCAAGTTGGCTGCAATTTTAAGTGTTAATTTATCACGGGCTTGGCGGTAAAGGAAAGTATCGTGAGGAAACCTGCATGTCTATGGAGGATCGATAAATCTTGTGAAAGTTACCACGGAAAATCTCCTTTTAAGTAACCTCCAATGGCAATAATCTTTGGTGGTCTCCGCTTGGAGGAATTCTCTTCCAAAATGGTAAACTATAAAGTATACCCAGATCTATGATCTGTGACGTGTATGCTATAATCGTTGGGTTAGATAGACTAATTGATGAAATAGGATCAGAAGTCTTATTATATAAGTTGAGGTGTTAAACGAGCACACAGTCTATCGCATAATAAGTGGATGCTTGCGATGCTATCTATCCTTGGCTAAAACTGAAATGTAGGACTAAGCTAAATGTCTCGTTACCAGTTAAAGGGGTCACACAGCAGCATTATGCTGCTCCAACCTCCTCGTTTGTATAGGGGCCGCGCGATTGCTAATCACGTGGTCCTGGGGTTGCATCTTGGATCGGACCATAATCAGTTATTGGGATTATCTGCCAAGAGGAATTTGGCACAGTTTCACCCCCGTACCTAGAAACACACGTAAAGCTGTCTGTTCTCTACGATCTCTCTCCAGTCGTGTCGAACTGCTGGCCCATCGGGTTGTAAGAGTAAGGGATTAGAGAGGGGATCTGTGCTTGCGCATACACTCTGGTACTGTAATCCTGCCCTGCATAGATAGCTAGTCTTAGTTAAGGCTGGTTCTTTTACTAAAAGATTAATAAAAACCCACATAAAAGAATAAATTATATTTACGTTAAGCACCGAATATCCGAGAAGTCTGCAGTATGTGAACATGTTCAGGTTCATCCCAAACATTACATCAGATTAGATCAACCACAAAACTTAGCAAAAGAACAGCGATTCTTACTAAAGATGATTTGCTTGGTTACCCCCAACCCCCCCCCCCCCCCCCCTTTTTCACATTCCCCCCATTCAAAATTCCCCACCAAACCCCCACCACCACCCCCCCCCCCCCACACAACACAAAACAACCCCCCTTTTTTTTTTTATTTTTAAAAACAAAAAAAAAAAAAAAAAAAAAAAAAAAAAAAAAAAAAAAAAAAACCCCCAAAAAAAAAAATTTTAACATTAAAATACATCCGAATTTAAATAGTGATACCGGGGTGCTATGATGTGCTTGGGATCGCATAATAAAATTAAATCCAAACCCAAGCATATTACTGCACAACTACAAGATACTGTATGCTCAATCAGCGTGGATCCGACTAAAAATTAATATTTAAAAGTTTAAGGTTGCCTTCGTTAACTATGACATCAGGAAGTCAAATACCTTAGGCTTTCTGTGACTATGGTTGCTGTAAAACCCCCGAAACGTCGGAAATTAAAATATGTTTAAATTTTAACGTGATAAAATTCGTAGAATCAGAATGAAATGAAATGGAACTCATTGAAATGTGTAAAATATAAACCCGTTTAGAAATTAAATTAGACACTCTCGCGTTTCTTACTCTTGCTGTTTCGTTTTTTAAATGATTCCGTATTTAGATTCTCTCACTTTCTACTTCCTTCCACAGTACAATTTTTGTATAGGATAAGTGTGATAAACGAGCACTCAGTGCACCTGATAGTAAGTGGTTGCTGTAGCCCATAGACATCTACATCTATCCTCGATGATGAATCAAAATGCAGATGCGTTGCCACCCGTGAGTCCTAAGATAGAATACCTCCTTTTCAGTAAGAATGGATTCCGTTTCTCTTCACTCACCATAAAAACACAGCAGCTTTAAGCTGCTATTTTACGCTGGTATTCTGTGAGAGCGTGTTCCTTCCCGGTCGAGTCGACCCATTAGTGCTACGACTATACTACTGATATAGCTGCATCATGCATAAAAAATGTATATAGGATAATTTTTATTATCCTTTACACATTATTTAGAGCCGTGGTAGCTCAGATGGTTAACGCTCGCTGTAAATATAACAGAACGCGATTAACCCGGGTTCGATGCCCGCCGGCACCAATGAAATTGATAATTGCAATTTTAAGTGCTGATTTACCACGTGCTCGGCGGTGAAGGAAAACATCGTGAGGAAACCTGCATGTCTGAGGAATAAGGAAAAATATTTCGAAGACATGTGAAGTTCGCCAACATGCGTCGGGGCAGCGCGGCGGACACTTCCTTGCCCTAAAACCCTCTCAGAAATGAGGGGAGGCCTGTGCCCAGCAGTGGGACGTATATAGGTTGTAACTTTACTTTTCTTTTTTTATAATTTTTATTGAATACTACGGCCTATTTTTACGCTGATCATGTATCATTCATTCATTTATCATTACAGCTCAAAAAAAGTCTAAGTCACTGCTGAACAAAGGTTCCCCCATAGATTGTCTCATCCGAGGAATTATTTCACATAGTTACCACACTTTGCAGGCAAGTTGACAACCGCAGCTTTTTGTCGAGTTATGATCGGGAAGATGTTATCCCATCTCCTATTTCAATTTTTCTCTGTCGCTATACATCACTCAAGGAATAATATAGGTAGTGGATTCTAGAAGAAAAGTCAATGTACCCTTTTGAGTGAACCAAATAATATCACAATCTCTATATCGTATAAGTATATACATTAAAAAGTTCATTTTCTATGTTGTCACCTTTGAGGATTCTCCTAATTTACATGGCACCCCTTAAGTATATAAAATTTTTAATAAAAAACATTAAAACAGTCCTAAAGCAATGAAGATATATAGTATTTTAAAAAAAGAACTTACGTGATAGAGTGATGGAATTAAAACATATCACAGACAATAACAATAACAACATGACAGCAGTATTTTTTGTTTCATAAAGTAAGTGACGAGACTTAGAGTAAGTAACAGAACGACTGCGTGCTCTTTTTTCCTTTATTTTTATAGTTTGGTCAAAAGAGTATACGGCCTACCGGGTGGTAAGTGGTTCTTGCCGCCTACCAAATCTGCAACACAAGCTATTTTATTAAAAAGAGTGATTTATAATTAGTATTAGGTAAAAACTAGAGTCTGTTTCAATAGAGAAGACCTGTGGAAATTATGCGAACTAAAATTTTAAGTACAGAATTTGACTGCAAATATCAAATTGTGCTAAAGCTAAGGGTTTTATTAGAGAAATATTATATATGTGGTAGAGTCATGCGGCTATATAGCTATATTATGGTTGTAGCACGAATGAGTCTGGTCGGCCGGGTTGGAACCACACTCTCACAAAATATCAGCGTAAAATAATGGTTTAACACTGCTGTGTTTTGTATTGTGAGTGCTTTTTCTACCGTAGAGGGTAAGCCGTTACCACCACGTTATCCCATAAAATACTATTTGTAAGGTTAAAGACGCGCGTTGGTGGCATTTAAAGAAGGAATAAGGTATTTTGGCGGCTCTTAAGTCACACTGGTCTGAAATAAGTGCTCGTGATAATAAATTTTATAATATGTTCGTACTATTTCGTTAATCTGACTGACCTTTGAGCGCGAGTGTCTGTGCTGTAGATCTCTATGTCATATCTGAAACGCACTGAGAACGAGCTAAGATTATCTCTACGGCCTGCTCTATAAAAATTATCAACATGGCTTAAATAGTAAACATTCACAGCTAGAACTCAGAGAAAAAATACCTCATCATCATCATCATTACAGCCCTTCACAAGTCCACTGCTGAACATAGGCCTCCCCCAAGTAATGCCACAAAGCACGGTCCTGAGCCACCTGCATCCATCGACTTCCTGCATGTCTTACCAGGTCGTCACTCCATCTAGTGGGGGGTCGCCCTACACTACGCCTACCGGTACGAGGCTGCCACTCAAGAACCTTTCTTCCCCATCGGTTATCGGTTCTTCGAGCTATATGGCCGGCCCATTGCCACTTCAGCTTACTAATCCGTTGGGCTATGTCGGTCACTCTGGTTTTACTGCGGATATCCTCATTTCTGAGTCTATCACGCAGAGAAACTCCGAGCATAGCCCTCTCCATAGCTCGCTGAGCGACCTTAAGCGTCCTCATACGGCCAGCAGTGAAGGACCACGTCTCAGATCCGTAAGTCATCACTGGCAACACGCACTGGTTGTACAATCTAGTTTTTAGAGATTGAGGTATACCTGACGAAAAGATATGCCGTAATTTCCCGAACGCTGCCCAGCCGAGTTGAATCCGTCGATTGACCTCTCGGTCGAAGTTGGACTTACCTAGTCGGACTATTTGTCCCAGGTAAACGTATTCGTCAACAACTTCGAGCATAGTGCTCCCAACAACTACCGGCATAGGTGTGACATGGACATTGAACATGATCTTTGTTTTGTCCATGTTCATCTTAAGACCTATCCGTTGGGAGGCACTATTGAGGTCATTGAGCATAGTGCTTAAGTCCTCCAGCGATTCTGCCATAAGGACTATATCGTCGGCAAATCGAAGGTGAGTGATGTACTCGCCATTGATGTCAATACCGTATCCTTTCCAGTCCAGTAGCTTGAAAACGTCTTCCAATGCAGCGGTGAAGAGTTTCGGGGATATAACGTCACCCTGTCTTACACCTCTCTGCAGTTGGATAGGTTTCGAGCTCTGGTTCTGTACTCGGATAGCCATCGTAGCCCTACTGTACAAACACTTCAGCACTCCGATATACCGACAGTCAACTTGGCACCGCTGAAGGGACTGTAGCACCGCCCAAATTTCGACGGAATCAAAGGCTTTCTCATAGTCCACATACGCCAGGCAAAGTGGCAGATTGTACTCTTCAGTCTTCTGTACAATCTGCCGCAGGGTATGTATGTGGTCTATGGTACTGAAGCCTTTTCGGAAACCGGCTTGTTCGGGAGGCTGGAAGTCGTCAAGTCTGCGTGCGAGACGATTCGTAATGACTCTCGAAAACAGCACGTAGACGCGGCTCAGAAGGGAAATCGGTCTGTAGTTCTTTAAGAGAGCGTTGTCGCCTTTCTTAAAGAACAAGACCACCGCACTTCTGCTCCACGCCTCTGGAGTAGTGCCACCATGGAGGACGGAATTGAAGAGCTTCTGAAGGACTTCAAGTACCGGTGTTCCACCCGCTTTCAGAAGCTCCGCTGTAATTCCATCCTCGCCTGGGGCCCTGCCGTTTTTAAGGTGCTGGAGAGCCATTCTAATCTCGCTTAGACTGACGTCCGGGATATCATCGGAATAGTGTCGGATAAGACTTGCTCTTGGATCGTTACTCACACTTGCGTGTGGCTCCAACGATGATGTGTACAGCTGCCCATAGAACCTCTCAATCTCACTCAAAATCTCAGGTGTCCCGGAAACGATGTTGCCACACTCAGTCTTCAGCCTTGACAGTTGGCTCTTTCTGGCAGACAGATCTCTGGCAAAGACTTTGGAGCCCTGGTTCCGCTCGATCGCTTCTTTAATACGAGAAGTATTAAAGTTGCGTAAGTCTCGCCGTATGCATTTGGAGATCTGTCTGTTCAGTTGCCTGTATGCTGTCAAATCTGTTGACGATTGCAGCCTCATCTCCCGTCTAACAGCCATGAGATTAAGAGTGTGATCGGAGAGTTTTTGTGTTCTTCTGCGGCGGGTCTTGCAGAACTTAGCTCCGACCGCATGGACAGTTTCCACGAGCTTGTCGTTCATAAAATACCTGAAAAAGAAAAAATACCTGATCCTACTTAATTCGTATTTATTACAGCTTATAAAGTCTTCTACTGAACATTGGCCTTCCCCATAGATTGCCTTATAGGGAGGATATTTAAAATAGTTGTCACGGTTGAGAAGCGGATCAGCAACTGAGGTTTTTTATTATCTTGATTGTTGTCAGGAAAAAGTTTGCTATCCATTTCATTAACATCCACGTGATGATGATATGTTGTAATCCGCAGTCTTACAAAGTCAAATACATTTTTAAAAGGTTTAGGGTGACAAGCGAGCACACAGTTCACCTGATGGTAAATGTATATTGTGGCTCATAATCATATATGTCTAACTTCGGTTAAAATCATAATGCAGATGCGTTATCAACCCTGAGAACTAAGATGGTGTGTCTCGTTTCCAAATTTCCAAATTTAAATAGGGTATACGGGTCTCTACACTCATCATACGAAATCAACAGCGTAAGGCTGCTGTTTCACGTTGGTATTCTGTGAGAGCATTATCCTTCCCCGGTCGAGCCGACCTATTCGTGCTAAAACCATAAGAAAGCTGCAGCGTGGTTCTACCACGCAGAAATTTTTCCTGAAAATTGGCATTTAAAAGGCACTTTTGAAAATCACATATTACAGTACTTCATTAAGTTCATACTGCGGGGGAACCTCTTAAAGACTGAAATTTCTACAACAAACACTAGCAAATGAGAAAAAAGAAAAAATTCTTTTAGTAGAAAAGCGTATTCATCATCTTCCAAGTCTCCTCAAGAGTCCAATGTTGGCGTATGTTAGGTCTGCTATTAGTTTTCAATTACCCCTATAATCGTATTATGAAACACAGCACTCGACAGATGTAGGTAAAAGTGTGTTAACTACCCTCACGGATTCCTATTATCTACTTAACTACGATTATGTGAAAAATGAGTACAATGTGAAAGCCATTTTTACTTTTTATGAAAGGTTACATTTTATGTATCTTTTTAGTGAGTCAAGGAATATAAACCATTACATTAAAAACTATTCATCATTCCCAATTATTATTCTCTTGCGTCGAGAACATTTCTTCAAATTAAAATCATACTACTCCTGAGAAACAGCTTACTTAATAAAGATAATCATTGATATTTGTATACCATAGGCGAGGACATTGCGTAACATGATGTACATAGAAAACACAGCTGATTTGAGAACTTCTTTTTTCCAATGTCTGACATCTTGAACGTTAATTCGTTCAAGTCTGACATCAACAAGATTGTCCTCGCCATTTTAATTCGAAACATTTTTTTTTCTTACTACTGTTGAATTACAATAAATTCTTAAGCAAAGTATTATATACATATGCAAATGAGTCGCCCGTTTAAATAATAAATATTCTTTGTGTTGAGAATGTGTTTATATTATGAATGAGTCATACTTTGAAAAAAATATTTCTTATTTATTTCTAAATTATTGTGTTGTTTAACTCTCAATTTTCATCACCTACTATTGACTCATGACGTTGCTTCACGTCGCACGCGAAATTTTTACATCTACTGTTTTTTTTATAGAATATGTGTGTCAAACGAGCATACAGTCGATTTAATAGTAAGTGAACGCTGTAGCTCATACATATTTACATCTATCATCGATTAAGAATCAATATGTTTTCAACCTGAGGACTAAGATGTATTCCATCGTTTACAGCAAAAAGGGTCTCCGGTTCTCTATATTCAACATACAAAACACAGCGGCACTGAGCCGCTATCTTACGCTGATATATTGTAAAAGCGTGGTTCTTTCCCGGTCCATACGTAAAAGTTATTTTTTTTCCCACCAGCCTATCGTTACGATTAATATGTAAGAAGGTAAATACCTATAGTAAGATCATAATACTTAAACAAACGGATGACCTAGTGAATTGGTTCAACGTAAAATTGCTTCACAGTTTTTCTTAATTCCACAGGTCACGGGAAGTACAACTATGGACTGCTATTCGCCTGCTTCATGATCATCGTTGCCATGGGCATTGATATCTTCGGGCTGGGCATCATTGCGACCGCCGCTACTTGCGACCTTGGCATGACTATCAAGGAGATTGGCATTCTTTCGTCTATGCCATTTGCGGGTAATTTTTGTGAATTTAATAAAAGTTTATTAGACAACATTTTGCGGTTTTCTTAACCTCAGGTAGGGAGTTTATGTAGAAAAGTGGATCTTTTTTTAAACTCATCAAGCGTCATGAATTAAAATCCTGAATCAGTTCTTCGCATAGTTAATTAGATGTTTCATCAGATACCAGAAATAGTATAGTAGTAGCAGTGTAAGAATATCCACTAACCCATACCATCCCGTGGGTGTCGCAGGAGACGAAAGAGGGAAACCAACTAGAAGGAGGCAAAAACTGAGGTTTTCAACCCGCTTGCCAAGCGTGGCAACTATGTCAAATAGGAGGTAATCTATGGGGGGGGGGGCTATATTCAGCAGTAGACTAATAGGCTGTAATGGTAACGATTGACAATCAAGTACACGGTCCATCTGATAATAAGTGGATATTGTGGCTCATAGACGCCTATATCTGTTCCTACGTAAAACAAGAGTCAAAATGAAGATGTGTTGTCACCTCCTAGAACTAAGTTGGAATGTTTCATTTACAATAAGTAACGACTCCAATTCTCGACACTCAGCACAGAAAATAGTATCAACGTACGTTCAACAATATATTTTGCTGTCAAGTTTTAAATGATATACTTATAAAAGTACTTCTGAATTGTACATAATCTTAAATATAAAAATCTCATACGTGGAAGAGCCACTCCGCAGCTATACTATGATTGTAGCACGAATGTGTCGGCTCTACCGGGGAAGGACCACGCTTTCACAGAATACTAACATAAAAACAGCTTATGGTTGCTGTGTGTATGATGAGTGTAGAGACCCGGAGACCCTTTTTACTGGAAACGAGGTATTCAATTTCAGTACTCAAGAATGACGCATCGGCATTTTGATTCTTAATTGATAGATGTCCACGGGCCACAGAAAGCACTCACTATTAGGTAGTATTTATACGTGGTAGAGCCATGCTGCAGTTATATTAGATGTATAGTTGTAGCACGAATAGGTCGGCTCGACCGGGGAAGGACCACGCTCTCATAGAATACCAGCGTGAAATAGTAGCTTAATGCTGCTGTATTTCGTATGGTGAGTGTAGAGAACCGGAGACCCTTTTTACTGGAAACGAGGCATTCCATCTTAGTCCTCACGGGTGACAACGCATCTGCATTTTGATTCGTAATTAAGGATGGATGTGGATGTCTATGGGCCACAGCAACCACTTACCATCAGGTGGACTGTGTGCTCGTTTGTCACCCTATCCTATATAAAAAAAAAAAAAAAAAAGGACCATAAAAACTGGAGGAAAGAGCCGAAACTTAAAAAAAAGGAAAACAAAAAGCAGCAAAAAACCAAAGGTAGAATGTGTGCTCATTTTTCACTTTTATTTTATAAAAAAAATCTACGTCAATTTAAAGAATTCTGTTAGTTGCTCTGTCACTATTTTCACTAAATTATGATAGAAAGAGACAGATATAGATATAATTAGTATTTAATTCAAGTTAATGATAATCATCGATTTTAGTAAGCCGGATAGTCTTTACGAAAAACATTGTCATAGTCCTCCTCATGATGCCTAGTTTAGAGGCGACGTGTAGAGTTTTCCGTGACCAGTTTTACGTGATAGAGTCACGCTGCAGTTATATTACGATTGTAGCACGAATGGGTAAGCTCGACCGGGCCAGGACCGTGCTATCACAGAATACCAGTTAAAAATAGCAGCTTAATACTGCTAGGTTTCGCTAAGTGAGTGTAGAGACCCTTTTTTACTGGAAACGAGGCATTCCATCTTAGTCCTCAGGGGATAACAACGCATCTGCATTTTGATTCATATTCGAGGATAAACGAAGATTTCTATGGGCCACAGCATCCACTTATCATCAGGTAGATTGTGTGCTCGTTTGTCACCCTTATTCTATATTTTTGAAGTAAAACTTCTTTGCGCACGCTTGACTCGGGGAGTAAGCTAGCGAAAGCGTTGCGAAAAGTGTGATCGGGACAGGCGAACGGGAGTTGAGTGGGAAATATAAGCAAGAGAGAGAGCAGTGCGCGCGCACATTTTCTTTCTCTCTTTCTCTCATAGCCAGTTATTTTTCGTAATTTTATTTCGTTTTGAACAATTTTATGAATTAATATTTTATTCAATACATTAACTATTCTTCTTTAAAGCGAATAAAATTGTGAATTCATTTTAAAGTTCATGTTTTGTGATTTTTTGGGTGAATAATAACAAATTATGGAAGGAGGCCGATAATAAATTTAAATATTTGTTGTACGAGTCGTACAAACTAAATATACAAATTTATTATAAGCACACTCGTTTTTTATTGACGATATACTTTCTAGCTTAAAGTGTTTGTGTTGTGTTACCGTTCCTAGTGGTGTTGGACTTATAGGGCAGACTTAGCTAATTTGAAGTTTAGGGGGTTTTGGGTGACAATAACTTTGCACGATGTTGTAGGTGGGAGGAAGTTGCTCTTCAAGGTATATAATCAATTCATCGTCACAATCTATAAGAGTCCACGACTGAACATAGGCCTCCCCCAAAGATTTTCTCAGCTTTTTTATAATTTTCAGTTGTTATTAGGAAGATACTGCTGTTTCAGTTTCCCTTTATACGACACCCACGGGATGATATGGAGTACTGGTTATTCTTGCACCGCCACTAAATGGTAATTTTTTATGTTTTTATTTATAGAATAAGGCTGACAAACGAGCACACAGTCCACTCGATGGTAAGTGGATGCTGTGGCCCATAGACATCTACATCTATCCTCGATTAAGTATCGAAACGCAGCTGAGTTGTCACCCCTGAGGACTAAGATGGAATGCCTCGTTTCCAGTAACAAAGGGTCTCCGGATCTCTACACTCACCATACAAAATAAAACAGTATTAAGCTGCTATTTTAGGCTGGTATTCTGTGGGAGCGTGGTCTTACCCCGGTCGTGCCGACCCATTCGTGCTACAACTATATAGCTATACTATCTATATAGCGACAGTAGCCTAATGGCAGGGCGCGGACCGCGAACTCAAAAGGTCGTGGGTTTGAATCCACCATTCGACTACTGGCGTGAACCACTCATAACACAAGCAATTTAAGCTTACCACGAGTGGTTAAGGGGAATATTAGTAATGTTTATAGCATTGTTAATATTCTTTTTTTTTCCAAAAAACTATATGGCTGCAGCGTGACTCTACCACGTACAAAATGCAGGCAATACTCATTATTATTTATGGCCGCGTCCATAACTAATTAATTCATTTTCGTGTCTGTACCTAACTAAACTTTTTATCTATAGCACCTTAAGAGACGCCAATTTAATGAGTTCGTTACAATAGGAGATCGTCAAGGACCTGCGCAGTCTGCATTACAATATTACCGCTTATAACAATAATTATAACTAATTATTATAATAAGTAACTAATAAACGCAAACAAGTTTTTGTATGAATTGCAACAATCGAGTGGTTATCCTAGATTCTCTCGTACTGTGTCAGCGTATAACATTTTATAAGCGTAGAAAGATTAAGGCCCTGTTTATATTTTGAGAAGTGACAAGTGCGAGTGGCAAGTGCAACTGACAAATGACAAGTGGTTATTGCGAATTTTATTCACACTTATCACTTGTCACTGCCTGTTTACATGCACTAAGCACTTGTCATTTGTCAGTAGCAATTGCCACTCACACTTGTCTTTTTTTATATATAAAATAAGGGTGACAAACGAGCGACACAGTCCACCTGATGGTTAGTGGATGCTGTGGCCCATAGACATCTACATTTATGCTCGATTAAGAATCAAAACGCAGATGCGTTGTTACCCCTGAGGACTAAGATGGAATGCCTCGTTTCCACTAAAAAGGGTCTCCGGATTTCTACACTCTCCATACGAAGCACAGCAGTATTAAGCTGCTATTTTACGCTGGTATTCCGTGAGAGCTTGGTCCTTCCCCGGTCGAACCGACCTATTCGTGCTACAACCATAATATAGCCGCAGCGAGGTTCTACCACGTGTATTACGACTGCCTCGTTGTCTAATGGTCGTAAACACGGATGTTGATCTTAAGGTCTCGGGTTAAAATCCAGGTTAGGGTCAAAATCACTCATTTTGTCAAGTAATTCACAGAAGCAGCCCGAAATCAGTAATCTGCGGCAGTCTTCGTTCAGTCAGACCTCTCTCCGGTCGTGTCGGAATAGCGTCCCATCGGACTATGAGAATGAGGGGATAGAGAGTGCACCTGTGCACATACACTCGGCACTATAATCATGACCTGCGTGGATGGCTAGTCTCCGTTAAGATTGGCTACCCTAACCGAAATTCTGTCTAGAGGACAATATTATTATTATTATATAATATTACTTTAATTTTTTAGGCATTATCGTGATGTCGTATCCTTGGGGATATTTGTCAGACACACGCGGCAGGAAGTTGGTCCTGATGTGTGCTATGTGTGGCAGTTTTGTGAGCGCAGCTCTGAGCAGCCTTGCGCCAAACTGGCAGGTGCTTGCCGCCCTCCGATTTGTTAGCTCCGCAATGTAAGTTAACTGTTATGCGTCTACACTGAAAAAAATCGGAGTGTGGTACGGCCGTATTTTTTACGGGAATACGAGCAGCGAAACGATCTCAAAATGGCGACGATCTCGCCTCCGCCGCACGTAATGTGTCACAGTCCTCACTCAACGTAACGAATTCTCGATCCTCTAACTCTAGCGGTGTAATTTAATTTTGGATGTAGATGTTGGATATGTAGCAGTAAAACATATCTGTAACCCCCGGTGTTTACATCATCAGTTTTCTGAAATGCCTGTCACTATGGAAGCAAATTGAAAGAAGTACCACGTTAAAAATAGAAATAAGCAACAGTCTAAGAGTTAGTAGGCTGGATAGCGACTGCGAAACTAAAAACTAGAGCAAGTCACCATTTGTCTACAAAACAAGGCAAGGACAGGTTATGTCGGACTCACATCGATTAAAACCCTATACCTAGGTTACCAGTGAACCAACCATTTTGATCCTTTTTTATGTTGATACTTTGGTTCATAGAATTTCTACATCCATCAATGGATTCGAAATTCCGATGCAAAGGGATTTTACTATACAATAGGGTTTGGTCGTATGGGTAGTTTTAAACCATGTTTTACATAACAGCGATAAATAACAACGTGGTACACGTTACAAAGATAGTATTGTATGGTCCAACCACATGAGTAAAGATACCGACCAGAGGGGAAGCTACATACAAACGGCTCGCTGTGACTATACCCACACATAGCGCAGCGATGTGTGCGTGAGCTCTCAGCGACACGGGGCTCAGTCAGAGTATCCATGAAAGGGCAGTGTTAGTCGTGAGCATTTGAATAAATGGAAGAACAATACATCGTAATTTTATATATCTACTTTTTATTTTATTTTTTACAACTGTGATAAATTTAGATATTGTTTATTATAAAATAAGACATTATATAGATTAATATAAGTAATTAATTAGTGTTCTGTATAAATTAATGCCTAACAGTTGTATAGTATGTATAAAAATTTGGGAGAA
The DNA here is from genome assembly GCA_907164705.1 of Parnassius apollo. Taxonomy (NCBI): domain Eukaryota; kingdom Metazoa; phylum Arthropoda; class Insecta; order Lepidoptera; family Papilionidae; genus Parnassius; species Parnassius apollo. The sequence continues at coordinate 3,029,598 of CAJQZP010001262.1, forward strand.
AATAATACAATTGCCAGACAGCGATGAAGGGGGTGTTATTGGTAGTGGTGCTGGTGTTGGTGGTAGTGGTGCTGGTGGTAGTGGTGCTGGTGTTGGTGCTTAAAGTATCGTAGATGGTGGTGGGTAGTGGACCACCACCAATACCACCACCATAACCAGTCATTAAAACCACCATCAACACCACAACCACCGCCACTGCCCACTACCACTATTACAGCCATTACTACCACCACCTGATTCTTGGTACTGATGAATACATCTTACAAAAATGATATTGATAGAAATATATAATATGAAGCGTAAGGATTCGCGTGGTTTTTAATCATAAATGGCACATATTTTCTCAATATTCGCCGCTTTACCCTACAGCAAGGTATACTGATAAGACATAATACTATGAAAATTAGCAAAATATACAATTTTTGCAGTTTTAATTTAGGTTACAATAAATAGGGACGTTGTTAAATTAATTTAAGTTACAATGAAATCACATTTAGTTTTATACTATATAATATTGTTTTTTTTCCTTAAATTTTTTACATTCATCATGTGACAACCCTATTAAAATAGGTAAATATTTTCGAAGTTGTTAGGAAGCTTCCCCTCTGGTGCTTACTCTGTAGTCCAACCGTACATTTCTGCTGACGTTAACATTTTACGTGAAGTAGCCGCTAAGTTCGACAGGACAGTTATAAAAGTCGTCTTAGTTAACGTAATCACCTTAACTGCGACGGACGCGAGCTCATTAACATAACACTTTTAACATAATAACATTAACATTGAACACTAAAAATAATCTTAATTTTTTTACTTCTTCATTAAACAGTTCCAACATAAACTTTAAATTATTATTGAACATTCGTCCCATAACCGAACAAACAAAAATTACAAAAAACAAAAACGTTATCCTTATACAAGGATTTTCTCTTCTCAGGGTTTTCTTTAAGGCGTTTATGTTAAGTTTTAACATTATTATTTATATTAAGTTAATAAGTAAAATTGAAGTATCAATTATAGTACACCCGATAGTAAATGACTACTGCATCTTCTAGCCAGCTTTAAGTCCAAGTTTAAGTAAAGTACACTACAGATACGTTGTCATATATGAGGTATGCCTCACAGCCATTTATACCCTTCAACTGTAAGCAGCCCTTCAGACCCTTCAGGCTTTAATAAATGTATGTTACGCAAGTAAATTTTACTAGTGTAACTTTGTACTACCCGTCAAACCACCTACCATTAGCAGTTGAAATGAAGAATCGTCGTTATTGCTGTATAAAAGTGATCCAAAAGATAAATTAATGTAACGTGCTAATTTCCAGGTCAAGTGCCGCTGAATCTGCAACATATGCGCTTCTAGGCGAGTGCTGCAACTCCAGATCAAGGGCACGATACATGCTGCTCATGACCAGTGCCTTAATGCTGACTCCTACCTTGTATTACAGTATGTATCTCACTAGAGGGATCAAAATATAATAGATATAAATTTTGTTTTCTCAGTTGAATCTTTATCTATTGCAATCTTAATCTATTGTCACCTCATCACCTGCATTAAACATTAAGCTGCGTTGTCACAGCGCTAAATCCACGTTCACACAAATATGGCGATAGGAATACTATCAAAAATCGTTGAACGATCGACCACGATCCGATGTACAACTGCGGGATTAAATTTTGTAACCAAAATTGCTACCAATAGCTACCAATCCATTTTTGAATTTGATTTTTATTTCCTTGTTCGTTGTCAGTTCTATTGGTTCTTCTTCCAGTTGGGGTGATACTGCTATTTTGACATTTGAAAATGTATCTAATACCCAGTATGGTATTCCCAATTTCAAAATATCCTGGAATCTTTCAATGAAATCACTGTGGAGATTTTCCAAATGTTGGCAGTAGACAAGCAAGTCATCGTTGCTGCAGGATACTGATAAATTGGGAAAATTATGGGACTCACGTCAGCCGATATTTTTCTTGTTTAAGAGAAGAGCACCTTGGTTATGAAATCAGCGACGACGTTTATTGTTTTTATTAAATTCAAGTAATTGCCTTGAAGTTGGAGAGTCACATCGTTAAGTAATTTATAAAGGTCTTTCAGATATGAGATATCATTTATTGATATGATGAGGCTGTCGTGCTATTCTGTGTCTTTGTTTTCCAAGAACTTCACGACAGAGTCAAACAGATTGTAAAATCGAGTCAGACAATTTCCTTTTGATAGCCAACGCAGTTCTGTGTGAAAGATCAATCGGTTGAAATCTTCATTATTAATTATGTTATTAATAAGTTGATTAAATAATCTGTCATTTAAAGAGTTGTTTCGGATTTTATTGACTGCTCTGATGACATATTGCAATAATTAAAACAGTAGTTCACTTAAATTTCTAGCAACCAACGTAGTAACCTATTACCTCAATGTTAATAAATAAATAAATAAGCCTCTTATTTCTCATTTTTCATGTTGTTTTACAATAGATATTATATGTTTACATGCAACAATAATAAACAAATGATAACATATTAACAAATCATTTACATAATTAATTCATATTTAGTTACATAATTAATTTGAATTTGTAATTTTTAATGTTTAATATAATTTAAAAATGTATTTTTCATTATATAATTTGATTATTTACATATTATTACTATTAAATAAAAATAAAGAAAATATTAGTTTCAGTCAATTTAATGAGAACCCCTATCTCAGGGTAAAGGGCTCCTTCATTTTTGACCATTGCTTTTTATCTTTCGCCTTGGTTTGCCAATCATCTCCTGCTATATCTTTGATGTCGTCAATCCACCTTCTACGTGGCCTCCCTCGTTTTCTTATACCCTTGGGCACTTTCCATACCACGATTCGACGCGTCCATCGAGCATCCTCTATTCCAGCTAGATGTCCTGCCCATTTCCACTTCAATTTCATCGAGTGGATTAAGAAATCAATTTGGTTTGTTTTTTCTCTTATCTTGGTGTGGCGTACTTTACCTCTCCTTCGGAGTCATAGGATAGATCGTTCCATAGCAGCTTGATATATTCTGATTTTTTCTTTTGTCTGTTTTGTATATATCCAAGTTTGCGAACCATACGTTAGACAGGGAAGGATGCAACTATACATTATTTTCTTTTTCATAGAAAGCGGCATGTCTCCTTTCATTATTTCCTTGTGAGCCCAGTATTTTTTCCAAGAAATATTTATTCCGCTTATTATTTCTTCTATGTTATTATTTTGGTGGAATGATACTTGTTTTCCAAGGTAGATATAGGTGTCTACATATTCAAGATTTTCGTTTCCTATCTTTATTGCTGATTTTGTAGAATTGGTCATCAGTTTAGTTTTTTGCAGGTTCATTCGTAGTCCTACGCGAGCGCTCTCTGCCTGTAGATTTTGTACCATTTGCTCTAATTGTTAACTTGTGTCTGAGAATAATACTATATCGTCAGTAAAACGTAAATGGCTGAGATAATTCTCATTTATTCTAATACCAACATCTTTCCAGTCAAGATTTTTGAATATAAACTCAAGTACGGCGATGAAGAACTTAGGGGATAAAGGGTCGCCTTGTTTAACGCCTCTTTTTTGTTTTTATGTCTGGGCTTCTCGTTTCCAGGCTAATTCTACTTGTGCTTCTTTCGTCCTTCGTTCTAGATGTCTTTAATTATATTACAATATATGTCTTCTATGTTGTTCGCTTTCAGCGCCTTCCATTGTAACGTTGCTTCTGAATGCACCCTTACAAATACTTATAATTGATTGATCTTAAATCTTAAATAAATAATAGTAATATAATATTCTAATCTAAAAATAAAAAGTAACGAATTATTACATATTGTTAATTTAAAATAGTTACTAGGATTAATTGTTAATTTAAAATAGTTAATAGTTAATAGGAACCATAGACTAGTTAATTTAATCCGCGCAGCGTGAACCATTTTGCTCAACGATCTCTAAAACAAAAGACTCGGTAGGTTTCGGACACGACGACGAGTCCCCGTTCGGGCCATTCCTCTTTCATTTCTACCTGAGACCGCAAAATTGCTACATATTCGTGGTTACATGTTGCTTTAGCAAATATTGCCTCTTATTTCCCATAAAACGAGCCACAGCTGAAATAGTAAGTAGGATTCTGGAAGAAAGTGTATTTTTAGTACATGGAATTACCTCCACCGTAATACTAGACAATGGTAAACAATTCGTTAGCGCTACTCTAAAGAACACCCTTTCTAAATATAAAGTACCTAACCTACATTATACGCCCAAATACTCACCACACGTAAACACAGTAGAACGTTATATTAAAACAATAATTACTGCGATATCCACATATATTGAAAATGATCATAGAGTGTGGGATAAACTAATTCCTCAAATTCAGTTCACAATAAATAGCGCAGTTAATGAAGTAACTGGCTACACTCCCTCTTTTCTCGTATATGGCAGAGAATTAGTTTCTTGTGGTTCTCACTACGCCGATGCTGAGTTCGATGACATTATTTATCACCCTCGAGACTCTTATGCTGAGAATTTAGGTTGCCTGTCTAGTATCTTTGACAAAGTGCAAGCCCTTCTACTACAAGCACATTCCAAAAATTGTCATACTTATAGTTTACGTCGTCGGCATGCTGAATATAATGTAGGGGACATAGTATGGAAAAGGACATTTTATCAAAGTGATAAAGATAAATACTTTAATAAAAAATTAGCTCCAAAATTTACTAAATGCAAAATTATCACTAAGAAATCGCCACTTGCGTACGAATTATCTGATATGACCGGTAAATCTATAGGATATTGGCACATAAAAGACCTGAAACTCGTAAATTATACCAAATAAATATTTTCCTCGGTACCTAGTAGACTAGAAACAGATAGACGGATTTTACTACTAAAGACGCAAAATCCTTCTTCAGTTGGCGGGGTACTGTAACGTTGCTTCTGAATGCAACCTTACAAATACTTATAATTGATTGATCTTAAATCTTAAATAAATAATAGTAATATAATATTCTAATCTAAAAATAAAAAGTAACGAATTATTACATATTGTTAATTTAAAATAGTTATTCTACGGAACCACAGACTAGTTAATTTAATCCGCGCAGCGTGAACCATTTTGCTCAACGATCTCTAAAACAAAAGACTCGGTAGGTTTCGGCCACGACGACGAGTACCCGTTCGGGCCATTACTCTTTCATTTCTACCTGAGACCGCTTCAAGTTCCCAACGCGCGTGACCCTTCTACTAACGACCGTTGAACTTGCTTACCTACAATTTAAATTATTCGAGGTGCAGTTGATCCCGCTGGGGTGAGTTCTTATTTATTGAAACATTATAACTGTTCTGCTTAATTAATACCTCTTTTGCTGAGGCTGCTTAGAGCCTAGCTTTAAGAATTTTAACTTCCTACAAGGGGTGCTGGAATTGACTAGGGCGCATATAGTGCTATAGGAAGTTTCCCTAATGCTGGCCTCCATCTGGAATTCCAGGATCTACTACCACCTAGCATCTACCTACTACCTAAGCATCTACCTAATACCACCTAGCATCTACCTACTACCTAAGCATCTACCTACTACCTAAGCATCTACCTACTACCTAAGCATCTACCTACTACCTAAGCATCTACCTACTACCTAAGCATCTACCTACTACCTAAGCATCTACCTACTACCTAAGCATCTACCTACTACCTAAGCATCTACCTACTACCTAAGCATCTACCTACTACCTAAGCATCTACCTACTACCTAAGCATCTACCTACTACCTAAGCATCTACCTGTTACCTAAGCATCTACCTGCTACCTAAGCATCTACCTGCTACCTAAGCATCTACCTACTACCTAAGCATCTACCTACTACCTAAGCATCTACCTACTACCTAAGCATCTACCTGCTACTTAAGCATCTACCTGCTACCTAAGCATCTACCTGCTACCTAAGCATCTACCTACTACCTAAGCATCTACCTACTACCTAAGCATCTACCTACTACCTAAGCATCTACCTACTACCTAAGCATCTACCTGCTACCTAAGCATCTACCTGCTACCTAAGCATCTACCTACTACCTAAGCATCTACCTACTACCTAAGCATCTACCTACTACCTAAGCATCTACCTGCTACTTAAGCATCTACCTGCTACCTAAGCATCTACCTGCTACCTAAGCATCTACCTACTACCTAAGCATCTACCTACTACCTAAGCATCTACCTACTACCTAAGCATCTACCTACTACCTAAGCATCTACCTACTACCTAAGCATCTACCTACTACCTAAGCATCTACCTACTACCTAAGCATCTACCTACTACCTAAGCATCTACCTACTACCTAAGCATCTACCTACTACCTAAGCATCTACCTACTACCTAAGCATCTACCTACTACCTAAGCATCTACCTACTACCTAAGCATCTACCTACTACCTAAGCATCTACCTACCACCTAAGCATCTACCTACTACCTAAGCATCTACCTGCTATCTAAGGGCTAATGATGCCAAGCCGCGAGCTAACGGAGTGTTGGCCTACCCTCCTACCAACGGCCATCTTCACTATCGGCTTGGCTTCACCGGCCCTTCTGCTAACTGGCTGTCTACGGCCTTGGGGGAACAGCTCTTGGACTTCGCCCCTACGTCAGTGATCCCCTTAATAGAACCTACTTGTACGTGTGCGGAAGTAAGATAAATAAATAATTACAATACAGTAAATCTTGGCTTTTTAAGAACCCACCTATTCTGTACCCCTAACGGTACACCATATTGAAATGTGTGAGATATAGTCGAATGCCTTTTGGTAATCTATAAATGCTAAATAGAGAGGCTTTTGAAATTCCTTATATTTCTCAACTATGTTCTCCAGAGTTTGAATGTGATCTACGGTTGAATATCCTCTACGAAAACCCGCTTGCTCTACCGGTTGATTTCTATCAATTTTTGTAGATATTCGACTTAAAACACACTGTGAGAAAAGTTTGTAAAGGCTATTTAGTAAACTGATGGGTCGATAATTTCCAATATCTCTTGGATCACCTTTATTATAGAATAATATAATACTTGATTTAGTCTATTGCTCGGGAACTCTCTGCTCTTTATTTATAATGTTGAATAAATAAGTTATCACCGGTGTTAGCAGTGTTTTTGCCAGCTTTAGTGCCTCATTGGGAATACCGTCTGGTCCTGGGCTCTTGTCTGATTTTAGCCTATTTATTTCTCTATCTATTTCAGTTTCGGTCCAATCAATAATCGTTTGATTTTGAGAGTAAAAATTTATGGTTTCGAAATTCCCAAGGTCTTTTTGGTCGTAGAGCTTTGCATAGAACTTTGTTGCTATTTTGAGGATGTTTTCTCTATTAGTTGATGGAATAGAGTTTTCTAATAAGCTGGGTATCCAAATTTTGTGTGAGCGAAGTTCTTTGTACGCGCGTTTGCAGCTACCGCTAGTTATTATATACTTTTCTATTGTTTTTAATCTGTGGAAATTGTAGTCTTTCCTGATATTTTTGTTTGTTATTTTGTAGATAAGGCTGAGTTTTATTTTGTCTTCACGACTTTTAGGTTTGAAATTTTGTAGTTCGTGGCGTTGTTTAATTAGACTTAATGTTTACTTGGTCAGAATGTTGTAAAGTTTACGTTTCTCTACTTGTTTGTCTGTTTTCACGCTTTCTAATAGACATTTTTCTAGATTATTGTATAAGGTTTGAACCGTGTGTGTTTCTTCCAATTTTATAGATTTTAAATTCTGCTCTAGTTTTTCTAGGTAATAATTTGTTTCACTTTGGTTTATCAATGTACACATATGAGTTTTGAATTTTTGACGACTCTTTTTGTTTGAATTGAAGGATATTTTTGATCTAACTATTCTATGGTCTGATGGGAACATAATGTTATTTAAAACATGCACATCTTGGAATCGGTTTGGAAAATTTGTGAGTATATAATCTATTTCATTTTTTATTGTTTGGTCAGGAGACTTCCACGTCCACGTATGGCTGCTCTTTTTCTTGAAAAAAAAGTTCATAATGGATAGGTTATATTCTTGCGCATAGTGTATTAATTGTTGACCTCTAGGGATTTCCCACTATTCAGACTCTTCAGTAGGTGCATAAACTTGTATAATAGTTATTGGTAGGTCATTTAAATCGAAATCTAGAAGAACTACATGATCGGATAAACCCCTAAAGCTTTTGATATAGGTTTTTAGATGCTTTTTTATTATAAATCCGACTCCATATCTTCCCCTTATCTGTCCATTGTAGCATAATATGAAATCATCATATTCGTCCACTCCGTAGCCGAATCTTCTCATTTCTGACAGTCCAATGATATCGTATTTAATATACTTAAGCGCGTTCGTAAGTTCTATAAGCTTTTCCGGGCTCGCCAGCGTTCTCACGTTGTATGTGCCGATGTTTGAGAGAGAGAGATTGTGTTGATTTCTCTTTTTGTTTGTATTGTTGTTCTGTCTCTTTGGAGGGTTGTAGTCAAGAGAAAAATCGATTTCATTCTTCTCCCCCGCGGTGACCAGCCATATTGGGTTTTGTGATAGTGGCGGGGCCTTCGTTAATTGTTAAATACTGGATGTTGGAGCTTCATTTTCTGAGAATTTCTCGAAGTCTTTCTTTGTCTCATCAGAACTCACAACAACATTAAAAAAATTGCATACTTCTCCAAACCAAGATGAACAAGCCATGAAAGCCAAGCTCTAAAGAAAAAAAAGAGAAAGAAAAAAAAAATTACTGCTTTTACCTCAATGTTACTTCTATAATATTTTAAGACGACTTAGTATAAAATAATTATTATTTATTATTAATAATAATGCGCTGTCACAAAGTCAAGAGTGAAAAAGATTTTGTTACGTTTTACTAGCTAATGCTTTATCACTACTTAACACCAGGTGGAATTGTTGTAGCATACAATAAGAAAAAAAATCGTATTCAATACGAAATACGTTATATAAGTAGCATTGATGGGTATTGGCCTCCTCGTATTTTTTGGGGAGTTATTAATCAAGTAGTCGGTAGACTTCACTATCCTGTGCTCGTAAATAAAAATGTAATACTTCGCAGATATAAAGGTTTCCTCTTGATGTTCCACCGAGCTTGTCATCTGCAACAGAATCGCAATTGATAGTAAATTTTATTTGCGAGAATCTAGCATGAACTTGCTCGGTACGATAAAATTTTAGGATAAGTGCTTATTAATTTTTTTTAAATAGAATAAGGGTGACAAACATGAATAACAATGAATTTTTTAATTTATATTTTCTTACGTTAATGCGGATATAAAAAGTAAAAATCATGAAATAATATCTTCATCATCATCATCATCATATACTATCAAAAGTCTACTGCCGAATATAGGTCTTTTTTATAGGATAGGGTGACAAACGAGCACACATTCCACCTGATGGTAAGTGGGTGCTGTGGCCCATAGATATCTACATTTATTCTCGACTAAGAATGAAAACGCAGATGTGTTGTCATCCCTGAGGACTAAGATGGAATGCCTTGTTTCCAGTAAAATCGGGTCCCCGGGACCCTCTACACTCACCAAACGAAACACAGCAGTATTAAGCTGCTATTTCATGCTGATATTCTGTGAGAGCGTGGTCCTTCAACGGTCGAGTCGACCTATTAGTACTACAACCATAATATAGCTGCAGCGTGGCTCTACCAAGTATAAAATGGCTTATTCAATTGCATTATTTGTTTCAGTATGGGGATATTTCATAACAAAGCTGGACTTTTCAATCCCGTTCTTGGGAATAGTGTTCCGTCCATGGCGCCTTCTGACTTTAGTAATGGCTTTGCCGCTGGGCTTAGGTGCGTTGCTACTGTACTTCTTCAGTGAGAGCCCCAAATTTCTTGCCAACATAGGCAGGAATAAAGAGGCCGTGGAAGCTCTGAAGAGGATATACGCAGGGAACGGTGGAAAAGTTAAAACATTTCCTGTAAGTATTATTCGGATATTAAGGCTGTAAGAGAAAAACTAATCACCATGACACCAGCGGCGACGATTATTCATTAATACAGATCCTTTAGAAATTGCAGCGCGTATTGTCTTCACATACCTAATCTATAAGTATATAGTCTCTGCTGCAAATAAGACAATTTTAACATTATCTCTCAGTAACTACACATTTGCGCAATTTACGCAGTTATAAAACCAGTTAAGCCTTAATATATATTAAGATAAGCATATAATAAAGTGGGTTATACTAAGTTTCATCAACCAATTTCACCTAAATGAAAGGCATGCTAAGAGACTCATTGGTGACTCGAATGTGGTTAAAATCAATCTTACCAGCCTCGAACACAGCCGCAAAGTAGCCAGTTTTTCGATTTTTTACAGGATGCATTTCGAAAAGTGTGCGCAACATTTGCATAACTTAATTCCTCAATCTCCCTTCCGTCGTCGAACAATCAGACGTTAGGCTAGTCGCCACCTCTTCGTTGTCAACCATGCATTCGAACCGAAGAGACTGCTACATTGTACTGCATTACATTGACTGCTTGCATCTCTTTTTTCATCCAAATACAACCTCGGCTACATTACTATTTACCATCAGGTCAGCTTATAGTTAATCGCTGGCTTAGAATAGTTAAAAAAAACCTGCTCGCAACAGCTTACGAACAAGATTCTATTATTTGGGAATATGAGTGTTCCTTTTTCAAATTTATCAGTAAACATTCAGCCATTCATTTCATCCATTCCATCATTGTGAAGACGTATAACTTGCCAGTATCAAACTAATCAGTGAAAAGTAAGTTCTGTTGGTAATCTATCGGGGTGGCCTTTTTTGAGCAGTGGATTTTGGAGAGGCTGTAATAAATAAATAAATTAATGCCTTTTGTTACAATACAATAGGTATTAATTTATTCATTTATTAATTTTAATTGTTTTTTTTAATTTTAATTTATATTCTTCGTAAGTTAAAAGGCGTTTTAATTGATTTTCAGGTAAAGGAGATTTATATAGAAGAAGGCAGAAAAGATGCAGTCGGTGAATTCTCTTTGCATTCTCTTTGGGCACAGATTGCTCCCCTCTTCAAACCGCCTTTGTTGTGGAGGACGTTACTGCTCTACTATCTTACCTTTGTTATTTATATAGCGTAAGTTATTTCCCTAGTATATATTTTTTTGTTTTATGATGGTGGGAAAAAAAAAGAAACTACGGAGTGACGATAGAACTCAAAACCCCTACTGGTTTGAGAATTATAAAGTTATAGCTTTTAGATCGGTGGTTCTACGAGCCTTAATATTTGCCGTGGTACTGTCTATCATGCTAGCCAGTATCACGACACCTGTTGCACCATGAGTTCCTGTTTTCAGTACAATATTAAAGGTTACCGTTACTGTTATAGCCTATTAATGTCCACTGCTGAAAATAGGTACGTGGTAGAGCCACCTTGCAGCTATATTATGGTTGTAGCACGAATGGTTCGGCTTAACTGGGGAAGGACTACGCTCTCACAGAATACCAGCTTTAATACTGCTGTGTTTTGTATGGTAAGTGTAGAGATTCGGAGACCCTTTTCTACTGGAAACAAGGCAATTCCATTTTAGTTCTTAGGGGTAACAACGCATCTGCGTTTTGATTCTTAATCGAGGCTAAATGTCTATGGTTTATGGTCTATGGGCCACAGTATCCACTTACCATCAGTTGGACTCTGTGCTCGTTTGTTACCCTTCTTCTATAAAAAATAGACCTTCTTGCCATAGTTGCCACGCCTGGCAAGCGCGTTAGCAACCGCAGTTTTTATTTTTAGTCTTTATTAGAAAGACACTGCTGTTCATCTCTTGATTTTTCCCTCTGTTACCTTTTACGACACCCACAAGATGATATTAAATAGTGGATATTCTTACATCGCCACAACGCGGCTTAAAATACTACTTCAATAGGTTTAGATAGGTAATTAGATCTAAAACTAATTGCTCTATATCGCACGGCCCTCGCTGCTTCGGTGATTATTGGTGGATATCACATGATTTCGAAGAGATATGGTTTCTTCATGACATTTTCCTTCAGCGAGGACGTGGTAAATCCTGTATTTAAAATTTATGTAAATTTAATCTTGTATGTAAATTTGAAACTGCAACGATTCATTAGTGCCAGCGGAAATTGAATTAAGCCCACGTAGTGAGATTACGGAGGACCGTGGTAAGTCAGAGGTTCAGCCTCCACCGCGGTCATTTGGCAATAACTAATGTCTTATATTGCTTTATCGATAGAGCCATCTTGCAGCTTTATTATGCTAGTAGCATTAATGGACCGCCTCGAAGGACCACGTGCTTAGAGAATACCAGCGTAAATTACTAGCTTAATACTGCTGTGTTTCGTAGGGTGAGTGTAGTGAACCGAAGCACCTCTCATTGCAAATTGATAACCCAGGGCTTTTGTTTAAGAAATTTCAAAGCCATCTACCTCTGCAACTCCTAACCATAATGATGTAAAATTACAACGATGAAACTACTTTTTTTAAATAAATTCGTCTATTGCTTCGGATTTATACGTGACTATTTATTATGGTTTTAGCATGAATGGATCCATCCATACCATAATAAAGGACATGGCTCAAGTTGACCGGGGAAAGACTACTTATTCTCACATAGACACTCTCTCATAAAATACCAGTGTTAAATAAAAGGCGAAAGCTACAGTATTTCATAGTATGATGTGTATAATGGAACCTAAAATACTTTTTACTGAAAACGAGGCATTTCATCATAGTTTTCAGGGGTAACAACGCATCTGAATTTTGATTCCTAATCAAGTATAGATGCTGTCTATAGGCCACAGTATCCTCTTACTATCAGGTGTACTGTGTCATCGTTAGTCAACTTTATAGTATAAAAAAGTATATGGCTATTCCTTAACACAGGGAGTTTGTGCCGCGCCTGCGTGGAATACGTTCGTGTGTCTGGTTGCTACAAATTCTGTTATCAAAATTCGTTCTTAAAAATTTGTGATTGGCCAATTTATCAAGTTTCAATTCCTTATTACTCTAGTGCAGTATATATGGACTAACTCCGCCCAGTGGGAGGTTTTAGAGTGAAAGAAAGTCGAAAAAGTGATAACTTGAGGGTACATACATTCGAGAGTCTCGAACCCCGTTCGTTTTGATCGTGAATAACCGCTGTACTAAACGCGCTAAAGAGTTGCTTAAGCGCACTACAAAATTACGCTCGACTTCGTGCTCACTACTGACGTCATCGACATTCATAACTTCGTTTAATTTGAACTCCTTATAAAATATTAACGCTAGAATGTCGAAGTGCGCTGCTTGCGGGAAATTTGTGAGTCCGGCTGATATTATTAAATGTAGCAGGTGCTAATATTTATGACAGAATATGTTTAAAGTTATCCAAAAGTTATAAAATATCTCCAAAATGGTTTTGTCCGGGCTGTACTTCTAAACAACCACGAAAAGATAATACGGAGACTCCGATTAAGGTGCAAACAGAAATAAGCCAGAGTAGTTCCTCGAACTCATCACCTTCTAGTTGCAGTGGCTGTGATGCTACAAGTAAGATGATAGAGGAGTTACGTACGGAAATTGTCGCTATGCGCAATGAATTTGTAAACTTTGGAACAAAGTTCGACAGGCTTTACCTTGCCATCAGCGACTTAAGTAAGCGAGTTGATGGAATAGAGAATCGGGTGGCTAATCTCGAAAAAGACGAATGCATGAAAAAATATAAGGATGAGAACAAAAAGCTAAGCGACACATTGGAGCGTCTTAAGTTCGAGTTGAACGATCGTGATCAGGAACAGCTCCTTACTGATGTAGAAATAAGTTGTATACCTGAGCATAAGGGTGAGAACGTGACTCAACTTGCTATGCTTATTGGTGAAAAATTAAATGTGAAAATTGAAGAACAGGACATTGTAAGCATCCAGCGAATGGGTCCACTGCGAGGTTATATAGAAGGAGAAAGCGCTGTTCAGCCACGACCACTTGCTGTGCGCCTGGCGCGCCGAACGCTGCGCGACCGTCTGTTACAAAGCGCGCGTGTCCGTCGCGGTGCCGATACTACAGGTTTTGGCCTGCCGGGTTCGCCGAAGAAGTTCTATATAAATGAGCGTCTTACCCGTATAAATCGCCAGTTATTCTTCAAGGCCCGTCAAATGGGCTCTAAGAGCGGTTGGAAATATGTGTGGACACGAGACGGTCGCATTTACGCGCGACGAGATCAGAACACGGAGGCACGCAGAATAAGATGTGAAATCGATCTTGTCAAGTTTTTTGGCGAACCGGTGGTTGGCTAAACTTGGAGCTTTTGCTTTTCTGTTGTTTTTTTAACTGTTTGCTGAACCTATTTTTTAAACTATTGGTGCTTGCATATTTAACAAAATTTTTGAAAATGATTTTTAGATTAATATGTCTATGCCCTACTCGTTTGGTCATGTATCCGCTTATGTCGTTTAATAATACTGTACTACACTCTTTAACATTATTGAACAAATTATTTGTAAGTGCTGTGACGCTAATGATACATAATGCATATTATTTTGTATATACGTATATTATACATGTTATACGTTTCATATTTTCCGGTTTAAAATGCTCTCTTTATTTTTGCCCATATTTTATAATATTCTATATTATCATAATAACTTATGTTATAAACAACTTTTTAATTTATTATACAACACCGATATTTAATTACACGAAACGAATTTCACTTTTGCCTTGGGGACACAAAAAAAAAAAAAAAAAAAAAAACTATATAAATTATGATATTCAACTTTTCAGAAAAATATTAGATAACACGAAATTTGATTTGTTATACGGTTATAGCTATAGCTACGGTGCTGCCCTGTTTGTGTATATGTGTGTATGTGAGTGTGTTTGTATAAGTATGCGTACGTATGTTTATATGCATATACTGAAGTTGCTCGTGTCCCTGTGTTCAGATATATATTATACTCTCTGTACAAAATGGCGCCTAAAAATCAAAAGCTGAAGGTTGGTTTTTTAAATCCGGGTTCTTTGGGTACAAGGCATGAAGACTTCATTGTGGCAATGGTGCAGCATGATGTAGATATCATGGCTATAAATGAGACCTGGCTACGTGATGGAGAACAAGGTCGCGCGCCATCTATCCCCGGTTACCGCTTGCGTCATTCCACCAGTACCACGCGCGCACGTGGTGGTGGGGTTGGATTCTATGTACGTCATGGACTCGCCGTAAAAACGTGTGTATTTCCTGCCGCAACATCAGTTGAACAAATGTGGCTTAATTTAACTGTTAACGGCATAAATCTGATAATAGGTACTGCTTATAGACCACCATGGCTTGACGTAGACATATTTTTTGACGCACTTACTGATTCAGTATCATCTTTTGCCCATCGCGATAATATTGTGCTCTTGGGTGACTTTAATATAAATTTACTGGTAACTGACAACAATACTCATAAATTTGACAATTTTACAAAATACCTAAATTTAACCCAATATGTAAATGAACCTACACACTTTACTCCTTACAGTGCTACATTAATTGATTTAATATGCACCGACCTACCAATCTCTAACGTAACCGTCGATTACATACCAACTCTAAGTAATCATGCTTTCTTAACATGTAACTTTAAAATCAATAAGCCAAAATGTCAACCAATTCAGTTCATGTATCGCCCAGTGAAAGACATAAATCGTGATAGTTTTAATTTCGAAATAGAAAGGATCGACTGGGATTATACAGCCCAATTACCTCATGTAAATGATATGGTTTCTCAATTCAATTTAACATTGTTAAGCCTGTTTGACCAATTCGCGCCACTAAAGCTCAAGCAAGTAAAAGAACGTACATATCCAAGGATTACCTTTACTATTCGAGAAATGATAAAACTGCGGAATGAAGCACATAATCGTTTTCGCTTAACTAGATTAGAGAAGCATAAAAGTTATTACAAAGAACTTAAGCATGCTGTAAACTCAGCGTTATACCGCGAAAAACAGGCCTATTTTAATTAACATATAAACCCCAATTTAACTAATTCTAAAGCTCTTTGGATCAATCTTAAACGGACAGTAAACATATCAGAAAAATCTAGAGACTATGAAATTCCTGACCAACTCAACGATCCGGATTTGATTAATTCTCACTTTTGCAATATACCTGGAAATGATTCAGCACCCGATTCAGAACATGTTTTCTTTGGCTCCCATCGATTTTGCTCTTCAACATTTAAGTTAAGTGTTACAGACGAAAACACAATAGCCAAAATAATTAATTCACTTAAGTCAAACGCTTTGGGCGCTGACGGCATATGCCTGGATATGGTTGTTTTAACAATTCCTTACACGCTAAAAGTAATCACCGCGATAGTTAACAGATCGATAACCACGTCTTATTTCCCTGACGTCTAGAAAACCGCTTTGTTTACACCAATTCCAAAAACCAATAGCATTATAAATTTCAAAGACCTGCGCCCTATCAGCATCCTAACCTGCTTGTCGAAAATACTGGAAAGAGTAGTATGTACACAGCTTGAAGCGTACTTGGAGAGTAATCACATACTACCAAAACTGCAGTCAGGTTTTAGAAAGCATCGCGGCACGACAACAGCACTATTAGACATAGTGGACAATTTTTTAGCATCTCAAGATATAGGTGAAGGAACAATCATGACACTACTTGATTTCTCACGAGCTTTCGAGTCTCTTAACATCGAATTATTATTGTCCAAGCTTTTCTATTATGGATTCGATCCAACCGCAATCAAGTGGTTCTCCAGTTATCTAAATGATCGCATGCAGTTGGTTAAAATAATTAAAAAAGATGGTACACATACTCTATCAAGTCGTTGTCCTGTAACGAGAGGAGTTCCACAAGGATCCATACTAGGCCCTCTTTTATTCATACTGTATATAGCAGATATTAGTACAGCCATTCAGAACTGTAAATATCATATGTATGCAGACTATTTGCAGGTATATCTTTCCTTTGTACCAAGTTAACTGGGCTGTTAATAACTTAAATAGAGATCTAACGAAAATCGCCCAGTGGTCAGAAGCCAACACTCTTGTACTCAATCCAGCAAAATCAAAATACATAGTATTGGGATCAAAGCGACAGATAAATCGAATAGTTGCAAATAATCCTGATCCGTGTGTCCTCGGGGAGAAGATAAATCGTGTGACTGAATCTAAGAATCTGGGATTGCTTGTGGATGACGCGCTTCGCTTTGAGAGACACGTGATCGAGATCGCACGTAATTGCTTATACAGACTAAAAGTATTATACCGAATACGTGACTTTTTGAGTGAAGCTCTGCGCATTAAGCTTTGCAACTCCCTTGTACTCTCCAGGCTAAACTATGCCGATACGGTATATGGACCAAGGCTACTTTCGAAAACTGACCGAATAATTCAGAGGATCCAAAATGCTTGTGCCAGGTATATACACCACATTCCCCCACGAACGCACGTCAGTCCCTATTTAAATAAATCAAAGTTATTAAGAATGTCCCAATTAAGAGCACTACATTTAGCAACACTAATGTTCGGTGTCTTTCAAAACAAAAAAGCCCGGGTATCTACATATTAGAAAAACTAAAATGGCGCAAGGACGGTAATTTTAAGGACATTCGAACAAAATCAAATGTCCTTTCAATACCAAAACACACAACGGCAGCATTCCGTGGTAGTTTCCGATATGCAGCTACTAAATGCTGGAACAACTTGCCCCCACCTATCCGCCAACTAAATACCATAAGCCTTTTCAAGGTAAAAAGTAAAAGAATATTTTTGTCACGTTAACATTTAGGGCGGATAAAATAGCTGCATTATGTTTTTCATAGTATAATATAAATATCTATATTGTTTTATTGTAAATTCTCATTATATTATTTATTATATACATTTATATATACCTACTGCATAAATAAAGTTCCCATCCTTTTTCATTACCATTATTTTATTTTATTATTTTGATAACATCTAATAGAAATAAAGCGAACATACTATCCTCGCAGGCGAGTCCAACCTCAATGGGCATTGCTGAAAACCAACGCTACCGCAATCCTGCGATAGCATTATGTTGAGTCAGTGCCCTTTTCAGCATCACATCACTCATGCAATTGGATCATTTTATGACTGTTTTTGTTAACTTTATCTTTGATTTTTTTATGTATTATTTTATTTTCTGTATCAAAACTGTATGAGTGTAAGTTGCTGAATAAATGCATCATGCACGCATGTCTATGTCTATGTCTACATATTGTAAGCCTACATAAAGGGCGTCAGGTGCATGTGGCTCAAGACCGTACTTTATGCCATTACTTGGGGGAGTCCTATGTACTTGGTAGTTCTTTAATAGTGAACTTGTGAAGTGTGATTTTTACATGGCAGAGCCACGCTGCAACTATGTTATAGTGCAACTGTGTTGTAGCACAAATGTGTCGACTCGACCAGGGTAGAACCACGCTCTCACAGAATACCAACGTATAATAGCAAATCCATGCTGCTGTATTTCGTACGGTGAGGGTAGATAACTGGAGACCGTTTTTACTGGAAACGAGGTATTATATCTTATTCTTCACGGGTGGCAATGAAAAAATTTGTATTTTAATTCTTAATAGAGAATAAATGTAGATGTCTATGGGCCACAGAATCCACTTATCATCAGGTGCACTCTGTGCACGTTTGTCACCTTATTCTATAAAAAAATTATAATGATGACGACGAAAGAGCAGCAGCATATCAGTATTCTTTCACTTGCATTCTTTAATTTCATTTGTTCTATTTTATATCCACAGAAACAACAGTTTTGCTATAATTCTCCCGACAATATTGAACGTGTTCTTCACATCCTACGCGACCAGCAGCACCGGTATGGGCTTCTGCGATCTCTTTAAAATGACGGTCCCTAATAACGTCACCGTAGTCGAAGAGTTAAGTCGGGTAAATACTTCATTATCGATTTTTTTCTTGAAAGATTAGATCAAGATTATCGTCGAAGCTGTAGAAATTGATAAGTTGCAACACGGGTCACCGTCGCAGCGTGCTGAAGGAGAGTGGTCGTAGCGTTTTTTCCGGATACAGAACGCTTTATCATTTTTTACGGGGTGAAATCTGCGCACACGCAAATAATAATTGTCTGTTACTACGAAAATAACACATAAGAGTTAAAACAAAATACTAACAATATCACACACACATAGATAGATACATAATGACACTATCGCTCGGTGAGAGCGACGACTCGGATACAAACTTGGACCAGTCGCTCTACCGATCCGCATATTGTATGAGGGCAAGCGGTCTGTATTAGTATACAAGTCACAAACAACCGTTATTATTGTAATTTTTAAGTTTCAAAAGAAATACATAGCAATAATATAATGAAAATTACTTATATATGAAAAGTAACGCCTAATTTTTGTAAATTTGACTTGGCAGATCGCGATCGGTGCCGCAGCAACTAGTTTTATTATACGCAGAGGACCGCTTGAACTTATACTTTTATGGAGGGGTAAGCATGTGTATGCATACTCTCCTATGGTGCGCCGGTGGCTGGTATTGCTCTACGAGTATAGTTTTGAAGTCTTACGAAGCAGTGGCCTGTATTCTTGCTGGTCATGGTTACAAAAATGCTTTTTACTTTACACGACACATTTATAATAATAATAATTTATATTTAAATACATTTGTCATTTTCTTTTATATATTTAGCTCAACCAGATAGAAATACAATATTAATATCCCAAAGTATTTTTTGATTGGTCGGCGAAATTCGGGTTGGTACCACGACCTCACAGAATACTAGCGTGAAGTAGATGTTTACTTCTGCGTTTAGCTTGGTGAATGCGGGTGACCGGAGGCCAAATTACCCCCTCCCCCTTAACACGGCAGTGGAGTTAATATGCAAAACCACTACTCCAGGAGAATTCCTTGGCTGAACATCCACTCCCAAGCTACGTGAACTTTTCATGAGCATGAATGTTCAGGCTGTCCCGCGAATTATGAGGAAAAGAGTAGGCGAAATCCCGCTCAAGACTAAAACAGATCGGGGCAAGCTGAGCAATAAGACAAAGGCGTAGATGGAGAAGGAGGCCTAGGTTCAGCAATGGACTTTTAAACGGCTGTATCGAGTGAATGTAGGAATGAAATATGTGTTTCAGGAAGAGTCGGTGTGTCAGGGAACCATTGAGGATAACACTATATGGGCGGGATGTGCTCATGGGCTCTCGTTCTTCGTTCTCAATGCTCTAATTTCACAGTGCGCGAGAAGACGAAAGGTAAATAGAGATCATTTAATTTGAATAAAACTAAATTTACGGATTTTATCGCGTTTATTTCATTACTTTTACTTATTTTTAATTCCCGACGTTTCGGGTGCTTTACAGCACCCATGGTCACGGGGGGGAGGGACTGCGATGTTTGACGTCCCAATGTCATAGTTAGTCCGGCTACCTTCAGTTTTTGAATATTAATTTTTTGGACCAAATCGGACGGAATGGCTGCTGTAAAGCACCCGAAACGTCGGGAATTAAAAATAAGTAAAAGTAATGAAATAAACGCGATAAAATCCGTAAATTTAGTTTTATTCAATGTGTAGTATTCGTAAGTTTAAGAAATTATTATCATTTAATTTATTACTAAGGGCGCCTCATCTGTATTTTTGGTAGATTTTGTTAAACATTTTAACAGTTTCACTGTCCGATTTTCAGATGCAATTATAAGATAGTAACAATAAACATATGTAGTACACGGACAGCAAATGGGCTTAGAATAATTAAATCTGAATCTGCTGCAATTGTGCTAGAGTTACAATAACCGGTAGTAATATCACGACTGTATTTTAAGAAAACATTTGCTGTAGATTCATTGGTCTAGAAATTATTTGCTCTTGTGTTTTTTGATTGCCTCGACTAGAGGTCGTAAACGCTATTGATTATGATGTTTCTGGTTCGAATCCTGGGTCGGGCTGAAAAAATCAATTAAGTTTTTCGGTCATGAAATTCTCAGTACCTGCCCGGTGTGATGAAGTTGGCGGTGTTTTACCCCCGTGCTACAGATACTACGTAAAGCCCTTTAGCCTAATCTCTCTCCGGTCTGTCAGGTTGTTGTCCAAATGGACTATGAGAGTAAGGGAATAGATTGCACGTGTCTTTGCGTGCATACACTCGGGCACTATAACTCTGTCCTAAGCAGAATGGAATAATTTGCTAGAATTTGTCTGATGTCTATTTTACGTTGCGACTTATTAGCTTTCGAATATTGAAGGTAATGGTAGCCTGTAATACATCAGGACTTCAAACACCTCAGTCTCCTCGGGACCATGGGTAAAGTAGTAAAAGTGTAAAGCACCCGAAACGTCGGGAATTAAAAATAAGTAAAATAAGATAAATAAAAGGCGATAAACTATGTAAAATTAGTTTATTTGATATCTAGCTTTTTTATAGATGTTTTTTTTTATAGAAGGAGCACACTTTTACGGATTAAGAATCCAAATGCAGATGCGTTGTCACTTCTGACGGCTAAGATTTTATATAAGAGGGGGCAAGTGAGCATACGGTTCACCTAATGTTAAGTGACTACTGCCGCCCATAAACATCCGCAGCACCAGAGAAATTGCAGGTGCGTTGCCAGCCCTTTAGAAAAGAGTAAGCTATTTTCTTGAGGGTCCCAGGTCGTATCGGTCCGGAAAAATCGCCGGTGGTAAACTATTCAACAGAGAGGTCGTACGCGGAAGAAAACTCCTAGTGAAACGTACAGTGGTGGACTGCCAAGCATCCAGATGGTGTGGAGGTTTGCCGTGAAGTTCATTCATAAAATTTGGCTGGAATTAATCCGAACAATTAGTCAGAGCGCTCCTCGTGGTAAATGCGATAAAATACGCAAAAAGATGCAACATCACTTCGCAGCGCCAGTGAATCGAGCCGATCGGATAGCACTCGTTCGTCGATGATTCAAACCGCGCTGCGCTGGATGCGGTCAAGTGGAAGGAGCTGGAACTGGGGAGCCTCAGCCCAGAAATGGGAACAGTATTCCATGTGCGGCCCGCCCCCTGAAATACTGTCCCGCTCTGCTGAATACGCCAAGCTTTTTAGAGGTCAATTTGGCCTTCTCTTTCAAGTGACCACGAAACTGCACGTCATTCGATATGTCGACGTCGAGGCAATAAGGAGAGTGCCTTGAAACTGAGGAGATACGACAAAGGGGTTCTTTTTGGCGGTAAACGCGCAAACTTGTGTCTTCTGAGGGTTAAACTGGACTAGATTTAGTCGCCCCCAATCTGAGACTTTGTTCAGCAAAGACTTGACTTCAGACACAAGTTTGTCCCGGTACTCGGTTACGTTTTCCCGAGAAATATTAGCGCGGCCGGTGTACAGAGCATCACCAGTGCTGTCATCTGCATAGCAATGAATGTTGCAGGTTTGTAACATATCACTGACATGCAGAAGAAACAGCGTTGGTGATAGCACGCAGCCTTGTGGAACACCAGCATTAATGGGCTTGTAATCGGAGCTTACACCGTCTACAACGACCTTGAAGCTCCGATCTTTAAGCAAGCTGGTGATCCAATTGCACGATTTCTCGAGAAGCCCATAGTAAAGGAGCTTCGAAAGAAGTGCTTTGTTGCAAACCCGATCGAAGGCCTTCGCAATGTCCAAACTAACGGCCAATGCCTCCCCTTTGGACTAGACTGCCGCCGCCCATCTATGAGTCAGGTAGACCAGAAGATCACCAGCTGATTAACCCCAAGGAAAACCGTATTGGCAATCACTAATCAGCTGGTAATATTCAAGGTACCTCTCGAGCTAGCAGTTTACAATGGACTTCATTGTTTTGGAGAACAGGGTGGTGATAGCGATGGGCCTGTTGTTGGACGGGTCTGATCGGTCAAGATGGATGCATCCTGTCCAGTAAAAAAGGATATCCGGTTCTCTATACCCATACTACTACCATACTAGCATATATACCACAATAGCATTAAGCTGCTATTTCACGCTGGTATTCTGTGAGAGCGTGATCTTACCCCGGTCGACTCGATCACGCAGCACCGAACTATAATATAACTGCAGCATGGCTTTACCACATATAAAGACGTATTCGAGTAAATGTAATAAATCGTTAAAAATATTTTTGTAGGTTCTATCGATCACCATCCTGCTTGTAGCAGCGGCCGCAGCATGCGCCATTGACAACACGGGTGAACCTCTCTCTGGGCTCATTCTTTTCTACATCTTCCTCACCACTGCAATGGTTTTCGGAGTCGTGTCCTCATATTTCGTGGACCTTTATCCCACTTCATACAGGTATTTATCTAACAAAGTAAATCAAAAATAATTTATTCAGTTTAAGCCAAGGACGTATAAAAAAGGCGGACTTAATTTTGCTGAGCAATGACTGATGCATTTTTATGGCGGTAGTGCAAGGATGTTAGAGTTTAATAAAGAGTTGCCATGTGAAACAAATTTTCTTTATTTTTTATAATACAACTATCTATTCCTCGCGACTTCCTCCGCTTGCTTTTCACATGCTTTGATTTCATGAGTTTTATTTTTTTTTGCGCGGAACCCTAATTCTTTTTCTGAAATAAAATCCGTCCAGTCATTTCATAGATTAACCGGAACAAATAGACAGATAAACAGACAGACAGACAAAACTTTTAAAAATTGTGTATTTGTTTAAATGCCGTATACGTATACATATGAGTATACGTACCATACTTTTATATCCATTTAGTAAAAAGCTGTTATTTTGACATTACAAACAGACACTTCAAAACTTTGACTAGAGAAAAAAGAAAGGACATGACGTACCTACGAAAAAACTTGTATTCCTAAACGTAGTGCTGCGTACTATACTTAATATCGATAATGTGGCGCTTATTTAGAAAAAGATTCTTTCGTGTGATTCGTCTCAAACACCCGTGTGTTCTTAGATAGGTTTTTTTTTAAATCAATATGAGGGATTTTGTCGCCAAATTGTAAGTCCTTAATTTTGTTTTTACTCAAAATATCGATATCAAAATAAATGAAATTAAAAGGAAATTACTGAAATATATTATAGTTTATACCTATGTTTTCAGTCCATTACTTTTAAGCAGCGGTTTTTGTTTTGTTTTTATAATGTAACTATCTATAATTAATTTTACAATTATTTCCCGGCAATTACTAAACAAGAAATACAATAAAAGAATTTTTGTTTATTTGTTAGACAATAAATTAGGCTCAGTTATCATACTCACACTAATCAAACTATAATAATTGTAAAAGTTTGAATGTTTGTTCCTCAATCACGCCAAAAGTATCTGTCGGACCAGTTTGAATGTAATGATTTGGCTCACAAATAGTTTATTACCTGAATATACATATGATACTTTTTATATGAATATATATAAGATACTGAATATATACTGAATATATATACAATACTTTTTATCCCAATTTAGAAGTCCCGATTAATGGAATAAGAAGTTCCGTAATAATCGAATTCCACGAGAGAAACATATGAAAATAGCACTCTCACCTCACTAAAGTCGCAATGATAACTGATATAGTTGTCATTGACTGTGACAAAACATGGCGCCCGGCCGCAGCGAAAAAATTATTACCATATTCGGTAATGATAAAACTACTGTTGTCCTTTTTTACATACGAATATACTCATAAGCTAAAAAGAGACGCCGATATTTCGTTACATGCCTACAACTAACGATCTTTATGTCATGTCCTTTCTTTCTTCTCTAGTCAAAGCTTCAATATTATACATTTGTATAGATCTGTCAAAATGTGACTTTAATACAGAATACTAATTATTACTACGTAACTAATTTAAAGAACACATTCGATGATTTTAAAAAATCTAAGAATTTGGATTGTAACTCAATTGTAATATGATAATTCTATTTCGATCGATAGAAAAACGTGTTGATTTTATTTTATTTTATTACAAACATTATATCCTACTACAATGATATTATTTTATTGAAAAGAACTTATTATTAATAGGTAACTAACCAAATATATATGTTATAAAACTTTGGAAGTAGAATTTAACCAACTTCTTAATTATTTTCATATGGATTTGAAACTCTGCAAAAGTATGTAATCCCGATGACAATACAATAGTTTGATTGCATTTAAATTCCAATACATGATCTGATGATGGAACCGGAATTTTGATAGTGGAATTAAGAAATTTTTTAGAAGCTATACATATTTAATGCATTATAATCGGTCAGGTAGTTTTTGTTTTTAAGTTTTTAAGAATTGTGTCTTGAGACACGCCCATTTCTACTATCGACCCGAAAGGGCTTATACTATTAATGAAATTTTCTTGTGTTCTGTTACTTAAATATGAAATAATTATGTTAAGGGCACCACTTCTTACAGTAGTGTTAAAGTTTCCTGATTAATGTTTCATGGTGAACACAATCGAAGGCTTTGGATAAGTCACAGAATACACCCAACGCATCCTGTGAGTTTTCCCATACATTATTTTTTTATTATGTGCGAGCAGCTATGCAAGTCTAGGGAAAGAGATCAGTATCACTGCGACCTAGAAGATCTATTGTGATCGCTGCTATAGCTATAGTTCACGGCTAAGCCCTAAGTCTTCAATGAATAGAAGGAGTTGCTTAGCCGTGAGCAATTTCACTTCTTCTGGGCGGAGTAGATAGTTTCCCAGATGAGTGTTACGTTTGCACATTAAGGGTCCGCAATCAGTTAGGATGTGTATAGGTGTTTCTTCCATTATGAAACAGAACCGACACATCCTTGAGTTGCTTAGTCCCAGGATGGACATGTGCAACAGCGTCCAGTTAGGGCTCTTGCCAGAATGCGCAATTTATTTTTACTTAATCCCAGGGCTTCTGAGGCGAATTTACGATCAAAAGCCCGGTTTAAGGTTTTAGAATGTTTTAAGCCTGGTATGTCAGACCAGATTTTAAGTGATTTATTGTGATAAAGAGTTTCATGGGTCAATCGGGCTAGGCTTCTTGAGATTCCACAAAATGGCTCAGGTCCAAATTGTGTACACTTTGAGCCCTCCCGTGCAAGTTTGTCGGCAAATTCGTTGCCTACAATACCCTCGTGACCCGGAACCCATCTTAAAACGACCCTGTTGTTACATCCCAGGACGTTTAAACGGTTTACGCAGTCTCCAACTAGCTTCGAGTTCACTAAGTATGACCTCAGTAAAACAGCGCTAGCAGTGCTGCTTGACTACCAGAGTTTATGTAAATTATAGGGTTGACGTAGTGTTTTTGCAGATTGATATCCGCACACCGAAGTATGGCGAAAATTTCTGCCTGAAAGATAGAGATGTATCTACCCAAATTCATACTGAGTTTGAATTTGGGGCGTTCCCCGTAAATTCCAAAGCCTACGTCGAGGCCCATTTTAGACCCATTGGTATACTATATGAGGCTACCGACCTCACAGATAACCTGGCCATTCAACCAGTCTTTTCTGGAGGGTAATTCCACTATATACTTTTTATCAAAAGTGTGTAGTGGACGCATTATATCTGAGATCATGCATAAGACCGGTGATTCCTTAATTGAGTCGAGCATGGATCTCAATCAGTAGGAGAGCAAGCTCAGACCGCCCTGGGCGTTAATCCTAAACAAACTAGCCCTCGCCTCCTTGTCCAGATAAAGATCAAGGGGCGTTAGGCATAGAAGTGCATTAAGAGCCGCTCCAGGCGATGATCACATAGCTCCAGTTGCCATTAAGCAGGCAGTCCTTTGTAGACTATTTAGTCTGTTGCAGTCGTCTTTTGGTTGGCCTTTATACACCAGACAATAGAGGCGTAGGTGATAATCGGCCTAACTATGTTGCTGTACAGCCATAGGACCATACTGGGACTGGCAAGCCCCAGTTGTTCCCAACCAAACGACTGCACGTACCTAAAGCAATTTTTGCCTTATGGTATACGTTGCTAAGGTGAGAGTTCCACGTTAGTTATTGGTCGATTGTTACGCCCAAGTACTCAACTTCCGTTGAAAATGGTACTTCTTTACCATTAAGTTTTGGTTGGACTAATTTGTCCAACCATCTCTTTTTGGTAAAGGGTATTATAACAGTTTTATCAGCATTAAATGATAAACTGTTTTCCCTACACCAGTTATTTAAGGTCTTTAGGGCTCTTTGTATTATTGACGATAAAGTACTTTGGCAAAAGTCTTTCGCAATGATCACAAGGTCATCAGCATAACCCAGTCTGTCAATGCGTAGGTCTGCCACTTTGTACAATAGTTGGTCAACCGCAAAAGTTCAAAGAAGGGGTGACAAAACACCTCCTTGTAGTTGAAACCTCAATCGAAGTTTGAAAGAGCGCTATTTTTGCCTTTCTGTTTGAGAGCATTGACTTCACCCATCTGATGGTTGTGAGGTCAACATTTTTAGATGTCAGTTACAAAGCTAATTTTTGTGAAAAAAGAGTGAAAACTTCAGCCAAAGTGTATCAAGAGACTGTCTTGGATCGTGTTGTGAAACCTCTCAGCAATACTCTTTTAAAAAATGTACCGTGGACTTTCCAGCAGGACTCTGCACCAGGTCATAAGGCACGACCTAAACAAGCCTGGCTTGAAACCAACGCTCTGGACTTTATAAGAGCTGAAGGCTGGCCCCATCTAGCCCAGACCTCAACCCTTTAGACTACAAATTATGGTCAGTTTTAGAGGACATGGCTTGCTCTAAACGACACGGCGACATTGAGTCTCTTAAAAATCTCTGGAGCAAGCAGTGGTGAAATTACTCGTGGAAACAGTGCGTAAATCCATAGATTCGTGGCCAGAGAGATCAAAGGCCTGTATAAAAGCCAAAGGTGTCCATTTTGAATAGAATATTGTTTTTATTTTTATGCTTGACTTTAATAAATATGTACATATAAGTTTTAGTAATATTACATTACTTCATTAAAAAAATGGATTTTCATTTGTGATGATCATTCCAATTGATCAGCTTAAACTACGACTTATATATAAAACTCGGATACTGATATATTTATAATAATCGATTTATCGAAAATCAGATATTTAAAAAAATATCAACAGTCCTAGTTTGAACTGATCAGTTGGAACGATTCGTTGATCTGACCGTGTGTGGCGAGTGGCGACCATAACTTGATTTTTATAAGTGTTTTTATAATGATTTCTTATATTTACGCGAACACTACACGTTGATTAAAAGAAAGAAGGAGGCTGGGTAATACCACCTGCTTGGGACTCTGTAATTAATAAAATTAAAACCAAACCCAAGCACACCGCTTCAAGACTTCAAGACAGTAAGTTCATTCTGCGTAGATCGGACCATAAACAATAATTAAAAAGCTGAAAGTACTCCGGGTTAACATTGACATCGGGATGTCAGTCACCTCAGTCCCCCGTGACCATGGGTGCTGGTATGCGAATCGTCGGAAATTAAAAATAATTTAAAGTTACACGCGATAAAATCCGTAAAAGTAGTTTTAATCAACTGTTTTTATACTAAAATCAAAATAAATAATTTATATAATACCAATAATTTATTTAATACGATAATAAATTGATTTTTTTCTCCTTCAAATATTTCATAAAAATTACACTTAACACAAAAATGTTTGTGACCACTGTCAGTAGGCAAAGAGATCATTGTACGAAATTCTTCCTGCTCCACGACTGGACTTTAGCTAATATTAGGTAATAACTTAAGCTAAACATTCAGTTCTAAGCTTTTAACTAATGTTTAGTAATACATAAATATGAATATTGTTGCTAAAAACAATTCAATTTCCAGCTCTTTACCTATCATGCCTTGTATATTTTAATACACCGGGAGTAAACAATTTTTATTATCATATTGTGGAGTCATACAATTAGGGATTTGTAAGTTATATTCTGAACTATTTAAATTATTATAAGTGCTAAAGATTACTTCTATTGTCTCATTTTCTAATTTTAATTACTTGAAACTGATTCCAAATTGTATATTAAATCATTAAGCTGCTCAATAGAAGCAGATGTCAAGGTAGCCAAGTCCTTCGATCAACATTGGTATTGCTAATCGAAGGCCAAGTCTTTAGCTGAGTTAATATATAAATAATAAGACAGTACATTTGCCATCTGTCTTATATTACCTATCTTATTCATATATTTTAATTATATTAGTTAGTTAATACCTATTTATAGTAAAAATTTCGTGATAATTTTTTTTATGTTTATTAAATTAATTAAGAATTTTTTATTTTTAATTACGAGTATTATAATTATTACAACTTATGTCAAAATTAAATAATTATTACATGACAAATTATTCATTAATAAATTTAAATAGTATCTTATTTTATTTTCTTATATGTAAGCCAACATAAACAAGATAATTTTATGTACATTTTAAAGTATTTAGATAGTCAATAAAATTTTAATAATTGATTTTTGTTTACCTTGCCTCTTCTCTCAAAATAATTATTAATGTGCTATTAGGGAAAAATTTATTAGCTAAAACTTTATTCATCATATAACTAAAGGATGCTCCAGGCATGCAATAATTACTCATCAGCATCAGATCAGCTGTCCTTTCAAATACTTTTTGCCTATATCATAACAATACATAATAACTTTTTTTTAAATTATTTTTATATTTGAAGAAAAACATGGAATGCCTCGTTACCAGCAAAAAGGATTACCAGTTCTCGTCACTCACACAGCATAGGAAACGAGCTTTTACGAGCTATTTGTTTTTAGGGGTGAATCCGACTCATTTGTACTACAGGCATTACACGCTACAGATTGGATTTAAACATAATAAGATTATTGTTTCAAATATAACAGAGGCATGGTGGCGTGCTTGGGCATGATGGTGGCGCGGCTAAGCTCGTTCGCCGGCACCAACCTCGTGAGCAGCAACATGAGCGAGCACTGCTCAGTCGCACTCTACGGAGCCGCTGGCCTCGTCATCAGTAAGTATACATTTATTAAACCCTTTATACGCTCCACCGTCCGTTTCTCGTCCGTTTTTTATACCCTGTACGGACGAGTCCAAAACCACAGACCACAGACTTCCACCAAAATGGTTGACACAAGACTGTCCGACCATATGGAACTCAACATTTTATATGTTGGAAAGGTTTACCGAATTAGAAGAACCACTGCGTGCTACCATGGCAGTGATAAATAAAGATCTACCCGTCATATCTTTAGAAGAATGAAAGGCCATACGAGATATCTAGCTGAAAGCCTAAATTTATTGATGCATGATGACAGTGTCCTATGAGATGTTGTGTACTTGGTTGCGCTAAATTTAAGGAAAGGGTTAGAAGAAAGATTTAAAAATATAGAAAAAAGTGGAACTTTTTCTCTCTGCCTTCTCTTAGATCTCAGATTTAAGTTAAGGGCTTTTGAAGACCAGGCAATGGGTTTATTAACAAAAAACAAGTTAATTGAAATGGTACCACGCAAAATATCAAAACATATAATTTCCAACCAGTTCCAAAAGAAACATCAGTAGAAAAAAAAAGATAAATACTCTCCTTTTAATATTTTAGACAGTATAAATGTGAGCGTTATGCGCGTTATAGCGTGTGTGGATACCGTAGAAGCTCCGTTATCGATGGCTGTCAAAGAAGTAGACATGTATTTAAATGATGATCCACTTCCCGTTAAAACGTCATCGGGAGAATTGAACGATCCACTTTAATGGTGGAAAATTCATCGTCAAATGTACCCTTTAGCATCAATTGTTAAAACACACTGAAACGTAGTCGCCACCCCAGTTCCTTGCGAAAGGTTGTTTTCGAAATCGGTATTAATATTAAACAATCGGCGAACGACGCTTACAGCTCAAAAAGTGCAAAATTGGACATAAACCATCATCATTAAACTTTTAAATAAAGTAAAGAAAATAAACAAAAATATAAATGAGTACTTACTAATAGTGACTGTAACAGAAACAGAAACTTTTTTATTCAATGTAGATTATAACAACACTTATTGAAAGTCACTTTCTTCATTTACCACTAGTTCGCAAAAAAAAACCTCTGTCCTGGGAAGAACCAACCAGAAACCCGGCGGGACTATTTTTTCCAATGATAGCTTACAATCATGTTTACAATTAGCAACACAAGACAAATTAGAAATAGCTTGGTAGCGATCACCGTTCTCAGGGGTGAATATCATACATAAATTCCTTAACATTATAATAACCCTTTTTATACAAACTTAGTGTAATAACATTTTTAAACTTTGTGTAGGACAAATTTTGTATATTTTCTGTGATTTTTTGTAAAGCGTATACATCGCCCCAAGAATGAGTTACTGACTCGGTGGAGTCGAGTAACTGGTACCACTAGCTTGTGTCTGTTCCTAGTATTTACAGAGTGAATATCACTTATTTTCGCAAAACTACTTTTATTTTTGTGTACGTACATTACATTTTCATAAATGTATTGAGAGGCCAGAGTTAATATATTAATATCCTTAAATTTTTGTCTCAGTGACTCCTTTGGTTTTAAATTATATATTGCTCTAATGGCCCAATTCTGTAAAATAAATATAATTTCAGTGTCAGTCGCGTGTCCCCATAGCAAAATACCATACGACATAATGGAAATAACTAAAGTAAACTATTCTAGCTGTTTCAACACTGGTAAGAGTTCTAATCTTTTTTACAGCATATGCTGCAGAACAAAGTCTGCTAGTTAGTTTTGATATATGGGGGAGCCATTGAAGCTTTGCGTCCAGTGTGATTCCAAGAAAAATGGTGGTATCAACAAGACTCAGTTCCTCGCCATTTAAAATTACATTAGTATTGACATGTTTAACATTAGGAGTTACGAATTTCATACATTTAGTTTTAGTTCCATTCAAATGCAAATTATTAACATTAAACCAATTAACTAACTTAGCTATAGCATTATTTACTTCGTCGTAATTTAATAACTGTCGTTTTAATTTTAAAATTAATGAAGTATCATCAGCAAATAATACTATATCATGGTTATCCCCTACTATGTAAGGTAAATCATTAATATATACAAGAAACAGAAAGGGGCCGAGAATTGAGCCCTGAGGCACGCCCATTTGTACAATCGACCCGGAAGAACTCATACAATTAATGACAACTTTTTGAGTTCTGTCACTTAAATATGAAATAATTAATTTAAGAGCATCGCTTCTTGCACCGTAGTGTTGAAGTTTCCTGATTAATGTTTCATGGTGAACACAATCGAAGGCTTTGGATAGGTCACAGAACACGCCCAAAGCATCCTGTGAATTCTCCCATGCATTAAATATATATTTAATCAGCTCAACACCGGCATTAGTTGTCGAGCGACCCCTTGTGAAACCAAATTGATTTTATGAAGTAAATTATTAACATTAAAAAAATTAACATTTGATCAAGAATATTTTTTTCAAAAATTTTACTAAGTGTTGGCAGTACAGAAATAGGTCTAAAATTAGCGGGGTCCAATGTACTACCAGATTTAAATAAAGGTATTACTTTACTATGCTTCATTGAATCAGGAAACACACCAGATTCGATACTAGTATTAAAAATAATAGATAGTTAGGTGCGATTGTACCTATTATAGACGCAATAACTTTAACAGAAATCCTCCACAGACGTGCGGTTCTCTTAATATCAATAGTCTTAAAATATTTTACAATATCTTTTGACGACACTTTATGAAATGTAAAATTCTTTGTACACACATTTACATTTTGTTTAAGTAATGATTCGGCGACGGCAGGAGAAGAATTCAGTAAATTGGTGGTTAAGATCGGAATATCAGTAAAATATTTTTCTCAAAAACCATTGCAACATCGTGATTTGATTTAGTTAATTTATTTTTAAAACTTAACTGGTAGTTTGAATTGCGAGAGTTGACCTTACCAGTTTCACTATTGTTACTCTCACTCCATGTTATTTTTATATTATTAGAAGCAGTCTTTATTTTGTTGCTCAAATACAATGACTTGGCTAAGGAGCACACTCTTTTAAATATTTTGGAACATATTAATATCCTTAAATGTTTGTCTCGGTGGCTCTTTTGGTTTTAAATTATATATTGCTCTAATGGCCCTATTCTGTAAAATAAATATAATTTCAGTGTCAGTCGCGTGTCCCCATATCAAAATACCATACGACATAATGCTATGGAAATAACTAAACTAAACTATTCTAGCTGTTTCAACACTGGTAAGAGTTCTAATCTTTTTTTACAGCATATGCTGCAGAACTAATTCTGCTAGTTACTTTTGATATATGGGGGAGCCATTGAAGCTTTGCGTCCAGTGTGATTCCAAGAAAAATGGTGGTATCAACAAGACTCAGTTCCTCGCCATTTAAAATTACATTAGTATTGACATGTTTAACATTAGGAGTTACGAATTTCATACATTTAGTTTTAGTTCCATTCAAATGCAAATTATTAACATTAAACCAATTAACTAACTTAGCTATAGCATTATTTACTTCGTCGTAATTTAATAACTGTCGTTTTAATTTTAAAATTAATGAAGTATCATCAGCAAATAATACTATATCATGGTTATCCCCTACTATGTAAGGTAAATCATTAATATATACAAGAAACAGAAAGGGGCCGAGAATTGAGCCCTGAGGCACGCCCATTTGTACAATCGACCCGGAAGAACTCATACTATTAATGACAACTTTTTGAGTTCTGTCACTTAAATATGAAATAAGTAATTTAAGAGCATCGCTTCTTGCACCGTAGTGTTGAAGTTTCCTGATTAATGTTTCATGGTGAACACAATCGAAGGCTTTGGATAGGTCACAGAACACGCCCAAAGCATCCTGTGAATTCTCCCATGCATTAAATATATATTTAATCAGCTCAACACCGGCATTAGTTGTCGAGCGACCCCTTGTGAAACCAAATTGATTTTATGAAGTAAATTATTAACATTAAAAAAATTAACATTTGATCAAGAATATTTTTTTCAAAAATTTTACTAAGTGTTGGCAGTACAGAAATAGGTCTAAAATTAGCGGGGTCCAATGTACTACCAGATTTAAATAAAGGTATTACTTTACTATGCTTCATTGAATCAGGAAACACACCAGATTCGATACTAGTATTAAAAATAATAGATAGTTAGGTGCGATTGTATCTATTATAGACGCAATAACTTTAACAGAAATCCTCCACAGACGGGCGGTTCTCTTAATATCAATATTCTTAAAATATTTTACAATATCTTTTGACGACACTTTATGAAATGTAAAATTCTTTGTACACACATTTACATTTTGTTTAAGTAACGATTCGGCGACGGCAGGAGAAGAATTCAGTAAATTGGTGGTTAAGATCGGAATATCAGTAAAATATTTTTCTCAAAAACCATTGCAACATCGTGATTTGATTTAGTTAATTTATTTTTAAAACTTAACTGGTAGTTTGAATTGCGAGAGTTGACCTTACCAGTTTCACTATTGTTACTCTCACTCCATGTTATTTTTATATTATTAGAAGCAGTCTTTATTTTGTTGCTCAAATACAATGACTTGGCTAAGGAGCACACTCTTTTAAATATTTTGGAACATATTAATATCCTTAAATGTTTGTCTCGGTGGCTCTTTTGGTTTTAAATTATATATTGCTCTAATGGCCCTATTCTGTAAAATAAATATAATTTCAGTGTCAGTCGCGTGTCCCCATAGCAAAATACCATACGACATAATGCTATGGAAATAACTAAACTAAACTATTCTAGCTGTTTCAACACTGGTAAGAGTTCTAATCTTTTTTACAGCATATGCTGCAGAACTAATTCTGCTAGTTACTTTTGATATATGGGGGAGCCATTGAAGCTTTGCGTCCAGTGTGATTCC
The DNA here is from genome assembly GCA_907164705.1 of Parnassius apollo. Lineage (NCBI taxonomy): Eukaryota > Metazoa > Arthropoda > Insecta > Lepidoptera > Papilionidae > Parnassius > Parnassius apollo. Next base: position 3,064,406 of record CAJQZP010001262.1, read on the forward strand.
AAGAAAAATGGTGGTATCAACAAGACTCAGTTCCTCGCCATTTAAAATTACATTAGTATTGACATGATTAACATTAGGAGTTACGAATTTCATACATTTAGTTTTAGTTCCATTCAAATGCAAATTATTAACATTAAACCAATTAACTAACTTAGCTATAGCATTATTTACTTCGTCGTAATTTAATAACTGTCGTTTTAATTTTAAAATTAATGAAGTATCATCAGCAAATAATACTATATCATGGTTATCTCCTACTATGTAAGGTAAATCATTAATATATACAAGAAACAGAAAGGGGCCGAGAATTGAGCCCTGAGGCACGCCCATTTGTACAATCGACCCGGAAGAACTCATACTATTAATGACAACTTTTTGAGTTCTGTCACTTAAATATGAAATAAGTAATTTAAGAGCATCGCTTCTTGCACCGTAGTGTTGAAGTTTCCTGATTAATGTTTCATGGTGAACACAATCGAAGGCTTTGGATAGGTCACAGAACACGCCCAAAGCATCCTGTGAATTCTCCCATGCATTAAATATATATTTAATCAGCTCAACACCGGCATTAGTTGTCGAGCGACCCCTTGTGAAACCAAATTGATTTTATGAAGTAAATTATTAACATTAAAAAAATTAACATTTGATCAAGAATATTTTTTTCAAAAATTTTACTAAGTGTTGGCAGTACAGAAATAGGTCTAAAATTAGCGGGGTCCAATGTACTACCAGATTTAAATAAAAGTATTACTTTACTATGCTTCATTGAATCAGGAAACATACCAGATTCGATACTAGTATTAAAAATAATAGATAGTTAGGTGCGATTGTATCTATTATAGACGCAATAACTTTAACAGAAATCCTCCACAGACGGGCGGTTCTCTTAATGTCAATAGTCTTAAAATATTTTACAATATCTTTTGACGACACTTTATGAAATGTAAAATTCTTTGTACACACATTTACATTTTGTTTAAGTAATGATTCGGCGACGGCAGGAGAAGAATTCAGTACATTGGTGGTTAAGATCGGAATATCAGTAAAATATTTTTCTCAAAAACCATTGCAACATCGTGATTTGATTTAGTTAATTTATTTTTAAAACTTAACTGGTAGTTTGAATTGCGAGAGTTGACCTTACCAGTTTCACTATTGTTACTCTCACTCCATGTTATTTTTATATTATTAGAAGCAGTCTTTATTTTGTTGCTCAAATACAATGACTTGGCTAAGGAGCACACCCTTTTAAATATTTTGGAACATATTAATATCCTTAAATGTTTGTCTCGGTGGCTCTTTTGGTTTTAAATTATATATTGCTCTAATGGCCCTATTCTGTAAAATAAATATAATTTCAGTGTCAGTCGCGTGTCCCTATAGCAAAATACCATACGACATAATGCTATGGAAATAACTAAACTAAACTATTCTAGCTGTTTCAACACTGGTAAGAGTTCTAATCTTTTTTACAGCATATGCTGCAGAACTAATTCTGCTAGTTACTTTTGATATATGGGGGAGCCATTGAAGCTTTGCGTCCTGTGTGATTCCAAGAAAAATGGTGGTATCAACAAGACTCAGTTCCTCGCCATTTAAAATTACATTAGTATTGACATGTTTAACATCAGGAGTTACGAATTTCATACATTTAGTTTTAGTTCCATTCAAATGCAAATTAATAACATTAAAACAATTAACTAACTTAGCTATAGCATTATTTACTTCGTCGTAATTTAATAACTGTCATTTTAATTTAAAAATTTATGTAGTATCATCAGCAAATAATACTATATCATGGTTATCCCCTACTATGTAAGGTAAGTCAATAATATATACAAGAAACAGAAAGGGGCCGAAAATTGAGCCCTGAGGCACGCCCATTTGTAAAATCGACCCGGAAGAACTCATATATTTATTTAATCAGCTCAACACCAGCATTAGTTGTCGAGCGACCCCTTGTGAAACCAAAGAAGAACGGTCACGTCCCATAGAAAAAAACCCAGATCCGACAGAAACGAGATATATATCAGTTTATTTGTTAATTTTTGTATATTTAATTTTTATATTTTTTATGTTCGAAATCAATGGCTAACACCAAAATATTGCCTTATGTTTTTGTTCAGGCGATACACAAAAAAATACAAAATTCCTAATTATCTACAAAATTCGTAAATGTATGTAAGTAAATGACAATAAAATCGCTATTGGATGTATCTAGGTGACCTGGAAATGCAGCTGGATTATATAATTTTTCAACTCCTAGTACAATAATCAACTTAGGATCCATTAAAATCGTCGTATTAGATGACTTATTGCAGATTGGAGATTTTAGTACCTACCATTGGGCTTCCATGATCTATAACAAAAAAAAACAATATGTGGAACTAAAGTTTTATTGAATTTCTATGTCCCTTAAAACATAATCCATACCCAGTGCGGGGTGGTCAAAGTGATCTTGATGTCTAGCCCACCCTAAGTAATAGACAACACTAATGACGTGTGAGCAACTTCCCAATGTCTTTTTACCATGGTAGCACGAGCAGTAATATTCTGTTATTGCGTTTATTCCATTTACATTCTCATCAAACATAATATAAGTATAATACTTTTTTGTTGTAACGTGTCGTAAATGAATTCTGCACCTGAATAGAGTGTAGCGGCGCTGTCGTCGCGCCACAAGCGAAACACACCGAAGCCTAAATCGCACTATCAAAATTCCGAATCATAGACAGTATATATAGAACTTCTCCGAACTATCACTAGGAGCGTTGGCCGCTCCCCGGGCAGAACACCTTGCCCGGCGTGAGATCTCCCTTTTTCCTTCCACGGCCACAGTGGTGACCCCGACTTGATCTGAACACGCAACCAACAACCTTCGGAAACTTCAAGCTACAGAGAATACCCCACCCATTCGCTCCCGAGCAGATATCATCTGCAGTCTTCATATCCTGCAAGTCATATAGCTTCACAAGGTTAATCGCGGCACTGGAATAATAATGCTTACTGTTCCTTCAAGCTGCACTCTGCGCTACAGTATTCGGCACGGCTCTGAGACTTACTGCTCGCCTCTGCTTCACGGCACTCTCGCAGATTACTTGCCTTCTTCTCGACTCACCGCAGACTACAAGGCACTCTCCTGGCACTTGCACATTCGTCGACAACGAGACTGCACTATCGACCTCCGGTCTGAGCAGGGGGGTGATGTAGCGGCGCTGTCGTCGCGCCACAAGCGAAACACACCGAAGCCTAAATCGCACTATCAACATTCCGAATCATAGACAGTATATATAGAACTTCTCCGAACTATCACTCGGAGCGTTGGCCGCTCCCCGGGCAGAACACCTTGCCCGGCGGGAGATCTCCCCTTTTCCTTCCACGGTCACAAGAGTATTATTGTTTCTGCCCTCTACTGCCGCTGGATGTCTATATATTTCCATATTATATATTCCCGTGATTTTCAAATGCTCACTACAGTACGACCGTGCTAACCTCACGTGATAGGTACCAATCGAGAACTTAATTAAGTCTTCAACTGTAAGTTTTGGAAAATTTTCAACTTCCGGATCATTTGCAGTCATTCTGTGAAACGTCACTCTTTGTCTGTTGAGATTGTTCTCCTCCACATATTCGGCCAGTCGATTGGGGCGTTGTAGATTACGATTAATTATTTCGATAAAATCCTCGGTGTACGGATTGTCTTCGTACGGATCTTGAAAATAATTAATTAAAGCTGCAGCAATTCTAAAATCTTCAAATATATGCGGCACATGTTTGTTAAATACTCTGTTTCTGAATATCTTGAAGTCGCGCTTGAATCTGCCGTTTATAGTTTCGACGACCCATCGCACCATTGTAATAAGTCTCGATTTATTAGCTTGGTCGGTGCTTAATTGCGTGTCTTGTCTTCGTTTTCTTGGCGGTATATAAGCATCATATGTTTCAATTAAGGGATTGGAATCCCGAAAGCCTCGGTCCAAAATAAACACGTCTCCTTGATGAAAAAAATAATGGAACAGTCCGTCTTCAATGGGAGCATCATGGTTTTCCAATATCAACTTCATTATATCAGCATCAGTTGTCCGTGCAGAGTACGGACCTGTTACGTCCAAAATATATCCATCCGCACATCATGAATGGTTTTATTAGGTATTTGTACTTATGAAGGCTATAAGTGCGGCGTTGAAATAAAAAGTTAGAACTTTTTTCTATATAGATGTAAGTTCCATCGAATATAATTATTGGTTTTGGTGACACTTCGTTACCAAAACAAAAATTTGGTATGGCTCGGTTGTGGGCTATCACTTCGTCCCCGGTTATATGGTCTAAGCCAAGGTGCAACGGAACAAAGTCAGTAGTGAGACACTACCTTACTTTATTTATTTTTCTTCCAACAGTTCGCTGGGATATATTGAAAAGTGAAGCGATTCTATTATTCAGCTCGCCTGATCGAATTTTGCACAAGTAGATAGCCAAGTCATTTCTTGGAGTATTTGAGGACCGATTAAGGCTAGGTATTTGACTCAGCAAATCGTTGAGTGTGGCTCTGTTTCTTCCAGTCCAAAAGCTTAAAATCTCATCAGAAACGTAATCTTAACTGCTCATCAGAAACGTAATCTATGATGATGTCGCCAACACTCACCGCATTCAAGTCGGTCGTTTGATTTATTAAATTTTCGGGAATCTCTTCTATTGCCATGTGTATTAAATGCCATTTTCAAATGTGGACATGATTTGGTACATAAAAATGGTAATAACTAAGGAGTTGTACCTTCACCGAATTAGGCACTTGACGCAGAGAACCGTTGTTGCAGTTGTCAATTAAACATCGCCGGGCTGTATTAGAAGCGCGTCTAACTCCTTGCACATTTACAACAGCAGCTGGTGGGGCAGGAGTAGGTGAGGCTTGTCGCTCTTGATTAATTGCAGCATCGATTCTATGCCGACATGAGTGGCAAATCGATCGAGTTCCATCAAAGGCTATCTGTAACAAAAACTTGAAGCATGCTTTAATTTCATCTGCAGGTGTGCTCTTTTGAATGACAGGTAAAGTTTGGCGAAAGTCACCAGAGAGTAAAACCACCATCCCTCCCATTACATCGGTATTGCTGCCCAAATCCTGGAGCGTTCGATTTAATGTTTCTACAGCTTTTTTATGCTACATTGTACTTTGGTCCCACATTAAAAGTTTGCATTGTCGTAGCATTATACCTCGTGCACTATTTTTGCTAAAGTTGCAGATCGGCGATTCTTACTGGGTTAGATTTAGAGGGAGTTTTAAAACAGAATGTGCAGTGCGGCCCCCGCTTAGCAACGTGGCGGCTATACCGGAGAAAGCTACGGCCACAGCAATGTTTTTATCTTTCCGTACTTGCGCTAATAATAAATTTAACAAAAATGTCTTCCCAGTTCCCTGCCCCTGCCCCTGGGGCATCTAAAAAGAAAAGTGCACCATTTCCAGATTCGATTTGCCCTAATACTTTGTCAAAAACTCGTTTTTGTTCGGGAAGCAAGCGGGGTACAAATTCGGCTACTTGCTGCTGCAAAGCTGATATATCGTAGTTTGTTTCACGTATAATTTCATCACTTAGTTCATTTTTGGTTGTTCGCTGAGGGCTTATCATTCCAAAGTCGCTTAATGTTTTGCCTACCATTGCCATTACTTTATCTTCAATTTTTCCAAGTGCTTCATTATAAATGTGTTCATTGTATGTCATGTTTGCGGTGTGTCTGCTGTAACCTTCGCAAAATATCTTCCGCCACGTACTCTTTATATTTGTCCCACAATTCATGTGCATTAGATAGCCGCAAAATATATCAGAGTTGTATAAAGATCCCTAACTTTGCTGGTCTGCACTCACAGCTTCCTCCATGTTTCATCCCAGGATTATCGTTTTCTAAAAGATGCAGAGTTTCATATGCTTCTCTATAAGTTGCGCATTCCTGACCGTTGACAGTTTTAAGTTCTTTATATCCTGTAGGACCCCGAACATGGTGCAGCAGCAATCGTAAACAGAAACATTCAATATTAGTTACATGGACGGTATACACACGACCAAGGACATCTGATGAATTTACACCGGGCCAATTTGCAACAGGCGCGCCTTGAATACGGTGTTTCCACTCCTTCCTAGATATGTTCCAAGTATAATAGCGGGGGACTTCAAACTTTTTTGAAAAGGGGTCGGTTTGACAAAGTTGAAAGAAGGCTGTTGGTGTAGTTTTTGTCGGTGATGCAATTCTTTCTTGGAAATTTCTTTCGGTGAAATATACACGCTCTCCATTTTCTAAGTGCACAGAAAGGTGAGTAACTGTTGGGTGCCTTTCGTGTAAAGCGAAGCTAAGGAGACGCCACGCTGCCTCGTTACTGCTGACATAACGCCCTGCTTGAAAGGTCTGTACTTCATTAACGGGATTTGCCTCACCTTCACTCCTGAGATTAAATATTGCTTGGTCGCTTCCTTTATTTATGTACTTACAGATATATTTGATTGCGCGGACAGAGCTACATGCTTATGCAATAATGTGGGTATTAAACATTTTACATAGAATGGGCGAATACGGGACAATCCAGCTGTTATCTAAGGTATCAAACGCTCCAGAGCGAGATTTGATTGTAACTTTCCTGCCACCACCTTCGGGAGCTCTACGTCTGTATAAAGGGTAGCCATTGTCATTGTGCACTGTTTCTTTTAATAGCTGTTTAGGGAATTTCTTTGTACATTTTCCTTCTTTCATACATGGCGATATTGAATTTCGTGCTCCACATGGACCGTGAATCATATTTCGGACGATGGTATCATACAATTCTTTATCTTGCTCAGGATCCGGAATCTCGGCGCTTATTATTTAGTTTATAGTTTGGCTGGGCCGCAACTTCTCTTTAAGCCATATTAGAATGTGGGCATGCGGTAATCCTCTTTTTTTGCCATTCAATTGAATACATGAAACACTGCACCTCTCCGAAAATTTTCCCTTTGTTAATTACATACATTAATTTTTGTAATTTTAATCTAAATACTGTAGCAACTGAATTGTGTCTGTCAGTACTTTTTTGGCCCGGCATTAGCTGCTTGGTTATTTCTTTCCATGTGGGATTGCAAGTAAAAGTAACAAAAAGATCAGGTCTTCCGTAAGCTCGTACATAGGCGAATGCGTCTTGTGTGTACTCATGTAGGTAGTGGGGACTGTTAACGAATGATGAGGGCAGAATTACCATTTTAACTAAATCTCTGGGGTTTACATTGGCGTCGCTAGAAACTGCATCTTGTAAATGTATATAATTCTCAACGCGCAGCTTTTTTTGATTTAAAGATATATAACGGAGACGTTCACTTTCTATCTTCACATACATGTCTACCAAAAATTGATGAAATAATTGTCTACACCGGGCTAAGAGGTTAAAATCATTTTCTCGCAACATCATATGATACGCATAAAAATCCATACATGATACTTTTTTGTTCGGAGTAGGCTTCTTTGTGACCGGGTTAATGAGTGGAATTTGAAAATGATAACCCTCTTGTCCTTTGCAATAAATCAATGGGTATTGCAGATCGTCATAAAACTTATGTGTATCGGCTACCCGTTGCAACGTATCATCGTGAGCTCGCAAGACAATGTCTCGTGAAGAAAATTGATCATCACTAATTACGGCTGCTATTTCGTTTATCAAAGGTGCATTATAGCGCCTTTCATGCTCTCCTCGAGGGGTCCGATCTGCGTGAATGACAACTTTATCTTCAGGTAGGTTTTCTCAAGCAGTTTTAAATGTTTTGACTAAAATGTTACGTTCATGCAAGAATCTTTGAATTTTGAACACTGTGTCTCTCTCAACTCCCTGGATAAATTGGCAGCGACGGTCTACCTCAATTTCTTCGTCGCCCATAAAATATACTTGTAAAAATTTATGCTGTTCTTTTTCAGCTGGAAAAAGTGAACCTATTCTGTGATAAATTTTCCCTTGCACCGTAAATGTAGGCGAAAATCCCGGCACTATTATTTCCCGGTCAACTCCGATGGACGTCATTTGAAAGCATGAGTTATATTTCCGGATCCTGTTTAAAAAACGCCGTGACTCATTAGCGTCATATAAAAAGAGAGTTTTCAAAGGTTCTTCTAGTTCCCCAAGTAACGGAAGAGACACTTTACCATTGGAGCAGCATATGCCTGCGGTCTCATCTTTCCATTTTAAAGCGCTGTAAAATTGACACGCCTTGTCCATCAGTCCGATAACAACTAACCTGTGATTTTTATAATCAATCAACGGATCATAATTGAATGCTGCGTCATTAAAAACCGACCAGTTGTTTCTTTGAAAATTTTGTCGACGTTCAGCTTGGAACTGTACATTTGCATCTCTTCGCGCCTATGTCTGTTCTGGTGTTTCAGATGCCCTTATAGTAGATTGACGTTCAGCTTGCTCAATGAGTCTGTGTTGAGTTTCATCAGGTGTTTCCGCGGCTACTTAAGGCGGCCTGACGTTCCGCTTGTTCGAATAGCCTTTGCTGACTTTGAGCAGGTGTTTCAGTAGCTCTTAAAGTAGATTGACGCTCTGCCTGTTCAAGACGCCTTTGCTGCCGTTGAGCAGGTGTCTCAGTAGTTAAATAGCTTGACGCTCTGCCTGTTCAAGACGCCTTTGCTGACTTTGAGAAGGTGTTTCGGAAGCTCTTAAAGCAACCTGACGCTCTGTTTGTTCAAGACGCCTTTGCTAACGTTGAGAAGGTGTCTCAGATGCTCTAAAAGCAGCCTGACGCTCTTGCTTGTTCTTGCCTTCTCAGTTCCGCATCTTCTAAAGATTCTAGCGATTGAGCTAATCTTTTCGCTTGTCTTTGAGAAGATACTCTTGAAAGACTGGACTTACGTTTGGGAGGCATTATAAAGTAAAAAAAAACCTATTTATAAAAAAAACGTTAAAATACCTAAAAGGAATTAAATTTCCTTTTAGATATTTTTTTTAAAAGCAAATCCAAAATATCTAAAAGGAATAAATATTCCTTTTAAATATTTTTTAAAATCAAAACAGCAAAACCAATTCAAGACACAACACGAATTCGAAAACGATAGCCAAAAAAATCGAATCAACTTAAACCAAATCACAAAACAAATAGGAGAAAACCGAAATCGAAAGCAGTAGTCAATATAAATATAACCAACGAAAAAAGAAGTAAGTGTATAGGTACCGTATACACTATCTATACTATTAATATTCCTTTGAAATATTGTTAAACAACCTAAAGCAACGAAAACCAATTCACGATTCTAAATAAACAAAATCCAAAATCAAAGCCAGAGTCTAAATATGTATAAAGGAATACCAACCAAATCAAAAAAACCGATCCAAGAAAATACACAAATATATTATAAAAGAAAATACAAATATATATATATCCATGTCAGAGTATATATAGCATTCGTTGGTTTACGACTACTAGGGTCGTAAAGGTAGTTAAGCTAAAATCAGGTTTTGGGTTTTTCTGTAAAGAAATTCTCAGTAGCAAAAGTTATGTCTTGTTTCCATTTAAAGGAGTTTCCAGCTGTCACACACAGAGCATACAAAACACCGTAGAATTAAGCTGTTGTGTTACAATGGTATTGCTTGAGAGTTTCATCGGAACAATTAGTCCAAGCTACAGTTGCCTTGGTCGTTCAGGCACAGCGCTACAGCAACTTATTCCTCAAATTTCTTGCACTCTGGATATTCTTCTGATGTCTTGCACCGATAGTCAACTTATTGTTGAGGACAAAATATCTCGTTATACTCTAAACTGAACAGAAGAATTTAATTTATAAATTATGATTCTTATCCACAGGTGGCGCCGTGGCTGCAGCACTACTGCCCGCAGATACGTTGTCAAAATTACATTAAATATAATTGTCTAATAAAACGTATATTATTTTGAATTTTGAAAACACTATTTTTTATTTGTTCCATTGATAGAATAACAGATTGTTGTGTATTAAATATTCACCAATATTCAAAATTTACGCCTGTAAAACCCTCCCACGAAAAATGATCTATACAGACTCTCTCTCCTTTATCATCACTACTGGCTGAAGGGGTTCGTGGTGTTTCACACTATGCTCGCCCGACAGTTTCAAGAGGCTCTCAACCAGAAGTCGCTCCCAAGCCTCTTCACTACTGGGATCACTCATTTTGTTCCTATAGACCAGGGTACCACAGACCCGAGCAAACACCGCCCCATCACGTGTCTACCTACCATATATAAGACACTGACATCCATTTTGAGCGCGAGAATAACTCGTCACCTGGAGCTAGATCAGGTTATGTCACGCGCTCAAAATTGATGTCGGGGCGGTGGTCGTGGAACCAAGAAACCACTCGTCATTGACGCGGTCATAGGCAAAGTCGGTCCGGAACAATTGCCGGTGGTAAACCATTCCACACGGAAGTTGAAGGAGGAAGAAAACTCCTAGTATAACGCACAGTAGTATAACGTCAAGCTTGCAGATGGTGAAGATGGTATCGTAAATCGCGATGTGTGTTCGTAAAATTTAGCGACTGGAATTAATCTGAACATTTCCTCGGAGCATAACCCGTGGTAGATGCGATAGAAAATGCAAAGAGACACACATTCCTTCGCAGCGCCAATGAATCGAGCCGATCAGAAAGAACTCGGTCGTCAACGATTCGAACCGCTCTGCGCTGGATGTGGTCAAGTGGAAGGAGCTGGCACTGGTGTGCTCCGACTCAGAGATAAGGACAGTATTCCATGTGAGGCCGAACTTGCGCTTTGTATAGTCAATTTTATTTTATTCTATTCCTCACTCTGCGCATCAATTACTCCACTTTTTTACGCATGATCGCAAAGTAGTCGTCAATAGGCAGATCGGCTAATATACCTGATGCACTGTAGTGTATACAATAAGGTGGCTCCAACAATAACCTTTAAATATTAGATACGCGGGGTATTGCCTGCCTTTTGGATATCATTGATCCAAGGGCTGCTGGTGTAAAATTATTGGCAGTAATGCCTAAACAGTATAATTATTGGAATCAAAGTATACACTTACCATCAGGTGGACTGTTGCCGGTTCGCCACTTTTATTCTATAAATAAACCTTCATAAGAAATAAAATTAACATTTACATGCTAACGAGTGAATCGCAATGTATAATTTTAGCCGAATTAATTTGAATAAATTATTTATCCGGTTAAGAAATTAATAGATCCCATCTATCTTATTAACAACAAAACACGTGTTTTCTTAAACACAAATGTCAATGTCAAAATCAAATTAACATCTTATACTAAGGTCTACAACCTCACAGTCATAAAAGAAACAAACTTGTAATTTAACGTGATGTAAAAAAAGGTCATAAAATACGATATCCGGATAATCACTCGCTTAAAAGTCAACAGGTAAGATAGTTCCGGTTGAACTTAAATTATTAATGTTATTACATAAACAAAACAAAATATAAAGCATTCAATTTCACATCCGAAGTGGAATTTTTATGTGAATAATTTATTTTATTTCTCAGAAACTTTTAAAGTTTCAATCTTGGTAATTAATATATAGAAAGAAAATTCTTACCATCCCATCGCTTTATACAAAATCAGCCAAGTGCCAGCCAATTGATGTTTTAAATGAAAGTAAAAATGGTATAAAACTCCGAAAACCGTCCTTAAAAAATAAAAACAAGAGTGTTAGTCAGTGTTACCAGTGATTAATTAAGGCTAAGGTGTGACCAATGTCGTTCGTATGAGGAAAATCGAGGTAGTACACACTCAACACACACACACGTACAAAACACACACATACATACAAAATCAACATAAGATCAACGTAGCTGAAGGAGGCTATTCTCGAAGTTTCTCTGCGATGAAGAAGTTTCTCAGGAAGAATGGAACCGACATAGCCCTGCTTTGCATCAGTAAGTTGAAGTAAAAATGGGTCAGCCATATAGCTTGACGAACCAAAAAACGAGAGAGAAAAAAGATTATCGAGAGGCGGCCTCGTGAGTGAGTCGGTGAGTGTATAGCGTATAGCGTACCTGATATTTGGTGGGGAGACTGGGCTTGGAAAGCCCACTTCGGAAGTATGTTGGTGAGCAGCGTCGGGCCCGTGAGCTCAGCTCGGGCGTTTGCGATCAGCTGATGTTCTGCGTGCACTGTCGCACCTCCCCTCGAAGCGCTCGGTCGGACCAGATGGTATACCAGCCTTCATATTTAGAGACTGTAGGAGTGTACTAGTGAAACCATTGTTACACATTTTTAATGTATGTATTGAAAGTGCTACGTTTTCTGATCAATGGAAGCTCACTAGAGTTGTGCCTGTACCGAAAAGTAGTGGGGGATCGACGCCAAGTGACTACAGACCCGTGGCAGTCTTAAGCACTCCAGCGAAAGTGTTCCAGACGGCCATTCACAACTGTCTGTACCACAGATTAGTGCACAGTTGTCCGACGCACAGCACGGCTTCCGCCCTGGGCGGGGGACAACTGGGAACTTACTGGAGCTGATGACGCATCTAGTACCCGCGGTTGATGCTGGCCTGCAGGTGGACGTAGCCTACTTTGATTTCAGAAAGGCTTTCGATACGGTTGACAACGATGTGTTACTTTGTAAGTTGGCTTGTGTGGGTTGCACACCTCGCACGCTATCATTTTTCGCCAGTTATCTGCGATTGGTATCAGTTTGTCGATTACAATGGGCACTTTTCTCGACCGTACCCTACTAGATCTGGTGTTAGTCAGGGAAGCAATCTATACCTTTGCTGTTCATTTTAACGATAAATGATTTGCCAAATGTAGTCAATTTTAGTACTCCATTATTGTTTGCCGATGATCTAAAATTAGTTTTAGAAATTAGAGATAAATCTGATGCTGTTTTTTTACAGCATGATATTGATAAAGTTTTAAGATGGAGCATTGACAATAAACTTTTCTTTAATGTCTCTAAATGTTTAGTACTGTCCTTTAGCCTCTCACGCGCTCCAATCCATCACCAATACGTGATGGATGGGAAACTGCTTCATAGAGTTAAGGAGGTTAAAGATCAAGGTGTACGTTTCACTGCAGGCTTACATTTCGGATTACATGTAGGTAATGTTTGTATAAAGGCATACCATAACCTCGGATTGATAATGCATCTTGCAAATAATTTCACAAACGTCAGGGCTCTGAGAGCGCTATGTGATGCACTCGCAAGGAGCCACTTAGAGTGTAACGCCGTCATTTGGGCTCCTCATGAAGTCAAATACAAATTTATGTTAGAGCGGATCCAAAATAAATTTATTAGATTCATGTACTTGAAACTATTTGGAATATACCCGGGCTATCCCTTGTTCTATCCTACTACTCTATTTTTGCTCGGTATGGTAGGATACTACAAGCTCGAAGTCAGAAGAGAAGTAGCTCTCACAATATACGTGTTGAAGGTGATGAGGGGTAAAATACACAACCCGAGAGTAGCGCCGCTCGCGCGCGCGCTGCGTGTGATCAACACCATATCGGAGCAAACTGATTTGTTTTCATGTTCGCTGAGTGAGCTCAGTTGAGTGGCATATGGTATCGTATCGTTGGCTACACTGTCGAATTAGGGTGCCTCAGTGCGAAAGAGTGTCCTCACCCCTACCCGCACCGTTGATGCGATAGTAGTGGGACCGCGGGGGAGAAAAATATTGGTATTGCGAGGCTCCGCTCTCGGAGCCAGATACCAGATCTGCCGTGTTTTTTCTGGCCTCTTGGCCTCTGCATATTGGAATTGGGCGATCTACTAAGAAAGAAACACTAGAGGCCATGGAGAAAGGCGCGTCTTGTGCGCGCGTTACCTGAGGAGGAGAAGGAGGAAGGGGCCATGGGGTGATTGGCGTTGGTGGTCTACAGATGTTGCGAAAGTATTCCTGTGGCCCTGCAAATGTACGACAATGTACGACAAAGGTGGGTGGGGTAACGACCCGATGAAACACGTACGTAATCAATGGATAAAAATGGCTCAAGACCGTACTTTGTCGTAATATAATACGGCAAAGTCATATCATTAATTAATGTTGTAAATTTGGAGAAAAGCGCTCACCACAAAATTTCATAGAACACGAGTAATTGAGCCATGCTGCAGCTATATAAATTATTTAGTTGTAGCGCGAATGGGTCGTTTCGACCGGGACAGGACCACGCTATCTCAGAATACCAGCTTAACACTGCTGTATTACGTACGATGAGTGTAGAGAACCGGAGACCCTATTAACTGAAAAAAGTCATTTTATTTTAGTCCTCACGTTTGCCAACACGTCCGTATTTTGATTCGCAAACGAAGATAGATGTTGATCCGTGCTCGCTTTTCACCCTTATCATCCCATAAAATAAATATTAAAGGGCCTGGTTTATTTCGTGTCAGCGTTAATGATATTGTTTTAAAAAAGAAACTGCCTACTTGGTCGCGACTGCTGTACATGAAGTTTCGGGTTCAAATCCCAGGCCGGACTAACAAAACACTGTTAGCTTTCCTAGTCGAGTTATTCTCAGTAGTCAGTAGAAAGCACGTAAAACCGTTGATACTATACCTTGTGATCCCATTGTACTATGATAGTGAGGGAATAGTAAGTAGTGTATACTTATTTGTCTTAATTGCCTGCAAATAACACAACGAGTTCAATAAAAAACAGTTATTTAGATATTTTATTATAGATAAAAATATTATTTTATTTAAAAAAAAACTAACGTCTGCCCCGGTATAGCACGGGTGATTTCTGGAATTCTACAGCAGCGCCACCTACTGGTTCCAATTTTCACAATGAGATAAAATCTAAATCATCCAATCAAACAAATGTTCTCATCAAAGTTGGTCGAGCTGTTTAATAGGAGTTCATGTGTACAGAAGAAATATATATATATATATATATATATATATATATATATATAAAAAAAAATATATATATATAATTGGTATAATTACTATTCTATCCGGTTCCAAAAGCCGCTTAGACAGCGGACCTGTGCACAAATGTGCGACGTATGTAGGCTCCACCTATTACTAATTGATGATGTAAAATACCTTGTGAATAAATCTTTTTTTTTTTATAAGACTATTAAACACTTTTTGTTAAAATTAACTATCATTCATAACATCGCAGATTTTAAGATTGTTACATCTACATATTTTAATCGCTTATGAGTATACTGTGTTCTTGTAAACATAAAAAATCAATACGCAATTGAATAGAATTTTGAGGAAAATGATCATGAATATTAAAGATATTCTAATTTAACTTAAGGGCAAGTTTGTATACATTTTAACGAAAAGAAGTTTTAAAATTTTAGACTTGGTAATCAACTTGACGGGAGAAGAACCACGATCTCACAGAATACCAGCGTGAAATAGCAGCTTGATGCTGCAGTGTTTAGTATAGAGAGTTTAGAGAAACGGCGGTGCTTTTTACTGGAAACGAGTAATAATTTACACAGAAAACAAATTCTATTTTCGTGACACCCATAAGACAAAAATATGGTTAAAGTGCCATCTACTTGAAGTCATGTTACCTTCCTGGTATTTCCCACATAAAATACACGATCATCAGAACATCTCGACACCCACTGATAAAGCAAATGTATTATAAAGAAGTCCTGTCGAAATTATATGTATAGATTTAGTTTTTTTTTCTTAAAAGACGCGTGGTTTTATATTGTGCTAAAAAAAAGTTATAAAATAAATGGTTATTGACGGTCGTAAATCTTAATAACGCTATATTAATAGCTCCCCTAGGTGAAGGCGGGGCGGATCGCTGCAGTATACAGTATACAAGCAGTATATTCATATATATATATATATATATATATATATATATATATATACCGTACAGCCGTTACCGCCTATATACGTTCGCACTGCTGGCCTCCAGGCCTACAGGTATCCTCTCATTTCTGAGAGGGTTTTAGGGCAAGGAAGTGTCCGCCGCGCTGCCCCAATGCGTGTTGGCAATCTTTACACGTCTTCCAAATATATTTTTTAATTTCTCTGACATGCAGGTTTCCTCATGATGTTTTCCTTCACCGCCAAGCACGCGGTAAATCAGCACCTTATCAGCAATTAAAGATTTCATTGCTGCCGGCAGGGATAGAAACCTCATTGCTCGCGTAATGTGACTTTACAGCGAGTGCTTATCATCTGAGCTACCACAGACACGCCAGTTTTTATATTTAGTCCTTATTATAAAAACGCTGTCTCTTCTTACGACATCTGCTGGATAATATGGGGGAGTGGATATCCTTACACCGCTACTACATGGTTGATGGATTCACCATCTAAACTATCAATAAAATTGTTAATTGCCATTTAGAGTGCCGATTTACCACGGGTTCAGCAGTGAAAGAAATCATCGTAAAACATGCATTTCTATGAAAAGAAATATTTCGGGGACGCGGGAAGTTCGCCATCAGTACGGTTTAACTAACCAAACTTACTTATTAAGAAAGTAAGTTTGGTAAAAGAAAGGAGGCCTGTATCCAAACCAACCGATAAAATTCCACTGCTGAACACAGGCCTCTCCCACAGAGTTATGAGTTTTTATCGGGAAGATGTTGCTGTTCATCTCCTGTTTCAGTTTCCCTTTGTCTCGTCTTACGCAACCCTGAAACTATATTTCATATTTTTAATGCAGGTTATGCGGATGCTGTTGCTGGCTGTTGTCTTATGTCCTGTGGAGCTCACAATTGAGAAGAGACCTATTTCCATCTGTAGGAGATACTATATATGCATTATATATTATTGCAATGTGAATGTTGTTTCCACATTATAAAGTATTTACCGTCACCTGTGTTTACATATACGAATTATGTCGGTTACACACAACTACATTGACGTGTTGAGCCGCCAGGCCTTGCGCCGCGGGTATGTTTTTGTTTTGCCTGCGGCACGGCTGGGCCTGTGCAAAACCGTTCCGGCATATACTCGTATAGCCGTCAAAGTACATAATCACTTGCCAAGCAAAATAAAATCATTATAAGGACATAAGTTTGAAAAAGAATTAAAACAATTTTTGAGTCTCAAGAGTTTCTATGATTTGAATGATTTTATTGCAAATAATAATTAGTTTTAAAATTGACATACCTTTATTGAATTCATTTTTTTTATTGACATTCTTTATTGAAGTTTTTGTATTAATTGACATGATTTATTGAAATTTAAATCGTATTTAACAATTTACATTTATTCACAATTTTACAATAAATTAATACATATGTATTGTAATTGCTCATATACTTGACTGGACCTTTAACTGTAAAAATAACGTTGTATTTTCTCAATGACATATAGTATAATGTAACCAGTTTTCTATATTGACTTGTTATTCAATATAATTCATATTTTATCAATTAATTATTGTCTATTTAATTTGTCATGCCTTAATGGGCTTCTTATGTATCTAAACTGTATCCTATTCTTATACTCATGAATGCAGTAAATAAATATGAAATATGCCTTTACGTAAGTCACGTTACTTTTAAATAATCAAATTTCTGTCAGTCACCGAAATAACTACATTAAGCTCTAGAAGGTATTAGCATGCTATTAAGGCATGACTAATATTTATAGTTTTCACTTCGAATTTCTAAAATCAAATTTTCATCATATCTCTATGTTTTGAGGTCAGGTCAGGGATATAGCCGTAAAGGCTTAACCACATAAAAATTGCTATATCGATAGTAAAAAATTATTTGTATATTGTATTTTAAACACACCGTAACGCACATTGTTTTTGCGATAAAAGCAAAAAAACTACTCAGTTATTTTCCATTTAGTGGCTTTTCATTAATTAAGCTTACTTGCCCAAATACCTCTCCTATAGATGATGTCATAAAATATAACTTGACACGTGCGTGATAATAAACGACTTCGAACTACTCGTGCGTTTAATTTTTTTACTTACTTTTTACGTTTGATATACAATCACATTGATTTAATGACTCATTAATTCAGAAACGTGTGTACGTCACTCTTAAGTTAATAAGCCTGCTTCGACGGTTACTATATCACTTAGTAAACTATAGGTTTAAATGGACCGTATTCTGCAAAAATGGTTCAACCCACAAAATTTGTTACAATATAATATAATACCTTAACTTTATTACCTTTATTACTTAAAATAGTTCTGAGGTAAACACAAATTACAGTCGAATTGAGAAAATCCTCTTTTTTTGAAGTCGGTTGAAAAACCTTGTCCAATGAGCGAGGACGCTTTTAGGTATGGTAATAAGGTACTAATCATATAATCCTTTTCAGAGAATTATTAAAAATAAGTGCCCCAAAAAAATTTACCATACCAGTTAAAATGCAGACCATTTCACTAATCTCAAGTCGCAATAGGTGTTAAAGTTGACCGCTTACATAAAGAAAGTTATTTTTTGTGTTTTTTATGGGGATTTCCATAATCACATTACGGTAGGTCTTCGTCGCTAAGAACCAAGGTACAAATAGTGAACGATAAACTTTTTTGATCCATTTGTTCAGGAATATTTCCATCTCCGGTGTCTAATAGGTTATTAGAAAACTTTTGTACCAGGAAATTTCCAACTATTCATCATTCATCATTGCAGCCCTTCACAAGTTCACTGCTGAACATAGGCCACCCAAGGAATGCCATCAAGCACGGTCCTAAGCTACTTGCATCCACTAACTTCCAGCATGTCTTACCAGTTCGTCACTTCATCCATTTGGGGGCCACCCTACATTTCGGCTACCGGTACATGAATCATGAATGCCGCTCGATATATATATATATATATATATATATATATATATATATATATATATATATATATATATATATTCATTCACTCATATTTATTTCATGGACGCCTGGGGCGATTGAACGTTTTGCTCCATTAAGTTTAAGGCGAGTGAATTTACTATCAATTATTCTATTCTGTTTAGATGAGGTGCCCATGCCAAACAGTAGACCAATTACGGACTAATAAAGAATCTCTTACACAATAGTGCCAACACGGACAACTATTTGTAATTTTACAAAGTGTTTCAAACATTTCCAGAGAACTTTTATTCAAGTCAAGAATAATACACGAATATCGTAAATATTACACGAAATAAAGTAACTCATTCTTTAACCCTATTTCTAGACTATGTAGTGGTGACATACAAAAGGATTTTATTGTATTTTGATAACAATAAAAAAACATACCAAGCGGATGTCGGCAGCGTGAAAATCACAATTATTTCTATATATTACTCAAAATAATTTACGTTAAATGATAAATTATATTAATACAAAAACTTTAATAATAATTTTATTATAAAACACTATAGTAAAACACTAATAGAACACTAGAAAAATTCAAGAATCAACACTACGACATGCAAATGAAAATGGCGTACGTAATGAACGTAGAATATAAGTTAATATCCAGAGACTAATTGTTTTTTTATTCCACTAGAGGATAGAAAATTTCATATTGGTTCTATAATGCAAACTTTTCTTAGAAAAGTAGTCTCTAAACATAAGTATTTATGGGTTAAAGTGCTGTGGGTGGGTGCGGTCAAATTTGACCTCTTGAGTTTTGACGGAATTAAACAGCGCACCATGCCGTAACCTAGAGCGATTGTAATGGCTATTCATGGATCACACGTAGATTTGCGGTGCCCCAGTAGTGATAATGTTGGCAATTCGCGTAGACGTTGTGGTGGAAATGAGCTTCATGGCTCACGATGAATTTCGATGAAAAATCCTCATCTTCTTGGTCGAGATTCAGAATGGCTTGAGCGTAGGTTACGCGCGTTTGGCTGTCAACTGCTAACAGCTTATCACGGATTCACCCTGAGGGAATCACCCTGTCTAAACTTTGTAAGGGAACATCTTCAGGTCTTTTACCAAAATTCGTCGTAGGGACCGCGTGTTAAGGCCCAATTGCATGACACGTTGTCTGATCGATGTTCCGGGGTCCATTTGGACATCTTCGGCTTCCGCGGCGTATTCTCAGCAGAGCGGCTAGTCCGAGGCCGGCTACGCCAAAGAGCATCACGTGTTTTCCCAGTCTCTTCAAGATGGCTGACCAAACGACGCACTATTTGTCCAGTTCATGTCAGACGACCGAGAAATCTGCGACGAAATTCACGCTGCGCCAACACCACACGAATTATTGCGCAAAAATATGGAAACAATTCTTTCGCGTCCTTGAGAAGTACAGCAATTTATGGATTATCGATGTGTATTTTACATCTGTTTACTTCAAATATGTCAATATCGATTTGAAATTTGACGCCATTTGCAAAAATTATAGCGTCTTCCAATAGGGTGATTACTTTTGCCTCACCCGTTACTTAACTCTTGCTCAATCAATCCTGAAGTATTTTATTACTGTGTGGGGAGGTGCATCCAAATCAATCCTAAAGCCCCTTACTTTCCCCTACGTTTCAGTTAAATCAATCATCTATGTGTTCTGAAATTATAATATTCACAGTGTTAAAACAACCTTCGTGATTACCTTATAGTAAAGACCTTTTGTTATCTAAATGAAGAAAAGATAAAGTTTACAAAAATAGACCTATTTCTAGTCATTCTTTTTTTAATAAATATTTTTCTTACCTTGGACCATTTCTTTATAATAAAATCAATAAAAAGATTGAATTGCACACTTTAAATAAAAAGAAATGCAAAATTAAATTATTTGAATTTCTTCATCAGTTAAACTTTGAAGAAACTGAAGCATTACTTACTACTAGTTAATATTACTTACACACCCTCTTACACACACTCATGCATTCAACATATTATACACAAAGAGATACATATTAATACACATTTTAACATGTTTCTTTGTATCAAAACAAATTTTGTTATGTTTAAGTTTCTTATTTTATTTGTTGTATATCTTGGTTATGTTATGCTTATGTTAGTCTGTTAATATGTAATGAGGAAGTGCACTGTGATCTAAAATACAGATATATATTTATCTAGTCCAGACACAGATGTTTCATCATTTCTCGTGAACTAAGTATAGATCATACAATAGTAATTTATAAAATGTGATAATTATGATAGAGTTTATTATTTTTGCACCTAAAATTTATGAAAATCTATCATTAAGTTTGTTGAATTACCTAAAAGAAATAACAAACAGGTCTTAGAACCCTATTATTTTTTAAAAGTGACAAAGTATTAAGTTTATGTTATTAGTAAAATCTAAATTAAATAATAAATAGAATAAATTTGAATCGTCGGCGACCGAGCTCTTTCCGATAGGCTTGACTCACTGGCACTGCGAAGAGATGTTGCATCTCTTTGCGTATTTTATCGCATCTACCACGGGGAGTGCTCTGAGGAATTGTTCGGACTAATTCCAGCCACACAATTTCACCATCGCACATCGCGACAAAACTCGCGATACCATCCATACCATCTGGATGACTGGCGGTCTACCACTAAGCGATTTAAAAGAAGTTTTCTTTCTCGCACAACTTCCTTGTAGAATCAACTACCACCAGAGATTTTTCCGGGCCGATACGACTTAGGAACCTTCAAGAAAAGAGCTTATTCCTTTTTAAAAGGCCGGCAACGCATCTGCAACCCCCCTGGTGTTGCTGTTCATGGGCGGCGGTAATCACTTACCTTAATTAGGTGAGCCGTATGCTCGTTACCCCCCCCCTCTCTTATAAAAATAAATAAATACACGAAAGTTATTAGAATGTTAAAAGAAAATTAGAATCTTTGGGTCGAGAGATTTAAAAAAGCTTCTCTATTTGATACAGCTTCATCGGCTTTGAAAAGTAAATTATTTAACTGCATTTGTGTATAAATAGGTACCTTATATATTCAGCAAGTTGTTTAATACTTAATGGCTTATTTGTTAAGCCAGACATGGATCTTTGATTTATACCAGCCATAGTAAATAGGCAATATATATGGTACATAAATTTATTTGTAAAAATGTAGTAATTATTTGTACCAAAAGCAAATATAAAGTATTAATAGTAATCGTTTGCTTAAAAAGTGTAATGGTTATATATATTATGCGTAAACAGCTGTGTTGTTCACTTTGCAGAAAGGAATATTATTTTGTCATCTAGAATCAGATACTTAATTGATTATATCAATAATATCTTTTTCCCTTGTGTACATGAAACCAGTGCAAATTAAATGTGAGACAACTTTTACATAGTCGAATATCGTTGATGTTAATCAATTATTACTGATTTTGAATTTGATCAGCTAGAGCTGATTAACGCTGGATAATTTATAATAATTCCTTTTTTATTTAACATATGTATAGGCATATATAACAAAATCCTGACAGAAATATGTAAATATAGTCCATTGACATTGAAATCATAGTTTTATCTCATATCTCTTATTATTAAAAATATCCTTTCCATTCCTATATAATATACAAAAAATAATATATTGATAAGAATTACTATTTACTTAAGATACGTTCATAATATTCAGTAACTTCATTTCAGGTGAATCGCGTAGAACAAATGCCTTGCAGGCTGAAAGCTTGCAGAGACAAACAAGTGTATGGATATTGAAGACAACAGTCTTATATCATATCTCTTAGTATTGAAAATGCCTAAATATCATAAATGGACTTGTTACCACCAAGTTATTTTCAAAAACCTTTTGAAATATCTCTAACACAAAAATGTTTCTACCTACATATGTCCGTTACAGACTAAGAAACCATCCAAACAATTTTGATGAAAATGTTTGTGTGTGTTTGAATGGATCCCTGGATGGTTTATATTTACATTTGGACCCGGTAGATGGCACTGTTGTCGAGGTCTTGTAATCCATATACAAACGAAACATCTTACTTTCTCACTATTTATCATTGTGTATTTATGTTGTGTACGCATAAGCATAAGCATGTTAGTTCCCAGTCATTTTATTATGATGTATAACTTACTAATAAAAAAAAATATTAAAATAAAGTCTTGACACCACCCCTGTCTGTCTATCTCAGTCAATCATCAAAGTTCAGAAACTTTGTTGAACTAAGTTTGTATAAAAAGGGTTAATATAATATTAAGGAATTTATGGATGATAATAACCCCTGGGTAAGCTGGTCGCTACCAAGCTATTTCTAATTTGTTCTGTGTTTTTATATATAACATACATGATTGTAAGCTGTTATTTAAAAGAAAGTCCTACTGGGTATTTTGCTGGTTCTCCTGAAAACAGGTTTTTTCCGAACCAGTGGTAAATTAAGAAAAGTGACTTTCAGTAAGTATTATTTATAATCTATATTGAATCAAAAGTTTCTACGAGGGTGGATTGAAAAGTACTCTGCCTAACACAGATCCATTCAATTCTAAAAATCAAATCTACCCACATTATTTAGTTCAGTTCAGACTAGTTCATTGTGTGAAGTTCGAAACGTGTCCGATAGTTAGTTGTGATTTTATAAATTTATTAACAAAGTAATCGGACATAATTTCCGCGAATGGAGCAAATCGAGCAGCGTGCCGTCATTAAGTACCTCCATAAGAAGGGGCTATCATCAAAAGCCATCCATGATGACATGGTCAGTACATTAGGCGATTGTGCTCTGTCATATTCATCCGTCAAAAAATGGATAGCAGAATTTAAGCGTGGTAGAGAGAGTGTGAAAGATGAACCCCGCTCTGGAAGGCCTTCGACGTCAACTACTGACGAAAATATTAAAAAAGTACTTGATTTAATAATGGGAGACCGCAGATTAAAAATTAGAGAGATAGCCGAGATTATAGGCATCTCTTATGAACGAACTTAAAACATCATTGTCAACGAGTTGGGTTTCCACAAGGTGTCTGCGAGGTGGGTTCCGCGACTGCTTTCAGTTGAACAAAAAAGGACGCGATTGACTATTTCACGCGACTGTTTGGAGTTATTTGAAGCCGATGCAGATGATTTTTTGAATCGTTTTGTTACTATGGACGAAACATGGGTTCATTACTGTACACCGGAAACAAAACAACAATCAAAACAGTGGAGAAGACCTGGTTCACCACCCCCTAAAAAGGCTAAGTCGATTTTGTCGGCAAATAAGGTGATGGCTTCAGTATTCTGGGACTCGAAAGGTGTGATTATGATTGATTATCTTGAAAGGGGTCAGACTATAAACTCTGATTACTACTGCACCTTACTACGTCGTTTACGAGAGGAAATAAAAGAAAAACGTCGAGGAATGCTCAGAAGAAAAGTCCTGTTTCATCAAGATAACGCCCGTGTTCACACGTCAGTACAGTAAATGGCTGAAATTCACAACTGTGGCTTTGAACTGTTACCGCATCCGCCGTATTCACCTGATCTGGCACCATCAGACTTCTTTCTGTTCCATAACCTAAAAAAGCACTTGGGAGGTCAAAGATTTTCGACAAACGACGAGGTCAAAGCAGCTGTAGACGCATATTTTGACTCTAAGGAAGAATCATTTTTTTTCAACGGTCTAAATGCTTGGAAGGCGAGGTGGCAAAAGTGTATTGAACTTGATGGTGATTATGTAGAAAAATAAAAATATAACTGATTTAGTATGTGTTTATTTTCTTGGTTAGGCCGAGTACTTTTCAATCCACCCTCGTATATCTGTACTTATTACTATTGTTACGAGCTTAGGGTTCGTGACAATAAAAACTGCCGATTGAATTACCAAAATTGACACTTTAATTACTGAACACCAATTAAAACTTAAAACACACTAATAATTAATCATACTTAACACTTTAGTTCGCAGGTATATCGCTTCATAGTCTTCACTGGATTCGCCAATTCAATACTGCCCCGGTCGCGCTTTCTACCGACTTTATATAGGACTTTTTCCACCGAAAACATCTAGAATGTTTGAGTAGAATGTCGAAAGTTCTAGCAAAGAATCCTCCAGAAAGCCGTCGCCACTTGACACTAGATGGCACTAGTGGGAAAGTTCTAGAAAGATCTTGACGCTCCTATTTCTGCTACTTGATACTAGATGACGCTAATAACCACCCGTCATATACCGAGCATTAATTATGGCGCGCAACACTGCCGCCTCCTAAGATATTCTTGTCCGGAGCACTATCGGCCCCATAATAACGTGCCAGTCGATCCACATAGACTATCTTAGGAGTACCTCTTGCATCTTTTTGTATCCGGTAGGTTACATCATTGATCCTTGTCATAATCGGGTACGGTCAAAGTCCCATTTAGCTTAAAGCTTACGAGATTTACCTTTGCTGCGGACTGAATTGTGCAACCACACTAGTGAACCTTCGTTGAACCCTTTGTTGTTTATTTTGGTCATAACGTATTTTCATCTTTTTAGACATTTGCTGGCCCGATTGTCTGACGTGCATATAAATGTCATTCCTTTTCAGTGGCGTAGCGTGCCTTAAATGGGCCCTTTATCAAAATTTGTTGGGGGGCCCAAATGAAAGGCCCAAAACCGCTCGTATTGAATTAAAATAATTATATATTGATTATACGTTAATAATAACTATTAACACTCCTAGTAACTAAGTTAGCCAAAGAATTCTAATCAAATATATACACTTTCCTTGTCTTGTTCGGCGAACTTAATAGGTCGGGAAAAAAGTTTAGTCGTATTTTATGTACACCTTTTTTTTTTCAAAGTTTTATTACATTTAATTGTAATATATATGTGCTATTTTGTTTGATAACTTGTTGCCATCTTGTAGGTAGATGACAATCCCGTAGCTGTTGAAATTTTGGGATTTTTGATGTTACCCTAACACTACCCAAATAATTCTAAAGAGACCGAAACAGGCGAAAATCTGAGAGTGCAAAGTCAGGACTATATGGTGGATGCGTTAACACTTCCCAATCAAGCTCTTTTTAAATATGCTGAGTGGCTTAAGATCTATGTGGTCTTTTTGGTCCTTTTCTGTTGATTAATTCCGGCCGTTTTTTTCCAATTTCTTGCTTGAGTTTTACTAGCTGTTGGCAGTAGAGAGTCGAATCGATGTTTTTGCCCAACTGTAATAGCTCATAGTAAGTGATGCCCTTCTAATCTCACCATAAACACAGCAACACCTTATTGCCTATTAATCCGGGTTCCGCTACAGTCTGTGGACTTGACTACCCTTTAACCATGATCTTTTTCGCACGATTTTGTCTTCTTGAAAAAAAATGGTTCAGTTTTATTACGTTTCGATAGAGAACCGCAAATGAGTACACAATTCCTTAGGTTTCTTTCAGTGAGCTCGTACCTGAATATCGAGCGTTTTTGTGTGTACTTTTTCAAATGGCTCAAAACTGTTTTGGGGTCAATCTTCAATTCTTCGGCTATGTCGTAACTACTAATATGCCGATCTTGCTCCACTTTCAAAAATGGCATCGACTTTATTCGTATGAAGGCGACCAGAGCGGTCTGCATCTTTGACATCAAGTTCCCGGACTGAAAACGCTTGAATCAACTTTGTCACAAGTTTTTTCGCGGCTTGCGTAGCGTTTTTCCTTTTTTGTAATAAAACTTCAGAATGTATCGAATTTCTTCGTTAGATTCACTCATTTTAGCAGATATAAAAACAATTGAAAAATGGCGGGAAAGTGTTGTTTACTCTTTCTTTTTCTTTTTCTTAGTATCCTATATGTATTTATAATAAAACCATCCAGATACAAACTGTACAACTCAAGAGAATTTTCTTTAATATTATACAAACAAAATACGAAGAAACTTTTCCCCCGACCTTTATGAAAACATTCATAGCTGAAGACGATTTCAGTGTTTTCTAAATTATCTGCCTCTATAGGCAATAATGACAAGTCTGATAGCCTTTCCTATCTCATAGAGGTACTTAGAAAATTAGATAGATAATTTTTATTTCAAAAAACTTCTTTCAGCTGTTGTAGTTGTTAACCGGAAGGATATAGAATATGCTATTATCACCTCAGGAAAACTGGTTACTAGGCTATTGAATTTCATCAGTAATAATGCAATGATTTCCATAATGGAAAGGGTTTTCTGAATTCAGCAGATTTTAAGCATGTTTTCAAAGTAATCATTTGTTGAGAAAATCGGAAGAAAAGTAATATATATGAATTCCGGTTATCCACCACGTCTAGGTAACTATTATTTCTAGGCAAGTATTTATTTACCCCTGAAATAGAGGTATAATATCCTATTTTAAGGGCTAATAACCACTTTAAATTTTCTGCATGTCATATGTTTATCAATAAAGATAATTATTTTTTTAAGTACATTATCATAATTTTCTGTTATCGAGATGTATCAAAAACTACAGAAAATTGGTAAATTTTTGACAGATCTTCTTTAGGCATGTTGGGCACTATTTGGTGATATGATTTTTTC